>BSBK01000740.1:6743333-8114166 GCA_027943335.1 Chamaecyparis obtusa | reverse complement strand
TGTAAGCTAAGACTGGCTTGTTATGTGATTGTAATTAATTCTCATTGAATGGTTGATCGATTCTATGACTTGTAAGCTTAAAATGGCTTGTTACATGATTATAATTGATTCTCACCGAATGGTTGACCTATTCGGTGATTTGTAAGCTCAAAATGGCTTGTTACGTGATTGTAGCTGATTCTCATCGAATAGTTGACCGATTCAGTGATTTGTAAGCTAAGAATGGCTTGTTACATGATTGTAGCTAATTCTCATCGAGTGGTTGACCGATTCGGTAATTTGTAAACTCAAAATGGCTTGTTACGTTATTGTAGTTGATTCTCATCAAACGATCGACCGATTCAGTGATTTGTTAGGTTAGAATACCTTGTAACATGAATATAGATAATTCGCATCGAACAGTTGACCGACTCAGTGATTTCTAAGATCAGAATGGCTTATTTACATGATTTTAATTGATTCTCTTTGAATGATTGACCGATTCAGTGATTTGTTAGCTCAGAATGGCTTGTTACATTATTCTTATTGATTCTCATCGAACGGTTGACTGATTTAGGGATTTGTAAGCTCAGAATAGATTGTCACATGATTGTAATTGATTCTCATTGAAGGGTTGATCGATTTAATTATTTATCAGCTCAGAATGGCTTGTTATGCGATTGTAGCTGATTCTCATCGAAGGGTTGACCGATTTGTTAATTTATAAGCTCAAAATGGTTTGTTATGTGATTGTAATTGATTCTAACTAAAAGGTATCACTATTCATTGATTTGTAAGCACAAAATCACTTATTACGTGATTGTTGCTGATTCTCATCCAATGGTTGACTGAATCGGTGATTTGTTAGCTCAGAATGGCTTGTTACATAATTGTAATTGATTCTCATTGAACTGTTAACCGATTCAGTTATTTGTAAGTGCAAAATGGCTTGTTACGTGATTATAGTTGATGCTCATCGAACGATTGAACGATTCGGTGATTTGTAAGCTTAGAATGGCTTGTTACGTTATTGTAGCTGATTCTCATTGAACGGTTGATTGATTCGGTGATTTGTCAGCTCAGAATGGCTTGTTACGTAATTGTAATTAATTCTTATGAAATGGTTGACCTATTTGGTGATTTGTAAGATTAGAATGGCTTGTTACAGGGTTGTAATTGATTCTTATCGAACAGTTGACCGATTTAGTCATTTGTAAGCTCAAAATAGCTTGTTACGTGATTATAATTGATTTTCATCGAACGGTTGACCAGTTCCATGATTTGTTAGCTCAGAGTGGCTTGTTATGTGATTGTAATCGATTCTCATCGAACGGTTGACCGATTTGCTGATCTATAACCTTAGAATGGCTTGTTATGTGATTGTTGTTGATTCTCATCGAATAGTTGACCAATTTGGTAATTTGTAAGCTCTGAATGACTTGTTACGTTGTTATAATCAATTCTCATTGAACGGTTGACTGATTCAGTGATTTGTAAACACAGACTGACTTGTTATGTTATTCTACTTAATTCTCATCAAATAGTTGACCGATTATGTGATTTGTAAGCTCAGAATGGCTTATTACATGATTTTAGCTGATTCTCAACAAACAGTTGACCGATTCGGTGATTTGTAAGCTCAGAATGGCTTGTTACATGATTCTTGATTATTCTCATCGAACGGTTGACCAATTCAGTGATTTGTAAGATCAGAATGACTTACTATGTGGTTGTAATCAATTCTCACTAAACGGTTGACCGATTTGTGATTTGTAAGCTCAGGTTGGCTTTTTATGTGATTATAACTAATTCTCATCAAATGGTTGACCGATTTTGTGATTTGTAAGCTCAGAATGGCTTGTTACATGATTTTAGGTGATTCTCAACAACAGTTGACTGATTCGGTGATTTGTAAGCTTAGAATTTAGCTTGTTACGTGATTGTAAATTATTCTCATCGAATAGTTGACCAATTCCATGATTTGTAAGCTCAGAATGGCTTGTTACGTGATTGTAATGTATTATCATCAAACGGTTGACCTATTCGGTGATTTGTAAGCATAGAATGGCTTTACATGATTATAGATTATTCTCATCAAATGGTTGACCAATTCTATGATTTGTAAGCTCAGAATGGCAATTACATGATTGTAATGTATTCTCATCAAACGGTTGATCGATTCGGCTATTTGTAATTGATTCTCATCAAACGGTTGACTGATTCGGTGATTTGTAAGCTCGCAATGGCTTGTTACATGATTGTAGCTGATTCTCATCGAATGGTTGACCGATTCAATGATTTGTAAGCTCAGAATTACTTGTTACATGATTGTAATTGATTCTCACCGAACGGTTGACCTTTTTAGTGATTTATAAGCTCACAATGGTTTGTTACGTGATTGTAGCTGATTCTCATCGAATAGTTGACCAATTTTATAATTTATAAGCTCAGAATGGCTTGTTACATGATTGTAATTGATTCTCGTCGAACTAGTGACTGATTCAGTGATTTCTAAGGTCAGATTGGCTAGTTACATGATTGTAGTTGATTCTCATCGAATGGTTGACTGATTCAGTGATTTGTAAGCGCAGAATGACTTGTTATGTGATTGTAGCTGATTCTCATCGAGCGGTTGACCGATTCGGTGACTTATAAGCTCAGAATGGCTTGTTACATGATTATAGTTGATTCTCATCGAACAGTTGACCGATTCAGTGATTTGTAAGCTTATAATGGCTTGTTATGTGATTGTAATTGATTCTCATCGAACGGTTGACAGATTCGGTGATTTGTAAGGTAAGAATGGCTTGTTATGTGATTGTTATTTATGTAAGATTTGAGAGATAGAAATCTACAGAACGCCAAAAATACCTGTATGTAAATAACCTGTTACAGAGAGAAGTAGAAAGAAGCAAAAGGCAAAACTCAGAAGTTACAATTATAATGATATAGCTTAAGAAAATAGATTAATAAATAACTTAATTAATTAAACGCAATTAATTAATGAACTTAATAAATAATTTAATTAATTAATTAACTTAATAAATAACTTAATTAATTAACTTAATAAATAACTTAATTAATTAATTAAGCTCAGAATGGCTTGTTACGTGATTGTAATTGATTCTCATCAAACGATTGACCGATTCAGTAATTTGTAACTTTACAATGGCTTGTTATGTGATAGAAGGTTATTCTCATTGAACAGTTGATTGATTCAGTGATTGTAATTGATTCTCACCGAATGGTTGACCTTTTCGATGATTTATAATCTGACAATGGCTTGTTACGTGATTCTAGTTAATTTTCATCGGACGATTGACCAATTCAGTGATTTGTAAGCTCAGAATGGCTTGTTACATGATTGTAATTGATTCTCATCGAACTGGTGACCGATTCAGTGATTTGTAAGGTCAGACTGGCTTGTTACATGATTGTAGCTGATTCTCATTGAACAGTTGACTGATTTAGTGATTTGTAAGCTCAGAATGGCTTGTTATGTGATTGTAGCTGATTCTCATTGAGCGGTTGACCGATTCGATGATTTATAAACTTAGAATGGCTTGTTACATGATTGTAGCTGATTCTCATCAAATTGTTGACTGATTCAGTAATTTGTCAGCTTAGAATGGCTTGTTACGTGATTGTAGGTGATTCTCATCGAACAATTGACCGATTCGTTGATTAAGAAGCTGACAATCATTTGTTACATAATTGTAGCTGATTCTTATCGAACGGTTGACCGATTGGATGATTTGTAAGCTAAGAATGACTTGTTACGTGATTGTAGCTGATTCTTATCAAATGGTTGACTGATTCGGTGATTTGTAAGCTTAGAATGGCTTGTTATGTACTTGTAATTGATTCTCATCGAACGGTTGACTGATTCAGTGATTTGTAATCTCAGAATAACTTGTTACGTGATTGTAGTTGATTCTTTTCGAACGGTTGACTAATTGGATGATTTGTAAGCTAAGAATGACTTGTTACGTGATTGTAGCTGATTCTTATTAAATGGTTGACTTATTCGGTGATTTGTAAGCTAAGAGTGGTTTGTTACATGATTGTAATTGATTCTCATCGAATGGTTGACTGATTCGATGATTTGAAAGCTCAAAATGGCTTGTTACATGATTGTAGCTGATTCTCATCGAACAGTTGACCAATTCGGTGATTTGTAAATTAAGAATGGCTTGTTACATGATTTTACCTGATTCTCATCGAGTGGTTGACTGATTCGGTAATTTGTAAGCTCAGAATGGCTTGTTACGTTATTGTAGCTTATTCTCATCGAATGATCGACTGATTCAGTGATTTGTAAGCTCAGAATCACTTGTTACATGATTATACATAATTCTCATCGAATAGTTGACCGACTCGGTGATTTGTAACCTCAAAATGGCTTATTACATGATTGTAATTGATTCTCATCGAATGATTTACCGATTCAGTGATTTGTAAGCTCAAAATGGCTTGTGATGTTATTGTTATTGATTCTCATCGAACGATTAACCGATTCGGTGATTTGTAAGCTAAGAATGATTGTTACGTTATTGTAATTGATTCTCATCGAACGGTTGACCGATTTAGTGATTTATAAGCTTAGAATGGCTTGTTATGTGATTGTAGCTGATTCTCATCAGAGAGTTGACCGATTTGGTAATTTGTAAGCTTAGAACGGCTTGTTATGTGATTGTAATTGATTCTCACTGAAAGGTTGACCTATTCGATGATTAGTAAGCACAGAATGGCTTATTACGTGATTGTAGTTGATTCTCATCGAACGGTTGACCGATTCGATTATTTGTAAGCTCAGAATGGCTTGTTATGTTATTGTAGCTGATTCTCATCAAAGGGTTCACCAATTCACTAATTTTTAAGCTCAAAATGGCTTGTTACATGATTGTAATTAATTCTCATCAAACGGTTGACCGATTGGGTGATTTGTAAGCTCAGAATGGCTTGTTACAAGATTGTAATTGATTATCATCGAATGATTGACTGATTTAGTCATTTGTAAGCTCAAAATGGCTTGCTACATGATTATAATTGATTCTCATTGAACAATTGATCGATTTGATGATTGGTTAGCTCAAACTGGCTTGTTATGTGATTGTAATTGATTCTCATAGAATGGTTGACCGATTTAGTGATCTATAACCTTAGAATGGCTTGTTACGTGATTGTAATTGATTTTTATCGAATGGTTGAATGATTCGGTGATTTGTAAGCTCTGAATGTGTCGTTACCTGATTGTAGCTGATTTTAATCAAATAGTTGACCAATTCAGTGATTTGTAAGATCAGAATGGCTTGTTACATGGTTGTAATCAATTCTAATTGAACGGTTGACCGATTCAGTGATTTCTAAGCCCAGACTGGCTTGTTATGTGATTGTAATTAATTCTCATTGAATGGTTTACTGATTCAGTGATTTGTAAGCTCAGAATGGCTAGTTACATGATTGTAATTGATTCTCATCAAATGGTTGACCAATTCAGTGATTTGTAAGCTCAGAATGGCTTGTTACATAATTGTAGCTAATTCTCATCGAATGGTTGATCGATTCAGTAATTTGTAAGCTCATAATGGCTATTTACATGATTGTAATTGATTCTCATCGAACGGTTGATCGATTCAGTGATGTGTAATGACTTGTTATGTGATTGTAGCTTATTCTCATTGAGCGATTGACCGATTCGGTGACTTGTAAGCTTAGAATGGCTTGTTTCATGATTGTTATTTATGTAGGATTTAAGAGATAGAAATCCACAGAACGCCAAGAATACCTACATAAAAATAACCTCTTATAGGAGAGAAACAGAAAGAAGCAAAGTGCAAAACTCAAAAGTTACTCAAAATGTGAGAGCAAAATTATGATCCAAGTTAATGAAAAAAGAATTACAAGTTGTTAGAATGGCTTGTTATGTGATAGAAGTTGATCCTCATCGAACGGTTGATTGATTCGACGATATGTAAGCTCAGAATGGCTTGTTACTTGATTATCTAACTCTCATCAAATAGTTGTCTGATATTACATGATTATAATTGATTCTCATTGAATGGTTGACCGATTCGGTGATTTATAAGCTCAGAGTAGCTTCTTACATGATTCTAGTTGATTCTCATCGAACGGTTTACCAATTGGGTGATTTGTAAGATCAGAATGGCTTGTTATGTGGTTATAATCAATTCTCATTGAACGGTTGACCGATTCAATGATTTGTAAGCTCAGAATGGCTTGTTATGTGATTGTAAGCTTAGAATGGCTTGTTACGTGATGTAATGTATTCTTATCAAACGGTTGACCAATTCTATGATTTATAAGCTCAAAATAGGTTGTTACAAAATTGTAATTCATTCCTACCAAACAGTTGACCGATTCGGTGATTTGTAAGCTCGAAATGGCTTGTTACGTGATTGTAGCTGATTCTCATCGAATGGTTGACTGATTCATTGATTTGTAAGCTCAAAATGGCTTGTTACGTGATTGAAATTGATTCTCATCGAATGGTTGACCTATTCGATGATTTGTAAGTTCAGAATGGCTTGTTACGTTATTGTAGCTGATTCTCATCGAACGGTTGACCAATTCGATGATTTGTAAGCTCAGAATCGCTTGTTACGTGATTGTAATTGATTCTCATCAAACTGGTGACTGATTCAGTGATTTGTAAGGTTAGACTGGCTTGTTACATGATTGTAGCTAATTTTGATCGAACGGTTTACTAATTCAGTGATTTGTAAGCTCAGAACGGCTTGTTATGTGATTGTAGTTGATTCTCATTGAGTGGTTGACCAATTTAGTGATTTATAAGCTTAGAATCAATTGTTACATGATTGTAGGTGATTCTCATTGAAGGGTTGACCGATTCAGTGATTTGTAAGCTTAGAATGGCTTGTCATGTGATTGATTCTCATCAAACGGTTGACCGATTCGGTTATTTATAAGCTCAAATTTGTTTGTTACATGATTGTAGCTGATTCTCATCGAACGGTTGACCGATTGGATGATTTGTAAGCTTAGAATGACTTGTTACATGATTGTAGTTGATGCTTATCAAATGGCTTGTTACGTGATTGACTGTAATTGATTCTCATCGAACTATTGACAGATTCGATGATTTGTAAGCTCAGAATGACTTGTTACATGATTGTTATTTATGTAGGATTTGAGAGATTTATAAAGGTGAACAAAACCTTAAAATCTAAAAAAACTAGGTTATAAAGGTGATTTGTAATGGCTTGTTATGTGATAAAAGTTGATTCTCATCGAACGGTTGATTTGGTGATTTGTAAACTCAGAATGGCTTATTACATGATTGTAATTTATTCTTATCAAACCGTTGACCGATTTCATCATTTGTAAGCTGAAAATAGCTTTTTACGTGATTATAATTGATTCTCATCGAACGGTTGACCGATTCAATGATTTGAAAGCTCAGAATGGCTTGTTATCTGATTGTAATTGATTCTCATCGAATGGTTGACCAATTTGGTGATCTATAACCTTAGAATGACCTATTATGTGATTGAACCACTCGATGAAAATCAGCTACAATTACATAACAAGTCATTCTGAGCATCCAAATCACTGAATCAGTCAACCGTTTGATGAGAATCAGCTACAATCATGTAAGAAGCCAGTCTGACCTTACAAATCACTGAATTGGTCACCAGTTCGATGACAATGAATTACAATCCCATAACAAGCCATTCTGAGTTTACAAATCACCTAATAGGTCAACCGTTTGATCAAAATCAGCTACAACAATGTAACAAGCCATTCTTAGCTTATGAATCATTGCATTGGTCAACCTTTCAGTGAGAATTAATTACAATCACGTAATGAGCCATTCTATGCTTACAAATCAATGAATAGGTCAATCGTTAGGTGAGAATCATTTAAAATCACGTAATAATCCATTCTAAGCTTACAAATTATCAAATTGGTCAACCCTTCGATGAGAATCAGCTACAATCACATAACAAGTCATTCTGAGCTTACAAATAACTGAATCGGTCAACCCTTCGATGAGAATCAACTACAATTACGTAACAAGCCATTCTACACTTACAAATCACTGAATCGGTCAACCATTCGATGAGAATCAATTACAATTACGTAACAAAACATTCTGAGTTGACAAATCACTGAATCAGTCAACCATTCGATGAGAATCAATAATAATAAAGTAATAAGCCATTATGTGCTTACAAATCACTGAATTGGTCAACCTATCAGTGAGAATCAATTACAATCATGTAACAAGCCATTCTTAGCTTACAAATTACTAAATCGGTCAACCATTCGATGAGAATCAACTACAATCACATAACAAGCCATTCTGAGCTTACAAATCACCGAATAGGTTAATTAGTCGGTGAGAATCAATTACAATCACGAACAAGCCATTCTGAGCTTACAAATCACTGACTTAGTCAACCATTCGATGAGAATCAGCTATAATCATATAACAAGCCATTCTGAGCTTATGAATTACCAAATCGATCAAACATTTGATGAGAATCAATTATAATCATGTACAAAGCTATTCTGAGCTTACAAATCACCGAATCGGTCAACCGTTCGATGAGAATCAACAACAATCACATAACAAGTCATTCTGAGCTTACAAATCACCGAATCGGTCAACCGTTCAATGAGAGTCAATTATAATCACGTAACAAGCCATTTTGAGCTTACAAATGACTAAATCGATCAACCATTCGATGAGAATCAATTACAATCCTGTAACAATCCATTCTCTGAGCTTACAAATCACCAAATCGATCAACCATTTGATGAGAATTAATTACAATCACGTAACAAGCCATTCTGAGCTGACAAATCATCGAATCGATCAACCGTTCAATTAGAATCAGCTACAATAATGTAGCAAGCCATTGTGAGTTTACAAATCATCGAATCGCTCAATCGTTCGATGAGAATAAATTACAATTATGTAACAAGCCATTCTGAGTTGACAAATCATCGAATCGGTTAACCATTCGATGAGAATCAGCAATAGTCACGTAATCAACCATTCTATGCTGACAAATCATCGAATAGGTCAACCTTTTGGTGAGAATCAATTACAATAACGTAACAAGCCATTATGAGCTTACAAATTACCAAATCGCTCACCCATTCGATGACAATCAGCTACAATCACATAACAAGGCATTCTGAGCTTGTAAATCACTGAATCGGTCAACCGTTCGATGAGAATCAATTACAATCGCGTAACAATCCATTCTGAGCTTACAAATCACTGAATCAGTCTACCATTCGATGAGAATTAGTAACAATAACGTAACAAGCCATTCTGAGCTTACAAATCATTGAATCAGTCAATCATTCGATGAGAATCAATTACAATTATGTATTAAGCCATTCTGAGCTTACAAATCACCGAGCCAGTCAACTGTTTGATGAGAATTATCTATAATCATGTAACAAGTGATTCTGAGCTTACAAATCACTGAATCGATCGATCATTCGATGAGAATTAGCTACAATCACGTAACAAGCCATTATGAGCTTACAAATTACTAAATCAGTCAACCGTTCGATGAGAATAAACTTCTATGATATAACAAGCCATTCTAAGTTTACAAATCATCGAATCGGTCAACCATTCGATGAGAATCAATTACAATCATGTAGCAAGCCATTCTGAGCTTACAAATCACTGAACCGGTCAACCGTTCTAAGAAAATAAATTGTTAGAGTAATTATATTTTACACTTATTAATTAAATCACTTCGATTTAATTAATTAAGTTATTTATTACTCTGTTTTCTTAAGCTATCTCTTAGGTGCATTATAATTAACATCTTTATTAATTATAATGTCCAGCCTAATTTTTTTAGACTTTAGGGTTTTGTTCACCTTTATAAGTTGAACCTTGTAAATCCTTTTTCATTAATTTGGATCATAATTTTGCTCTCACATTTTGAGTAACTTCTGAGTTTTGCCTTTTGCTACTTTCTGCTTCTCTCCTCTGACAGGTTATTTGCATGCAGATATTCTTGGCATTCTGTGGATTTGTATCTCTCAAATCCTACATAAATAACAATCACATAACAAGTCATTTTGAGCTTACAAATCACCAAATCAGTCAACCGTTCGATGAGAATTAATTACAATTACGTAACAAGCTATTTGCAGCTTACAAATCACTAAGTCGGTCAACCTCTCAATGAGAATTAGCTACAATCACGTAACAAGCCATTCTGAGCTTACCAGTCATTGAATTAGTCAACCATTCGATGAGAATCAGCTACAATCATGTAACAAGCCAGTTTGACTGTACAAATCACTGAATCAGTCACCAGTTCAATGAGAATCAATTACAATCATGTAAAAAGCCATTCTGAGGTTACAAATCACCGAGTCGGTCAACTGTTCGATGAGAATTACCTATAATCATGTAACAAGCAATTCTGAGCTTACAAATCACTGAATCAGTTGATCGTTCGATGAGAATCAGCTACAATCATGTAACAAGCCATTCTGAGCTTACAAATTACCGAATCGGTCAACCACTCGATGAAAAATAGCTACAATCACGTAACAAGCAATTTTTAGCTTACAAATCACCGAATCAGTCAACTGTTTGATGAGAATCAGCTACAATCATGTAACAAGCCATTGTGAGCTTACAAATCACCGAATCAATCAACCATTCGATGAGAATCAACTTCTATCACATAACAAGCCATTCTAAGATTACAAATCACCGAATCGGTCAATCATTCGATGAAAATCAATTACAATCATGTAACAAGCCATTCTGAGCTTACAAATCACTGAACCGGTTAACCGTTCTAAGAGAATAAATTGTTAGAGTAATTATATTTTACACTTATTCATTAAATCACTTCAATTTAATTAATTAAGTTATTTATTACTCTATTTTCTTAAGCTATCTCTTAGCTGCATTTTGAATAATTTTAAGTTTTGCCTTTTGCTTCTTTCTGCTTCTCTCCTGAAATAGGTTATTTGCATGAAGGTATTCTTGGCGTTTTGCAGATTTGTATCTTTCAAATCTTACATAAATAACAATCATGTAACAAGCCATTCTGAGCTTACAAATCACCAAATCAGTCAACCATTCGATGAGAATCAATTACAATTATGTAACAAGTCATTTTGAGCTTACAAATCATCGAATTAGTCAACCATTTGATAAAAATTAGGTACAATCATGTAACAAGCCATTTTGAGCTTAAAAATTACCGAATAGGTCAACCGTTCAGTGAGAATCAATTACAATCACGTAACAAGCCATTCTGAGCTTACAAATCACTGAATCGGTCAACCATTCGATGAGAATCAGCTACAATCATGTAACAAGCCATTCAGCGCTTACAAATCACCGAATTGGTCAACCATTCGATGAGAATTAATTACAATCATATAAGAAGCTAGTTTGAACTTACAAATCACTAAATCGGTCAACTGTTCAATGAGAATTCATTACAACCATATAACAAGCCATTCTTATTTTCCAAATCACCGAATTGGTTAACCATTCGATGAGAATCAGCTACAATCAGGTAACAACCCATTCAGAGCTTACAAATCACCGAATTGGTCAACCATTCGATGAGAATCAACTAAAATCATGTAATTTCTGAGGTTATAGATCACCAAATCGGTCAACCGTTCGATAAAAATCAATTACAATCACATAACATGCCATTCTAAGCTTACAAATTACTGAATTGGTCAACCGTTCAATGAGAATCAATTATAATCACGTAACAAAACACTTTGAGCTTAAAAATGAACAAATCAATCAACCATTCGATGAGAATCAATTACAATCCTGTAACAAGCCATTCTGAGCTTACAAATCATCAAATCGGTCAACTGTTGGATGAGAATTAATTACAATCACGTAACAAGCCATTCTGAGCTTACAAATCATCGAATCAGTCAACCATTCGATGAGAATCAGCTACCACAATATAACAAGTCATTTTGAGGTTACAAATCACTGAATCAATCAACCGTTCGATGAGAATCAACGACAATCATGTAACAAGCCATTCTACACTTATAAATCATTGAATCAGTCAACCGTTCGATGAGAATCAATTATAATTACATAAGAAGCCATTCTGAGATGACAAATCACTGAATCGGTCAACCATTCGATTAGAATCAGCTACAATCATGTAATAAGCCATTCTGAGCTTACAAATCACCGAACTGGTCAACCATTCGATGAGAATCAATTACAATCATGTAATGCCATTCTTAGCTTAGAAATCACCGTATTGGTCAACCATTCGATGAGGTTCAGCTACAATCACGTAACAAGCCATTCTGAGCTTACAAATCACCGAATCAATCAACCGTTCAATGAGAATCAACTTCTATCACATAACAAGCCATTCTAAGCTTACAAATCACCGAATAGGTCAACCGTTTGATGAGAAATCAATTACAATCACGTAACAAGCCATTCTGAGCTTACAAATCACTGAACTAAACAACCGTTCTAAAAGAATAAATTGTTAGAGTAATTATATTTTACACTTATTAACTAAATCACTTCGGTTTAATTAATTAAGTTATTTATTACTCTATTTTCTTAATCTATCTCTGAGGTGCATTATAATTAATATCTTTATTAATTATAGTGTGCAACCTAATTTTTTTAGACTTTAAGGTTTTGTTCACCTTTATGGGTTGAACCTTGTAAATCTTTTTTCATTAACTTGGATCCTAATTTTGCTCTCACATTTTGAGTAACTTCTAAGTTTTCCCTTTTGCTTCTTTCTGCTTCTCTCTTGTAACAAGTTATTTGCATGCATGTGTTCTTGGCGTTCTATGGATTTGTATCTCTCAAATCTTACATAAATAACAATCATGTAACAAGTCATTCTAAGCTTACAAATCACCGAATCAGTCAACTGTTCGATGAGAATTAATTACAATCATGTAACAAGCCATTCTGAGCTTATAAATCACCAAATTGGTCAACCGCTCAATGAGAATCAGCTACAATCACATAACAAGCCATTCTGAGCTTACAAATCACTAAATCAGTCAATTGTTTGATGACAATCAGCTACAATCATGTAACAAGCCATTCTGAGCTTACAAATCACCGAATCGGTCAACCATTCAATGAGGATCAATTACAATTATGTAATGAGCCATTCTTAGCTTACAAATCACCGTATCGGTCAACCATTCGATGAGAGTCAGCTACAATCCCATAACAAGCCATTCCGAGCTTACAAATCAGCTACAATCACATAACAAGCCATTTTGAGCTTATAAATCACTTAATCGGTCAACCGTTTGATGAGAATCAATTACAATCACGTAACAATCCATTCTAAGCTTACAAATCACTGAATCGGTCAATCCATTTGATAAGAATCAATAACAATAATGTAAGAAGCCATTATGAGCTTAAAAATCACTAAATTGGTGAAGTATTAGATGTGAATAAATTTTTAGAGTAATTATATTTTACACTTAATAACAATCACGTAACGAGCCATTCTAAGCTTACAAATCACTAAATCGATCAACTGTTTGATGAGAATTAGCTACAATCATGTAACAAGCCATTCTGAGCATATTAATCACCGAATCGGTCAACCGCTTGATGAGAATCAGCTACAATCAAATACCATTATGAGCTTACAAATCACTGAATTAGTCAACCGTTCGATGAGAATCAACTACAATCATGTAACAAGCCAATCTGACCTTACAAATCACTGAATCGGTCACCAGTTTGAAGACAATCAATTACAATCATGTAACAAGCCATTCTGAGCTTACAAATCACCGAATTGGTCAATCGTTCAATAAGAATCAGTTACAATCATGTAACAAGCCATTCTGAGCTTACAAATTATCGAATCGGTCAACCGTTTGATGAGAATCAATTACAATCATGTAACAAGCCATTTTGAGCTTATAAATCACCAAATCGGTCAACCGCTCGATGAGAATCGGCTACAATCATATAACAAGCCATTCTAAATTTACAAATCACTAAATTAGTCAACTGTTAGATGAGAATCAGCTATAATCATGTAATAAACCAATCTGACCTTACAAATCACTGAATCGGTCACCAGTTTGATGAGAATCAATTACAATCATGTAAGAAGCCATTCTGAGCTTACAAATCACCGAATTGGTCAACCGTTCCATGAGAATAAGCTACAATTATATAACAAGCCATTTTGAGCTTACAAATCATCGAATAGGTCAACCATTCGGTGACAATCAATTACAATCACCAAATCGGTCAACTATTTGATGAGGATGAATTATAATCTTTTAACAAGCCATTCTTATCTTACAAATCACCGAATCGGTCAACCATTCGATGAGAGTCAGCTGCAATCAAGTAACAAATCATTCAGAGCTTACAAATCACCAAATCAATCAATTGTTTGATGAGAATCAACTTCTATCACATAACAAATCATTCTAAGCTTACAAATCATCGAATCGGTCAACCGTTCAATGAGAATCAATTACAATCATATAACAAGTCAATCTGAGTTTACAAATCACCGAATCGGTCAACCATTCTAAGAGAATAAATTGTTAATATTTTACACTTATTAAATAAATCACTTTATTTTAATTAATTAATTAATTTATTACTTTGTTTTCTTAAGCTATCTCTTAGATGCATTATAATTCATATCTTTATTAATTATAATGCGCAACCTAGTTTTTTGAAACTTTAGGGTTTTGTACACCTTTATAGGTTGAACTTTGTAAATCTTTTTTCATTAATTTGGATAATAATTTTGCTCTCACATTTTGAGTAACTTCTGAGTTTTGTCTTTTGCTTCTTTCTGCTTCTCTCCTATAACAGGTTATTTGCATGCCAGTATTCTTGGCGTTCTTTAGATTTGTATCTCTCAAATCCTACATAAATAACAATCACGTAACAAGTCATTCTGAGCTTACAAATTACTGAATCGGTCAACCATTCGATGAGAATCAATTACAATTACGTAACAAGCCATTTTGAGCTCACATATAACCGAATCAGTCAACCATTTGATAAGAATCAACTACAATCACGTAACAAGTCATTATGAGCTTACAAATCATCCAATCGATCAATCGTTTAATGAGAATCAACTACAATCACGTAACAAATCATTGTGAGATTATAAATCACCGAATCGGTCAACTATTTGATGAGAATCACTTATAATCATGTAACAAGCCATTCTAAGTTTACAAATCGGTTAACCGTTTGATGAGAATCAGCTATAATCATGTAACAAGCCATTCTGAGCTTATAAATCACCAAATTGTTCAACTGCTCGATGAGAAATAAGCTAAAATCATGTAACAAGCCATTTTGAGCTTACAAATGACCAAATAGATCAACCGTTTGATGACAATCAGCTACAATCACGTAACAACCAATTGTGAGCTTATAAATCACCGAATTGGTCAACCGTTCGATGAGAATCACCTACACATCTTGCTAAAGGAATTTCATAACTAATAGCTTGAGCAGTAGCTCGGAGACCACCTAAAAAAGAATATTTATTATTGGATCCATATCCTGCTATAAGCAGTCCAAGGGGAGCAATACTTGAAATTGCAATCCAAAAGAAAATGCCTATACTACGATCAATTAAAACAATGTGGCGACCAAAGGGAATTATTAGGTAACAAGCCATTCTAAAGTTACAAATCATGGAATAGGTCAACCGTTCAATGAGAATCAGCTACAATTATGTAACAAGCCATTCTGAGCTTATAAATCACCGAATCGGTCAACCGCTTAATGAACATTAGATATAATCACATAACAAGTCATTTTAAGCTTACAAATAACTAGATCAGTCAACCATTCGATGAGAATTAGCTACAATCATGTAACAAGCCAGTCTGACTTTACAAATCACTGAATCGGTCACCAGTTTGATTAGAATCAATTACAATCACGTAACAAGTCATTCTTAGCTTACAAATTAGCGAATTGGTCAATCATTCGATGAGAATCAGCTACAATCATGTAACAAGTCATTCTAAGCTTACAAATCACTGAATAGGTCAACTGTTCGGTGAGAATCAATTACAATCACGTAACAAGCCATTCTGCAGAGCTTACAAATTACTGAATCGGTCAAGCATTCAATAAGAATCAGCTACAATAACGTAACAAGCCATTCTGAGCTTACATATCACTGAATCAGTCAACCTTTTGATGAGAATCAATTACAATCATGTAACAGGCCATTATGAGCTTACAAATCACCAAATCGGTCAACCGTTCAATGAGAATACATTACAATCACGTAACAAGCCATTTTGAGCTTAGAAATCACATAATTGGTCAACCGTTCGATGAGAATTAATTACAATCACATCACAAGCTAAATTTTGTGCTTACAAATCACCGAATCGGTCAACCGTTCAATGAGAATTGATTACAATCACGTAGTAAGCCATTTCGATCTTACAAATCATCGAATTGGTCAACCGTTCAATAAGAATCAACTACAATCAGGTAACAACCCATTCAGAGCTTACAAATCACCAAATCGGTCAACCGTTTGATGAGAATTAATTACAATCATGTAACAAGCCATTCTGAGCTTACAAATCACCGAATCAGTCAACCTTTCGATGAGAATCAACTACAATAACATAAGAAGCCATTCTAAGCTTACAAATCACTGAATCGGTCAACCGTTCGATGAGAATCCACTACAATAACGGAACAAGCCATTCTAAGCTTAGAAATCACTAAATCGGTCAATCATTCGATGACAATCAATTACAATCATGTAATAAGCCATTCTGAGCTTACAAATCATCAAGTCGGTCAACCTTTCGATGAGAATCAGCTACAACAACGTAAGAACCCATTCAAAGCTTACAAATCACTGACTCGATCAACCAGTCACTGAGAATCAACTATAATCACGTAACAAGCCATTCTGATCACCAAATCGATCAACCATTCGATGAGAATCAATTACAATCACATAACAAGCCATTATGAGCTTACAAATCACTGAATCGGTCAACTGTTCGATAAGAATCAATTAAAATTTTGTAACAAGTCATTATGAGCTTATAAATCACCAAATTGGTCAACCATTTGATGAGCATTAATTACAATCATGAAACAAGCCATTTTGAGCTTACAAATCACCGAATCGGTCAACCGTTCGATGGGAATTAGCTACAATCATGTAACAAGCCATTCTGAGCTTACAAATCACTGAGTCGGTCAACTGTTCGATGAGAATTATCTATAATCATGTAACAAGTGATTCTTAGCTTACAAATCACCAAATCGATCAAGTGTTCAATGAGAATCAGCTACAATCATGTAAGCTATTATGAGTTTACAAATCATCGAATCAGTCAACCGTTCGATGAGAATTAACTTTTATCACATAACAAGCCATTCTAAGCTTACAAATCACTGAATCGGTCAACCGTTTGATGAGAATGAATTACAATCACATAAAAAGTCATTCTGAGCTTACAAACCACTTAACCGATCAACCTTCTAAAAGAATAAATTGTTACAGTAATTATATTTTACACTTATTAATTAAATCAATTTGGTTTAATTATTTAACGTATTTATTACTCTATTTTCTTAAGCTCTTAGGTGCATTATAATTAATATATTTATTAATTATAATGTGCAACCTAGTTTTTCAAGACTTTATGGTTTTGTTCACCTTTATAGGTTGAACCTTGTAAATCTTTTTTCATTAACTTGGATCATAATTTTGCTCTCACATTTTGAGTAACTTTT
This sequence comes from Chamaecyparis obtusa, assembly GCA_027943335.1. Taxonomy (NCBI): domain Eukaryota; kingdom Viridiplantae; phylum Streptophyta; class Pinopsida; order Cupressales; family Cupressaceae; genus Chamaecyparis; species Chamaecyparis obtusa. Next base: position 8,096,387 of record BSBK01000740.1, on the reverse strand, counting down.
GAGTTTTGCCTTTTGCTTTTTTTTGCTTCTCTCTTGTAATAGGTTATATGCATGCAAGTATTCTTGGCATTCTGTGGATTTGTATCTCTCAAATCTTACATAAATAAGAATCACGTAACAAGTCATTCTGAACTTACAAATCATTGAATCGGTCAACTGTTCGATGAAAATCAATTATAATTTCGTAACAAGCCATTATGAGCTTACAAATAACCGAATCAGTGAATCATTTGGTAAGAATCAGCTACAATCACGTAACTTGATGACAATTACAAATCATCCAATCGGTCAACTATTTGATGACAATTAGCTACAATCATGTAACAAATGATTGTGAGCTTATAAATCACCGAATCGATCAACCGTTCATTGAAAATTACCTACAATGACGTAACAAGCCATTCTAAGCTGACAAATCACTGAATCAGTCAACCGTTCGATGAGAATTAGCTACAATCATGTAACAAGTCATTCTGAGCTTATAAATCACCGAATCATTCAACCGCTTGATGAGAATCAGCTACAATCACATAACAAGCCATTCTGAGCTTACAAATCATTGAATCAGTCAACCGTTCGATGAGAATTAGTTACAATCATGTAACAAGCCAGTCTGACCTTACAAATCACTGAATCGGTCACCAGTTTGATGAGAATCAATTACAATCACATAACAAGCCATTCTGAGCTTATAAATCACCGAATTGATGAACCGTTTGTTGAGAATCAGCTAAAATCATGTAACAAGTCATTTTGAGCTTACAAATTATATAATCAATCAACCATTCGATCAGAATTAATTATAATCACAGAACAAGCCAGTCTAAGCTTACAAATAACTAAATCGGTCAACCGTTCAATGAGAATTGATTACAAACACGTAACAAGCCATTCTAATCTTACAACTCACCGAATTGGTCAACCGTTCCATGGGAATCAGCTACAATTAGGTAACAACCCGTTCAGAGCTTACAAATCACCAAATCGGTCAACTATTTGAAGAGAATCAATTATAATCACATAACAAGCCATTCTAAACTTACAAATCACCAAATTGGTCAACCATTCAATGAGAATCAATTATAATCACGTAACAAGCTATTTTGAACTTACAAATAACTAAATCGGTCAACCATTCGATGAGAAACAATTACAATCCTGTAACAAGCCATTCTGAGATTACAAATCACCAAATCATTCAGTCATTTGATAAAAATTAATTACAATCACGTAACAAGTCATTCTGAGCTTACAAATCACTGAATTGGTCAACCGTTCGATGAGAATCAATTACAATTACAATTACAATTATAATCATGTAAAAAAATGATTGTGAGCTTATAAATCATCAAATCGGTCAACCGTTCGATGAGAATCACCTACAATCATGTAACGAGCCATTCTAAGCGTATAAATCACTGAATTGGTCAACCATTCGATGAGAATCAGCTACAATCATGTAACAATTCATTGAATTGATCAACTGTTCAATGAGAATACATTACAATCACATAACAAGTCATTCTGAGCTTACAAATCATAGAATTGGTCAACCATTCAATGAGACTAATCTACAATCATGTAACAAGCCATTCTGAACTTACAAATCACTGAATCGGTCAACCATTTGTTGAGAATCAACTAAAATTATGTAACAAGCCATTCTGAACTTACAAGTCACATAATCAGACAACCATTCGATGAGAATTAATTACAATCATATAACAAACCAGTCTGAGCTTACAAATCACCGAATCGGTCAACCGTTGATTGAGAATTGATTACAACCACGTAACAATCCATTATGATCTTACAAATCTTTGAATTGGTCAACCGTTCGATGAGAATCAGCTACAATCAGGTAACAACCCATTCAGACCTTACAAATCACCGAATCCATCAACCATTCGATGAGAATCAACTTCAATCACATAACAAGCCATTCTGAGGTAATAGATCAGTAAATCGGTCAACCGTTCGATGAGAATCAATTACAATCACATAACAAGTCATTCTGGGCTTACAAATCACCAAATTAGTCAACCGTTCGATGAGAATCATTTACATGATTGTAATTGATTCTCACCGAAAGGTTGACCTATTCGGTGATTTATAAGCTTAGAATGACTTGTTATGTGATAGAGGTTGATTTTCATCGAACGGTTGATTGATTCGGTGATTTGTAAGCTCAAAATGACTTGTTATGTGATTGTAGTTGAGTCTCGTTGAATGGTTGACCGATACGGTGATTTGTAAGCTTAGAATGGCTTGTTACATGATTGTAATTGATTCTCATTGAATGGTTGACCTATTCGGTGATTTGTAAGTTACATGATTGTAGTTGATTCTAATCGAACAGTTGACTGATTCGGGGATTTGTAAGCTAAGAATTGTTTGTTACATGATTGTACTTGATTCTTCTCAAGTGGTTGACCAATTTGGTAATTTGTAAGCTCAGAATGGCTTATTACATGATTGTAATTGATTCTCATCGAATAATTGACTGATTTAGTGATTTGTAAGCTTAGAATGGCTTGTTACGTAATTGTAATTGATTATGATCGAACAGTTGACCGATTCGGTGATTTGTATGCTTAGAATAGATTGTTACGTGATTGTAATTGATTCTCATCGAACGGTTGATCGATTCAGTGATTTATAAGCTCAGAATGGCTTGTTATGTGATTGTAGCTGATTCTCATTGAAGGGTTGACCGATTTGGTAATTTGTAAGCTCAAAATGGGTTGTTACATGATTGTAATTGATTCTCACCAAAAGGTTGACCTATTTGGTGATTTGTAAGAATAGAATGGGTTATTACGTGATTGCTACTGATTCTCATCGAATGGTTGACCGATTCATTGATTTGTCAGCTCAGAATCACTTGTAACATAATTATAATTGTTTCTCATCGTACGGTTGACCGATTCGGTGATTTGTAAGTGTAGAATGGCTTGTTACATGATTATACATAATTCTCATCGAACAGTTAACCGACTCGGTGATTTCTAAGCTTAGAATGGCTTATTACATGATTGTAATTGATTCTGATCAAATGATTGACCGATTCAATGATTTGTAAGTTCATAATGGCTTGTTACATAATAGTTATTGATTCTCATCGGACAGTTGACCGATGGGGTGATTTGTAAGCTCAAAATGGATTGTTACGTGATTGTAATTGATTATCATTGAATGGTTGACCAATTTGGTGATTTGTCAGCTCAAAATGGCTTGTTACGTAATTGTAATTGATTCTCATCGAACGGTTGAATGATTCGGTGATATGTCAGCACAAAATGGCTTGTTACTTGATAGTAGTTGATTTTCATCGAACGGTTGACCGATTCGGTGATTTGTAACCTCAGAATGGCTTGTTATGTGATTGTAATTGATTGTCATTGAACGATTGACAAATTTGGTGATCTATAACCTCAGAATGGCTTGTTACGTGATTGTAGTTGATTCTCATCGAATGGTTGACCAATTTGGTGATTTGTAAGCTCTGAATGGGTTGTTACCTAATTGTAGCTGATTCTCATCGAATGGTTGACCAATTTAGTGATTTGTTACACTTATTAATTAAATCACTTTGGTTTAATTAATTATGTAACAAGCCATTCTGAGCTTACAAATCACTGAATCAGTCAACCATTCGATGAGAATAAGCTACAATCATGTAACAAGTCATTCTAAGCTTACAAATAATAAAATTGATCAACGGTTTAATAAGAATTAATTACAATCATGTAACAAGCCATTCTAAGCTTACAAATCATCGAATTAGTCAACCATTCGATGAGCATACATTACAATCACGTAACAAGCCATTTTGACCTTACAAATCATGGAATTGGTCAACCGTTCGATGAGAATAATTTACAATCACGTAACAAGCCATTTTAAGTTTACAAATCACCAAATCGGTCAACCATTTGTTAAAAATCAGCTAAAATCATGTAACAATCTATTATGAGCTTACAAATCACAGAATCGGTGAACTATTTGATGAGAATCAGCTACAATCAGATAACAACCCATTTAGAGCTTACAAATCACTGAATCGGTCAACCATTCGATAAGAATCAACTACAATCATGTAACAAGCCATTCTAAGGTTATAGATAACCAAATCTATCAACCGTTCGATGAGAATCAATTATAATCACATAACAAATCATTCTGAGCTTACAAATCACCAAATCAGTCAACCGTTCGATGAGAATCAATTACAATCCTCTAACAAGCCATTCTAAGCTTAAAAATCATCGAATCGGTCAACTGTTCGATCAGAATCAGCTACAACAACGTAACAAGCCATTCTGAGCTTACAAATCACCGAATTGGTCAATCATTTGATGAAAATCAACTACAATCATGTAACAAGTCATTCTACGCTTACAAATCACCGAATCAGTCAACCGTTCGAGGAGAATCAATTACAATTACGTAACAAGCCATTCTAAGCTTACAAATTACTAAATCGGTCAACACTTTGATGAGAATCAGCTACAATCACATAACAAGCCATTCTGAGCTTATAAATTATTGAATCGGTCAACCTTTCAATGAGAATCAACTACAATCATGTAACCGAAGTCGCAGCAACCAGATGCATTCTACTTTTCAATCTATAGGTGTGCTCCGAAAGGGCTTCCGATACCCCCTTCAAATAGTAGGGTATCCATAGGTTGAGTTGATAAGTCATTTCGAGCTTACAAATCATCGAGTCAGTCAACAGTTCGATGATAATTATCTATAATCATGTAACAAGTGATTTAAAGCTTGCACATCACTGAATCTGTCGATCGTTCGATGAGAATCAGCTACAATCACGTAAAAAACTATTCTAAGCTTACAAATTACCGAATCGGTCAAGCACTCGATGAGAATCAGCTACAATCATGTAACAAGTCATTCTTAGCTTACAAATCACTAAATCGATCTACTATTTGATGAAAATCAGCAACAATCATGTAACAAGCCATTCTGAGCTTACAAATCACTGAATCGGTCAACCATTCGATGGGAATCAATTACAATCATTGAACAAGCCATTCTTAGCTTACAAATCACCGAATAGGTCAACTATTTGATGAGAATCAGCTACAATCATGTGACAAGCCATTCTCAGCTTATGAATCACTGAATCGGTCAATAGTTCGATGAGAATCACCTACAATCACGTAACAAGCCATTTTAAGCTTACAAATCACTGAATCGGTCAACCATTCGATGAGAATTAGCTACAATCATGTAACAAGTCATTCTAAGTTTAAAAATCACCAAATTGGTCAACCGTTTGATGAGAATTAATTACAATCATGCAACAAGCCATTCTGAGCTTACAAATCACTGAATCTGTTAGCCATTCGATGAGAATCAGCTACAATCATGTAACAAGCCATTCTGAGCTTACAAATCACTGAATTGGTCAACCATTCAATGAGAATTAGCTATAATCATGTAACAAGCCATTATGAGCTTATAAATCACTGAGTCGATGAGAATCAATTACAATGCTTTAACAAGCCATTCTGAGCTTATAAATCCCTGAGTCGATGAGAATCAATTACAATGCTTTAACAAGCCATTCTAAGCTTTTATCACCAAATTGGTCAACCGTTTGATGAGAATTAATTACAATCAGTCAACCGCTTGACAAGAATCAACTACAATCACATAACAAGCCATTCTGAGCTTACAGATCACTGAATCAGTTAACCGTTTGATGAGAATCAGCTACAATCATGTAACAATCCAGTTTGACTTTACAAATCACTGAATCGGTCACCAGTTCGATGAGAATCAATTACAATCATGTAACAAGTCATTCTGAGCTTACAAATCATCGAATTGGTCAATCGTTCGATGAGAATCAGCTACAATCATGTAACAAGCCATTCTGAGCTTACAAATCACCAAATAGGTCAACTGTTTGGTGAGAATCAATTACAATCACGTAACAAGCCATTTTGATCTTACAAATCATTTAATCGGTCAACCCTTCGATGAAAATCAGCTAGAATCAAGTAACAACCCATTCAAAGCTTATAAATCGATCAACCGTTCATTGAGAATCAATTACAATCTTGTAACAAGCCATTCTAAGCTTACAAATCACCAAATCGGTCAACCGTTCGATGAAAATTAATTATAATCACGTAACAATCCATTCTAAGCTTACAAATCACCGAATCGATCAACCGTTCGATGAGAATTAGGTACAATCACGTAACAAGCTATTCTGAGCTTACAAATCACCAAATCTATCAACCGTTCGATGAGAATCAACTACAATCATGTAACAAGCCATTCTGCGCCTACAAATCACCTAATCGGTCAACCATTTGATGAGAATCAATTACAATTATGTAACAAGCCATTTTGAGCTGACAAATGACCGAATCAATCAATGAGATCAACTCAGGTTGCCACATCGACTCGGGTCGTCAGCCAGATCAGCTCGGGTCACCACATCACCTAACCAACTCGGGTTAGGTCGGGTCACCCGATCAATTTGGGTCACTAAGTTGGGTGTGACTCCATGAATGGCACGAGTGGTTTTCTTTTTCAACTCTAGTTTTTTCGATGAGAATCGGCAACAATGACGTAAGAAGTCATGCTGTACTTACAAATCACTAAATAAGTCAACCTTTCAATGAGAAACAATTATAATCACGTAACAAGTCATTCTAAGCTTACAAATTAACAAATCGGTCAACCCTTCGATGAGAATCACCTACAATCACATAACAAGTCATTATGAGCTTATAAATCACTTAATCGGTCAACCTTTTGATGAGAATCAATTACAATCATGTAACAATCTATTTTGAGCTTAGAAATCATTGAATTAGTCAACCGTTCGATGAAAATTAACTTTTATCACACAACAAGCCATTATAAGCTTACAAATCACCGAATCGGTCAACCGTTCAATGAAAATTAATTACAATCACGTAACAAGCCATTTTGAGCTTAAACATCATTGAACCGGTCAACCGTTTTAAAAGAATAAATTGTTAGAGTAATTATATTTTACACTTATTAATTAAATCACTTCGGTTTAATTAATTAAGTTATTTATTACTCTATTTTCTTAAGCTATCTTTTAGGTGCATTATAATTAATATCTTTATTAATTATAATGTGCAACCTAGTTTTTTTAGACTTTAGGGTTTTGTTGACCTTTATAGGTTGAACCTTGTAAATCTTTTTTCATTAACTTGCATCATAACTTTGCTCCCACATTTTGAGTAACTTCTGTGTTTTGCCTTTTGCTTCTTTCTGCTTCTCTCTTATAACAAGTTATTTGCATGCAGGTATTCTTCGCATTCTGAGGATTTGTATCTCTCAAATCATACATAAATAACAATCACATAACAAGCCATTCTGAGCTTACAAATCACCGAATCCGTCAACCATTTTGATGAGAATCAATTACAAATACGTAACAAGCCATTCTGAGCTTACAACTCAATTACAATTATGTAACAAGCCATTTTGAGCTTACAAATAATTGAATCAGTCAATCGTTCGATGAGAATCAGCTACAATCATGTAACAAGCTAGTCCAAGCTTACAAATCATTGAATCGATCACAAGTTCGATGAGAATCAGTTACAATTACGTAACAAGCCATTCTGAGCTTACAAATCCCTGAATCGGTCAACCTTTTGATGAGAATCAATTACAATTATGTAACAAGCCATTATGAGCTTACAAATCATCAAATCAATCATCTTTTTGATAAGAATCAGCTACACTCATGTAACAAGCAATTCTGAGCTTACAAATCATCTAATCGGTCAACCGTTCGATGAGTATCAGCTACAATCACATAACAAACAATTGTGAGCTTATAAATCACTAAATCGGTCAACCGTTGGATTAGAAGTTAACCTACAATCACATAACAAGCCATTCTGAGTTTACAAATCACTGAATCAGTCAACCGTTCGATGAGGATCAGCTACAATCATGTAACAAGCCAGTTTGACCTTACAAATCACTAAATCGGGTCACTAGATTAATGATAATCAATTACAATCACGTAATAAGCCATTCTGAGCTTACAAATCACCGAATTGGTCAACCGTTCGATGAGAATCAGCTACAATCATGTAACAAGTCATTCTAAGCTTACAAATCACTGACTTGGTGAATTAGCTACTATCACGTAACAAGCCATTTTGAGTTGACAAATTATCGAATAGGTCAGCCATTCGGTGAGAATCAATTACAATCACGTGACAAGCTATTCTGAGCTTACAAATCACTGAATCGGTCAAACATTTGATGAGAATCAGCTACAATCACATAACAAGCTATTTTAAGCTTAAAAATCACCGAATTAGTCAATCATTTGATGAGAATCAATTACAATCATGTAACAAGCCATTCTGAGCTTACAAATCATTGAATCCTTCAACCGTTTGATGAGAATACATTAGAATCACGTAACAAGCCATTCTGAGCTTACAAATGATAGAATTGGTCAACCGTTCGATGAGAATCAGCTACAATCACGTAACAAGCCATTCTGAGCTTACAAATCACCGAATTGGTCAACCGATCAATGAAAATCAGCTACAATCCTGTAACAAGCCATTTTGAGCTTACAAATCACCGACTTGGTCAACCGTTCGATGAGAATCAGCTACAATCATGTATCAAGCCATTTTGAGCTTACAAATTATCGAATAGGTTAGCCGTTCGGTGAGAATCAATTACAATCACGTAACAAGCCATTCTGAGCTTACAAATCAAGGAATTGGTCAACTGTTCGATGAGAATAATCTAAAATCACATAACAAGCCATTCTGAGCTTATGAAAAATAGAATCGGTCAACCATTCAATGAGAATTAATTACAATCACATAACAAGCCAGTCTGAGCTTACAAATCACTGAATTGGTCAACTGTTCAATGAGAATTGATTACAACCACGTAACAAGCCATTTTGATCTTACAAATCATCGAATTAGTCAACCGTTCGATGAGAATGAGCTACAATCAGGTAACAACCCATTCAGAGCTTACGAATGACCAAATCGGTCAACCGTTCGATGAGAATCAATTAAAATCACATAACAAGCCATTCTGAGCTTACAAATCATCGAATCGGTCAACCATTCAATGAGAATCAATTATAATCACGTAACAAGCCATTTTGAGCTTACAAATGACCAAATCGGTCAACCATTCAATGAAAATCAATTATAATCTTGTAACAAGACATTCTCAGCTTACAAATCACCAAATCGGTCAACCATTTGATGAGAATTAATTACAATCACGTAACAAGCCATTCTGAGCTTACAAATCACCGAATCAGTCAAGCATTTGATAAGAATCAGCTACAATCACGTAACAAGCCATTCTGAGCTTACAAATCATCCAATCGATCAACCGTTCGATGAGAATAACCTGCAATCATGTAACAAATGATTTTAAGCTTATAAATCATTGAATCGGTCAACCGTTCAATGAAAATCACCTACAATCACGTAACAAGCCATTATAAGATTACAAATCACTGAATCGGTCAACCGTTTGATGAGAATCAGCTACAATCATGTCACAAGCTAGTTTGACCTTACAAATCACTGAATCGGTTACCAGTTCGATTAAAATCATTTACAATCACGTAACAAGCCATTCTGAACTTCCAAATCACTGAATTGGTCAACCGTTCAATGAGAATCAAATATAATCACGTAACCATTCATTTTGAGCTTACAAATGACCAAATCGGTCAACCATTCGATGAGAATCAATTACAATCCTGTAACAAGCTATTTTGGATGTACAAATCATGAAATCGGTCAACCGTTTGATGAAAATTAATTACAGTCACATAAGAAGCCATTTTGAACTTACAAATCATTGAATCGATCAACCGTTCGATGAGAATCAACTACAATTACGTAACAAGCTATTCTAAGCTTACAAATCACCAAATCGATCAACCATTCGATAAGAATCAACTACAATCACGTAACAAGCTTGTGGTTACAAATGACCGAATCGATCAACCGTTTCATGAGAAGCGATTACAAGTACGTAACAAGCCATTCTGAGCTAACAAATCACTGAATCGGTCAACCATTCGATGAGAATCAACAACAATCACCTAATAAGGTATTTCATGCTTACAAATCACCGAATAGGTCAACCTTTTGGTGAGAATCAATTACAATCACGTAACAAGCCATTATGTGCTTATAAATTACCAAATTGGTCAACCCTTCGATGAGAATCACCTACAATCACATAACAAGCCATTCTGAGCTTATAAATCACTGAATTGGTCAACCAATGATGACAATCAATTACAATCACCTAGCAATCCATTCTGAGCTTAGAAATCACCGAATCGGTCAAATGTTCGATGAGAATTGATTACAGTTCACCGATTTGGTGATTTGTAAGCTTAGAATGACTTGTTCTTTGATAGAATTTGATTCTCATCGAACGGTTGATTGATTCGGTGATTTGTAAGCTTAGAATGCCTTGTTACATGATTGTAACCGGCTCTCATCGTATGGTTGACTGATACGGTGATTTGTAAGCTAAGAATGGCTTGTTACATGATTGTAATTGATTCTCATTGAATCGTTGATCGATTCGGTAATTTGTAAGTTCAAAATGGCTTGTTACATGATTGTAGCTGATTCTCATCGAACAGTTGACCGATTCAGTGATTTGTAAGCTATGAATGGCTTGTTACATGATTGTATATGATTCTCATTGAGTGGTTGATTGATGCGATAATTTGTAAGCTCATAATATTTTGTTACGTGATTATAGCTGATTCTCATCGATCGATAGACCGATTCAAGGATTTGTAAGCTCAGAATCACTTGTTACATGATTATAGATAATTATTATCGAATAGTTGACCGACTCGGTGATTTGTAAGCTTAGAATGGCTTATTACATGATTGTAATTGATTCTCATCAAATGATTCCGATTTAGTGATTTGTAAGCTCATAATGGCTTGTTACGTTATTGTTATTGATTTTCATCGAACGATTGACCGATTCGATGATTTGTAAGCTCAGAATGAATTGTTACCTAATTGTAATTGATTGTCATTGTTGGTTGATCGATTCAGTTATTTATAAGCTCAGAATGGTTTGTTATGTGATTGTAGCTGATTCTCATCGAAGGGTTGACCGATTTGGTAATTTGTCAGCTCAGAATGGCTTGTTATGTGATTGTAATTAATTCTCATCAAAAGGTTGATCTATTCAGTGATTTGTAAGCACATAATGGTTTATTACGTGATTGTTGTTGATTCTCATCGAATGGTTGATTGATTCAGTGATTTGTCAGCTCAGAATGGCTTGTTATGTGATTGTAGTTGATTCTCATCAAATGGTTGATCGATTTGGTGATTTGTAAGCTCTGAATAGGTTGTTATCTAATTATAGCTGATTCTCATCGAATTGTAGACCAATTCGATGATTTGTAAGGTCAGAATGGCTTGTTAAATGGTTGTAATCAATTCTCATTGAATGGTTGACCGATTCGGTGATTTGTAACTTTTGAGTTTTGTCTTTTGCTTCTTTCTATTTCTCTCCTATAACAGGTTCTTTGCAAGCAGCTATTCTTGGCGTTCTATGGATTTGTATCTCTCAAATTATACATAAATAACAATCATGTAACAAACCATTCTAAGCTTACAAATCACCGAATCGGTCAACCCTTCAATGAGAAAGCCATTCTAGGCTTACAAATCACTGAATCGATCAACTGTTTGATGAGGATTAATTTCAATCATGTAACAAGCCATTCGAAGCTTACAAATAACTGAATCGGTCAACCATTTGATGAGAATCAGCTACAATAACGTAACAAGCCATTCTGAGCTTACAAATCACTGAATCTGTCAACCATTCAATGAGAATCAACTACAATCATGTAACAAGACATTTTGCACCTACAAATCATTGAATCGATCAACCATTCGATGAGAATCAATTACAATTACATAACAAGGCATTTTGAGCTGACAAATTACCAAATCGGTCAACCATTCGATGAGAATCAGCAACAATCATGTAATAAGCTATTATGTGCTTACAAAGCACTGAATAGGTCAACCTTTCGGTGAGAATCAATTACAATTATGTAACAAGTCATTCTGAGCTTACAAATTACCAAATCGGTCAACCTTTCGGTGAGAATCAGCTACAATCACATAACAAGCCATTCTGAGCTTATAAATCATTGAATCGGTCATCCGTTTGATGAGAATCAATTACAATCATGTAACAATCCATTCTGAGCTTAAAAATCATCGAATCGGTCAACCGTTCAATGAGAATCAATAATAATAACGTAACAAGCCATTCTGAGCCTACAAATCACTGAATCGATCAATCATTCGATCAGAATAAATGACAATCATGTAATAAGCCATTATGAGCTTACAAATCACCAAGTCTGTCAACTGTTCGATGAGAATTATCTATAATCATGTAACAAGCGATTGTCAACTTACAAATCACTGAATCAGTCGATCGTTCGATGAGAATCAGCTACAATCACGTAACAAGCTATTTTGAGCTTACAAATTACCAAATCGGTCAACCACTTGATGAGAATCAGCTACAATCACATAACAAGCCATTCTTAGCTTACAAATCACTGAATTAGTCAACTATTTGATGAGAATCAACTATAATTATGTAACAAGCCATTTTCAGCTTACAAATCACCGAATCAATCAACCATTCGATGAGAATCAATTACAATTGTGTAACAAGCCATTCTTAGCTTACAAATCACAGTATCAGTCAACCATTTGATGAAAGTCAGCTACAATCATATAACAAACCATTCTGAGCTTATAAATCACTGAATCAATCAACCATTCGATGAGAATCCACTTCTATCACATAATAAGTCATTTTAAGCTTACAAATCACCAAATCGGTCAACCATTCGATGAGAATCATTTATAATCACGTAACAAGCCATTTTGAGCTTACACATGACTAGATCGATCAACCGTTCGATGAGAAACAATTGCAATCATGTAACAAGTGATTCTGAGCTTACATATCATCGAATTGATGAGAATCAACTACAATCAAGTAACAAGTCATTTTGGCACTTATAAATCACTGAATCGGTCAACCATTCGATGAGAATCAATTATAATTACGTAACAAGCCATTTTGAGCTGACAAATCACCAAATTGATCAACAATTCGATGAGAATCAGCAACAATCACATAATAAGCCACTCTGTGCTTACAAATCACCGAATATGTCAACCTTTTGGTGAGAATCAATTACAATCATGTAACAAGCCATTATGAGCTTACAAATTACCAAGTCGGTCAACCCTTTGATGAGAATCAGCTATAATCACATAACAAGCCATTCTAAACTTACAAATCATTGAATCGGTCAACCGTTCGATGAGAATCAATAATTATAACGTAAGAAGCTATTCTGAGCTTACAAATCATTGAATTGGTCAATCATTCGATGAGAATCAATTACAATCATGTAATAAGCCATTCTAAGCTTACAAATCACCGAGTCGGTCAATTGTTCGATGAGAATTATCTATAATCATGTAAGAAGTGATTTAGAGCTTACAAATCATTGAATCGGTAGATCGTTCGATGAGAATCAATTTAATCACGTAACAAGCTATTATAAGCTTAAAAATTACCGAATCAGTGAACCACTCGATGAGAATCAGCTACAATCACGTAACCAGCCATTCTTAGCTTAAAAATCATAGAATCGGTCAACTGTTTGATGAGAATCACCTACAATCATGTTACAAGCCATTCTGTGCTTACAAATCACTGAATAGGTCAACCATTCGATGAGAATCAATTACAATCACATAACAAGCCATTTTGAGCTTACAAATCATTGAATCGGTCAACCATTCTATCAGATTGAGCTACAATCACGTAACAAGCCATAGTGAGCTTACAAATCACCGAATAGATCAACTGTTTAATGAGAATTAATTACAATCATCTAACAAGTCATTCTAAGCTTACAAATCATCGAATTGGTCAATCATTTGATGAGAATATATTACAATCACGTAACAAGCCATTCTGAGCTTACAAATCATGAAATTGGTCAACCGTTCGATGAGAATAATCTACAATCATGTAATAAGTCATCTGAGCTTACAAATCACTGAATCGATCAACCATTTGTTGAGAATCAGATAAAATCATGTAACAAGCCATTCTGTGCTTACAAATCACTGAATTTATCAACCATTCGATGAGAATCAATTACAAACATGTAACAAGCTATTCATCGAATTTATCAACCATTCGATGAGAATCAGCAACAATCACATAATAAGCCACTCTGTGCTTACAAATCACCGAATATGTCAACCTTTTGGTGAGAATCAATTACAATCATGTAACAAGCCATTATGAGCTTACAAATTACCAAGTCGGTCAACCCTTTGATGAGAATCAGCTATAATCACATAACAAGCCATTCTAAACTTACAAATCATTGAATCGGTCAACCGTTCGATGAGAATCAATAATTATAATGTAAGAAGCTATTCTGAGCTTACAAATCATTGAATTGGTCAATCATTCGATGAGAATCAATTACAATCATGTAATAAGCCATTCTGAGCTTACAAATCACCGAGTCGGTCAATTGTTCGATGAGAATTATCTATAATCATGTAAGAAGTGATTTAGAGCTTACAAATCATTGAATCGGTAGATCGTTCGATGAGAATCAATTTAATCACGTAACAAGCTATTATAAGCTTAAAAATTACCGAATTGGTGAACCACTCGATGAGAACCAGCTATAATCATGTAACCAGCCATTCTTAGCTTAAAAATCATAGAATCGGTCAACTATTTGATGAGAATCACCTACAATCATGTTACAAGCCATTCTGTGCTTACAAATCACCGAATAGGTCAACCATTCGATGAGAATCAATTACAATCACATAACAAGCCATTTTGAGCTTACAAATCATTGAATCGGTCAACCATTCTATCAGATTAAGCTACAATCACGTAACAAGCCATAGTGAGCTTACAAATCACTGAATACATCAACTGTTTAATGAGAATTAATTACAATCATCTAACAAGTCATTCTAAGCTTACAAATCACCGAATTGGTCAATCATTTGATGAGAATATATTACAATCACGTAACAAGCCATTCTGAGCTTACAAATCATGAAATTGGTCAACCGTTCGATGAGAATAATCTACAATCACGTAATAAGTCATCTGAGCTTACAAATCACTGAATCGGTCAACCATTTGTTGAGAATCAAATAAAATTATATAACAAGCCATTATGAGCTTACAAATCACAGAATTGGTCAACCACTCGATGAGAATTAATTACAATCACATATAAGCTAGTTTGAGCTTACAAATCACCGAATGAATCAACCACTCGATGAGAATCAGCTACAATCATGTAACAAGCCATTCTAAGTTTACAAATCACCGAATCGGTCAACCGTTTGATGATAATCAATTACGATCATGTAACAAGTCATTCTGAGCTTACAAATCACTGAATTTATCAACCATTCGATGAGAATCAATTACAAACATGTAACAAGCTATTCTTAGCTTACAAATCAACGTATCAGTCAAATGTACAATGAGAATCAATTACAATCACTTAACTTGCCATTCTGAGCTTACAAATCACTGAACCGGTCAACCGTTCTAAGAGAATAAATTGTTAGAGTAATTATATTTTACCCTTGTTAATTAAATCACTTCGGTTTAATTAATTAAGTTATTTATTACTCTGTTTTCTTAAGCTATCTCTTAGGTGCATTATAATTAATATCTTTATTGAATATAATGTACAATCTAGTTTTTTTTTAATTTGTGGTTTTGTTCACATTTACAGGTTGAACCTTGTAAATCTTTATTCATTAACTTGGATCATAATTTTGCTCTCCCATTTTGAGTAACTTCTAAGTTATGCTTCTCTCCTGTAACAGGTTATTTGCATGCAGGTATTCTTGGCGATCTGTGGATTTGTATCTCTCAAATTTTTAATAAATAACAATCACGTAACAAGCCATTCTGAGCTTACAAATCACCGAATCAGTGAACCGTTTGATGAGAATCAATTAAAGTTACATAACAAGCTAGTCTGAGCTTACAAATCACTGAATCAGTCAACCATTTGATAAGAATTAGCTACAATCATGTAACAAGCCATTCTGAGCTTACAAATCATCCAATCGATCAACCGTTCGATGAGAATCAGCTACAATCACGTAAAAAAATGATTGTGAGCTTATAAATTATCAAATCGGTCAACCGTTCAATGAGAATCACCAACAATCATGAATGAGCCATTCTAAGCTTACAAATCACTGAATATGTCAACCGTTCGATGAGAATAAGCTACAATCATGTAAAAAACCATTCTGAGCTTATAAATCACCAAATTGGTCAACCGCTCAATGAGAATCAAGTACAATCACAAAACAAGCCATTCTGAGCTTACAAATAACTGAATTAGTCAACCGTTTGATGAGAATCAGCTACAATCATGTAACAAGCCAGTCTGACCTTACAAATCACTGAGTCGGTCACCAGTTCGATGAGAATTAATTACAATCACATAACTACTCAGTTTGAGCTTACAAATCACCAAATCGGTCAACCATTCATTGAGAATTGATTAGAACCACGTAACAATCCATTGTGATCTTACAAATCCTTAAATTGGTCAACCGTTCGAAGAGAATCAGCTACAATCAGGTAACAACCCATTCAAAGCTTACAAATCACTGAATCGATCAACCATTCAATGAGAATCAACTACAAACATGTAACAAGCCATTTTGAGTTTATAGATCACTAAATCGGTCAACCGTTTAATGAGAATCAATTACAATCACAAAACAAGCCATTCTAAGCTTACAAATCACCGAATCGGTCAACTGTTCGATGAGAATCAGCTACAATCATGTAACAAGCCATTCTGAGCTTACACATCACCGAATAGGTCAACCATTCAATGAGAATTAATTACAATCACATAACAAGCAAGTTTGGGCTTACAAATCACCGAATCAGTCAACCATACAATCCTGTAACAAGCCATTTTGAGCTTACAAATCACCAAATCGGTCAACCGTTTGATGAGAATTAATTACAATCACGTAACAAGTCATTCTGAGTTTACAAATCACTGAATTAGTCAACCGTTCGACGAGAATCAGCTACAATCACGTAACAAGCCATTTTGAGCTTACAAATCACCGAATCATTCAACCATTTGATGAGAATCAATAACAATCATGTAATAAGCCATTCTATACTTAAAAATAACTGAATAGGTCAACCTTTCGGTGAAAATCAATTACAATCACGTAACAAGCTATTTTGAGCATATAAATTACCAAATCGGTCAACCCTTCGATGAGAATCAGCTAGAATCACATAACAAGCCATTCTGAGCTTATAAATCATTGAATCAATCAATCGTTCGATGAGAATCAATTATAATCACGTAGTAATCCATTCTGAGCTTACAAATCATCGAATCGGTCAACCGTTTGATGATAATCAATAACAATAATGTAAGAAGCCATTCTAAGCTTATAAATCACTGAATCAGTCAATCATTCCATGAGAACTAATTACAATCATGTAATAAGTCATTCTGATCTTACAAATCACCGACTCGGTCAACTATTCGAAGAGAAGTATCTATAATGATGTAACAAGCGATTCTGAGCTTACAAATCACTGAATCGATCGATCATTTGATGAGAATCAGCTACAATCATGTAACAAACTATTGTGAGCTTACAAATTTTTGAATCGGTCAACCACTCGATGACAATCAGCTACAATCACGTAACAAGCCATTCTTAGCTTACAAATCACCGTATTGGTTAACCATTCGATGAGAGTCAGCTACAATCACGTAACAAGCCATTCTGAGCTTACAAATTACCGAAACATCAACCACTCGATTAGAATCAGCTACAATCACGTAACAAGTAATTCTAAGGTCACAAATCATCGAATTTGTCAACCGTTCGATGAGAATCAATTACAATCATGTAACAAGCCATTCTAAGCTTACAAATAACCAAATCGATCAACCATTTGATGAGAATCAATTATAATCATGTAACAAGCCATTCTGAGCTTACAAATCACCAAATCAGTCAACCGTTCGATGAGAATAATCTACAATCACGTAACAAGCCATTATGAGATTACAAATCACTGAATTGGTCAACCATTCAATGAGAATTGATTACAACCATGTAGCAAGCCATTCTGATCTTACAAATCATCGAATTGGTCAACTGTTTGATGAAAATCAGCTACAATCAGGTATCAACCCATTCAGAGCTTACAAATGACCGAATTGGTCAACCATTCGATGAGAATCAACTACAATCACGTAACAAGCCATTCAGAGTTTACAAATCACCAAATCGGTCAACCGTCTGATGAGAATTAATTACAATCATGTAATAAGCCATTATGAGCTGATAAATCACCGAATTGGTCAACCGTTGGATGAGAATCAATTATGATTATGTAACAAGCCATTCTGAGCTTACAAATCACCAAATCAGTCGATGATTTGATCAAAATCAGCTACAATCACTTAACAAGCCACTCTGAGCTTACAAATCATCCAATCGATCAACAGTTCAATAAGAATCAGCTACAATCATGTAAATCACCGAATCGGTCAACCGTTCGATGAGAATCACCTACAATCATGTAACAAGCAATTCTAAGCTTACAAATCACTGAATCGATCAACCGTTTGATGAGAATCAGCTACAATCATGTAACTGACCATTCTGAGCTTATAAATCATCAAATCGGTCAACCGCTCGATGAGAATCAGCTACAATCACATAACAAGCCATTCTGAGCTTACAAATCACTTAATCAATCAACTATTCGATGAAAATTAGCTACAATCATGTAACAAGCCAGTCTGACCTTAGAAACCACTGAATCGGTCACCAGTTCGATGAGAATCAATTACAATCACGTAACAAGCCATTCTGAGCTTACAAATCCCTGAATTGGTCAACTATTCGATGAAAATTATCTATAATCATGTAACAAGTGATTTTGAGCTTACAAATTACTAAATCATTCAATCGTTCGATAAGAATTAGCTACAATCACGTAACAAGCTATTCTGAGCTTACAAATTACCGAATCAATGAACCACTCAATGAGAATCAACTACAATCACGTAACAAGCCATTCGTAACTTACAAATCACCGAATCGGTCAACTATTCGATGAGAATCAGCAACAATCATGCAACAAGTCATTCTGAGCTTACAAATCACCGAATCGGTCAACCATTCGATGAGAATCAATTACAACCATGTAACAGGCCATTCTTAGCTTACAAATCACCGTATCGGTCAACCATTCGAGGAGAGTCAGCTACAATCACAAAACAATCCATTCTGAGCTTACAGATTACTGAATCAATCAACCGTTCGATGAGAATCAACTTCTATCACATAAGAAGACAGTCTGAGCTTAAAAATCACCGAATCGATGAGAATCAAATACAATCATGTAAAAAACTATTCTGAGCTTACAAATCACCGAATAGGTCAACCATTCGATGAGAATCAATTACAATCAAGTAACAAGCCATTTTGAGCTTACAAATCACTGAATCGGTCAACCATTCAATGAGAATCAGCTACAATCATGTAACAAGAGATTCTGAGCTTACAAATCACCGAATTGATCAACTGTTTAATGAGAATCAATTACAATCATGTAGCAAGCTATTTTGAGCTTACAAAATCACTGAATCGGTGAACCGTTTGATGAGAGAATATATGAGAATTACGTAACAAGCCATTCTGAGCTTACAAATCATAGAATTGGTCAACCATTCGATGAGACTAATCTACAAATACGTAACAATCCATTCTGAGCTTACAAATCACAGAATCGGTCAACCGTTTGTTGAGAATCAACTAAAATCATGTAACAAGTCATTCTGAGTTTACAAATCACGAAATCAATCAACCATTTGATGAGAATTAATTACAATCACATAACAAGCCAGTCTAAGCTTACAAATCAATGAATCGATCAACAGTTCAATGAGAATTGATTACAACCATGTAACAAGCCATTCTAAGCTTACAAATCACATAATCAGTCAACTATTTGATGAGAAATGATTAATATCATATAACTAGCCAATCTAAGCTTACAAATCACCGAATCGATCAACAGTTCAATGAGAATTGATTACAACCATGTAACAAGCTATTCTGATCTTACAAATCACCAAATTGGTCAACCATTCGATGAGAATCAGCTACAATCAAGTAACAACCTATTCAGAGCTTACAAATCACCGAATTGGTTAACCATTCGATGAGAATCAACAACAATCACGTAAGAAGCCATTCTGAGGTTATAGATCACCAAATCGGTCTATCGTTCAATGAGAATCAATTACAATCACATAACAAGCTATTCTGAGCTTACAAATCACTAAATCGGTCAACCATTCGATGAGAATCAATTATAATCCTGTAACAAGCCATTTTGAGGTTACAAATGACCAAATCGGTCAACCGTTCGAGGAGAATACAATCCTATAAGAAGCCATTTTGAGCTTATGAATCACCAAATCAGTCAACCATTTGATTAGAATTAATTACAATCACGTAACAAGTCATTTCGAACTTACAAATCACCGAATCGGTCAACCGTTCGATGAGAATCAGCTACAATAATGTAACAAGCCATTCTGAGCTTAGACATCATCGAATCGGTCAACCCTTCAATGACAATCAACTACAATCATGTAACAAGCCATTCTGGGCTTACAAATCACCGAATCGGTAAACCGTTTAATGAGGATCAATTACAATTATGTAATAAGCCATTCTGAGCTGACAAATCACTGAATCATTCAACGATTCGATGAGAATCAGCAACAATCATGTAATAAGCTATTTTGTGCTTACAAATCACCGAATAGGTCAACCTTTCAGTGAGAATCAATTACATTCACGTAACAAGCCATTCTGAGCTTACAAATTACCAAATCGGTCAACCCTTTGACGAGAATCAGCTACAATCACATAACAAGCTATTGTAAGCTTATAAATCACTAAATCGGTCAACCGTTCGATTAGAATCAATTACAATCACGTAACAATCCATTCTGAGCTTACAAATCACCGAATCGGTCAACCGTTAGATGAGAATCAATAACAATAACGTAACAAACCATTCTGAGTTTACAAATTATTGAATCCGTCAATCATTTGATTATAATCAATTACAATAATGTAATAAGCCATTCTGAGCTGACAAATCCCTGAGTCGGTCAACTGTTCAATGAGAATTATCTATAATCAAGTAACAAAGTATTTTAAGCTTACAAATCACTGAATCGGTTGATCGTTTGATGAGAATCAGCTATAATCACGTAACAAGCCATTTTCAGCTTACAAATTACTGAATCGGTCAACCACTCGATGAGAATCAGCTACAATCACGTAACAAGCCATTCTTAGCATACGAATCACCGAATTGGTCAACTGTTCGAAATCAGCTACAATCATGTAACAAGTCATTCTGGGCTTTCAAATCACCGAATCGGTCAACTGTTCGATGAGAATCAATTACAATCATGTAACAAGCCAATCTTAGCTTACAAATCACCGTATCAGTCAACCATTCGATGAGAGTCAGCTACAATCACGTAACAAGCTATTGATAGCTTACAAATCACTGAATCAATCAACCGTTCAATGAGAATAAACTTCTATCACATAACAAGTCATTCTAAGCTTACAAATCACCGAATCGGTCAACCATTCGATGAGAATCAATTACAATCACGTAACAAGCCATTCTAAGTTTACAAATCACTGAACTAGTCAACCGTTCTAAGAGAATAAATTGTTAGAGTAATTATATTTTACACGTATTAATTAAATCACTCTGGTTTAATTAATTAAGTTATTTATTACTCTATTTTCTTAAGCTATCTCTTAGGTGCATTATAAATAATATCTTTATTAATTATAATGTGCAACCTAGTTTTTTTAGACTTTAGGGTTTCATTCACCTTTATAGGTTGAACC
Organism: Chamaecyparis obtusa; assembly: GCA_027943335.1. NCBI lineage: Eukaryota > Viridiplantae > Streptophyta > Pinopsida > Cupressales > Cupressaceae > Chamaecyparis > Chamaecyparis obtusa. The sequence goes on along the minus strand of BSBK01000740.1, from coordinate 8,074,233 downwards.
TTGTAAATCTTTTTTCATTAACTTGGATCATAATTTTGCTCTGACATTTTGAGTAGCTTCTGAGTTTTGCATTTTGCTTCTTTCTGCTTCTCTCCTGTAACAGGTTATTTGCATGCAGGTATTCTTGGCGTTCTGTGGATTTGTATCTCTCAAATCCTACATAAATAACAATCACGTAACAAACCATTATGAGCTTACAAATCACCAAATCAGTCAACCATTCAATGAGAATCAACTACAATCATGTAACAAATGATTGTGAGCTTATAAATTACCGAATCGGTCAATCATTCGGTGAGAATCACCTACAATCATGCAACAAGTCATTCTAAGCTTACAAATCACTAAATCAGTCAATCATCTGATGAGAATCAGATACAATCATGTAACAAGCCTTTTTGAGCTTATAAATCATCGAATCGGTCATCCGCTCGATGAGAATCAGCTACAATCACATAACAAGCCATTTTGAAGTTACAAATCACTGAATCATTCAACTGTTCAGTGAGAATCAGCTACAATCATTTAACAAGTCAGTCTGACCTTACAAATCACTGAATCGGTCACCAATTCGATGAGAATCAATTACAATCACGTAACAAGCCATTCTGAGCTTACAAATCACCAAATTGGTCAACCGTTCGATAAGAATTAATTACAATCACATAACAAGCCAGTCTGAGCTTACAAATCACTAAATCAGTCAACCGTTCAATGAGAATTGATTACAACCACGTAACAAGCTATTTTGATCTTACAAATCACTGAATTGGTCAATCATTCGATGAGAATCAGCTACAATCAAGTAACAACCCATTCAGAGCTTACAAATCACCGAATCAGTCAACCATTTGATGAGAATCAACTACAATCACGTAACAAGCCATTAATGAGGTTAGATCACCAAATTTGTCAACCGTTCGATGAGAATCAATTACAATCACATAACAAGCCATTCTGAGCTTAAAAATCACCAAATCGGTCAACCGTTCAATGAGAATCAATTATAATCATTTAACAAGTCATTTTGAGCTTACAAATATGACCAAATCGTTCAACCATTCGATGAGAATACATTACAATCCTGTAACAAGCCATTGCGAGCTTAAAAATCAATGAGTCGGCCAACTGTTTGATGAGAATTATCTATAATCATGTAACAAGCCATTATGAGCTTACGAATCATCGAATCGGTCAATTGCTCGATGAAAATTAGCTACAATCACATAACAAGTCATTCTGAGCTTACAAATCACTGAATCAGTCAACCGTTTGATGAGAATCAACTACAATCATGTAACAAGCCAGTCTAACCTTACAAATAATTGAATTGGTCACCAGTTCGATGAGAATCAATTACAATCACATAACAAGCCATTCCGAGCTTACAAATCACCGAATTGGTCAACTATTCAGAGAGAATCAGCTACAATCACGTAACAAGTCATTCTTAGCTTACAAATCACCGAATAGGTCCAACCCTAATACCTTTTTACCAATTAACATATTAGAAGATTTTACGAAACCTCTATCACTTAGTTTTTGACTTTTTGGAAATATATTAGCTGACGAATTGGTAGTTGTCGTTCTTGCTTCCTTAGTACCTTTAGTTGTACCTATACCTATAATGTTCCTAGGATTATTTACAAGTGGCATTCAAGCTCTAATCTTTGCAAGTCTAGTCGTAGCTTATATAGGCGAATCCATGGAGGGTCATCATTAATTAGACTCAATCTATTAATTCATAATAATTTGATATATATATAACGTGAAATATTCTTTTGATTTAAATTAATTACAATCACGTAAGAAGCCATTCTGAGCTTACAAATCACTGAATCGGTCAACCATTCGATGAGAATTAGCTACAATCACGTAACAAGTCATTCTGAGCTTACAAATCACCGAATCGGTCAACCGTTTGATGAGAATCAATTACAATCATGTAACAAGCCATTCTAAGCTTACAAATCATCGAATAAGTCAGTCATTCGATGAGAATAAATTACAATCACGTGACAAGCCATTTTGAGTTTACAAATCATGAAATTAGTCAACCATTCAATGAGAATAATCTACAATCATGTAGAAAGTCATTCTGAGCTTACAAATCCCCGAATCGGTCAACTGTTTGTTGAGAATCAGCAAAAATCATGTAACAAGCCATTCTGAGCTTACAAATCATAGAATCGGGGTCAATGATTCGATGAGAATTAATTACAATCACATAACAATCTAGTTTGAGCTTACAAATCACTGATTCAGTCAACCGTTCAATGAGAATTGATTACAACCACGTAACAAGCCATTCTAATCTTACAAATCATCAAATTGGTCAACCGTTCGATGAGAATCAGCTACAATCAGGTAACAACCCATTCAGAGCTTACAAATCATCGAATCGGTCAACCATTCGATGAGAATCAACTACAATCATGTAACAAGCCATTCTGAGGTTATAGATGACCAAATCAGTCAACCGTTCGATGATAATCAATTACAATCACATAAGTAGTCATTCTGAGCTTACAAATCATCGAATCGGCCAACCGTTTGATGAGAATCATTTATAATAATGTAACAAGCCATTTTGACCTTAAAAATGATGAAATCGGTCAACCGTTTGATGAGAATCAATTACAATCATGTTACAAGCCATTCTGAGCTTACAAATCACTAAATCGATCAACCGTTTGATGAGAATTAATTACAATCACGTAACAAGCCATTCTGAACTTATAAATCTCTGAATTGGTCAACCGTTCGATGAGAATCAATTACAAGCATGTAATAAGCCATTCTGAGCTTACAAATCACTGAGTCGATCAACTATTTGATGAAAATTATCTATAATTATGTAACAAGCAATTCTAAGCTTACAAATCACTGAATCGGTTGATCGTTCGATGAGAATTAGCTACACTCACGTAACAAGCCAAAATTATCAAATCGGTCAACCACTCGATGAGAATCAACTACAATCATGTAACAAGTCATTCTGCGCTGACAAATCATCAAATCGGTCAACTGTTTGATGAGAATCAATTACAATTACGTAACAAGCCATTATGAGCTGACAAATCACCAAATCCGTCAACCATTTGATGAGATTCAACAACAATCATGTAATAAGCCATTCAATCACATAATAGGCCATTCTGAGCTTACAAATTACCAAGTCAGTCAACCCTTCGATGGAAATCAACTACAATCACATAACTAGCCATTCTGAGCTTAGAAATCATTGAATCAGTCAACCGTTCAATGAGAATCAATTACAATCACGTAACAATCTATTCTAAGCTTACAAATCACTGAATCGGTCAACCGTTTGATGAGAGTAAATAACAATAGCGTAACAAGCCATTATGAGCTTACAAATCACTAAATCGGTCAATCATTCGATAAGAATCAATTACAATCATGTAATAAGCCATTTTGAGCTTACAAATCATCGAGTTGGTCAACTGTTCGATGAAAATTATTTATAATCATGTAACAAGCGATTCTAAGCTTACAAATCACTAAATTGGTCGATCGTTCGATGAGAATCAACTACAATCATGTAACAAGCCATTCTGAGCTTACAAATTACCGAATCGGTCAACCACTCGATGAGAATCAGCTACAATCACGTAACAAGCCATTCTTAGCTTACAAATCAACGAATCGGTCAACCGTTCGATGAGAGTCAATGGTTGACCGATTTAATGATTTGTCAAGTTAGAATGACTTGTTACAGGAAAGAAGCAGAAAGAAGCAAAAGGCAAAACTCAGAAGTTACTCAAAATGTGAGAGCAAAATTATGATCCAAGTTAATGAAAAAAGATTTACAAGGTTCAACCTATAAAGGTGAACAAAACCCTAAAGTCTAAAAAAACTTAGGTTGCACATTATAATTAATAAAAATATTAATTACAATGCACCTAAGAGATAGCTTAAGAAAATAGAGTAATAAATAACTTAATTAATTAAACCGAAGTGATTTAAATAAGAAGGGTAAAATATAATTACTCTAACAATTTATTCTCTTGGAACGATTGACCGGTTCAATGATTTGTATGCTCAAAATGGCTTGTTACGTTATTGTAATTGTTTCTCATCAAATGGTTGACCGATTCGGTGATTTGTAAGTTTAGAATGACTTGTTATGTGATAAAAGTTGATTCTCATCAAGCGATTGATTGATTCGGTGATTTGTAAGCTCAGAATGACTTGTTACGTGATTGTAGCTGACTCTCATCGAATTGTTGACCAATACGATGATTTGTAAGCTAAGAATGGCTTGTTAAATGATTGAAATTGATTGTCATAGAATGGTTGACTGATTGGATGATTTGTAATCTCAGAATGGTTTGTTATGTTATTGTTATTAATTTGTAAGCTCAGAATGGCTTGTTACATTATTGTTATTGATTCTCATCAAACGGTTGACTGATTCGGTGATTTGTAAGCTTAGAATAGATTGTTATGTGATTGTAATTAATTTTCAATGAACGGTTGACCGATTCAGTGATATTTATAAGCTCAAAATAGCTTGTTATTTGATTGTAGCTGATTCTCATTGAAAGGTTGACTAATTGGTAATTTGTAAGCTTAGAATGGCTTGTTATGTGATTGTAATTGATTCTCACCGAAAGGTTGACCTATTTGGTGATTTGCAAGCACATAATGGCTTATTACGTGATTGTAGTTGATTCTCATCCAACGGTTGACAAATTCGATAATTTGTAAGCTCAGAATAGCTTGTTACATGATTTTAGCTGATTCTCATTAAACTCTTGATCGATTCAATAATTTGTAAGCTCATAATGGCTTGTTACATGATTCTAGGTGATCTTCATCGAACTGTTGACCGATTCGGTGATTTGTAACCTCAGAATGGCTTGCTACATGATTGTAGCTGATTCCATGATTTGTTAGCTCATAATGACTTGTTACATGATTGGAATTGATTCTCATCGAACGGTTGATCGAATCGGTGATTTATAAGCTCAAAATGCCTTGTTACGTGATTGTAGTTGATTATCATTGAAAGGTTGACTAATTCAGTGATTGCTAAGCTCAGAATGATTTGTAAGCTCAGAATGGCTTGTTACATGATTGTAATTGATTCTCATCTAACGGTTGACTGATTCGGTGATTTGTAAGTTGAGAATGGCTTGTTACATGATTGTAGCTTATTCTCATCAAATGGTTGACTGATTCGGTGATTTGTAAACCCAGAATGGCTTGTTACGTGATTGTAATTGATTCTCATCGAATGATTGACCGATTCATTGATTATTAAGCTCAAAATGGCTTGTTACGTGATTCTAATTCATTTTCATCGAATAGTTGACCAATTCGGTGATTTGTAAGCTTAAAATAGCTTGTTACATGATGGTATCTGATTCTCATTGAACGGTTGACCAATTCGGTGATTTGTAAGCTCAAACGGGCTTGTTACGTGACTTTAATTGATTCTCATGAAATGGTTGACCAACTCAGTGATTTGAAAACTTAGAATGGCTTGTTACGTGATTGTAATTGATTCTCATCCAATCATTGACCGATTCGGCAATTTGTGAGCGCAGAATGGCTTGTTACATAATTGTATCTGATTCTAATCAAACGGTTGACCGATTCTGAGATTTGTAAGTTCAAAATGGCTTGTTATGTGATTGTAGTTGATTCTCATTGAACAGTTGACCGATTTGGTGATTTGTAAGTTTAGAATGGGTTGTTACATGATTGTAGCTGATTATCATCGAACGGTTGACCAATTTGGTAATTTGTCAACTCATAATGGCTTGTTATTAGAATTGATTCTCATCAAGCAGTTGACCAATTCAGTGATTTATAAGCTCAGAATGACTTGTTACGTGATTGTAGCTAATTCTCATCAAACGGTTAACTGATTCAGAGATTTATAAGCTCAAAATGGCTTGTAAGTGATTGTAGCTCATTCTCATTGAACGGTTGACCGATTCAGTAATTGTTAAGCTCAACAATCACCGAATCAGTCAACCTTTTGATGATAATCAACTACAATGACGTAACAAGCCATTTTAAGCTTAAATCACCGATTCGGTCAACCATTTGATGAGAATCAATTCCAATCATGTAACAAGTCATTCTGGGCTAACAAATCACTGAATCAGTCAAACATTCGATGAGAATCAGCTACAATCACGTAACAAGCTATTCTGAGCTTACAAATAATCAAATCGGTCAACTGTTTAATGAGAATCAATTAGAATCAGGTAAGAAGCCATTTTAATCTTACAAATCACCAAATCAGTCAACCGTTCGATAAGTATCAGATACAATCACGTAAAAAGCCATTCTGAGCTTATAAATCACTGAATCGATTAACCGTTCGATGAGAATCAACTACAATCACATAACAAGCCATTCTGAGCTTATAAATCACCAAATCAGTCAACCATTCAATGAGAAACAATTACAATCATGTAACAAGGCATTCTAAGCTTACACATCACCAAATCGGTCAACCATTTGATGAGAATCAATTACAATCACATAACAAGCCATTCTTAGCTTACAAATCACCAAATCAGCAAACTATTCAATGAGAATCAATTACAATCATGCAACAAGCCATTCTGAGCTTACAAATCACTTAATCGGTCAAACGTTTAATGAGAATCAACTACAATCATGTAATAAGCCATTCTGAGCTACAATTATGTAACAAGCTATATTTTGAGTTTAGGAATCATCAAATTTGTCAACCGCTAGATGAGAATCAACTATAATCATGTAACAAGCCATTCTGAGCTTACAAGTCACCGAATCGGTCAACCGTTCGATGAGAATCAATTACAATTACATAAAAATCCATTCTGAGCTTACAAATCATTGAATCAGTTAACCATTCGATGAGAATCGGCTACAATCATGTAACAAGCCATTATAAGCTTACCAAATAACTGAATCGGTCAACCGTAGAAAGAGAATTAGCTATAATCATGTGACAAGCCATTTTGAGCTTACAAATCACCTAATCGGTCAACCGTTCGATGATAATATGAGTGTCAATTATAATTATGTAACAAGCTATTCTAAGATTACAAATCATCGAATCTGTCAACCATTCGATGAGAATCAGATACCATCATATAACAAGCTATTCTGAGGTTAAAAATCACCAAATCGGTCAACCGTTCAATGAGAATCAATTACAATCACATAAATAGCCATTATGAGCTTACAAATAACTGAATCGGTCAATCGTTTGATGAGACTCAGCTCCAACCATGTAACCATTTGATGAGAATCAGCTAGAATCACATAACAAGATATTCTGAGCTTACATTTAGCTCAAAAATCACTGAATCGGTCAACTGTTCAATTATATTCAGCTACAATCATGTCACGATCTATTTTGAGCTTAGAAGTCACCAAATCAGTCAACCGTTCGATGAAAAACAATTACAATTATGTAACAAGCCATTCTGAGCTTACAAATCATCAAATTGGTCAACCATTTGGTGAGAATCAATTATAATCACATAACAAGCCATTCTTAGCTTATAAATCACCGAATCAGTGAACCGTTTGATGAGAATTAATTACAATCACATAACAAGCCATTCTTAACTTAGAAATCACCAAATCGGTCAACCGTTCGATGAGAATTAATTACAATCATGTAACAAGCCATTCTGAGCATACAAATGAATGAATCAGTCAACCGTTCGATGAGAATCAGCTACACTAACGTAACAAACTATTTTGAGCTTACAAATTATCGAATCAGTCAACTATTTGATGAGAATCAGCTACAATCACCTAACAAGCCATTATGAGCTTACAAATCACCAAATCAATCAACCTTTCAATGAAAATCAATTACAATCATGTAACATGTCATTGTGAGCTTTCAATTGACCGAATCGGTCAACCGTTCGATCAGAATCAATTAGAATCACATAACAAGCTATTTTGAGCTTACAAAACACCAAATCGGTCAATCGTTGGATGAGAATCAACTGCAATCACGTAACAAGCCATTTTGAGCTTAAAAATCACTGAATTGGTCAACCGTTCGATGAGAATTAATTACAATCACATAGCAAGCCATTCTAAGCTTAGAAATCACCGAATCAGTCAACCATTCGATGATAATCAATTACAATCACGTAATAAGCTATTCTGAGCTGACAAATCACCAAATCGGTCAAACGTTCGATGAGAATCAGCTACAATCATGTAACAAGTCATTCTGAGCTTACAAATCACCGAATCGGTTAACCGTTCGATTAGAATCAGCTACAATCATGTTACAAGCCATTCTAAGCTTACAAATCATCGAATTGGTTAACCGTTTGATGAGAATCAGCTACAACAACAAGCCATTTTGAGCTTTCAAATCACAAAATCAGTCAACCGTTCGATGAGGATCAACTACAATCACGTAACAAGCCATTCTAAGCTTGCAAATCACCGAATCGGTCAACCATTTGATGAGAATTAGCTACAATTATGTAACAAGCCATTTTGAGCTTAAAAATCACCGATTCGGTCAACCATTTGATGAGAATCAATTCCAATCATGTAACAAGCCATTCTAGGCTTGCAAATTACCGAATTGATAAACCGTTTGATGCGAATCAATTACAATCACGTAACAAGTCATTCTTAGCTTACAAATCACTAAATCGGTCAACCGTTCGATGAGAATTAGCTACCATCAGGTAACGAGACATTTTGAGCTTAAAAATCAACGACTCGGTCAACCGTTTGATGAGGATCAGCTACAATCATGTAACAAGTCATTCTGAGCTTACAAATCATTGAATCGGTCAAGAGTTCGATGAGAATCAGCTACAATCACATAACAAGCCATTCTGAGCTTACAAACAAATTGGTCAACCGTTCGATGAGAATCAATTACAATCACGTAACAAGCCATTGTGAGCTTACAAATCACTGAATTGGTCAACAGTTCGATGAGAATCACTTACAATCACGTAACAAGCCATTCTGAGCTTACAAATCATCTCATCGAATGGTTGATTGATTCAGTGATTTGTAAGCTCAGAATGGCTTGTTATGTGATTGTAGCTAACTTTCATCGAATGGTTGACCGATACCATGATATGTAAGCTAAGAATGACTTGTTACATGATTGTAATTTATTCTCATCGAATGGTTGACCGATTCGGTGATTTGTAAGCTAAAAATAGCTTGTTACATAATTGTAGTTGATTCTCATCGAACAATTGCCTGATTCGGTGATTTGTAAGCTAAGAATGGCTTGTTACGTGATTGTAGCTGATTCTCATTGAGTGGTTAACCGATTCGGTAATTTGTAATCTCAAAATGGCTTGTTACGTGATTGTAGATGATTCTCATCAAACGATCGACCGATTTAGTGATTTGTAAGCTGAGAATCGCTTGTTACATGATTATAAATAATTCTCATCGAAGGGTTGATGGACTCAATGATTTGTAAGCTCAGAATGGCTAATTACATGATTGTAATTGATTCTCATCGAATGATTGACCGATTCAGTGATTTGTAAGCTCAAAATGGCTTGTTACCTTATTGTTATTAATTCTCATCGAACGGTTGACTGATTCGGTGATTTGTAAGTTCAGAATGGATTGTTACGTGATTGTAATTGATTCTCATGGAACAGATGACCGATTCAGTGATTTATAAGATCAGAATGGTTTGTATGTGATTGTAGCTGATTTTTACCGAATGGTTGACCGATTTGGTAATTTGTAATCTCAGAATGGCTTGTTACGTGATTGTAATTGATTCTCACCGAACAGATGACCAATTTAGTGATTTATAAGATCAGAATGGCTTGTTATGTGATTGTAGCTGATTTTCACCGAAGGGTTGACCGATTTGGTAATTTGTAAGGTCAGAATGGCTTGTTACGTGATTGTAGCTGATTATCATCGAACGATCGACTGATTCAGTGATTTGTAAGCTAATAATCACTTGTTACATGATTATAGATAATTCTCATCGAATAGTTGACTAACTCGGTGATTTGTAAGCTCAAAATGGCTTGTTACATTATTGTTATTGATTCTCATCGAACGGTTGACCGATTCGGTGATTTGTAAGTTCAAAATGGATTGTTACGTGATTGTAATTGAGTCTCATCGAACGGTTGACCGATTCAGTGATTTATAAGCTCAGAATGGCTTGTTAGGTGATTGATGCTGATTCTCATCGAAGGGTTGATCGATTTGGTAATTTGTAAGCTCACAATGGCTTGTTACGTGATAGTAATTATTTCTCACTGAAAGGTTGACCTATTCGATGATTTGTAAGCACATAATGGCTTATTACGTGATTGTTTCTGATTTTCATCTAATGGTTAACCGATTCAGTGATTTGCTAGCTCAGAATGGCTTGTTACATAATTCTAATTGATCATCATCGAACGGTTGACCAATTCAGTGATTTCTAACTGCAGAATGGCTTGTTATGTGATTTTAGTTGATTCTCATCGAAAGGTTGATCGATTCGGTGGTTTGTAAGCTTAAAATGGCTTGTTATGTGATTGTAATGTATTCTCATCAAATGATTGACCGATTCGATGATCTATAACCTTAGAATGGCTTGTTACCTGATTGTAGTTGATTATCGATTCAGTGATTTGTAAGCTCTGAATGGGTTGTTACCTGATTGTAGCTAATTTTCATCGAACGGTTGACCAATTCAGTGATTTGTAAGGTCAGTTGGCTTGTTATGTTATTGTAATTAATTCTCATTGAATGGTTAACCGATTCTGTGATTTGTAAGCTTAGAATGGCAAGTTACATGATTTTAGCTGATTCTCAACAAACAGTTAACCGATTCATTGATTTGTAAGTTCAGAATGGCTTGTTACGTGATTGTAGATTATTCTCATCAAACGGTTCACCAATTCCATGGTTTGTAAGCTTGGAATGGCTTGTTACGTGATTGTAATGTATTCTCATTGAATGGTTGACCGATTCGGTGATTTGTAAGCTCAGAATGGCTTGTTACATGATTGTAATTGATTGTCATCAAACAGTTGACCGATTCAGTGATTTGTAAGCTCAGAATGACTTGCTACGTGATTGTAGTTGATTCTCATTGGTTGACCGATTCAGTGATTTGTAAGCTCAGAATAGCTTGTTACGTGATTGTAATTGATTCTCACCGAACGGTTAACCTATTCGGTGATTTGTAAGCTCAGAATGGCTTGTTACGTGATTGTAATTGATTCTCATCGAACTAGTGACCGATTCAGTGATTTGTAAGTTCAGACTGGCTTGTTATGATAGCTAATTTTCATCGAATCATTGACTGATTCAGTGATTTGTAAGCTTAGAATGACTTTTTATGTGATTGTAGCTGATTCTCATCAAGCGGTTGACCGATTTGGTGATTTATAAGCTCAAAATGACTTGTTACATGATTTTAGCTAATTCTCATCGAACCGTTTACCAATTCAGTGATTTGTAAGCTTAGAATGGCTTGTTATGTGATTGTAGGTGATTCTCTTTGAACGGTTGATCGATTCGGTGATTTATAAGCTCACAATCATTTGTTACATGATTGTAGTTGATTCTCATCGAACGGTTGATCGATTGGATGATTTGTAAGCTCAAAATGGCTTGTTACATGATTGTAGCTCATTCTTATCAAATGGTCGACTGATTTGATGACTTGTTATGTAATTGTAATTGATTTTAATCGAACGGTTGATCGATTCGATCATTTGTAAGCACATAATGGCTTTTTACGTGATTGTTATTTATGTAGGATTTGATAGATACAAATCCACAGAACTCATCGAACGATTGATCGATTGGATGATTTGTAAACTTAAAATGGCTTGTTACGTGATTGTAGCTTATTCTTATCAAATGGTCGACTGATTCGGTGACTTGTTATGTAATTGTAATTGATTTTAATCAAATAATTGACCGATTCGATCATTTGTAAGCACATAATGGCTTGTTACGTGATTGTTATTTATGTAGGATTTGATAGGTACATGCAAATAACCTGTTACAGGAGAGAAGCAGATTCTCAATGAACAGTTGACTGATTCAGTGATTTGTAAGCTTAGAATAACTTGTTATGTGATTGTAGTTGATTCTCATCAAGCGGTTGACCGATTCGGTGATTTATAAGCTCAGAATGACTTGTTACATGATTGTAGCTGATTCTCATCAAACGGTTGACCGATTCAATAATTTGTAAGCTTAGAATGGCTTGTTACATGATTGTAGGTGATTCTCATCGAAGAGTTGACCGATTCGGTGATTTATAAGCTTACAATCATTTGTTACGTGATTGTAGCTAATTCTCATCGAACGATTGACCGATTGGATTATTTGTAAGCTCATAATGGCTTGTTACATGATTGTAGCTGATTCTTATCAAATGGTTGACTGATTCAGTGATTTGTAAGTTCAGAATGGCTTGTTACATAATTGTAATTGATTCTCATCGAACGGTTGATTGATTCAGTGATTTGTAAGCTCAAAATGGCTTGTTACGTGATTGTAGCTGACTCTCACCGAATGGTTGACTGATATGGTGATTTGTAAGCTAAGAATGGCTTCTTACATGATTGTAGCTGATTCTCATTGAACAGTTCACCAATTCAGTGATTTTTAAGCTTAGAATGCCTTGTTACGTGATTGTAGGTGATTCTCATCGAAATGTCAACTGATTCGGTGATTTGTAAGCACAAAATGGCTTATTACATGATTGCTGCTGATTCTCATCGAATGGTTGACCGATTCGGTGATTTGTCAGCTCATGATGGCTTGTTATGTAATTGTAATTGATTCTCATCAAACGGTTGACCGATTTGGTGATTTGTAAGCGCTGAATAGCTTGTTACATGATTGTAGTTGATTCTCATCGAACGGTTGACTAATTCAATGATTTGTAAACTCTGAATGGCTTGTTACATTATTGTAGGTGATTCTCATCGAATAGTTGAGCGATTCAGTGATTTGTAAGCTCATAATGACTTGTTACATGATTGTAATTAATTCTCATCAAATGGTTGACTAATTTGGTGATTTGTAAGCTCAGAATGGCTTGTTAGAAGATTGTAATTGATTTCGATCGAACAGTTGACCGATTTGGTCATTTGTAAGCTCAAAATAGTTTGTTACGTAATTATAAATGATTCTCATCAAACGGTTGACTGATTCAGTGATTTGTAAGCCCACAATCGCTTGTTATGTGATTGTAATTGATTCTCATCGAATGGTTGACCGATTTAGTGATATATTACCTCATAATGGCTCGTTACATAATTGTAGTTGATTCTCATCGAATGGTTGACCGATTCGGTGATTTGTAAGCTCTGAATGGGTTGTTACCTGATTGTAGCTGATTCTTCTCAAACAATTGACCAATTCAAGGATTTGTAAGATCAAAATGGATTGTTACATGGTTGTAATCAATTCTTAATCAACGGTTGACTGATTTGATGATTTGTAAGCTCAAATTGGCTTGTTATGTGATTGTAATTAATTTTCATCGAATGCTTGACTGATTATGCGACTTGTAACCTTAGAATGGCTTGTTTCATAATTTTAGCTGATTCTCAACAAACGGTTGACCGATTCGGTGATTTGTAAGCTTAGAATGGCTTGTTACTTGATTGTAGATTATTCTCATTGAACCGTTGACTAATTTTGTGATTTGTAAGCTCAAAATGTCTTGTTACGTTATTGTAATGTATTCTCATCGAACGGTTGATCGATTCAATGATTTGTAAGCTCAGAATGGCTTGTTACATGATTGTAGCTGATTCTCATCGAACAGTTGATCGAATCAGTGATTTGTAAGCTTAGAATGGCTCATTACGTGATTGTAAGTGATTCTCATCGAACGGTTGACCGATTTAATGATTTATAAGCTCACAATCATTTTTTACGTTATTGTAGTTGACTCTCATCAAACGGTTGACTGATTGGATGATTTGTAAGCTCAGAATAGCTTGTTACGTGATTGTAACTGATTCTTATCAAATTGTTGACTGATTGAGTGATTTGTAAGCTCAGAACAGCTTGTTACGTAATTGCAATTGATTCTCATCGAACGATTGACTGATTTAGTGATTTGTAAGCTCAGAATGGCTTGTTACGTGATTGTTATTTATGTAAGATTTGAGAGATAAAAATCCATAGAACGCCAAGAATACCTGCATGCAAATAACCTATTACAAAAGAGAAGCAGAAAAAAGCAAAAGGCAAAACTTAGAAGTTACTCAAAATGTGAGATGAAAACTATGATCCAACTTAATAAAAAAAGATTTACAAGGTTCAACCTATAAAGGTGAACAAAACCTTAGAGTCTAAAAAAACTAGGTTGCACATTATAATTAATAAATATTAATTATAATGCACCTAAGAGATAGCTTAAGAAATAGAGTAATAAATAACTTAATTAATTAAACTGAAGTGATTTAATTAATAAGTGTAAAATATAATTACTCTAACAATTTATTCTCTTAGAACGGTTGACCGGTTCAGTGATTTGTAAGCTCAAAATAGCTTGTTACGTGATTGTAATTGATTCTCATCGAACAGTTGACCGATTCAATGATTTGTAATCTTAGAATAGCTTGTTACATGATTATAGCTGATTCTCATCGAATTGTTGACCAATTCGGTGATTTGTTAACTAAGAATATCTTGTTACATGATTGTAATCAATTCTCATTGAACGGTTGATCGATTTGGTGATTTGTAAGCTCAGAATGGCTTGTTACATGATTGTAATATATTCTCATCAAACGGTTGACCGATTCAGTGATTTGTAAGCTTAGAATGGCTTGTTACGTGATTGTAGCTGATTCTCATCGAATGGTTGACCGATTCAATGATTTGTAAGCTCAGAATAGCTTGTTACATGATTGTAATTGATTCTCACTGAATGGTTGACCAATTCAGTGATTTATAACCTCAGAATAGCTTGTTATGTGATTGTAGCTGATTCTCATCAAAGGGTTGACCGATTTAGTGATTTGTAAGCTTAGAATGGCTTGTTACCTGATTGTAGGTGATTCTCATTGAATGGTTGACCGATTCGATGATTTATTAGCTCACAATCATTTGTTACGTGATTGTAGCTGATTCTCATCGAACGGTTGATTGATTGGATGATTTTTAAGCTCAGAATGACTTGTTATGTGATTGTAGCTGATTCTTATCAAATGGTTGACTGATTTGGTGATTTGTAAGCTGAAAATGGCTTGTTATATAATTGTAATTGATTCGCATCGAACGGTTGATTGATTCACTGATTTGTAAGCTCAAAATGGCTTGTTACGTGATTGTAGCTAACTCTCATTGAATGGTTGACCGATATGGTAATTTGTAAGCTAAGAATGGCTTGTTACATGATTGTAATTGATTCTCACCGAATAGTTGACCATTTCAATGATTTGTAAGCTCAGAATGACTTGTTAAATAATTTAAGTTGATTCTCATCGAAGAATGGCTTGTTACGTGATTGTAGCTAATTCTCATCGAGTGTTTGACCAATTCAGTAATTTGTAAGCTCATAATGGCTTTTTACGTGATTGTAGTTGATTCTCATGGAACGATCGACCGATTCAGTGATTTGGTAATTTTTAAGTTCAGAATGGCTTGTTACGTGACTGCAATTGATTCTCACCGAAAGGTTGACCTAGTCGGTGATTTGTAAGCACAGAATGGCTTATTATGTGATTATTGCTGATTCGTACTGAATGGCTGACCAATTCGATGATTTGTCAGCTTAGAATCACTTGTTGATAATTGATTCTCATCAAACGGTTGACCGATTCCATGATTTGTAAGCGCAGAATGACTTGTTACATGATTGTAGTTGATTCTCATCGAACTGTTCACCGATTCAATGATTTGTAAGCTTAGAATGGCTTGTTAAATTAAAGTAGCTGATTTTCATCAAACGATTGACCGATTCGATGATTTGTAAGCTTAGAATGGCTTGTTACGTGAGTGTAATTAATACTCATCAAACGGTTGACCGATTTGGTATTTGTAAGCTCAGAATTGCTTGTTACAGGATTGTAAAAGATTCTTATAGAATGGTTGACCAATTTGGCCATTTGTAAGCTCAAAATGGCTTGTTACGCGATTATAATTGATTCTCATAACAATTGACCGATTTAGTGATTTGTTTGCTCAGAATGGCTTGTTATGTGATTGTAATTTATTCTCATCAAACGGTTGATTGATTCGGTGATCTATAACCTCAGAATGGCTTGTTACGTGATTGTAGTTGATTCTCATCGAATGGTTGACTGATTCGGTGACTTGTAAGCTCTGAGTGGATTGTTACATGATTGTAGTTGATTCTCATCGAACGGTTCACCTATTCGATGATTTGTAAGATCAAAATGGCTTGTTACGTGGTTGTAATAAATTTTCATTGAACAGTTGACCGATTCGGTGATTTGTAAGCTCAGACTAGCTTGTTATGTGATTGTAATTAATTCTCATTGAATGGTTGACCGATTCTTTGATTTGTAAGCTCAAATTGACTTGTTACATGATTTTAGTTGATTCTCAACAAACAGTTGACCGATTCAGTAATTTGTCAGTTTAGAATAGCTTGTTACGTGATTGTAATTGATTCTCATCGAATGGTTGACTGATTCAGTGATTTGTAAGCTTATAATAGCTTGTTACATGATTGTAATTGATTATCACCGAACAGTTGACCTACTCGGTGATTTTTAAGCTCAGAATGTCTTGTTACGTGATTGTAGCTGATTCTCATCGAACGGTTGACCAAGTCGGTGATTTGTAAACTCAAAATGGCTTGTTACATAATTGTAATTGATTCTCATTGAACTGGTGACTGATTTACTGATTTGTAAGGTCAGACTAGCTTGTTACATGATTGTAGCTAATTCTCATCGAACGATTGACTGATTCAGTGATTGGTAAGCTCAGAATGGCTTGTTATGTCATTGTAGCTGATTCTCAACGAGAGGTTTACCGACTCGGTGATTTATAAGCTCAGAATAGCTCGTTACATGATTGTAGCTGATTCTCATCGAACAATTGACCGATTCAATGATTTATAAGCTTAGAATGGCTTGTTACGTGATTGAAGGTGATTCTCATCGAACGGTTGATCGATTCAGTGATTTATAAGCTCACAATCATTTGTTACGTGATTGTAGCTTATTCTCATCGAACGGTTGACTGATTAGATGATTTGTAAGCTCATAATGGCTTGTCACGTGATTGTAGCTGATTCTTATCAAATAGTTGACTGATTCAGTGATTTGTAAGCTCAAAATGACTTGTTAAATAATTGTAATTGATTCTCATCGAACGGTTGATTGATTCGATGATTTGTAAACTCAAAATGACTTGTTACATGATTGTTATTTATGTAGGATTTGAGAGATACAAATCCACAGAACGCCAAGAATACCTACATGCAAATAACCTGTCAGAGGAGAGAAGCAAAAAGAAGCAAAAGGCAAAACTCAGAAGTTACTCAAAATGTGAGAACAAAATTATTTGGTGTTTTGTCAACTCAAAATGACTTGTTACGCTGTTGTAGCTAATTCTGATCGAACAGTTGACCGAGTCGGCGATCTGTAAGCTCAGAATGGTTTGTTACGTGATTGTAATTTATTCTCACTGAATGGTTGACCTATTAGGTGATTTGTAATCTCATAATGAATTGTTAAGTGATTGTAGCTGAGTCTCATCGAACAGTTGACCGATTCGGTGATTTGTAAGCTGAGAATGGCTTGTTATGTGATTGTAGTTGATTCTCATCGAGTGGTTGATCGATTCAATAATTTGTAAGCTCAGAATGGCTTGTTACGTGATTGTAGTTGATTCTCATTGAACTATTGATCGATTCAGTGATTTGTAAGCTCAGAATCACTTGTTACATGATTATAGATAATTCTTATCGAATAGTTGACCGACTCGGTGATTTGTAAGCTCACAATGGCTTATTACATAATTGTAATTGATTCTCATTCAATGATTAACCGATTCAGTGATTTGTAAGCTCAGAATGGCTTGTTACATTATTGTTATTAATTATCATCGAACGGTAGATCGATTCGGTGATTTGTAAGCTCAGAATGGCTTGTTACATGATTATAATTGATTCTCACCGAAAGGTTGACCTATTCAGTGATTTGTAAGCACAGAATGGTTGATTACGTGACTATTGCTGATTCTCATCAAATGGTTGACCGATTCGGTGATTTGTCAGCTCAGAATAGCTTGTTACGTAATTGTAAATTGATTCTCATCGAATGATTAAGCGATTCGATGATTTGTAAGCTCACAATGACGTGCTACGTTATTGTGGCTGATGATCGATTCGGTGATTTGCCAACTCAGAATCACTTGTTACGTGATTGTAATTAATTCTCATCAAACGGTTGACCGATTTGGTTATTTGTAAGCTCGGAGAATGGCTTGTTACAAGATTATAATTGATTCTCATAGAATGGTTGATCGATTTGGTTATATGTAAGCTCAAAATGGCTTGTTACGTGATTATAATTGATTCTCATCGAACGGTTGACTGATTCAGTGATTTGTAACCTCAGGATGGCTTGTTATGTGATTGCAATTGATTCTCATCGAACGGTTGACCGATTTGGTGATCTATAAGCTCAGACTGGCTTGTTACATGATTGTTGTTGATTATCATCGAACGGTTGACCGATTCGGTGATTTGTAAGCTAAGAATGGCTTCTTACATGATTGTAATTGATTCTCATCAAACGGTTAACCGATTTGGTGATTTGTAAGCTCAAAATGGCTTGTTACATGATTGTAGCTGATTCTCATCGAATGGTTGACTTATTCACTGACTTGTAAGCTTAGAATGGCTTGTTACGTGATCGTAATTGATTCTCACCCAACGGTTGACCTATTCGGTGATTTGTAAGCTCAGAATGGCTTGTTACGTGATTGTAGCTGATTCTAATCAAATGGTTCATGAATTTAGTGATTTGTAAGTTCATAATGGCTTGTTACATGATTGTAATTGATTCTCTTTGAACTGGTGGCCGATTCAGTGATTTGTAAAGTCAGACTAGCTTTTTACATGATTGTAGCTGATTCTCATCGAACGGTTGACTGATTCAGTGATTTGTAAGCTCATCATTGCTTGTTATGAGATTGCAGCTAATTCTCATCGAGCGGTTGACAGATTTGGTGATTTATAAGCTCAGAATGGCTTGTTACATGATTGTAGCTGATTCTCATCGAACCGTTGACCGATTTAGTGATTTGTAAGCTTAGAATGGCTTGTTACGTGATTGTAGGTCATTCTCATCAAACGGTTGGATGATTCAGTGATTTATAAGTTCACAATCATTTGTTACATGATTGTAACTTATTCTCATCGAACAATTGACCAATTCAGTGATTTTTAAGCTCATAATGGCTTGTTACGTTATTGTTATTGATTCTCATCGAACAGATTGATCTATTCGGTGATTTGTAAGCTCAGAATGGTATTGTTACGTGATTGTAATTGATTCTCATTGAACGGTTGACAGATTCATTGATTTATAAGATCAGAATAGCTTGTTCTGTTATTGTAGCTGATTCTCATTGAAGGGTTGACCGCTTTGGTAATTTGTAAGCTCAGAATGTCTTGTTACATAATTGTAGTTGATTCTCATTGAAGGGTTGACTGATTCAGTGATTTATAAGCTCAAAATAACTTGTTATGTGATTTTAGCTGATTGTCATCGAGGGGTTGACCAATTTGATCATTTGTAAGCTCAGAATGGCTTGTTACATGATTGTAATTCATTCTAACCGAAAGGTTGACCTATTCGGTGATTTGTTAGCACAAAATAGATTACTACGTGATTGTTGCTAATTCTCACTGAATGGTTGACCAATTTGATGATTTGTTAGCTCAGAATGGCTTGTTATGTAATTGTAATTCATTCTCCTTGAATGGTTGACTGATTCAGTAATTTGTAAGTGCAGAATGACTTGTTACGTGATTGTAGTTGATTCTCATCAAACGGTTGACCGATTCGGTGATTAGTAAGCTTAGAATGGCTTGTTACGTTGTTGTAGATGATTCTAAATGAACGGTTGACCGATTCGGTGATTTGTAAGCTCAAAATGGCTTGTTACGTGATTGTAATTGATTCTTACTGAACGGTTGACCTATTAGGTGATTTGTAAACTCATAATGATTTGTTACGTGATTGTAGTTGATTCTCATCGAACGGTTGACTAATTTGGTGATTTGTAAACTTAGAATGGCTTGTTATGTGATTGTAATTCATTGTCATCAAACTGGTGACCAATTCAGTGATTTCTATGGTCAGACTGGCTACTTACATGATTGTAGCTAATTCTCATCGAACGGTTGACTGATTCAGTGATTTGTATGCTCAGAATGGCTTGTTATGTGATTGTAGCTGATTTTCATCGAGCGGTTGACCGATTCAGTGATTTATAAGCTCAGAATGGCTTGTTACATGATTGTAGTTGATTCTCATCCAACGTTTGACCGATTCAGTAATTTGTAAGCTCTTAATAGGTTGTTACCTGATTGCAGTTGATTGTCATCGAACCGTTGACCAATTCAGTGATTTGTAAGATCAGAATGGCTAGTTATGTGGTTGTAATCAATTCTCATCAAACAGTTGATCGATTCAGTGATTTCTAAGCTCAGACTGGCTTGTTATGTGATTGTAATCAATTCTCATCGAATGGTTGATCGATTCTATGATTTCTAAGCTTAGAATGGCTTGTTATATGATTTTAGCTAATTTTCAACAAACGGTTGACCAATTCAGTGATTTGTAAGCTCAGAATGGCTTGTTATATGATTGTAGATTATTCTCATCAAACAGTTGACCAATTTCATGATTTGTAAGCTCAGAATGGCTTGTTACGTGATTGTAATGTATTCTCATCGAACGGTTGACCGATTCGATGATTTGTAAGCTTAGAATGGATTATTATGTGATTGTAATTGATTATCATCAAATGGTTGATCGATTCAGTGATTTATAAGCTTACAATAGCTTGTTATGTGATTGTACTTGATTCTCATCAAAGGGTTGACCGATTTGGTAATTTGTAAGCTCAGAATGTATTGTAGTTGATTCTAATCGAACAGTTGACTGATTTAGTGATTTGTAAGCTAAGAATGGCTTGTTACGTGATTGTAGCTGATTCTCATCGAGTGCTTGACCAATTCAGTAATTTCTAAGCTCAGAATGACTTGTTACCTGATTGTAGTTGATTCTCATCAAACGATCAACTGATTCAGTGATTTGTAAGCTTTAAATTGCTTATGACATCATTATAGATAATTCTTATCGAACAGTTGACCAACTCGATGATTTGTAAGCTCAAAATGGCCTATTACATGATTGTAATTGATTCTCATCGAATGATTGACCGATTTAGTGATTTGTAAGCTCAGAATGGCTTGTTACATTATTGTTATTGATTCTCATCGAACAGTTGACCGATTCGATGATTTGTAAGCTCAAAATGGATTGTTACGTGATTGTAATTGATTGTCATCGTTGGTTGACCGATTCAGTGATTTATAAGCTCATAATGGCTTCTTATGTGATTGTAGCTGATTCTCATCGAAGGGTTGACCAATTTGGTAATTTGTAAGCTCAAAATTACTTGTTACGTGATTGTAATTGATTCTCACCAAAAGTTTGACCTATTCGGTGATTTGTAAGCACAAAATGGCTTATTAGTGATTGTTGTTGATTCTCATGGAATGGTTGACTGATTCGGTGATTTGTTAGCTTAGAATGGCTTGTTACGTACTTGTAATTGATTCTCATCGAGCGGTTGACTGATTCGGTGATTTGTAAGCACATAATGGCTTGTTACGTGATTGTAGTTGATTCTCATCAAATGGTTGACCAATTCAGTGTTTTGTAAGCTTAGAATGACTTGTTGCGTTATTGTAGCTAATTCTGATCGAACGGTTGACCGATTCGGTGATCTGTAAGCTCAGAATGGTTTGTTACATGATTGTAATTGATTTTCACTAAACGGTTGACCTATTAGGTAATTTGTATTCTCATAATGAATTGTTAAGTGATTGTAGCTGATTCTCATCGAACAGTTGATCGATTCGGTGATTTTTAAGCTCAAAATGGCTTGGTATGTGATTGTAATTAATTCTCATCAAACGGTTGACCGATTTCATCATTCGTATGTTCAAAATGGCTTGTTACTGGATTGTAATTGAGTCTCATCGAATGGTTGACCAATTTGGTCATTTGTAAGCTCAAAATGGCTTGTTACATGATTATAATTGATTCTCATCGAACAGTTGACCAATTCGGTGATTTGTAAGCTCAAAATGGCTTGTTACATGATTGTAAATGATTCTAATTGAACTGGTGACTGATTTAGTGATTTGTAAGGTCAAACTGACCTGTTACATGATTGTAGCTGATTCTCATCGAACGGTTGACTGATTCAGTGATTTGTAACCTCAAAATGGATTGTTATGTGATTTTAGCTAATTCTCATTGATTGGTTGACCGATTCGATGATTTATAAGCTAAAATTGCTTTGTTACATGATTGTAGCTAATTATCATCGAACAGTTGACTGATTCAGTGATTTGTAAGCTTATAATGGCTTGTTACATGATTGTAGGTGATTCTAATCGAACGGTTGATAGATTCAATGATTTATAAGCTCAAAATCATTTCTTACGTGATTGTAGCTTATTCTCATCAAACGGTTGATTGATTGGATGATTTGTAAGCTCAAAATGGCTTGTTACATGATTGTAGCTGATTCTTATCAAATGCTTGACTGATTCAGTGATTTGTAAGCTCAGAATGGCTTGTTATGTGATTGTTATTTATGTTGGATTTGAGAGATACAAATCCACAGAAGGCCAAGAATACCTGCATGCAAATAACCTATTAGAGGAGAGAAGCAGAAAGAAGCAAAAGGCAAAACTCAGAAGTTACTTAAAATGTGAGAGCAAAATTATGATCCAAATTAATGAAAATTTTTTTACAAGGTTCAACCTATAAAGGTGAACAAAACCCTAAAGTCTAAAAAAACTAGGTTGCACATTATAATTAATAAAGATATTAATTATAATGCACCTAAGAGATAGCTTAAGAAAATAGAGTAATAAATAACTTAATTAATTTAATCGAAGTGATTTAATTAATAAGTGTAAAATATAATTACTCTAACAATTTATTCTCTTAGAACAGTTGACTGATTCAGTGATTTTTAAGCTCAGAATGGCTTGTTACGTGATTGTAATTGATTCTCATCGAACGGTTGATTGATTCGGTGATTTGTAAGCTTAGAATGACTTGTTATGTGATAGAAGTTGATTCTAATCAAACGGTTGATTGATTCGGTGATTTGTAAGCTCAGAATGGCTTGTTACATGATTGTAGCTGACTCTCATCAAATGGTTGACTGATACAATGATTTGTAAGCTCACAATGGCTCGCTATGTTATGTTATTGTTATTGATTCTTATCCAATGGTTAACCGATTCAATGATTTGTAAGCTCAGAATCGATTGTTACGTGATTGTAATTGATTCTCATCGAACAGTTGACCAATTCAGTGATTTATAAGCTCAAAATGGCTTGTTACGTGATTTGGTAATTTGTAAGCTCAGTATGGCTTGTTACGTGATTGTAATTGATTCTCACTGAAAGGTTGACCTATTCGGTGATTTGTAAGCACAAAATAGCTTATTACGTAATTGTTGCTAATTCTCATCGAATGGTTGAGCAATTCGATGATTTGTCAACTCAGAATGACTTGTTACGTCATTGTAATTGATTCTATTCGAACGGTTGACTAATTCAGTGATTTGTAAGTGTAGAATGGCTTGTTACGTGATTGTAGTTGATTCTCATCAAACAGTTGACCAATTCGGTGTTTTGTAAGCTCAAAATGACTTGTTACATTATTGTAGCTGATTCTAATCGAACGGTTAACCGATTCGGTGATCTGTAAGCTCAGAATGGTTTGTTACATGATTGTAATTGATTCTCACTGAACAGTTGACCTATTAGGTGATTTATAATCTCATAATGAATTTTTAAGTGATTGTAGCTGATTCTCATCGAATAGTTGACCAATTCAGTGATTTGTAAGCTCAGAATGGCTTGTTATGTGATTGTCATCGAACTGGTGACCAATTCAGTGATTTGTAAAGTCAGACTAGCTTCTTACATGATTGTAGTTGATTCTCATCAAACGGTTGACTGATTCAGTGATTTGTATGCTCAAAATGACTTGTTACATGATTGTAGCTGATTCTCATCGAACGTTTGACCGATTCAATGATTTGTCAGCTCTTAATGGGTTTTTACCTGATTGCACCTGATTATCATCGAACGGTTGACGAATTCAGTGATTTGTAAGATCAGAATGGCTTGTTGGTTATTCTGTGAGAATCAATTACAATCACGTAACAAGCCATTCTAAGTTTACAAATCACTAAATCGGTCAACTGTTCGATGAGAATCAGCTACAATCATGTAACAAGCCATTCTGAGCTTACAAATTATCGAATCGATCAACCATTCAATGAGAATCAATTACAATCACATAACAAGCCATTCTGAGCTTACAAATCACTGAATCGGTCAACCACTCGATGAGAATCAATTATAATCACATAACAAGGTATTTTGAACATACAAATGATCAAATCGATCAACTGTTCGATGAGAATCAGCTACAATAACGTAACAAGCCATTCTGAGCTTACAAATCACCAAATCGATCAACCGTTTGATGAGGATCAACTACAATCATGTAACAAGCCATTCTGAGATTACAAATCATTGAATTGGTAAACTTTTTGATGAGAATAAGCTACAATCATGTAACAAGCCATTCTGAGCTTACAAATCACTGAATTGGTCAACTGTTTGATTAGAATCAATTACAATCATGTAACAAACCATTCTGAGCTTACAAATTACTGAATCAATCAACTGTTGGAATAGAATCAATCTCAATAACGTAACAAGCCATCTGAGCTTACAAATCATGTAACAATCATGTAACAAGTGATTCTAAGCTTACAAATCACTGAATCGGTCGACGATAATCAGCTACAATCACGTAACAAGCTAGTCTGAGCTTATAAATCACTGAATCGGTCAACAGTTCAATGAGAATTGATTACAACTATGTAACAAGGCATTATGATCTTACAAATCACCGAATTGGTCAACCGTTTGATGAGAATCAACTACAATCATGTAATGAGCCATTCTGAGTTTACAAATCATTGAATCAGTCAACCATTCGATGAGAATCAATTATAATCATGTAACAAGCCATTCTTATCTTACAAATTACCATATCAAAAAACTATTTGATTAGAGTCAACTACAATCACGTAACAAGCCATTCTAAGCTTACAAATCACTGAATCAATCAACCGTTAGATGAGAATCAACCTCTAACACATAACAAGTCATTATAAGCTTACAAATCACTGAATCGGTCAACTGTTTGATCAGAATCAATTACTATCATGTAAAAAGCCATTCTGAGATTACAAATCACTGAATCGGTCAATCACTCGATGAGAATCAGCTACTATCACATAACAAGCCATTCTGAGCTTACAAAGCACTGAATCTATCAACCGTTCGATGAGAATCATGTACAATCAGGTAACAAGCCACTGTGACCTTATAAATCACTGAATCGGTGACCAGTTTGATGAGAATCAATTACAATCACGTAACAAGTCATTCTAAGCTTACAAATAACTGAATTGGTCAACCATTTGATGAGAATCAACTACAATCATGTAACAAGCCATTCTGAGCTTACAAATCACCGAATAGGTCAACCATTTGGTGAGAATCAATTACAATCACGTAACAAGCCATTCTGAGCTTACAAATCACTGACTCAATTAAATAAGTCACTTCAATTTAATTAATTAAGTTATTTATTACTCTATTTCCTTAAGCTATCTCTTAGGTGCATTATAATTAATATCTTTATTAATTATAATGTGCAACCTAATTTTTTTATACTTTAGGGTTTTTTTCACCTTTATAGGTTGACCGTTGTAAATCTTTTTTCATTAGGTTGGATCATAATTTTGCTCTCACATTTTGAGTAACTTCTGAGTTTTGTCTTTTGCTTCTTTCTGCTTCTCTACTGTAACAGGTTATTTACATGCAGATATTCTTGGCGTTATGTGGATTTGTATCTCTCAAATCCTACATAAATAATATTCACGTAACAAGCCATTCTGAGGTTACAAATCACTGAATCAGTCAACCATTCGATGAGAATCAATTACAATTACGTTACAAGCCATTCTGAGGTTACAAATCACCAAATCAGTCAACCATTTGATAAGAATCAGCTACAATCACGTAACAAGTGATTATGAGCTTACAAATCATCCAATCGGTCAACTATTCGATGAGAATTAGCTATAATCACGTAACAAACAATTGTGACCTTATAAATCATCGAATCGGTCAATCACTCGATGAGAATCAACTACAATCACATAACAAGCCATTCTGAGCTTACAAATCACTGAATAAGTCAACCATTTGGTGAGAATCAACTACAATCATGTAACAAGCCAGTTTGACCTTACAAATCACTGAATCGGTCACCAGTTCATTGAGAATCAATTACAATCATGTGACAAGCCATTCTGAGCTTACAAATCACTGAATTGGTTAACTGTTCCATGAGAATTGGCTACATTCATGTAACAAGCCATTCTGAGCTGACAAATCACCGAATCAGTGAACCGTTTGATAAGAATCAATTACAATCATGTAACAAGCCATTCTGAGCTTACAAATCATCGAATCGGTCAACTGTTTGTTGAGAATCAGCTAAAATCATGTAACAAGTCATTCTGAGTTTAAAAATTATCGAATCGGTCAATCATTCGATGAGACTCAACTACAATCATGAAACAAGCCATTATGAGCTTACAAATCATTGAATCGGTCATCTGTTCGATGAGAATCAATTACAATTATGTAACAAGCCATTCTGAGCTTACAAATAATCAAATCAGTCGACCATTTGATAAGAATTAGCTATAATCATGTAACATGCCATTTTGAGCTTACAAATCATCCAATCGGTCAACCGTCAGATGAGAATCAATTACAATCACGTAACAAGCCATTTTAAGCTGATAAATCACTGAATCGATCACCCATTTGATGAGAATCAGCTACAATCACGTGACAAGCCATTCTAAGCTTACAAATCACCGAATCAGTCAATCATTTGATGAGAATCAATTACAATGATGTAACAAGTCATTCTGAGCTTACAAATAACTAAATTAGTCAACTGTTCGATGAGAATAATCTATAATCATGTAACAAGTCATTCTGAGCTTACAAATCATCGAATCAATCAACTATTTGTTGATAATCAGTTACAATCACGTAACAACCCATTCTGAGCTTACAAATCACAAAATCGGTCAACCATTCGATGAAAATCAACAACAATCATGTAACAAGCCATTCTGAGGTTATAGATCACCAAATCGGTCAACCGTTCGATGAGAATCAATTACAATCACATAACAAGCCATCATGAGCTTACAAATCACCAAATCGATCAACCGTTCGATGAGAATCAATTATAATCACTTAACAAGCCATTTTGAGCTTACAAATGACCAAATCGATCAACCGTTCGATGAGAATCAACTACAATTACGTAACAAGCCATTCTAAGCTTACAAATCACTGAATCGGTCAACCGTTCGATGAGAATCAATTATAATTACATAACAAGTCATTCTGAGCTGACAAATCACCGAATCGCTAAACCATTCGATGAGAATCAACAACAATCATGTAATCAGCCATTCTATGCTTACAAATCACCAAATAGGTCAACCTTTCGATGAGAATCAATTACAATCATGTAACAAGCCATTTTGAGCTTACAAATTACCAAATCGGTCAACGCTTTGTTGAGAATCAGCTACAATGACATAACAAGCCATTCTAAGCTTATAAATCACTGAAGCCTTATAGGTTGATCCTTGTAAATCTTTTTTCATTAAATTGGATCATAATTTTGCTTTCACATTTTGAGTAACTTTTGAGTTTTCCCTTTTGCTTCTTTCTACTTCTCTCCTATAACAGGTTATTTACATGCAAGTATTCTTGGCATTCTATTGATTTGTATATATCAAATCCTACATAAATAACAATCACGTAACAAGCCATTCTAAGCTTACAAATCATTGAATCGGTCAACTGTTCGATAAGAATCAATAAGTATAATGTAACAAGCTACTCTGAACTTAAAAATCACTTAATTAGTCAATCTTTCGATGAGAATCAATTACAATCATGTAATAAGTCATTCTGAGCTTACAAATCACCGAGTCGGTCAACTGTTCGATGAGAATTATCTATAATCATGTAACAAGCGATTTTGAGCTTACAAATCACTGAACCAGTCGATGAGAATCAGCTACAATCACGTAAGAAGCCATTCTTAGCTTACAAAATACTGAATCGGTCAACTATTCGATGAGAATCAGCTACAATCATGCAACAAGCCATTTTGAGCTTACAAATCATCGACTCGATCAACCATCGATGAGAATCAATTACAATCATGTAACAAGCCATTCTCAACATACAAATCACCATATCGATCAACCATTTGATGAGAGTCAGCTACAATCATAACAAGCCATTCTGAGCTTACAAATCACCGACTTGGTCAACCACCAATGAGAATCAATTACAATCATGTAACAAGCCATTCTCAGAATACAAATCACAGTATCGGTCAATCATGTAACAAGCCATTCTCAACATACAAATCAATGAATCAGTCAACCGTTCGATGAGAATCAATTACAATCATGTAACAAGCCATTCTGAGCTTATAAAACCACTCAACCAGTCAACTATTGTAAGAGAATAAATTGTTAGAGTAATTATATTTTACACTTGTTGATTAAATCACTTTGGTTAATTAATTAAGTTATTTAGTACTCTATTTTCTTAAGCTATCTCTTAGGTACATTATAATTAATATCTTTATTAATTGTGCGGTTAACCTAATTTTTTTATACTTTAGGGTTTTTGTTCACTTTTATATGTTGAACCTTGTAAATCTTTTTTCATTAACTTGGATCATAATTTTGCTCTCACATTTTGAGTAACTTTTTAGTTTTCCATTTTGCTTCTTTCTGCTTCTCTCTTGTAACAGGTTATTTGCATGCAGCTATTCTTAGCGTTCTGTGGATTTGGATCTCTCAAATCCTACATAAATAACAATCATGAAACAAGCCATTATGAGCTTACAAAACACTGAATCAGTCAATCGTTCGATGAGAATCAATTATAATTATGTAACAAGCCATTTTGAGCTTACAAATCATCGAATCAGTCAACTGTTCGATGAGAATCAGTTACAATCATGTAAAAAGCCATTCTGAGCTTATAAATCACCGAATCGGTCAACTGCTTGATGAGAATTAGCTACAATCACATAATCATTGAATCATTCAATCGTTTCATGAGAATCCACTGCAATCACGTAACAAGCCTGTCTGACCTTACAAATCATTGAATCAGTCACCAGTTTAAGGAGAATCAATTACAATCACGTAAGAAGCTATTCTGAGCTTACAAATCACTGAATTGTTCAACCGTTAGATGAGAATCAGCTACAATAATGTAACAAGGCATTCTGAGCTTACAAATCACCGAATAGGTCAACCATTTGATGAGAATCAATTGCAATCACATAACAAGCCATTCTGAGCTTAAAAATTATCGAATCAGTCAACCACTCGATGAGAATCAGCTACAATCACGTAATAAGTCATTCTTAGCTTACAAATCACCGAATCGGTCAATTGTTCGATGAGAATCAGCTACAATCATGTAACAAGCTATTTTGAGCTTACAAATCACCGAATCGGTCAACCATTCGATGAGAATCCATTACAATCATGTAACAAGCCATTCTTAACTTACAAATCACCGAATTAATAAACCGTTCGATGACAATCAACTTCTATCACATAACAAGCCATTCTAAGTTTACAAAACATTGAATCGGTCAACCGTTTGATGAGAATCAATTAAAATGATGTAACAAACCATTCTAAGCTTACAAATCACTGAACCAGTCAACCATTTTAAGAGAATAAATTGTTAGAGTAATTATATTTTACACTTATTAATTAAATCACTTTCATTTAATTAATTAATTATTTAATTACTCTATTTTCTTAAGCCATCTCTTAGGTGCATTATAATTAATATCTTTATTAATTATAATGCGCAACCTAATTTTTTGAGACTTTAGGGTTTTGTTCACCTTTATAGGTTGAACCTTGTAAATATTTTTTCGTTAACTTGGAAATTAATTTTGCTCTCACATTTTGAGTAATTATTTTTTCGTTAAATATGAGCTTACAAATCATCCAATCGATCAACTGTTTGATGAAAATCAACTACAATCACGTAACAAATGATTGTGAGGTTATAAATCACCGAATCAGTCAATCATTTGATGAGAATAACCTACAATCATGTAACAAGCCATTCTAAGCTTACAAATCACTGAATCAGTCAACCGTTTAATGAGAATCAACTACAATCATGTAACAAGCCATTTTGAGCTTATAAATCACCGAATCGTTCAACCGCTCAATGAGAATCAACTACAATCACATAAAAAGCCATTCTGAGCTTACAAATCACTGAATCAGTCAACCGTTCAATGAGAATTAGTTACAATTATGTAACAAGCTAGTCTGACCTTACAAATCACTAAATCGGTCATCAGTTCAATGAGAATCAATTACAATCACGTAACAAGCCATTTTGAGATTATAAATCACCAAAGCAGTCAACTATTTGTTGAGAATCAGCTAAAATTATGTAACAAGTCATTCTGAGCTTACAATTCACAGAATCTATCAACCATTCAATGACAATTAATTACAATCACATAACAAGCCAGTCTAAGCTTACAAATCACCGAATTGGTCAACTGTTCAATGAGAATTGATTACAACCATGTAACAAGCCACTCTGATCTTACAAATCACTGAATTGGTCAACCAATGAGAATCAGCTACAATTAGGAAACAACCCATTCAGAGCTTACAAATCACCGAATCGGTCAACCATTCGATAAGAATCAACTATAATCACGTAGCAAGCCATTCTGAGGTTATAGATCACCAAATCGGTTAACTGTTCGATGAGAATCAATTACAATCACATATAAAGCCATTCTGAGCTTACAAATCACCGAATCGATCAACCGTTCGGTTAAAATTAATTATAATCACGTAACAAACCATTTTGAGCTTACAAATGACCAAATCGGTCAACCGTTCGATGAGAATAGATTAAAATTTTGTAACATGCCATTTTGAGCTTACAAATCACCAAATCGGTCAACCGTTTGGTGATAATTAATTAAAATCATGTAACAAGTCATTCTGAGCTTACAAATCATCGAATTGGTCAACCGTTCGATGAGAATCAGCTACAACAACATAAGAAGCTATTCTGAGCTTACAAATCACCAAATCAGTCAACCGTTTGATGAGAATCCATTACAATCACGTAACAAGCCATTCTACTTTACAAATCATCGAATCGATCAATCATTCGATGAGAATCAATTACAATTACGTAACAAGTCATTCTGAGCTGACAAATCACCGAATCGGTCAAACAATTGATGAGAATCAGCAACAATCACGTAATAAGCCATTCTATGCTTAGAAATCACTGGATTGGTCAATCATTTGATGACAATCATTTACAACCATGTAATAAGTCATTCTGAGCTTACAAATCACCGATTCGGTCAACTGTTTGATGAGAATTATCTATAATTATAGAACAAGCGATTCTGAGCTTACAAATCACTGAATCAATCGATCGTTCGATGATAATCAGCTACAATCATGTAACAAGAAGCCATTCTTAGCTTACAAATTACCGAATCGATTAACCACTCGATGAGAATCAATTACAATCATGTAACAAACCATTCTTAGCTTAAAAATCATTGAATCGGTCAACTGTTCGATGAGAATCAGCTACAATCAGGTAGCAAGCCATTTTCAGCTTTGAAATCACTGAATCGGTCAACCATTCTATGAGAATAAATTACAATAACATAACAAGCCATTTTGAGCTTACAAATCACAGAACCAGTCAACCATTCGATCAGAATCAGCTACAATTAGGTAACAACCCATTCAGAGCTTACAAATCACCGACTCGGTCAACCATTCGATTAAAATCAACAACAATCATGTAACAAGCCATTCTGATCACCAAATCGGTCAACCATTCGATAAGAATCAATTACAATCACATAACAAAGCATTCTGAGCTTACAAATCACCGAATCAGTCAACTGTTCGATGAGAATCAATTATAATAACATAACAAGCCATTTTGAGCTTACAAATGACCAAATTGGTCAACCGTTCGATGACACTCAATTACAATCTTGTAACAAGTCATTCTGAGCTTACAAATCACCAAATTGGTTAACTGTTTGATGAGCATTAATTGCAATCATGAAACAAGCCATTCTGAGCTTACAAATCACTGAATCAGTCAACTGTTCTATGAGAATCAATTACAATCACATATCAAGTCATTCTGATAACAAGTCAAATCTCTATCACATAACAACCCATTCTAAGCTTACAAATCACAGAATTGGTCAACTGTTCGATGAGAATCAATTACAATTATGTAACAAGCTATTATGAGCTTACAAATAACCGAATCAGTGAACCATTTGATAAGAATCAGCTACAATCATGTAACAAGCCATTATGAGTTTACAAATCATGCAATCTGTCAACCGTTCGATAACAATTAGCTACAATCACATAACAAATGATTGTGATCACCGAATCAGTCAACCGTTCCTTGAGAATCACCTACAATCACATAACAAGCCATTCTAAACTTACAAATCACTGAATCAGTTAACCGTTCGATGAGAATTAGCTACAATCATGTAATAAGCCATTTTGAGCTTATAAATCACCAAATCATTCAACGGCTCGATGAGAATCAGCTACAATCACATAACAAGCCATTCTGATATTACAAATCACTGAATCAGTCAACCGTTCGATGAGAATTAGTTACAATCATGTAACAAGCCAGTCTGACCTTACAAATCACCAAATCGGTCAACCGTTTGATAAGAATAAATTATAATCACGTAATAAGCCATTTTGAGCTTACAAATGACCAAATCAGTCACCAAATTAGTCAAACATTTTGTGAGAATTAATTAAAATCACATAACAAGTCATTCTGAGCTTACAAATCACTAAATCGGTCAACCGTTCGATGAGAATCAGCTACAACAATGGAACCTTTCGGTGAGAATCAATTACAATCACGTAACAATCCATTCTGATCTTACAAATCCTTGAATTGGTCAATCGTTCGATGAGAATCAGCTACAATCAGGTAACAACCCATTCAGAGCTTGTAATCAATTCTCATTGAACAGTTGACCGATTCGGTGATTTTTAAGCTTAGACTGGCTTGTTATGTGATCATAATTAATTCTCATCGAATGGTTGACTGATTCTATGATTTGTAAGCTCAGAATGGCTTGTTACATGATTTTAGCTAATTCTCAACAAATGATTGACCGATTCGGTGATTTGTAAGCTCAGAATGGCTTGTTACGTAATTATAGATTATTCTCATCGAATGGTTGACCAATTATGTGATTTGTTAGTCCAAAATGGCTTGTTACGTCATTGTAATGTATTCTCATCGAACGGTTGAACAACTCAGTAATTTGTAAGTTTAGAATGGCTTGTTACATGATTGTAATTTATTCTCATCAAATGGTTCACTGATTCAGTGATTTGTAAACTCAAAATCACTAAATCAGTCTATCGTTCAATGAGAATCAATTACAATTACGTAACAAACTATTCTGAGCTTATAAATCACCGAGTCGATCAACTGCTTGATGAGAATCAGCTACAATCACATAACAAGCCATTCTGACCTTACCAGTCATTGAATCAGTCAATCATTTGATGAGAATCAGCTACAATCATGTAACAAGCCAGTCTGACCTTACAAATCACTAAATCGGTCACCAGTTCAATAACTATCAATTACAATCACATAACAAGCCATTCTGAGCTTACAAATCACTGAATTGGTCAACCGTTTGATGAGAATCAGCTGCAGTCACATAACAAATCATTCTGAGGTTATAAATCATCAAATAGGTCAACCGTTCGGTGAGAATCAGTTACAATCACGTAATAAGCCATTCTGAGTATACAAATCACT
Source organism: Chamaecyparis obtusa (assembly GCA_027943335.1). Lineage (NCBI taxonomy): Eukaryota > Viridiplantae > Streptophyta > Pinopsida > Cupressales > Cupressaceae > Chamaecyparis > Chamaecyparis obtusa. Next base: position 8,039,875 of record BSBK01000740.1, on the reverse strand, counting down.
GAATCGGTCAACCATTCGATGAGAATCAACTACAATCACGTAACAACCCATTCAGAGCTTACAAATGATTGAATCAATCAACCATTCGATGATAATAAACTTCTATCACATAATAAGCCATTCTAAGCTTACAAATCACCGAATCGGTCAACCATTTTGAGCTTATAAAACCTTGAATCGGTCAACCGCTTGATGAGAATCAGCTACAATCACATAACAAGCCATTCTAAGCTTACAAATTACTGAATCAATCAACCGTTCGATGAGAATCAGCTACAATCATGTAATAAGCTAGTCTGACCTTACAAATCACTGAATCGGTCGCCAGTTCGATGAGAATCATTTACAATCACATAACAAGCCATTCTGAGCTTACAAATCACCGAATTCATCAACCGTTCGATGAGAATCAGCTACAATCATGTAACAAGCTATTTTGAGCTGACAAATCATCGAATTGGTCAACCGTTTGATGAGAATATATTACAATCACGTAACAAGCCATTCTAAGCTTACAAATCATAGAATTGGTCAACTGTTTGATGAGAATAATCTACAATCACGTAACAAGCCATTCTGAGCTTACAAATCATAGAATCTGTCGACCGTTCGATGAGAATTAGTTACAATCATGTAACAAGCCATTCTGAGCTTACAAATTACTGAATCAGTCAACCACTCGATGAGAATCAGCTACAATCACGTAACAAGCTATTCTGAGCTTACAAATCACCAAATCGGTCAACTATTTCATGAGAATCAATTACAATCATGTAACAAATCATTCTGAACTTACAAATCACCGAATTGGTCAACCGTTCGATGAGAATACATTACAATCACGTAACAAGCCATTCTGAGCTTCCAAATCATGTAACAATCTATTATGAGCTTACAAATCACCGAATCGGTCAACCGTTCGATGAAAATCAATAACAATAACGTAACAAGCCATTCTGAGCTTACAAATCACTGAATCGGTCAATCATTCGATGAGAATCAATTACAAACATGTAATAAGCCATTTTGAGGTTACAAATCACTGAGACGGTCAACTATTCGATGAGAATTATCTATAATCATGTAACAAATGATTCTGAGCTTACAAATCACTAAATCAGTCGATTGTTCGATGATAATCAATTGCAATCATGTAGAAAGCCACTCTTAGCTTCCAAATCACCGTATTGGTCAACTATTCGATGAGAGTCACGTAACAAGCCATTCTGAGCTTACAAATCACTGAACTGGTCAACCGTTCTAAGAGAATAAATTGTTAGAGTAATTATATTTTACACTTATTAATTAAATCACTTCGGTTTAATTAATTAAGTTATTTATTACTCTTTTTTCTTAAGCTTGTTACTTGGATCATAATTTTGCTCTCACATTTTGAGTAACTTCTGAGTTTTGCCTTTTGCTTCTTTTTGCTTCTCTCCTGTAACAGGTTATTTGCATGCAGGTATTTTTGGCGTTCTGTGGATTTGTATCTCTCAAACCCTAAATAAATAACAATCACGTAACAAGGCTTTCTGAGCTTACAAATCACCGAATCGATCAACTGTTCGATGAGAATCAATTACAATTACGTAACAAGCCATTCTGAGCTTACAAATCATCAAATCCATCGACCATTTGATAAGAATAAGCTACAATCACGTAACAAGCCATTCTGAGCTTACAAATCATCCAATCGGTCAATCATTCGATGACAATCAGCTACAATCACGTATCAAATGATTGTGAGCTTATAAATCACCGAATCGGTCAACTGTACGATGAGAATTACCTACCATCACGTAACAAGCCATTTTGAGTTTATAAATCACCCAATAGGTCAACCGTTCAGTGAGAATCAATTGAAATCACATAACAAGCCATTCTAAGCTTACAAATCACTGATCGATCAACCATTCGATGAGAATCAGCTACAATCACGTAACAAGTCAATATGAGCTTACAAATAATTGAATCGATCAACCGTTTGATGAGAATTAATTACAATCATTTAACAAGCCATTCTGAGCTTACAAATCATCGAATCGGTCAATAGTTCGATGAGCATACATTACAATCATGTAACAAGCCATTCTGAGCTTACAAATTATGGAATTGGTCAACTTTTTGATGAGAATAATCTACAATCACGTAACAAGCTATTTTGAGCTTACAAATCACTGAATCGGTCAACAATTTATTGAGAATCAGCTAAAATCATGTAACAGGCCATTATGAGCTTACAAATCACAGAATCGGTGAACTATTCAATGAGAATTAATTACAATCACATAACAGGCCAGTCTGAAGCTTACAAATCATTGAATCGGTCAACCGTTCAATGAGAATTGATTACAACCATGTAACAAACCATTCTGATCTTACAAATCATGGAATTGGTCAACCATTCGATGAGAATCAGCTACAATCAGATAACAATCCATTCAGAGCTTACAAATCACCGAATCGGGCAACCATTCGATAAGAATCAACTATAATCATAACAAGCCATTATGAGGTTATAGATCATCAAATCGGTCAACCGTTCGATGAAAATTAATTACAATAACATAACAAGCCATTCTGAGCTTACAAATCAGCAAATCGGTCAACCGTTCAATGAGAATCAATTATAATCACATAACAAGCCATTTTGAGCTTACAAATGACCAAATCAATCAACCATTCGATAAAAATCAATTCCAATCCTCTAACAAGCCATTCTGAGCTTAAAAATCACTGAATCGGTCAACCGTTTGATCAAAATATGCTACAACAACGTAACAAGCCATTTTGAGCTTACAAATCACTGACTGGTCAATCATTTGATGAGAATCAACTACAATCATGTAACAAGCTATTCTACGCTTACAAATCACTGAATCATTCAACCGTTCAAGGAGAATCAATTACAATTACGTAACAAGCCATTATGAGCTGACAATCACTGAATCGATCAACCATTCGATGAGAATTAGCAAAAATTACGTAATAAGCCATTCTGTACTTACAAATCACCGAATAGGTCAACCTTTCGGTGAGAATCAATTACAATCTCGTAACAAGCCATTCTAAACTTACAAATTATCATATCGGTCAACCCTTCGATGAGAATCAACTAGAATCACGTAACAAGCGATTCTGCGCTAACAAATCATCGAATCAGTCAACCATTTGATGAGAATCAATAACATTAACGTAAGAAGCCATTCTTAACTTACAAATCACTGAATCGGTCAATCATTCGGTGAGAATCAATTACATCGTATTGGTCAACCATTCGATGAGAGTCAGCTACAATCATGTAATAAGCCATTATGAGCTTACAAATCACTTAATCAATTAACCGTTCGATGAGAATCAACTTCTATCACATAACGAGCCATTCTAAGCTTACAAATCACTAAATTAATCAACCGTTCAATGAGAATCAATTACAATCATGTAACAAGACATTCTTAGCTTTCAAATCACCAAATCGGTAAACTGTTCGATGAGAATCAGCTAGAATCATGTGACAAGCCATTCTCAGCTTATAAATCACTGAATCGGTCAACCATTCGATGAGAATCACCTACAATCACGTAACAAGCCATTCTAAGTTTACAAATCACTGAATCGATCAACCATTTGATGAGAATCAGCTACAATCATGTAACAAGCCATTCTGAGCTTATAAATCATCGAGTCAATCAACTGCTCGATGAGAATCACCTACAATCACAAAACAAGTCATTCTAAGCTTACAAATCACTAAATCTGTCAACCGTTCAATGAGAATTTATTACAACCACGTAACAAGCTATTCTGATCTTACAAATCATTGAATTGGTCAACCGTTCGATGAGAATCATCTACAATCAGGTAACAACCCATTTAGAGCTTACAAATCACCGAATCGATCAACAATTTGATGAAAATTAACTAAAATCACGTAACAAGCCATTCTGAGGTTATAGATCACCAAATCGATCAACCGTTCAATGAGAATCAATTACAATCACATAACAAGCCATTCTAAGCTTATGAATCATTTAATCGGTCAACTGTTTGATGAAAATCAATTATAATCATGTAACAAGTCATTCTTAGCTTACAAATTATCGAATCGGTCAACCACTCGATGAGAGTCAGCTACAATCACGTAACAAGCCATTCTAAGCTTACAAATCACAGAATTGGTCAACTATTCGCTGAGAATTAATTACAATAACATAAAAAGCTAGTCTGAGCTTACAAATCACCGAATTGGTCAACCATTCAATGAGAATCAACTTCAATCAGGTAACAACCCATTCAGAGCTTACAAATCACTGAATCGGTCAACTATTCGATGAGAATCAACTACAATCACATAACAAGCCATTCTGAGGTTATAGATCACCAAATCGGTCAACCGTTTGATGATAATCAATTAAAATCACATAACAAGCCATTCTGAGCTTAAAATCACCGAATCGGTTAACCGTTCAATGAGAATCAGCTACAATCACATAACAAGCCATTCTGAGCTTATAAATCACTGAATTGTTCAACCGTTCGATGAGAATCAATTACAATTACGTAACAACCCATTCTGATCTTACAAATCACTTAATTCCGTTCGATGAGAATCAGCTACAATCACGTAACAAGCCATTCTTAGCTTACAAATCACCAAATCGGTCAACTGTTCAATGAGAATCAGCTACAATCATGTAACAATCCATTTTGAGCTTACAAATCACTGAATCGGTCAACCATTCGATGAGAATCAATTACAATCATGTAACAAGCCATGCTTAGCTTACAAATCACTGAATCGGTCAACCATTTGATGAGAGTCAGCTATAATCATGTAACAAACCATTCGGAGCTTACAAATCACTGAATGTATCAATCGTTCGATGAGAATCAACTTCTATCACATAACAAACCATTCTAAGCTTACAAATCACCGAATCGGTCAACCATTCGATGAAAATCAATTACAATCACGTAACAAGCCATTCTGAGCTTACAAATCACTGAACCCATCAACCATTCTACGAGAATAAATTGTTAGAGTAATTATATTTTACACTTATTAATTCAATCACTTCAGTTTAATTAATTAATTAATTTATTACTCTTTTTTCTTAAGCTATCTCTTAGATGCATTATAATTAATATCTTTATTAATAATAATGCGCAACCTAGTTTTTGGAAACTTTAGGGTTTTGTTCACCTTTATAGGTTGAACCGTTTAAATCTTTTTTCATTAATTTGGATCATAATTTTGCTGTCACATTTTGAGTAACTTCTGAGTTTTGCCTTTTGCTTCTTTCTGCTTCTCTCCTATAACAGGTTATTTGCATGCCAGTATTCTTGGCGTTCTGTGGATTTGTATCTCTCAAATTCTACATAAATAACAATCACGTAACAAGTCATTTTGAGCTTACAAATCATCGAATCGGTCAACCATTCGATGAGAATCAATTACAATTACGTAACAAGCCATTTTGAGCTCACAAATAACTGAATCAGTGAACCATTTGATAAGAATCAACTATAATCACGTAACAGGTCATTATGAGCTTACAAATCATCCAATCGATCAACCGTTCGATGAGAATCAACTACAATCATGTAACAAATGATTGTGAGCTTATAAATCACTGAATAGGTCAACCGTTTGATGAGAATCACTTACAATCATTTAACAAGCCATTCTAAGCTTACAAATCACCAAATTGGTCAACCATTCAATGAGAATTGAATGTAACAAGCCATTCTGATCTTACAAATCATCGAATTGGTCAACTGTTCGATGAGAATTAGGTACAATCAGGTAACAACCCATTCAGAGCTTACAAATCACTGAACGGTCAACCATTTGATGAGAATCAGGTAACAAGTCATTGTGAGGTTATACATCAACAAATTGGTCAACCGTTCGGTGAGAATCAATTGCAATCACATAACAAGGCATTCTGAGCTTATAAATCACCGAATCGGTCAACCGTTTGATTAGAATTAATTAAATCATGTAACAAGCTATTTTGAGCTTACAAATGACCATATCGGTCAACCGTTCGATGACAATCAGCTACAATCATGTAACAAATGATTGTGAGCTTATAAATCACCGAATTGTTCAACCGTTCGATGAGAATCGCCTACAATCAGGTAATAAGCCATTCTAAGCTTACAAGTCATTCTGACCTTACATATCACTGAATCGGTCAACCATTTGATGAGAATCAATTACAATCATGTAACAAGCTATTCTGAGCTTACAAATCACCAAATCGGTCAACCATTCGATGAGAATACATTACAATCATGTAACAAGCCATTCTAAGCTTACAAATCATAGAATTGGTCAACCGTTCGATGAGAATAATCTATAATCATGTAACAAGAAGAATTATGAGCTTACAAATCATCGAATCAGTCAACCGCTTGTTGAGAAATCAGCTAAAATCATGTAACAATGCACTCTGAGCTTACAAATGACCGAATTGGTCAACTATTTGATGAGAATCAGCTTCAATCAGGTAACAATCCATTCAGAGCTTACAAATCACCGAATCGGTCAACCATTCGATGAGAATCAACTACAATTACGTAACAAGCCATTTTGATTTTATAGATAACCAAATTGGTCAACCGTTCGATGATAATCAATTACAATTACATAACAAGCCATTTTGATCTTAAAAATCACTGAATCGGTTAACCGTTCAATGAGAATCAATTATAATCACGTAACAAGTTATTTTGAGCTTACAAATGACCAAATCGGTCAACCCTTTGATGAGAATTAATTACAATCCTGTAACAAGTCATTCTGAGCTTACAAATCACCAAATCAGTCAACCGTTTGATGAGAATTAATTACAATCATGTAACAAGTCATTCTAAGCTTACAAATTACCAAATCGGTGAACCCTTCCATGAGACTCAGCTACAATCACATAACAAGCCATTATGAGCTTATAAATCATTGAATTGTTCAACTGTTCAATGAGAATCAATTACAACCACATAACAATCTATTCTAAGCTTACAAATCATCGAATCGGTCAACCGTTGGATGAGAATAAATAACAATAACATAACAAGCCATTCTGAGCTTACAAATCACTGAATCGGTCAACCGTTTGATGAGAATCACCTACAATCACATAACAAGCCATTCTAACCTTACAAATCACTGAATTAGTCAACTGTTTGATGAGAATTAGCTACAATCATGTAACAAGCCATTTTGAGCTTATAAATCACCAAATCATTCAACTACTCGATGAGAATCAGCCACAATCACATAACAAGCCATTCTGACCTTACAAATCACTGAATTAGTCAACCGTTCAATGAGAATTGATTAAAACCACGTAACAAGCCATTCTGATCTTACAAATCACCGAATTGGTCAACCGTTCGATAAGAATCATCTACAATCAGGTAACAACCCATTCAGAGCTTACAAATCATTGACTCGGTCAACCATTCGATGAGAATCAACTACAATCACATAACAAACCATTCTGATCACCAAATCAGTCAACTGTTTGATGATAATCAATTACAATCACATAACAAACCATTTTAAGCTTACAAATCACTGAATCGGTCAATCGTTTGATGAGAATCAATTATAATTACGTAAAAAGCCATTTTGAGCTTACAAATGACCAAATCAGTCAACCGTTTGATGAGAATCAATTACAATCTTGTAACAAGCCATTCTGAGCTTACAAATCACCAAATTGATCAACCGTTTGATGAGAATTAATTACAATCATGAAACAAGCCATTATGAGCTTACAATGCACCGAATCGTCAACCGTTCGATGGGAATTAGCTACAATCACGTAACAAGCCATTCTGAACTTACAAATCATTGAATCGGTCAACCGTTTGATGAGAATCAATTACAATCATGTAACAATCCATTCTGAGGTTACAAATCACCGAATCGGTTAACCGTTCAATGAGAATCAATAACAATAATATAAAAAGTCATTCTGGGGTTAGAAATCACCGAATCAGTTAATCATTCGATTAGAATCAATTACAATCATGTAATAAACCATTTTAACCTTACAAATCATCGAGTCAGTCAACTGTTCGATGAGAATTGTCTATAATCATGTAACAAGTGATTCTGAGCTTACAAATCATTGAATCAGTCGATCGTTCAATAAAAATCATCTATAATCACATAACAAGCCTTTTTGAGCTCATAAATTACCGAATTGGTCAACTGTTTGATGAGAATCAGCTACAATCATGTAACAAGCCATTACGAGCTCACAAATCACCAAATCAATCAACCGTTCGATGAGAATCAACTTCTATCACATAACAAGTCATTCTAAGCTTACAAATCACCGAATCGATCAACCGTTCAATGAGAATTACAATCACATAACAAGTCATTCTGAGCTTACAAACCACTGAACCGATCAACCGTTCTAAGAGAATAAATTGTTAGAGTAATTATATTTTACACTTATTAATTAAATCACTTTGGTTTAATTAATTAAGTTATTTATTACTCTATTTTCTTAAACTATCTCTTAGGTGCATTATAATTAATATCTTCATTAATTATAATGTGCAACTTAGGTTTTTTAGACTTTAGGGTTTTTTCACCTTTATAGGTTGAACCTTGTAAATCTTTTTTCATTAACTTGTATCATAATTTTGCTCTCACATTTTGAGTAACTTCTGAGTTTTGCCTTTTGCTTTTTTCTGCTTCTCTTTTGTAATAGGTTATGTGCATATAGGTATTCATGGCGTTCTGTGGATTTGTATCACTCAAATCTTACATAAATAACAATCACGTAATAAGCCATTTTGAGCTTACAAATCACCGAATCGGTCAACTGTTCGATGAGAATCAATTACAATCACATAACAAGCTATTATGAGCTTACAAATCATGGAATGGGTCAACCGTTTGATGAGAATCAATTACAATTATGTAACAAGCCATTCTGAGCTTACAAATCATCGAATCGATCAACCGTTCAATGAGAATCAGCTACAATCATGTAACAAATGATTGTGATCTTATAAATCACCAAATCGATCAACCATTTGATGAGAATCACCTACAATAATGTAACAAGTCATTCTCAGCTTACAAATCACTGAATCAGTCAACCGTTCGATGAGAATCAGCTACAGTCATGTAACAAGTCATTATGAGCTTATAAATCACTGAATCAGTCAACCACTCGATGAGAATTAGCTACAATCACATAGCAAGCTTTTTTGAGCTTATAAATCACTAAATTAGTCAACCATTCGATGAGAATCAGTTACAATCATGTAACAAGCCAGTCTGACCATACAAATCATTGAATCGGTCACCCGTTCGATCAGAATCAATTACGATCACGTAACAAGACATTCTAAGCTTACAAATCACCAAATTGGTCAACCGTTCAATGACAATTAGCTACAATCACATATCAAGCCATTTTGAAGTTATAGATCACCAAATCGGTCAACCGTTCGATGAGAATCAATTACAATCACATAACAAGCTATTATGAGCTTACAAATCATGGAATGGGTCAACCGTTTGATGAGAATCAATTACAATCATGTAACAAGCCATTCTGAGCTTACAAATCATCAAATCAGTCAACCGTTCAATGAGAATCAGCTACAATCATGTAACAAATGATTGTGATCTTATAAATCACCAAATCGATCAACCGTTTGATGAGAATCACCTACAATAATGTAACAAGTCATTCTCAGCTTACAAATCACTGAATCAGTCAACCATTCAATGAGAATCAGCTACAGTCATGTAACAAGTCATTATGAGCTTATAAATCACTGAATCAGTCAACCACTCGATGAGAATTAGCTACAATCACATAGCAAGCTTTTTTGAGCTTATAAATCACTAAATTAGTCAACCATTCGATGAGAATCAGTTACAATCATGTAACAAGCCAGTCTGACCATACAAATCATTGAATCGGTCACCCGTTCGATCAGAATCAATTACGATCACGTAACAAGACATTCTAAGCTTACAAATCACCAAATTGGTCAACCGTTCAATGACAATTAGCTACAATCACATATCAAGCCATTTTGAAGTTATAGATCACCAAATCGGTCAACCGTTCGATGAGAATCAATTACAATCACATAACAAGCCATTCTAAACTTACAAATCACTGAATCGGTCAACCGTTCAATGAGAATCAATTATAATTATGTAACAAGCCATTTTCAGCTGACAAATGACCAAATAGGTCAACCATTCGATGAGAATCAAATAACCAAATTGATCAACCGTTTGATGAGAATTAATTACAATCACATAGGAATCCATTCTGAGCTTACAAATCACCAAATCAGTCAATCATTTGATGATAATCGGCTACAATCATGTAACAAGCCATTCTGAGCTTACAAATCACCGAATCGGTCAACCGTTCGATGAGAATCAACTACAATCATGTAACAAGACATTCTACCCTTACAAATCACCTAATCGGTGAACCGTTTGATAAGAATCAATTACAATTACGTAACAAGCCATTCTAAGCTGACAAGTCACTGAATGAGTCAACCATTTGATAAGAATCAGCTACAATCATGTAACAAGCCATTCTAAGCTTACAAATCCCTAAATGAGTCAACCATTTGATAAGAATTAGCTACAATCACGTAACAAGCCACTATGAGCTTACAAATCATCCAATCGGTTAACCGTTTGATGAGAATCAAGTACAATCATGTAACAAATGATTGTGAGCTTGTAAATCACCGAATAGGTCAACCATTTGATGAGAATCACCTACTATCATGTAACAAGCCATTCTAAGCTTACAAATCACTAACTCGGTCAATCATTCGATGAGAATCAGCTACAATCATGTAACAAGCCATTCTGAGCTTATAAATCACCAAATCGGTCAACCGCTCGATGAGAATCAGCTACAATCACATAACACGCCATTTTGAGCTTAAAAATCACTGAATTAGTCAACCGTTTGATGGGAATCAACTACAATCATGTAGCAAGCCAGTCTTTACAAATCACTAAATCGGTCACCAATTCGAAGAGAATGAATTACAATCACGTAACAAGCCATTCTGAGCTTACAAATCATCGAATTTGTCAACCGTTTGATGAGAATCAGCTTCAATCATGTAACAAGCCATTCTGAGCTTACAAATCATCGAATAGGTCAACCATTTGATTAGAATCAGCTACAATCACATAACCAGCCATTTTGAGCTTGCAAATCACTGAATCGGTCAACCGTTTGATGAGAATCAATTATAATCATGTAACAAGCCATTCTGAGCTTACAAATCACCAAATTTGTCAACCATTCGATGAGAATATATTACAATCATGTAACAAGGCATTCTGAAATTAAAAATCACTGAATCCATCAATCGTTCGATTAGAATCAGCTACAACCACGTAACAAGCCATTTTGAGCTTACAAATCACCGAATTGGTCAACTGTTTGATGCGAATTAACTACAATAATGTAACAAGCCATTCTCGGGTTATAAATTATCTCCAATCACGTAACAAGCCATTCTAAGGTTACAAATCACTAAATCGATCAACCGTTCGATGACAATCAGCTACAATTATGTAACAAGCTATTTAGAGCTTATAAATAACTGAATTGATGAACTGCTCGATGAGAATCAGCTACAATCACATAACAAGTCATTCTGAGCTTACAAATCATTGAATCAACCAACTGTTCGATGAGAATCAGCTACGATCATGTAACAAGCTAGGCTGACCTTACAAATCACTGAATCGGTCACCAGTTTGAAGAGAATCAATTACAATCACATAACAAGCCATTCTGAGCTTACAAATCATTGAATTGGTCAACTATTTAGTGAGAATCAGCTTCAATCAAGTAACAAGCCATTCTGAGCTTACAAATCACCGAATAGGTCAATCATTCAGTGAGACTCAATTACAATCATGTAATAAGCCACTACGAGCTTACAAATCAATGAATCGGTCAACCATTTCATGAGAATCAGCTACAATCACGTAACAAGCCATTCTGTGCTTACAAATTACTGAATTGGTCACTAGTTCGATGAGAATCAGCTACAATCATGTAAAAAGCCAATCTAACCTTACAAATAACTGAATCGATCACCAGTTCGATGAGAATCAATTATAATTACATAACAAGCCATTCTGAGCTTAAAAATCACTGAGTCGATCACCAGTTCGATGAGAATCAATTACAATCACGTAACAAGCCATTCTGAGCTTACAAATCATCGAATTGGTCAGCCATTCGATGAGAATAATGTACAATCACATAACAAGCCATTCTGAGCTTACAAATCACCGAATCAGTCAACCGTTTGTTGAGAATCAACTACAATCATGTAACAAGCCATTCTGAGCTTACAAATAATAGAATCGATCAATCATTCAATGACAATTAATTACAATCACATAACAAGCCAGTCTGAGCTTACAAATCATTGAATCGGTCAAACATTCAATGAGAATTGATTACAACCACGTAACAAGCCATTGTGGTCCTACAATTCACTGAATTGATCAACCGTTTGATGAGAATCAACTACAATCAGGTAACAACCCATTTAGAGTTTACAAATCAGTGAATCGGTCAACCATTTGATGAGAATCAACTAAAATCATTAAACAAGCCATTTTGAGCTTAAAAATTACCAATTTGGTCAACCTTTCGATGAGAATCAACTACAATCACATAACAAGCCATTCTGAGCTTATAAATCACTAAATCAGCAACCGTTCAATGAGAAATAGCAAAAATCATGTAATAAGTCATTTTGAGCTTACAAATTACCGAATCAGTCCACCACTCAATGAAAATCAGCTGCAATCACGTAACAAGCCATTCTTACCTTACAAATCATCAAATCGGTCAACTATTTGATGAGAATCAACTACAATCATGTAACAAGCCATTCTGTTCTTACAAATCACCAAATCGATCAACCATTCGATGAGAATCAATTACAATCATGTAATAAGCCATTTTTAGCTTACAAATCATCGTATCAGTCAACCATTCGATGAGGGTCAACTACAATCACATAACAAGCCATTCTGAGCTTATGAATCATCAAATCAATCAACCGTTCAATGAAAATCAACTTCTATCACATAACAAGTCATTTTAAGCTTACAAATCATCGAATTGGTCAACTGTTCGACGAGAATCAATTACAATCAGATAACAATCCATTCTGAGCTTACAAATCACAGAACCGGTCAACCATTCTAAGAGAATAAATTGTTAGAGTAATTAAAATTTACACTTATTAATTAAATCACTTTGGTTTAATTAATTAAGTTATTTATTACTCTATTTTTCTAAGCTATCTCTTAGGTTCATTATAATTAATATATTTATTAATTATAATGTGCAACCTAGTTCTTTTAGACTTTAAGATTTTGTTGACCTTTATAAGTTGAACCTAACTTGGATCATAATTTTGCTCTCACATTTTGAATAACTTCTAAGTTTTGTGTTTTGCTTCTTTCTGCTTCCCTTCTCTAACAGGTTATTTGCATGCAGGTATTCTCGACGTTTTGTGGATTTGTCAAATCATCGAATCAGTCAACCGTTTGATGAGAATCACCTATAATCGCGTAACAAGCCATTCTAAGCTTACAAATCATAGAATCGGTCAACCATTCCATGAGAATCAGGTACAATCATGTAACAAGCCGTTCTAAGCTTATAAATCATCAAATCAGTTAATCGCTCGATGAGAATCAGCTACAATCACGTAACAAGCCATTCTGAGCTTATAAATCACTAAATCAATCAAACATTCGATGAGAATCTACTAGAATCATGCAACAAGCCAGTCTGACCTTACAAATCACTGAATCAGTCACTAGTTTGATGATAATCAATTACAATAATGTAACAAGCCATTCTGAGCTTAAAAATCACCGAATTGGTAGATGGTTTGATGAAAATCAGCTATAATCACATAACAAGCCATTATGAGCTTAAAAATCACTGAATAGGTCAACCGTTTGGTGAGAATCAATTACGATAACGTAACAAGCCATTCTGAGCTTACAAATCACTGACTCAATCAACCATTCAATGAGAATAAGCTACAATCATGTAACAAGCCATTCTAAGCTTACAAATCACCAAATTGGTCGCCCGTTTGATGAGAGTCAATTACAATCATGTAACAAGCCATTCTGAGCTTACAAATCACCAAATCCGTCAACTGTTCAATGAGAATACATTACAATCACGTAACAAGCCATTTTGAACTTACAAATCATGAAATTGGTCAATCGTTCGATAAGAATAATCTACAATCACGTAACAAGCCATTTTGAGCTTACATATCACCGAATCGGTCAACCGTTTGTTGAGAATCAGCTAAAATCATGTAACAAGTCATTTTGTGCTTACAAATCATAGAATCGGTCAACCATTCGATGAGAATTAATTTCAATCACATAACAAGCCAGTCTAAGCTTACAAATCACTGAATCGGTCAACCGTTCAATGAGAATTTATTAGAACCACGTAACAAGCCATTCTGATCTTACAAATCACCGAATTGGTCAACCGTTTGATGAGAATCAGCCACAATCAGGTAACAACCCATTCAGAGCTTACAAATCACCAAATCGATCAACCATTCGATGAGAATCAACTACAATCACATAACAAGCCATTATGAGCTTACAAATCACTAAATCTGTCAACTATTCTATGAGAATCAATTATAATAATCACATAACAGGCCATTTTGAGCTTACAAATGACCAAATCGATCAATCGTTCGATTAGAAATCAATTACAATCCTGTACAGTTGGCCATTCTAAGCTTACAAATCACCAAATTGGTCAACTATTTGATTAGAATTAATTACAATCACGTAACAAGCCATTCTGAGCTTACAAATCACCGAATCAGTCAACCGTTCGAAGAGAATCAATTACAATAATGTAATAAGCCATTTTGAGCTTACAAATCACCGAATCGGTCAACCCTTCGATGAGAATCAATTATAATAACGTAACAAGCCATTCTGAGCTTACAAATCACTGAACCGGTCAACCGTTCAAAGAGAATAAATTGTTAGAGTACTTATATTTTACACTTATTAATTAAATCACTTCGATTTAATTAATTAAGTTATTTATTACTCTATTTTCTTAAGCTATCTCTTAGGTGAATTATAATTAATATCTTTATTAATTATAATGTGCAACCTAGTTTTTTAAGACTTTAGGGTTTTGCTCATATTTATAGGTTGAACCTTGTAAATCTTTTTTCATTAACTTGGATCATAATTTTTCTCTCACATTTTGAGTAAATTTTGAGTTTTGCCTTTTGCTTCTTTCTACTTCTCTCCTATAACAGGTTGTTTGCATGCAGGTATTCTTGACGTTCTATGGATTTGTATCTCTCAAATCCTACATAAAAAAAATCATGTAACAAGCCATTCTAAGCTTACAAATCATTGAATTAGTCAACCATTCGATGAGAATCAATTACAATTACGTAACAAGCTATTTTGAGGTTACAAATCACTGAATCAGTCAACCATTCGATAAGAATTAGCTACAATCACATAACAAGCCATTATGAGCTTACAAGTCACTGAATTAGTCAACTGTTCGATGAGAATATATTACAATCATGTAACAAGCCATTATGAGCTTACAAAGCAAGGAATTGGTCAACCGTTCGATGAGAATAATCTAAAATCACATAACAAGCTAAATTTTGAGCCTAGAAATCACTGAATCGGTCAACTGTTTGTTTAGAATCAGCTAAAATCATGTAACAAGCCATTCTGAGCTACAAATTAAAGAATAGGTCAACTTTTTGATGAGAATTAATTACAATCACATAACAAGCTAGTCTAAGCTTACAAATAACCAAATTGGTTAACTGTTTAGTGAGAATTGATTACAACCACGTAACAAGCCATTCTGATCTAACAAATCATCGAATAGGTGAACTGTTTGATGAGAATCAGCTACAATTAGGTAACAACCCATTCAAAGCTTACAAATCACTAGATTGGTCAACCATTTGATGGGAATCAGCTACAATCATGTAACAAGCCATTCTGAGGTTATAGATCACCGAATCGGTCAATCATTTGATGAGAATCATTACAATCACATAACAAGCCATTCTAAGCTTACAAATCACCAAATCGGTCAACCATTCGATGAGAATCAATTACAATCCTATAACAAGTCATTCTGAGCTTACAAATCACCAAATCAGTCAACCATTTGATGAAAATTAATTATAATCACGTAACAAGTCATTCTGAGCTTACAAATCACCAAATCGGTCAACTGTTCGATGAGAATCAGCTACAATAATGTAACAAGCCATTTTGAGCTTACAAATCACTGAATCCATCAACCGTTTGATGAGAATCAATTACAATCACGTAACAAGTCATTCTGAGCTTACAAATCACCAAATCGGTCAACTGTTCGATGAGAATCAGCTACAATAATGTAACAAGCCATTTTGAGCTTACAAATCACCGAATCCGTCAACCGTTTGATGAGAATCAATTACAATCACGTAACAAGCCATTTTGTGCTGGCAAATCAATGAATCAGTCAATCGTTCGATGAGAATCAATTACAATTACCTAACAAGCCATTCTGAGCTGACAAATCACTGAATCTATCAACCATTCGATGAGAATCAGCAACGATCACGTAATAAGCCATTCTGTGCTTACAAATCTCGGAATAGGTCAACCTTTCGGTGAGAATCAATTACAATCACATAACAAGCCATTCTGAGCTTAAAAATTACCAAATCGGTCAACCCTTCGATGAGAATCAGCTACAATGATGTAACAAATGATTGTGAGCTTATAAATCACTGTATTGGTCAACTGTTTAATGAGAATCACCTACAATCAGGTAACAAGTCATTCTAAGCTTACAAATCATTGAATCGGTCAACCCTTCGATGAGAATCAGCTACAATCACATAACAAGCCATTCTGAGCTTATAAATCACTGAATTGGTCAACCGCTCCATGAGAATCAACTAAAATCACTTAACAAGCCATTTTGAGCTTACAAATCATTGAATTAGTCAACCGTTCAATGATAATCAGGTACAATCATGTAACAAGCCAGTCTGACTTTACAAATCACTGAATCAGTCACAAGTTTGATGACAATCAATTACAATCACGTAACAAGCTATTTTGAGCTTACAAATCACCGAATTGGTCAACCATTCGATGAGAATCAGCTACAATTACATAACAATAGTACCTTACAAATCATCGAATAGGTCAACCGTTCGGTGAGAATCAATTACAATCATGTAACAAGTCATTGTGAGCTTACAAATCAATGAATAAGTCAATCATTTGATGAGAATCAGCTACAATCACGTAACAAGTCATTTTGAGCTTACAAATCACCGAATCCGTAACCATTTGATGAGAATCAATTGCAATCATGTAACAAGCCATTCTGAGCTTACAAATCACCGTATCGGTCAACCGTTTAATGAGAATTGATTACAATCATGTAATAACCCATTCTTAGTTTAGAAATCATCGAATTGGAGAACCATTCGATGAGAATCAGCTTCAATCACGTAACAACCTATTCAGAGCTTACAAATCACTGAATCAATCAACCATTCAATGAGAATCAACTTCTATCACATAATAAGTCATTCTAAGCATACAAATCACTGAATCGGTCAACCGTTCAGTGAGAATAAATTACAATCATGTAAGAAGTCATTGTGTGCTTACAAATCACTGAATCAGTCAACCATTTGATGAAAATCAGCTACAATCACGTAACAAGTCATTCTGAGCTTACAAATTACCGAATCGGTCAACCACTTGATAAAAATCAGCTACAATCACGTAAGAAGCCATTCTTAGCTTACAAATCACCAAATCAACCGTTCGATGAGAATCAACTTCTATCACATAACAAGTCATTCTAAGATTATAAATCTGTAAATCGGTCAACCGTTCGATGAGAATCAATTACAATCACATAACAAGCCATTCTGAGCTTACAAATCATTGATCCGATCAACTGTTCTAAGAGAATAAATTGTTAGAGTAATTATATTTTACAGTTATTAATTAAATCACTTCGGTTTAATTCATTAAGTTATTTATTACTCTATTTTCTTAAGCTTTCTCTTAGGTGCATTATAATTAATATTTTTATTAATTATAATGTGCAACCTAGTTTTTTTAGACTTTAGGGTTTTGTTCACCTTTATAGGTTGAACCTTGTAAATATTTATTCATTAATTTGGATCATAATTTTGCTCTCACATTTTGAGTAACTTCTGAGTTTTGTCTTTTGCTTCTTTTTGCTACTCTCTTATAATAAGTTATTTGCATGCAGGTATACTTGGCATTTTGTGGATTTGTATCTCTCAAATCTTACATAAATAACAATCATGTAACAAGTCATTCTAAGCTTACAACTTATTGAATTGGTCAACCATTCGATGAGAATCAACTACAATCATGTAACAAGCCATTCTGAGCCTATAAATCATCGAATTGGTCAACCACTCGATAAGAATCAGCTACAATCACATAACAAGCCATTCTGAGCTTACAAATCACTGAATTGGTCAACCATTCGATGAGAATTAATTACAATCACATAACAAGCCAGTCTGAGCTTACAAATCACTGAATTAGTCAACCGTTCAATGAGAATTTATTACAACCACGTAACAAGCTATTGTGATTTTACAAATCACCGAATTGGTAAACCATTCAATGAGAATCAGCTACAATCAGGTAACAACCCATTTAGAGCTTACGAATCACTCAATCGGTCAACCATTCAATAAGAATCAATTACAACCACGTAACAAGACATACTGAGGCTACAATCCTGTAACAAGCCATTATGAGCTTACAAATCACCAAATCGGTCAACCATTTGGTGAGAATTAATTACAATCACGTAACAAGCCATTCTAAGCTTACAAATCACTGAATCGATCAACTGTTCGATGAGAATCAGCTACAATAATGTAACAAGCCATTCTGAGCTTACAAATCACCGAATCAGTCAAACGTTTGATGAGAATCAATTATAATCATGTAACAAGCCATTCTGAGCTTACAAATTATCAAATTGGTCGACTGTTTAATGAAAATCAGCTACAATCACATAACAAGCCATTACGAGCTTACAAATTACCGAATCGGTCAATCATTCGATGAGAATTAAATAAAATCACGTAACAAGCCATTCTAAGCTTACAACTCACCGAATTGGTCAACTGTTTGATGAGAATCAATTACAATCACGTACCAAGCCATTATGAGCTTACAAATCACCGAATCGATCAACAGTTTGATGACAATCAAGTATAATCACGTAACAGACCATTCTAAACTTACAAATCACCGAATCGGTCAACCATTCGATGAGAATCAACTACAATCAAGTAGCAAGCCATTATGAGCTTACAAATCACCAAATCAATTAACAAACCATTCTGAGCTTCCAAATCATCGAATCTGTCAACCGTTCGATGAGAATCACCGACAATCATGTAACAAGCCATTCTGAGTTTACAAATCATCGAAACGGTCAACCGTTTGATTCAAGTAACAAGCCATCCTAATCTTATAAATCACCGAATTGGTCAACCGTTCGATGATAATTAGTTACAATCATGTAATAATCACCAAATAAGCGTTTGATGAGAATCAGCTAGACTCACATAACAGCCATTCTGAGCTTACAAATCATCAAATCGGTCAACCGTTCGATCAGAATCACTACTATTATGTAACAAGTCATTCTAAGCTTACAAATCAGGGAATTGGTCAACCGTTTGATGAGAATCAGCTACAATTACGTAACAAGTCATTGTGGGTTTATAAATCACTGAATCGGTAAACCGTTTGATGAGAATCAGATACAATCACGTAACAAGTTATTCTGAGCTTACAAATCATCGAATCAGTTAATCATTAGATTAGAATCAATTATAATCACGTAACAAGTCATTCTGAGCTTACAAATCATTAAATCAGTTAACCATTCTCTGAGAATCAGCTACAATCATGTAACAAGTCATTTTGAGCTTACAAATCTCCGAATCAGTCAACCATTCAATGAGAATGAGCTACAGTCACGTAACAGGTCATTTTTAGCTTACAAATCACCAAATCAGTTAAGAGTTTGATGATGATCATCTACAATGATGTATCAAGCCATTTTGAGTTTGCAAATCACCGAATAGGTCAATCGTTCGATGATAATCAGCTACAAATCACCAAATCAGTGAACGGTTTGATGAAACTTAATTAAAATCACGTAACAAGCCTTTTTGAGCTTACAAATTTTTGAATCGGTTAAGAATTCGATGATGATCAGCTACAATATATCAAGCCATTTTGAGTTTACAAATCACCAAATAGGTCAACCATTCGATGATAATCAACTACAAATCATCGAATCAGTGAACGGTTCGATGAGACTCAGTTAAAATCATGTAACAAGCCTTTTTGAGCTTAAAAATCTTTGAATCGGTAACAAGCTATTCTGAGCTTACAAATCACTGAATCAGTCAACCATTTGAGAAGAATCAGCTGTAATCACATAAGAAGCCATTCTGAGCTAACAAATCACTAAATCGGTCAACCATTCGATGAGACTCTATTAAAATTACGTAAAAGACCATTTTGAGCTTACAAATCAATGAATCGGTCAACCGTTTGATGAGAATCAATTACAATCAGGTAACAAGTCATATTGAGCTTTAAAATCACTGAATTAGTCAACTCTTTGATGAGAATCAGCTACAAACACGTAACAAGCCATTATGAGCTTACAAATCACTAAATCGGTTAATCGCTCGGTGAGAATCAACCACAATCAAGTAGCAAATTATTTTAAAGTTACAAATCAGAAAATTGGTAAGTCATTCGAGGAGAATCAGCTACAATCACGTAACAAGCCATTCTGAGCTAATAAATCACAGAATCGGTCATCCGTTCGATGAGACTCAATTACAATAATGTAACAAGCCATTCTGAGCTTACAAATCAATGAATCGGTCAACCGTTCGATGAGAATCAATTACAATCATGTAACAAACCATTCTTAGCTTAAAAATCATTGAATTGGTCAACCGTTCGATGCGAATTAGCTGTAATCACCTAACAAGCCATTCTGAGCTTACAAATCACCGAATAGGTCAACCATTCGATGAGAATCAGCTACAATCATGAAACAAGCCATTTAGAGGTTACAAATTACCAAATCGGTCAACCGTTCAATGAGAATCAGCTACAATCACATGACAAGCCATTTTCAGCTTACAAATCACTTAACTGGTCAAATCACTTAATTGTAATTAATGAGAATCAATTACAATCACGTACCAAGCCATTTTGAAGTAACAAATTACCAAATCGATCAACAGTTCGATGACAATCAACTACAATCACGTAACAAGCCATTCTGAACTTACAAATCACTGAATCGGTCAATCGTTTAATGAGAATCAGCTACAATCATGTAACAAACCATTTTCAGCTTACAAATCACCGATTCGATCAACTGTTCATTGAGAATCAATTCCAATCACATAACAACCCATTCTGAGCTTACAAATCACTGAATCGGTCGACCATTTAATGAGAATTACCTACAATCATGTAACAAGGCATTCTGAGCTTATAAATAACCAAATCAATCAATTGTTCGATGAGAAACCATTAAAATCACGTAACAAGCCATTATGAGCTTACCAAATCTATGAATCAGTCAACTATTTGATTAGAATCAATTATAATCACATAACAAGCCATTGTGAGCTTACAAATCACCGAATCGCTCAAACCATTCAATTAGAATCAGCTACAATCACATAAAAAGCCATTTTGAGCTTAGAAATCACTGAATCCGTCAGCCGTTTGATAAGAATTAGCTAAAATCACATAACAAGTCATTATGAGCTTACAAATCACCGAATTGGTCAATCATTTTATGAGAATTGGCTAAAATCACCTACAAAGCCATTTTGAGCTTGCAAATAACCAAATCAGTTAACAGTTCAATGAAGATCAGTTACAATCACGTAACAAGCCATTCTGAGCTTATAAATCATTGAATCGGTCAACCGCTCAATGAGAAACAATTACAATCATGTAACAAGCCATTATGAGCTTACAAATCACCGAATCGGTCAACCGTTTGATGAGAATCAATTAAAATCATGTAACAAAACATTTTGAGGTTACAAATCATGGAATCAGTCAACCGTTCGATGAGAATTCACTACAATCACTTAACAAGCCATTCTAAGCTTACAAATCACCGAATCGGTCAACCGTTCAATTAGAATCAGCTACAATAATGTAAGAAGTTATTTTGAGCTTAAAAATTACTGAATCGGTCAACCGTTGAATGAGAATGAGCTACAATCACTTGCCAAGCCATTCTGAGCTTACAAATCACTGAATCGGTTAACCGTTTCATAAGAATTGGCTACAATCACGTAAGAAGTCATTTTGAGCTTATAAATCACTGAATCGCTCAACCGCTCAATGAGAAACAATTACAATCATGTAACAAGCCATTCTAAGCTTACAAATCACTGAATCAGTCAACTGTTTGATGAGAATCAATTACAATCACATAGCAAGCGATTGTGAGCTTACAAATCATAGAATACATTAAAATCACGTAACTAGCCATTTTGAGCTTACAAATCACCGAATCGGTCAACCGTTCGATGAGAATCAATTACAATCACCTAACAAGCCATTATGAGCTTACAAATCATCGAATTGCTCAACCGTTTGATAATAATCATCTACAATCACGTAACAACCCATTCTAAACTTACAAATTTACCGAATCGATCAACCATTCAATGAGAATCAACTAGAATCATGTAACAAGCCATTCTGAACTTACAAATCATTGAATCAGTCAATGATTGGATGAGAATCAATTACAATCATGTAACAAGCCATTCTGAGCTTCCAAATCACCAAGTTGGTCAACCATTTCATGAGAATCAATTACAATCACGTAACAAGCCAGTTTGAGCTGACAAATCACTCAATCAGTCAACCGTTCAATGAGAATCAGATACCATCACGTAATAAGCTATTTTGAGCTTACAAATCACCGAATGAGTCAACTATTCGATGAGAATCTATTAAATCACCGAATGAGTCAACTATTCGATGAGAATCTATTAGAATCACGTAACAAGCCATTCTGAGCTTAATAATCAATGAATTGATCAACCGTTCGATGAGAATCAATTACAATCACGTAACAAGCCATTCTGGGCTTAAATATCACAGAATCAGTGAACTGTTTGATGAGAATAAGCTAGAATCACGTAACAAGCCATTCTCATCTTACAAATCACTAAATCGATCAACCGTTCGATGAGAATCAATTATAATCATGTAACAAACCATTGTGAGCTTAACAAATCACTGAATCGGTCAATCATTTGATGAAAATCGATGAGAATCAATTAGAATCACGTAACAAGTGATTTTGAACTTACAAATCACCGAATCGGTCAACTGTTCGATGAGAATCAGCTACAATCATGTAACAAGCCATTCTAATCTTAAAAGTCACCGAATCGGTCAACTATTTCATGAGAATCAATTACAATCACGTCACAAGGCATTCTGAGCTTACAAATCATCGAATCCGACAACCGTTCAATGAGAATCAATTATAATCATGTAACAAGCCATTCTGAGCTTACAAATTACTGAATCGGTCAAACATTCGATGAGAATCAGCTACAATCATGTAACAAGCCATTCTGAGATTACAAATCATCCAATCGATTAACCATTTCATGAGAATCAATTATAATCATGTAACAAGCCATTCTGAGCTTACAAATCACCAAATCAGTCAACCATTCAATGAGTATCAAATACAATCACGTAAAAAGCTATTATGAGCTTATAAATCACTGAATCAGTCAACCATTCAATGAGAATCAGCTACAATCACATAACAAGCTATTCTGAGCTTATAAATCACTGAATCAGTCAACTATTTGATGAGAAACAAATACAATCACGTAACAAGCTATTCTGAGCTTACAAATCACTGAATCGGTCAACCGTTGGATGAGAATCAACTATAATCATGTAACAAGCCATTCTGAGCTTACAAGTCATCGAATCGATCAACCGTTCGATGAGAATCAATTATTATCACGTAACAAGCATTTCTGAGCTTACAAATCACCAAATCGATCAACCGTTTGATGAGAATATATTACAATCACATAACAAGCCATTTTGAGATTGCAAATCATTGAATCGGTCAACCGTTCAATGACAATCAATTACAATTACGTAAAAATCCATTCTGAGCTTATAAATTATTAAATCAGTTAACCATTCGATGAAAATCAGTTACAATCATGTAAGAAGCCATTATGAGCTTACAAATAATTGAATCGATCAACCGTAGAAAGAGAATTAGCTACAATCATGTAACAAACCATTTTGAGCTTATAAATCACCTAATCAGTCAACCGTTCGATGATAATCAGCTACAATCACGTACCAAGCCATTATGAGCTTACAAATCATCAAATCGATCAACCAAAGATAAGCATCAATTACAATTATGTAAAAAGCTATTCTGAGATTACAAATCATGGAATTAGTCAACCGTTCAATGAGAATCAATTACAATCACGTAACAAGCCATTCTGATATTAACAAATCTCTAAATCGGTCAACCGTTTGATGAGAATCAATTACCATCACGTAACAAGCCATTCTAAGGTTACAAATCACCAAATCGGTCAACCGTTCGATGAGAATCAATTACAATCACATAACAAGCCATTCTGAACTTACAAATCACAGAATCGATCAACCGTTCGATGAGAGTCAGCACCAATCACGAAACAAGCTATTTTGAAATGACAAATTGCTGAATCCGTCAACCGTTTGATGAAAATGAGCTACAATCACGTAGCAAGCCATTCTAGGCTTATAAATTACCAGCCCAGTCCACCGTTCGATGAGAATTAATTACAATCACGTAACAAGTCATTATGAGCTTACAAATAACTAAATTAGTCAACCATTCGTTAAGAATCAAGTAGAACCACATAACACGCCATTCTCAGCTTAGAAATCATTGAATCAGTCAACTGTTCAATGAGAATCAGCTAGAATCACATAACAAGATATTTTGAGCTTACAAATCATTCAATCGATCAACCGTTCGATCAGAATCAGCTGCAAACACATAAGAAGCCATTATGAGCTTACAAATCAACCAAATCGCTCAACCGTTTGATGAGAATCAGCTACAATCATGTAACAAGCCATTCTAAGATTACAAATCACCAAATCAGTTAACCGTTTGATTATATTCAGTTACAATCACGTCACAATCCATTTTGAGCTTAGAAGTCACCAAATCGGTCAACCATTTGATGAGAAATAATTACAATCTTGTAACAAGCCATTCTAAGCTTACAAATCATCGAATTGGTCAACCATTTGGTGAGAATCAATTACAATCACATAACAAGCCATTCTTAGCTTATAAATTACTGAATCAGTGAACCGTTTGATGAGAATCATCTAAAATCACGTAAGAAGGCATTATGAGCTTACAAATAATTGAATCGGTCAACCATTCGATGAGAATCAATGACAATGATGTAACAAGCCATTCTGAGCTTACAAGTCACCTAATCGGTCAACCGTTCATTATGAATCAAGTACAATCATGTAACACGCCATTATAAGCTTAGAAATCACTGAATCGGTCAATCGTTCGATGAGAATCAACTACATCACGTAACAAGCCAGTCTAAGCTTACAAATCACCTAATAGGTGAACTATTCGATAAGAATCAGCTACAATCACGTATCACACCATTCTGAGCTTACAAATCACCGAATTGGTTAACCGTTCGATGAGAATGAATTACAATCATGTAAGCTATTATGACATTACAAATCATCTAATCGGTCAACCATTTGAGGAGAATCAATTAAATTCACATAACAAGCTAGTCTTAGCTTACAAATCACCGAATCATTTAACCGTTTGATGAGAATCAGCTATTATCATTTAACAAGTCATTATGAGCTTACAAATCACTTAATCGATCATTTGTTTGATCAAAATTAGCTACCATCATGTAACAAGCCATTCTGAGCTCACAAATCACCAAATCGGTTAACTGTTCAATGAAAATTAATTTGAATCACGTAACAAACCATTATGAGCTTACAATCATGTAACATGTCATTCTGAGCTTACAAAACACCGAATCAGTCAACTGTTGGATGAGAATCAACTGCAATCATGTAACAAGCCATTTTGAGCTTACAAATCATCGAATCAGTCAACCATTTGATGAGAATTAATTACAATCACTTAACAAGCAATTTAGAGTTTTCAAACCACCGAATCGGTCAACCATTCGATCAGAATCAACTAAAATCATGTAACAAGCCCTTCTAAGCTTACAAATCATTGAATCGGTCAACAATTTGATGAGAATCAATGACAATCATGTAACAAGCCATTTTGAGCTTTCAAATCACCAAATTGGTCAACAATTGGATGAGAATCAATTACAATCATGTAATAACCCATTCTAAACTTAGAAATCATCGATCGGTCAACCGTTGGATGAAAATCAGCTACCATCAGGTAACGAGACATTTTGAGCTTAAAAATCATTGACTCGGTCAACCGTTCGATGAGGATTAGCTAAAATCATGTAACAAGTCATTTTGAGCTTACAAATCATTGAATCGATCAAGAGTTCGATGGGAATTAGGTACAATCACGTAACAAGCCATTCTAAGCTTACAAATCACCGAATTGGTCAACCGTTCAATGAGAATCAATTATAATCACGTAACAAGCCATTGTGCACTTACAAATCACCAAATCAGTCAACCGTTCAATGAGAATCAATTAGAATCATGTAACACACCATTCTGAGCTTTCAAATCACTGAATCGTTCAACCGTTCGATGAGAATCAGATACCATCACATAACAAGCCATTATGAGCTTACAAATTACTGAATCGCTCATTCTTTTGATGGGAATCAATTACAATCACGTAACAAGTCATTCTAAGCTTACAAATCACCAAGTCAGTCAACAATTCGATGAGAATCAACTACAATCACGTAACAAGCCATTTTGAGCTTACAAATTATCGAAACGGTCAACTGTTCGATAAGAATCAGCTACAATTATGTAACAAGCCATTTTGAGCTTACAAATCATTGAATATGTCAACTGTTTGATTTGCATCAGCTACAATCACCTAACAACCCATTATGAACATACAAATCACCGAATCGGTCAACCGTTTGATGAGAATCAGCTACAATCATGTAACAAGCCATTTTGAGCTTAGAAATCACCGACTTGGTCAACCATCGATGAGAATCAATTACAATCATTGACTCGATCAACCGTTCGATGAGAATCAACTAAAATCATGTAACAAGCCATTCTGAGCTCACAAATCACCAAATCGGTCAATTGTTCGATGAGAATTAATTACAATCATGTAACAAGCCATTATGAGTTTACAAATCACCGAATCAGTCAATCCTTTGATGAGAATCAGCTACAAACATGTAAGAAACCATTCTAAGCTTACAAATCACAAAATTGGTCAATCGTTCGTTGAGAATCAGCTAAAATCACATAACAAGCTATTATGAGCTTACAAAACACTGAATCGGTTTACCGTTCGATAAGAATCACCTACAACCATATAACAAACTATTCTGAGCTTACAAATCACCGAATCGGTCAACGATTCGATGAGAATAAATTACAATCATGTAACAAGCCATTTTGAGCTTTCAAATCACTGAATAAGTCAACTGCTTGATGAGAATTGGTCAACCATTCGATAAAAATCAATTACAAATCATTGAATTGGTCAACCATTCGATGAAAATCAATTACAATCATGTAACACACCATTCTGAGCTTAGAAATCACCGAATTGGTCAACTTTTCGATTAGAATCAGCTACAATCATGTAACAAGCCATTCTGAGTTTACAAATTACCAAATCAGTTAACCCTTCGATGAGAATCAACTAAAATTATGTAACAAGCTATTCTGAGCTTACGAATCACCGAATCGGTCAACTGTTTGATGAGAATCAACTACAATCACGTAACAAGCCATTCTGAGCTTACAAATCATCGAATCGGTCAACCGTTCATTGAGAATCAAAAACAATAACATAACAAGCCATTCAAAGCTTACAAATCACTGAATCGGTCAATCATTCAATGAGAATCAATTACAATCATGTAATAAGCCATTCTTAGCTTACAAATCACCGAATCGGTCAACTGTTCAATGAGAATCAGCTACAATCATGTAAGAAGCCATTCTTAGCTTACAAATCATCGTAACAGTCAACCATTCGATGAGAGTTAGCTACAATCACGTAACAAGCCATTCTGAGCTTACAAATCACCGAATCAATCAACCGCTTGAGGAGAATCAACTTCTATCACATAACAAGTCATTCTAAGCTTATAAATCACCGAATTAGTCAACCATTTGATAAGAATTAGCTACAATCACGTAACAAGCCGTTCTGGGCTTACAAATCATTGACTTGGTCAATAGTTCAATGAGAATCAACTACAATCATGTAACAAGCCATTTTGAGCTTACAAATTATCGAATAGGTCAACTGTTCGGTGAGAATCGATTACAATCACTTAACAATCCATTATGAGCTTACAAATCATTGAATCGGTTAACCATTCGATGGGAATCAGCTACAATCATGTAACAAGCCATTCGAAGCTTACAAATCACTGAATTGGTCAACCATTCGATAAAAATTAATTACAATCACATAACAAGCCATTTTGAGGTTATAGATCACGTAAAAAAACATTTTGAGCTTACAAATGACCAAATCAGTCAACCATTCGATGAGAATCAATTACAATCCTGTAACAAGCCATTCTGAGCTTACAAATCACTAAATCGGTCAACCATTGCATGAGAATTAATTAGAATCACGTAACAACCCATTCTGAGCTTACAAATCACCGAATCGGTCAACCATTCGATGAGCATCAGCTACAACAATGTAACAAGTCATTCCTAGCTTACAAATCACCGAATTAGTCAACCGTTCGATGAGAATCAACTACAATCATGTAACAAGCCATTCTATGCTTATAAATCATCGAATCGGTTAACTGTTTGATGAGAATCAATTATAATTACGTAAGAAGCCATTCTCAGATGACAAATCACCGAATCAGTCAACCATTCAATTAGAATCAGCTAAAATCATGTAACAAGTCATTCTGAGCTTACAAATCACTGAATTGGTCAACCACTTAATGAGAATCAGCTACAATCATGTAAGAAGTCATTCTTAGCTTACAAATCACTGAATCGGTCAACTATTCGATGAGAATCAGCTACAATCATGTAACAAGCCATTCTAAGCTTACAAATCAGCGAATTGGTCAACCATTCGATGAGAATCAATTACAATCATGTAACAAGTCATTCTTAGCTTACAAATCACCCTATCGGTCAACCATTCGATGAGGATCAGCTACAATCACGTAACAAGCTATTCTGAGCTTATAAATCACTGAATCAGTCAACCGGTCAAAGAGAATCAACTTCTTCTATCACATAACAAGCCATTCTAAGCTTACAAATCACCGATCGATGAGAATAAATTACAATCACGTAACAAGCCATTCTGAGCTTACAAATTACCAAATCATATAACAAGCCATTCTGAGCTTATAAATTACTGAATCGGTCAACCGTTCGATGAGAATCAATTGCAATCAGGTAACAATCCATTTTGAGCTTACAAATCACCAAATCGGTCAACCGTTCAATGAGAATCATTAACAAGAACGTAACAAGCTATTCTAAGCTTACAAATCACTGTATCAGTCAACCATTCGATGAGAGTCAGCTACAATCACGTAACAAGCTATTCTGATCTTACAAATCACCGAATCAATCAACCGTTCGATGAGAATCAACTTCTATCACATAACAAGCCATTCTAAGTTTACAAATCACCGAATCGGTCAACCGTTCGATGAGAATCAATTACAATCACATAACAAGCTATTCTGAGCTTACAAATCACTGACCGGTCAATCGTTCTAAGAGAATAAATTGTTAGAGTAATTATATTTTACACTTATTAATTAAATCACTTCAGTTTAATTAATTAAGTTATTTATTACTTTGTTTTTTTAAGCTATCTCTTAGGTGCATTATAATTAATATCTTTATTAATTATAATGTGCAATGCAATTTTTTTAGACTTTAGGGTTTTGTTCACCTTTATAGGTTGAACTTTGTAAATCTTTTTTCATTAACTTGGATCATAATTTTGCTCTCACATTTTGAGTGACTTCTGAGTTTTGCCCTTTGCTTATTTCTGCTTCTCTTGTGTAATAAGTTATTTGCATGCAGGTATTCTCTGTGTTTTGTGGATTTGTATCTCTGAAATCCTACATAAATAACAATCATGTAACAAGGCATTCTGAGGTTATAGATCACAAAATCGGTCAACCGTTTGATCAGAATTAATTACAATGACGTAACAAGCCCTTCTGAGCTTACAAATCACCAAATCGATCAATCGTTTGATGAGAATCAACTACAATAACGTAACAAACCATTCTGAGCTTACAAATCACCGAACCGGTCAACCGTTCGATGAGAATCAACTACAATCACATAACAAGACATTCTGTGCTTACAAATCACTGGATCGGTCAACCGTTCGATGAGAATCAATTACAATTATGTAACAAGTCATTCTAAGCTGACAAATCACTGAATCAGTCAACCATTCGATGAGAATCAACAACAATCACGTAATAAGCCATTATGTGCTTACAAATCACCGAACAGGTCAACCTTTCGGTGAGAATCAATTACAATCATGTAAATAAGCCATTCTGAGATTACAAATTACCAAATCGGTCAACCCTTCGATGAGAATGAGCTACAATCACATAAAAAGCTATTCTGAGCTTATAAATCACTTAATCGGTCAACCGTTCGATGAGAATCAATTACAATCATGTAACAAATCATCGAAGCGGTCAACCATTCAATGAGAATCAATGACAATCATGTAACAAGCCATTCTTAGCTTAGAATCATTGTATCGGTCAACTGCTTGATGAGAGTCAATTACAATCACCTAACAAGCCATTTTGAGCTTACAAATCACTGAACCGGTCAATCGTTCTAAGAGAATAAATTGTTAGAGTAATTATATTTTACACTTATTAACAATCATGTAACGAGCCATTCTAAGCTTACAAATCACTGAATTGATCAATCATTCGATGAGAATCAGCTACAATCATCTAACAAGCCATTTTGAATCACTAAATTGTTAGAGTAATTATATTTTACACTTATTAATTAAATCTTTTCGGTTTAATTAATTAAGTTATTTATTACTCTATTTTATTAAGCTATCTTTTAGGTGCATTATAATTAATCTCTTTATTAATTATAATGTGCAACCTAGTTTTTTAAAACTTTATGGTTTTGTTCACATATGTTGAACCTTGTAAATCTTTTTTCATTAACTTGTATCATAATTTTTCTCTCACATTTTGAGTAACTTCTGAGTTTTGCCTTTTGCTTCTTTCTACTTCTCTCCTGTAACAAGTAATTTGCATGCAGGTATTCTTGGCGTTCTGTGGATTTGTATCTATCTAATCCTAAATAAATAACAATCACAAAAAAAGCCATTGAGCTTACAAATCACTAAATCACTCATCCGTTTGATGAGAATCAATTACAATTATGTAACAAGCCATTCTGAGCTTACAAATCATCGAATCAGTCGACCATTTGATAAGAATCTTCTACAAACTAACACGCCATTCTGAGCTTATAAATCATCCAATCGGTCATCCATTCGATGAGAATAAGCAAGCCATTATAAGCTTAAAAATCACTGAATAAGTCAACGGTTCGATCAGAATCAGCTGCAATCATGTAACAAGCCATTTTGAGCTTATAAATCACTGAATCGGTCAAGCAATTAATGAGAATCAGCTACAATCATGTAACAAGCCATTCTGAGCTTACAAATCACTGAATTAGTTAACCATTCGGTGAGAATACATTACAATCATGTAACAAGCCAATTTGAGCTTAGAAATCATGGAATTGGTCAACCGTTCAATGAGAATAATCTACAATCATGTAACAAGACATTCTGAGCTTACAAATCACCTAATCAATCAACTGTTTGTTGACAATCAACTACAATCATGTAACAACCCATTCAGAGCTTACAAATCATAGAATCGGTCAACCATTCAATGAGAATCAACAACAATCACATAACAAGCTATTCTGAGGTTAAAGATCACCAAATCGGTCAACCGTTTAATGAGAATCAATTACAATCACATAACAAGCCATCCTGAGCTTACAAATCACCGAATCGGTCAACCGTTCGATGAGAATCAATTATAATCATGTAACAAGTCATTTTGAGCTTACAAATGACCAAATCAATCAAACGTTCGATAAGAATCAACTACAATTATGTAACAAGCCATTTTGCACTTAAAAATCAATGAATCGATCAACCGTTCGATGAGAATCAGTTACAATTACATAACAAGCCATTCTGAGCTGACAAATCATCGAATCGATCAACCATTCGATGAGAATTAGCAACAATCACGTAATCAGCCATTCTGTGCTTACAAATCACCGAATAGGTCAACCTTTCGGTGAGAATCAATTACAATCATGTAACAAGCTATTCTGAGCTTACAAATTACCAAATCGATCAACCCTTCGATGAGAATCAGCTACAATCACATAACAAGCCATTCTGAACTTATAAATCATAGAATAGGTCAACCGTTTGATGAGAATCAATTACAATCACGTAATAATCTATTCTGAGTTTACAAATCATCGAATCGGTCAACCGTTCGATAAAAATGAATAACAATAATGTAACAAGCCATTCTGAGCTTACAAATCATTGAATCAGTCAATCTTTCGATGTGAATCAATTACAATCATGTAATAAGCCATTCTGAGCTACAAATCATCGAGTCGGTCAACTATTCAATGAGAATTATCTATAATCATGTAACAAGCGGTTCTGAGCTTACAAATCACTGAATCAGTTGATCGTTCGATGAGAATCAGCTACAATCACGTAACAAGACATTCTAAGCTTACAAATTATCGAATTGGTCAACCACCCGATAAGAATCAGCTACAATCACGTAACAAGCCATTCTTAGCATACAATACACTGAATCGGTCAACTATTCGATGAGAATCAGCTACAATCATGTACAAGCCATTCTGAGCTTACATATCACCGAATCGGTCAACCATTGATGAGAATCAATTACAATCATGTAACAAGCCATTCTCAACATACAAATTATCGTATCGGTCAACCATTCGATTAGAGTCAGCTACAATCACGTAACAAGCCATTATGAGCTTAGAAATCACCGAATCAATCAATCGTTCGATTAGAATCAACTTCTATCACATAACAAGCTATTCTAAGCTTACAAATCACTAAATCGGTCAACCGTTTGATGAGAATCAATTACAATCACGTAACAAGCCATTCTAAGTTTACAAACCACTCAACCGGTCAACCGTTGTAAGAGAATAAATTGTTAGAGTAATTATATTTTATACTTATTGATTAAATCACTTCGGTTTAATTAATTAAATTATTTATTACTCTATTTTCTTAAGTTATCTCTTAGCTGCATTATAATTAATATCTTTATTAATTATAATGTGCAACCTAGTTTTTTTATACTTTAGGGTTTTACTCTCACATTTTGAGTAACTTTTTAGTTTTGCATTTTGCTTCTTTCTGCTTCTCTCATGTAAGAGGTTATTTGCATGTAGGTAAGGCGTTATGTGGATTTGTATCTCTCAAATCCTACATAAACAACAATCATGAAACAAGCCATTATGAGCTTACAAATGCCCGAATCGATGAATAGTTCGATGAGAATCAATTATAATTATGTAACAAACCATTCTGAGCTTACAAATCATCGAATCAGTGAACCGTTCAATGAGAATTAGCTACAATCATGTAACAAGCCATTCTGAGCTTATAACTCACCGAATCAAGCAACCGCTTGATGAGAATCAGATAGAATAACATAATAAGCCATTCTGAGCTTACAAATCAGATCATTCAATCGTTCAATGAGAATCAGCTATAATCACATAACAAGTCAGTCTGATCTTACAAATCATTCAATCGGTCACTAGTTCGATGATAATCAATTACAATCTCATAACAAGCCATTATGAGCTTACAAATCACAGAATTGGTCAACCATTTGATGAGAATCAACTACAATCACGTAACAATACATTTTGAGCTTACAAATCACCGAATAGATCAACCGTTCGGTGAGAATCAATTACAATCACGTAACAAGCCATTCTGAGCTTACAAATCACTGAATCGGTCAACCATTCGATGAGAATCAGCTACAATCACATAACAAGCCATTCTGAGCTTATAAATCACCAAATCGATCAACTATCTGATGAGAAGAAATTATAATCCTATAACAAGCCATTCTGAGCTTACAAATCACCAAATCGGTCAACCATTTGATGAGAATTAATTACAATTACGTAACTAGCCAATCTGAGTTTACAAATCACTGAATCGATCAACCGTTCGATGAGAATCAGCTACAATAATGTAACAAGCCATTATGAGCTTACAAATAACCGAATCGTTCAACCGTTCGATGAGAATCAACTACACTCATGTAACAAGTCATTCTGTGCTTACAAATCACCGAATCGATCAACCGTTCGATGAGAATCAATTACAATTATGTAACAAGCCATTATGAGCTGACAAATCACTAAATTGGTCAACCATTCGATGAGAATCAGCAACAATCACGTAATAAGCCATTATGTGCTTACAAATCATCGAATAGGTCAACCTTTTGGTGAGAATCAATTACAATCACGTAACAAACCATTCTAAGCTTACAAATTACCAAATCGGTCAACTCTTCAATGAGAATCAGCTACAATCACATAACAAGCCATTTTGAGCTTATAAATATCATTGAATCGGTCAACTGTTCGATGAGAATCAATAACAATTACGTAACAAGCCATTCTCAGCTTACAAATCACTGAATCGGTCAATCATTCAATGAGAATCAATTATAACCATGTAATAAGCCATTCGAAGCTTACAAATCACTAACTTGGTCAACAGTTCGATTAGAATTATCTATAATCATGTAACAAGTGATTATGAGCTTATAAATGATGGAATCGGTCGATCGTTCGATGAGAATCAGCTACAATCACATAAGAAGCCATTTTGAGCTTACAAATTACCAAATCAGTCAACTACTCGATGAGAATCTTCTACAATCTCGTAACAAACCATTCTTAGCTTACAAATCACCGAATCGATCAACTGTTCGATAAAAATCAACAACTATAATCATCATGTAACAAGCCATTCTGAGCTTACAAATCACCGAATTGGTCCACCATTCAATGAGGATCAATTACAATCATGTAACGAGCCATTCTTAGCTTACAAATCACCGTATCGGTCAACTATTCGATGAGAGTCAGCTACAATCATGTAACAAGCATTTCTGAGCTTACAAATCAGCTACAATCACATAACAAGCCATTCTGAGCTTATAAATCACTTAATCGGTCAACCATTCAATGAGAATCAATTACAACCACGTAACAATCCATTTTGAGCTTACAAATCACTGAATCGGTCACTAGTTTGGTGAGAATCAATTACAATCACATAACAAGCCATTTTGAGCTTACAAATCATGAAATCGGTCAACCGTTCAATCAGAATCAATTACAATTACGTAACAAGCCATTCTGAGCTTACAAATCATTGAATCAGTCGACTATTTGATAAGAATCAGCTACAATCACATAACACGCCATTTTGAGCTTACAAATCATCCAATCGGTCAACCGTTCGATGAGAATAAGCTACAATCACGTAACAAATGATTGTGAGCTTATAAATCATGGAATCGGTCAACCGTTTGATGAAAATCACCTACAATCATGTAACAAGCCATTTAAAGCTAACAAATCACTGAATTAGTCAACGGTTTGATGAGAATCAGCTACAATCATGTAACAAGCCATTCTGAGCTTATAAATCACCAAATCGATCAACCGCTTGATGAAAGGTAACTATAATCAAATAACAAGCCATTCTGAGCTTACAAATCACTGAATCAATCAACCATTCGATGATAATTAGCTACAATCATTTAACAAGCCAGTCTGACCTTACAAATCACTAAATCTGTCACCAGTTTGAAGACAATCAATTACAATCACGTAAAAAGCCATTCTGAGCTTACAAATCACCGAATTGGTCAATCGTTCAATAAGAATCAGCTACAATGACGTACCAAGCCATTCTGAGCTTACAAATCATCGAATTAGTCAATCGTTTGATGAGAATCAATTATAATCATGTAACAAGCCATTCTAAGCTTATAAATCACCAAATCGGTCAACCGCTCAATGAGAATTAGCTACAATCATATAACAAGCCATTCAAAGCTTACAAATCACTAAATCAGTCAACCGTTAGATGAGAATCAACTACAATCATGTAATAAGCCAATCTGACCTTACAAATCACTGAATCGATCACCAGTTCGATGACAATCAATTACAATCATGTAAGAAGCCATTATGAGTTTACAAATCACCGAATTGGTCAACTGTTCGATGAGAATTAGTTACAATCACATAACAAGCCATTCTGAGCTTACAAATCATCGAATAGGTCAACCATTCAGTGATAATCAATTACAATCACATAACAAGCCATTCTGAACTTACAAATCCTTTAACAAGCCATTCTAAGCTTACAAATCACCAAATCGGTCAACCGTTTGATGAGAATTATTTACAATTACGTAACAAGCCAATCTTAGTTTACAAATCATCGAATTGGTCAACCGTTCAATGAGAATCAGCTACAATAACGTAACAAGCCATTCTGAGCTTACAAATCTTCGAATCGTTCAACCGTTCAATGAGGATCAACTACAATCATGTAACAAGTCATTCTGTGCTTACAAATCACCAAATACGCCTTTCGATGAGAATCAATTACAATCACGTAACAAACCATTCTGAGCTTATAAAGTACCGAATCGGTCAACCCTTCAATGAGAATCAGCTACAATCACATAACTAGCTATTTTGAGATTATAAATATCACTGAATCAGTCAACCGTTCAATGAGAATCAATTACAATCGCATAACAATCCATTCTAAGCTTACAAATAACTGAATCGGTTAACCGTTTGATGAAAATCAATAACAATAACGTAACAAGCCATTCTGAGCTTACAAATCACTGAATCAGTCAATCATTCGATGAGAATCAATTACAATAATGTAATAAGCCATTCTGAGCTTACAAGTCATTGAATCGGTCAACCATTCGATGAGAATCAATTACAATTATGTAACAAGCTATTTTGAGCTTACAAATGACCAAATCAGTCAACCGTTCGATGAGAATCAATTACAATCTTGTAACAAGCCATTATGAGCTTACAAATGATGAAATCGATCAATCTTTTGATGAGAATTAATTACAATCACGTAACAATTCATTCTGAGCTTACAAATTACCAAATTGGTCAACCCTTCAATGAGAATTAGCTACAATTTCCCGCATCCTACGAAAAGAAAAAAAGCATGAAAAGACTCAAATGATATGATCCCTCCGTCACCTTAGAATAAAACATGATCTCGTAGTTCTTTGTTTCTGAAGATGCATTGTTAGGTGCCTTTTTACACATTTAGGCTTAATCACAAGCCATTCTGACTTTATAAATCACTGAATTGTTCAACCGTTCGATGAGAATCAATTACAATAATGTAACAATCCATTCTAAGCTTACAAATCACCAAATCGGTCAACCGTTCGATGAGAATAAATAAAAATAATGAAACAAGCCATTTTGAGCTTACAAATCACTGAATTGGTCAATCATTCGATGAGAATCAATTACAATCATGTAATAAGCCATTCTGAGCTTACAAATTACCGAATTGGTCAACCACTCAATGAGAATCAGCTACAATCACGTAACAAGCCATTCTTAGCTTACAAATCATCGAATTGGTCAACTGTTCGATGAGAATCAGCTACAATCATGTAACAAGCTATTTTTAGCTTACAAATCACCAAATCGGTCAACCATTCGATGAGAATTAATTACAATCATATAACAATCCATTCTTATCTTACAAATCACCGAATCGGTCAACCATTCGATGAGAGTCAGCTACAATCA
Organism: Chamaecyparis obtusa; assembly: GCA_027943335.1. Taxonomy (NCBI): domain Eukaryota; kingdom Viridiplantae; phylum Streptophyta; class Pinopsida; order Cupressales; family Cupressaceae; genus Chamaecyparis; species Chamaecyparis obtusa. The sequence goes on along the minus strand of BSBK01000740.1, from coordinate 8,001,414 downwards.
CGTAACAAACCATTTAGAGCTTACAAATCATCGAATCAATCAATTGTTCGATGAGAATCAACTTCTATCACATAACAAGCCATTCTAAGCTTACAAATCACTGAATCGGTCAACCGTTCGATGAGAATTAATTACAATCATATAACAAGTCATTCTGAGCTTACAAATCACCGAATCGGTCAACTATTCTAAGATAATAAATTGTTAGAGTAATTATATTTTACACTTATTAAATAAATCACTTCAATTTAATTAATTAATTAATTTATTACTCTATTTTCTTAAGCTATCTCTTAGATGCATTATAATTAATATCTTTATTAATTATAATGCGCAACCTAGTTTTTTGAAATTATAAATCATCAAGTCGGTCAACCGCTTGATCAGAATCAGTTACAATCACATAACAAGCCATTCTGGGCTTACCAGTCACTGAATCAGTCAACCGTTTGATGAGAATCAGCTACAATCATGTAACAAGCAAGTCTGACTTTACAAGTCCCTGAATCGGTCACCAGTTCGATGAGAATCAATTGCAATCACGTAAAAAGTCATTCTGAGCTTACAAATCATCGAATTGGTCAACCATTTGATGAGAATCAGATACAATCATGTAACAAGCCATTCTGAGGTTATAGATCACCAAATCGGTTAACCGTTCAATGAAAATCAATTACAATCACATAACAAGCCATTCTGAGTTTACAAATCACCGAATCAGTCAACCATTCGATGAGAATATATTACAATCATGTAACAAGCCATTCCGAGCTTACAAATCATGTAACAATCCATTCGGAGCTTACAAATCACCCAATCGGTCAACCGTTTGATGATAATCAATAACAATAAAGTAACAAGCCATTATGAGCTTACAAATCACTGAATTGGTCAATCATTCGATGAGAATCAATTACAATCATGTAATAAGTCATTCTAAGCTTTACAAATCACCAAGTTGGTCAACTGTTCGATGAGAATTATCTCTAATCATGTAACAAGCAATTTTGAGCTTACAAATCACTGAATCGGTTGATCTCTCGTTGATAATCAGCTACAATCATGTAACAAGCCATTCTGAGCTTACCAATTACCGAATCAGTCAACCACTCGATGAGAATCAGCTATAATGACGTAACAAATCATTCCTAGCTTACAAATCATGAAATCGGTCAACTGTTTGATGAGAATCAGCTACAATCATGTAACAAGCCATTCTGAAATTACAAATCATAGAATTGGTCAACCATTCAATGAGAATCAATTACAATAATGTAACAAGTCATTCTTAGCTTACAAATCACCGTATCGGTCAACTATTCGATGAGAGTCAACTACAATCACGTAACAAGCCATTCTAAGCTTACAAATCACCGTTCTAAGAGAATAAATTGTTAGAGTAATTATATTTTACACTTATTAATTAAATCACTTCAGTTTAATTAATTAAGTTATTTATTACTCTGTTTTCTTAAGCTATCCATTAGGTGCATTATAATTAATATCTTTATTAATTATAATGTGCAACCTAGTTTTTTTAGACTTTAGGGTTTTGCTCACCTTTATAGGTTGAACCTTGTAAATCTTTTTTCATTAACTTGGATCATAATTTTGCTCTCACATTTTGAGTAACTTTTGAGTTTTGCCTTTTGCTTCTTTCTGCTTCTCTCCTCTAACAAGTTATTTGCATGCAGGTATTCTTGGCATTCTATGGATTTGTATCTCTCAAATCCTAAATAAATAACAATCACGTAACAAGGCTTTTTCAGCTTACAAATCATCGAATCGATCAACCGTTCGATGAGAATCAATTACAATTATGTAACAAGCTAGTCTGAGCTTTTACAAATCACTGAATCGGTCAACCATTTAATGAGAATCAGCTACAATCATGTAACAAGCCATTCTAAGATTACAAATCACCCAATACGTCAACCGTTCGGTGAGAATAAATTACAATCACATAACAAGCCATTCTAAGCTTACAAATCACAGAATCGATGAACCAGTCGATGAGAATCAGCTACAATCAGATAACAACCCATTCAGAGCTTACAAATCACCGTATCAGTCAACCATTCGATAAGAATCAACTACAATCATTTAACAAATCATTCTGAGGTTATAGATAACCAAATCGGTCGATGAGAATCAATTACAATCACATAACAAGTCATTCTGAGCTTACAAATAACCAAATCGGTCAACCGTTTGATGAAAATCAATTATAATCATGTAACAAGCCATTTTGAGCTTATAAATGACTAAATTGGTCAACCGTTCGATGAGAATCAATTACAATCCTCTAACAAGCCATTTTGAGTTTAAAAATCACCGAATCGGTCAACCGTTCAATTAGAATCAGCTACAACAACGTAACAAGCCATTTTGAGCTTACAAATTACTGAATTGGTCAATCATTTGATGAGAATCAACTACAATCATGTAACAAGCCATTCTATGCTTACAAATCACCAAATCAATCAACCGTTCGAGGAGAATCAATTACCAATTACGTAACAAGCCATTCTGAGCTGATAAATCACTAAATCGGTCAACCATTCGATTAGAATTAGCAACAATCACGTAATAAGCCATTCTGTGCTTACAAATCACTGAATAGGTCAACCTTTCGATGAGAATCAATTACAATCACGTAACAAGCCATACTGAGCTTACAATTTACCAAATCACGTAACAAGCCATTTTGAGCTTATAAATCACTAAATCGGTCAACCGTTCGATGAGAATCAATTACAATCACGTAACAATCTATTTTGAGCTTACAAATCACTGAATCGGTTAACCGTTGGATGAGAATCAATAACAATAATGTAACAAGCCATTCTGAACTTACAAATCACTGTATCGGTCAACCATTCGATGAGAGTCAACTACAATCACGTAACAAGCCATTCTGAGCTTACAAATCACCGAATCAATCAACCGTTGGATGAGGATCAACTTCTATCACATAACAAGCCATTCTAAGTTTACAAAAATCACCGAATCGGTCAACTGTTCGATGAGAATCAATTACAATCACGTAACAAGCCATTCTGAGCTTAAAAATCACTGAATCGGTCAACCGTTCTAAGAGAATAAATTGTTAGAGTAATTATATTTTACACTTATTAATTAAATCACTTCAGTTTAATTAATTAAGTTATTTATTACTCTGTGCATTATAATTAATATCTAGTTTTTTTAGACTTTAGGGTTTTGTTCACCTTTATAGGTTGAACCTTGTAAATATTTTTTCATTAACTTGGATCATAATTTTGCTCTCAGATTTTGAGTAACTTCTGAGTTTTGCCTTCTCTCCTCTAATAGGTTATTTGCATATAGGTATTCTTGGCCTTTTGTCGATTTGTATCTCTAAAATCTGACATAAATAACAATCACGTAACAAGTCATTCTGAGGTTACAAATCACTGAATTAGTCAAGCATTTGATAAGAATCAGCTACAATCATGTAACAAGCCATTCTGAGCTTACAAATCATCCAATCGATCAACTGTTCGATGAGAATAAGCTACAATCACATAACAAATGATTGTGAGCTTATAAATCATCGAATCGGTCAACCATTCGATTAGATTCACCTACAATCATGTAACAAGCCATTATAAGCTTACAAATCACTGAATCGGTCAACCATTCGATGATAATTAGCTACATTCATGTAACAAGACAATTTAAGCTTATAAATCACCGAATCGGTCAACCGATCGATGAGAATTAGTTACAATCACATAACAAGCCATTTTGAGGTTACAAATCATTGAATCAGTCAACCGTTCAATGAGAATCAGCTACAATCATGTAACAAGCTATTCTGAGCTTACAAATCACCAAATTGGTCAACCATTTGATGAGAATCAATTATAATCACGTAACAAGCCATTTTGAGCTTACAAATGATCAAATCGGTCAACCGTTCAATGAGAATCAATTACAATCTTGTAACAAGCCATTCTGAATGTACAAATCATGAAATCGGTCAACCCTTTGATGAGAATTAATTACAATCTCATAACAAGCTATTTTGAGCTTAAAAATCACCAAATCGATCAACTGTTTGATGAGAATCAGCTACAATAATGTAACAAGTGATTCTAATCTTACAAATTACCAAATCGGTCAACTGTTTGATAAGAATCAACTGCAATCATGTAACAAGCCATTATGTGCTTACAAATTATCGAATCAGTCAACCGCTCGATGAGTATCAATTACAAGTACGTAACAAACCATTCTGAGCTAACAAATCACCAAATCGGTCAACCATTCGATGAGAATCAAGAACAATCACCTAATAAGCCATTCTGTGCTTACAAATCACCGAATAGGTCAACCTTTTGGTGAGAATCAATTACAATCACGTAACAAGCCATTCTAAGCTTACAAATTACCAAATTGGTCAACCCTTCGATGTGAATCAGCTATAATCATATAACAAGCCATTCTGAGCTTATAAATCACTGAATCAGTCAAGCAACGATGACAATCAATTACAATCACATAACAATCCATTCTGAGCTTACAAATCACTGAATCGGTCAACCATTCGATGAGAATCAATAACAATAACGTATCAAGCCATTCTGAGCTTACAAATCATTGAATCGGTCAATCATTCGATGAGAATCAATTACAATCATGTAATAGGCCATTCTGAGCTTACAAATCATCGAGTCGATCAACTGTTCGATGAGAATCATCTATAATCATGTCACAAGCAATTTAAAACTTACAAATCATTGAATTAGTTGATCGTTCGATTAGAATCAGCTACAATCAGCTAACAAACCATTCTGAGCTTAGAAATTACCGAATCAGTCAAGCACTTGATGAGAATCAGCTACAATCATATAACAAGCCATTCTTAGCTTACAAATCACTGAATCAGTCAACTGTTCAATGAGAATCAGCTACAATCATGTAACAAACCATTCTGAGCTTACAAATTACCAAATCGGTCAACCCTTCGATGAGAATCAGGTACAATCACATAACAAGCCATTGTAAGCTTAATCATTGAATTGATCAACCGTTCGATCAGAATCAATTACAATCACATAACAATCCATTCTAAGCTTATGAAATTGGTCAACCATTCGATGAGAATTAGCTACAATCACGTAACAAGCCATTCTAAGGTTACAAATCACCAACTTGGTCAACCGTTCAATGAGAATCAGCTACAATCATGTATCAAGCCATTTTGAGCTTACAAATTATCGAATAGGTCAACCGTTTGGTGAGAATCAATTATAGTCACGTAACAAGTCATTCTAAGTTTACAAATCATGAAATTGGTCAACCGTTTGATGAGAACAATCTACAATCACGTAACAAGCCATACTGAGCTTACAAATCATTGAATCGGTCAACCGTTTGTTGAAAATCAGTTAAAATCATGTAACAACCCATTCTAAGCTTACAAATCATAGAATCGGGCAACCATTCAATGAGCATTTATTACAATCACATAACAAGCCAGTCTGAGCTTAGAAATCACCGAATCGGTCAACTCTTCGATGAGAATTGATTACAACCACGTAACAAGCCATTCTGATCTTACAAATCACTGAATTAGTCAAACATTCGATGAGAATCAGCTACAATCATGTAACAAGCCATTATGAGCTTATTAATCACCGAATCGGTCAACCGCTCGATGAGAATCAGCTACAATCACATAACAAGCCATTCTGAGCATACAAATCACTGAATCAGTCAACCGTTCGATGAGAATCAACTACAATCATGTAAGTAGCTAGTTTAACCTTACAAATCACTGAATTGGTCACCAGTTCGATGACAATGAATTACAATCACATAACAAACCATTCTGAGTTTACAAATCACCAAATTGGTCAACCGTTTGATGAGAATCAGCTACCATCACGTAACAAATCATTATGAGTTTACAAATCACCTAATAGGTCAACCGCTCAGTGAGAATAAATTACAATCACGTAACAAGCCATTTTGAGCTTACAATTCATCGAATCGGTCAACTGTTCGATCAGAATTAGCTACAACAACGTAACAAGCCATTCTGAGCTTACGAATCACCAAATCGGTCAACCGTTTGATGAGAATCAACTACAATCACGTAACAAGCCATTTTGCACTTCCGAATCAGTCAACCGTTCGAGGAGAATAAATTACAATTATATAACAAGCCATTCTGAGCTGACAAATCACTGAATTGGTCAACCATTCGGTGAGAATTAGCAACAATCACGTAGTAATCCATTATGTGCTAACAAATCACCGAATAGGTCAACCTTTCGGTGAGAATCAATTACAATCATGTAATAAGCAATAAGCTTACAAATTATCAAATTGGTCACTAAATCGGTCGATCGTTCGATGATAATCAATTGCAATCATGTAAAAAGCCATCCTTAGCTTCCAAATCACCGTATTGGTCAACTATTTGATGAGAGTCATGTAAGAAGCCATTCTAAGCTTACAAATCACTGAACCGGTCAACCGTTCTAAGAGAATAAATTATTAAAATAATTATATTTTACGCTTATTAATTAAATCACTTCAGTTTAATTAATTAAGTTATTTATTACTCTATTTTCTTAAGCTATCTCTTAGGTGCATTATAATTAATATCTTTATTAATTATAATGTGCAACCTAGTCTTTTTGGACTTTAGGGTTTTGTTCACCTTTATAGGTTGAACCTTGTAAATCTTTTTTCATTAACTTGGATCATAATTTTGCTCTCACATTTTGAGTAACTTCTAAGTTTTACCTTTTGCTTCTTTCTGCTTCTCTCTTGTAACAGGTTATTTGCATGCAGGTATTCTTGGAATTCTGTGGATTTGTATCTCTCAAACCTTAAATAAATAATAATCACTTAACAAGGCTTTCTGAGCTTACAAATCACTGAATCGATCAACCGTTTGATAACAATCAATTACAATTACGTAACAAGCCATTCTGAGCTTACAAATCACTGAATTCATCGACCATTTGATAAGAATCAGCTACAATCACGTAACAAGCCATTCTAAGCTTACAAATCATCCAATCGATCAATCGTTTGATGAGAATCAGCTACAATCACGTAACAAATGATTGTGAGCTTATAAATCACCGAATCGGTGGACCGTACGATGAGAATCACCTACAATTGCGTAACAAGCCATTCTGAGTTTATAAATCACCCAGTAGGTCAACCGTTTGGTGAGAATCAATTACAATGACATAACAATCCATTCTGAGCTTACAAATCATTGATCGATCAACCATTCGATGAGAATTAGCTACAATCATGTAACAAGTCATTCTGAACTTACAAATAATTGAATCGATCAACGGTTTGATGAGAATTAATTACAATCATTTAACAAGCCATTCTGAGATTACAAATCACCGAATCGGTCAACAGTTCGATGAGCATACATTACAATCATGTAACAAGCCATTCTGAGCTTACAAATCATGGAATTGGTCAACTGTTTGATGAGAATAATCTACAATCATGTAACAAGCCATTCTGAGCTTCCAAATCACCGAATCGGTCAAGAGTTTGTTGAGAATCAGCTAAAATCATGTAACACACCATTATGAGCTTACAAATCACAGAATCGATGAACCATTCGATGAGAATTAATTACAATCACATAAAAGGCCAGTCTGAAGCTTACAAATCACCGAATCGATTGATAGTTCAATGAGAATTGATTACAACCACATAACAAACCATTCTGATCTTACAAATCATGGAATTGGTCAACCATTCGATGAGAATCAGCTACAATCAGATAACAACCCATTCAGAGCTTACAAATCATCGGATCGGTCAACCATTCGATAAGAATCAACTACAATCATAACAAGCTATTATGAGGTTATAGATCACCAAATCGGTCAACCGTTCGATGAAAATCAATTACAATTACATAACAAGCCATTCTGAGCTTACAAATCAGCAAATCGGTCAACCGTTCGATGAGAATCAATTATAATCATGTAACAAGCCATTTTGAGCTTACAAATGACCAACTTGGTTAACCATTCGATAAGAATAAATTACAATCCTCTAAGAAGCCATTCTGAGCTTAAAAATCACCGAATCGGTCAACCGTTCGATCAAAATCAGCTACAACAACGTAACAAGCCATTCTGCACTTACAAATCAATGAATCATTCAACCGTTCAAGGAGAATCAATTACAATTACGTAACAAGTCATTCTGAGCTGACAAATCACCGAATCGGTCAACCATTCGATGAGAATTAGAAAAAATTACGTAATAAGCCATTCTGTACTTACAAATCACTGAATAGGTCAACCTTTCGGTGAGAATCAATTATAATCTCATAACAAGTCATTCTAAGCTTACAAATTACCATATCGGTCAACCCTTCGATGAGAATCAGCTACAATCACATAATAAGCTATCCTGAGCTTATAAATCACATAACGAGCCATTCTAAGCTTACAAATCACTGAATCAATCAACTGTTTGATGAGAATCAATTACAATCATGTAACAAGACATTCTTAGCTTACAAATCACCGAATCGGTCAACTGTTCGATGAGAATCAGCTAGAATCATGTGACAAGCCATTCTCAGCTTATAAATCACCGAATCAGTCAACCGTTCGATGAAAATCACCTACAATGACGTAACAAGTCATTCTAAGCTTACAAATCACTGAATCGGTCAACATCATGTAACAAGCCATTCTCAGCTTATAAATCACCGAGTCGATCAACTGCTCGATGAGAATCACCTACAATCATATAACAAACCATTCTGAGCTTACAAATCACTGAATCTGGTCAACCATTCGATGAGAATCAGCTACAATCACGTAACAAATGATTGTGAGCTTATAAATCACCGACTCGATCAACCGTTCGATGAGAATCACCTACAATCATGTTATAAGCCATTCTAAGCTTACAAATCACTGAATTGTTCAACCATTCGATGAGAATTAGTTACAATCATGTAACAAACCATTCTAAATATATAAATCACCGAATCGGTCAACCGCTCGATGAGAATCAACTACAATCACATAACAAACCATTCAGAGCTTCCAAATTACTCAATCAGTTAACCATTTGATGAGAATCAGCTACAATCATGTAACAATCCAGTCTGACCTTACAAATCACTGAATCGGTCACCAGTCCGATGAGAATCAATTACAATCACGTAACAAACCATTCTGAGCTAACAAATCACCGAATAGGTCAACCGTTCGGTGAGAATCAATTACAATCACGTAACAAGCCATTCTGAGCTTACAAATCAAAGAATCGGTCAACCATTTGCTGAGAATTAGCTACTATGTGGTAACAATGCATTCAGAGCTTACAAATCACTGAATCAGTCAACCGTTCGATGAGAATCAGTTACAATCACATAACAAGCCATTCTGAGCTTATAAATCATCGAATCGGATAATCGTTCAATGAGAATCAATTATAATCATGTAACAAGTCATTTTGAGCTTACAAATGACCAAACCGGTCAACCATTCGATGAAAATCAATTACAATCCTATAACAAGACATTCTGAGCTTAGAAATCACCAAATTGGTCAATCGTTTGATGAGAATTAATTACAATAACGTAACATGCCATTCTGAGCTTACAAATCACCGAATCGATCAACCATTCGAGGAGAATCAGCTACAACAATGTAACAAGTCATTATGAGCTTACAAATCATCGAATCAGACAATCGTTGGATGAGAATCAACTACAATCACGTAAGAAGCCAATATGCGCTTACAAATTACAATCACGTAACAAGCCATACTAAGCTTACAAATTATCAAATCACGTAACAAGCCATTCTAAACTTATAAATCACTGAATCGGTCAACGATTCGATGAGAATCAATTAAAATCATGTAACAATCCATTCTGAGCTTACAAATCACTGACTCAGTCAACCGTTGGATTAGAATCAATAACAATAATGTAACAAGCCATTCTGAGCTTACAAATCACTAGATCGGTCAACCATTGGATGAGAGTCAGCTACAATCACGTAACAAGCTATTTTGAGCTTACAAATCAATGAATCAGTCAACCATTTGATAAGAATCAGCTACAATAATGTAACAAGCCATTCTGAGCTTACAAATCATCCAATCGGTCAATTGCTCAATGAGAATAAGCTACAATCATGTAACAAATGATTGTGAGCTTATAAATCATCGAATCGGTCAACCGTTCGATGAGAATCACCTACAATCACGTAACAAGCCATTATAAGTTTACAAATCACTAAATCGATCAACCGTTCGATGAGAATCAGCTACAATCATGTAACAAGCCATTCTGAGCTTATAAATCACTGCATTGGTCAACCGATCGATGAGAATTAGCTACAATCACATAAGAAGCCATTTTGAAGTTACAAATCACTGAATCAGTCAACCATTCGATGAGAATCAATTAGAATCTTATAACAAGCTATTCTAAATGTACAAATTATGAAATCGATCAACCATTTGATGAGAATTAATTACCATTACATAACAAGCCATTTTGAGGTTACAAATCACCGAATCGATCAACCGTTCGATGAGAATCAGCTACAATAACGTAACAAGCCATTCTAAGCTTACAAATCACCGAATCGGTCAACCGTTCGATAAGAATCAACTACTATCACATAACAAGTCATTTTGCGCTTACAAATCACCAAATCAGTCAACCGTTCGATGAGAATCAATTACAAATATGTAACAAGCCATTCTGAGCTAACAAATCACCAAATCGGTCAACCATTCAATGAGAATCAACAACAATCACCTAATAAGCCATTTTGTGCTTACAAATCACTGAATAGACACCTTTTGGTGAGAATCAATCACAATCATGTAAAAAGCCATTCTGAGCTTACAAATTACCAAATTGGTCAACTCTTCGAAGAGAATCAGCTACAATCACATAAGAAGCCATTTTGAGCTTATAAATCACTGAATTAGTCAACCAACGATGATAATCAATTACAATCATGTAACAATCCATTTTGAGCTTACAAATCACTGAATCGGTCAACCGTTCTACAAGAATCAATAACAATAGTGTAACAAGTCATTCTGAGCTTACAAATCACTGAATCGGTCAATCATTTGATGAGAATCAATTATAATCATGTAATAAGCCATCTGAGCTTACAAATCATCGAGTCGGTCAACTGTTCAATGAGAATTATCTATAATCATATAACAAGTGATTTAAATCTTACAAATCACTGAATCAGTCGACCGTTCAATGAGAATTAGCTACAATAACATAACAAGTCATTCTGAGCTTACAAATTATCGAATTGGTCAAGCACTTGATGAGAATCAACTACAATCACGTAACAAGCCATTCTTAGCTTACAAATCACCAAATCGGTCAACTATTCGATGAGAATCAGCTACAATCATATAACAAGCCATTATGAACTTACAAATCACCGAATTGGTCAACCATTCGATGAGAATCAATTACAATCATGTAACAAGCCATTCTTAACTTACAAATCACCATATCGGTCAACCGTTCAATGAGAATCCACTACAATCACATAACAAGCCATTCTGCACTTACAAATCCCTGAATTGGTCAACTGTTCGATGAGAATCAATTACAATTATGTAACAAGCCATTCTCAGTTGACAAATCATCGAATTGATCAACCATTCGATGAGAATCAGCAACAATATTCTAATAAGCCATTCTGTGCTTAGAAATCACTCAATAGGTCAACCTTTCGATGAGAATCAATTCCACTCATGTAACAAACCATTGTGAGGTTACAAACTACCAACTCGATCAACCCTTCGATGAGAATCAGGTACAATCACATAACAAGCAATTCTAAGCTTATAAATCACTAAATCAGTCAACCGTTCGATGAGAATTAATTACAATCACGTAACAATCCTTTCTGAGCTTACAAATCACCGAATCGGTCAACCGTTCGATGAGAATTCATTACAATATGTAACAAGCCATTCTGAGCTTACAAATCATGGAATTGGTCAACTGTTTGATTAGAATAATCTACAGTCATGTAACAAGTCATTCTGAGCTTACAAATTAGTGTATCGGTCAACCGTTTGTTGAAAATTAGCTAAAATCATGTAACAAGCTATTTTGTCCTTACAAATCATAGAATCGGTCAACCATTCGATGAGAATTAATTACAATCACATAACTAGCCATTCTGAACATACAAATCACTGAATCAATCAACTGTTCGATGAGAATCAGCTACAATCATGTAAGAAGTGAGTCTGACCTTTCAAATCACTGAATCGGTCACCAGTTCGATGACAATCAATTACAATCACATAACAAGCTACAACAACGTAACAAGCTATTCTGAGCTGACAAATCACCGAATCGGTCAACCATTGGATGAGAATCATCTACAATCATGTAACAAGCCATTCTAGGCTTACAAATCACCGAATCGGTCAACCATTCGATGAGAATGAATTACAATTACGTAACAAGGCATTTTGAGTTGACAAATCACCGCATTGGTCAACCATTCGATGAGAATCAGCAACAATCACGTAATAAGCCATTTTGTGTTTACAAATCACCAAATAGGTCAACCTTTCGGTGAGAATCAATTACAATAATGTAACAAGCCATTCTGAGCTTACAAATTACCAAATCAGTCAACCCTTCGATGAGAATCAGCTACAATCAGAGAACTAGCCATTCTGATCTTATAAATCAATGAATCAGTCAACCGTTCGATGAGAGTCAATTACAATCATGTAACAATCCATTCTAAGCTTGCAAATCAATGAATCGATCAATCCGTTCGATGAGAATCAATAACAATAACGTAATAAGCCATTATGAGCTTAAAAATCACTGAATTGGTCAACTATTCAATGAGAATAAGCTACAATCATGTAACAAATGATTGTGAGCTTAAAAATCACTGAATCGGTCAACTGTTCGATGAGAATCAGCTACAATAATGTAACAAGCCAGTCTGACCTTACAAATCACTGAATCGGTCACCAGTTTGAAGAGGATAAATTACAATCATGTAACAGTGATTCTGAGCTTACAAATCACCAAATTGGTCAACCGTTCGATGAGAATTAGCTACAATCACGTAACAAGCCAGTCTGAGCTTACAAATCACCGAACCGTTTGATGAGAATCAATTACAATCATGTAACACGCCATTCTGAGCTTACAAATCACTGAATCGGTCAACCATTCAATGAGAATCAGCTACAATCACGTAACAAGCCATTTTGAGCTTACAAATCACCAAATCGATCAACTGTTTGATGAGAATCAATTACAATCATGTAACAAGCCATTCTAAGCTTACAAATCACCAAATCGGTCAACTGTTAGATGAGAATACATTACAATCACGTAACAAGCTAGTCTGAGCTTACAAATCATGGAATTGGTCAATCGTTTGATGAGAATAATCTACAATCACGTAACAATCCATTCTGAGTGTACAAATCACTGAATCGGTCAATTGTTTGTTGAGAATCAGCTACAATCATGTAACAACCCATTCAGAACTTACAAATCATAGAATCGGTCAACCATTCGATGAGAATCAACCATTCGGTCAACAAATGATCCAATCCTTGAACCGTTTGATGAAAATTAATTACAATCATGTAACAAGCCATTCTGAGTTGACAAATCATTGAATCGGTCAACCGTTCTATGAGAATCAGCTACAATAACGTAGCAAACCATTGTGAGCTTACAAATCATTGAATCACTCAACCGTTCGATGAGAATGAATTACAATTATGTAACAAGCCATTCTAAGTTGACAAATCACTGAATTAGTTAACCATTTGATGAGAATCAACAATAGTCACGTAATCAACCATTCTATGCTTACAAATCATCTAATAGGTCAACCTTTTGGTGAGAATCAATTACAATCACATAACAAGCCATTCTTAGCTTACAAATTATCAAATCGCTCAACCATTCGATGAGAATCAGCTACAATCACATAACAAGCCATTCTGAGCTTATAAATCACTGAATCGGTCAACCGTTCGATGAGAATCAATTACAATCCCGTAACAATCCATTCTGAGCTTACAAATCATTGATTTTGTCTACCGTTCGATGAAAATCAATAACAATAACGTAACAAGCCATTCTGAGCTTACAAATCACTCAATCGATCAACCATTCGATGAGAATCATCTATAATCATGTAACAAACCATTTTGAGCTTATAAATCATTGATTGGTCAACTGTTCGATGAGAATTAGCTACAATCACATAACAAGCCATTTTGAGCTTAAAATCACTGATCAGTCAACCGTTTGATGAGAATCAGCTACAATCATGTAACAACCCAGTCTGACCTTACAAATCACTCAATCGGTCACCAGTTCGATGAGAATCAATTACAATCATGTAACAAGCCATTTTAGAGCTTACAAATCACCGAATTGGTCAACCGTTTGATGAGAATCAGTTACAATCATGTAACAAGCCATTCTAAGCTTACAAATCATCGAATAAGTCAACCGTTCGGTGAGAATCAATTACAATCACATAACAAGCCATTATGAGTTTACAAATCACTGAATCCATCAACCAGTCGATGAGAATCAACTACAATCACATAACAAACCAACTATTTGATGAGAATTAATTACAATCACATAACAAGCTAGTATAAGCTTAAAAATCACCGAATCGGTCAACCATTCAATGAGAATTGATTACAACAACGTCACAGGCCATTTTGATCTTAGAAATCATCGAATTGGTCAACCGTTCGATGAGAATCAGCTATAATCAGGTAACAACCCATTCAAAGCTTACAAATCACCAAATCGGTCATTTGATGAGAATCAACTACAATCATGTAAGCCATTCTGAGGTTATAGATCACCAAATTGGTCAACCGTTTGATGAGAATCAATTACAATCACATAACAAGCCATTATGAGCTTACAAATCACCGAATGGGTCAACCATTCAAAGAGAATCAATTATAATGACTTAACAAGCTATTTTGAGCTTACAAATGACCAAATCGGTCAACTGTTCAATCAGAATCAATTACAATCTTGTAAGAAGCCATTCTGAATGTACAAATCACCGAATCGGTCAACTGTTCAATTAGAATCAATTAAAAGTATGTAACAAGCCATTCTGTGCTGACAAATCACTGAATCGGTCAACCATTCGATGAGAATCAACTACAACATAACAAGCCATTATTAGCTTATAAATAACTGAATCGGTCAACCAACGATGACAATCAATTACAATCACGTAACAATCTATTTTAAGCTTACAAATCATTGAATCGGTCAACCGTTCGATAAAAATCAATAACAATAATGTAACAAGCCATTCTGAGCTTACAAATCATTGAATCGGTCAATCATTTGATGAGAATCAATTAAAATCATGTAATAAGTCATTCTGAGCTTACAAATCACCGAGTCGATCAACTATTCAATGAGAATTATCTATAATCATGTAACAAGAGATTCTAAGCTTAGAAATCACTGTATTGGTCAACCATTCGATGAGGGTCAGCTACAATCACGTAACAAGCCATTCTGAGCTTACAAATCACCGAATCAATCAATCGTTCAATGAGAATCAACTTCTATCACATAACAAGCCATTCTAAGCTTACAAATCACCGAATTGGTGAACCATTCGGTGAGAATCAATTACAATCACGTAACAAGCCATTCTGAACTTACAGATCACTGAATCGGTCAACCATTCGATGAGAATCAGCTACAATCATGTAACAAGCCATTCTGAGCTTACAAATCACCGAATAGGTCAACCGTTCGGTGAGAATCAATTACAATCATGTAACAAGCCATTTTCAGCTTACAAATCACTAAATCAGTCAACCATTCGATGAGAATTAGCTACAATTAGGTAACAAGGCATTCTGAGCATACAAATCACTGAATCGATCAACCGTTTGATGAGAATCAATTACAATCATGTAACAAGCCATTCTACGCTTACAAATCATAGAATTAGTCAACTATTTGATAAGAATGATCTACAATCACGTAATAAGCCATTCTGAGCTTACAAATCACTGAATCAGTCAACCGTTTGTTGAGAATCAGCTAAAATCATGTAACAAGCTATTTTGAGCTTACAAATCAGAGAATCGGTCAACCATTCGATGAGAATTAATTACAATCACATAACAAGTCACTCTGAGTTTACAAATCATCGAATTGGTCAAATGTTTAATGAAAATTGATTACAACCACGTAACAAGCTATTTTGAACTTACAAATCACTGAATTGATCAACCGTTCGATGAGAATCATCTACAATTCGATGAGAATCAACTACAATTACTTAACAAGCCATTCTAAGGTTATAGATCACCAAATCGGTCAACCGTTTGATGAGAATCAATTACAATCACATAACAAGCCATTCTGAGCTTACAAATCACCGAATCGGTCAACCATTCGATGAGAATCAATTGTAATCACGTAACAAGCCATTTTGAGCTTACAAATCATTGAGTTGGTCAACTGTTTGATGAGAATTATCTATAATCAAATAACAAGTGATTCTGAGCTTACAAATCACTGAATCAATCGATCGTTTGATGACAATCAACTACAATCACGTAACAAGGCATTCTGAGCTTACAAATCATCTAATCGGTCAACTACAATCACATAACAAGTAATTCTTAGCTTACAAATCCCCGAATTGGTCAACTATTTGATGAGAATACACTACAATCATGTAGCAAGCCATTATGAGCTTACAAATCATCGAATCAATCAACCATTCGATCAGAATCAACTTCTATCACATAACAAGCCATTCTAAGGTTACAAATCACCAAATCGGTCAACCGTTCGATGAGAATCAATTACAATCACGTAACAAGCCATTCTGAGCTTACAAATCACTGAACCGGTCAACCGTTCTAAGAGAATAAATTGTTAGAGTAATTATATTTTACACTTATTAATTAAATCACTTTGGTTTAATTAATTAAGTTATTTATTACACTATTTTCTTAAGCATGCAGGTAATCTTGGCGTTCTGTGGATTTGTGTCTCCTAAATCCTACATAAATAACAATCACGTAACAAGCCATTCTAAGCTTACAAATCATTGAATCAGTCAACCGTTCGATGAGAATCAATTACAATTACGTAACAAGCCATTCTGAACTTACAAATCACTGAATTAGTCAACCATTTGATAAGAATCAGCTACAATCATGTAACAAGCCATTCTGAGCTTACAAATCATCCAGTCGATCAACCCTTCGATGACAATCAGCTACAATCACATAACAAATGATTGTCAGCTTATAAATAACCCAATCATTCAACCGTTCGATGAAAATTACCTACAATCATGTAACAAGCTATTCTAAGCTTACAAATCACTTAATCGGTCAACCGTTTGATGAGAATCAACTACAATCATGTAACAAGCTATTCTGTACTTACAAATCACCAAATCGGTCAACAGTTTAGTGAGAATCAACTACAATCATGTAAATAGCCATTCTAAGTTGACAAATCACTGAATCGGTCAACCATTCAATGAGAATCAGCAACAATCACGTAATAACCCATTCTGTGCTTACAAATCACTTAATAGGTCAACCTTTTGGTGAGAATCAATTACAATCATGTAACAAGGCATTCTGAACTTACAAATTATCGAATCGGTCAACCACTCGATGAGAATCAGGTACAATCATGTAACAAGTCATCCTTAGCTTACAAATCATTGAATCGGTCAACTATTCAATGAGAATCAGCTACAATCATGTAACAAGTCATTCTTAGCTTACAAATCACCGAATTGATCAACTATTCGATGAGAGTCGGCTACAATCCTGTAACAAGTCGTTATGAACTTACAAATCACCGAATCAATCAACCGTTCCATGACAATCAACTTCTATCACATAACAAGCCATTCTAAGCTTACAAATCACCGAATTAGTCAACCATTCAATGAGAATCAATTAGAATGACGTAACAAACCATTCTGAGTTTAAAAATCACTGAACCGGTCAACTATTTCAGAGAGAATAAATTGTTAGAGTAATTAACTTGGAACATAATTTTCCTCTCACATTTTGAGTAACTTTTGAATTTTGCCTTTTGCTTCTTTCTGCTTCTCTCTTGTAACAGGTTATTTGCATGCAAGTATTATTGGCGTTCTGTGGATTTGTATCTCTCAAATCCTACATAAATAAAAATCACGTAACAAGTCATTATGAGCTGACAAATCATCCAATCGATCAACTGTTCGATGAGAATCAACTACAATCACGTAACAAATGATTATGAGCTTATCAATCATCGAATCGGTTTACGATTTGATGAGAATCACCTACAGTCACATAACAAGCCATTCTAAACTTACAAATCATTGAATCGGTCAACCGTTCGATAAGAATTAGCTACAATCATGTAACAAGTCATTCTGAGCTTATAAATCACCGAATCGTTCAACCGCTTGATGAGAATCAGCTAGAATCACATAACAAGCCATTTTGAGCTTACAAATCACTGAATCGATCAACTGTTTGATGAGAATTAGTTACAATCATGTAACAAGCCAATCTGACCTTACAAATCACTGAATCGGTCACTAGTTCGATAAGAATCAATTACAATCACGTAACAAGCCATTTTGAGCTTACAAATCATTGAATCGGTCAACTATTTGTTGAGAATCAGCTAAAATCATGTAAGAAGCCATTCTGAGCTTATAATTCATAGAATCGGTCAACCATTTGATGAGAATTAATTACAATCACATAACAAGTCAGTCTGAGCTTACAAATCACCGTATCAGTCAACCATTCAAAGAGAATTGATTACAACCACGTAACAAGCCATTCTGATCTTACAAATCATTGAATTGGTCAACCGTTCGATAAGAATCAACTACAATCAGGTAACAACCCATTCAGAGCTTACAAATCACCAACTCGGTCAACCATTCAATAAGAATCAACTATAATCACATAACAAGCCATTCTAATCACCAAATCGGTCAACCTTTCGATGAGAATCAATTAGAATCACATAACAAGCTATTATGAGCTAACAAATCATTGAATCGGTCAACCGTTCAATGAGAATCAATTATAATCATGTAACAAGCCATTTTGAACTTAGAAATGACCAAATTGGTCAATCGTTCGATGAGAATCAATTACAATCTTGTAACAAGCCATTCTGAGCTTACAAATCAGCAAATTGGTCAACCGTTTGATGAGAATTAACTACAATCACAGAACAAGCTATTTTGAGCTTACAAATCACCGAATCAGTCAATCGTTCGATGGGAATTAGCTACAATCATGTAACAAGGCATTCTGAGCTTACAAATCATCGAATCGGTCAACTATTGGATGAGAATCAATTACAATCATGTAACAATCCATTCTAAGGCTACAAATCACTGAATCGTTCAACCGTTCGATGAGAATCAATAACAATAATGTAAAAAGCCATTCTGGGCTTAGAAATCACTAAATCAGTTAATCATTCGATGAGAATCAATTATAATCATGTAATAAACCATTTTGAGCTTACAAATCACCGAGTCGGTCAACTATTCGATGAGAATTATCTATAATCATGTAACAAGCGATTTTGAGCTTACAAATCACTGAATCGGTCATCGTTCGATGAGAATCAACTACAATCACGTAAGAAGCCATTCTGAGCTTACAAATTATCGAATCGGTCAACTGTTTGATGAGAATCAGCTACAATAATGTAACAAGCCATTATGAGCTTACAAATCACCAAATCACTCAACCATTCGATGAGAATCAACTTCTATCACATAACAAGCCATTCTAAGCTTACAAATCACCGAATCGGTCAACCGTTCGATGAGAATCAATTACAATCACATAACAAGTCATTCTGAGCTTACAAACCACTGAACCAATCAACCGTTCTAAGAGAATAAATTGTTACAGTAATTATATTTTACACTTATTAATTAAATCACTTCGGTTTAATTAATTAAGTTATTTATTACTTTGTTTTCTTAAGCTATCTCTTAGGTGCATTATAATTAATATTTTTATTAATTATAATTTGCAACCTAGTTGTTTTAGACTTTAGGGTTTTGTTCACCTTTATAGGTTGAACCTTGTAAATCTTTTTTCATTAACTTGTATCATAATTTTGCTCTCACATTTTGAGTAACTTCTAAGTTTTGTCTTTTGCTTTTTTCTGCTTTTCTCGTGTAATAGGTTATTTGCATGTAGGTATTCTTGGCATTCTGTGGATTTGTATCTCTCAAATCCTCCATAAATAACAATCACATAACAAGCCATTCTGAGCTTACAAATCACCGAATCGGTCAACTATTCGATGAGAATAATTTACAATCACGTAACAAGCCATTCTGAGCTTACAAATCATGAAATGGGTGAACCATTTGATGAGAATCAGTTACAATCATGTAACAAGCCATTCTAAGCTTACAAATCACTGAATCGGTCAACCATTCAATGAAAATTAATTACAATCATGTAACACACCATTCTTAACTTACAAATCATCGAATTGGTCAACCATTCAATGAGAATTAGCTACAATCACATAATAACCTATTCAGAGCTTACAAATCACCGAATCAATCAACCATTCGATTAGAATCAACTTCTATCACATAATAAGTTATTCTAAGCTTAGAAATCACCGAATCGGTCAACCGTTCGATGAGAATCAATTACAATCACGTAATAAGCCATTCTGAGATTACAAATCACCGAATAGGTCAACTGTTCAGTGAGAATCAATTACAATTACGTAACAAGTCATCTGCGCTTACAAATCATGGAATCGGTCAATCGTTCGATGAGAATCAATTACAATTATGTAACAAGCCATTTTGTGCTAACAAATCACCGAATCGGTCAACCATTCGATGAGAATCAACAAAAATCATGTAACAACTAATTCTGAGCTTACAAATCACTGAATGGGTCAACCTTTTTGATGAGAATCAATTACAATCATGTAACAGGCCATTCTAAGCATACAAATCACCGAATCAGTCAACTGTTATAAGAGAATAAATTGTTAGAGTAATTATATTTTACACTTATTAATTAAATCACTTCGGTTTAATTAATTAAGTTATTTATTACTCTATTTTCTTAAGCTATCCCTTAGGTGCATTATAATTAATATGTTTATTAATTATAATGTGCAACCTAATTTTTTTAGACTTTAGGGTTTTGTTCACCTTTATAGGTTGACCCTTGTAAATCTTTTTTCATTAACTTGGATCATAATTTTGCTCTCACATTTTGAGTAATTTTTGAGTTTTGCCTTTTGCTTCTTTTTGCTTCTCTCCTGTAACAGGTTATTTACATGCAGGTATTCTTGGGGTTCTTTGGATTTGTATCTCTAAAATCTTACATAAATAACAATCACGTGACAAGCCATTTTGAGCTTACAAATCACCGAATCGGTCAACCGTTTGATCAGAATCAATTAAATTACGTAACAAGCCATTTGGAGGTTAGAAATCACCGAATCAGTTAACCATTTGATAAGAATCAGCTACAATCACGTAACAAGCCATTCTGAGCTTACGAATCATCCAATTGATCAACCGTTTGATGAGAATCAGTTATAATCATGTAACAAATGATTGTGTGCTTATAAATCACTGAATCGGTCAATCGCTTGATTAGAATAAGCTACAATCACATAACAAGCCATTCTGAGCTTACAAATCACAGAATAAGTCAACCGTTCACTGAGAATCAACTACAATCATGTAACAAGCCAGTCTGACCTTACAAATCACTGAATTGGTCACCAGTTCCTTGAGAATCTATTACAATCACATAACAAGCCATTCTGAGCTTACAAATCCCTCGGTGAATGAAAAATGGGCACGTCAGCAGCACGACACCGTGGACCCACACAACTCCGCAACTGCGAAACCAAACAATGGTCGCATGATTGCATAGCCAAAAATTGGCCTATGCGAACACGCGATAGGCCTCCACATCATCGAAACATCAGCCTCATTTTACCTGGCGAACTGGCGACAAAGAACTTCCACCAGTTCTCGAGATACTTTATGCCATCGCCAAAAAACTTAGCGATCACGCAACCAATGTTCGCTAAATCACCAAATGAACTAGGGCATCACCTTTTTATTGCGCGAACGTGTGAACACATTGAATTTTGTCAGCACCGCCAGATCTTTATCCACTCCGCCAAACCTCAGACCCCACCTGGGCCTGCCCGATGCCACATGTCACCGCGCCATTCGCTGCAACTGCCAAGTCACCTGACACAGGACCCACCGCTTGTCAACCCTTTTTAAACACTGTAAGATCAGACGGTTGTCGCATGATCACAAAGGGAAAGAATATTCCTTGCAATCATGCAGCAATCGTAGGATTGAAAGGCCTCTGACCACTGGGCAATGAAAAGAACTGGGACCCACGAACAACCGCCAAGCATTTAGCGACTACGCGACTAAGCGTTCGCCAAGTCATGAGATGTCAGCCACTAACCGCTAGGAATGAAGAGATTGCGCGACAACACAGTCGCCAGGTCGCCGAATAGAAGATGTAACCGCTAGAAAATTTGGAAAATGAGCGACAAGAAACCCTGCAAGGATTGGGCCCCACCATCCATCCCACTTGCGCAGTTAGGACCAAGGTCGAAAACACACAAAGTATTCGACACAGAGAATGACCGAAAACACACAGAGTTTTCGACGCCAAAGGACAAGTGCACAAAACAAGAAGCACAAGGTCGAAAACAACATGGATTTTCAAAAACATTGTGGGTTTTCGACACTTAGGCGGATTTTTAAAATTATTTCTTGCCAACCTTAGAACTTGAATATCTTTCTAGATTTGGCAAATCAGCACGTGCAATTTGGACTGGAGCAAGGTGACACATTGAAGAACACAGGGCTAAGGGCACTTCAAGAAAATTTGCAAGAAAATAGGCCATTTCCATAAGATTTTGCTATGACTGGAAAATGGACTAACAGGTTGACCGATTTGGTGATTTGTAACATCAGAATGGCTTGTTACATGATGGTATCTGATTCTCATCAAATGGTTGACCGATTCATTGTAAGCTCAGACTGGCTTGTTATGTGATTGTAATTGATTCTCATCAAATAGTTGACCGATTCAGGGATTTGTTAATCTCAAAATGGGTTGTTACATGATTGTACTTGATTCTCATCGAATGGTTGACTAATTTGGTGATTTGTAATCTTAGAATGGCTTGTTACATAATTGTAACTGACGCTCATAAAATGGTTGACCGATTCGATGACTTGTAAGCTCATAATGGCTTGTTACATGATTGTAGCTGATTATCATCGAATGGTTGACCGATTAGGTGATTTGTAAGCTCAAAATGGCTTGTTACATGATTATAGCTAAATCTCTTTTTACGGTTGACCAATTCAGTTATTTGTAAGCTTATAATGGCTTGTTACGTGATTGTAGCTGATTCTAATCAAATGGTTAACTAATTCAATGATTTGTAAGCTCAGAATGGATTTTTACATAATTGTAATTGATTCTCATCGAATGGTTGACCGATTCGGTGACTTGTAAGCTCAGAATGACTTGTTACATGATTATAGCTGATTCTCATCCAACGGTTGACAAATTCAATGATTCATAAGCTCAGAATATAGCTTGTTACATAATTGTAGCTCAGAATGGCTTATTACGTGATTGTAGCTGATTCTCATCAAAAGTTTGACCGATTAAGTGATTTGTAAGGTTAGAATGGCTTGTTATGTGATTGTAGCTGATTCTCATCGAACGGTTAACCGATTTAGTGATTTATAAGCTTAGAATGGCTTTTTACATGATTGTATCTGATACTCATCGAACGGTTGACTGATTTGGTGATTTGTAAGCTCAGAATGGCTTGTTACCTGATTATAATTGATTCTCATTAAACAGTTGACTGATTTGATTATTTGTAAGCTCAGAATAGCTTGTTACGTGATTGTAGCTGATTCTCATCAAATGTTTAACTGATTTGGTGATTTGTTAGCTCAGAATGACTTGTTACATGATTGGAATTGATTCTCATCGAATGGTTGACCGAATCAGTGATTTATAAGCTCAAAATGGCTTGTTATGTCATTGTAGTTGATTATCATTAAAAGGTTGACTGATTCAGTGATTGCTGAGACTAAAAATTACTGAATCAGTCAACCGTTCAATGAGAATGAGCTACAATCACTTAACAAGCTATTTTGAGCTTACAAATATCTGAATCAGTTAACCGTTCGATGAGAATTAGCTACAATCACGTAACAAGCCATTCTGAGCTTATAAATCATCGAATCGATCAATCGCTCGATGAGAATCAATTCTAATCACCTAACAAACCATTATGAGTTGACAAATCACCGAATTGGTGAATCATTCGATGATAATTAGCTACAATCACGTAACAACCCATTCTAAACTTACAAATCACTGAATCGGTCAACCGTTCAATGAGAATCAACTACAATCACATAACAAGTCATTCTGAACTTACAAATCATAGAATCGGTCAACTGTTCGATTAGAATCAGACACCATTACGTAACGAGCCATCCTGAGCTTACAAATCACCGAATCGATCAATGATTGGATGAGACTCAATTACAATCATGTAACAAGCCATTCTAAGCTTTCAAATCATTGAGTTGGTCAACCATTTTATGAAAATCAATTACAGTCACATAACAAGCTAGTTTGAGCTTACAAATCACCGAATCAGTCAACCGCTCAATGAGAATCAGATACCATCATGTAACAAGCCATTTTAATCTTACAAATCACCGAATTGGTCAACTATTCGATGAAAATGAATTAGAATCACGTAACAAGCCATTCTGAGCTTAATAATCAATGAATCGGTCAACCATTAGATGAGAATCAATTACAATCATGTAACAAGCTATTCTGGGCTTACAAATCATGGAATTGATCAACCATTTGATGAGAATAAGCTACAATCACATAACAAGCCATTCGCAACTTACAAATCACCGAATCGGTCAACCGTTTGATGAGAATCAATTACAATCACGTAACAAGCCATTTTGAGCTTACAAATAACCAAATCGGTCAACCATTCAATGAGAATCAATTGCAATCACGTAACAAGCCACTCTAAGCTTACAAATTACCAAATCGGTCAAACATTCGATGAGAATCAGCAACAATCACGTAACAAGCTATTCTGAGCTTAGCAATCACCGAATCAGTCAACCTTTCGATGATAATCAACTACAATCACGTAACAAGCCATTTTGAGCTTATAAATCATCGATTCGGTCAACCGTTGGATGAGAATCAATTCCAATCATGTAACAAGTCATTATGAGCTAACAAATCATGGAATCAACTACAATCACGTAGCAAGTCCTTTTGAGGTTACAAATCACCGAATCGGTCAACAGTTTGATGAAGATCACCTAGAATCACGTAACAAGCCATTATGAGCTTATAAATTATTAAATCGATCAAGAGTTCAATAAGAATCAGCTAAAATCGCATAACAAGCTATTCTAAGCTTACGAATCACCGAATCGGTCAACCGTTGGATGTGAATCAACTATAATGACCTAATAAGCCATTCTGTGCTTGCAAATAACCAAATAGGTCAACCTTTCGGTGAGAATCAATTACAATCACGTAACAAGCCATTCTGAGCTTACAAATTACCAAATCAGTCAACCCTTTGATGAGAATCAACTACAATCACATAACAAGCCATTCTGAGCTTATAAATATCATTGAATCGGTCAACCGTTTATTGATAATCAATTACAATCACGTAACAATGTATTCTGAGCTTACAAATCACTGAATCAGTCAACCGTTTGATTATAATCAATAACAATAACATAACAAGCCATTCTGAGCTTACAAATCAGTGAATCGGTCAATCATTCGATGAGAATCAATTAATTTCATGTAATCATTTTTAGCTTACAAATCACCGAATCGGTCAACTGTTCGATGAGAATTAGCTACAATCAACAAATCATTCTGAGATTACAAATCACCGATTCAGTGATTTATAAGCTCAGAATGGCTTGTTATGTGATTGTAGCTGATTCTCATCGAAGGGTTGACCGATTTGGTAATTTGTAAGCTCAGAATGGCTTGTTACATGATTTAATTGATTCTCGCAGATGTAAGCACATAATGGCTTATTACATGATTGTTACTGATTCTCATTGAATGGTTGACCGATTTGGTGATTTGTCAGCCCAAAATGGCTTGTTACATAATTGTAATTGATTTTCATCGAACGGTTGACCGATTCAATGATTTGTAGGTGTAGAATGGCTTGTTACATGATTGTAATTAATTCTTATCAAATGATTGATCGATTTGGTGATTTGTAAGCTCAGAATAGCTTATTATAGGATTGTAATTAATTCGAATCGAACGATTGACCGATTTCGGTGTTTGTAAGCTCAAAATGGCTTGTTACATGATTATAATTGATTCTCATCAAACGGTTGACCGATTCGATGATTTGTCAGCTCAAAATAGTTTGTTATGTGATTGTAATTGATTTTCATTGAACGACTGACTGATTCGGTTAGCTATAATCTCAGAATGGCTTGTTACGTGATTGTAATTGATTCTCATCGAACGGTTGACCGATACAGTGATTTGTAAGCTCAGAATGGCTTGTCACGTGATTGTAATTGATTCTCATCGAACGGTTGACCTAATCGGTGATGTGTAAGCTCAGAATGGCTTGTTATATAATTGTAGTTGATTCTCATCGAACATTTGACCAATTCAATGATTTGTAAGCTCAGAATGGCTTGTTAGGTGATTGTAAGTAATTCTCATCAAACGGTTGACCAATTTGGTGATTTGTAAGCTCAGAATGGCTTGTTATACGATTGTAATTAATTCTCATCGAACGGTTGATCGATTTGGTCATTTGTAAGCTCAAAATACCTTGTTACGTGATTATAACTGATTCTAATCGAACAGTTGACCGATTCGGTGATTTGTATGCTCAGAATGGCTTGTTAGGTGATTGTAATTGATTCTCATCCAATGGTTGACCGATTTGGTGATCTATAACCTCAGAATGGCTTATTACGTGATTGTAGTCGATTCTCATCAAATAGTTGACCGATTCGATGATTTGTAAGCTCTGAATAGGTTGTTACCTAATTGTAGCTGATTCTCATCGAACGGTTGACCACTTCAATGATTTGTAAGATCAGAATTGCTTCTTACGTGGTTGTAATCAATTCTCATTGAATGGTTGACTGATTCGGTGATTTGT
Organism: Chamaecyparis obtusa; assembly: GCA_027943335.1. Classification (NCBI taxonomy): domain Eukaryota; kingdom Viridiplantae; phylum Streptophyta; class Pinopsida; order Cupressales; family Cupressaceae; genus Chamaecyparis; species Chamaecyparis obtusa. The sequence continues at coordinate 7,974,047 of BSBK01000740.1, read as the reverse complement.
AAGCCCAAACTTGCTTGTTATGTGATTGTAATTAATTCTCATTGAATGGTTGACCTATTCGATGATGTGTAAGCTCAGAATGGCTAGTTACGTGATTGTAGCTGATTCTCATCGAACGGTTGACCAATTCGGTGATTTGTAAGCTCAGAATGGCTTGTTACGTGATTGTAATTTATTCTCATCGAACTGGTGACCAATTCAAAGATTCGATGATTTGTAAGCTCTGAATGGGTTGTTACCTAGTTGTAGTTGATTCTTATCAAACAGTTGACCACTTCAATGATTTGTAAGATCAAAATTGCTTGTTATGTGATTTTAATTAATTCTCATTGAACGGTTCATTGATTCAGTTATTTGTAAGCTTAGAATGACTTGTTACGTGATTGTAGGTGATTCTTGTCGAACGGTTGATTGATTCAGTTATTTATATGCTCACACTCATTTGTTACGTGATTGTAGCTAATTCTCATCGAACGGTTGATCGATTGGATGATTTGTAAGCTCAGAATGGCTTGTTATATAATTGTAAGTGATTCTCATCAAATGGTTGACCGATTCAGTGATTTATAAGCTTGCAATGGCTTGTTACATGATTGTAATTGTTTCTCACCAAAAGGTTGACCTATTCGGTGATTTGTAAGCACAGAATGACTTATTACGTGATTGTTGCTGATTTTCATCGAATGGTTGACCGATTCAGTGATTTGTTAGCTCAAAATGGCTTGTTATGTAATTCTAATTCATCCTCATTGAACGGTTGACCAATTCGGTAATTTGTAAGAGCTTAATGGCTTGTTACGTGACTGTAGTTGATTCTCATCGAACGGTTGACCGATTTGATGATTTGTAAGCTCAGAATGGCTTGTTACATGATTGTAATGTATTCTCATCGAACGGTTAACCGATTCGGTGATCTATAACGTCAGAATGGCTTGTTACCTGATTGTAGTTGATTCTCATCAAATGGTTGATCGATTCAGTGATTTGTAAGCTCTAAATGGGTTGTTACCTGATTATAGCTGATTCTCATCGAACGGTTGACCAATTCGGTGATTTGTAAGGTCAGAATGGCTTGTTACGTGGTTGTAATAAATTCTCATTAAACAGTTGACCGATTCGATAATTTGTAAGCTCAGACTGGCTTGTTATTTGATTGTAATTAATTCTCATTGAATGGTTGACCCATTCTATGATTTGTAAGCTTAGAATGACTTGTTATATGATTTTAGCTGATTCTCAACAAACGATTGACCGATTCATTGATTTGTAAGCTCAGAATGGCTTGTTACGTGATTGTAATTGATTCTCACCGAATGGTTGACCTATTCGGTGATTTGTAAGCTCAGAATGGCCTGTTACATGATTGTAGCTGATTCTCATCTAACAGTTGACCAATTCAGTGATTTGTAAGCTCATAATGGCTTGTTACGTGATTGTAATTGATTCTTATCGAACTGGTGACCGATTTAGTGATTTGTAAGGTCAGACTGGCTTGTTATGATTATAGTTGTTTCTCATTGAACGGTTGACTAATTCAATGATTTGTAAGCTCAGAATGGCTTGTTATGTGATTGTAGCTAATTCTCATCAATCGGTTGACAGATTCGATGATTTATAAGCTAAAAATGGCTCGTTACATAATTTTAGTTGATTCTCATCGAACCGTTTACCGATTCAGTGATTTGTAAGCTTAGAATGGCTTGTTACGTGATTCTCATTGAACGGTTGACCGATTCTGTGATTTATAAGCTCACAATCATTTGTTACATGATTGTAGTTGATTCTCATCGAATGGTTGACCGATTGGATGATTTGTAAGCTCAGAATGGCTTGTTACGTGATTGTAGCTTATTTTTATCAAATGGTCAACTGATTCAGTGACTTGTTATGTAATTCTAATTGATTCTAATGGAACATTTGACCGATTCGGTGATTTGTAAGCACATAATGGCTTGTTACGTGATTGTTATTTATGTAGGATTTGACAAATACAAATCCACAAAATGCCAAGGAGACTTGCATGCAAATAACCTGTTATAGGAGAGAAGTAGATTCTCATGAAACGGTTAACCGATTTAGTGATTTGTAAGCTTAAAATGGCTTGTTACGTGATTGTAGGTGATGTTCATTGAATGATTGACCGATTCGGTGATTTGTAAGCTCAGAATGACTTGTTATGTGATTGTTACTTATGTAGGATTTTAGAGATACAAATCCATAGAACGCCAAGAATACCTGCATTCAAATAACCTGTTACCGGAGAGAAGCAGGATGAAGCAAAAGGCAAAACTTAGAAGTTACTCAAAATGTGAGAGCAAAATTATGATCCAAGTTAATGAAAAAAGATTTACAAGGTTCAACCTATAAAGTCTAAAAAAACTAGGGTGCACATTATAATTAATAAAGATATTAATTATAATGCACCTAAGAGATAGAGCTTAAGAAAACAAAGTAATAAATAACTTAATTAATTAAATCAAACTAATTTAATTAATGAGTGTAAAATATAATTACTCTAACAATTTATTTTCTTAGAACGGTTGACGGGTTCAGTGATTTTTAAGCTCAGAATGGCTTGTTATGTGATTGTAATTGATTCTCATTGAACGGTTAATCGATTTGGTGATTTGTAAGCTTAGAATGACTTGTTATGTGATAGAAGATGATTCTAATCGAACGGTTGATTGATTCGATGACTTGTAAGCTCAGAATGGCTTGTTACATGATTGTAGCTGACTCTCATCAAATAGTTGACCAATACGGTGATTTATAAGCTAAGAATGGCTTGTTACATGATTGTAATTGATCCTCATTGAATGGTTGACCAATTCGGTGATTTGTAAACTTAGAATGGCTTGTTACATGATTGTAGTTGATTATCATCGAACAGTTGACCGATTTGGTGATTTGTAAGCTAAGAATGGTTTGTTACGTGATTGTAGAAGATTCTGATTGAGTAGTTGACCGATTCAGTAATTTGTAAGCTCACAATGGCTTGTTATGTGATTATAGCTGATTCTCATTGAACAATAGACTGATTCCATGATTTGTAAGCTCGGAATCACTTGTTACATGATTATAGATAATTCTCATTGAACAGTTGACTGACTCGATGATTTGTAAGCTTAGAATGACTTATTACATGATTGTAATTGATTCTCATCAAACGGTTGACTGATTCGGTGATTTGTAAGTATAGAATGGCTTGTTACTTGATTGTAATGTATTCTCATCGAACGGTTGACTGATTCGGTGATCTATAACCTTAGAATGGCTTGTTACCTGATTGTAGTTGATTCTCATCAAATGGTTAATCGATTCAGTGATTTTTAAGCTCTGAATGGGTTGTTACCTGATTGTAGCTGATTCTAATCGAACGGTTGACCAATTTGGTGATTTGTAAGCTCAGAATAACTTTATGTGATTGTAACTAATTTCCATCGAGTAGTTGACCGATTCGGTGAGTTATAAGCTCAAAATAGCTTGTTACATGATTGTAGCTGATTCTCATTGAACGGTTGACTGATTCGGTGATTTGTAAGCTCAGAATGGCTTGTTACATAATTATAATTGATTTTCATCGAATGATTGACCGATTCGATGATTTGTAAGCTCATAATGGCTTGTTTTATGATTGTTATTTATGTAAAATTTGAGAGATACAAATCCACAGAACACCAAGAATACCTCCATGCAAATAACCTGTTACAGGAGAGAAGGAGAAAGAAAAAAAATGCAAAACTAAAAAGTTACTCAAAATGTGAGAGCAAAATTATGATCTAAGTTAATGAAAAAAAATTTACAATGTTCAACATATAAAGGTGAACAAAACCCTAAAGTATAAAAAAACTAGGTTGCACATTATAATTAATAAAGATATTAATTATAATGCAGCTAAGAGATAACTTAAGAAAACAGAGTAATAAATAACTTAATTAATTAAACCCAAATGATTTAATCAATAAGTGTAAAATATAATTACTCTAACAATTTAATCTCTTACAACGGTTGACGAGTTGAGTGGTTTGTAAGCTCAGAATGGCTTGTTATGTTATTGTAATTGATTCTTATTGAACGGTTGATCGATTCGATTATTTGTAAGCTTAGAATAGCTTGTTATGTGATAGAAGTTGATTCTAATCAAACGGTTCATTGATTCGGTGATTTGTAAGCTCAGAATGGCTTGTTTCATGATTGTAGTTGACTCTAATCGAACGGTTCATTGATTTGGTGATTTGTAAGCTCAAAATGGCTTGTTTCATGATTGTAATTCATTCTCATCGATGGTTGACTGATTCGGTGATATGTAAGCTCAGAATGGCTTGTTACATGATTGTAGCTGATTCTCATCGAATACTTGACTGATTCGATGTTTTGTAAGCTAAGAATGGCTTGTTACATGATTGTAGCTGATTCTCATCGAGTGGTTGACCGATTCGGTAGTTTGTAAGCTCAGAGTGACTTGTTACGTGATTGTAGCTGATTCTCATCGAACGATCAACCGATTCAGTGATTTGTAAGCTCAAAATCGCATGTTACATGATTATAGATAATTCCCATTGATCAGTTGACCTACTCAGTGATTTGTAAGCTCAGAATGGCTTATTACATGATTGTAATTCATTCACATCAAAAGATTGACTGATTTAGTGATTTGTAAGCTCAAAATGGCTTGTTACATTATTGTTATTCATTCTTATCAAACGGTTGACCAATTCGATGATTTGTAAGCTCAAAATTGATTGTTACGTGATTGTAATTGATTCTCATCGAACGGTTGACCAATTCTATGATTTATAAGCTCAAAATGACTTGTTATGTGATTCTAGCTGATTCTCATCGAAGGGTTGACCGATTTGGTAATTTGTAACTCAGAATAGCTTGTTATGTTATTGTAATTGATTCTCACCGAAAGGTATCCGGTGATTTGTAAGCACAGAATGGCTGATTACGTGATTGTTGCTAATTCTCATCGAATGGTTGACCAATTCGGTGATTTTTCAGCTCAGAATGGCTTGTTACATAATTGTAATTGATTCTCATCAAACAATTGACCGATTCAGTGATTTCTAAGTGCAGAATGGCTTGTTACGTAATTGTAGTTGATTCTCATCGAACGGTTGATCGATTTAGTCATTTGTAAGCTCAAAATGGCTTGTTACATGATTATAATTGATTCTCATCGAATGGTTGATCAATTCAATGATTTGTAAGCTCAGAATAGCTTCATATGTGATTGTAATTGATTCTCATCGAACTGTTGACCGATTTGGTGATCTATAATCTTAGAATGGCTTGTTACATGATTGTTGTTGATTCTCATCGAATGGTTGACCGATTATATGATTTGTAAGCTCTGAATGGGTTGTTACATGATTGTAGTTAATTGTCAACAAATAGTTGACCGATTCGGTTATTTGTAATCTCAGAATGGCTTGTTACATGATTGTAGATTATTCTCATCAAATGGTTGACCAATTTCATGATTTCTAAGCTCAGACTGGCTTGTTACGTGATTGTATTGTATTCTCATTGAATGGTTGACCGATTTGGTGATTAGTAAGCTCAGAATGGCTTGTTACATTATTTTAATTGATTCTCATCAAACGGTTGACCGATTCGATGATTTGTAAGCTCAGAATGTTACATGATTGTATCTGATTCTCATCGAATGGTTGACTGATTCAGTGAGTTGTCAGCTTAGACTGGCTTGTTACATGATTGTAATTGATTATCTCCGCTGCTCAATAACCTAGTAAATCAACTCTATTACATTACATAAATAAATTCATTATTTTTGCCCATGAGCAGATTTGATCGTATCAGCCCGAACTTTCAATAATTGATCTTTATGGTGCTTTCTTCCATCAATTGAATTGATTTTTTTATCCATAGACTATCCAGGCTATATTTACCCATTCATATTTGGGCTCCTATGAGGGATATTCTTTTGACTACAGCTGATAAAAAACCGTTGTTTTGGACGGTGCATATGTAGAAAGCCTCTTTTTTTTTTTCATACTAGACAAATTCATTCTATAGTACAGATAGCCACACGTAATGACAGATCAAGGCCGTATTATTAAGAGCTTGTGGTAAAGATGAGTTTCATTCTAATGCTTGGAAATAATATTCTAAAGCCTTAGTATGTTCCCCATTACTTGTGTGGATAAGACCTATATTATATAATATATAACTTCGGTCATAGGGGTCAATATTATATAAGACCTATATTATATAATATATTATGTTCCACATATTCCCCTTCGGATTGAGCTGACATTCGTTACAGTCGTTCATTCAATTGAAATGATCTCTGCTTCAAAATCGTACATGAGAATTTCACCTCATACGGCTCCTCCTAAGTAATCAATTCAATTGACAAGAAAAAAGATTTTTCTTATGATTATGAATTAACAGGAACTAGTGTATTTCCAATGAATCTCTAGCTATCCTTCTTGCAAAGATTTTTTTTTCTAAATAACCAAGTATTTTAGTTTAGCACTAAAAACATAACCTCTAACAATTTCTTTGTCCTTAACGCACTGTCTTTTACAGGAATTATTCACTTCAACAGTCTCCGATGGTTCTAGCGGTATCCGAAGTACAAACGAGATGGATGTTTGTTGCCTCAACCATTCTAACTAGCCCTTCATAAAAAGGTCATATTATAACGAAGCATTTGTGTTGTCAATTTTAACGCGTAGTGCTTTTTCCCCTATGCACACCTATCATAGAGATTTGATCATTAACATCTATGTAATAGATATAACCTTTCGCTCAATACTAGAATCTCAGAAGATCAAAGCATCTAAGGCTGCATAAATCATTGATACACGACTTCAAACTGGTGATCGATTCAGTGATTTGTAAGGACAGACTGGCTTGTTACATGATTGTAGCTGATTGTAGCTAATTCTGCACTTACAAATCACTGAATCGGTCAACCGTTCGATGAGAATGAATTAAAAGTACGTAACAAGCCATTCTGAGCTGACAAATCACCAAATCGGTCAAATATTTGATGAGAATCAACAACAATCACGTAATAAATCATTCAGTGCTTACAAATCACCGAATAGATCAACCTTTTGGTGAGAATCAATCACAATCATAACAAGCCATTCTGAGCTGACAAATTACCAAATCGGTCAACCCTTCGATGAGAATCAGCTGCAATCACATAACAAACCATTTTGAGCTTATAAATAACTAAATTAGTCAACCAACGATGACAATCAATTACAATCATGTAACAATCCATTCTGAGCTTTCAAATCATCGAATCGGTCAACCGTTCGATGAAAATATTGATAATAACATAACAAGCCATTATGAGCTTACAAATCACTGAATCGGTCAATCATTTGATGAGAATCAATTTTAATCATGTAACAAGTCATTCTAAGCTTACAAATCACCGAGTTGGTCAACTATTCGATAATAATTATCTATAATCATGTAACAAGCGATTCTGATCTTACAAATCCCTGAATCGGTTGATCGATCAATGAGAATCAGCTATAATCACGTAACAAGACATTATGAGACTACAAATTACCGAATCGATCAACCACTCGATGAGAATCATCTACAATCATGTAACAAGCCATTCTTAGCTTACAAATCACTGAATCGGTCAACTATTCGATGAGAATCAGCTAAAATCATGTAACAAGCCATTCTGAGCTTATAAATTACCGAATCGAGCAACCATTTGATGAGACTCAATTACAATCATGTAACAAGCCATTCTTAGCTTACAAATCACCATATTGGTCAACCATTCAATGAGAGTCAGCTACAATCATGTAACAAGCCATTCTAAGCTTACAAATCACCGAATCAATCAACCGTTCGATGAGAATCAACATCTATCACATAACAAACTATTCTAAGCTTACAAATCACCAAATCGGTGAACCGTTCCCTGAGAATCAATTACAATCACATAACAAGCCATTCTGAGCTTACAGATCATTGAATGAGTCAACCATTCGATGAGAATCAGCTACAATAACGTAACAAGCCATTTTGAGCTTACAAATCACTGAATCGGTAAACGGTTCAATGACAATTAATTACAACCATGTAACAAGCCATTCTGATATTATAAATCACCGAATTGGTCAACAGTTCATTGAGAATCAGCTACAATAAGGTAACAACCCATTCAGAGCTTATAAATCACCGAAACGGTCAACCATTCGATTAGAATCAATAATAATCAAGTAACAAGCCATTTTGAGGTTATAGATCACCAAATCGGTCAACCGTTCAATGAGAATCAATTACAATCACATAACAAGCCATTTTGAGCTTACAAATCACTGAATCAGTCAACGAATTGATGAGAATCTATTATAATCATGTAACAAGCCATTTTAAACTTACAAATGATCAAATCGGTCAACCGTTCAATGAGAATCAACTACAATAACATAACAAGCCATTCTGAGCTTACAAATCACTGAATCGGTCAACCGTTCAATGAGGATCAACTACAATCACGTAACAAGTCATTCTGAGCTTAGAAATCACTGAATCGGTCAACCCTTCGATGAGCATAAGCTACAATCACGTAACAAGCCATTCTGAGCTTACAAATCATCAAATTGGTCAATCGTTTGATGAGAATCAATTACAATCATGTAAAGAGCCATTTTGAGCTTACAAATTACCGAATCGGTCAACCGTTCGAAAAGAATCAATAACAATAACATAACAAGCCATCTGAGCTTACAAATCATGTAACAATCATGTAACAAGTGATTCTAAGCTTACAAATCACTGAATCGGTCGATGATAATCAGCTACAATCACGTAACAAGCCAGTCTGAGCTTATAAATCACTGAATCGAATCAACCGTTCAATGAGAATTGATTACAAGTACGTAACAAGCCATTATGAACAAATCACCGAATTGGTCAACCGTTCGATTAGAATCAGCTACAATCATGTAACAAGCCATTCTGAGCTTACAAATCATTGAATTGGTCAACCATTCGATGAGAATCAATTATAATCATGTAACAAGCCATCCTTATCTTACAATTCACCATATTGAACAACCATTTGATTAGAGTTAGCTACAATCACGTAACAAGTCATTCTGAGCTTACAATCATGTAAAAAGCCATTTTGAGCTTACAAATCACTGAATTGGTCAATCGCTCGATGAGAATCAGCTACTATCACATAACAAGTCATTCTAAGCTTACAAAGCACTGAATTTGTCAACCATTCGATGAGAATCATGTACAATCATGTAACAAGCCACTCTGACCTTATAAATCACTGAATCGGTCACGAGTTTGATGAGAATCAATTACAATCATGTAACAAGTCATTCTGAGCTTACAAATCACTAAATTGGTCAACCGTTTGATGAGAATCAGCTACAATCATGTAACAAACCATTTTGAGCTTACAAATCATCGAATAGGTCAACCGTTCGGTGATAATCAATTACAATCACGTAACAATCCATTCTGAGCTTACAAATCACTAAATCAGTCAACCATTCGATGAGAATCAGCTACAATCATGTAACAAGCCATTCAGAGCTTACAAATCACCAAATCGATCAACCGTTTGATGAGAATCAATTACAATCATGTAACAGGTCATTCTAAGCATACAAATCATTGAACCAGTGAACTGTTATAATAGAATAAATTGTTAGAGTAATTATATTTTACACTTATTAATTAAATCACTTCAATTTAATTAATTAGGTTATTTATTACTCTATTTTCAGTGATCATAATTTTGCTCTCACATTTTGAGTAACTTTTGAGTTTTGCCTTTTGCTTCTTTATGCTTCTCTACTGTAACAGGTTATTTACATGCAGGTATTCTTGGCGTTCTTTGGATTTGTATCTCTCAAATCCTACATAAATAACAATCACGTAACAAGCCGTTCTGAGCTTACAAATCACCGAATCGGTCAACCGTTTGATGAGAATTAGCTATAATCACGTAACAAACAATTGTGACCTTATAAATCACTGAATCAGTCAATTGCTCGATGAGAATCAGCTACAATCACATAACAAACCATTCTGAGCTTACAAATCACTGAATAAGTCAACCATTCGGTGAGAATCAACTACAATCATGTAACAAGCCAGTCTGACCTTACAAATCACTGAATCAGTCACCAGTTCATTGAGAACCAATTACAATCACGTAACAAGCCATTCTGAGCTTACAAATCACCGAATTGGTTAATCATTTGATGAGAATCGGCTATAATCACGTAACAAGCCATTCTAATCTTACAAATCACCGAATCAGTCAACCGTTTGATAAGAATCAATTACAATCATGTAACAAGCTATTCTAAGCTTACAAATGACCGAATCGATCAACCGTTTATTGAGAATTAGCTAAAATCATGTAACAAGCTATTTTGAGCTTAGAAATCATAGAATCGGTGAACCATTCGATGAGAATTAATTACAATCACATAACAAGCAAGTCTGATCTTACAAATCACTGAATCGGTCAACTGTTCAATGAGAATTGATTACAACCACATAACAAGCCATTCTAATTTTACAAATCACCAAATTGGTCAATCGTTCGATGACAATCAGCTACAATACAATAACAACCCATTCAGAGCTTGCAAATCACCAAATCGATAAACCATTCGATGAGAATCAACTACAATCATGTAACAAGGCATCTGAGGTTATAGATCACCAAATCAGTCAACTCTTTGATGAGAATTAATTACAATCACGTAACAAGTCATTCTGTGCTTAAAAATCACCAAATCGGTCAATCGTTCGATGAGAATCAACGACAATAACGTAATAAGCCATTCTGAGCTTACAAATCACCAAATCGGTCAACCATTCAATGAGAATCAACTACAATCATGTAACAAGACATTCTGCACTTACAAATCACTGAATCGGTCAACCGTTCGATGAGAATTCATTATAATTATGTAACAAGCCATTCTGAGCTGACAAATCACCAAAATGGTCAACCTTTCAATGAGAATCGGCAACAATAATGTAATAAGCCATTCTGTGCTTACAAATCACCGCATAGGTCAACCTTTCAGTAGAATCAATTAGAATCACGTAACAAGCCATTCTGAGCTTACAAATTTCCAAATCGGTCAACCCTTCGATGAGAATCAGCTACAATCACATAAGAAGCCATTATGAGCTTATATAAATCACTTAATTGGTCAACCGTTCGATTAGAATCAACTACAATCTTATAACAAGCCATTCTGAACTTACAAATCACCAAATTGGTCAACCGTTTGATGAGAATTAATTACAATCACGTAACAACCCATTCTAAGGTTACAAATCACTGAATCAATCAACCGTTCGATGATAATCAGCTACAATAATGTAACAAGCCATTCTGAGCTGACAAATCACTGAATTAGTCAACCGTTCGATGAGAATCAATTATAATCACGTAACAAGTGATTTTGAGCTTACAAATGACCAAATCAATCAACCGTTCGATGAGAATCAACTACAATTATGTAACAAGCCATTCTACGCTTACAAATCACTGAATCGGTCAACCGTTTGATCAGAATCAATTAGATTTATGTAACAAGCCATTTTGAGTTGACAAATTACCAAATCAGTCAACCCTTTGATGAGAATCAGCTACAATCACATAACAAGCCATTCTGAGCTGATAAATCACTGAATCGGTCAACCGTTCGATGAGAATCAATTACAATCACGTAACAATCCATTCTGAGCTTACAAATCATCGAATCGGTCAACCGTTTGATGAAAATCAATAACAATAATGTAACAAGCCATTCTGAGCTGACAAATCACTGAATCGGTCAATCATTCGAACATAATCAATTACAATCATGTAATAAGTCATTCTAAGCTTACAAATCATCGAGTTAGTCAACTATTCGATGAGAATTACCTATAATCATGTAACAAGTGATTCTGAGCTTACAAATCACTGAATCGATCGATCATTCAATGAGAATCAGCTACAATCATGTAACAAGTCATTATGTGCTTACAAATTACCGAATCGGTCAACCCCGATGAGAATCAACTACTATCATGTAACAAGCCATTCGTATCTTACAACTCACTGAATCGGTCAACTGTTCGATAAGAATCAGCTACAATCATGTAAAAAGCCATTTTGAGCTTAGATATCACCGAATCGGTCAACCATTCGATGAGAATCAATTACAATCATGTAACAAGCCATTCTTACCTTACAAATCACCATATCGGTCAACCATTCAATGAGAGTTAGATACAATCATGTAACAAGCCATTCTGAGCTTACAAATCACCAAATAAATCAACCGTTTAATGAGAATCAACTTCTATCACATAACAAGCCATTCTCAGCTTACAAATCACCAAATCGGTCAACTGTTTGATGAGACTTAGCTACAATCATGTAACAATCCATTCTGAGCTTACAAATCACCAAATAGGTCAACCGTTCGGTGAGAATCAATTATAATCATGTAACAAGCCATCTGAGCTTACAAATCACTAAATCGGTGAACCATTCGATGAGAATTAGCTACAATCAAATAACAAGCCATTCTGAGCTTAAAAATCATCAAATTGGTCAACCGTTTGATGAGAATCAATTACAATCATGTAACAAGCCATTTTGAGCTTACAAATCACCGAATCAGTCAACCATTTGATGAGAATACATTACAATCATGTTACAAGCCATTTTGAGATAATAAATCATGGAATTGGTGAACCATTAGGTGAGAATAATCTACAATCATGTAACAAGCCATTCTGGGCTTAGAAATCATTGAATCGATCAAGCGTTTGATGAGAATACAATACAATCATGTAACAATCCATTCTGCGCTTACAAATCACAAAATTAGTCAACCACTCGATGAGAATAATCTACAATCACGTAATAAGCCATTCTGAGCTTACAAATCATCGAATTGGTCAACCGTTTGTTGAGAATCAGCTAAAATCATGTAACAAGCCATTATGAGCTTACAAATCACAGAATCGGTCAACCATTCGATGAGAATTAATTACAATCACATAACAAGCCAATTTGAATTTATAAATCATCGAATCGGTCAAACATTCAATGAGAATTGATTACAACCATGTAACAAGTCATTCTGATCTTACAAATCACCGAATTGGTCAATGGTTCGATGAGAATCAACTACAATCAGGTAACAACCCATTCAGAGCTTACAAATCACCGAATCGGTCAACAATTAGATGAAGAATCAACTACAATCATGTAACAAGCCATTCTGAGGTTATAGATCATCAAATCGGTCAACCGTTCGATGAGAATCAATTACAATCACATGAAAAGCCATTCTGAGCTCACAAATCACCGAGTCGGTCAACTGTTCGATGAGAATTATCTATAATCATGTAATAAGAGATTTTGAGCTTACAAATCATTGAATCAGTTGATCGTTCGATGACAATCAACTACAATCACGTAACAAGCCATTCTAAGCTTACAAATTATCGAATCGGTCAACCACTCAATGAGAGTCAGCTACAATCATGTAACAGACCGTTCTAAGCTTACAAATCACTGAATCAATCAACCGTTCGATGAGAATCAACTTCTATCACATAACAAGCCATTCTAAGCTTACAAATCACCGAATCGGTCAACCGTTCGATGAGAATCAATTACAATCACGTAACAGGCCATTCTTAGCTTACAAATCACTGAACCGATCAACCGTTCTAAGAGAATAAATTGTTAGAGTAATTATATTTTACACTTATTAATTAAATCACTTCGGTTTAATTAATTAAATTTTTTATTACACTATTTTCTTAAGCTATCTCTTAGGTGCATTATAATGAATATCTTTATTAATTATAATGTGCAACCTAGTTTTTTTAGACTTTAGGGTTTTTTTCACCTTTATAGGTTGAACCTTGTAAATCTTTTTTAATTAACTTGGATCATAATTTTGCTCTCACATTTCGAGTAACTTATGAGTTTTGTCTTCTGCTTCTTTCTGCTTCTCTGTAACAGGTTATTTGCATGCAGATAATGTTGGCATTCTGTGGATTTGTATCTCTCAAATCTTACATAAATAACAATCATGTAACAAGCGATTCTGAGCTTACAAATCACTGAATCAGTCAACTGTTCGATGAGAATCAATTATAATTACGTAATAAGCCATTCTGAGCTTACAAATCATTGAATCAGTCAACCATTTTTTATAAGAATCAGCTACAATCATGTAACAAGCCATTCTGAGCTTACAAATCACCGAATTTGTCAACCATTCGATGAGAATTAACTACAATCATGTAACAAGCCATTCTGAGATTAGAAATCACCGAATAGGTCAACCGTTCGGTGAGAATCAATTATAATCACGTAACAAGCTATTCCAAGCTTACAAATCATTGAATCGATCAACCATTCGATGAAAATTAATTACAATTACGTAACAAGTCAATCTGAGTTTACAAATCACCGAATCGGTCAACCGTTCGATGAGAATCAGCTACAATAATGTAACAAGCCATTCTGAGCTTACAAATCATCGAATCATTCAACCGTTCAATGAGAATCAACTACAATCATGTAACAAGCCATTCTGCGCTGACAAATCACTGAATCAGTCAACCGTTCGATGAGAATCAATTACAATTACGTAACAAGCCATTATGAGCTGACAAATCACTTAATCGGTGAACCATTCGATGAGAATCAGCAACAATCACGTAATAAGCCATTCTGTGCTTACAAATCACCGAATAGGTCAACCTTTCAGTGAGAATCAATTACAATAACGTAACAAACCATTATGAGCTTACAAATTACCAAATCAGTCAACCCTTCAATGAGAATGAGCTACAATCACATAATAAGCCATTTTGAGCTTATAAATATCACTGAATCGGTGAACCGTTCGATGAGAATCAATTACAATCACGTAACAATCTGTTCTTACAAATCACTGAATTAGTCAACCGTTCCATGAGATTTAATAACAATAACGTAACAAGCCATTCTGAGCTTACAAATCACTGAATCGGTCAATCATTCATTGAGAATCAATTACAATCATGTAATAAGTCATTCTGAGCTTACAAATCACCGAGTCGGTCAACTGTTCGATGAAAATTACCTATAATCATGTAACAAGTGATTCTGAGCTTACAAATCACTGAATCAATCGATCATTTAATGACAATCAGCTACAATCACGTAACAAGTCATTCTGAGCTTACAACTCACCGAATCGGTCAACCGTTCAATAAGAATTGATTACAACCATGTAAATAGCCATTGTGATCTTACAAATCAGCGAATTGGTGAACCGTTCAATGAGAATCAGCTTCAATCAGGTAACAACACATTCAGAGCTTACAAATCACTGAATCTGTCAACCATTTGATGAGAATCAATTACAATCATGTAACAAGCCATTCTGCGGTTATAGATCACCAAATCAGTCAACCGTTCAATGATAATCAATTAGAATCACATAACAAGCCATTCTGAATTTTAAAATCACCGAATCCGTTAATTGTTCAATGAGAATCAATTATAATCACCTAACAAGTTATTTTGAGCTTACAAATGACCAAATCGGTCAACCGTTTGATGAGAATTAATTACAATCACGTAACAAGCCATTCTAAGCTTACAAATTACCAAATCGTTCAACCCTTCGATGAGAATCAGCTACAATCACATAACAAGCCATTCTGAGCTTATAAATTATTGAATTGTTCAATCGTTCAATGAGAATCAATTAACAATCCATTCTAAGCTTACAAATCACTAAATTTGTCAACCATTCGATGAGAATAAATAACAGTAACATAACAAGCCATTCTGAGCTTACAAATCACTGAATCGGTTAATCATTCAATGATAATCAATTACAATCATGTAATAAGCCATTCTGAGCTTACAAATTATCGAATCGGTCAACCACTCGATGAGAATCAGCTACAATCACGTAACAAGCCATTCTTAGCTTACAACTCACCGAATCGATTAACTGTTCGATGAGAATCAGCTACAATCATGTAACAAGCCATTTTGAGCTTACAAATCACCGAATCGATCAACCATTCGATGAGAATCAATTACAATCATGTAACAAGCCATTCTTAGCTTACAAATCATCGTATCAGTCAACCGTTCGATGAGAATCAATAACAATAATGTAACAAGCTATTCTGAGCTTACAAATTATTGAATCGGTCAATCATTTGATGTGAATCAATTACAATCATGTAATAAGCCATTCTGAGCTTACAAATCACCAAATTGGTCAACCGTTCGATGAGAATCAATTACAATCACATAACAAGTCATTCTGAGCTTACAAATCACTGAACCGGTCAACCATTCTAAGAGAATAAATTGTTAGAGTAATTATATTTTACACTTATTAATTAAATCACTTCAGTTTAATTAATTAATTAATTTATTACTCTATTTTCTTAAGCTATCTCTTAGATGCATAGTTGGGCTACCTCTCCCTCCACACCCGGATGATAGTGGGAGGCGGAGTGTTTGAGCAACAGAGAGCTATATATCTGCAAGATCAGATAACCAATCGAGCCGGAGTAGATGCAGGTCCAATGACTAGTAAGTGGTGGAAAAAACAAGATTCTGTTGCAGAAGCCTAGGCTATTCTAAAGGGCAACTTCATTAGAGCTCAACCCCTTTATTTAGAATTACCCATCCTTTTCTTTAAGAGTGATGGTGATCGATCTCAGCCCGAGAAGTCAATCCGCTTATAATTCATAACTTTAATAATTATAATGCGCAACCTAGTTTTTTGAAACTTTAGTGTTTTGTTCACCTTTATAGGTTGAACTTTGTAAATATTTTTTCATTAATTTGGATCATAATTTTCCTGTCACATTTTGAGTAACTTCTGAGTTTTGCCTTTTGCTTCTTTCTGCTTCTCTCCTGTAACAGGTTATTTGCATGCCAGTATTCTTGGCGTTCTGTGGATTTGTATCTCTCAAATCCTACATAAATAACAATCACGTAACAAGTCATTCTGAGCTTACAAATCACCGAATCGGTCAACCGTTTGATGAGAATCAATTACAATTATGTAACAAGCCATTTTGAGATCACAAATAATCGAATCAGTCAACCATTTGATAAGAATCAGCTACAATCACGTAAGAAGTCATTATGAGCTTACAAATCATCCAATCGATCAACCGTTTGATGAGAAGCAACTACAATCATGTAACAAATGATTGTGAGCTTATAAATCACTGAATCAGTCAACCGTTTGATGAGAATCACTTACAATCACGTAACAAGCCATTTTAAACTTACAAATTACTAAATTTGTCAACCGTTCGATGAGAATCAGCTACAATCATGTAACATGCCATTCTGAGCTCATAAATCACCGAATCCAACCGCTCGATGAGAATCAGCTACAATCAATATAACAAGCCATTCCGAGCTTCTAAATCACTAAATCAATCAACCGTTTGATGAGAATTAGTTACAATCATGTAACAAGCCAGTCTGACCTTACAAATCACTGAATTGGTCATCAGTTTGATGAGAATCAATTACAATCACGTAACAAGCCATTCTAAGTTTACAATCACGTAACAAGCCATTCTGATCTTACAAATCAATGAATTGGTCAACCGTTCGATGAAAATTACCTACAATCAAGTAACAACCCATTCAGAGCTTACAAATCACTGAATCGGTCAACGATTCGATGAGAATCAACTACAATCACGTAACAAGCCATTATGAGATTATACATCAACAAGTCGGTCAACCGTTTGATGAGAATCAATTACAATCACATAACAATGCATTCTGAGCTTACAAATCATCGAATTGGTCAACCGTTTGATTAGAATTAATTAAATCACATAACAAGCCATTTTTAGCTTACAAATGACCAAATCGGTCAACCGTTCGATGACAATCAGCTACAATCATGTAACAAATGATTGTGAGCCTATAAATCACCGAATTGGTCAACTGCTCGATGAGAATCAGCTACAATCACATAGCAAGCCATTTTGACCTTACAAATAACTGGATCAGTCAACCGTTTGATGAGAAATAGCTACAATCATGTAACAAGCTAGTCTGACTTTACAAATCACTGAATCAGTTACCAGTTCAATGAGAATCAATTAAAATCCCGTAACATGCCATTCTGAGCTTACAAATCACTAAATAGGTCAACCGTTCAGTGAGAATCATGTACAATCACATAACAAGCCATTCTGAGCTTACAAAACACTGAATTGGTCAAGCATTCGATGAGAATCAGCTACAATCATGTAACAAGCTATTTTGAGCTAACATATCACTGAATCGGTCAACCGTTTGATGAGAATCAATTACAATCATGTAATAGGCCATTCTGAGTTTACAAATCACCAAATCGGTCAACTGTTTGATGAGAATACATTAGAATCATGTAACAAGCCATTCTGAGCTTACAAATCATAGAAATTGGTCAATCGTTCGATGAGAATAATCTACAATCATGTAACAAGCAGAATTTTGAGATTACAAATCACCGAATCGGTCAACCATTTGTTGAGAATCAACTAAAATCATAACAAGCCATTCTAAGGTTATAAGTCACCAAATCGGTCAACCGTTCGATGAGAATCAATTACAATCACATAACAAGCCATGAAACTAGTCAACCATTTGATGATAATCAATTATAATCATGTAACAAGCCATTTTGAGCTTACAAATGACCAAATCGGTTGACCTTTCGGTGAGAATCAATTACAATCTTGTAACAAGCCATTCTAAGCTTACAAATCACCAAATCGGTCAACCTTTTGATGAGAATCAACTACAATCACGTAACAAGCCATTTTGAGATTACAAAACACCTAATCGGTCAACCGTTCGATGATAATCAGCTACAATAACGTAACAAGCCATTATGAGCTTACAAATCATCGAATCGCTCAACCATTTTATGAGTGTCAATTATAATTATGTAACAAGCTATTTTGAGCTGACAAATCACTGAATCAATCAAACATTCGATGAGAATCAGCTACAATCACGTAACAAGCCATTCTAAGCTTACAAATCACCGAATCGGTTAACCGTTCGATGAAAATCAGCTACAATCATGTTACAAGCCATTCTGAGCTTTCAAATCACAAAATCAGTTAACCATTGAATGAGGATCAACTACTATCACGTAACAAGCCATTCTGAGCTTACAAATCACTGAATCGGTCAACCATTTAATGAGAATCAGCTACAATTATGTAACAAGCCATTTTGAGCTTAAAAATCACCGATTCAGTCAACCACTTGATGAGAATAAATTCCAATCATGTAACAAGCCATTCTAGGCTTACAAATCACCGAATCAGTAAACTGTTCGATGCGAATCAATTAAAATCACATAACAAGCCATTCTTAACTTACAAATCACTAAATCAGTCAACCATTCGATGAGAATCAATTAAAATCATGTAACAAGTCATTATAAATGATTGAATTGGTCAACAGTTCAATGAAAATTAACTACAATAAAGTGACAAGCCATTTTGAGCTTACAAATCAGTGAATTGGCCAAGTGTTTGATGAGAATCAACTACAATCACGTAACAAGCTATTCTGAGCTTACAAATCACCGAATCAGTCAACCGTTCGATGAGAATCAATTACAATCACATAACAAGCCATTCTGAGCTTACAAATCACTGACTTAGTCAACAGTTCAATGAAAATCAGCTACAATCATGTAACAAGCCATTCTGAGCATACAAATCATCGAATCGGTCAACCGTTCGATGAGAATCAATTACAATCACGTAACAAGCCATTATGAGCTTACAAATCACTGAATTGGTCAAGAGTTCGATGAGAGTCAGCTCCAATCACGTAACAAGACATTTTGAGCTTACAAATCACTGAATCAGCCAAACGTTCGACGAGAATCAACTACAATCACGTAACAAGCAATTTTGAGCTTACAAATAACTGAATCAGTCAATCGTTCGATGATAATCAGCTACAATCACCTCACAAGCTATTTTGTGCTTACAAATCACCGAATTGGTCAACTGTTTGATGACAATCAATTACAATCACGTAACAAGCCATTTTGAGCTTACAAATCACCAAATCGGTCAACAGTTTGATGACAATAAGCTACAATCACGTAACAAACCCTTATGAGCTTACAAATTAATGAATCGATCAACCCTTCGATGAGAATCAATTACAATCACGTAACAAGCCATTCTAAGCTTACAAATCACTGAGTCAGTCAACAATTCGATGAGAATCAACTACAATCACGTAACAAGCCATTTTGAGCTTACAAATTATAGAAATGATCAACTGTTCGATGAGAATCAGCTACAATTATGTAACAAGTCATTATGAGCTTACAAATCACCGAATAAGTCAACTGTTCGATTCGAATCAGCTACAATCACCTAACAAGCCATTATGAGAATACAAATCACCGAATCGCTCAACCGTTTGATGAGAATCAGCTACAATCACGTAACAAGCCATTCTGAGCTTAGAAATCACCGACTTGGTCAACCATCGATGAGAATCAATTACAATCACATAACAAGCTATTCTGAGCTTTCAAATCATTGAATCGGTCAATGATTCGATGAGAATAAATTACAATCATGTAACAAGCCATTCTGACCTTTCAAATCACTGAATAAGTCAACCTCTTGATGAGAATCAATTATAATCATGTGATAAGCATTTCAAGCTTACAAATCATTGATTCGGTCAACCGTTTGATGAGAATTAGCTACAATCAGGTAACAAGGCATTCTGAGCATACAAATTATTGAATTGGTCAACCATTCGATGAGAATCAATTACAATCATGTAACACGCCATTTTGAGCTTATAAATCATTGAATTGGTCAACCTTTCGATGAGAATCAGCTACAATCATGTAACAAGGTATTCTTAGCTTACGAATCATCGAATCAGTTAACCGTTGGATGAGAATCAGCTAAAATCATGTAACAAGCCATTCTGAGCTTATAAATCACCGAATCGGTCAATCATTCTATGAGAATTAATTACAATCACGTAACAAGCCATTTTGGGCTTACAAATCACTGAATTGGTCAACAGTTTGATGAGAATCAGCTACAATCACGTAACAAGTCATTATGACCTTACAAATCACCGAATTGGTCAACTGTTTGATAAGAATCAACTACAATCATGTAACAAGCTCTTCTGAGGTTTCAAATCACTGAATTAGTCAACCATTCGATAAGAATAGATTACAATAACGTAACAAGCTCAGAATGGCTTGTTAAATTATTGTAGCTGATTCTAATTGAACGGTTGACCGATTCGGTGATTTGTAAGCTCAGAATGGCTTGTTAAGTGATTGTAATTAATTCTCATCAGATGGTTGACTGATTTTGTGATTTATAGGCTCATAATGGCTTGTTACAAGATTGTAATTGATTCTCATCAAACGGTTGACCGATTTGGTCATTTGTAAGCTCAAAATAGCTTGTTACATGATTATAATTGATTCTCATCGAACGGTTGACCGATTCGGTGATTTGTAAGCTCAGAATGTCTTGTTATGTGATTGTAATTGATTCTCATCAAACGGTTGACCAATTTCATGATCTATAACCTCAAAATGGCTTGTTACGTGATTGTATTTGATTCTCATCGAAAGGTTGACCGATTTGGTGATTTGTAAGCTCTGAATGGGTTGTTACCTGATTGTAGCTAATTCCTATTGAATGGTTGACCGATTTAATGATTTGTAAGATTAGAATAGCTTGTTACGTGATTTTAGCTAATTTTTAGAATGGTTTGTTACATGATTTTTAGCTGATTCTCAACAAACGGTTGACCGATTCAGTGATTTGTATGCACAGAACGGCTTGTTATGTGATTGTAGATTATTCTTATCAAACGGTTGACCAATTCTATGATTTGTAAGCTCAGAGTGGCTTGTTACATGATTGTAATGTATTCTCATCGAACGGTTGATCGATTCAGCTATCTGTAAGCTCAGAATGCTTGTTACATGATTGTAATTGATTCTCATCAAACAGTTGACCAATTTGGTGATTTGTAAGCTCAAAATGGCTTGTTACATGATTGTAAGCTCAGAATTGCTTGTTACATGATTGTAATTGATTCTCACCAAACGGTTGACCTATTCGGTGATTTGTAAGCTCACAATGGCTTGTTACGTGATTGTAGCTGATTCTCATCGAATAGTTGACCAATTTGGTGATTTGTAAGCTCAAAATGGCTTGTTACATTATTGTAATTGATTCTCATTGAACTGGTGACCGATTCAAAGATTTTTAAGATCAAATTGGCTTGTTACATGATTGTACTTGATTCTCATCGAACGGTTGACCGATTTAGTGATTTGTAAGCCAAGAATGGCTTGTTATGTCATTGTAGCTAATTGTCATCGATTGGTTGACCGATTCAGTGACTTATAAGCTCAAAATGGCTTGTTACATGATTGTAGCTGATTCTCATCGAACGGTTGACCAATTCAGTGATTTGTAAGCTTAGAATGCCTTGTTACATGATTATAATTGATTCTCATCGAATAGTTGATAGATTTGATGATTTGTAAGCTCAGAATGGCTTGTTACATGATTGTAGCTGATTCTCATCGAATGGTTGATCGATTCAGTGATTTGTAAGCTTAGAATTGCTTGTTACATGATTGTAATTGATTCTCACCAAACGGTTGACCTATTCAGTGATTTGTAAGATCACAATGGCTTGTTACATGATTGTAGCTGATTCTCATTGAATAGTTGACCAATTTGGTGATTTGTAAGCTCAAAATGGCTTGTTATGTTATTGTAATTGATTCTCATCAAATTGGTGATCGATTTAATAATTTTTAAGGTCAAATTGGCTTGTTACATAATTGTACCTGATTCTCATCAAACGGTTGACCGATTTAGTGATTTGTAAGCTAAGAATGGCTTGTTATGTAATTGTAGCTGATTCTCATCGAGTGGTTGACCGATTCGGTGACTTATAAGCTCAAAATGGCTTGTTACATGATTGTAGCTGATTCTCATCGAACTGTTGACCGATTCAGTGATTTGTAAGTTTAGAATGGCTTGTTAGGTGACTGTAATTGATTATCATCGAATGATTGACAGATTCGATGATTTGTAAGCTCGGAATGGCTTGTTACATGATTATTATTTATTTAGGATTTGAGAGATAAAAATCCATAGAACGCCAAAAATACCTATTTGCAAATAACCTGTCACAAAGAGAAGCAGAAAGAAGCAAAAGGCAAAACTTAGAAGTTACTCAAAATGTGAGAGTAAAATTATGATCCAAGTTCATGAAAAAAGATTTACAAGGTTCAACCTATATAGGTGAACAAAACTCTAAAATCTAAAAAATCTAGGTTGCACATTATAATTAATAAAGATATTAATTATAATGCACTTAAGAGATAGCTTAAGAAAATAGAGTAATAAATAACTTAATTAATTAAACCGAAGTGATTTAATTAAGAAATTTAAAATATAATTATAGTAACAATTTATTCTCTGAGAATGGTTGACCGGTTCAGTGATTTGTAAGCTTACAATGGCTTCTTACGTGATTGTAATTGATTCTCATCGAACAGTTGATCGATTCGATGATTTGTAACTTTAGAATGACATGTTATGTGATAGAAGGTTATTCTCATCGAACAGTTGATTGATTCAGTGATTGTAATTGATTCTCACTGAATGGTTGACCTTTTCGATGATTTATAATCTAACAATGGCTTGTTACGTGATTGTAGCTGATTCTCATCGAACGGTTGACCAATTCGATGATTTGTAAGCTTAGAAAGGCTTGTTACATGATTGTTATTGATTCTCATCGAACTGGTGACCGATTCAGTGATTTGTAAAGTCAGACTGGCTTGTTACATGATTGTAGCTGATTCTCATCGAACGGTTGACTGATTCAGTGATTTGTAAGCTCAGAATAGCTTGTTATGTGATTGTAGCTAATTCTCATTGAGTGGTTGACCGATTTGATGATTTATAAGCTCAGAATGACTTGTTACATGATTGTAGCTGATTCTCATCAAACCGTTGACTGATTCAGTGATTTGTTAGCTTAGAATGGCTTGTTACGTGATTGTAGGTGATTCTCATCGAATGGTCCAATTCATTGATTTAGAAGCTGACAATAATTTGTTACATCATTGTAGTTGATTCTTATCAAACGGCTGACCAATTAGATGATTTGTAGCTCAGAATGGCTTGTTACATACTTGTAATTGATTCTCATCAAACAGTTGACAGATTCGGTGATTTGTAAGCTTAGAATGGCTTGTTACGTGATTGTTATTTATGTAAGATTTGAGAGATACAAATCTACAAAATGCCAAGAATACCTACATACAAATAACCTGTTACAGGAGAGAAGCATGACTTGCTACGTGATTGTAGCTGATTCTTATCAAATAGTTGACGGATACGGTGATTTGTAAGCTCAGAATAGCTTGTTATGTACTTGTAATTGATTCTCATCGAACGGTTGGCCGATTCAATGATTTGTAAGCTCAGAATGGCTTGTTACGTGATTGTAATTGATTCTCATCGAACGGTTGACCGATTCAGTGATTTGTAAGCTTAGAATGACTTGTTATGTCATAGAAGTTGATTCTCATCGAACGGTTGATTGATTCGGTGATTTGTAATCTCAAAATGGCTTGTTACGTGATTGTAGCTGACTCTCATCGAATGGTTGACTGATACGGTGATTTGTAAGCTCAGAATGGCTTGTTACAAGATTGTAATTGATTCTCAATGAATGGTTGACCGATTCGATGATTTGAAAGCTCAAAATGGCTTGTTACATGATTGTAGTTGATTCTCATCGAACAGTTGACTGACTCGGTAATTTGCACCCTCAGAATGACTTATTACATGATTGTAATTGATTCTCATCGAATGATTGACCGATTCAATGATTTGTAAGCTCAGAATAGCTTGTTACATTATTGTTATTGATTCTCATCAAATAGTTGACCGATTCGGTGATTTGTAAGCTAAGAATGATTGTTATGTGATTGTAATTGATTCTCATCGAACGATTGACCGATTTAGTGATTTATAAGCTCAGAATGGCTTATTATGTTATTGTAGCTGATTCTCATCGAATGGTTGACTGATTTCATAATTTTTAAGCTCAGAATGACTTGTTACATGATTGTAATTGATTCTCACCGAAAGGTTGACCTATTCGGTGATTTGTAAGCACATAATAGCTTATTACGTGATTGTTGCTGATTCTCATCGAATGGTTGACCGATTCAGTGATTTGTCAACTCAAAATGGCTTGTTACATAATTGTAATTGATTCTGATCAAAGGGTTGACCAATTCGGTGATTTGTAAGTGCAGAATGACTTGTTACGTGATTTTAGTTTCATTCTCATCAAACGGTTGACCGATTCGATGATTTGTAAGCTCAGAATGGCTTGTTATATTATTGTAGCTAATTCTCATCGAACAGTTCACTAATTCGATAATTTTTAAGCTCAGAATAGCTTGTTAAAAGATTGTAATTGATTCTCATCGAATGGTTGACCGATTTGGTCATTTGTAAGCTCAAAATGGCTTATTACATGATTATAATTGATTCTCATCGAACGGTTGATCGATTCGATGATTGGTAAGCTCGGAATGACTTGTTATGTGATTGTAATTGATTCTCATTGAACGGTTAACCGATTTGGTGATCTATAACCTTAGAATGGCTTGTTACATGATTGTAGTTGATTCTCATCAAATGGTTGACTGATTCAATGATTTGTAAGCTCTAAATGTGTTGTTACCTGATTGTAGGTGATTCTAATCGAACAGTAGACCAATTTGGTGATTTGCAAGATCAGAATGGCTTGTTGCGTGGTTGTAATCAATTCTCATTGAACGGTTGACCGATTCGGTGATTGGCTTGTTATGTGATTGTAATTAATTCTCATCGAATGGTTGACCAATTCTATGATTTGTCAGCTCAGAATGGCTTGTTACATAATTTTATCTAATTCTCAACAAACGGTTGGCCGATTCAGCAATTTGTAAGCTCAAAATAGCTTGTTACATAATTGTAGAGTATTCCCATCGAACGATTGACCAATTCTATGATTTGTAACCTCAGAATGGCTTGTTACATGATTGTAATGTAACCAGTCACTGAATCAGTCAACCGTTTGATGAGAATCAGCTAGAATCATGTAACAAGTCAGTCCAACCTTACAAATCACTGAATCAGTCACCAGTTCGATGAAAATCAATTACAATAATGTAAAAAGCTATTCTGAGCTTACAAATCACCAAATTGGTCAACCATTCGATGAGAATCAGCTACAATCACATAGCAAGTCATTCTGAGCTTACAATTCATCGAATCGGTCAACCATTTGATGAGAATCAATTACAATCATGTAACAAGCTATTTTGAGCTTACAAATCACTAAATCAGTCAACCGTTTGATGAGAATATATTACAATCACGTAACAAGCCATTTTGAGCTTACAAATCATGGAATTGGTCAACCGTTTGATGAGAATCATCTACAATCATGTAACAAGCTAGTCTTACCATAAAAATCACTGAATCGGTCACCAGTTTGATGACAATCAATTACAATCACATAACAAGCTATTCTGAGCTTACAAATCATTGAATTGGTCAACCATGTGAGGAGAATCAGCTACAATCACGTAACAAATCATTCTGAGCTTACAAATCACCGAATAGGTCAATTATTCTGTGAGAATCAATTACAATCATGTAACAAGCCATTCTGAGCTTACAAATAATTGAATTGGTCAACCATTCAATGAGAATCAACTATAATCATGTAACAAGCCATTCTAAGCTTACAAATTACTGAATTGGTCAACTGTTTGATGAGAATTGATTACAATCATGTAACAAGCCATATTAACTTACAAATCACTGAATTGGTCAACCATTTGATGAGAATCAATTACAATCACGCAACAACCCAGTCAGAGCTTACAAATCATCGAATCAATCAACCATTCGATGATAATCAACTTCTATCACATAATAAGCCATTCTAAGCTTACAAATCACTGAATCGGTCAATCATTTGATGAGAATCAATTACAATCATGTAACAAGCTATTCTGAGCTTACAAATCACCGAATCGGTCAACCGTTTGATGAGAATCAATTATATGATGGTAACAAGCCATTTTGAGCTTACAAATGAGCAAATCGATCAACCGTTCGATGAGAATCAATTACAATCCTGTAACAAGCCATTCAAAACTTACAAATCAACAAATCAGTCAACCATTTGATGATGAAAATTAATTACAGTCATGTAACAAGCCATTTTGAGCTTACAAATCATCGAATTGGTCAACCGTTCGAAGAGAATCAACTATAATATTGTAATAAGCCATTCTGAGCTTACAAATCATCGAATTGGTCAACCATTCGATGAGAATCAATTATAATCATGTAACAAGCCATTGTGAGCTTACAAATCATTGAATCGGTCAACTGTTCGATGAGAATCAGCTAAAATCATGTAACAAGCCATTCAGAGCTTATAAATCCTTGAATCGGTCAACCACTTGATGAGAATCAGCTACACTCATGTAACAAGCCAGTTTGACCTTACAAATCACTGAATCGATCACTGACTCATTGAAAATCATTTACAATCACGTAACAAGCCATTTTGAGCTTACAAATCACCAAATTCATCAACCGTTCCAGGAGAATCAGCTACAATCATGTAACAAGCCATTCTAAGCCTACAAATTATCAAATCGGTTAACCGTTTGATGAGAATACATTAAAATCATGTAACAAGCCATTCTAAGCTTACAAATCATAGAATTGGTCAACCGTTCGATGAGAATAATCTACAATCACGTACCAAGCCATTCTGAGCTTACAAATAATTGAATCGGTCAACTGTCTATTGAGAATCAGGTAAAATCATGTAACAAGCCATTCTGAGCTTACAAATTATAGAAGATTGAGAATCAACTACAATCACGTAACAAGCCATTCTGAGCTTACAAATTATGAAATCGGTCAACCACTCAATGAGAATCAGCTACAATCACGTAACAAGTTATTTTGACCTTACAAATCATCGAATCGGTCAACGGTTTGATGAGAATCAATTACAATCATGTAACAAGCTATTCTGACCTTACATATCACCGAATCAGTCAACCGTTCGATGAGAATATATTACAATCACTTAACAAGCCATTTTGAGCTTAGAAATCACGGAATTGGTCAACCGTTTGATGAGAATAATCTACAATCATGTAACAAGCCATTTGAGCTTACAAATCATCGAATCGGTCAACCGTTTGTTGAGAATCAGCTAAAATCATGTAACAATCTATTATGAGCATACAAATCACTGAATCGGTCAACCGTTCGATGAGAATCAATAACAATAATGTAACAAGCCATTCTGAGCTTACAAATCACTGAATCAATCAATCATTCAATGAGAATCAATTACAATCACGTAACAAGTCATTCTAAGCTTACAAATTACAGAATCAATCAACTGTTCGATGAGAATCAACTTGTATAACATAACAAGTCATTCTATGCTTACAAATCACCGAATCGGTCAATCGTTTGATGAGAATCAATTACAATCACATAACAAGTCATTATGAGCTTACAAATCACTGAACCGATCAACCGTTCTAAGAGAATAAATTGTTAGAGTAATTATATTTTACACTTATTAATTAAATCACTTCGGTTTAATTAATTAAGTTATTTATTACTTTGTTTTCTTAAGCTATCTCTTAGGTGCATTATAGTTAATATCTTTATTAATTATATAATGTGCAACCTACTTTTTTTAGACTTTAGGGTTTTGTTCACCTTTACAGGTTGAACCTTGTAAATCTTTTTTTATTAACATGGATCATAATTTTGCTCTCACATTTTGAGTAACTTTTGAGTTTTACTTTTTTCTGCTTCTCTCCTCTAATAGGTTATTTGCATGCAGGTATTCTTGGCATTCTATGGATTTGTATCTCTCAAATCCTAAATAAATAACAATCACGTAACAAGGTTTTCTGAGCTTACAAATCATTGAATCGATCAACCGTTTGATGAGAATCAATTACAATTACGTAACAAGCCATTTTGAGTTTACAAATCACCCAATATGTCAAGCGTTCGGTGAGAATCAATTACAATCACATAACAAGCCATTCTGAACTTACAAATCACTAAATCGGTCAACAATTCGATGAGAATCAGCTACAATCATGTAACAAGTCATTCTGAGCTTACAAATAAATGAATCGATCAGTCATTGCATGAGAATTAATTACAATCATGTAACAAGCCATTCTGAGGTTACAAATCATCGAATCGGTCAACCGTTTGATGAGCATACATTACAATCATGTAACAAGCCATTCTGAGCTTACAAATCATGGAATTGGTTAACCGTTCGATGAGAATAATCTACAATCACATAACAAGCTATTCTGAGCTTACAAATCATCGAATCGGTCAACCGTTTCTTGAGAATCAGCTAAAATCATGTAACAAGACATTATGAGCTTACAAATCATAGAATCGGTCAACCATTCGATGAGAATTAATTACAATCACATAACAGGCCAGTCTGAAGCTTACAAATCACCAAGTCGGTCAATCGTTCGATGAGAATCAATTATAAAAATGTAACAAGCTATTCTGACCTTACAAATTACCAAATCGGTCAATCGTTTGATTAGAATCAACTACAATCACGTAACAAGCCATTCTGCACTTACAAATCACTGAATCAGTCAACCGTTCAAGGAGAATCAATTACAATTAGGTAACAAGTCATTCTGAGCTGACAAATCATCGAATCGATCAACCATTCGATGAGAATTAGCAACAATCACGTAATAAGCCATTATGTGATTACAAATCACTGAATAGGTCAACCTTTCGGTGAGAATCAATTACAATCACTTAACAAGCCATTCTAAGCTTACAAATTACCAAATCGGTCAAGCCTTTGATGAGAATCAGCTACAATCAAATAACAAGCCATTCTGAGATTATAAATCACTAAATCGGTCAACCCTTTGATGAGAATCAACTACAATCACATAACAAGCGATTCTACGCTTACAAATAACTGAATCGGTCAATCATTCGATGAGAATCAATTATAATTATGTAACAAGTCATTCTGAGCTGACAAATCACTAAATCGATCAACCATTCGATGAGAATCAACAACAATCATGTAGTAAGCCATTCTGAGCTTACAAATCACTGAATAGGTCAACTGTTCGGTGAGAATCAACTACAATCACGTAACAAGCCATTCTGAGGTTATAGATCACCAAATCGATCAACTGTTTGATGAGAATCAATTACAATCCTATAACAAGCCATTCTGAGCTTATGAATTACAAAATCGATCAACCCTTCGATGAGAATCAGCTAAAATCACATAACAAGCCATTCTGAGCTGATAAATCACTGAATCGGTCAACCTTTTGATGAGAATCAATTACAATCACGTAACAATCCATTCTGAGCTTACAAATCACTGAATCAGTCAACCGTTTGATGAGAATTATCTATAATCATGTAACAAGCGATTCTGAGCTTACAAATCACTGAATTAGTCGATCGTTCGATGATAATCAGCTACAATCACGTGTTGTCATTCTGAGCTTAAACATCACTGAACCGGTCAACCGTTCTAAGAGAATAAATTGTTAGAGTAATTATATTTTACACTTATTAATTAAATCACTTCGATTTAATTAATTAAGTTATTTATTACTCTATTTTCTTAAGTTATCTTTTAGGTGCATTATAATTAATATCTTTATTAATTATAATTTGCAACCTAGTTTCTTTAGACTTTAGGATTTTGTTCACCTTTATAGGTTGAACATTGTAAATCTTTTTTCATTAACTTGGATCATAATTTTGAGTAACTTCTGAGTTTTGCTTTTTGCTTCTTTTATGCTTCTCTCCTATAACAAGTTATTTGCATGCAGGTATAGGCATTCTGTGGATTTGTATCTCTCAAATCCTACATAAATAACAATCATGTAACAAGCCATTCTGAGCTTACAAATCACCGAATCAGTCAACCGTTCGATGAGAATCAATTACAATTACGTAACAAGTCATTCTGAGCTTACAAATCATCAAATCAATCAAACATTTGTTAAAAATTAGTTACAATCACGTAACAAGCCATTCTGAGCTTACAAAATTATCCAATCGGTCAACCGTTTGATGAGAATTAGCTACAATCATGTAACAAATGATTGTGAGCTTATAAATCACCGAATTGTTCAACCGTTCGATGAGAATCACCTACTATCACATAACAAGTCATTCTAAGCTTACAAGCAATTCTTAGCTGAAAAATCATCAAATCGATCAACCATTCGATGAGAATTAGCAACAATCACGTAATAAGCCATTCTGTGATTGCAAATCACCAAATAGGTCAACCTTTCGGTGAGAATCAATTACAATCACGTAACTAGCCATTCTGAGCTTACAAATTACCAAATCGAACAACTCTTCGATGAGAATCAGCTACAATCACATAACAAGTCATTCTGAGCTTATAAAGCACTCAGTCAGTCAACCATTCGATGAGAATTAATTACAATCACGTAACAATCTATTCTGAGCTTACAAATCACCGAATCGGTCAACCGTTTGATGAGAATCAATAACAATAACGTAACAAGCCATTCTGGGCTTATAAATCACTGAATCGGTCAAACATTTGATGAGAATCAATTACAATCATGTAATAAGCTGTTCTGAGCTTACAAATCACCTAGTCGGTCAACTCTTCAATGAGAATTATCTATAATCATTTGATGAGAATCAGCTACAATGACGTAACAAGCCATTCTTATCTTACAAATCATCAAATCGGTCAATTATTTGGTGAGAATCAGCTACAATCATGTAACAAGCATTTTTGACGTTACAAATCATCGAATTGGTCAACCACTTTATAAGAATCGGCTACAATCATGTGAAAAGCCATTTTAAGCTTACAAATCATCCAATCAGTCAACCATTCGATAAGAATCAGCTACAATCATGGAACAAATGATTGTGAGCTTATAAATCAACAAATCGGTCAACCGTTCGATGAAAATCACCTACAATCACATAACGAGCCATTTTAAGTTTACAAATCACTAAATCGGTCAACTATTTTTTGAGAATCAGCTAAAATCATGTAACAAGCAATTTTGAGCTTACAAATCACATAATCGGTGAACCATTTGATGAGTATTAATTACAACCACATAACAAGCCAGTCTAAGCTTACAAATCACTGAATCGGTCAACTGTTCAATGAGAATTGATTGCAATCATGTAACAAGCCATTCTGATCTTACAAATCACCAAATTGGTCAACCATTAGATGAGAATCAGCTATAATCAGCTAACAACATATTCAAAGTTTACAAATCACCGAATCGGTCAACCATTCAATGAGAATCAACTACAATCACATAACAAGGCATTCTGAGGTTATAGATCACCAAATCAATCAACCGTTTGATGAGAATTGATTACAATCATGTAACAAGCCCCTCTAGGCTGACAAATCACTGAATTGGTTAACCATTCGATGAGAATCAGCTACAATAATGTAACAAGTCATTATGAGCTTATAAATCATCGAATTGATCAACCGTTCGATGAGAATCACCTACAATCACATAACAAGCTATTCTAAGCTAACAAATCACTAAATCGGTCAACGGTTTGATGAGAATCAGCTACAATCATGTAACAAGCCATTCTGAGCTTATAAATCACCAAATCGATCAATCGCTTGATGAGAATTAGCTACAATCTCATAACAAGCCATTCTGAGCATACAAATTACTGAATCAAACAACTGTTCGATGAGAATCAGATACAATCAGCCAGTCTGACCTTACAAATCATTGAATCGATCACCAGTTCGAAGAGAATCAATTACAATCACATAAAAAGCCATTCTGAGCTTACAAATCACTAAATCGATCAACTGTTCTATGAGAATCAATTATAATAATCGCGTAAAAAACCATTTTGAGCTTACAAATGACCAAATCAGTCAACCATTTGATTAGAATCAATTACAATCCTGTAACAAGCCATTCTGAGCTTACAAGTCACCAAATTGGTCAACCTTTCGGTGAGAATCAATTACAATCACGTAACAAGGCATTCTGAGCTTACAAATTACCAAATCGGTCAACCCTTTTATGCGAATCAGCAACAACCACATAACAAGCCATTTTGAGCTTATAACTGAATAGGTCAACTGTTCGATGAAAATCAATTACAATGATGTAACAATCCATTCTGAGCTTACAAATCACCGAATCGGTCAATCATTCGATTATAATCAATAAAAATAATGTAACAAGCCATTCTGAGCTTACAAATCATTGAATCGGTCAATCATTCGATGAGAATCAATTACAATAATGTAATAAGCTATTCTGAGCTTACAAATCATCGAGTCGATCAACTATTTGATGAAAATTATCTATAATCATGTAACGATTCTAAACTTACAAATCATTGAATTGATCGATTGTTCGATGAGAATCAGCTACAATCATGTAAGAAGCCATTCTGAGCCTATAAATTATCGAATTGGTTAACCACTCGATAAGAATCAACTACAATCACATAACAAGCCATTCTTAGCTTACAAATCACCGAATCGGTCAACTGTTCGATGAGAATTAGCTACAATAATGTAACAAGCTATTCTAAGCTTACAAATCACCGAATCGGTCAACCATTTGATGAAAATCAATTACAATCATGTGACAAGCCATTATTAGTATACAAATCACCGTATCGGTCAACCATTCGATGAGAGTCGGTTACAATCATGTAACAAGCCATTCTGAGCTTACAAATCATCAAATCAGTCAACCGTTCGATGAGAATAAACTTCTATCATATAACAAGCCATTCTAAGTTTACCAATCACCGAATCGGTCAACCCTTCGACGAGAATCAATTACAATCACGTAACAAGCCATTCTGAGCTTACAAATCACTGAACTGGTCAACTGTTCAAAGAGAATAAATTGTTAGTGTAATTATATTTTACACTTATTAATTAAATCACTTCAGTTTAATTAATTAAGTTATTTATTACTCTATTTTCTTAAGCTATTTTAGGTGCATTATAATTAATATCTTTATTAATTATAATGTGCAACCTAGTATTTTAAGACTTTAGGGTTTTGCTCACCTTTATAGGTTGAACCTTGTATAAAAATTTTCATTAACTTGGATCCTAATTTTGCTCTTACATTTTGAGTAACTTCTGAGTTTTGCCTTTTGCTTCTTTATGCTTCTCTCCTGTAACAGGTTATTTGCATGCAGGTATTCTTGGCGTTCTGTGGATTTGTATCTCTCAAATCTGACATAAAAAATAATCACGTAACAAGCCATTTTGAGCTTACAAATCACTGAATCAGTCAACTGTTCGATGAGAATCAATTACAATTACATAACAAATCATTCTGAGCTTACAAATCATCGAATTAGTCAACCATTTGATAAG
The DNA here is from genome assembly GCA_027943335.1 of Chamaecyparis obtusa. Taxonomy (NCBI): domain Eukaryota; kingdom Viridiplantae; phylum Streptophyta; class Pinopsida; order Cupressales; family Cupressaceae; genus Chamaecyparis; species Chamaecyparis obtusa. The sequence goes on along the minus strand of BSBK01000740.1, from coordinate 7,939,402 downwards.
AATCAACTACAATCACGTAACAAGCCATTATGAGCTTAAAATCATCCAATCGGTCAACTGCTCGATGAGAATAAGCTACAATCATGTAACAAATAAGTGTGAGCTTATAAATCACCAAATCGGGCAACCGTTCGATGAGAATCACATTCTAAGCTTACAAATCACCGAATTAGTCAACTGTTCGATGAGAATCAGCTAAAATCATGTAACAAGCCATTCTAAGCTTATAAATCATCGAGTCGGTCAACAACTTGATGAGAATCAACTATAATCACATAACAAGCCATTTTGAGCTTACAAGTCACTGAATCAGTGAACTGTTAGATGAGAATCAGCTACAATGATGTAACAAGCCAGTCTGACCTTACAAATCACTGAATCAGTCATCAGTTCAATGAGAATCAATTACAATGATGTAACAAGCCATTCTAAGCTTACAAATCACTGAATTGGTCAACTGTTTGGTGAGAATCAATTACAATCACGTAAAAAGTCATTCTAAGCTTACAAATCATTGAATCAGTCAACCATTCGATGAGAATCAGCTACAATCACATAACAAGCCATTCTGAGCTTACAAATCACTGAATCCGTCAACTATTTGATAAAAATCAATTACAATCATGTAAAAAGCCATTCTGAGCTTACAAATCACCGAATCGGTCAACCATTTGATGAGAATACATTACAATCATGTAACAAGCCATTATGAGCTTTCAAAGCAATGAATTGGTCAACCGTTCGATGAGAATAATCTAAAAGCATGTAAAAGCCAAATTCTGAGCTTAGAAATCACTAACTTGGTCAACCATTTGTTTAGAATCAGCTAAAATCATGTAAGAAGCCATTTTGAACTTACAAATCATCGAATAGGTGAACCATTCGATGAGAATAAGTTACAATCAGGTAACAACCCATTCAGAGCTTACAAATCGTCGAACCAACTACAATCATGTAATAAGTCATTCTGTGCTTACAAATCACCAAACAAGCCATTTTGAGCTTACAAATTACCAAATTGGTCAACCCTTCGATGAGAATCAGCTACAATTGCATAACAAGCCATTTTGAGCTTATAAATCACTGAATCGGTCAATCGTTCGATGAGAATCAATTATAATCACATAACAATCCATTCTGAGCTTACAAATGACTGAATCGGTCAACTATTTGATCAGAATCAATAACAATAATGTAACAAGCCATTCTAATCTTACAAATCACTGACTCAGTCAATCGTTCGATGAGAATCAATTACAATCATGTAATAAGTCATTTTAAGCGTACAAATCACCGAGTCAGTTAATTGTTCGATGAGAATTATCTATAATCATGTAACAAGCAATTCTGAGCTTACAAATCATTGAATCAGTCGATCGTTTGATGAGAATCAACTACAATCATGTAACAAGCCATTCTAAGCTTACAAATTACCGAATCGGTCAACCACTCGATGAGAATTAGCTACAATCACGTAACAAGCCATTCTTAGCCTACAAATCATAGAATCGGTCAACTGTTCAATGAGAATCAGCTACAATTATGTGACAAGCCATTCTGAGCTTACAAATCACCGAAACAGTCAACCATTCGATGAGAATCAATTACAATCATGTAACAAGCCATTCTTAGCTTACAAATCACTGTATCAGTGAGAGTCAGCTACAATCATGTAAAAAGCCATTCTGAGCTTACAAATCACGAATCAATCAACCGTTCGATGCGAATCAATTAAAATTATGTAACAAGCTATTTTGAGCTTACAAATCACCGAATCAGTCAACCATTTGATAAGACTTAGCTACAATCATGTAACAAGCTATTCTGAGCTTACAATTCATCCAATCAGTCAACCGTTCGATGAGAATCAGCTACAATCATGTAACAAATAATTGTGAGCTTATAAATCACCAAATCAGTCAACTGTTTAATGAGAATCACCTACAATCAGGTAACAAGCCATTCTAGGCTTACAAATCACTGAATCGGTTAACCTTTCGTTGAGAATCAGCTACAATCACATAACAAGCCATTCTGAGCTTATAAATAACCGAATCGGTCAACCGCTCCATGAGAATCAGCTAAAATCACTTAACAAGCCATTCTGAGCTTACAAGCCATTGTGAGCTTACAATAACTGAATCGATCAACCATTCGATGAAAATCAGCTACAATCACGTAACAAGCCATTTTGATCTTACAAATCATCGAATCGGTCAACTGTTTGATGAGAATCAATTACAATTATGTAACAAGCCATTCTGAGGTTACAAATCACTGAATCAGTCAACTTCTCATGAGATTTATTACAATCATGTAACAAGCCATTCTTAGTTTACAAATCACTGAATTAGTGAACTATTCGATGAGAATCAGCTAGAATCATGTAACAACCTATTCAGAGTTTTACAAATCACCAAATCAATCAACCATTCGATGAGAATAAACTTCTATCACATAATAAGCCATTCTAAGCATACAAATCACCGAATCAGTCAACCGTTCGGTGAGAATCAATTCAATCATGTAAGAAGCCATTGTGAGCTTACAAATCACTGAATCGGTCAACCATTCGATGAGAATCAACTACAATCACGTAACAGCCATTCTGAGCTTACAAATTACCAAATCGGTCAACCACTCGATGAGAATCAGCTACAATCATGTAAGAAGCCATTCTTAGCTTACAAATCACCGAATCAACCGTTCGATGATAATTAACTTCTATCACATAACAAGTCATTCTAAGATTATAAATCACTGAAGCGGTCAACCATTCGATGAGAATCAATTACAATCATGTAACAAGCCATTTTGAGCTTAAAAATCACCGAATCAGTCAACCGTTCGATGAGAATCAGATACCATTACGTAACAAGCCATTCTGAGCTTCCAAATCACCAAATACCTTTATAGGTTTAACCTTGTAAATATTTTTTCATTAATTTGGATCATAATTTTGCTCTCACGTTTTGAGTAACTTCTGAGTTTTATCTTTTGCTTCTTTCTGCTTCTTTGTTGTAATAGGTTATTTGCATGTAGGTATACTTAGCGTTCTGTGGATTTGTATCTCTCAAATCCTACATAAATAATAATCATGTAACAAGCCATTCTAAGCTTACAACTTAGTGAATTGGTCAATCGTTCGATGAGAGTCAGCCAAAATCATGCAACAAGCCATTCTAAGCTTATAAATCATCGAATCGGTCAACCGCTCGATTAGAATCAGTGACAATCACATAACAAGTCATTCTGAGTTTACAAATCACTGAATCAATCAACCGTTCGATGAGAATCAACTACAATCATGTAAAAAGCTATTTTGACGTTACAAATCACTGAATCGGTCACCATTTCGATGAAAATCACTTACAATTACGTAACAAGCGATTTTGAGCATACAAATCACTAAATTGGTCAACCGTTCGATGATAAATTAATTATAATAACATAACAAGCCAATCTGAGCTTACAAATCACCGAATCGGTTAACCGTTCAATGAGAATTGATTACAACCACATAACAAGTCATTTTGATCTTACAAATCACCGAATTGGTAAACCACTCGATGAGAATCAGCTACAATCAAGTAACAACCCATTCAGAGCTTACAAATCATCGAATCGGTCAACCATTTGATTAGAATCAATTACAATCAGGTAACAAGCCATTTTGAGGTTACAATCCTGTAACAAGCCATTATGAGCTTACAAATCACCAAATCGGTCAACCATTTGGTGAGAATTAATTACAATCATGTAACAAGCTATTCTGAGTTTACAAATCACCGAATCGATCAACCGTTTGATGAGAATCAGCTACAATAACGTAACAAGCCATTCTAAGCTTACAAATCATCGAATCGGTCAACCATTTGATGAGAATCAACAACAATCACGTAAGAACCCATTATGTGCTTACAAATCACCGAATAGTTCAACCTTTCAGTGAGAATCAATTACAATCATGTAACAAGCCATTCTGAGCTTACAAATCACTGAATCGGTCAACTCTTCGATAAGAATAAGCTACAATCACGTAACAAGCCATTCTGAGCTTACAAATCACCAAATCGGTCAACCGTTTGATGAGAATCAATTATAATCATGTAACAAGCCATTCTGAGCTTACAAATTATCGAATCGGTCAACCGTTTGATGAGAATCAATAACAATAATGTAACAAGCCATTTGAGCTTACAAATCATTTAATCGGTTAATCATTCGATGAGAATCAATTACAATCATGTAATGAGCCATTCTGAGGTTTACAAATCATCGAGTCGGTCAACTGTTCGATGAGAATTATCTATAATCATGTAACAAGCGATTCAGAGCTTACAAATCACTGAATCGGTCGATCATTTAATGACAATCAGCTACAATCATGTAACAAGCCAGTTTGAGCTTATAAATCACCAAATCAATCAACTATTCAATGAGAATTGATTACAACTACGTAACAAGCCATTCTTAGCTTAGAAATCACTATATCGGAAAACCATTTGATGAGAGTCAGCTACAACCATGTAACAAGCCATTCTGATCTTACAAATCACCGAATCAATCAACTGTTTGATGAGAATCAACTTCTATCACATAACAAGCTATTATAAGCTTACAAATCACCGAATCGGTCAACCGTTCGATGAGAATTAATTACAATTATGTAAAAAACCATTCTGAGCTTAAAAATCATTGAATCAGTCAACCGTTCTAAGAGAATAAATTGTTAAAGTAATTATATTTTACACTTAGTAATTAAATCACTTCGGTTTAATTAATTAAGTTATATATTACTCTGTTTTATTAAGCTATCTCTTAGGTGCATTATAATTAATATCTTTATTAATTATAATGTGCAACCTAGTTTTTTTAGAATTTAGGGTTATCTTCACCTTTATAGATTGAACCTTGTAAATCTTTTTTCGTTAACTTGGATCATAATTTTGCTCTCACATTTTGAGTAACTTCTATGTTTTGCCCTTTGCTTCTTTCTGCTTCTCTCTTGTAACAAGTTATTTGCATGCAGGTATTCTTGGCGTTCTGTAGATTTGTATCTCTCAAATCCTACATCAATAACAATCACGTAACAAGGCATTCTGAGCTTACAAATCATCGAATCGGTCACCAGTTCGATGAAAATCAATTACAATCACGTAACAAGCCATTCTGAGCTTACAAATCATCGAATTGGTTAACCGTTTGATGAGAATCAGCTACAATCACGTAACAAGTCATTCTGAGCTTACAAATCATCGAATAGGTCAACCGTTCAATGAGAATCAATTACAATCACGTAACAAGCCATTCTGAGCTTACAAATCAAAGAATCGATCAACCATTTGATAAGAATCAACTACAATCACGTAGCAAGCCATTCTGAGCTTACAAATCATGAATCGATCAACTATTTGATGAGAATCAATTACAATCATGTAACAAGCCAGTCTGAGCTTACAAATCACCGAATCAGTCGACCGTCGATGAGAATCAAATACCATTACGTAATAGGCCATTTTGAGCTTCCAAATCACCAAATCGGTCAACCGTTCGATGAGAATCAATTACAATCATGTAAGAAGCCATTTTGAGCTTACAAATTACCGAATCGGTCAACCGTTTGATGCGAATCAGCTACAATATCGTAGCAAGCCATTCTAACTTTAAAAATTATTGAATCGGTCAACCGTTCGATGAGAATCAATTAGAATCACGTAACTACCCATTCTGATCTTAGGAATCACTCAATTGGTCAACTATTTGATGATAATCAATTACAATCACGTAACAAGTCATTCTAAGCTTACAAATCACTGAATCGGTAAACTGTTTGATGAGAATCAGCTACAATCATGTAACAAGCCATTCTGAGCTTACAAATTTCTGAATCAATCAACCCTTTGATGAGAATGAGCTACAATCACGTAACAGCTCATTCTGAGGTTACAAATCACCAAATCGATTAAAAGTTTGATGATAATCAGCTACAATACATATCAAGCCATTTTGAGTTTACAAATCATCTAATAGGTCAACCGTTTGATTATAATCAGCTACAAATCACCAAATCGGTGAACGGTTCGATGAGACTTAGTTAAAATCATGTAATAAGCCTTTTTGAGCTTACAAATCTCTAAGTCGCTCAACCGTTCCATGAGAATCAATTACAATAATGTAACAAACCATTCTGAGGTTACAAATCACTGAATCGATCAACCGTTTGATGAGAATCAGCTACAATCACGTAACAAGCTATTATGAAGTTACAAATGACCGAATTAGTCAACCATTTGATGACAATCAACTACAATCACGTAACAAGCCATTCTGAACTTACAAATCACTGAATAGGTCAACCGTTCGATGAGAATATGTTACAATCACTTAACAAGCCATTCTGAGCTTACAAATCATTCAATCGATCAATCGCTCGATGAAAATCAGCTACAATCAAGTAACAAGCCATTCTGAGATTACAAGTCACCGAATCAGTCAATCATTCGAGAAGAATCAGCTGCAATCACATAACAAGCTATTCTGAGCTAACAAATCACCGAATCGGTCAACCGTTTGATGAGACTCAATTACAATTATGTAACAAGCCATTTTGAGCTTACAAATCAACAAATTGGTCAACCGTTTGATTAGAATCAATTACAATCAGGTAACAAGCCATACTAAGCTTAAAAATCATCAAATTAGTCAACTGTTCAATGAGAATCAGCTACAATCATGTAACAGGCCATTATGAACTTACAAATCACTGAATCGGTTAATCGCTTGATGAGAATCAGCCACAATCAAGTAATAAAACATTCTGAGCTTACAAATCACCGAATCGATCAGTCGTTTGAGGAGAATCAGCTGCAATCACGTAACAAGCCATTATGAGCTTACAAATCACTGAATCGGTCAATCGCTCGATGAGAATCAACCACAATCAAGTAACAAAACATTCTAAGCTTACTTATCACTGAATCGGTCAGTCGTTCGAGGAGAATTAGTTGCAATCACGTAACAAGCCATTCTAAGCTAACAAATCACCGAATCGGTCAACTGTTCAATGAGACTCAACCTACAATAACGTAACAAGCCATTTTGAGCTTACAAATCAATGAATCGGTCAACCGTTCGATTTTGAGCTTAAAAATCATTGAATTGATCAACCGATCGATGAGAATCAGCTACAATCACCTAACAAGCCATTCAGAGCTTACAAATCATCGAATAGGTCAACCATTCGATGAGTATCAGCTACAATCATGAAACAAGCCATTTAGAGATTACAAATTATCGAATCGATCAACTGTTCGATGAGAATCTGTTACAATCACGTAACAAGCCATTCTGAGCTTACAAATTAATTAATTGGTCAAGTGTTTGATGAGAATCAATTAAAATCATGTACCAAGCCATTTTGAGCTCAAAAATCACCGAATCGATCTACAGTTCGATGACAATCAACTACAATCACGTAACAAGCCCTTCTAAACTTACAAATCACTAAATCGGTCAACCGCTCAATGAGAATCAGCTACAATCATGTAACAAACCATTTTGAGCTTACAAATCATCTATTCGATCAACTCTTCATTGAGAATCAATTCCAATCACATAACAAGCCATTCTAATCTTTCAAATCACTGAATCGGTCAACCGTTCGATGAGAATTACCTATAATTATGTAACAAAGCATTCTAAACTTATAAATAACCAAATCAATCAACCGTTCGATGAGAAATAATTATAATCACGTGACAAGCTATTCTGAGGTTACAAAATCACCGAATCGGTCAACTATTCGATTAGAATCAATTACAATTAGGTAACAAGCCATTTCAAGCTTACAAATCACCAAATCGGTCAACTGTTTGATTAGAATCAGCTACAATCATGTAACAAGCCACTGAATCGGTCAGTCTTTTGATAAGAATTAGCTAAAATCACATAACAAGCCAGTCTAAGCTTGCAAATCATCGAATCAGTCAACCGTTCAATGAGGATCAGCTATAATCAAATAACAATCCATTCTGAGCTTACAAATCATCGAATCGGTCAACCATTCGATTAAAAGTAGCTACAATCACGTAACAAGCCATTCTAAGCCTAAAAATTACCGAATCAGTCAACAATTTGATGAGAATGAGCTACAATCACGTAACAAGCCATTCTGAGTTTACAAATCATTGAATCGGTTAACCGTCCAATGAGAATTAGCTAAAATCACGTAACAAGCCATTATGAGCTAATAAATCACCGAATCGATCAACTGCTCAATGAGAAACAATTACAATCACGTAACAAGACTTTCTAAGCTTAGAAATCACCAAATTGGTCAATCATTTTATGAGAATTAGCTAAAATCACCTACAAAGCCATTTTGAGCTTGCAAATAACCGAATCAGTCAACCGTTCAATGAGGATGAGTTACAAACACGTAAAGAGCCGTATAAATCACTGAATCGGTCAACCGCTCAATGAGAAACAATTACATTCATGTAACAAGCCATTTTGAGCTTATAAATCACTGAATCGGTCAACTGTTTGATGAGAATCAATTACAATTATGTAACAAAACATTCTAAGCTTACAAATCATGGAATCAGTCAACTGTTCGATGAGAATTTGCTACAATCACTTAACAAGCCATTCTGAGCTTACAAATCACCGAATCGATCAACCGTTTGATTAGAATCAGCTACAATCATGTAACAAGTTATTTTGAGCTTAAAAATTACCGAATCGGTCAACCGTTCAAAGAGAATGAGCTACAATCACTTAACAAGCCATTTTGAGCTTACAAATCACTGAATCGGTTAACCGTTTGATAAGAACTAGCTACAATCATGTAACAAGCTATTCTGAGTTTACAAATCACTGAATACATTACAATCACTTAACAAGCCATTTTAAGCTTACAAATCACTGAATCGGTCAACCGTTCGATGAGAATCAATTACAATGACGTAACAAGCCATTTTGAGCTTACAAATCATCAAATTGTCATCTATTCGATGAGAATCAATTAGAATCATGTAAAAGCCATTCTGAACTTACAAATCATCGAATCAGTCAACCGTTTGATGAGAATCAATTACAATCACCTAACAATTCATTATGAGCTTACAAATCATCGAATTGGTCAACCGTTCGATGATAATCAGCTACAATCATGTAACAACCCATTCTGAACTTACAAATTTATCGAATTAGTCAACCGTTCAATGAGAATCAGCTACAATCATGTAACAAGACATTCTGAGCTTATAAATCACCGAATCGGTCAATGATTGGATGAGAATCAATTACAATCACCGAGTTGGTCAACTATTTCATGAGAATCAATTACAGTCATGTAACAAGCCAGTTTGAGCTTAAAAATAACCAAATCGGTCAACCGTTCAATTAGAATCAGATACCATCACGTAAACAACCCATTCTGAGCTTACAAATCACCGAATCGGTCAACCGTTTGATGAAAATCAATTACAATCACGTAACAAGCCATTCTGGGCTTACAAATCACCAAATTAGTCAACCGTTTAATGAGAATAAGCTAAAATCACGCAACAAGCCATTCTAATCTTACAAATCACTGAATTGGTGAACCATTCGATGAGAATCAATTACAATCACGTAACAAGCCATTCTGAGCTTACAAATCACCAAATCAGTCAACCGTTCGATGAGTATCAGATATAATCACGTAAAAAGTCATTCTGAGATTATAAATCACTAAATCGGTCAACTGTTCGATGACAATCAATTACAATCACGTAATAAGCCATTATGAGCTTACAAATCACCAAATCGGTCAACAGTTTGATGAGAATAAGCTACAATCATGTAACAAACACTTCTGAGCTTACAAATTAATGAATTGGTCAACCGTTCGATGAGGATCAATTATAATCACGTAACAAGCTATTGTGCACTTACAAATCATTGAATCCGTCAACCGTTCGATGAGAATCAATTAGAATCATGTAACAAGCCATTCTGAGCTTTCAAATTGCTGAATCGGTCAACCGTTTGATGAGAATCAGATACCATCATGTAACAAGCCATCATGTGCTTACAAATCATTGAATTGGTCAACCCTTCAATGGGAATCAATTACAATCACGTAACAAGCCATTCTGAGCTTACAAATCACTAAGTAGGACAACTGTTGATTCGAATCAGCTACAATCACCTAACAAGCCATTATGAGCATACAAATCACCGAATCGATTAATTATTTGATGAGAATCAGCTACAATCACGTAACAAGCCATTCTGAGCTTAGAAATCATTGACTTGGTCAACCATCGATGAGAATCAATTACAATCACATAACAAGACATTCTGAGCTTACAAATCACTGACTCGGTCAACCGTTCGATGAGAATCAATTAAAATCATGTAACAAGCCATTATGAGCTCACAAATCACCAAATCGGTCAACTGTTCGATGTGAATTAATTACAATAACAAGCCATTCTAAGCTTACAAATCACCTAATTGGTCAATCGTTCGATGAGAATCAGCTACAAACACGTAAGAAACCATTCTAAGCTTACAAATCATAGAATCGGTCAACCGTTCGATGAGAATCAGCTAAAATAAGGTAACAAGCCATTATGAGCTTACAAAACATTGAATCAGTTTACCATTCGATAAGAATTAGGTATAACCACGTAACAAACCATTCTGAGCTTACAAACCACCGAATCGGTCAACAATTCGATGAGAATAAATTACAATCACGTAACAAGCCATTCTGACCTTTCAAATCACCGAATAAGTCAACCGCTTGATGAGAATCAATTATAATCACATGACAACCCATTTCAAGCTTACAAATCACTGATTCGATCAACCGTTTGATGAGAATCAGCTAAAATTAGTTCACAAGTCATTCTAAGCATACAAATCATTGAATTGGTCAACCATTCAATGAGAATCAATTACAATCATGTAACATGCCATTCTGAGCTTAGAAATCACCGAATTGGTCAACCTTTCGATGAGAATCAGCTACAATCACGTAACAAGTCATTCTGCGCTTACAAATCATAGAATCGGTCAACCGTTCGATTAGAATCAGCTACAATCATGAAACAAGCCATTCTGAGCTTACAAATTACCGAATCAATCAACTATTCGATGAGAATCAGCTACAATCACATAAAAATCCATTCTGAGTGTACAAGTCACCGAATCGGTCAACTGTTCGATGAAAATCAATTACAATCAAGTAACAAGCCATTCTGAGCTTATAAATCACCGAATCGTTCAACCGTTCGATGAGAATCAGCTACAATCATGTTACAAGCCTTTATGAGCTTACAAATCACTCAAACGGTCAACTGTTCGATGAGAATTAGCTAAAATCACATAACAAAACATTTTGACCTTACAAATCACTGAATCGGTCAACCATTCAATGAGAATCAATTACAATCATGTAACAAGCCCATCTAAGCTTTCAAATCACTGAATCGGTCAACCATCCGATGAGAATCAGCTACAATCAGGTAACAAGACATTATGAACTTACAAATAACAAAATTGGTCAACGGTTCGATGAGGATCAGCTACAATCATGTAACAAGCCAGTCTTAACTTACAAATCATCAAATTGGTAAAGAGATCGATGAGAATTAGCTAAAATCATGCAACAAGCTATTCTTAGCTTAAGAATCATCGAATCGGTCAACAATTGGATGAGAATCAGCTACAATCACATAACAAGCCATTCTGAGCTTATAAATCACTAAATCATTCAATCGTTCGATGAGAATCAATTACAATCACGTAACAAGCCTTTCTAGGCTTACAAATCATTGAATTGGTCAACAGTTCGATGAGAATCAGCTACAATCACGTAACAAGCCATTATGACCTTACAAATCACCGAATTGGTCAACCGTTCGATGAGAATCAGCTACAATCACGTAGCAAGTAATTCTAAGCTTAGAAATCATAGAGTCAGTCAACCGTTCGATAGGAATCAGCTACAATCACATAATAAGCTATTCTAATGGATCATAATTTTGCTCTCACATTTTGAGTAACTTCTGAGTTTTGCCTTTTGCTTCTTTCTACTTTTCTCCTGTAATAAGTTATTTGCATGCAGGTATTCTTGGCGTTCTGTGGATTTGTATCTATCTAATCCTACATAAATAACAATCACAAAAGAAGCCATTATGAGCTTACAAATCACCAAATTGGTCATTCATTCGATGAGACTCAATTACAATTACATAACAAGCCATTCTGAGCTTACAAATCACCGAATCAGTTGACCATTTGATAAGAATCAGCTACAATCAAGTAACACGCCATTCTGAGCTTACAAATCATCCAATCGGTCATCCGTTCGATGAGAATAAGCTACAATGACGTAACAAGCCATTCTAAGTTTATAAATCACTGAATCAGTCAATGGTTATAGATCACCAAATTGGTGAACCGTTCAATTAGAATCAATTACAATCACATAACAAGCCATTCTGAACTTACAAATCACTGAATTGGTTAACCGTTCGATAAGAATCAATTATAATCATGTAACAAGTCTTTTTTAGCTTACAAATGACCAAATCGATCAACCGTTCGATGAGACTCAACTACAATTACGTAACAAGCCATTCTGCACTTAAAAATCATTGAATCGGTCAACGGTTCGATGAGAATAGGTCAACCTTTCGGTGAGAATCAATTACAATCATGTAACAAGCTAGTCTGAGCTTACAAATTACCAAATCGATCAACCCTTTGATGAGAGTTAGCTACAATCACATAACAAGCCGGTCTGAGCTTATAAATCACAGAATCGATCAACTGTTCGATGAGAATCAATTGCAATCACGTAACAATCTATTCTAAGCTTACAAATCATTGAATCGGTCAACCATTCGATAAGAATGAATAACAATAATGTAACAAGCCATTCTGACCTTACAAATCACTGAATCAGTCAATCTTTCGATGTGAATCAATTACAATCATGTAATAAGCCATTCTGAGCTTACAAATCACCGAGTCAACCAACTGTTCAATGAAAATTATCTATAATCATGTAACAAGCAATTCTGAGCTTACAGTCGATCGTTCGATGACAGTCAGCTACAATCATGTAACAAGCCATTTCGAGCTTACAAATTACTGAATCGGTCAACCACTCGATGAGAATTAGCTACAATCATGTAACAAGCCATTATTAGCTTACAAAACACCGAATCGGTCAACTATTCTATGAGAATCAGCTACAATCATGTAACAAGCCATTCTGAGGTTACATATCACCGAATCGGTCAACCATCGATGAGAATCAATTACAATCATGTAACAAGCCATTCTTAGCATACAAATCACCGTATCGGACAACCATTCGATGAAAGTCAGCTACAATCATGTAACAAGCCATTATGAGCTTACAAATCACCAAATCAATCAACCGTTCGATTAGAATCAACTTCTATCACATAACAAACCATTCTAAGCTTACAAATCACTGAATCGGTCAACCGTTCGATGAGAATCAATTACAATCACGTAACAAGCCATTCTGAACTTACAAACCACTCAACCGGTCAACCGTTGTAAGAGAATAAATTGTTAGAGTAATTATATTTTACACTTATTAATGAAATCACTTCGGTTTAATTAATTAAATTATTTATTTTCTTAAGTTATCTCTTAGCTGCATTATAATTAATATCTTTATTAATTATAATGTGTAACCTATTTTTTAATACTTTAGGGTTTTGTTCACCCTTATATGTTGAACTTTGTAAATCTTTTTTCATTAACTTGGATCATAATTTTGCTCTCACATTTTGAGTAACTTTTTAGTTTTGCATTTTGCTTCTTTCTACTTCTCTCCTATAACAGGTTATTTGCATGTAGGTATTCTTAGCGTTCTGTGGATTTGTATCTCTCAAATCTTACATAAATAACAATCATGAAACAAGCCATTATGAGCTTACAAATCCCCAAATCGATCAACCGTTCGATGAGAATCAATTATAATTATGTAACAAGCCTTTTTGACCTTACAAATCACCAAATCAGTGAACCATTCAATGAGAATTAGCTACAATCATGTAAAGAACTCACCGAATCAGTCAACCACTCGATGAAAATAAGCTACAATCACATAACAAGCCATTCTGAGCTTACAAATCAGATCATTGAATCGTTCGATGAGAATCAGCTACAATCAAGTAACAAGCCAATCTGACCTTACAAATCACTAAATCGGTCAGTAGTTCGATGAGAATCAATTACAATCTAGTAACAAGCCATTATGAGCTTACAAATCACCGTATTGGTCAACCGTTCGATGAGAATCAGCTACAATCATGTAACAAGGCATTTTGAGCTTACAAATCACTGAATAGGTCAACCGTTCGGTGAGAATCAATTACAATCATGTAACAAGCCATTCTGAGCTTACAAATCACTGAATCGGTCAACCATTCGATGAGAATCAGCTACAATCACATAACAAGCCATTCAGAGCTTACAAATCACCGAATCGGTCAACGGTTTAATGAGAATCAGCTAAAATCATGTAATAAGCCATTCTGAGTTTATAAATCATAGAATCGATCAACCCTTTGATGAGAATTAATTACAATCACATAACAAGCCAGTTTGAGCTTACAAATCACCGAATCGGTCAACTGCTCAATGACAATTGATTAGCACCACGTAACAAATCTTTATGATCTTACAAATCACCAAATTGGTCAACCGTTCGATGAGAATTAACTACTATCAAGTAACAACCCATTCAGAGCTTACAAATCACCGAATCAGTCAACCATTCGATGAGAATCAACAACAATTACGTAATCAGCCATTTCAAGGTTACTGATCATGAAATTGGTGAACCGTTCGATAAGAAACAGTTACAATCACATAACGAGCCATTCTGAGCTTACAAATTACTGAATCGGACAACCGTTCGATGAGAATCAATTATAATCATGTAATAAGCTATTTTGAGCTTACAAATGACCAAATCTATCAACCATTCGAGAAGAATCAATTACAATCCTATAACAAGCCATTCTGAGCTTACAAATCACCAAATTGGTCAACCGTTTGATGAGAATTAATTATAATCACGTAACAAGCCATTTTGAGGTTAGCAATCACTGAATCAGTCAACCATTTGATGAGAATTAGCTACAATAACTTAACAAGCCATTTTGAGTTTACAAATCACTGAATCGGTCAACCGTTTGATGAGAGTCAATTATAATCACGTAACAAGCCATTTTGAGCTTACAAATGACCAAATCGATCAATCATTCGATGATAATCAATTACAATTACGTAACAAGCCATTCTGCACTTAAAAATCACTGAATCAGTCAACCATTCGATGAGAATCTATTACAATTACGTAACAAGCCATTCTGAGCTGACAAATCACTAAATCGATCAACCATTCGATGAGAATAAGCAACAATCATGTAATCAGTCATTCTGTGCTTACAAATCACCGAATAGGTCAACCTTTTGGTGAGAATCAATTACAATCACATAACAAGCCATTCTGAGCTTACAAATTACCAAATCGGTCAACCCTTCGAGGAGAATCAGCTAGAATCACATAACAAGCCATTCTAAGCTGATAAATCACTGTATTGGTCAACAGTTCGATGAGAATCAATTACAATCATGTAACAATCCATTCTAAGCATACAAATCACCGAATCGGTCAACTGTTTGATGAGAATCAATAACAATAACGTAACAAACTATTCTGAGCTTACAAATCACTGAATCGGTCAATCATTCGATTAGAATCAATTACAATCATGTAATAAGCCATTCTGAGCTTACAAATCACCGAGTCGGTCAACTGTTCGATTAGAATTATCTATAATCATGTAATAAGCAATTCTGAGCTTACAAATTATTGAATCGATTGATCGTTTGAGGAGAATTAATTATAATCACGTAACAAGCCATTCTGAGCTTACAAATCATTGAATCGGTCAACCATTTGATGAGAATCAACTACAATCAGGTAACAAGCCATTCTATGCTTACAAATCACCGAATCGCTCAATAATTTGATGAGAATCAACTACAATGATGTAACAAGCTATTTTGGGGTTATAGATCACCAAATCAGTCAACCGTTCGATGAGAATTAATTAAAATCATATAACAAGCTATTCTGAGCTTAGAAATCACCGAATCGGTCAACCATTCAATGAGAATCATTTATAATCACATAACAAGACATTTTGACCTTACAAATCACCAAGCCAATCAATTGTTCGATGAGAATTATCTATAATCAGGTAACAAGCTATTCTAAGCTTACAATTCACTGAATTGGTCAACCATTCAATAAGAATCAGCTACAATCACGTAACAAGTCATTCTAAGCTTACAAATCACCGAATCGGTCAACCGTTTGATGAGAATATATTACAATCATATAACAAGTCATTCTGAGCTTACAAATCATTGAATCGGTCAACCATTCAATGAGAATTGATTACAATTATGTAACAAGCCATTCTTAGCTTTCAAATAACCGAATTGGTCAACCATTCGATGAGAGTCAGCTATAATCATGTAACAACTCATTTAGAGCTTACAAATCACCGAATCAATCAACCATTTGATGAGAATCAACTTCTATCACATAATAAGTCATTCTAAGCATACAAATCACCAAATCAGTCAACTGTTCGATGAGAATCAATAAAAATAATGTAACAAGCCATTTTGAGCTTACAAATCACTGAATCGGTCAATCATTCGATGAGAATCAATTACAATTATGTATTAAGTCATTCTGAGCTTACAAATCACAGAGTCAATCAACTATTCGATGAGAATTATCTATAATCTTGTAACAAGCGATTCTGAGCTTACAAATCATTGAATCAGTCATTTGTTCGATGACAATCAACTACAATCAAGTAACAAGCCATTCTGAGCTTACAAATTATCGAATCGGTCAACTACTCGATGAGAGTCAGCTACAATCACGTAACAAGTCATTTTGAACTTACAAATCACCGAATCAATCAACCGTTCAATGAGAATCAACTTCTATGACAAGCCATTCTAAGTTTACAAATCATCGAATCGGTCAACCATTCAATGAAAATTAATTACAATCATGTAACAACCCTTTCTTAGCTTACAAATCATTGAATCGGTCAACCGTTCGATGAGAATCAGCTACAATCATGTAACAAGCCATTCTGAGCTTACAAATCATCGAATCGATCAACCATTCGATGAGAATCAATTATAATCATGTGACAAGTCATTCTTAGCTTACAAATCACCGTATCAGTCAACCATTCGATGAGAGTCAGTTACAATCACATAACAAGCCATTCTGAGCTTACAAATCATCGACTCAGTCAACCGTTCGATGAGAATAAACTTTTATGATATAACAAGTCATTCTAAGTATAAATCACCGAATTGGTCAACCATTCGATGAGAATCAATTAAAATTACGTATGAAGCTATTTTGAGCTTACAAATCACTGAATCAATCAACCATTTGATAAGAATCAGTTACAATCATGTAATAAGCCATACTGAGCTTACAAATTATCCAATCGGTCAACCCTTCGATAAGAATCAGCTACAATTATGTAACAAATGATTGTGAGATTACAAATAATTGAATTGTTCAACCGTTCAATGAGAATCACCTACAATCATGTAACAAGCCATTCTAAGCTTACAAATCACTGAATCAGTCAACTGTTCGATGAGAATCAGCTACAATCATGTAGCAAGTCATTCTGAGCTTATAAATCACTGAATCGGTCAATCGCTCGATGAGAATCAGCAATAATCACATAACAAACAAATCTAAATTTACAAATCATCGAATCGATCAACCATTCGATGAGAATCAGCTACAATAACATAACAAGCCATTCTGAGCTTACAAATTATCGAATCGATCAACCGTTCGATGAGAATCAATGACAATCACGAAACAAGCCATTCTGCACTTACAAATCACCAAATCGGTCAAATGCTTGGTGAGAATCAGCTATAATCACGTAACAAGCCACTCTGAGCTGACAAATTATCAAATCGGTGAACCAGTCGATGAGAATCAGCAACAATCACGTAATAACCCATTTTGTGCTTATCAATCATAGAATTGGTCAACCTTTTGGTGAGAATCAATTACAATCACGTAACGAGGCATTATGAGCTTACAAATTATCGAATCGGTGAACCAGTTGATGAGAATCAGCTACAATCACATAGCAAGTCATTCTTAGCTTACAAATCACCGAATCGGTCAACTGTTCGATGAGAATCACCTACAATCATGTAATAAGCCATTCTGAGCTTACAAATCACCGAACTGGTCAACCATTCGATGAGAATCAATTACAATCATGTAATGCCATTCTTAGCTTAGAAATCACCGTATTGGTCAACCATTCGATGAGGTTCAGCTACAATCACGTAACAAGCCATTCTGAGCTTACAAATCACCGAATCAATCAACCGTTCAATGAGAATCAACTTCTATCACATAACAAGCCATTCTAAGCTTACAAATCACCGAATAGGTCAACCGTTTGATGAGAAATCAATTACAATCACGTAACAAGCCATTCTGAGCTTACAAATCACTGAACTAAACAACCGTTCTAAAAGAATAAATTCTTAGAGTAATTATATTTTACACTTATTAACTAAATCACTTCGGTTTAATTAATTAAGTTATTTATTACTCTATTTTCTTAATCTATCTCTGAGGTGCATTATAATTAATATCTTTATTAATTATAGTGTGCAACCTAATTTTTTTAGACTTTAAGGTTTTGTTCACCTTTATGGGTTGAACCTTGTAAATCTTTTTTCATTAACTTGGATCCTAATTTTGCTCTCACATTTTGAGTAACTTCTAAGTTTTCCCTTTTGCTTCTTTCTGCTTCTCTCCTGTAACAAGTTATTTGCATGCATGTGTTCTTGGCATTCTATGAATTTGTATCTCTCAAATCTTACATAAATAACAATCATGTAACAAGCTATTCTAAGCTTACAAATCACTGAATCGGTCAACTGTTCGATGAGAATTAATTACAATCATGTAACAAGCCATTCTGAGCTTATAAATCACCAAATTGGTCAACCGCTCGATGAGAATCAGCTACAATCACATAACAAGCCATTCTGAGCTTACAAATCACTAAATCAGTCAATTGTTCGATGACAATCAGCTACAATCATGTAACAAGCCATTCTGAGCTTACAAATCACCGAATCGGTCAACCATTCAATGAGGATCAATTACAATTATGTAATGAGCCATTCTTAGCTTACAAATCACCGTATCAGTCAACCATTCGATGAGAGTCAGCTACAATCCCGTAACAAGCCATTTCGAGCTTACAAATCAGCTACAATCACATAACAAGCCATTTTGAGCTTATAAATCACTTAATCGGTCAACCGTTCGATGAGAATCAATTACAATCACGTAACAATCCATTCTAAGCTTACAAATCACTGAATCGGTCAATCCATTTGATAAGAATCAATAACAATAATGTAAGAAGCCATTATGAGCTTAAAAATCACTAAATTGGTGAAGTATTAGATGTGAATAAATTTTTAGAGTAATTATATTTTACACTTATTAACAATCACGTAACGAGCCATTCTAAGCTTACAAATCACTAAATCGATCAACTGTTTGATGAGAATTAGCTACAATCATGTAACAAGCCATTCTGAGCATATTAATCACTGAATCGGCCAACCACTCAATGAGAATCAGCTACAATCACATAACAACCCATTCTAAGCTTATAAATTATTGACTCAGTCAACTGTTCGATGAAAATCAACTACAATCATGTAACAAGCCAGTCTGACCTTACAAATCACTGAATCGGTCACCAGTTCGGTGAGAATCAATTACAATCACATAACAAGCCG
This sequence comes from Chamaecyparis obtusa, assembly GCA_027943335.1. Lineage (NCBI taxonomy): Eukaryota > Viridiplantae > Streptophyta > Pinopsida > Cupressales > Cupressaceae > Chamaecyparis > Chamaecyparis obtusa. The sequence goes on along the minus strand of BSBK01000740.1, from coordinate 7,919,443 downwards.
TTCTAAGCTTACAAATTATGAAATCGGTCAACTGTTCAATGAGAATCAATTACAATTATGTAACAAGCCATTTTGAGCTTACAAATCATCGAATAAGTTGACCATTTGATAAGAATCAGCTACAATCACGTAACACGCCATTCTGAGCTTACAAATCATCCAATCGGTCAACCGTTCAATGAGAATAAGCTACAATCATGTAACAAATGATTGTGAACAATCATCGAATCGGTCAACCATTTAATGAGAATCACCTACAATCACGTAACAAGCCATTCTAAGCTAACAAATAACTAAATTAGTCAACGGTTCGATGAGAATTAGCTACAATCATGTAACAAGCTATTATGAGCTTATAAATCACTGAATCGGTCAACCGCTTGATGAGAATCAGCTACAATCAAATACCATTATGAGCTTACAAATCACTGAATTAGTCAACCGTTCGATGAGAATCAACTACAATCATGTAACAAGCCAATCTGACCTTACAAATCACTGAATCGGTCACCAGTTTGAAGACAATCAATTACAATCATGTAACAAGCCATTCTGAGCTTACAAATCACCGAATTGGTCAATCGTTCAATAAGAATCAGTTACAATCATGTAACAAGCCATTCTGAGCTTACAAATTATCGAATCGGTCAACCGTTTGATGAGAATCAATTACAATCATGTAACAAGCCATTCTAAGCTTATAAATCACCAAATCGGTCAACTGCTCGATGAGAATCGGCTACAATCATATAACAAGCCATTCTAAATTTACAAATCACTAAATTAGTCAACTGTTAGATGAGAATCAGCTATAATCATGTAATAAACCAATCTGACCTTACAAATCACTGAATCGGTCACCAGTTTGATGAGAATCAATTACAATCATGTAAGAAGCCATTCTGAGCTTACAAATCACCGAATTGGTCAACCGTTCCATGAGAATAAGCTACAATCATATAACAAGCCATTTTGAGCTTACAAATCACCGAATAGGTCAACCATTCGATGAGAATCAATTACAATCACCAAATCGGTCAACTATTTGATGAGGATGAATTATAATCCTTTAACAAGCCATTCTTATCTTACAAATCACCGAATCGGTCAACCATTCGATGAGAGTCAGCTGCAATCAAGTAACAAACTATTCAGAGCTTACAAATCACCAAATCAATCAATTGTTTGATGAGAATCAACTTCTATCACATAACAAGTCATTCTAAGCTTACAAATCACCGAATCGGTCAACCGTTCAATGAGAATCAATTACAATCATATAACAAGTCAATCTGAGCTTACAAATCACCGAATCGGTCAACCATTCTAAGAGAATAAATTGTTAATATTTTACACTTATTAAATAAATCACTTTAGTTTAATTAATTAATTAATTTATTACTTTGTTTTCTTAAGCTATCTCTTAGATGCATTATAATTAATATCTTTATTAATTATAATGCGCAACCTAGTTTTTTAAAACTTTAGGGTTTTGTACACCTTTATAGGTTGAACTTTGTAAATCTCTTTTCATTAATTTGGATAATAATTTTGCTCTCACATTTTGAGTAACTTCTGAGTTTTGTCTTTTGCTTCTTTCTGCTTCTCTCCTATAACAGGTTATTTGCATGCCAGTATTCTTGGCGTTCTTTAGATTTGTATCTCTCAAATCCTACATAAATAACAATCACGTAACAAGTCATTCTGAGCTTACAAATCACTGAATCGGTCAACCATTCGATGAGAATCAATTACAATTACGTAACAAGCCATTTTGAGCTCACATATAACTGAATCAGTCAACCATTTGATAAGAATCAACTACAATCACGTAACAAGTCATTATGAGCTTACAAATCATCCAATCGATCAATCGTTTAATGAGAATCAACTACAATCACGTAACAAATCATTGTGAGATTATAAATCACCGAATCGGTCAACTATTTGATGAGAATCACTTATAATCATGTAACAAACCATTCTAAGTTTACAAATCAGTTAACCGTTTGATGAGAATCAGCTATAATCATGTAACAAGCCATTCTGAGCTTATAAATCACCAAATTGTTCAACTGCTCGATGAGAATAAGCTAAAATCATGTAACAAGCCATTTTGAGCTTACAAATGACCAAATAGGTCAACAGTTTGATGACAATCAGCTACAATCACGTAACAAACAATTGTGAGCTTATAAATCACCGAATTGGTCAACCATTCGATGAGAATCACCTACACATAAAGCTAAAGGAATTTCATAACTAATAGCTTGAGCAGCAGCTCGGAGACCAGCTAAAAAAGAATATTTATTATTGGATCCATATCCTGCTATAAGCAGTCCAAGGGGAGCAATACTTGAAATTGCAATCCAAAAGAAAACGCCTATACTAAGATCAATTAAAACAATGTGGCACCAAAGGGAATTATTAGGTAACAAGCCATTCTAAAGTTACAAATCATGGAATAGGTCAATCATTTAATGAGAATCAGCTACAATTATGTAACAAGCCATTCTGAGCTTATAAATCACCGAATCGGTCAACCGCTCAATGAGCATTAGATACAATCACATAACAAGTCATTTTAAGCTTACAAATAACTAGATCAGTCAACCATTCGATGAGAATTAGCTACAATCATGTAACAAGCCAGTCTGACTTTACAAATCACTGAATCGGTCACCAGTTTGATTAGAATCAATTACAATCACGTAACAAGCTATTCTTAGCTTACAAATCAGCGAATTGGTCAATCATTCGATGAGAATCAGCTACAATCATGTAACAAGCCATTCTAAGCTTACAAATCACTAAATAGGTCAACTGTTCGGTGAGAATCAATTACAATCACGTAACAAGCCATTCTGCAGAGCTTACAAATTACTGAATCGGTCAAGCATTCAATAAGAATCAACTACAATAATGTAACAAGTCATTCTGAGCTTACATATCACTGAATCGGTCAACCTTTTGATGAGAATTAATTACAATCATGTAACAAGCCATTATGAGCTTACAAATCACCAAATCGGTCAACCGTTCAATGAGAATACATTACAATCACGTAACAAGCCATTTTGAGCTTAGAAATCACATAATTGGTCAACCGTTCGATGAGAATTAATTACAATCACATCACAAGCTAAATTTTGTGCTTACAAATCACCGAATCAGTCAACCGTTCAATGAGAATTGATTACAATCACGTAGTAAGCCATTTCGATCTTACAAATCATCGAATTGGTCAACCGTTCAACAAGAATCAACTACAATCAGGTAACAACCCATTCAGAGCTTACAAATCACCAAATCGGTCAACCGTTTGATGAGAATTAATTACAATCATGTAACAAGCCATTCTGAGCTTACAAATCACCGAATCAGTCAACCTTTCGATGAGAATCAACTACAATAATATAAGAAGCCATTCTGAGCTTACAAATCACTGAATCGGTCAACCATTCGATGAGAATCCACTACAATAACGGAACAAGCCATTCTAAGCTTAGAAATCACTAAATCGGTCAATCATTCGATGACAATCAATTACAATCATGTAATAAGCCATTCTGAGCTTACAAATCATCAAGTCGGTCAACCTTTCGATGAGAATCAGCTACAACAACGTAAGAACCCATTCAAAGCTTACAAATCACTGACTCGGTCAACCAGTCGCTGAGAATCAACTATAATCACGTAACAAGCCATTCTGATCACCAAATTGATCAACCGTTCGATGAGAATCAATTACAATCACATAACAAGCCATTAAAATCACTGAATCGGTCAACTGTTCGATGAGAATCAATTAAAATCTTGTAACAAGCCATTATGAGCTTATAAATCACCAAATTGGTCAACCATTTGATGAGCATTAATTACAATCATGAAACAAGCCATTTTGAGCTTACAAATCACCGAATCGGTCAACCGTTCGATGGGAATTAGCTACAATCATGTAACAAGCCATTCTGAGCTTACAAATCACTGAGTCGGTCAACTGTTCGATGAGAATTATCTATAATCATGTAACAAGTGATTTTTAGCTTACAAATCACTGAATCAATCAAGTGTTCAATGAGAATCAGCTACAATCATGTAAGCTATTATGAGTTTACAAATCACCGAATCAGTCAACCGTTCGATGAGAATTAACTTTTATCACATAACAAGCCATTCTAAGCTTACAAATCACTGAATCGGTCAACCGTTTGATAAGAATGAATTACAATCACATAAGAAGTCATTCTGAGCTTACAAACCACTTAACCGATCAACCTTCTAAGAGAATAAATTGTTACAGTAATTATATTTTACACTTATTAATTAAATCAATTCGGTTTAATTATTTAACGTATTTATTACTCTATTTTCTTAAGCTCTTAGGTGCATTATAATTAATATATTTATTAATTATAATGTGCAACCTAGTTTTTCAAGACTTTATGGTTTTGTTCACCTTTATAGGTTGAACCTTGTAAATCTTTTTTCATTAACTTGGATCATAATTTTGCTCTCACATTTTGAGTAACTTCTGAGTTTTGCCTTTTGCTTTTTTTTGCTTCTCTCTTGTAATAGGTTATATGCATGCAAGTATTCTTGGCATTCTGTGGATTTGTATCTCTCAAATCCTACATAAATAAGAATCACGTAACAAGTCATTCTGAGCTTACAAATCACTGAATCGGTCAACTATTCGATGAGAATCAATTATAATTTCGTAACAAGCCATTATGAGCTTACAAATAACCGAATCAGTGAACCATTTGGTAAGAATCAGCTACAATCACGTAACAAGCCATTCTAAGATTACAAATCATCCAATCGGTCAACTATTTGATGACAATTAGCTACAATCATGTAACAAATGATTGTGAGCTTATAAATCACCGAATCGATCAACCGTTCATTGAGAATTACCTACAATGACGTAACAAGCCATTCTAAGCTGACAAATCACTGAATCAGTCAACCGTTCGATGAGAATTAGCTACAATCATGTAACAAGTCATTCTGAGCTTATAAATCACCGAATCATTCAACTGCTTGATGAGAATCAGCTACAATCACATAACAAGCCATTCTGAGCTTACAAATCATTGAATCAGTCAACCGTTCGATGAGAATTAGTTACAATCATGTAACAAGCTAGTCTGACCTTACAAATCACCGAATCGGTCACCAGTTTGATGAAAATCAATTACAATCACATAACAAGCTATTCTGAGCTTATAAATCACCGAATTGATGAACCGTTTGTTGAGAATCAACTAAAATTATGTAACAAGCTATTTTGAGCTTACAAATTATAGAATCGATCAACCATTCGATCAGAATTAATTATAATCACAGAACAAGCCAGTCTAAGCTTACAAATAACTAAATTGGTCAACCGTTCAATGAGAATTGATTACAACCACGTAACAAGCCATTCTAATCTTACAACTCACCGAATTGGTCAACCGTTCCATGGGAATCAGATACAATTAGGTAACAACCCGTTCAGAGCTTACAAATCACCAAATCGGTCAACTATTTGAAGAGAATCAATTATAATCACATAACAAGCCATTCTAAACTTACAAATCACCAAATTGGTCAACCATTCAATGAGAATCAATTATAATCACGTAACAAGCTATTTTGAACTTACAAATAACCAAATCGGTCAACCGTTCGATGAGAAATAATACAATCCTGTAACAAGCCATTCTGAGCTTACAAATCACCAAATCGTTCAATCATTTGATGAAAATTAATTACAATCACGTAACAAGCCATTCTGAGCTTACAAATCACTGAATTGGTCAACCGTTCGATGAGAATCAATTACAATTATAATTACAATTATAATCATGTAAAAAAATGATTGTGAGCTTATAAATCATCAAATCGGTCAACCGTTCGATGAGAATCACCTACAATCACGTAACGAGCCATTCTAAGCGTATAAATCACTGAATTGGTCAATCGTTCGATGAGAATCAGCTACAATCATGTAACAATTCATTGAATTGATCAACCGTTCAATGAGAATACATTACAATCACATAACAAGCCATTCTGAGCTTACAAATCATAAAATTGGTCAACCATTCAATGAGACTAATCTACAATCATGTAACAAGCCATTCTGAACTTACAAATCACTGAATCGGTCAACCATTTGTTGAGAATCAACTAAAATTATGTAACAAGCCATTCTGAACTTACAAGTCACATAATCGGATAACCATTCGATGAGAATTAATTACAATCATATAACAAACCAGTCTGAGCTTACAAATCACCGAATCGGTCAACCGTTGATTGAGAATTGATTACAACCACGTAACAATCCATTATGATCTTACAAATCTTTGAATTGGTCAACCGTTTGATGAGAATCAGCTACAATCAGGTAACAACCCATTCAGACCTTACAAATCACCAAAAGGTTGACCTATTCGGTGATTTATAAGCTTAGAATGGCTTGTTATGTGATAGAGGTTGATTTTCATCAAACGGTTGATTGATTCGGTGATTTGTAAGCTCAAAATGACTTGTTATGTGATTGTAGTTGAGTCTCGTTGAATGGTTGACCGATACGGTGATTTGTAAGCTTAGAATGGCTTGTTACATGATTGTAATTGATTCTCATTGAATGGTTGACCTATTCGGTGATTTGTAAGTTCATAATAGCTTGTTACATGATTGTAGTTGATTCTAATCGACCAGTTGACTGATTCGGGGATTTGTAAGCTAAGAATTGTTTGTTACATGATTGTACTTGATTCTCCTCAAGTGGTTGACCAATTTGGTAATTTGTAAGCTCAGAATGGCTTATTACATGATTGTAATTGATTCTCATCGAATAATTGACTGATTCAGTGATTTGTAAGCTTAGAATGGCTTGTTACGTAATTGTAATTGATTATGATCGAACAGTTGACCGATTCGGTGATTTGTATGCTTAGAATGGATTGTTACGTGATTGTAATTGATTCTCATCGAACAGTTGATCGATTCAATGATTTATAAACTCAGAATGGCTTGTTATGTGATTGTAGTTGATTCTCATTGAAGGGTTGACCGATTTGGTAATTTGTAAGCTCAAAATGGGTTGTTACATGATTGTAATTGATTCTCACCAAAAGGTTGACCTATTTGGTGATTTGTAAGAATAGAATGGGTTATTACGTGATTGCTACTGATTCTCATCGAATGGTTGACCGATTCATTGATTTGTCAGCTCAGAATCACTTGTAACATAATTATAATTGTTTCTCATCGTACGGTTGACCGATTCGGTGATTTGTAAGTGTAGAATGGCTTGTTACATGATTATAGATAATTTTAATCAAACAGTTAATCGACTCAGTGATTTCTAAGCTTAGAATGGCTTATTACATGATTGTAATTGATTCTGATCAAATGATTGACCGATTCAATGATTTGTAAGTTCATAATGGCTTGTTACATAATAGTTATTGATTCTCATCGGACAGTTGACCGATGGGGTGATTTGTAAGCTCAAAATGGATTGTTACATGATTGTAATTGATTATCATTGAATGGTTGACCAATTTGGTGATTTGTCAGCTCAAAATGGCTTGTTACGTAATTGTAATTGATTCTCATCGAACGGTTGAATGATTCGGTGATATGTCAGCACAAAATAGCTTGTTACTTGATAGTAGTTGATTTTCATCGAACGGTTGACCGATTCAGTGATTTGTAACCTCAGAATGGCTTGTTATGTGATTGTAATTAATTGTCATTGAACGATTGACAAATTTGGTGATCTATAACCTCAGAATGGCTTGTTACATGATTGTAGTTGATTCTCATCGAATGGTTGACCAATTTGGTGATTTGTAAGCTCTGAATGGGTTGTTACATAATTGTAGCTGATTCTCATCGAATGGTTGACCAATTTAGTGATTTGTTACACTTATTAATTAAATCACTTTGGTTTAATTAATTATGTAACAAGCCATTCTGAGCTTACAAATCACTGAATCGGTCAACCATTCGATGAGAATAAGCTACAATCATGTAACAAGTCATTCTAAGCTTACAAATAATAGAATTGATCAACGGTTTAATAAGCATTAATTACAATCATGTAACAAGCCATTCTGAGCTTACAAATCATCGAATTAGTCAACCATTCGATGAGCATACATTACAATCACGTAACAAGCCATTCTGACCTTACAAATCATGGAATTGGTCAACTGTTCGATGAGAATAATTTACAATCACGTAACAAGCCATTTTAAGTTTACAAATCACCAAATCGGTCAACCATTTGTTGAAAATTAACTAAAATCATGTACCAATCTATTATGAGCTTACAAATCACAGAATCGGTGAACTATTTGATGAGAATCAGCTACAATCAGATAACAACTCATTTAGAGCTTACAAATCACTGAATCGGTCAACCATTCGATAAGAATCAACTACAATCATGTAACAAGCCATTCTAAGGTTATAGATAACCAAATCTATCAACCGTTCGATGAGAATCAATTATAATCACATAACAAATCATTCTGAGCTTACAAATCACCAAATCAGTCAACCGTTCGATGAGAATCAATTACAATCCTCTAACAAGCCATTCTAAGCTTAAAAATCACCGAATCGGTCAACTGTTCGATCAGAATCAGCTACAATAATGTAACAAGCCATTCTGAGCTTACAAATCATCGAATTGGTCAATCGTTTGATGAAAATCAACTACAATCATGTAACAAGCCATTCTACGCTTACAAATCACCGAATCAGTCAACCGTTCGAGGAGAATCAATTACAATTACGTAACAAGCCATTCTAAGCTTACAAATTACTAAATCGGTCAACACTTTGATGAGAATCAGCTACAATCACATAACAAGCCATTCTGAGCTTATAAATTATTGAATCGGTCAACCCTTCAATGAGAATCAACTACAATCATGTAATAAGTCATTTCGAGCTTACAAATCACCGAGTCAGTCAACAGTTTGATGATAATTATCTATAATCATGTAACAAGTGATTTAAAGCTTGCACATCACTGAATCTGTCGATCATTCGATGAGAATCAGCTACAATCACGTAAAAAACTATTCTAAACTTACAAATTACCGAATCGGTCAAGCACTCGATGAGAATCAGCTACAATCATCTAACAAGTCATTCTTAGCTTACAAATCACTAAATCGATCTACTATTTGATGAGAATCAGCTACAATCATGTAACAAGCCATTCTGAGCTTACAAATCACTGAATCGGTCAACCATTCGATGAGAATCAATTACAATCATTGAACAAGCTATTCTTAGCTTACAAATCACCGAATCGGTCAACTATTTGATGAGAATCAGCTACAATCATGTGACAAGCCATTCTCAGCTTATGAATCACTGAATCGGTCAACAGTTCGATGAGAATCACCTACAATCACGTAACAAGCCATTTTAAGCTTACAAATCACTGAATCGGTCAACCATTCGATGAGAATTAGCTACAATCATGTAACAAGCCATTCTAAAATTAAAAATCACCAAATTGGTCAACCGTTTGATGAGAATTAATTACAATCATGCAACAAGCCATTTTGAGCTTACAAATCACTGAATCTGTCAGCCATTCGATGAGAATCAGCTACAATCATGTAACAAGCCATTCTGAGCTTACAAATCACTGAATTGGTCAACCATTCAATGAGAATTAGCTACAATCATGTAACAAGCCATTCTGAGCTTATAAATCACTGAGTCGATGAGAATCAATTACAATGCTTTAACAAGCCATTCTGAGCTTATAAATCCCTGAGTCGATGAGAATCAATTACAATGCTTTAACAAGCCATTCTAAGCTTTTATCACCAAATTGGTCAACCGTTTGATGAGAATTAATTACAATCAGTCAACCGCTTGACAAGAATCAACTACAATCACATAACAAGCCATTCTGAGCTTATAGATCACTGAATCAGTTAACCGTTTGATGAGAATCAGCTACAATCACGTAACAATCCAGTCTGACCTTACAAATCACTGAATCGGTCACCAGTTCGATGAGAATCAATTACAATCATGTAACAAGTCATTCTGAGCTTACAAATCATCGAATTGGTCAATCGTTCGATGAGAATCAGCTACAGTCATGTAACAAGCCATTCTGAGCTTACAAATCACCAAATAGGTCAACTGTTTGGTGAGAATCAATTACAATCACGTAACAAGCCATTTTGATCTTACAAATCATTTAATCAGTCAACCCTTCGATGAAGATCAGCTAGAATCAAGTAACAACCCATTCAAAGTTTATAAATCGATCAACCGTTCATTGAGAATCAATTACAATCTTGTAACAAGCCATTCTAAGCTTACAAATCACCAAATCGGTCAACCGTTCGATGAGAATTAATTATAATCACGTAACAATCTATTCTAAGCTTACGAATCACCGAATCGATCAACTGTTCGATGAGAATTAGGTACAATCACGTAACAAGCCATTTTGAGCTTACAAATCACCAAATCTATCAACCGTTCGATGAGAATCAACTACAATCATGTAACAAACCATTCTGTGCTTACAAATCACCTAATCGGTCAACCATTTGATGAGAATCAATTACAATTATGTAACAAGCCATTTTGAGCTGACAAATGACCGAATCAGTCAATGATTTGATGAGAATCGGCAACACTGACGTAAGAAGTCATGCTGTACTTACAAATCACTAAATAAGTCAACCTTTCAATGAGAAACAATTATAATCACGTAACAAGTCATTCTAAGCGTACAAATTAACAAATCGGTCAACCCTTCGATGAGAATCACCTACAATCACATAACAAGTCATTATGAGCTTATAAATCACTTAATCGGTCAACCTTTTGATGAGAATCAATTACAATCATGTAACAATCTATTTTGAGCTTACAAATCATTGAATTAGTCAACCGTTCGATGAAAATTAACTTTTATCACACAACAAGCCATTATAAGCTTACAAATCACTGAATCGGTCAACCGTTCAATGAAAATTAATTACAATCACGTAACAAGCTATTTTGAGCTTAAACATCATTGAACCGGTCAACCGTTTTAAAAGAATAAATTGTTAGAGTAATTATATTTTACACTTATTAATTAAATCACTTCGGTTTAATTAATTAAGTTATTTATTACTCTGTTTTCTTAAGCTATCTTTTAGGTGCATTATAATTAATATCTTTATTAATTATAATGTGCAACCTAGTTTTTTTAGACTTTAGGGTTTTGTTGACCTTTATAGGTTGAACCTTGTAAATCTTTTTTCATTAACTTGCATCATAACTTTGCTCCCACATTTTGAGTAACTTCTGTGTTTTGCCTTTTGCTTCTTTCTGCTTCTCTCTTATAACAAGTTATTTGCATGCAGGTATTCTTCGCATTCTGTGGATTTGTATCTCTCAAATCATACATAAATAACAATCACATAACAAGCCATTCTGAGCTTACAAATCACCAAATCGGTCAACCATTTTGATGAGAATCAATTACAAATACGTAACAAGCCATTCTGAGCTTACAACTCAATTACAATTACGTAACAAGCCATTTTGAGCTTACAAATAATTGAATCAGTCAATCGTTCGATGAGAATCAGCTACAATCATGTAACAAGCTAGTCCAAGCTTACAAATCATTGAATCGATCACAAGTTCGATGAGAATCAGTTACAATTACGTAACAAGCCATTTTGAGCTTACAAATCTCTGAATCGGTCAACCTTTTGATGAGAATCAATTACAATTATGTAACAAGCCATTATGAGCTTACAAATCATCAAATCAGTCATCTTTTTGATAAGAATCAGCTACACTCATGTAACAAGCATTTCTGAGCTTACAAATCATCTAATCGGTCAACCGTTCGATGAGTATCAGCTACAATCACATAACAAACAATTGTGAGCTTATAAATCACTAAATCGGTCAATCGTTCGATTAGAAGTTAACCTACAATCACATAACAAGCCATTCTGAGTTTACAAATCACTGAATCAGTCAACCGTTCGATGAGGATAAGCTACAATCATGTAACAAGCTAGTCTGACCTTACAAATCACTAAATCGGTCACTAGATTAATGAGAATCAATTACAATCACGTAATAAGCCATTCTGAGCTTACAAATCACCGAATTGGTCAACCGTTCGATGAGAATCAGCTACAATCATGTAACAAGTCATTCTAAGCTTACAAATCACTGACTTGGTGAATTAGCTACTATCACGTAACAAGCTATTTTGAGTTGACAAATTATTGAATAGGTCAGCCATTCGGTGAGAATCAATTACAATGACGTGACAAGCTATTCTGAGCTTACAAATCACTGAATCGGTCAAACATTTGATGAGAATCAGCTACAATCACATAACAAGCCATTTTAAACTTAAAAATCACCGAATTAGTCAATCATTTGATGAGAATCAATTACAATCATGTAACAAGCCATTCTGAGCTTACAAATCATTGAATCCTTCAACCGTTTGATGAGAATACATTAGAATCACGTAACAAGCCATTCTGAGCTTACAAATGATAGAATTGGTCAACCGTTCAATGAGAATCAGCTACAATCACGTAACAAGCCATTCTGAGCTTACAAATCATCGAATTGGTCAACCGATCAATGAGAATCAGCTACAATCCCGTAACAAGCCATTTTGAGCTTACAAATCACTGACTTGGTCAACCGTTCGATGAGAATAAGCTACAATCATGTATCAAGCCATTTTGAGCTTACAAATTACCGAATAGGTTAGCCATTCGGTGAGAATCAATTACAATCACGTAACAAGCCATTCTGAGCTTACAAATCAAGGAATTGGTCAACTGTTCGATGAGAATAATCTAAAATCACATAACAAGCCATTCTGAGCTTATGAAAAATAGAATCGGTCAACCATTCAATGAGAATTAATTACAATCACATAACAAGCCAGTCTGAGCTTACAAATCACTGAATTGGTCAACCGTTCAATGAGAATTGATTACAACCACGTAACAAGCTATTTTAATCTTACAAATCATCAAATTGGTGAACCGTTCGATGAGAATGAGCTACAATCAGGTAACAACCCATTCAGAGCTTACGAATGACCAAATCGGTCAACCGTTCGATGAAAATCAATTAAAATCACATAAAAAGCCATTCTGAGCTTACAAATCATCGAATCGGTCAACCATTCAATGAGAATCAATTATAATCATGTAACAAGCCATTTTGAGCTTACAAATGACCAAATCGATCAACCATTCAATGAAAATCAATTATAATCTTGTAACAAGACATTCTCAGCTTACAAATCACCAAATCGGTCAACCGTTTGATGAGAATTAATTACAATCACGTAACAAGCCATTCTGAGCTTACAAATCACCGAATCAGTCAAGCATTTGATAAGAATCAACTACAATCACGTAACAAGCCATTCTGAGCTTACAAATCATCCAATCGATCAACCGTTCGATGAGAATAACCTGCAATCATGTAACAAATGATTTTAAGCTTATAAATCATTGAATCGGTCAACCGTTCAATGAAAATCACCTACAATCACGTAACAAGCCATTATAAGATTACAAATCACTGAATCGGTCAACCATTTGATGAGAATCAGCTACAATCATGTCACAAGCTAGTTTGACCTTACAAATCACTGAATCGGTTACCAGTTCGATTAAAATCATTTACAATCAGGTAACAAGCCATTCTGAACTTCCAAATCACTGAATTGGTCAACCGTTCAATGAGAATCAAATATAATCACGTAACCATTCATTTTGAGCTTACAAATGACCAAATCGGTGAACCATTCGATGAGAATCAATTACAATCCTGTAACAAGCTATTCTGAATGTACAAATCATGAAATCGGTCAACCGTTTGATAAAAATTAATTACAGTCACATAAGAAGCCATTTTGAACTTACAAATCATTGAATCGATCAACCGTTCGATGAGAATCAGCTACAATTACGTAACAAGTCATTCTAAGCTTACAAATCACCAAATCGGTCAACCATTCGATAAGAATCAACTACAATCACGTAACAAGCTTGTGGTTACAAATGACCGAATCGATCAACCGTTTCATGAGAAGCGATTACAAGTACGTAACAAGCCATTCTGAGCTAACAAATCACTGAATCGGTCAACCATTCGATGAGAATCAACAACAATCACCTAATAAGGTATTTCATGCTTACAAATCACCGAATAGGTCAACCTTTTGGTGAGAATCAATTACAATCACGTAACAAGCCATTATGTGCTTACAAATTACCAAATTGGTCAACCCTTCGATGAGAATCACCTACAATCACATAACAAGCCATTCTGAGCTTATAAATCAGTGAATTGGTCAACCAATGATGACAATCAATTACAATCACCTAGCAATCCATTCTGAGCTTAGAAATCACCGAATCGGTCAAATGTTCGATGAGAATTGATTACAGTTCACCGATTTGGTGATTTGTAAGCTTAGAATGACTTGTTCTTTGATAGAAGTTGATTCTCATCGAACGGTTGATTGATTCGGTGATTCGTAAGCTTAGAATGCCTTGTTACATGATTGTAACCGGCTCTCATCGAATGGTTGACCGATACAGTGATTTGTAAGCTAAGAATGGCTTGTTACATGATTGTAATTGATTCTCATTGAATCGTTGATCGATTCGGTAATTTGTAAGTTCAAAATAGCTTGTTACATGATTGTAGCTGATTCTCATTAAACAGTTGATCGATTCAGTGATTTGTAAGCTATGAATGGCTTGTTACATGATTGTATATGATTCTCATTGAGTGGTTGATTGATGCGATAATTTGTAAGCTCATAATATTTTGTTACGTGATTGTAGTTGATTCTCATCGATCAATAGACCGATTCAAGGATTTGTAAGCTCAGAATCACTTGTTACATGATTATAGATAATTATTATCGAATAGTTGACCGACTCGGTGATTTGTAAGCTCAGAATGGCTTATTACATGATTGTAATTGATTCTCATCAAATGATTCTGATTTAGTGATTTGTAAGCTCATAATGACTTGTTACGTTATTGTTATTGATTTTCATCGAACGATTGACCGATTCGATGATTTGTAAGCTCAGAATGAATTGTTACCTAATTGTAATTGATTGTCATTGTTGGTTGATCGATTTAGTTATTTATAAGCTCAGAATGGTTTGTTATGTGATTTTAGCTGATTCTCATCGAAGGGTTGACCGATTTGGTAATTTGTCAGTTCAGAATGGCTTATTATGTGATTGTAATTAATTCTCATCAAAAGGTTGATCTATTCGGTGATTTGTAAGCACATAATAGTTTATTACGTGATTGTTGTTGATTCTCATCAAATGGTTGATTGATTCAGTGATTTGTCAGCTCAGAATGACTTGTTATGTGATTGTAGTTGATTCTCATCAAATGGTTGATCGATTTGGTGATTTGTAAGCTCTGAATGGGTTGTTATCTAATTATAGCTGATTCTCATCGAATTGTAGACCAATTCGATGATTTGTAAGGTCAGAATGGCTTGTTACGTGGTTGTAATCAATTCTCATTGAATGGTTGACCGATTCGGTGATTTGTAAGCTCAGACTAGCTTGTTATGTGATTGTAATTAATTCTCATTGAATGGTTGATCGATTCTATGATTTGTAAACTTAGAATGACTTGTTACATGATTTTAGCTAATTCTCAACAAACGGTTGACCGATTCAATGATTTGTATGCTCAGAATGACTTGTTACGTGATTGTAATTGATTCTCACAAAACAGTTGACCTATTCAATGATTTGTCAGCTCAGAATGACTTGTTACATGATTGTATCTCATTCTCTTTGAACAGTTGAACAATTTGGTGATTTGTAAGCTCAGAATGGCTTGTTACGTGATTGTAATTGATTCTCATCGAACTGGTGACTATTTTAGTGATTTGTAAGGTCAAACTGGCTTGTTATGATTGTAGTTGTTTCTTATCGAACGGTTGACCGATTCAATGATTTGTAAGCTCAGAGTGGCTTGTTATGTGATTGTAGCTGATTCTCATCGAGCGGTTGACAGATTCGGTGATTTATAAGTTCAGAATGGCTTGTTACATGATTTTAGCTAATTCTCATTGAACCGTTTACCAATTCAGTGATTTGTAAGTTTAGAATGGCTTGTTACGTGATTGTAGGTGATTTTCATTGAACAGTTGACCGATTCGGTGATTTATAAGCTCACAATCATTTGTTACATGATTGTAGCAGATTCTCATCGAACGGTTGACCGATTG
Source organism: Chamaecyparis obtusa (assembly GCA_027943335.1). NCBI lineage: Eukaryota > Viridiplantae > Streptophyta > Pinopsida > Cupressales > Cupressaceae > Chamaecyparis > Chamaecyparis obtusa. The sequence goes on along the minus strand of BSBK01000740.1, from coordinate 7,903,122 downwards.
GATGATTTGTAAGCTCAAAATGACTTCTTACATGATTGTAGCTTATTCTTATCAAATAGTCAACTGATTCAGTGACTTGTTATGTAATTGTAATTGATTCTAATCGAACAATTGACCAATTCGGTGATTTGTAAGCACATAATGCCTTGTTACATGATTGTTATTTATGTAGGATTTGAGAGATACAAATCCACAGAACACCAAGGATACCTGCATGTAAATAACCTGTTACAGGAGAGAAGCAGATTCTCATGGAACAGTTGACCGATTCAGTGATTTGTAAGCTCAAAATGACTTGTTACATGAGAATCAATTATAAACATGTAACAAGCCATTTTGAGCTTAGAAATGACCAAATCGGTCAACCGTTCGATGAGAATCAATTACAATCCTATAATAAACCATTATGAGTTTACAAATTACCAAATTGCTCAACCGTTTGATGAGAATTACTTACAATCACGTAACAATCCATTCTGAGCTTACAAATCATCAAATCCCTGAATCGGTCACCAGTTCGGTGAGAATCAATTACAATCATGTGACAAGCCATTCTGAGCTTACAAATCACTGTATTGGTCAACCATTTGATGAGAATCAACTATAATCACGTAACAAGCCATTCTGAGATTATAGCTAACCAAATCAATCAACCATTCGATGAAAATCAATTACAATCACATAACAAGCCATTTTGAGCTTACAAATCACCGAATTGGTCAACCGTTCGATGAGAATCAATTATAATCATGTAACAAGCCATTTTGAACTTACAAACATCGAAATCGGTCAACCTTTTGATGCGAATCAATTACAATTCTGTAATAAGCTATTATGAGCTTACAAATAACCAAATTGATCAACCGTTTGATGAGAATTAATTACAATCATGTAACAAGTCATTCTGCACCTACAAATCATTAAATCGGTCAACTATTCGATGAGAATCAATTACAATTACGTAACAAGGCATTCTGAGCTGAAAAATCACCAAATCGATCAACCATTCAATGAGAATCAGCAACAATCACGTAATAAGCCATTATGTGCTTACAAATCACCGAATAGGTCAACCTTTCGGTGAGAATCAATTACAATCATGTAACAAGATATTCTTAGCTTACAAATCATCATATCGGTCAACCATTTGATGAGAGTCAGCTACAATCACATAACAAGCCATTCTTAGCTTACAAATCACTGAACCAATCAACCATTCGATTAGAATCCACTTCTATCACATAACAAGTCATTCTAAGCTTACAAATCATTGAATCGGTCAGCCATTCGATGATAATCAATTACAATCACGTAACAAGCCATTCTGAGCTTACAAATCACTGAACCGGTCAACTGTTCTATGAGAATAAATTGTTAGAGTAATTATAATTTCCACTGATTAATTAAATCACTCCGGTTTAATTAATTAAGTTATTTATTACTCTGTATTCTTAAGTTATCTCTTAGGTCCATTATAATTAATATCTTTATTAATTATAATGTGCAACCTAGTTTTTTTAGACTTTAGGGTTTTGTTCACCTTTATAGGTTGAACCTTGTAAATCTTTTTTCATTAACTTGGATCATAATTTTGCTCTCACATTTTGAGTAACTTTTGAGTTTTGTCTTTTGCTTCTTTCTATTTCTCTCCTATAACAGGTTCTTTGCAAGCAGCTATTCTTGGCGTTCTATGGATTTGTATCTCTCAAATTATACATAAATAACAATCATGTAACAAGCCATTCTAAGCTTACAAATCACCGAATCGGTCAACTCTTCAATGAGAATCAATTAAAATTACGTAACAAACCATTCTAGGCTTACAAATCACTGAATCGATCAACTGTTTGATGAGGATTAATTCCAATCATGTAACAAGCCATTCGAAGCTTACAAATAATTGAATCGGTCAACCATTCGATAAGAATCAGCTACAATAACGTAACAAGCCATTCTGAGCTTACAAATCACTGAATCTGTCAACCATTCAATGAGAATCAACTACAATCATGTAACAAGACATTTTGCACCTACAAATCATTGAATCGATCAACCATTCGATGAGAATCAATTACAATTACATAACAAGCCATTTTGAGCTGACAAATTACCAAATCGGTCAACCATTCGATGAGAATCAGCAACAATCACGTAATAAGCTATTATGTGCTTACAAAGCACCGAATAGGTCAACCTTTCGGTGAGAATCAATCACAATTATGTAACAAGCCATTCTGAGCTTACAAATTACCAAATCGGTCAACCTTTCGGTGAGAATCAGCTACAATCACATAACAAGCCATTCTGAGCTTATAAATCACTGAATCGGTCATCCGTTTGATGAAAATCAATTACAATCATGTAACAATCCATTCTGAGCTTAAAAATCATTGAATCGGTCAACCGTTCAATGAGAATCAATAACAATAACGTAACAAGCCATTCTGAGCCTACAAATCACTAAATCGATCAATCATTCGATCAGAATAAATGACAATCATGTAATAAGCCATTTGAGCTTACAAATCACCAAGTCTGTCAACTGTTCGATGAGAATTATCTATAATCATGTAACAAGCGATTGTCAACTTACAAATCACTGAATCAGTCGATCGTTCGATGAGAATCAGCTACAATCACGTAACAAGCTGTTTTGAGCTTACAAATTACCAAATCGGTCAACCACTTGATGAGAATCAGCTACAATCACATAACAAGCCATTTTTAGCTTACAAATCACTTAATTAGTCAATTGTTTGATGAGAATCAACTACAATTATGTAACAAGCCATTTTCAGCTTACAAATCACCGAATCAATCAACCATTCGATGAGAATCAATTACAATCATGTAACAAGCCATTCTTAGCTTACAAATCACAGTATCAGTCAACCATTTGATGAAAGTCAGCTACAATCATATAACAAACCATTCTGAGCTTATAAATCACCGAATCAATCAACCATTCGATGAGAATCCACTTCTATCACATAATAAGTCATTCTAAGCTTACAAATCACCAAATCGGTCAACCGTTCGATGAGAATCATTTATAATCACGTAACAAGCCATTTTGAGCTTACACATGACTAGATCGATCAACCGTTCGATGAGAAACAATTGCAATCATGTAACAAGTGATTCTGAGCTTACATATCATCGAATTGATGAGAATCAACTACAATCAAGTAACAAGTCATTCTGCGCTTATAAATCACTGAATCGGTCAACCATTCGATGAGAATCAATTACAATTACGTAACAAGCCATTTTGAGCTGACAAATCACCAAATTGATCAACAATTCGATGAGAATCAGCAACAATCACATAATAAGCCACTCTGTGCTTACAAATCACCGAATATGTCAACCTTTTGGTGAGAATCAATTACAATCATGTAACAAGCCATTATGAGCTTACAAATTACCAAGTCGGTCAACCCTTTGATGAGAATCAGCTATAATCACATAACAAGCCATTCTAAACTTACAAATCATTGAATCGGTCAACCGTTCGATGAGAATCAATAATTATAACGTAAGAAGCTATTCTGAGCTTACAAATCATTGAATTGGTCAATCATTCGATGAGAATCAATTACAATCATGTAATAAGCCATTCTGAGCTTACAAATCACCGAGTCGGTCAATTGTTCGATGAGAATTATCTATAATCATGTAAGAAGTGATTTAGAGCTTACAAATCATTGAATCGGTAGATCGTTCGATGAGAATCAATTTAATCACGTAACAAGCTATTATAAGCTTAAAAATTACCGAATCGGTGAACCACTCAATGAGAATCAGCTATAATCACGTAACCAGCCATTCTTAGCTTAAAAATCATAGAATCGGTCAACTGTTTGATGAGAATCACCTACAATCATGTTACAAGCCATTCTGTGCTTACAAATCACCGAATAAGTCAACCATTCGATGAGAATCAATTACAATCACATAACAAGCCATTTTGAGCTTACAAATCATTGAATCGGTCAACCATTCTATCAGATTGAGCTACAATCACATAACAAGCCATAGTGAGCTTACAAATCACCGAATAGATCAACTGTTTAATGAGAATTAATTACAATCATCTAACAAGTCATTCTAAGCTTACAAATCACCGAATTGGTCAATCATTTGATGAGAATATATTACAATCACGTAACAAGCCATTCTGAGCTTACAAATCATGAAATTGGTCAACCATTCGATGAGAATAATTTATAATCACGTAATAAGTCATCTGAGCTTACAAATCACTGAATCGGTCAACCATTTGTTGAGAATCAGATAAAATCATATAACAAGCCATTATGAGCTTACAAATCACAGAATTGGTCAACCACTCGATGAGAATTAATTACAATCACATATAAGCTAGTTTGAGCTTACAAATCACCGAATGAATCAACCACTCGATGAGAATCAGCTACAATCATGTAACAAGCCATTCTAAGCTTACAAATCACCGAATCGGTCAACCGTTTGATGATAATCAATTACGATCATGTAACAAGCCATTCTGAGCTTACAAATCATTGAATTTATCAACCATTCGATGAGAATCAATTACAAATATGTAACAAGCTATTCTTAGTTTACAAATCAACGTATCAGTTACAATGAGAATCAATTACAATCACTTAACTTGCCATTCTGAGCTTACAAATCACTGAACCGGTCAACCGTTCTAAGAGAATAAATTGTTAGAGTAATTATATTTTACACTTGTTAATTAAATCACTTCGGTTTAATTAATTAAGTTATTTATTACTCTGTTTTCTTAAGCTATCTCTTAGGTGCATTATAATTAATATCTTTATTGAATATAATGTACAATCTAGTTTTTTTTTTAATTTGTAGTTTTGTTCACATTTACAGGTTGAACCTTGTAAATCTTTATTCATTAACTTGGATCATAATTTTGCTCTCCCATTTTGAGTAACTTCTGAGTTTTTCCGTTTGATGAGAATCAATTAAAGTTATGTAACAAGCTAGTCTGAGCTTACAAATCACTGAATCAGTCAACCATTTGATAAGAATTAGCTACAATCATGTAACAAGCCATTCTGAGCTTACAAATCATCCAATCGATCAACCGTTCGATGAGAATCAGCTACAATCACGTAAAAAAATGATTGTGAGCTTATAAATCATCAAATCGGTCAACCGTTCGATGAGAATCACCAACAATCATGAATGAGCCATTCTAAGCTTACAAATCACTGAATATGTCAACCGTTCGATGAGAATAAGCTACAATCATGTAAAAAACCATTCTGAGCTTATAAATCACCAAATTGGTCAACCGCTCAATGAGAATCAACTACAATCACAAAACAAGCCATTTTGAGTTTACAAATAACTGAATTAGTCAACCCTTTGATGAGAATCAGCTACAATCATGTAACAAGCCAGTCTGACCTTACAAATCACTGAGTCGGTCACCAGTTCGATGAGAATTAATTACAATCACATAACTACTCAGTTTGAGCTTACAAATCACCAAATCGGTCAACCATTCATTGAGAATTGATTAGAACCACGTAACAATCCATTGTGATCTTACAAATCTTTAAATTGGTCAACCGTTCAATGAGAATCAGCTACAATCAGGTAACAACCCATTCAAAGCTTACAAATCACTGAATCGGTCAACCATTCAATGAGAATCAACTACAAACATGTAACAAGCCATTTTGAGTTTATAGATCACTAAATCAGTCAACCGTTTAATGAGAATCAATTACAATCACAGAACAAGCCATTCTAAGCTTACAAATCACCGAATCGGTCAACTGTTCGATGAGAATCAGCTACAATCACATAACAAGCCATTCTGAGCTTACACATCACCGAATAGGTCAACCATTCAATGAGAATTAATTACAATCACATAACAAGCAAGTCTGGGCTTACAAATCACCGAATCAGTCAACCATACAATCTTGTAACAAGCCATTTTGAGCTTACAAATCACCAAATCGGTCAACCGTTTGATGAGAATTAATTACAATCACGTAACAAGCCATTCTGAGTTTACAAATCACTGAATTAGTCAACCGTTCGATGAGAATCAAATACAATCACGTAACAAGCCATTTTGAGCTTACAAATCACCGAATCATTCAACCATTCGATGAGAATCAACAACAATCATGTAATAAGCCATTCTATACTTACAAATAACTGAATAGGTCAACCTTTCGGTGAAAATCAATTACAATCACGTAACAAGCTATTCTGAGCATATAAATTACCAAATCGGTCAACCCTTCGATGAGAATCAGCTAGAATCACATAACAAGCCGTTCTGAGCTTATAAATCATTGAATCAATCAACCGTTCGATGAGAATCAATTATAATCATGTAGTAATCCATTCTGAGCTTACAAATCATCGAATTGGTCAACCGTTTGATGATAATCAATAACAATAATGTAAGAAGCCATTCTAAGCTTATAAATGACTGAATCGGTCAATCATTCCATGAGAACTAATTACAATCATGTAATAAGTCATTCTGATCTTACAAATCACCGACTCGGTCAACTATTCGAAGAGAAGTATCTATAATGATGTAACAAGCGATTCTGAGCTTACAAATCACTGAATCGATCGATCATTTGATGAGAATCAGCTACAATCATGTAACAAACTATTGTGAGCTTACAATTTTTTGAATCGGTCAACCACTCGATGAGAATCAGCTACAATCACGTAACAAGCCATTCTTAGCTTACAAATCACTGTATTGGTTAACCATTCGATGAGAGTCAGCTACAATCACGTAACAAGCCATTCTGAGCTTACAAATTATCGAAACAATCAACCACTCGATTAAAATCAGCTACAATCACGTAACAAGTCATTCTAAGGTCACAAATCATCGAATTGGTCAACCGTTTGATGAGAATCAATTACAATCACGTAACAAGTCATTCTAAGCTTACAAATAACCGAATCGATCAACCATTTGATGAGAATCAATTATAATCATGTAACAAGCCATTCTGAGCTTACAAATCACCAAATCAGTCAACCGTTCGATGAGAATAATCTACAATCACGTAACAAGCCATTATGAGATTACAAATCATCGAATTGGTCAACCGTTCAATGAGAATTGATTACAACCACGTAGCAAGCCATTTTGATCTTACAAATCATCGAATTGGTCAACTGTTTGATAAAAATTAGCTACAATCAGGTATCAACCCATTCAGAGCTTACAAATCACCGAATTGGTCAACCATTCGATGAGAATCAACTACAATCACGTAACAAGCCATTCAGAGTTTACAAATCACCAAATCGGTCAACCGTCTGATGAGAATTAATTACAATCATGTAATAAGCCATTATGAGCTGACAAATCACCGAATTGGTCAACCGTTGGATGAGAATCAATTATGATTATGTAACAAGCCATTCTGAGCTTACAAATCACCAAATCAGTCGATGATTTGATCAAAATCAGCTACAATCACTTAACAAGCCACTCTGAGCTTACAAATCATCCAATCGATCAACAGTTCAATGAGAATCAGCTACAATCATGTAAATCACCGAATCGGTCAACCGTTCGATGAGAATCACCTACATGTAACAAGCAATTCTAAGCTTACAAATCACTGAATCGATCAATCGTTTGATGAGAATCAGTTACAATCATGTAACTAACCATTCTGAGTTTATAAATCATCAAATCGGTCAACCGCTCGATGAGAATCAGCTACAATCACATAACAAGCCATTCTGAGCTTACAAATCACTTAATCAATCAACTATTCGATGAAAATTAGCTACAATCATGTAACAAGCCAGTCTGACCTTAGAAACCACTAAATCGGTCACCAGTTCGATGAGAATCAATTACAATCACGTAACAAGCCATTCTGAGCTTACAAATCCCTGAATTGATCAACTATTCGATGAGAATTATCTATAATCATGTAACAAGTGATTCTAAGCTTACAAATCACTAAATCATTCAATCGTTCGATGAGAATTAGCTGCAATCACGTAACAAGCTATTCTGAGCTTACAAATTACCAAATCAATGAACCACTCAATGAGAATCAACTACAATCACGTAACAAGCCATTCGTAACTTACAAATCACCGAATCGGTCAACTATTCGATGAGAATCAACAACAATCATGGAACAAGTCATTTTGAGCTTACAAATCACCGAATCGGTCAACCATTCGATGAGAATCAATTACAATCATGTAACAGGCCATTCTTAGCTTACAAATCACTGTATCGGTGAACCATTCGATGAGAGTCAGCTACAATCACAAAACAAGCCATTCTGAGCTTACAGATTACTGAATCAATCAACCGTTCGATGAGAATCAACTTCTATCACATAAGAAGACAGTCTGAGCTTAAAAATCACCGAATCGATGAGAATCAAATACAATCATGTAAAAAACCATTCTGAGCTTACAAATCACCGAATAGGTCAACCATTCGATGAGAATCAATTACAATCAAGTAACAAGCCATTTTGAGCTTACAAATCACTGAATCGGTCAACCATTCAATGAGAATCAGCTACAATCATGTAACAAGAGATTCTGAGCTTACAAATCACCGAATCAATCAACTGTTTTATGAGAATCAATTACAATCATGTAGCAAGCTATTTTGAGCTTACAAAATCACTGAATCGGTGAACCGTTTGATGAGAGAATACATGAGAATTACGTAACAAGCCATTCTGAGCTTACAAATCATAGAATTGGTCAACCATTCGATGAGACTAATCTACAAATATGTAACAATCCATTCTGAGCTTACAAATCACAAAATCGGTCAACCGTTTGTTGAGAATCAACTAAAATCATGTAACAAGCCATTCTGAGTTTACAAATCATGGAATCAATCAACCATTTGATGAGAATTAATTACAATCACATAACAAGCCAGTCTAAGCTTACAAATCAATGAATCGATCAACAGTTCAATGAGAATTGATTACAACCATGTAACAAGCCATTCTAAGCTTACAAATCACATAATCAGTCAACTATTTGATGAGAAATAATTAATATCATATAACTAGCCAATCTAAGCTTACAAATCACCGAATCGATCAACAGTTCAATGAGAATTGATTACAACCATGTAACAAGCTATTCTGATCTTACAAATCACCAAATTGGTCAACCATTCGATGAGAATCAGCTACAATCAAGTAACAACCTATTCAGAGCTTACAAATCACCGAATCGGTCAACCATTCGATGAGAATCAACAACAATCACGTAACAAGCCATTCTGAGGTTATAGATCACCAAATCGGTCTATCGTTCGATGAGAATCAATTACAATCACATAACAAGCTATTCTGAGCTTACAAATCACTAAATCGGTCAACCATTCGATGAGAATCAATTATAATCCTGTAACAAGCCATTCTGAGGTTACAAATGACCAAATCGGTCAACCGTTCGAGGAGAATACAATCTTATAAGAAGCCATTTTGAGCTTATGAATCACCAAATCAGTCAACCATTTGATTAGAATTAATTACAATCACGTAACAAGTCATTTCGAGCTTACAAATCACCGAATCGGTCAACCGTTCGATGAGAATCAGCTACAATAATGTAACAAGCCATTCTGAGCTTAGACATCATCGAATCGGTCAACCCTTCAATGACAATCAACTACAATCATGTAACAAGCCATTCTGGGCTTACAAATCACCGAATCGGTAAACCGTTTAATGAGGATCAATTACAATTATGTAATAAGCCATTTTGAGCTGACAAATCACTGAATCATTCAACGATTCGATGAGAATCAGCAACAATCATGTAATAAGCTATTTTGTGCTTACAAATCACCGAATAGGTCAACCTTTCAGTGAGAATCAATTACATTCACGTAACAAGCCATTCTGAGCTTACAAATCACCGAATCGGTCAACCGTTAGATGAGAATCAATAACAATAATGTAACAAGCCATTCTGAGCTTACAAATTATTGAATCCGTCAATCATTTGATTATAATCAATTACAATAATGTAATAAGCCATTCTGAGCTGACAAATCCCTGAGTCGGTCAACTGTTCAATGAGAATTATCTATAATCAAGTAACAAAGTATTTTAAGCTTACAAATCACTGAATCGGTTGATCGTTTGATGAGAATCAGCTATAATCACGTAACAAACCATTTTCAGCTTACAAATTACTGAATCGGTCAACCACTCGATGAGAATCAGCTACAATCACGTAACAAGCCATTCTTAGCATACGAATCATCGAATTGGTCAACTGTTCAAAATCAGCTACAATCATGTAACAAGTCATTCTGGGCTTTCAAATCACCGAATCGGTCAACCGTTCGATGAGAATCAATTACAATCATGTAACAAGTCAATCTTAGCTTACAAATCACCGTATCAGTCAACCATTCGATGAGAGTCAGCTACAATCACGTAACAAGCCATTGATAGCTTACAAATCACTGAATCAATCAACCGTTCAATGAGAATAAACTTCTATCACATAACAAGCCATTCTAAGCTTACAAATCACTGAATCGGTCAACCATTCGATGAGAATCAATTACAATCACGTAACAAGCCATTCTAAGTTTACAAATCACTGAACTAGTCAACCGTTCTAAGAGAATAAATTGTTAGAGTAATTATATTTTACACGTATTAATTAAATCACTCTGGTTTAATTAATTAAGTTATTTATTACTCTATTTTCTTAAGCTATCTCTTAGGTGCATTATAAATAATATCTTTATTAATTATAATGTGCAACCTAGTTTTTTTAGACTTTAGGGTTTCATTCACCTTTATAGGTTGAACCTTGTAAATCTTTTTTCATTAACTTGGATCATAATTTTGCTCTGACATTTTGAGTAGCTTCTGAGTTTTGCATTTTGCTTCTTTCTGCTTCTCTCCTGTAACAGGTTATTTGCATGCAGGTATTCTTGGCGTTCTGTGGATTTGTATCTCTCAAATCCTACATAAATAACAATCACGTAACAAACCATTATGAGCTTACAAATCACCAAATCAGTCAACCATTCAATGAGAATCAGCTACAATCATGTAACAAATGATTGTGAGCTTATAAATTACCGAATCGGTCAATCATTCGGTGAGAATCACCTACAATCATGCAACAAGTCATTCTAAGCTTACAAATAACTAAATCAGTCAATCATCCGATGAGAATCAGATACAATCATGTAACAAGCCTTTTTGAGCTTATAAATCATCGAATCGGTCATCCGCTCAATGAGAATCATCTACAATCACATAACAAGCCATTCTGAAGTTACAAATCACTGAATCATTCAACTTTTCGGTGAGAATCAGCTACAATCATTTAACAAGTCAGTCTGACCTTACAAATCACTGAATCGGTCACCAATTCGATGAGAATTAATTACAATCACGTAACAAGCCATTCTGAGCTTACAAATCACCAAATTGGTCAACCGTTTGATAAGAATTAATTACAATCACATAACAAGCCAGTCTGAGCTTACAAATCACTAAATCAGTCAACCGTTCAATGAGAATTGATTACAACCACGTAACAAGCTATTTTGATCTTACAAATCACCGAATTGGTCAATCATTCGATGAGAATCAGCTACAATCAAGTAACAACCCATTCAGAGCTTACAAATCACCGAATCAGTCAACCATTTGATGAGAATCAACTACAATCACGTAACAAGCCATTATGAGGTTAGATCACCAAATTTGTCAACCGTTCGATGAGAATCAATTACAATCACATAACAAGCCATTCTGAGCTTAAAAATCACCAAATCGGTCAACCGTTCAATGAGAATCAATTATGCCATTATGAGGTTAGATCACCAAATTTGTGAACCGTTCGATGAGAATCAATTACAATCACATAACAAGCCATTCTGAGCTTAAAAATTACCAAATCGGTCAACCGTTCAATGAGAATCAATTATAATCATTTAACAAGTCATTTTGAGCTTACAAATATGACCAAATCGATCAACCATTCGATGAGAATACATTACAATCCTGTAACAAGCCATTGCGAGCTTAAAAATTAATGAGTCGGCCAACTGTTTGATGAGAATTATCTATAATCATGTAACAAGCCATTATGAGCTTACGAATCATCGAATCAGTCAACTGCTCGATGAAAATCAGCTACAATCACATAACAAGCCTTTCCGAGCTTACAAATCACCGAATTGGTCAACTATTCGGAGAGAATCAGCTACAATCACGTAACAAGCCATTCTTAGCTTACAAATCACCGAATAGGTCCAACCCTAATACCTTTTTACCAATTAACATATTAGAAGATTTTACGAAACCTCTATCACTTAGTTTTTGACTTTTTGGAAATATATTAGCTGACGAATTGGTAGTTGTCGTTCTTGCTTCCTTAGTACCTTTAGTTGTACCTATACCTGTAATGTTCCTAGGATTATTTACAAGTGGCATTCAAGCTCTAATCTTTGCAAGTCTAGTTGCAGCTTATATAGGCAAATCCATGGAGGGTCATCATTAATTAGACTCAATCTATTAATTCATAATAATTATATATATATATAACGTGAAATATTCTTTTGATTTAAATTAATTACAATCACGTAAGAAGCCATTCTGAGCTTACAAATCACTGAATCGGTCAACCGTTTGATGAGAATCAATTACAATCATGTAACAAGCCATTCTAAGCTTACAAATCATCGAATAAGTCAGCCGTTCGATGAGAATAAATTACAATCATGTGACAAGCCATTTTGAGCTTACAAATCATGAAATTAGTTAACCGTTCGATGAGAATAATCTACAATCATGTAGAAAGTCATTCTGAGCTTACAAATCTCTGAATCGGTCAACCGTTTGTTGAGAATCAGCAAAAATCATGTAACAAGCCATTCTGAGCTTACAAATCATAGAATCGGGGTCAATGATTCGATGAGAATTAATTACAATCACATAACAATCTAGTTTGAGCTTACAAATCACTGATTCAGTCAACCGTTCAATGAGAATTGATTACAACCACGTAACAAGCCATTCTAATCTTACAAATCATCGAATTGGTCAACCGTTCGATGAGAATCAGCTACAATTAGGTAACAACCCATTCAGAGCTTACAAATCATCGAATTGGTCAACCATTCGATGAGAATCAACTACAATCATGTAACAAGCCATTCTGAGGTTATAGATGACCATATCAGTCAACCGTTCGATGATAATCAATTACAATCACATAAGTAGTCATTCTGAGCTTACAAATCATCGAATCGGCCAACCGTTCGATGAGAATCATTTATAATAATGTAACAAGCCATTTTGACCTTAAAAATGATGAAATCGGTCAACCGTTCGATGAGAATCAATTACAATCCTGTTACAAGCCATTCTGAGCTTACAAATCACTAAATCGATCAACCGTTTGATGAAAATTAATTACAATCACGTAACAAGCCATTCTGAACTTATAAATCTCTGAATCGGTCAACCGTTCGATGAGAATCAATTACAAGCATGTAATAAGCCATTCTGAGCTTACAAATCACTGAGTCGATCAACTATTTGACAAAAATTATCTATAATCATGTAACAAGCGATTCTAAGCTTACAAATCACTGAATCGGTTGATCGTTCGATGAGAATCAGCTACACTCACGTAACAAGCCAAAATTATCGAATCGGTCAACCACTCAATGAGAATCAACTACAATCATGTAACAAGTCATTCTGCGCTGACAAATCATCAAATCGGTCAACTGTTTGATGAGAATCAATTACAATTACGTAACAAGCCATTATGAGCTAACAAATCATCGAATCCGTCAACCATTTGATGAGATTCAACAACAATCATGTAATAATCCATTCAATCACATAACAGGCCATTTTGAGCTTACAAATTACCAAGTCAGTCAACCCTTTGATGGAAATCAACTACAATCACATAACTAGCCATTCTGAGCTTAGAAATCACTGAATCAGTCAACCGTTCGATGAGAATCAATTACAATCATGTAACAATCCATTCTAAGCTTACAAATCACTAAATCGGTCAATCATTCGATAAGAATCAATTACAATCATGTAATAAGCCATTTTGAGCTTACAAATCATCGAGTCGGTCAACTGTTCGATGAAAATTATTTATAATCATGTAACAAGCGATTCTAAGCTTACAAATCACTGAATCGGTCGATCGTTCGATGAGAATCAACTACAATCATGTAACAAGCCATTCTGAGCTTACAAATTACCGAATCGGTCAACCACTCGATGAGAATCAGCTACAATCACGTAACAAGCCATTCTTAGCTTACAAATCAACGAATCGGTCAACCGTTCGATGAGAGTCAATGGTTGACCGATTTAATGATTTGTCAAGTTAGAATGACTTGTTACATGATTGTAGGTGATTCTCATTAAACGGTTGACTGATTCGATAATTTGTAAGCTCAGAATGGCTTGTTACGTGATTATTATTTATGTAGGATTTGAGAGATACAAATCCACAGAATGCCAAGAATACCTGCATGCAAATAACTTGTTACAGCAGAGAAGCAGAAAGAAGCAAAAGGCAAAACTCAGAAGTTACTCAAAATGTGAGAGCAAAATTATGATCCAAGTTAATGAAAGCAAAATGTGAGAGCAAAATGGCTTGTTACGTTATTGTAATTGTTTCTCATCAAATGGTTGACCGATTCGGTGATTTGTAAGTTTAGAATGACTTGTTATGTGATAAAAGTTGATTCTCATCGAGCGATTGATTGATTCGGTGATTTGTAAGCTCAGAATGACTTGTTATGTGATTGTAGCTGACTCTCATCGAATTGTTGACCAATACGATGATTTGTAAGCTAAGAATGGCTTGTTAAATGATTGTAATTGATTCTCATAGAATGGTTGACTGATTGGATGATTTGTAATCTTAGAATGGTTTGTTATGTTATTGTTATTGATTTGTAAGCTCAGAATGGCTTGTTACGTTATTGTTATTGATTCTCATCAAACGGTTGACTGATTCGGTGATTTGTAAGCTTAGAATAGATTGTTATGTGATTGTAATTAATTTTCAATGAACGGTTGACCGATTCAGTGATATTTATAAGCTCAGAATAGCTTGTTATTTGATTGTAGCTGATTCTCATTGAAAGGTTAACTAATTGGTAATTTGTAAGCTTAGAATGGCTTGTTATGTGATTGTAATTGATTCTCACCGAAAGGTTGACCTATTTGGTGATTTGCAAGCACATAATGGCTTATTACGTGATTGTAGTTGATTCTCATCCAACGGTTGACCAATTCGGTAATTTGTAAGCTCAGAATAGCTTGTTACATGATTTTAGCTGATTCTCATTGAACTCTTGATCGATTCAATAATTTGTAAGCTCATAATGGCTTGTTACATGATTCTAGGTGATCTTCATCGAACTGTTGACCGATTCGGTGATTTGTAACCTCAAAATGGCTTGCTACATGATTGTAGCTGATTCCATGATTTGTTAGCTCATAATGACTTGTTACATGATTGGAATTGATTCTCATCGAACGGTTGACCGAATCGGTGATTTATAAGCTCAAAATGCCTTGTTACGTGATTGTAGTTGATTATCATTGAAAGGTTGACTAATTCAGTGATTGCTAAGCTCAGAATGATTTGTAAGCTCAGAATGGCTTGTTACGTGATTGTAATTGATTCTCATCTAACGGCTGACTGATTCGGTGATTTGTAAGTTGAGAATGGCTTGTTACATGATTGTAGCTTATTCTCATCAAATGGTTGACTGATTCGGTGATTTGTAAACCCAGAATGGCTTGTTACGTGATTGTAATTGATTCTCATCGAATGATTGACCGATTCATTGATTATTAAGCTCAAAATGGCTTGTTACGTGATTCTAATTCATTTTCATCGAATAGTTGACCAATTTGGTGATTTGTAAGTTTAAAATGGCTTGTTACATGATGGTATCTGATTCTCATTGAACGGTTGACCAATTCCGTGATTTGTAAGCTCAAACGGGCTTGTTACGTGACTTTAATTGATTCTCATGAAATGGTTGACCAACTCAGTGATTTGAAAACTTAGAATGGCTTGTTACATAATTGTAATTGATTCTCATCCAATCATTGACCGATTCGGCAATTTGTGAGCGCAGAATGGCTTGTTACATAATTGTATTTGATTCTAATCAAACGGTTGACCGATTCTAAGATTTCTAAGTTCAAAATGGCTTGTTATGTGATTGTAGCTGATTCTCATTGAATAGTTGACCGATTTGGTGATTTGTAAGTTTAGAATAGGTTGTTACATGATTGTAGCTGATTATCATCGAACGGTTGACCAATTTGGTAATTTGTCAACTCATAATGGCTTATTATTAGAATTGATTCTCATCAAGTAGTTGACCAATTCAGTGATTTATAAGCTCAGAATGACTTGTTACGTGATTGTAGCTAATTCTCATCGAACGGTTAACTGATTCAGAGATTTGTAAGCTCAGAATGGCTTGTTAAGTGATTGTAGCTCATTCTCATTGAACGGTTGACCGATTCAGTAATTGTTAAGCTCAACAATCACCGAATCAGTCAACCTTTTGATGATAATCAACTACAATGACGTAACAAGCCATTTTAAGCTTATAAATCACCGATTCGGTCAACCATTTGATGAGAATCAATTCCAATCATGTAACAAGTCATTCTGGGCTAACAAATCACTGAATCAGTCAAAGATTCGATGAGCATCAGCTACAATCACGTAACAAGCTATTCTGAGCTTACAAATAATCAAATCGGTCAACTATTTAATGAGAATCAATTAGAATCAGGTAACAAGCCATTTTAATCTTACAAATCACCAAATCAGTCAACCGTTCGATAAGTATCAGATACAATCACGTAAAAAGCCATTCTGAGCTTATAAATCATTGAATCGATCAACCATTCAATGAGAAACAATTACAATCACGTAACAAGGCATTCTAAGCTTACACATCACCAAATCGGTCAACCATTTGATGAGAATCAATTACAATCACATAACAAGCCATTCTTAGCTTACAAATCACCAAATCAGCAAACTATTTAATGAGAATCAATTACAATCATGTAACAAGACATTCTGAGCTTACAAATCACTTAATCGGTCAAACATTTAATGAGAATCAACTACAATCATGTAATAAGCCATTCTGAGCTACAATTATGTAACAAGCTATATTTTGAGTTTAGGAACCATCAAATTTGTCAACGGCTGGATGAGAATCAACTATAATCATGTAACAAGCCATTCTGAGCTTACAAGTCACCGAATCGGTCAACCGTTCGATGAGAATCAATTACAATTACATAAAAATCCATTCTGAGCTTACAAATCATTGAATCAGTTAACCATTCGATGAGAATCAGCTACAATCATGTAACAAGCCATTATAAGCTTACCAAATAACTGAATCGGTCAACCGTAGAAAGAGAATTAGCTATAATCATGTGACAAGCCATTTTGAGCTTACAAATCACCTAATCGGTCAACCGTTCGATGATAATCAGCTACAATCATGTAACAAGTCATTATGAGCTTATAAATCATCGAATCGGTCAACCATTTTATGAGTGTCAATTTTAATTATGTAACAAGCTATTCTGAGATTACAAATCATCGAATCTGTCAACCATTCGATGAGAATCAGATACCATCATATAACAAGCCATTTTGAGGTTAAAAATCACCAAATCGGTCAACCGTTCAATGAGAATCAATTACAATCACATAAATAGCCATTATGAGCTTACAAATAACCGAATCGGTCAATCGTTCGATAAGACTCAGCTCCAATCATGTAACCATTTGATGAGAATCAGATGCTAGAATCACATAACAAGATATTCTGAGCTTACATTCAGCTCAAAAATCACTGAATCGGTCAACTGTTCAATTATATTCAGCTACAATCATGTCACGATCTATTTTGAGCTTAGAAGTCACCAAATCGGTCAACCGTTCGATGAAAAACAATTACAATTATGTAACAAGCCATTCTGAGCTTACAAATCATCAAATTGGTCAACCATTTGGTGAGAATCAATTATAATCACATAACAAGCCATTCTTAGCTTATAAATCACCGAATCAGTGAACCGTTTGATGAGAATTAATTACAATCACATAACAAGCCATTCTTAGCTCAGAAATCACCAAATCGGTCAACCGTTCGATGAGAATTAATTACAATCATGTAACAAGCCATTCTGAGCATACAAATGAATGAATCAGTCAACCATTCGATGAGAATCAGCTAGACTAACGTAACAAACTATTTTGAGCTTACAAATCATCGAATCAGTCAACTATTTGATGAGAATCAGCTACAATCACCTAACAAGCCATTATGAGCTTACAAATCACCAAATCAATCAACCTTTCAATGAAAATCAATTACAATCATGTAACATGTCATTGTGAGCTTTCAATTTACCGAATCGGTCAACCGTTCGATCAGAATCAATTAGAATCACATAACAAGCCATTTTGAGCTTACAAAACACCAAATTGGTCAATCGTTGGATGAGAATCAACTGCAATCACGTAACAAGCCATTTTGAGCTTAAAAATCACTAAATTGGTCAACCGTTCGATGAGAATTAATTACAATCACATAGCAAGCCATTCTAAGCTTAGAAATCACCGAATCAGTCAACCATTCGATGATAACCAATTACAATCACGTAATAAGCTATTCTGAGCTGACAAATCACCGAATCGGTCAAACGTTCGACAATCATGTAACAAGTCATTCTGAGCTTACAAATCACCGAATCGGTTAACCGTTCGATTAGAATCAGCTACAATCATGTAACAAGTCATTCTGAGCTTACAAATCACCGAATCGGTTAACCGTTCGATTAGAATCAGCTACAATCATGTTACAAGCCATTCTAAGCTTACAAATCACCGAATTGGTTCACCGTTTGATGAGAATCAGCTACAACAACAAGCCATTTTGAGCTTTCACATCACAAAATCAGTCAACCGTTCGATGAGGATCAACTATAATCACGTAACAAGCCTTCTAAGCTTACAAATCACCGAATTGGTCAACCATTTGATGAGAATTAGCTACAATTATATAACAAGCTATTTTGAGCTTAAAAATCACGGATTCGGTCAACCATTTGATGAGAATCAATTCCAATCATGTAACAAGCCATTCTAGGCTTACAAATCACCGAATTGATAAACCGTTCGATGCGAATCAATTACAATCACGTAACAAGCCATTCTTAGCTTACAAATCACTAAATCGGTCAACCGTTCGATGAGAATTAGCTACCATCAGGTAACGAGACATTTTGAGCTTAAAAATCAATGACTCGATCAACCGTTTGATGAGGATCAGCTACAATCATGTAACAAGCCATTCTGAGCTTACAAATCATTGAATCGGTCAAGAGTTCGATGAGAATCAACTACAATCACATAACAAGCCATTCTGAGCTTACAAACGAATTGGTCAACCGTTCGATGAGAATCAATTACAATCACGTAACAAGCCATTCTGAGCTTACAAATCATCTCATCGAATGGTTGATTGATTCAGTGATTTGTAAGCTCAGAATGGCTTGCTATGTGATTGTAGCTAACTTTCATTGAATGGTTGACCGATACCATGATATGTAAGCTAAGAATGACTTGTTACATGATTGTAATTTATTCTCATTGAATGGTTGACCGATTCGGTGATTTGTAAGCTAAAAATAGCTTGTTACATAATTGTAGCTGATTCTCATCGAACAGTTGCATGATTCGATGATTTGTAAGCTAAGAATGGCTTGTTACGTGATTGTAGCTGATTCTCATCGAGTGGTTGACCGATTCGGTAATTTGTAATCTCAAAATGGCTTGTTACATGATTGTAGATGATTCTCATCGAACGATCGACCGATTTAGTGATTTGTAAGCTGAGAATCGCTTGTTACATGATTATAAATAATTCTCATCGAAGGGTTGATGGACTCAATGATTTGTAAGCTCAGAATGGCTAATTACATGATTGTAATTGATTCTCATCAAATGATTGACCGATTCAGTGATTTGTAAGCTCAAAATGGCTTGTTACCTTATTGTTATTAATTCTCATCGAACGGTTGACTGATTCGGTGATTTGTAAGTTCAGAATGGATTGTTACGTGATTGTAATTGATTCTCATGGAACAGATGACCGATTCAGTGATTTATAAGATCAGAATGGTTTGTATGTGATTGTAGCTGATTTTCACCGAATGGTTGACCGATTTGGTAATTTGTAAGCTCAGAATGGCTTGTTACGTGATTGTAATTGATTCTCACCGAACAGATGACCAATTTAGTGATTTATAAGATCAGAATGGCTTGTTATGTGATTGTAGCTATTTTTCACCGAAGAGTTGACCGATTTGATAATTTGTAAGGTCAGAATGGCTTGTTACGTGATTGTAGCTGATTATCATCGAACGATCGACTGATTTAGTGATTTGTAAGCTAATAATCACTTGTTACATGATTATAGATAATTCTCATCGAATAGTTGACTAACTCGGTGATTTGTAAGCTCAAAATGGCTTGTTACATTATTGTTATTGATTCTCATCGAACGGTTGACCGATTCGGTGATTTGTAAGTTTAAAATGGATTGTTACGTGATTGTAATTGAGTCTCATCGAACGGTTGACCGATTCAGTGATTTATAAGCTCAGAATGGCTTGTTATGTGATTGATGCTGATTCTCATTGAAGGGTTGATCGATTTGGTAATTTGTAAGCTCACAATGGCTTGTTACGTGATAGTAATTATTTCTCACTGAAAGGTTGACCTATTCGATGATTTGTAAGCACATAATGGCTTATTACGTGATTGTTTCTGATTTTCATCGAATGGTTAACCGATTCAGTGATTTGCTAGCTCAGAATGGCTTGTTACATAATTCTAATTGATCATCATCGAACGGTTGACCAATTTAGTGATTTCTAACTGTAGAATGGCTTGTTATGTGATTTTAGTTGATTCTCATCGAAAGGTTGATCGATTCGGTGGTTTGTAAGCTTAGAATGGCTTGTTATGTGATTGTAATGTATTCTCATCAAACGGTTGACCGATTCGGTGATCTATAACCTTAGAATGGCTTGTTACCTGATTGTAGTTGATTTTCATCAAATGGTTAATCGATTCAGTGATTTGTAAGCTCTGAATGGGTTGTTACTTGATTGTAGCTGATTTTCATCGAACGGTTGACCAATTCAGTGATTTGTAAGGTTAGTTGGCTTGTTATGTGATTGTAATTAATTCTCATTGAATGGTTGACCGATTCTGTGATTTGTAAGCTTAGA
Source organism: Chamaecyparis obtusa (assembly GCA_027943335.1). Classification (NCBI taxonomy): domain Eukaryota; kingdom Viridiplantae; phylum Streptophyta; class Pinopsida; order Cupressales; family Cupressaceae; genus Chamaecyparis; species Chamaecyparis obtusa. The sequence continues at coordinate 7,881,727 of BSBK01000740.1, read as the reverse complement.
ATGGCAAGTTACATGATTTTAGCTGATTCTCAACAAACAGTTAACCGATTCATTGATTTGTAAGTTCAGAATGACTTGTTACGTGATTGTAGATTATTCTCATCAAACGGTTCACCAATTCCATGGTTTGTAAGCTTGGAATGGCTTGTTACGTGATTGTAATGTATTATCATTGAACGGTTGACCGATTCGGTGATTTGTAAGCTCAGAATGGCTTGTTACATGATTGTAATTGATTGTCATCAAACAGTTGACCGATTCAGTGATTTGTAAGCTCAGAATGACTTGCTACGTGATTGTAGTTGATTCTCATTTGTTGACCGATTCAGTGATTTGTAAGCTCAGAATAGCTTGTTACGTGATTGTAATTGATTCTCACCGAACGGTTAACCTATTCGGTGATTTGTAAGCTCAGAATGGCTTGTTATGTGATTGTAATTGATTCTCATCGAACTAGTGACCGATTCAGTGAGTTGTAAGTTCAGACTGGCTTGTTATGATTGTAGCTAATTTTCATCGAATCGTTGACTGATTCAGTGATTTGTAAGCTTAGAATGGCTTTTTATGTGATTGTAGCTGATTCTCATCAAGCGGTTGACTGATTTGGTGATTTATAAGCTCAGTATGACTTGTTACATGATTTTAGCTAATTCTCATCGAACCATTTACCAATTCAGTGATGTGTAAGCTTAGAATGGCTTGTTATGTGATTGTAGGTGATTATCTTTGAACGGTTGATCGATTCGGTGATTTATAAGCTCACAATCATTTGTTACATGATTGTAGTTGATTCTCATCGAACAGTTGATCGATTGGATGATTTGTAAGCTCAAAATGGCTTGTTACATGATTGTAGCTTATTCTTATCAAATGGTCGACTGATTTGATGACTTGTTATGTAATTGTAATTGATTTTAATCGAACGGTTGATCGATTCGATCATTTGTAAGCACATAATGGCTTTTTACGTGATTGTTATTTATGTAGGATTTGATAGATACAAATCCACAGAACTCATCGAACGATTGATCGATTGGATGATTTGTAAGCTTAAAATGGCTTGTTACGTGATTGTAGCTTATTCTTATCAAATGGTCGAATGATTCGGTGACTTGTTATGTAATTGTAATTGATTTTAATCGAATAGTTGACCGATTCGATCATTTGTAAGCACATAATGGCTTGTTACGTGATTGTTATTTATGTAGGATTTGATAGGTACATGCAAATAACCTGTTACAGGAGAGAAGCAGATTCTCAATGAACAGTTGACTGATTCAGTGATTTGTAAGCTTAGAATAACTTGTTATGTGATTGTAGTTGATTCTCATCAAGCGGTTGACCGATTTGGTGATTTATAAACTCAGAATGACTTGTTACATGATTGTAGCTGATTCTCATCAAACGGTTGACCGATTCAATAATTTGTAAGCTTAGAATGGCTTGTTACATGATTGTAGGTGATTCTCATCGAAGAGTTGACCGATTCGGTGATTTATAAGCTTACAATCATTTGTTACGTGATTGTAGCTAATTCTCATCGAACGATTGACCGATTGGATTATTTGTAAACTCATAATGGCTTGTTACATGATTGTAGCTGATTCTTATCAAATGGTTGACTGATTCAGTGATTTGTAAGCTCAGAATGGCTTGTTACATAATTGTAATTGATTCTCATCGAATGGTTGATTGATTCGGTGATTTGTAAGCTCAAAATGGCTTGTTACATGATTGTAGCTGACTCTCACCGAATGGTTGACTGATATGGTGATTTGTAAGCTAAGAATGGCTTCTTACATGATTGTAGCTGATTCTCATTGAACAGTTCACCAATTCAGTGATTTTTAAGCTTAGAATGCCTTGTTACGTGATTGTAGGTGATTCTCATCGAAATGTCGATTGATTCGGTGATTTGTAAGCACAAAATGGCTTATTATGTGATTGCTGCTGATTCTCATCGAATGGTTGACCGATTCGGTGATTTGTCAGCTCATGATGGCTTGTTATGTAATTGTAATTGATTCTCATCAAACGGTTGACCGATTTGGTGATTTGTAAGCGCTGAAGAGCTTGTTACATGATTGTAGTTGATTCTCATCGAACGGTTGACTAATTCAATGATTTGTAAACTCTGAATGGCTTGTTACATTATTGTAGGTGATTCTCATCGAATAGTTGAGCGATTCAGTGATTTGTAAGCTCATAATGACTTGTTACATGATTGTAATTAATTCTCATCAAATGGTTGACTAATTTGGTGATTTGTAAGCTCAGAATGGCTTGTTAGAAGATTGTAATTGATTTCGATCGAACAGTTGACCGATTTGGTCATTTGTAAGCTCAAAATAGTTTGTTACGTAATTATAAATGATTCTCATCAAACGGTTGACCGATTCAATGATTTGTAAGCCCACAATCGCTTGTTATGTGATTGTAATTGATTCTCATCGAATGGTTGACCGATTTAGTGATATATTACCTCATAATGGCTCGTTACATAATTGTAGTTGATTCTCATCGAATGGTTGACCGATTCGGTGATTTGTAAGCTCTGAATGGGTTGTTACCTGATTGTAGCTGATTCTTCTCAAACAATTGACCAATTCAAGGATTTGTAAGATCAAAATGGATTGTTACATGGTTGTAATCAATTCTTAATCAACGGTTGACTGATTCGATGATTTGTAAGCTCAAATTGGCTTGTTATGTGATTGTAATTAATTTTCATCGAATGCTTGACTGATTATGTGACTTGTAAGCTTAGAATGGCTTGTTTCATAATTTTAGCTGATTCTCAACAAACGGTTGACCGATTCGGTGATTTGTAAGCTTAGAATGGCTTGTTACTTGATTGTAGATTATTCTCATTGAACGGTTGACTAATTTTGTGATTTGTAAGCTCAAAATGGCTTGTTACGTTATTGTAATGTATTCTCATCGAACGGTTGATCGATTCAATGATTTGTAAGCTCAGAATGGCTTGTTACATGATTGTAGCTAATTCTCATCAAACAGTTGATCGAATCAGTGATTTGTAAGCTTAGAATGGCTCATTACGTGATTGTAGGTGATTCTCATCAAACGGTTGACTGATTTAATGATTTATAAGCTCACAATCATTTTTTACGTTATTGTAGTTGACTCTCATCGAACGGTTGACCGATTGGATGATTTGTAAGCTCAGAATAGCTTGTTACGTGATTGTAACTGATTCTTATCAAATTGTTGACTGATTTAGTGATTTGTAAGCTCAGAACGGCTTGTTACGTAATTGCAATTGATTCTCATCGAACGATTGACTGATTTAGTGATTTGTAAACTCAGAATGGCTTGTTACGTGATTGTTATTTATGTAAGATTTGAGAGATAAAAATCCATAGAACGCCAAGAATACCTGCATGCAAATAACCTATTACAAAAGAGAAGCAGAAAAAAGCAAAAGGCAAAACTTAGAAGTTACTCAAAATGTGAGATGAAAACTATGATCCAACATAATAAAAAAAGATTTACAAGGTTCAACCTATAAAGGTGAACAAAACCTTAGAGTCTAAAAAAACTAGGTTGCACATTATAATTAATAAAGATATTAATTATAATGCACCTAAGAGATAGCTTAAGAAATAGAGTAATAAATAACTTAATTAATTAAACTGAAGTGATTTAATTAATAAGTGTAAAATATAATTACTCTAACAATTTATTCTCTTAGAACAGTTGACCGGTTCAGTGATTTGTAAGCTCAAAATAGCTTGTTACGTGATTGTAATTGATTCTCATCGAACAGTTGACCGATTCAATGATTTGTAATCTTAGAATAGCTTGTTACATGATTATAGCTGATTCTCATCGAATTGTTGACCAATTCGGTGATTTGTTAACTAAGAATATCTTGTTACATGATTGTAATCAATTCTCATTGAACAGTTGATCGATTTGGTGATTTGTAAGCTCAGAATGGCTTGTTACATGATTGTAATATATTCTCATCAAACGGTTGACCGATTCAGTGATTTGTAAGCTTAGAATGGCTTGTTACGTGATTGTAGCTGATTCTCATCGAATGGTTGACCGATTCAATGATTTGTAAGCTCAGAATAGCTTGTTACATGATTGTAATTGATTCTCACTGAATGGTTGACCAATTCAATGATTTATAACTTCAGAATAGCTTGTTATGTGATTGTAGCTGATTCTCATCAAAGGGTTGACCGATTTAGTGATTTGTAAGCTTAGAATGGCTTGTTACCTGATTGTAGGTGATTCTCATTGAATGGTTGACCGATTCGATGATTTATTAGCTCACAATCATTTGTTACGTGATTGTAGCTGATTCTCATCGAACGGTTGATTGATTGGATGATTTTTAAGCTCAGAATGACTTGTTATGTGATTGTAGCTGATTCTTATCAAATAATTGACTGATTTGGTGATTTGTAAGCTGAAAATGGCTTGTTATATAATTATAATTGATTCGCATCGAACGGTTGATTGATTCACTGATTTGTAAGCTCAAAATGGCTTGTTACGTGATTGTAGCTAACTCTCATTGAATGGTTGACCGATATAGTAATTTGTAAGCTAAGAATGGCTTGTTACATGATTGTAATTGATTCTCACCGAATAGTTGACCATTTCAATGATTTGTAAGCTCAGAATGGCTTGTTAAATAATTTAAGTTGATTCTCACCGAAGAATGGCTTGTTACGTGATTGTAGCTAATTCTCATCGAGTGTTTGACCAATTCAGTAATTTGTAAGCTCATAATGGCTTTTTACGTGATTGTAGTTGATTCTCATGGAACGATCGACCGATTCAGTGATTTGGTAATTTGTAAGGTCAGAATGGCTTGTTACGTGACTGCAATTGATTCTCACCGAAAGGTTGACCTAGTCGGTGATTTGTAAGCACAGAATGGCTTATTACGTGATTATTGCTGATTCGCACTGAATGGCTGACCAATTCGGTGATTTGTCAGCTTGTTGATAATTGATTCTCATCGAACGGTTGACCGATTCCATGATTTGTAAGCGCAGAATGGCTTGTTACATGATTGTAGTTGATTCTCATCGAACTGTTCACCGATTCAATGATTTGTAAGCTTAGAATAGCTTGTTAAATTAAAGTAGCTGATTTTCATCAAACGATTGACCGATTCGATGATTTCTAAGCTCAGAATGGCTTGTTACGTGAGTGTAATTAATACTCATCAAACGGTTGACCGGTTTGGTATTTGTAAGCTCAAAATTACTTGTTACAGGATTGTAAAAGATTCTTATAGAATGGTTGACCAATTTGGCCATTTGTAAGCTCAAAATGGCTTGTTACGTGATTATAATTGATTCTCATAACAATTGACCGATTCAGTGATTTGTTTGCTCAGAATGGCTTGTTATGTGATTGTAATTTATTCTCATCAAACGGTTGATTGATTCGGTGATGTATAACCTCAGAATGACTTGTTACGTGATTGTAGTTGATTCTCATCGAATGGTTGACTGATTCGGTGACTTGTAAGCTCTGAGTGGATTGTTACATGATTGTAGTTGATTCTCATCGAATGGTTCACCTATTCGATGATTTGTAAGATCAAAATGACTTGTTACGTGGTTGTAATCAATTTTCATTGAACAGTTGACCGATTCAGTGATTTGTAAGCTCAGACTAGCTTGTTATGTGATTGTAATTAATTCTCATTGAATGGTTGACCGATTCTTTGATTTGTAAGCTCAGATTGACTTGTTACATGATTTTAGTTGATTCTCAACAAACAGTTGACCGATTCGGTAATTTGTCAGTTCAGAATGGCTTGTTATGTGATTGTAATTGATTCTCATCGAATGGTTGACCGATTCAGTGATTTGTAAGCTTATAATGGCTTGTTACATGATTGTAATTGATTATCACCGAACAGTTGACCTACTTGGTGATTTTTAAGCTCAGAATGTCTTGTTACGTGATTGTAGCTGATTCTCATCGAACGGTTGACCAAGTCAGTGATTTGTAAACTCAAAATGGCTTGTTACATAATTGTAATTGATTCTCATTGAACTGGTGACTGATTTAGTGATTTGTAAGGTCAGACTGGCTTGTTACATGATTGTAGCTAATTCTCATCGAACGGTTGACTGATTCAGTGATTGGTAAGCTCAGAATGGCTTGTTATGTCATTGTAGCTGATTCTCAACGAGAGGTTTACCGACTCGGTGATTTATAAGCTCAGAATAGCTCGTTACATGATTGTAGCTGATTCTCATCGAACAATTGACCGATTCAATGATTTGTAAGCTTAAAATGGCTTGTTACGTGATTGAAGGTGATTCTCATCGAACGGTTGATCGATTCAGTAATTTATAAGCTCACAATCATTTGTTACGTGATTGTAGCTTATTCTCATCGAACGGTTGACTGATTAGATGATTTGTAAGCTCATAATGGCTTGTTACATGATTGTAGCTGATTCTTATCAAATAGTTGACTGATTCAGTGATTTGTAAGCTTAAAATGGCTTGTTAAATAATTGTAATTGATTCTCATCGAACGGTTGATTGATTCGGTGATTTGTAAACTCAAAATGACTTGTTACGTGATTGTTATTTATGTAGGATTTGAGAGATACAAATCCACAGAACGCCAAGAATACCTACATGCAAATAACCTGTCAGAGGAGAGAAGCAAAAAGAAGCAAAAGGCAAAACTCAGAAGTTACTCAAAATGTGAGAGCAAAATTATTTGGTGTTTTGTTAGCTCAAAATGACTTGTTACGCTGTTGTAGCTAATTCTAATCGAACAGTTGACCGATTCGGCGATCTGTAAGCTCAGAATGGTTTGTTACATGATTGTAATTTATTCTCACTGAATGGTTGACCTATTAGGTGATTTGTAATCTCATAATGAATTGTTAAGTGATTGTAGCTGAGTCTCATCGAACAGTTGACCGATTCGGTGATTTGTAAACTGAGAATGGCTTGTTATGTGATTGTAGTTGATTCTCATCGAGTGGTTGACCGATTCAATAATTTGTAAGCTCAGAATGGCTTGTTACGTGATTGTAGTTGATTCTCATTGAACTATCGATCGATTCAGTGATTTGTAAGCTCAGAATCACTTGTTACATGATTATAGATAATTCTTATCGAATAGTTGACCGACTCGGTGATTTGTAAGCTCACAATGGCTTATTACATAATTGTAATTGATTCTCATTCAATGATTGACCGATTGAGTGATTTGTAAGCTCAGAATGGCTTGTTACATTATTGTTATTAATTATCATCGAACGGTAGACCGATTCGGTGATTTGTAAGCTCAGAATTGATTGTTACGAGATTGTAATTGATTCTCATCGAACGGTTGACCGATTCAATGATTTATAAGTTCAAAATGGCTTGTTGTGTGATTGTAGCTGATTCTCATCGAATGGTTGAGCGATTTGTTAATTTGTAAGCTCAGAATGGCTTGTTACATGATTATAATTGATTCTCACCGAAAGGTTGACCTATTCAGTGATTTGTAAGCACAGAATGGTTGATTACGTGACTATTGCTGATTCTCATCAAATGGTTGACCGATTCGATGATTTGTCAGCTCAGAATGGCTTGTTACGTAATTGTAATTGATTCTCATCGAATGATTAAGCGATTCGATGATTTGTAAGCTCACAATGACGTGCTACGTTATTGTGGCTGATGCTAATCGAACGGTTGACCGATTCGGTGATTTGCCAACTTAGAATCACTTGTTACGTGATTGTAATTAATTCTCATCAAACGGTTGACCGTTTTGGTTATTTGTAAGCTCGGAGAATGGCTTGTTACAAGATTATAATTGATTCTCATAGAATGGTTGGTCGATTTGGTTATATGTAAGCTCAAAATGGCTTGTGTTACGTGATTATAATTGATTCTCATCGAACGGTTGACTGATTCAGTGATTTGTAACCTCAGGATGGCTTGTTATGTGATTGTAATTGATTCTCATCGAATGGTTGACCGATTTGGTGATCTATAAGCTCAGACTGGCTTGTTACATGATTGTTGTTGATTATCATCGAACGGTTGACCGATTCGATGATTTGTAAGCTAAGAATAGCTTGTTACATGATTGTAATTGATTCTCATCAAACGGTTAACCGATTTGGTGATTTGTAAGCTCAAAATGGCTTGTTACATGATTGTAGCTGATTCTCATCGAATGGTTGACTTATTCAGTGACTTGTAAGCTCAGAATGGCTTGTTACGTGATCGTAATTGATTCTCACCCAACGGTTGACCTATTCGATGATTTGTAAGCTCAGAATGGCTTGTTACGTGATTGTAGCTGATTCTAATCAAATGGTTCATGAATTTAGTGATTTGTAAGTTCATAATGGCTTGTTACGTGATTGTAATTGATTCTCTTTGAACTGGTGACCGATTCAGTGATTTGTAAAGTCAGACTAGCTTTTTACATGATTGTAGTTGATTCTCATCGAACGGTTGACTGATTCAGTGATTTGTAAGCTCAGAATTACTTGTTATGAGATTGCAGCTAATTCTCATCTAGCGGTTGACGGATTTGGTGATTTATAAGCTCAGAATGGCTTGTTACATGATTGTAGTTGATTCTCATCGAACCGTTGACCGATTTAGTGATTTGTAAGCTTAGAATGGCTTGTTACGTGATTGTAGGTCATTCTCATCAAACGGTTGGACGATTCAGTGATTTATAAGTTCACAATCATTTGTTACATGATTGTAACTTATTCTCATCGAACAATTGACCAATTCAGTGATTTTTAAGCTCATAATGGCTTGTTACGTTATTGTTATTGATTCTCATCGAACAGATTGATCTATTCGATGATTTGTAAGCTCAGAATGGTATTGTTACGTGATTGTAATTGATTCTCATTGAACGGTTGACAGATTCATTGATTTATAAGATCAGAATAGCTTGTTCTGTTATTGTAGCTGATTCTCATTGAAGGGTTGACCGCTTTGGTAATTTGTAAGCTTAGAATGTCTTGTTACATAATTGTAGTTGATTCTCATTGAAGGGTTGACTGATTCAGTGATTTATAAGCTCAAAATAACTTGTTATGTGATTTTAGCTGATTGTCATCAAGGGGTTGACCAATTTGATCATTTGTAAGCTCAGAATAGCTTGTTACATGATTGTAATTCATTCTAACCAAAAGGTTGACCTATTCGGTGATTTGTTAGCACAAAATAGATTACTACATGATTGTTGCTAATTCTCACTGAATGGTTGACCAATTTGATGATTTGTCAGCTCAGAATGGCTTGTTATGTAATTGTAATTCATTCTCCTTGAACAGTTGACTGATTCAGTAATTTGTAAGTGCAGAATGACTTGTTACGTGATTGTAGTTGATTCTCATCAAACGGTTGACCGATTCGGTGATTAGTAAGCTTAGAATGGCTTGTTACGTTGTTGTAGATGATTCTAAATGAACGGTTGACCGATTCGGTGATTTGTAAGCTCAAAATAGCTTGTTACATGATTGTAATTGATTCTTACTGAACGGTTGACCTATTAGGTGATTTGTAAACTCATAATGATTTGTTACGTGATTGTAGTTGATTCTCATCGAACGGTTGACTAATTTGGTGATTTGTAAACTTAGAATGGCTTGTTATGTGATTGTAATTCATTGTCATCAAACTGGTGACCAATTTAGTGATTTCTATGGTCAGACTGGCTACTTACATGATTGTAGCTGATTCTCATCGAACGGTTGACTGATTCAGTGATTTGTATGCTCAGAATGGCTTGTTATATGATTGTAGCTGATTTTCATCGAGCGGTTGACCGATTCAGTGATTTATAAGCTCAGAATGGCTTGTTACATGATTGTAGTTGATTCTCATCCAACGTTTGACCGATTCAGTGATTTGTAAGCTCTTAATAGGTTGTTACCTGATTGCAGCTGATTGTCATCGAACCGTTGACCAATTCAGTGATTTGTAAGACCAGAATGGCTAGTTATGTGGTTGTAATCAATTCTCATCGAACAGTTGATCGATTCAGTGATTTCTAAGCTCAGACTGGCTTGTTATGTGATTGTAATCAATTCTAATTGAATGGTTGATCGATTCTATGATTTCTAAGCTTAGAATGGCTTGTTATATGATTTTAGCTAATTTTCAAGAAACGGTTGACCAATTCAGTGATTTGTAAGCTCAGAATGGCTTGTTATATGATTGTAGATTATTCTCATCAAACAGTTGACCGATTTCATGGTTTGTAAGCTCAGAATGGCTTGTTACGTGATTGTAATGTATTCTCATCGAACGGTTGACCGATTCGATGATTTGTAAGCTCAGAATGGATTATTATGTGATTGTAATTGATTATCATCAAATGGTTGATCGATTCAGTGATTTATAAGCTTGCAATGGCTTGTTATGTGATTGTACTTGATTCTCATCAAAGGGTTGACCGATTTGGTAATTTGTAAGCTCAGAATGTATTGTAGTTGATTCTAATCGAACAGTTGACTGATTTAGTGATTTGTAAGCTAAGAATGGCTTGTTACGTGATTGTAGCTGATTCTCATCGAGTGCTTGACCAATTCAGTAATTTCTAAGCTTAGAATGACTTGTTACCTGATTGTAGTTGATTCTCATCGAACAATCAACTGATTCAGTGATTTGTAAGCTTTAAATTGCTTATGACATCATTATAGATAATTCTTATCGAACAGTTGACCAACTCAATGATTTGTAAGCTCAGAATGGCCTATTACATGATTGTAATTGATTCTCATCGAATGATTGACCGATTTAGTGATTTGTAAGCTCAGAATGGCTTGTTACATTATTGTTATTGATTTGTAAGCTCATAATGGCTTCTTATGTGATTGTAGCTGATTTTCATCGAAGGGTTGACCAATTTGGTAATTTGTAAACTCAAAATTACTTGTTACGTGATTGTAATTGATTCTCACCAAAAGTTTGACCTATTCGGTGATTTGTAAGCACAAAATGGCTTATTAGTGATTGTTGTTGATTCTCATAGAATGGTTGACCGATTCGGTGATTTGTTAGCTTAGAATGACTTGTTACGTACTTGTAATTGATTCTCATCGAGCGGTTGACTGATTCGGTGATTTGTAAGCACATAATGGCTTGTTACGTGATTGTAGTTGATTCTCATCAAATGGTTGACCAATTCAATGTTTTGTAAGCTTAGAATGACTTGTTGCATTATTGTAGCTAATTCTGATCGAACGATTGATCGATTCGGTGATCTGTAAGCTCAGAATGGTTTGTTACATGATTGTAATTGATTTTCACTAAACGGTTGACCTATTAGGTAATTTGTATTCTCATAATGAATTGTTAAGTGATTGTAGCTGATTCTCATCGAACAGTTGATCGATTCGGTGATTTTTAAGCTTAAAATGGCTTGTTATGTGATTGTAATTAATTCTCATCAAACGGTTGACCGATTTCATCATTTGTACGTTCAAAATGGCTTGTTACTGGATTGTAATTGATTCTCATCGAATGGTTGACCAATTTGGTCATTTGTAAGCTCAAAATGGCTTGTTACATGATTATAATTGATTCTCATCGAACAGTTGACCAATTCGGTGATTTGTAAGCTCAAAATGGCTTGTTACATGATTGTAAATGATTCTAATTGAACTGGTGACCGATTTAGTGATTTGTAAGGTCAAACTGACCTGTTACATGATTGTAGCTGATTCTCATCGAACGGTTGACTGATTCAGTGATTTGTAACCTCAAAATGGATTGTTATGTGATTTTAGCTAATTCTCATTGATTGGTTGACCGATTCGATGATTTATAAGCTAAAATTGCCTTGTTACATGATTGTAGCTAATTATCATCGAACAGTTGACTGATTCAGTGATTTGTAAGCTTATAATGGCTTGTTACATGATTGTAGGTGATTCTAATCGAACGGTTGATAGATTCAATGATTTATAAGCTCAAAATCATTTCTTACGTGATTGTAGCTTATTCTCATCAAACGGTTGATTGATTGGATGATTTGTAAGCTCAAAATGGCTTGTTACATGATTGTAGCTGATTCTTATCAAATGCTTGACTGATTCAGTGATTTGTAAGCTCAGAATGGCTTGTTATGTGATTGTTATTTATGTTGGATTTGAGAGATACAAATCCACAGAAGGCCAAGAATACCTGCATGCAAATAACCTATTAGAGGAGAGAAGCAGAAAGAAGCAAAAGGCAAAACTCAGAAGTTACTTAAAATGTGAGAGCAAAATTATGATCCAAATTAATGAAAATTTTTTTACAAGGTTCAACCTATAAAGGTGAACAAAACCCTAAAGTCTTAAAAAACTAGGTTGCACATTATAATTAATAAAGATATTAATTATAATGCACCTAAGAGATAGCTTAAGAAAATAGAGTAATAAATAACTTAATTAATTAAACCGAAGTGATTTAATTAATAAGTGTAAAATATAATTACTCTAACAATTTATTCTCTTAGAACGGTTGATCGATTCAGTGATTTTTAAGCTCAGAATGGCTTGTTACGTGATTGTAGTTGATTCTCATCGAACGGTTGATCGATTCGGTGATTTGTAAGCTTAGAATGACTTGTTATGTGATAGAAGTTGATTCTAATCGAACGGTTGATTGATTCGGTGATTTTTAAGCTCAGAATGGCTTGTTACATGATTGTAGCTGACTCTCATCGAATGGTTGACCGATACAGTGATTTGTAAGCTCACAATGGCTCGCTATGTTATGTTATTGTTATTGATTCTCATCCAATGGTTAACCGATTCAATGATTTGTAAGCTCAGAATCGATTGTTACGTGATTGTAATTGATTCTCATCGAACAGTTGACCAATTCAGTGATTTATAAGCTCAAAATGGCTTGTTACGTGATTTGGTAATTTGTAAGCTCAGTATGGCTTGTTACGTGATTGTAATTGATTCTCACTGAAAGGTTGACCTATTCGGTGATTTGTAAGCACAAAATGGCTTATTATGTAATTGTTGCTAATTCTCATCGAATGGTTGAGCAATTCGATGATTTGTCAACTCAGAATGACTTGTTACGTCATTATAATTGATTCTATTCGAACGGTTGACTAATTCAGTGATTTATAAGTGTAGAATGGCTTGTTACGTGATTGTAGTTGATTCTCATCAAACGGTTGACCAATTCGGTGTTTTGTAAGCTCAAAATGACTTGTTACATTGTTGTAGCTGATTCTAATCGAACGGTTAACCGATTCGGTGATCTGTAAGCTCAGAATGGTTTGTTACATGATTGTAATTGATTCTCACTGAACAGTTGACCTATTAGGTGATTTATAATCTCATAATAAATTTTTAAGTGATTGTAGCTGATTCTCATCGAACAGTTGACCAATTCGGTGATTTGTAAGCTCAGAATGGCTTGTTATGTGATTGTCATCGAACTGGTGACCAATTCAGTGATTTGTAAAGTCAGACTAGCTTCTTACATGATTGTAGTTGATTCTCATCGAACGGTTGACTGATTCAGTGATTTGTATGCTCAAAATGACTTGTTACATGATTGTAGCTGATTCTCATCGAATGTTTGACCGATTCAATGATTTGTCAGCTCTTAATGGGTTTTTACCTGATTGCACCTGATTATCATCGAACGGTTGACGAATTCAATGATTTGTAAGATCAGAATGGCTTGTTGGTTATTCTGTGAGAATCAATTACAATCACGTAACAAGCCATTCTAAGTTTACAAATCACTGAATCGGTCAATTGTTCGATGAGAATCAGCTACAATCATGTAACAAGCCATTCTGAGCTTACAAATTATTGAATCGATCAACCATTCAATGAGAATCAATTACAATCACATAACAAGCCATTCTGAGCTTACAAATCACCGAATCGGTCAACCACTCGATGAGAATCAATTATAATCACATAACAAGGCATTTTGAACATATAAATGATCAAATCGATTAACTGTTCGATGAGAATCAGCTACAATAATGTAACAAGCCATTCTGAGCTTACAAATCACCAAATCGATCAACCGTTTGATGAAGATCAACTACAATCATGTAACAAGCCATTCTAAGATTACAAATCATTGAATTGGTAAACCCTTCGATGAGAATAAGCTACAATCATGTAACAAGCCATTCTGAGCTTACAAATCACCGAATTGGTCAACCGTTTGATGAGAATCAATTACAATCATGTAACAAACCATTCTGAGCTTACAAATTACTGAATCAGTCAACTGTTGGAATAGAATCAATCTCAATAATGTAACAAGCCATCTGAGCTTACAAATCATGTAACAATCATGTAACAAGCGATTCTAAGCTTACAAATCACTGAATCGGTCGATGATAATCAGCTACAATCACGTAACAAGCTAGTCTGAGCTTATAAATCACTGAATCGGTCAACAGTTCAATGAGAATTGATTACAACTATGTAACAAGGCATTATGATCTTACAAATCACCGAATTGGTCAACCGTTTGATGAGAATCAACTACAATCATGTAACGAGTCATTCTGAGCTTACAAATCATTGAATCAGTCAACCATTCGATGAGAATCAATTATAATCATGTAACAAGCCATTCTTATCTTACAAATTACCATATCGAAAAACTATTTGATTAGAGTCAACTACAATCACGTAACAAGCCATTCTGAGCTTACAAATCACCGAATCAATCAACCGTTAGATGAGAATCAACCTCTAACACATAACAAGTCATTATAAGCTTACAAATCACTGAATCGATCAACCGTTTGATCAGAATCAATTACTATAATGTAAAAAGCCATTCTGAGATTACAAATCACTGAATCGGTCAATCACTCGATGAGAATCAGCTACTATCACATAACAAGCCATTCTGAGCTTACAAAGCACTGAATCTATCAACCGTTCGATGAGAATCATGTACAATCATGTAACAAGCCACTGTGACCTTATAAATCACTGAATCGATGACCAGTTTGATGAGAATCAATTACAATCACGTAACAAGTCATTCTAAGCTTACAAATAACTGAATTGGTCAACCATTTGATAAGAATCAACTACAATCATGTAACAAGCCATTCTGAGCTTACAAATCACCGAATAGGTCAACCATTTGGTGAGAATCAATTACAATCACGTAACAAGCCATTCTGAGCTTACAAATCACTGACTCAATTAAATAAGTCACTTCAATTTAATTAATTAAGTTATTTATTACTCTATTTCCTTAAGCTATCTCTTAGGTGCATTATAATTAATATCTTTATTAATTATAATGTGCAACCTAATTTTTTTATACTTTAGGGTTTTGTTCACCTTTATAGGTTGACCGTTGTAAATCTTTTTTCATTAAGTTGGATCATAATTTTGCTCTCACATTTTGAGTAACTTCTGAGTTTTGTCTTTTGCTTCTTTCTGCTTCTCTACTGTAACAGGTTATTTACATGCAGATATTCTTGGCGTTATGTGGATTTGTATCTCTCAAATCCTACATAAATAATATTCACGTAACAAGCCATTTTGAGGTTACAAATCACTGAATCAGTCAACCATTCGATGAGAATCAATTACAATTATGTTACAAGCCATTCTGAGGTTACAAATCACCAAATCAGTCAACCATTTGATAAGCATCAGCTACAATCACGTAACAAAGTGATTATGAGCTTACAAATCATCCAATCGGTCAACCATTCGATGAGAATTAGCTATAATCACGTAACAAACAATTGTGACATTATAAATCATCGAATCGGTCAATCACTCGATGAGAATCAACTACAATCACATAACAAGCCATTCTGAGCTTACAAATCACTGAATAAGTCAACCATTCGGTGAGAATCAACTACAATCATGTAACAAGCCAGTTTGACCTTACAAATCACTGAATCGGTCACCAGTTCATTGAGAATCAATTACAATCATGTGACAAGCCATTCTGAGCTTACAAATCACCGAATTGGTTAACTGTTCCATGAGAATTGGCTACATTCATGTAACAAGCCATTCTGAGCTGACAAATCACCGAATCAGTCAACCATTTGATAAGAATCAATTACAATCATGTAACAAGCCATTCTGAGCTTACAAATTATCGAATTGGTCAACTGTTTGTTGAGAATCAGCTAAAATCATGTAACAAGCCATTTTGAGCTTACAAATCACAGAATCGGTGAACCATTCGATGATAATTAATTACAATCACATAACAAGCCAGTCTGAGCTTACAAATCACTAAATTGGTCAACTCTTCAATGAGAATTGATTACAACCACGTACCAAGCCATTTTGATCTTACAAATCACCAAATTGGTGAACCGTTCGATGACAATCAGCTACAATATAATAACAACCCATTAAGAGCTTACAAATCACCAAATCAGTCAACCATTTGATGAGAATCAACTACAATGATGTAACAAGGCATTCTGAGGTTATAGATCACCAAATCGGTCAACCCTTTGATGAGAATTAATTACAATCATGTAACAAGCCGTTCTGAGTTTAAAAATAACCAAATCGGTCAATCATTCGATGAGACTCAACTACAATCATGAAACAAGCCATTATGAGCTTACAAATCATTGAATCGGTCATCCGTTCGATGAGAATCAATTACAATTATGTAACAAGCCATTTTGAGCTTACAAATAATCAAATCAGTCGACCATTTGATAAGAATTAGCTATAATCATGTAACATGCCATTTTGAGCTTACAAATCATCCAATCGGTCAACCGTCAGATGAGAATCAATTACAATCACGTAACAAGCCATTTTAAGCTGACAAATCACTGAATCGATCACCCATTTGATGAGAATCAGCTACAATCACGTGACAAGCCATTCTAAGCTTACAAATCACCGAATCAGTCAATCATTTGATGAGAATCAATTACAATGATGTAACAAGTCATTCTGAGCTTACAAATAACTAAATCAGTTAACCGTTCGATGAGAATAATCTATAATCATGTAACAAGTTATTCTGAGCTTACAAATCATCGAATCAATCAACTATTTGTTGATAATCAGTTACAATCACGTAACAACCCATTTTGAGCTTACAAATCACAAAATCGGTCAATCATTCGATGAGAATCAACAACAATCATGTAACAAGCCATTATGAGGTTATAGATCACCAAATCGGTCAACCGTTCGATGAGAATCAATTACAATCACATAACAAGCCATTATGAGCTTACAAATCACCAAATCGATCAACCGTTCGATGAGAATCAATTATAATCACGTAACAAGCCATTTTGAGCTTACAAATGACCAAATCGATCAACCGTTCGATGAGAATCAACTACAATTACGTAACAAGCCATTCTAAGCTTACAAATCACTGAATCGGTCAACCGTTCGATGAGAATCAATTACAATTACGTAACAAGTCATTCTGAGCTAACAAATCACCGAATCGCTAAACCATTTGATGAGAATCAACAACAATCATGTAATCAGCCATTCTATGCTTACAAATCACCAAATAGGTCAACATTTTGATGAGAATCAATTACAATCATGTAACAAGCCATTCTGAGCTTACAAATTACCAAATCGGTCAACCTTTTGTTGAGAATCAGCTACAATGACATAACAAGCCATTCTAAGCTTATAAATCACTGAAGCCTTATAGGTTGACCCTTGTAAATCTTTTTTCATTAAATTGGATCATAATTTTGCTTTCACATTTTGAGTAACTTTTGAGTTTTCCCTTTTGCTTCTTTCTACTTCTCTCCTATAACAGGTTATTTACATGCAAGTATTCTTGGCATTCTATTGATTTGTATATATCAAATCCTACATAAATAACAATCACGTAACAAGCCATTCTAAGCTTACAAATCATTGAATCGGTCAACTGTTCGATAAGAATCAATAAGTATAATGTAACAAGCTACTCTGAACTTAAAAATCACTTAATTAGTCAATCTTTCGATGAGAATCAATTACAATCATGTAATAAGTCATTCTGAGCTTACAAATCACCGAGTCGGTCAACTGTTCGATGAGAATTATCTATAATCATGTAACAAGCTATTCTGAGCTTACAAATCACTGAACCAGTCGATGAGAATCAGCTACAATCACGTAAGAAGCCATTCTTAGCTTACAAAATACTGAATCGGTCAACTATTCGATGAGAATCAGCTACAATCATGCAACAAGCCATTCGAGCTTACAAATCATCGACTCGATCAACCATCGATGAGAATCAATTACAATCATGTAACAAGCCATTCTCAACATACAAATCACCATATCGATCAACCATTCGATGAGAGTCAGCTACAATCATAACAAGCCATTCTGAGCTTACAAATCACCGACTTGGTCAACCACCAATGAGAATCAATTACAATCATGTAACAAGTCATTCTCAGCATACAAATCACCGTATCGGTCAACCATTCGATGAGAGTCAGCTACAATCACGTAACAAGCTATTCTGAGCTTACAAATCACCAAATCAATCAACCGTTCGATTAGAATCAACTTCTATCACATAACATGTCATTCTAAGCTTACAAATCAGTGAATCAATCAACCGTTCGATGAGAATCAATTACAATCATGTAACAAGCCATTCTGAGCTTATAAAACCACTCAACCGGTCAACTATTGTAAGAGAATAAATTGTTAGAGTAATTATATTTTACACTTGTTGATTAAATCACTTTGGTTAATTAATTAAGTTATTTAGTACTCTATTTTCTTAGGTACATTATAATTAATATCTTTATTAATTATAATGTGCAGTTAACCTAATTTTTTTATACTTTAGGGTTTTTGTTCACTTTTATATGTTGAACCTTGTAAATCTTTTTTCATTAACTTGGATCATAATTTTGCTCTCACATTTTGAGTAACTTTTTAGTTTTCCATTTTGCTTCTTTCTGCTTCTCTCTTGTAACAGGTTATTTGCATGCAGGTATTCTTGGCGTTCTGTGGATTTGGATCTCTCAAATCCTACATAAATAACAATCATGAAACAAGCCATTATGAGCTTACAAAATACTGAATCAGTCAATCGTTCGATGAGAATCAATTATAATTATGTAACAAGTCATTTTGAGCTTACAAATCATCGAATTAGTCAACTGTTCGATGAGAATCAGTTACAATCATGTAAAAAGTCATTCTGAGCTTATAAATCACCGAATCGGTCAACTGCTTGATGAGAATTAGCTACAATCACATATCAAGCCATTATGAGCTTACAAATCATTGAATCATTCAATCATTTCATGAGAATCAACTACAATCACGTAACAAGCCTGTCTGACCTTACAAATTATTGAATCAGTCACCAATTTAAGGAGAATCAATTACAATCACGTAAGAAGCTATTCTCAGCTTACAAATCACTGAATTGTTCAACCGTTAGATGAGAATCAGCTACAATAATGTAACAAGGCATTCTGAGCTTACAAATCACCGAATAGGTCAACCATTCGATGAAAATCAATTGCAATCACATAACAAGCCATTCTGAGCTTACAAATCACTGAGTCGGTCAACCATTCGATGAGAATCAGCTACAATCATGTAACGAAGCCATTCAGAGCTTACAAATCACCGAATCAGTCAACCGTTTGTTGAGAATCAGCTAAAATCATGTAACAAGCCATTATGAGCTTACAAATCATAGAATCCATCAACCATTCGATGATAATTAATTACAATCACATAACAAGCTAGTCTGAGGTTACAAATCACTGAATCAGTCAACCATTCAATGAGAATTGATTAGCACCATGTAACAAGCCTTTTTGATTTGACAAATCACCGAATTGGTCAACCGTTCGATGAGAATTAGCTACTATCAGGTAACAACTCATTCAGATCTTACAAATCATCGAATCGGTCAACCATTCGCTAAGAATCAACTACAATCATGTAATCAGCCATTCTGAGGTTACAGATCATGAAATTGATCAACCGTTTGATGAGAATCAGTTACAATCACAAAACAAGCCATTTTGAGCTTACAAATCACCGAATCAGACAACCGTTCGATGAGAATCAATTATAATCACGTAACAAGATATTTTGAGCTTACAAATGACCAAATCGGTCAACTGTTCGATGAGAATCAACTACAATTACATAACAAGCCATTCTACGCTTACAAATCACTGAATCGGTCAACTGTTCGATTAGAATCAATTACAATTACGTAACAGGCCATTCTGAGTTAACAAATCATCGAATCGGTCAACCATTTGATGAGAATCAGCAACAATCATCTAATCAGCCATTATGTGCTTACAAATCATTGAATATGTCAACCTTTCGGTGATAATCAATTACAATCACGTAACAAGCCATTCTGAGCTTACAAATTACCAAATCGGTCAACCTTTCGATGAGAATCAGCTACAATCACATAACAAGCCATTCTGAGCTGATAAATCACTGAATCGGTCAACCGTTTGGTGAGAATCAATTACAATCACATAAAAATCCATTCTGAGCTTACAAATCATCGAATCAGTCAACCGTTCAATGAGAATCAATAACAATAACGTAACAAGCCATTCTGAGCTTACAAATCACTGAACCGGTCAATCATTCAATGAGAATCAATTACAATCATGTAATAAGCCATTACGAGCTTACAAATCAAAGAGTCGGTCAACTATTCGATGTGAATTATCTATAATCATGTAACAAGTGATTCTGAGCTTACAAATCACTGAATTAATCGATCGTTCAATGAGAATCAGCTACAATCACGTAACAAGTCAATTTGTGCTTACAAATTACCGAATCGGTCAACCCGTCGATGAGAATCAGCTACTATCATGTATCAAGCTATTTGTATCTTACAAATCACCGAATCGGTCAACTGTTCGATGAGAATCAAATACAATCATGTAAAAAGCAATTTTGAGCTTACATATCACCGAATCGATCAACCATTCAATGAGAATCAATTACAATCTTGTAACAAGCTATTCTTAGCTTACAAATCACCGTATCGGTCAACCATTCAATGAGACTTAGCTACAATTATGTAACAAGCCATTCTAAACTTACAAATCACTGAATCAATCAATCGTTCGATGAGAATCAACTTCTATCACATAACAAGCCATTATCAGCTTACAAATCACCGAATCGGTCAACCGTTTGATGAGAATCAGCTACAATCACGTAACAATCTATTCTGAGCTTACAAATCATTGAATAAGTCAACCGTTCGGTGAGAATCAATTACAATAACGTAACATGTCATTCTGAGCTTACAAATCATTTAATCGGTCAACCATTCGATGAGAATCAACTACAATCAGGTAAAAAGTCATTCTGAGCTTACAAATCACCCAATCGGTCAACTGTTTGATGAGAATCAATTACAATCATGTAACAAGCCATTCTGAGCTTACAAATCACCGAATCAGTCAACCGTTCGATGAGAATACATTACAATCATGTTACAAGCCATTCTCAACTAATAAATCATGGAATTGGTGAACCATTCGGTGAGAATAATCTACAATCACGTAACAAACCATTCTGAGCTTAGAAATCACAAAATCAGTCAAGCATTCGATGAGAATACATTACAATCATGTAACAAGCCATTCTGATCTTACAAATCACCGAATTAGTCAATGGTTTGATGAGAATCAACTACAATCAGGTAACAACCCATTCAGAACTTACAAATCACTGAATCGGTCAACAATTAGATGAGAATCAACTATAATCATGTAACAACCATTCTGAGGTTATAGATCACCAAATCGGTCAACCGTTTGATGAGAATCAATTACAATCACATAACAAGCCATTCTGAGCTCACAAATCATTGAATCGGTCAACTGTTCGATAGAATCAATTATAATCACGTAACAAGCCATTTTGAGCTTACAAATCACTAAGTTGGTCAACTGATCGATGAGAATTATCTATAATAATGTAACAAGCGATTCTGAGCTTACAAATCACCGAATAGGTCAACCATTCTGTGAGAATCAATTACAATCACGTAACAAGCTATTCTGAGCTTACGAATCACATAATCGGTCAACCATTCGATGAGAATTAATTACAATTACGTAACAAGTCAATCTGAGTTTACAAATCACCGAATCGGTCAACCGTTCGATGAGAATCTGCTACAATAACGTAACAAGCCATTCTAAGCTTACAAATCATTGAATCATTCAACCGTTCGATGAGAATCAACTACAATCATGTAACAAGCCATTCTACGCTTACAAATCACCGAATCGGTCAACCATTCGATAAGAATCAGCAACAATCACATAATAAGCTATTCTGTGCTTACAAATCACCGAATAGGTCAACCTTTCGGTGAGAATCAATTACAATCATGCTAAGCTTACAAATTACCAAATCGATCAACCCTTCAATGAGAATTAGCTACAATCACTTAACAAGCCATTTTGAGGTTATAAATATCACTGAATCTGTCAACCGTTCGATGAGAAATAATTACAAGTACATAACAATCCATTCTGAGCTTACAAATCACCGAATCAGTCAACCGTTCGATGAGAATCAATAACAATAATGTAACAAGTCATTATGAGCTTACAAATCAGTGAATTGGTGAACCGTTCAATGAGAATCAGCTTCAATTAGGTAACAACCCATTCAGAGCTTACAAATCACTGAATCCATCAACCATTTGATGAGAATCAATTACAATCACGTAACAAGCCATTCTAAGATTATAGATCATCAAATCGGTCAACTGTTCGATGATAATCAATTACAATCACATAACAAGCCATTCTGAGCTTAAAAATTATCGAATCAGTCAACCACTCGATGAGAATCAGCTACAATCACGTAATAAGTCATTCTTAGCTTACAAATCACCGAATCGGTCAATTGTTCGATGAGAATCAGCTACAATCATGTAACAAGCTATTTTGAGCTTACAAATCACCGAATCGGTCAACCATTAGA
The DNA here is from genome assembly GCA_027943335.1 of Chamaecyparis obtusa. Classification (NCBI taxonomy): domain Eukaryota; kingdom Viridiplantae; phylum Streptophyta; class Pinopsida; order Cupressales; family Cupressaceae; genus Chamaecyparis; species Chamaecyparis obtusa. Next base: position 7,858,749 of record BSBK01000740.1, on the reverse strand, counting down.
TGAGAATCCATTACAATCATGTAACAAGCCATTCTTAACTTACAAATCACTGAATTAATAAACCGTTCGATGACAATCAACTTCTATCACATAACAAGCCATTCTAAGTTTACAAAACATTGAATCGGTCAACCGTTTGATGAGAATCAATTAAAATGATGTAACAAACCATTCTAAGCTTACAAATCACTGAACCAGTCAACCATTTTAAGAGAATAAATTGTTAGAGTAATTATATTTTACACTTATTAATTAAATCACTTTCATTTAATTAATTAATTATTTAATTACTCTATTTTCTTAAGCCATCTCTTAGGTGCATTATAATTAATATCTTTATTAATTATAATGCACAACCTAATTTTTTGAGACTTTAGGGTTTTGTTCACCTTTATAGGTTGAACCTTGTAAATATTTTTTTGTTAACTTGGAAATTAATTTTGCTCTCACATTTTGAGTAATTATTTTTTCATTAAATATGAGCTTACAAATCATCCAATCGATCAACTGTTTGATGAAAATCAACTACAATCACGTAACAAATGATTGTGAGGTTATAAATCACTGAATCAGTCAATCATTTGATGAGAATAACCTACAATCATGTAACAAGCCATTCTAAGCTTACAAATCACTGAATCAGTCAACCGTTCAATGAGAATCAACTACAATCATGTAACAAGCCATTTTGAGCTTATAAATCACCGAATCGTTCAACCGCTCAATGAGAATCAACTACAATCACATAAAAAGCCATTCTGAGCTTACAAATCACTGAATCAGTCAACCGTTCAATGAGAATTAGTTAAAATTATGTAACAAGCCAGTCTGAACTTACAAATCACTAAATCAGTCACCAGTTCGATGAGAATCAATTACAATCACGTAACAAGCCATTCTGAGATTACAAATCACCATATCAGTCAGCTATTTGTTGAGAATCAGCTAAAATTATGTAACAAGTCATTCTGAGCTTACAATTCACAGAATCTGTCAACCATTCAATGAGAATTAATTACAATCACATAACAAGCCAGTCTAAGCTTACAAATCACCGAATTGGTCAACTGTTCAATGAGAATTGATTACAACCACGTAACAAGCCATTCTGATCTTACAAATCACTGAATTGGTCAACCGATCAATGAGAATCAGCTACAATTAGGAAACAACCCATTCAGAGCTTACAAATCACCGAATCGGTCAACCATTCGATAAGAATCAACTATAATCACATAGCAAGCCATTCTGAGGTTATAGATCACCAAATTGGTTAACTGTTTGATGAGAATCAATTACAATCACATATAAAGTCATTCTGAGCTTACAAATCATCGAATCGATCAACCGTTCGGTTAAAATTAATTATAATCATGTAACAAACCATTTTGAGCTTACAAATGACCAAATCGGTCAACCGTTTGATGAGAATAGATTAAAATTCTGTAACATGCCATTTTGAGCTTACAAATCACCAAATCGGTCAACCGTTTGGTGATAATTAATTAAAATCATGTAACAAGTCATTTTGAGCTTACAAATCATCGAATTGGTCAATCGTTCGATGAGAATCAGCTACAACAACATAAGAAGCTATTCTGAGCTTACAAATCACTGAATCAGTCAACCGTTTGATGAGAATCCACTACAATCACGTAACAAGCCATTCTACTTTACAAATCATCGAATCGATCAATCATTCGATGAGAATCAATTACAATTACGTAACAAGTCATTCTGAGCTGACAAATCACCGAATCGGTCAACCAATTGATGAGAATCAGCAACAATCACGTAATAAGCCATTTTATGCTTAGAAATCACTGGATTGGTCAATCATTTGATGACAATCATTTACAACCATGTAATAAGTCATTCTGAGCTTACAAATCACCGATTCGATCAACTGTTCGATGAGAATTATCTATAATTATAGAACAAGCGATTCTGAGCTTACAAATCACTGAATCAATCGATCGTTCGATGATAATCAGCTACAATCATGTAACAAGAAGCCATTCTTAGCTTACAAATTACCGAATCGATTAACCACTCGATGAGAATCAATTACAATCATGTAACAAACCATTCTTAGCTTAAAAATCATCGAATCGGTCAACTGTTCGATGAGAATCAGCTACAATCAGGTAGCAAGCCATTTTCAGCTTTGAAATCACTGAATCGGTCAACCATTCTATGAGAATAAATTACAATAACATAACAAGCTATTTTGAGCTTACAAATCACAGAACCAGTCAACCATTCGATCAGAATCAGCTACAATCAGGTAACATTCAGAGCTTACAAATCATCGACTCGGTCAACCATTCGATTAAAATCAACTACAATCATATAACAAGCCATTCTGATTACCAAATCGGTCAACCATTCGATAAGAATCAATTACAATCACATAACAAAACATTCTGAGCTTACAAATCACCGAATCAGTCAACTGTTCGATGAGAATCAATTATAATAGCATAACAAGCCATTTTGAGCTTACAAATGACCAAATTGGTCAACCGTTCGATGACAATCAATTACAATCTTGTAACAAGTCATTCTGAGCTTACAAATCACCAAATTGGTTAACTGTTTGATGAGCATTAATTACAATCATGAAACAAGCCATTCTGAGCTTACAAATCACCGAATCGGTCAACTGTTCTATGAGAATCAATTACAATCACATATCAAGTCATTCTGATAACAAGTCAAATCTCTATCACATAACAACCCATTCTAAGCTTACAAATCATAGAATTGGTCAACTGTTCGATGAGAATCAATTACAATTATGTAACAAGCTATTATGAGCTTACAAATAACCGAATCAGTGAACCATTTGATAAGAATCAGCTACAATCATGTAACAAGCCATTATGAGTTTACAAATCATGCAATCTGTCAACCGTTCGATAACAATTAGCTACAATCACATAACAAATGATTGTGAGCTTATAAATCACCGAATCAGTCAACCGTTCCTTGAGAATCACCTACAATCACGTAACAAGCCATTCTAAGCTTACAAATCACTGAATTAGTTAACCGTTCGATGAGAATTAGCTACAATTATGTAATAAGCCATTTTGAGCTTATAAATCACCAAATCATTCAACGGCTCGATGAGAATCAGCTACAATCACATAACAAGCCATTCTGATATTACAAATCACTGAATCAGTCAACCGTTCGATGAGAATTAGTTACAATCATGTAACAAGCCAGTCTGACCTTACAAATCACCAAATCGGTCAACCGTTTGATAAGAATAAATTATAATCACGTAATAAGCCATTTTGAGCTTACAAATGACCAAATCAGTCAACCATTTGATGAGAAAACAATTACAATCTTTTAACAAGCCATTCTGAGCTTACAAATCACCAAATTAGTCAAACATTTTGTGAGAATTAATTAAAATCACATAACAAGTCATTCTGAGCTTACAAATCACTAAATCGGTCAACCGTTCGATGAGAATCAGCTAGAACAATGGAACAAGCCATTCTGAGATTACAAATCACCAAATCCATCAATCGTTCGATGAGAATCAGAAACATTCACGTAATAAGTCATTCTTTGCTTACAAATCACCGAATAGACCTTTCGGTGAGAATCAATTACAATCACGTAACAATCCATTCTGATCTTACAAATCTTTGAATTGGTCAATCGTTCGATGAGAATCAGCTACAATCAGGTAACAACCCATTCAGAGCTTGTTATGTGGTTGTAATCAATTCTCATTGAATAGTTGACCGATTCAGTGATTTTTAAGCTCAGACTGGCTTGTTATGTGATCGTAATTAATTCTCATCGAATGGTTGACTGATTCTATAATTTGTAAACTTAGAATGGCTTGTTACATGATTTTAGCTAATTCTCAACAAATGATTGACCGATTCGGTGATTTGTAAGTTCAAAATGGCTTGTTACGTCATTGTAATGTATTCTCATCGAACGGTTGAACAACTCAGTGATTTGTAAGTTTAGAATGGCTTGTTACATGATTGTAATTTATTCTCATCAAACGGTTCACCGATTCAGTGATTTGTAAACTCAAAATCACTAAATCAGTCTATCGTTCAATGAGAATCAATTACAATTACGTAACAAACTATTCTGAGCTTATAAATCACCGAGTCGATCAACTGCTTGATGAGAATCAGCTACAATCACATAACAAGCCATTCTGACCTTACCAGTCATTGAATCAGTCAATCATTTGATGAGAATCAGCTACAATCATGTAACAAGCCAGTCTAACCTTACAAATCACTAAATCGGTCACCAGTTCAATAACTATAAATTACAATCACATAACAAGCCATTCTGAGCTTACAAATCACTGAATTGGTCAACCGTTTGATGAGAATCAGCTGCAGTCACATAACAAATCATTCTGAGGTTATAAATCATCAAATAGGTAAACCGTTCGGTGAGAATCTTTTACAATCACGTAATAAGCCATTCTGAGTATACAAATCACTGAATCGGTCAACCATTCGATGAGAATCAGCTACAACCATGTAACAAGCCATTCTGAGATTATGAACTACTGAATCGGTCAATCGTTCGATGAGAATTGATTACAATCATGTAACAAGCCATGTTAGCTTATAAATCACCAAATTGGTCAACCATTCGATGAGAATCAACTACAATCATGTAACAACCCATTCAGAGCTTACAAATGATTGAATCAATCAACCATTCGATGATAATAAACTTCTATCACATAATAAGCCATTCTAAGCTTACAAATCACCGAATCGGTCAGCCATTTTGAGCTTATAAAACCTTGAATTGGTCAACCGCTTGATGAGAATCAGCTACAATCACATAACAAGCCATTCTAAGCTTACAAATTACTGAATCAATCAACCGTTCGATGAGAATCAGCTACAATCATGTAATAAGCTAGTTTGACCTTACAAATCACTGAATCGGTCGCCAGTTCGATGAGAATCATTTACAATCACATAACAAGCCATTCTGAGCTTACAAATCACCGAATTCATCAACCGTTCGATGAGAATCAGCTACAATCATGTAACAAGCCATTTTGAGCTGACAAATCACCGAATTGGTCAACCGTTTGATGAGAATACATTACAATCACGTAACAAGCCATTCTAAGCTTACAAATCATAGAATTGGTCAACTGTTTGATGAGAATAATCTACAATCACGTAACAAGCCATTCTGAGCTTACAAATCATAGAATCGATCGACCGTTTGATGAGAATTAGCTACAATCATGTAACAAGCCATTCTGAGCTTACAAATTACTGAATCAGTCAACCACTCGATGAGAATCAGCTACAATCACGTAACAAGCCATTCTGAGCTTACAAATCACCAAATCGGTCAACTATTTCATGAGAATCAATTACAATCATGTAACAAATCATTCTGAGCTTACAAATCACCGAATTGGTCAACCGTTCGATGAGAATATATTACAATCACGTAACAAGCCATTCTGAGCTTGCAAATCATGTAACAATCCATTATGAGCTTACAAATCACCGAATCGGTCAACCGTTCGATGAAAATTAATAACAATAACGTAACAAGCCATTCTGAGCTTACAAATCACTGAATCGGTCAATCATTCGATGAGAATCAATTACAAACATGTAATAAGCCATTTTGAGGTTACAAATCACTGAGACGGTCAACTATTCGATGAGAATTATCTATAATCATGTAACAAATGATTCTGAGCTTACAAATCACTAAATCAGTCGATTGTTCGATGATAATCAATTGCAATCATGTAGAAAGCCACTCTTAGCTTCCAAATCACTGTATTGGTCAACTATTCGATGAGAGTCACGTAACAAGCCATTCTGAGCTTACAAATCACTGAACTGGTCAACCGTTCTAAGAGAATAAATTGTTAGAGTAATTATATTTTACACTTATTAATTAAATCACTTCGGTTTAATTAATTAAGTTATTTATTACTCTTTTTTCTTAAGCTTGTTACTTGGATCATAATTTTGCTGTCACATTTTGAGTAACTTCTGAGTTTTGCCTTTTGCTTCTCTCCTGTAACAGGTTATTTGCATGCAGGTATTTTTGGCGTTCTGTGGATTTGTATCTCTCAAACCCTAAATAAATAACAATCACGTAACAAGGCTTTCTGAGCTTACAAATCACCGAATCGATAAACTGTTCGATGAGAATCAATTACAATTACGTAACAAGCCATTCTGAGCTTACAAATCATCAAATCCATCGACCATTTGATAAGAATAAGCTACAATCACGTAACAAGTCATTCTGAGTTTACAAATCATCCAATCGGTCAATCATTCGATGACAATCAGCTACAATCACGTATCAAATGATTGTGAGCTTATAAATCACCGAATCGGTCAACCGTACGATGAGAATTACCTACCATCACGTAACAAGCCATTTTGAGTTTATAAATCACCCAATAGGTCAACCGTTCAGTGAGAATCAATTGAAATCACATAACAAGCCATTCTAAGCTTACAAATCACTGATCGGTCAACCATTCGATGAGAATCAGCTACAATCATGTAACAAGTCAATATGAGCTTACAAATAATTGAATCGATCAACCGTTTGATGAGAATTAATTACAATCATTTAACAAGCCATTCTGAGCTTACAAATCACCGAATCGGTCAATAGTTCGATGAGCATACATTACAATCATGTAACAAGCCATTCTGAGCTTACAAATCATGGAATTGGTCAACTTTTTGATGAGAATAATCTACAATCACGTAACAAGCCATTTTGAGCTTACAAATCACTGAATCGGTCAACAATTTATTGAGAATCAGCTAAAATCATGTAACAAGCCATTATGAGCTTACAAATCACAAAATCGGTGAACTATTCAATGAGAATTAATTACAATCACATAATAGGCTAGTCTGAAGCTTACAAATCATTGAATCGGTCAACCGTTCAATGAGAATTGATTACAACCATGTAACAAACCATTCTGATCTTACAAATCATGGAATTGGTCAACCATTCGATGAGAATCAGCTACAATCAGATAACAATCCATTCAGAGCTTACAAATCACCGAATCAGGCAACCATTCGATAAGAATCAACTATAATCATAACAAGCCATTATGAGGTTATAGATCACCAAATCGGTCAACCGTTCGATAAAAATTAATTACAATAACATAACAAGCCATTCTGAGCTTACAAATCAGCAAATCGGTCAACCGTTCGATGAGAATCAATTATAATCACATAACAAGCCATTTTGAGCATACACATGACCAAATCAGTCAACCATTCGATAAGAATCAATTACAATCCTCTAACAAGCCATTCTGAGCTTAAAAATCACTGAATCGGTCAACCGTTCGATCAAAATATGCTACAACAACGTAACAAGCCATTCTGAGCTTACAAATCACTGACTGGTCAATCATTTGATGAGAATCAACTACAATCGCGTAACAAGCTATTTTGCACTTACAAATCACTGAATCATTCAACCGTTCAAGGAGAATCAATTACAATTACGTAACAAGCCATTATGAGCTGACAATCACTGAATCGATCAACCATTCGATGAGAATTAGCAAAAATTACGTAATAAGCCATTCTGTACTTACAAATCACCGAATAGGTCAACCTTTCGGTGAGAATCAATTACAATCTCGTAACAAGCCATTCTAAGCTTACAAATTATCATATCGGTCAACCCTTCGATGAGAATCAGCTACAATCACATTATAAGACATTCTGAGCTTATAAATCATCGAATCGGTCAACCCTTCGATGAGAATCAACTACAATCACGTAACAAGCGATTCTGCGCTTACAAATCATCGAATCAGTCAACCATTTGATGAGAATCAATAACATTAACGTAAGAAGCCATTCTTAACTTACAAATCACTGAATCGGTCAATCATTCGGTGAGAATCAATTACATCGTATTGGTCAACCATTCGATGAGAGTCAGCTACAATCATGTAACAAGCCATTCTAAGCTTACAAATCACAGAATTGGTCAACTATTCGCTGAGAATTAATTACAATAACATAAAAAGTTAGTCTGAGCTTACAAATCACCGAATTGGTCAACCATTCAATGAGAATCAGCTTCAATCAGGTAACAACCCATTCAGAGCTTACAAATCACTGAATCGGTCAACTATTCGATGAGAATCAACTACAATCACATAACAAGCCATTCTGAGGTTATAGATCACCAAATCGGTCAACCGTTTGATGATAATCAATTAAAATCACATAACAAGCCATTTTGAGCTTAAAATCACCGAATCGGTTAACCGTTCAATGAGAATCAGCTACAATCACATAACAAGCCATTCTGAGCTTATAAATCACTGAATTGTTCAACCGTTCGATGAGAATCAATTACAATTACGTAACAACCCATTCTGATCTTACAAATCACTTAATCAGTCAATTATTCGATGAGAATCAATTACAATCATGTTAGCCATTCTGAGCTTACAAATTACCGAATCGATCAACCACTCGATAATAATCAGCTACAATCACGTAACAAGCCATTCTTAGCTTACAAATCACCAAATCGGTCAATTGTTCAATGAGAATCAGCTACAATCATATAACAATCCATTTTGAGCTTACAAATCACTGAATCGGTCAACCATTCGATGAGAATCAATTACAATCATGTAACAAGCCATTCTTAGCTTACAAATCACTGAATCGGTCAACCATTTGATGAGAGTCAACTATAATCATGTAACAAACCATTCGGAGCTTACAAATCACTGAATGTATCAATCGTTCGATGAGAATCAACTTCTATCACATAACAAACCATTCTAAGCTTACAAATCACCGAATCGGTCAACCATTCGATGAGAATCAATTACAATCACGTAACAAGCCATTCTGAGCTTACAAATCACTGAACCCATCAACCATTCTACGAGAATAAATTGTTAGAGTAATTATATTTTACACTTATTAATTCAATCACTTCAGTTTAATTAATTAATTAATTTATTACTCTTTTTTCTTAAGCTATCTCTTAGATGCATTATAATTAATATCTTTATTAATAATAATGCGCAACCTAGTTTTTTGAAACTTTAGGGTTTTGTTCACCTTTATAGGTTGAACCCTTTAAATCTTTTTTCATTAATTTGGATCATAATTTTGCTGTCACATTTTGAGTAACTTCTGAGTTTTGCTTTTTGCTTCTTTCTGCTTCTGTGGATTATTTGCATGCCAGTATTCTTGGCGTTCTGTGGATTTGTATCTCTCAAATTCTACATAAATAACAATCACGTAACAAGTCATTTTGAGCTTACAAATCACCGAATCGGTCAACTGTTCGATGAGAATCAATTACAATTACGTAACAAGCCATTTTGAGCTCACAAATAATTGAATCAGTGAACCATTTGATAAGAATCAGCTACAATCACGTAACAGGTCATTATGAGCTTACAAATCATCCAATCGATCAACCGTTCGATGAGAATCAACTACAATCATGTAACAAATGATTGTGAGCTTATAAATCACTGAATAGGTCAACCGTTTGATGAGAATCACTTACAATCATTTAACAAGCCATTCTAAGCTTACAAATCACCAAATTGGTCAACCATTCAATCAGAATTGAATGTAACAAGCCATTCTGATCTTACAAATCATCGAATTGGTCAACTGTTCGATGAGAATTAGGTACAATCAGGTAACAACCCATTCAGAGCTTACAAATCACTGAACGGTCAACCATTTGATGAGAATCAGGTAACAAGTCATTGTGAGGTTATACATCAACAAATTGGTCAACCGTTCGGTGAGAATCAATTGCAATCACATAACAAGGCATTCTGAGCTTATAAATCACCGAATCGGTCAACCGTTTGATTAGAATTAATTAAATCATGTAACAAGCTATTTTGAGCTTACAAATGACCATATCGGTCAATCATTCGATGACAATCAGCTACAATCATGTAACAAATGATTGTGAGCTTATAAATCACCGAATTGTTCAACCGTTCGATGAGAATCACCTACAATCAGGTAACAAGCCATTCTAAGCTTACAAGTCATTCTGACCTTACATATCACTGAATCGGTCAACCATTTGATGAGAATCAATTACAAACATGTAACAAGCTATTCTAAGCTTACAAATCACCAAATCGGTCAACCGTTCGATGAGAATACATTACAATCATGTAACAAGCCATTCTGAGCTTACAAATCATAGAATTGGTCAACCGTTCGATGAGAATAATCTATAATCATGTAACAAGAAGAATTATGAGCTTACAAATCATCGAATCAGTCAATCGCTTGTTGAGAAATCAGCTACAATCATGTAACAATGCACTCTGAGCTTACAAATGACCGAATTGGTCAACTATTTGATGAGAATCAGCTTCAATCAGGTAACAATCCATTCAGAGCTTACAAATCACCGAATCGGTCAACCATTCGATGAGAATCAACTACAATTACGTAACAAGCCATTCTGATTTTATAGATAACCAAATTGGTCAACCATTTGATGATAATCAATTACAATTACATAACAAGCCATTTTGAGCTTAAAAATCACCGAATCGGTTAACCGTTCAATGAGAATCAATTATAATCACGTAACAAGTTATTTTGAGCTTACAAATGACCAAATCGGTCAACCCTTTGATGAGAATTAATTACAATCCTGTAACAAGTCATTCTGAGCTTACAAATCACCAAATCAGTCAACCGTTTGATGAGAATTAATTACAATCATGTAACAAGTCATTCTAAGCTTACAAATTACCAAATCGGTGAACCCTTCCATGAGACTCAGCTACAATCACATAACAAGCCATTATGAGCTTATAAATCATTGAATTGTTCAACTGTTCAATGAGAATCTATTACAACCACATAACAATCTATTCTAAGCTTACAAATCATCGAATCGGTCAACCGTTGGATGAGAATAAATAACAATAACATAACAAGCCATTCTGAGCTTACAAATCACTGAATCGGTCAACCGTTTGATGAGAATCACCTACAATCACATAACAAGCCATTCTAACCTTACAAATCACTGAATTAGTCAACTGTTTGATGAGAATTAGCTACAATCATGTAACAAGCCATTTTGAGCTTATAAATCACCAAATCATTCAACTACTCGATGAGAATCAGCCACAATCACATAACAAGCCATTTTGACCTTACAAATCACTGAATTAGTCAACCGTTCAATGAGAATTGATTAAAACTACGTAACAAGCCATTCTGATCTTACAAATCACCGAATTGGTCAACCGTTTGATGAGAATCATCTACAATCAGGTAACAACCCATTCAGAGCTTACAAATCATTGACTCGGTCAACCATTTGATGAGAATCAACTACAATCACGTAACAAACCATTCTGATCACCAAATCAATCAACCGTTTGATGATAATCAATTACAATCACATAACAAACTATTTTTAGCTTACAAATCACCGAATCGGTCAATCGTTTGATGAGAATCAATTATAATTACGTAAAAAGCCATTTTGAGCTTACAAATGACCAAATCAGTCAACTGTTTGATGAGAATCAATTACAATCTTGTAACAAGCCATTCTGAGCTTACAAATCACCAAATTGATCAACCGTTTGATGAGAATTAATTACAATCATGAAACAAGCCATTATGAGCTTACAATGCACCGAATTGTCAACCGTTCGATGGGAATTAGCTACAATCACGTAACAAGCCATTCTGAACTTACAAATCATTGAATCGGTCAACCATTCAATGAGAATCAATAACAATAATATAAAAAGTCATTCTGGGGTTAGAAATCACCGAATCAGTTAATCATTCGATTAGAATCAATTACAATCATGTAATAAACCATTTTAACCTTACAAATCATCGAGTCAGTCAACTGTTCGATGAGAATTGTCTATAATCATGTAACAAGCGATTCTGAGCTTACAAATCACTGAATCGGTCGATCGTTCAATAAAAATCAGCTATAATCACATAACAAGCCTTTTTGAGCTTATAAATTACCGAATCGGTCAACTGTTTGATGAGAATCAGCTACAATCATGTAACAAGCCATTACGAGCTCACAAATCACCAAATCAATCAACCGTTCGATGAGAATCAACTTCTATCACATAACAAGTCATTCTAAGCTTACAAATCACCGAATCGATCAACCGTTCAATGAGAATTACAATCACATAACAAGTCATTCTGAGCTTACAAACCAGTGAACCGATCAACCGTTCTAAGAGAATAAATTGTTACAGTAATTATATTTTACACTTATTAATTAAATCACTTTGGTTTAATTAATTAAGTTATTTATTACTCTATTTTCTTAAACTATCTCTTAGGTGCATTATAATTAATATCTTCATTAATTATAATGTGCAACTTAGGTTTTTTAGACTTTAGGGTTTTTTCACCTTTATAGGTTGAACTTTGTAAATCTTTTTTCATTAACTTGTATCATAATTTTGCTCTCACATTTTGAGTAACTTCTGAGTTTTGCCTTTTGCTTTTTTCTGCTTCTCTTTTGTAATAGGTTATGTGCATATAGGTATTCATGGCATTCTGTGGATTTGTATCACTCAAATCTTACATAAATAACAATCACGTAATAAGCCATTCTGAGCTTACAAATCACCGAATCGGTCAACTGTTCGATGAGAATCAATTACAATCACATAACAAGCTATTATGAGCTTACAAATCATGGAATGGGTCAACCGTTTGATGAGAATCAATTACAATCATGTAACAAGCCATTCTGAGCTTACAAATCATCAAATCAGTCAACCGTTCAATGAGAATCAGCTACAATCATGTAACAAATGATTGTGATCTTATAAATCACCAAATCGATCAACCGTTTGATGAGAATCACCTACAATAATGTAACAAGTCATTCTCAGCTTACAAATCACTGAATCAGTCAACCATTCAATGAGAATCAGCTACAGTCATGTAACAAGTCATTATGAGCTTATAAATCACTGAATCAGTCAACCACTCGATGAGAATTAGCTACAATCACATAGCGAGCTTTTTTGAGATTATAAATCACTAAATTAGTCAACCATTCGATGAGAATCAGTTACAATCATGTAACATGCCAGTCTGACCATACAAATCATTGAATCGGTCACCCATTCGATCAGAATCAATTACGATCACGTAACAAGACATTCTAAGCTTACAAATCACCAAATTGATCAACCGTTCGATGACAATTAGCTACAATCACGTATCAAGCCATTTTGAAGTTATAGATCACCAAATCGGTCAACCGTTCGATGAGAATCAATTACAATCACATAACAAGCCATTCTAAACTTTCAAATCACTGAATCGGTCAACCGTTCAATGAGAATCAATTATAATTATGTAACAAGCCATTTTCAGCTGACAAATGACCAAATAGGTCAACCATTCGATGAGAATCAAATCACCAAATTGATCAACTGTTTGATGAGAATTAATTACAATCACATAGGAATCCATTCTGAGCTTACAAATCACCAAATTAGTCAATCGTTTGATGATAATCGGCTACAATCATGTAACAAGCCATTCTGAGCTTACAAATCACCGAATCGGTCAACCGTTCGATGAGAATCAACTACAATCATGTAACAAGACATTCTACCCTTACAAATCACCTAATCGGTGAACCGTTTGATAAGAATCAATTACAATTACGTAACAAGCCATTCTAAGCTGACAAGTCACTGAATGAGTCAACCATTTGATAACAATCAGCTACAATCATGTAACAAGCCATTCTAAGCTTACAAATCCCTAAATGAGTCAACCATTTGATAAGAATTAGCTACAATCACGTAACAAGCCACTATGAGCTTACAAATCATCCAATCGGTTAACCGTTTGATGAGAATCAAGTACAATCATGTAACAAATGATTGTGAGCTTGTAAATCACCGAATAGGTCAACCATTCGATGAGAATCACCTACTATCATGTAACAAGCTATTCTAAGCTTACAAATCACTGACTCGGTCAATCATTCGATGAGAATCAGCTACAATCATGTAACAAGCCATTATGAGCTTATAAATCACCAAATCGGTCAACCGCTCGATGAGAATCAGCTACAATCACATAACATGCCATTTTGAGCTTAAAAATCACTGAATTAGTCAACCGTTTGATGGGAATCAACTACAATCGTGTAACAAGCCAGTCTGACCTTACAAATCACTAAATCGGTCACCAATTCAAAGAGAATGAATTACAATCACGTAACAAGCCATTCTGAGCTTACAAATCATCGAATTTGTCAACCGTTTGATGAGAATCAGCTTCAATCGCGTAACAAGCCATTCTGAGCTTACAAATCATCGAATAGGTCAACCATTCAATTAGAATCAGCTACAATCACATAACCAACCATTCTGAGCTTGCAAATCACTGAATCGATCAACCGTTTGATGAAAATCAATTATAATCATGTAACAAGCCATTCTGAGCTTACAAATCACCGAATTTGTCAACCATTCGATGAGAATATATTACAATCATGTAACAAGGCATTCTGAAATTAAAAATCACTGAATCCATCAATCGTTCGATTAGAATCAGCTACAACCACGTAACAAGCTATTCTGAGCTTACAAATCACCGAATTGGTCAACCGTTTGATGCGAATTAGCTACAATAATGTAACAAGCCATTCTCAGGTTACAAATTATCTACAATCACGTAACAAGCCATTCTAAGGTTACAAATCACTAAATCGATCAACCGTTCGATGACAATCAGCTACAATTATGTAACAAGCTATTCAGAGCTTATAAATAACTGAATTGATCAACTGCTCGATGAGAATCAGCTACAATCACATAACAAGTCATTCTGAGCTTACAAATCATTGAATCAGCCAACTGTTCGATGAGAATCAGCTATGATCATGTAACAAGCTAGGCTGACCTTACAAATCACTGAATCGGTCACCAGTTTGAAGAGAATCAATTACAATCACATAACAAGCCATTCTGAGCTTACAAATCATTGAATTGGTCAACTGTTTGGTGAGAATCAGCTTCAATCAAGTAACAAGCCATTCTGAGCTTACAAATCATCGAATAGGTCAATCATTCGGTGAGACTCAATTACAATCATGTAATAAGCCACTATGAGCTTACAAATCAATGAATTGGTCAACCATTCGATTTGAATCAGCTACAATCACGTAACAAGTCATTCTGAGCTTACAAATTACTGAATCGGTCACCTGTTCGATGAGAATCAGCTACAATCATGTAAAAAGCTAATCTAACCTTACAAATAACTGAATTGATCACCAGTTCGATGAGAATCAATTATAATTACATAACAAGCCATTCTGAGCTTAAAAATCACTCAGTCGATCACCAGTTCGATGAGAATCAATTACAATCACGTAACAAACTATTCTGAGCTTACAAATAATCGAATTGGTCAGCCATTCGATGAGAATAATCTACAATCACATAACAAGCCATTCTGAGCTTACAAATCACCGAATTAGTCAACCGTTCGTTGAGAATCAACTACAATCATGTAACAAGCCATTCTGAGCTTACAAATAATAGAATCGATCAATCATTCAATGACAATTAATTACAATCACATAACAAGCCAATTTGAGCTTACAAATCACTGAATCGGTCAAACGTTCAATGAGAATTGATTACAACCACGTAACAAGCCATTGTGGTCCTACAATTCACTGAATTGGTCAACCGTTTGATGAGAATCAACTACAATCAGGTAACAACCCATTTAGAGCTTACAAATCAGCGAATCGGTCAACCATTTGATGAGAATCAACTAAAATCATTAAACAAGCCATTCTGAGCTTAAAAATTACCAATTTGGTCAACCCTTCGATGAGAATCAACTACAATCACATAACAAGCCATTCTGAGCTTATAAATCACTAAATCGGCAACCGTTCAATGAAAAATAGCAAAAATCATGTAATAAGTCATTTTGAGCTTACAAATTACCAAATCGGTCCACCACTCAATGAAAATCAGCTGCAATCACGTAACAAGCCATTCTTACCTTACAAATCATCGAATCGGTCAACTATTTGATGAGAATCAACTACAATCATGTAACAAGCCATTCTGTTCTTACAAATCACCAAATCGATCAACCATTCGATGAGAATCAATTACAATCATGTAATAAGCCATTCTTAGCTTACAAATCATCGTATCAGTCAACCATTCGATGAGGGTCAACTACAATCACATAACAAGCCATTCTGAGCTTACGAATCATCAAATCAATCAACCGTTCAATGAAAATCAACTTCTATCACATAACAAGTCATTTTAAGCTTACAAATCATCGAATTGGTCAACTGTTCGACGAGAATCAATTACAATCAGATAACAATCCATTTTGAGCTTACAAATCATAGAACCGGTCAACCATTCTAAGAGAATAAATTGTTAAAGTAATTAAAATTTACACTTATTAATTAAATCACTTTGGTTTAATTAATTAAGTTGTTTATTACTCTATTTTTTTAAGCTATCTCTTAGGTTCATTATAATTAATATATTTATTAATTATAATGTGCAACCTAGTTCTTTTAGACTTCAAGATTTTGTTGACCTTTATAGGTTGAACCTTGTAAATCTTTTCTCATTAACTTGGATCATAATTTTGCTCTCACATTTTGAATAACTTCTAAGTTTTGTGTTTTGCTTCTTTCTGCTTCCCTTCTCTAACAGGTTATTTGCATGCAGGTATTCTCGACGTTTTGTGGATTTGTCAAATCATCGAATCGGTCAACCGTTTGATGAGAATCACCTATAATCGCATAACAAGCCATTCTAAGCTTACAAATCATAGAATCGGTCAACCATTCCATGAGAATCAGGTACAATCATGTAACAAGCCGTTCTGAGCTTATAAATCATCAAATCAATTAATCGCTCGATGAAAATCAGCTACAATCACGTAACAAGCCATTCTGAGCTTATAAATCACTAAATCAATCAAACATTCGATGAGAATCTACTAGAATCATGCAACAAGCCAGTCTGACCTTACAAATCACTGAATCAGTCACCAGTTTGATGATAATCAATTACAATAATGTAACAAGCCATTCTGAGCTTAAAAATCACCGAATTGGTAGATGGTTTGATGAGAATCAGCTATAATCACATAACAAGCCATTATGAGCTTAAAAATCACCGAATAGGTCAACCGTTTGGTGAGAATCAATTACAATAACGTAACAAGCCATTCTGAGCTTACAAATCACTGACTCAGTCAACCATTCAATGAGAATAAGCTACAATCATGTAACAAGCCATTCTGAGCTTACAAATCACCAAATTGGTCGCCCGTTTGATGAGAGTCAATTATAATCATGTAACAAGCCATTCTGAGCTTACAAATCACCAAATCCGTCAACTGTTCAATGAGAATATATTACAATCGCGTAACAAGCCATTTTGAGCTTACAAATCATGAAATTGGTCAATCGTTCGATACGAATAATCTACAATCACGTAACAAGCCATTTTGAGCTTACATATCACCGAATCGGTCAACCGTTTGTTGAGAATCAACTAAAATCATGTAACAAGTCATTTTGTGCTTACAAATCATAGAATCGGTCAACCATTCGATGAGAATTAATTCCAATCACATAACAAGCCAGTCTAAGCTTACAAATCACTGAATCGGTCAACCGTTCAATGAGAATTTATTAGAACCACGTAACAAGCCATTCTGATCTTACAAATCACCGAATTGGTCAACCGTTTGATGAGAATCAGCCACAATCAGGTAACAACCCATTCAGAGCTTACAAATCACCAAATCGATCAACCATTCGATGAGAATCAACTACAATCACATAACAAGCCATTATGAGCTTACAAATCACTAAATCTGTCAACTGTTCTATGAGAATCAATTATAATAATCACATAACAGGCCATTTTGAGCTTACAAATGACCAAATCGATCAACCGTTCGATTAGAAATCAATTACAATCCTGTACAGTTGGCCATTCTAAGCTTACAAATCACCAAATTGGTCAACTATTTGATTAGAATTAATTACAATCACGTAACAAGCTATTCTGAGCTTACAAATCATCGAATCAGTCAACCGTTCGAAGAGAATCAATTACAATAATGTAATAAGCTATTTTGAGCTTACAAATCACCAAATCGGTCAACCCTTCGATGAGAATCAATTATAATCACGTAACAAGCCATTCTGAGCTTACAAATCACTGAACCGGTCAACCGTTCAAAGAGAATAAATTGTTAGAGTACTTATATTTTACACTTATTAATTAAATCACTTCGGTTTAATTAATTAAGTTATTTATTACTCTATTTTCTTAAGCTATCTCTTAGGTGAATTATAATTAATATCTTTATTAATTATAATGTGCAACCTAGTTTTTTAAGACTTTAGGGTTTTGCTCATATTTATAGGTTGAACCTTGTAAATCTTTTTTCATTAACTTGGATCATAATTTTTCTCTCACATTTTGAGTAAATTTTGAGTTTTGCCTTTTGCTTCTTTCTACTTCTCTCCTATAACAGGTTGTTTGCATGCAGGTATTCTTGACGTTCTATAGATTTGTATCTCTCAAATCCTACATAAAAAAAATCATGTAACAAGCCATTCTAAGCTTACAAATCATTGAATTAGTCAACCATTCAATGAGAATCAATTACAATTACGTAACAAGCTATTTTGAGGTTACAAATCACTGAATCAGTCAACCATTCGATAAGAATTAGCTACAATCACATAACAAGCCATTATGAGCTTACAAGTCACTGAATTAGTCAACTGTTCGATGAGAATATATTACAATCATGTAACAAGCCATTATGAGCTTACAAAGCAAAGAATTGGTCAACCGTTCGATGAGAATAATCTAAAATCACATAACAAGCTAAATTTTGAGCTTAGAAATCACTGAATCGGTCAACTGTTTGTTTAGAATCAGCTAAAATCATGTAACAAGCCATTCTGAGCTACAAATTAAAGCATCGGTCAACCTTTTGATGAGAATTAATTACAATCACATAACAAGCTAGTCTGAGCTTACAAATAACCAAATTGGTCAACTGTTTAGTGAGAATTGATTACAACCACGTAACAAGCCATTCTGATCTAACAAACAATCGAATAGGTGAACTGTTTGATGAGAATCAGCTACAATTAGGTAACAACCCATTCAGAGCTTACAAATCACTAGATTGGTCAACCATTTGATGGGAATCAGCTACAATCATGTAACAAGCCATTCTGAGGTTATAGATCACCGAATCGGTCAATCATTTGATGAGAATCATTACAATCACATAACAAGCCATTCTAAGCTTACAAATCACCAAATCGGTCAACCATTCGATGAGAATCAATTACAATCCTGTAACAAGTCATTCTGAGTTTACAAATCACCAAATCGGTCAACCATTTGATGAAAATTAATTATAATCACGTAACAAGTCATTCTGAGCTTACAAATCACCAAATCGGTCAACTGTTCAATGAGAATCAGCTACAATAATGTAACAAGCCATTTTGAGCTTACAAATCACCGAATCCGTCAACCGTTTGATGAGAATCAACTACAATCACGTAACAAGCCATTTTGTGCTGGCAAATCAATGAATCAGTCAATCGTTCGATGAGAATCAATTACAATTACCTAACAAGCCATTCTGAGCTGACAAATCACTGAATCTGTCAACCATTCGATGAGAATCAGCAACGATCACGTAATAAGCCATTCTGTGCTTACAAATCTCGGAATAGGTCAACCTTTCGGTGAGAATCAATTACAATCACGTAACAAGCCATTCTGAGCTTAAAAATTACCAAATCGGTCAACCCTTCGATGAGAATCAGCTACAATGATGTAACAAATGATTGTGAGCTTATAAATCACTGTATCGGTCAACTGTTTAATGAGAATCACCTACAATCAGGTAACAAGTCATTCTAAGCTTACAAATCATTGAATCGGTCAACCCTTCGATGAGAATCAGCTACAATCACATAACAAGCCATTCTGAGCTTATAAATCACCGAATCGGTCAACCGCTCCATGAGAATCAACTAAAATCACTTAACAAGCCATTTTGAGCTTACAAATCATTGAATTAGTGAACCGTTCAATGATAATCAGGTACAATCATGTAACAAGCCAGTCTGACTTTACAAATCACTGAATCAGTCACAAGTTTGATGACAATCAATTACAATCACGTAACAAGCTATTTTGAGCTTACAAATCACCGAATTGGTCAACCATTCGATGAGAATCAGCTACAATTACATAACAACAGTACCTTACAAATCATCGAATAGGTCAACCGTTCGGTGAGAATCAATTACAATTATGTAACAAGTCATTGTGAGATTACAAATCAATGAATAAGTCAATCATTTGATGAGAATCAGCTACAATCACGTAACAAGTCATTTTGAGCTTACAAATCACCGAATCCGTAACCATTTGATGAGAATCAATTGCAATCATGTAACAAGCCATTCTGAGCTTACAAATCACCGTATCGGTCAACCGTTCAATGAGAATTGATTACAATCATGTAATAACCCATTCTTAATTTAGAAATCATCGAATTGGAGAACCATTCGATGAGAATCAGCTTCAATCACGTAACAACCTATTCAGAGCTTACAAATCACTGAATCAATCAACCATTCGATGAGAATCAACTTCTATCACATAATAAGTCATTCTAAGCATACAAATCACTGAATCGGTCAACCGTTCAGTGAGAATCAATTACAATCATGTAAGAAGTCATTGTGTGCTTACAAATCACTGAATCAGTCAACCATTCGATGAAAATCAGCTACAATCACGTAACAAGTCATTCTGAGCTTACAAATTACCGAATCGGTCAACCACTTGATAAAAATCAGCTACAATCACGTAAGAAGCCATTCTTAGCTTACAAATCACCAAATCAACCGTTCGATGAGAATCAACTTCTATCACATAACAAGTCATTCTAAGATTATAAATTTGTAAATCGGTCAACCGTTTGATGAGAATCAATTACAATCACATAACAAGCCTTTCTGAGCTTACAAATCATTGAACCGATCAACTGTTCTAAGAGAATAAATTGTTAAAGTAATTATATTTTACAGTTATTAATTAAATCACTTCGGTTTAATTTATTAAGTTATTTATTACTCTATTTTCTTAAGCTTTCTCTTAGGTGCATTATAATTAATATTTTTATTAATTATAATGTGCAACCTAGTTTTTTTAGACTTTAAGGTTTTGTTCACCTTTATAGGTTGAACCTTGTAAATATTTATTCATTAATTTGGATCATAATTTTGTTCTCACATTTTGAGTAACTTCTGAGTTTTGTCTTTTGCTTCTTTTTGCTACTCTCTTATAATAAGTTATTTGCATGCAGGTATACTTGGCATTTTGTGGATTTGTATCTCTCAAATCTTACATAAATAACAATCATGTAACAAGTCATTCTAAGCTTACAACTTATTGAATTGGTCAACCATTCGATGAGAATCAGCTACAATCATGTAACAAGCCATTCTGAGCCTATAAATCATCGAATTGGTCAACCACTCGATAAGAATCAGCTACAATCACATAACAAGCCATTTTGAGCTTACAAATCACTGAATTGGTCAACCATTCGATGAGAATTAATTACAATCACATAACAAGCCAGTCTGAGCTTACAAATCACTGAATTAGTCAACCGTTCAATGAGAATTGATTACAACCACGTAACAAGCTATTGTGATTTTACAAATCACCGAATTGGTAAACCATTCGATGAGAATCAGCTACAATCAGGTAACAACCCATTCAGAGCTTACGAATCACTCAATCGGTCAACCATTCAATAAGAATCAATTACAACCACGTAACAAGACATACTGAGGCTACAATCCTGTAACAAGCCATTATGAGCTTGCAAATCACCAAATCGGTCAACCATTTGGTGAGAATTAATTACAATCACGTAACAAGCCATTCTAAACTTACAAATCACTGAATCGATCAACTGTTCGATGAGAATCAGCTACAATAACGTAACAAGCCATTCTGAGCTTACAAATCACCGAATCAGTCAAACGTTTGATGAGAATCAATTATAATCATGTAACAAGCCATTCTGAGCTTACAAATTATCAAATTGGTCGACTGTTTAATGAAAATCAGCTACAATCACATAACAAGCCATTACGAGCTTACAAATTACCGAATCGGTCAATCATTCGATGAGAATTAAATAAAATCACGTAACAAGCCATTCTAAGCTTACAACTCACCGAATTGGTCAACTGTTTGATGAGAATCAATTACAATCACGTACCAAGCCATTATGAGCTTACAAATCACCGAATCGATCAACAGTTTGATGACAATCAAGTATAATCACGTAACAAACCATTCTAAGCTTACAAATCACCGAATCGGTCAACCATTCGATGAGAATCAACTACAATCAAGTAGCAAGCCATTATGAGCTTACAAATCACCAAATTAATTAACAAACCATTCTGAGCTTACAAATCATCGAATCTGTCAACTGTTCGATGAGAATCACCGACAATCATGTAACAAGCCATTCTGAGTTTACAAATCATCGAAATGGTCAACCGTTTGATTCAAGTAACAAGCCATCCTAATCTTATAAATCACCGAATTGGTCAACCGTTCGATGACAATTAGTTACAATCATGTAATAATCACCAAATAAGCGTTTGATGAGAATCAGCTAGACTCACATAACAACCATTCTGAGCTTACAAATCATCAAATCGGTCAACCGTTCGATCAGAATCACTACTATTATGTAACAAGTCATTCTAAGCTTACAAATCAGGGAATTGGTCAACCGTTTGATGAGAATCAACTACAATTACGTAACAAGTCATTGTGGGTTTATAAATCACTGAATCGGTAAACCGTTTGATGAGAATCAGATACAATCACGTAACAAGTTATTCTGAGCTTACAAATCATCGAATCAGTTAATCATTAGATTAGAATCAATTATAATCACGTAACAAGTCATTCTGAGCTTACAAATCATTAAATCAGTTAACCATTCTCTGAGAATCAGCTACAATCATGTAACAAGTCATTTTGAGCTTACAAATCTCTGAATCAGTCAACCATTCAATGAGAATGAGCTACAGTCACGTAACAGGTCATTTTTAGCTTACAAATCACCAAATCAGTTAAGAGTTTGATGATGATCATCTACAATGATGTATCAAGCCATTTTGAGTTTGCAAATCACCGAATAGGTCAATCGTTCGATGATAATCAGCTACAAATCACCAAATCAGTGAACGGTTTGATGAAACTTAATTAAAATCACGTAACAAGCCTTTTTGAGCTTACAAATTTTTGAATCGGTTAAGAATTCGATGATGATCAGCTACAATATATCAAGCCATTTTGAGTTTACAAATCACCAAATAGGTCAACCATTCGATGATAATCAGCTACAAATCATCGAATCAGTGAACGGTTCGATGAGACTCAGTTAAAATCATGTAACAAGCCTTTTTGAGCTTACAAATCTTTGAATCGGTTAACCGTTCGATGAAAATCAATTACAATAACGTAACAAACCATTCTGAGCTTACAAATCACTGAATCGATCAATCGTTCGATGAGAATCAACTACAATCATGTAACAAGCCATTATGAAGTTACAAATGACCGAATCAGTCAACCGTTCGATGACAATCAACTACAATCATGTAACAAGCTATTCTGAGCTTACAAATCACTGAATCGGTCAACCGTTTGAGAAGAATCAGCTGTAATCACATAAGAAGTCATTCTGAGCTAACAAATCACTAAATCGGTCAACCATTTGATGAGACTCTATTAAAATTACGTAAAAGACCATTTTGAGCTTACAAATCAATGAATCAATCAACCGTTTGATGAGAATCAATTACAATCAGGTAACAAGTCATATTGAGCTTTAAAATCACTGAATTAGTCAACTCTTTGATGAGAATCAGCTACAAACACGTAACAAGTCATTATGAGCTTACAAATCACTAAATCGGTCAATCGCTCGGTGAGAATCAACCACAATCAAGTAGCAAATTATTTTAAAGTTACAAATCACAAAATCGGTAAGTCATTCGAGGAGAATCAGCTACAATCACGTAACAAGCCATTCTGAGCTAATAAATCACAGAATCGGTCATCCGTTCGATGAGACTCAATTACAATAATGTAACAAGCTATTCTGAGCTTACAAATCAATGAATCGGTCAACCATTCGATGAGAATCAATTACAATCATGTAACAAACCATTCTTAGCTTAAAAATCATTGAATTGGTCAACCGTTCGATGCGAATTAGCTGTAATCACCTAACAAGCCATTCTGAGCTTACAAATCACCAAATAGGTCAACCATTCGATGAGAATCAGCTACAATCATGAAACAAGCCATTTAGAGGTTACAAATTACCAAATCGGTCAACCGTTCAATGAGAATCAGCTACAATCACATAACAAGCCATTTTGAGCTTACAAATCACTTAACTGGTCAAATCACTTAATTGTAATTGATGAGAATCAATTACAATCACGTACCAAGCCATTTTGAAGTAACAAATTACCAAATCGATCAACAGTTTGATGACAATCAACTACAATCACGTAACAAGCCATTCTGAACTTACAAATCACTGAATCGGTCAATCGTTTAATGAGAATCAGCTACAATCATGTAACAAACCATTTTCAGCTTACAAATCACCGATTCTATCAACTGTTCATTGAGAATCAATTCCAATCACATAACAACCCATTCTGAGCTTACAAATCACTAAATCGGTCGATCGTTCAATGAGAATTACCTACAATCATGTAACAAGGCATTCTGAGCTTATAAATAACCAAATCAATCAACTGTTTGATGAGAAACTATTAAAATCACGTAACAAGCCATTATGAGCTTACCAAATCTATGAATCGGTCAACTATTTGATTAGAATCAATTATAATCACATAACAAGCCATTGTGAGCTTACAAATCACCGAATCGCTCAACCATTCAATTAGAATCAGCTACAATCACATAAAAAGCCATTTTGAGCTTAGAAATCACTGAATCCGTCAGCCGTTCGATAAGAATTAGCTAAAATCACATAACAAGTCATTATGACCTTACAAATCACCGAATTGGTCAATCATTTTATGAGAATTGGCTAAAATCACCTACAAAGCCATTTTGAGCTTGCAAATAACCAAATCAGTCAACCGTTCAATGAGGATCAGTTACAATCATGTAACAAGCCATTCTGAGCTTATAAATCACTGAATCGGTCAACCGCTCAATGAGAAACAATTACAATCATGTAACAAGCCATTATGAGCTTACAAATCACCGAATCGGTCAACCGTTTGATGAGAATCAATTAAAATCATGTAACAAAACATTTTGAGGTTACAAATCATGGAATCAGTCAACCGTTCGATGAGAATTCACTACAATCACTTAACAAGCCATTCTAAGCTTACAAATCACCGAATCGGTCAACCGTTCAATTAGAATCAACTACAATCATGTAAGAAGTTATTTTGAGCTTAAAAATTACCGAATCGGTCAACCGTTGAATGAGAATGAGCTACAATCACTTGCCAAGCCATTCTGAGCTTACAAATCACTGAATCGGTTAACCGTTTCATAAGAATTGGCTACAATCACGTAAGAAGTCATTCTGAGCTTATAAATCACTGAATCGCTCAACCGCTCAATGAGAAACAATTACAATCATGTAACAAGCCATTCTAAGCTTACAAATCACTGAATCAGTCAACTGTTTGATGAGAATCAATTACAATCACATAACAAGCGATTGTGAGCTTACAAATCATAGAATACATTAAAATCACGTAACTAGCCATTTTGAGCTTACAAATCACCGAATCGATCAACCGTTCGATGAGAATCGATTACAATCACCTAACAAGACATTATGAGCTTACAAATCATCGAATTGCTCAACCGTTCGATAATAATCACGTAACAACCCATTCTAAACTTACAAATTTACCGAATTGATCAACCATTCAATGAGAATCAACTAGAATCATGTAACAAGCCATTCTGAGCTTACAAATCATCGAATCAGTCAATGATTGGATGAGAATCAATTACAATCATGTAACAAGGCATTCTGAGCTTCCAAATCACCAAGTTGGTCAACCATTTCATGAGAATCAATTACAATCACGTAACAAGCCAGTTTGAGCTGACAAATCACTCAATCAGTCAACCGTTCAATGAGAATCAGATACCATCACGTAACAAGCTATTTTGAGCTTACAAATCATCGAATGAGTCAACTATTCGATGAGAATCTATTAAATCACCGAATGAGTCAACTATTCGATGAGAATCTATTAGAATCACGTAACAAGCCATTCTGAGCTTAATAATCAATGAATCGATCAACCGTTCGATGAGAATCAATTACAATCACGTAACAAGCTATTCTGGGCTTAAATATCACAGAATCAGTGAACTGTTTGATGAGAATAAGCTAGAATCACGTAACAAGCCATTCTCATCTTACAAATCACTAAATCAGTCAACCGTTTGATGAGAATCAATTATAATCACGTAACAAACCATTGTGAGCTTAACAAATCACTGAATCGGTCAATCATTTGATGAAAATCGATGAGAATCAATTAGAATCACGTAACAAGTGATTTTGAGCTTACAAATCACCGAATCGGTCAACTGTTCGATGAGAATCAGCTACAATCATGTAACAAGCCATTCTAATCTTAAAAGTCACCGAATCGGTCAACTATTTCATGAAAATCAATTACAATCACGTCACAAGGCATTCTGAGCTTACAAATCATCGAATCCGACAACCGTTCAATGAGAATCAATTATAATCATGTAACAAGCCATTCTGAGCTTACAAATCACTGAATCGGTCAAACATTCGATGAGAATCAGCTACAATCATGTAACAAGCCATTCTGAGATTACAAATCATCCAATCAGTTAACCATTTCATGAGAATCAATTATAATCATGTAACAAGCCATTCTGAGCTTACAAATCACCAAATCAGTCAACCATTCAATGAGTATCAGATACAATCACGTAAAAAGCCATAATGAGCTTATAAATCACTGAATCAGTCAACCATTCAATGAGAATCAGCTATAATCACATAACAAGCTATTCTGAGCTTATAAATCACTGAATCAGTCAACTATTTGATGAGAAACAAATACAATCACGTAACAAGCTATTCTGAGCTTACGAATCACCGAATCGGTCAACCGTTGGATGAGAATCAACTATAATCATGTAACAAGCCATTCTGAGCTTACAAGTCATCGAATCGATCAACCGTTCGATGAGAATCAATTATTATCACGTAACAAGCATTTTTGAGCTTACAAATCACCAAATCGATCAACTATTCGATGAGAATATATTACAATCACATAACAAGCCATTTTGAGCTTGCAAATCATTGAATCGGTCAACCGTTCAGTGACAATCAATTACAATTACGTAAAAATCCATTCTGAGCTTATAAATTATTAAATCAGTTAACCATTCGATGAAAATCAGCTACAATCATGTAAGAAGCCATTATGAGCTTACAAATAATTGAATCGATCAACCGTAGAAAGAGAATTAGCTATAATCATGTAACAAACCATTTTGAGCTTATAAATCACCTAATCGGTCAACCGTTCGATGATAATCAACTACAATCACGTACCAAGCCATTATGAGCTTACAAATTATCAAATCGATCAACCAAAGATAAGCATCAATTACAATTATGTAACAAGCCATTCTGAGATTACAAATTATGGAATTAGTCAACCGTTCGATGAGAATCAATTACAATCACGTAACAAACCATTCTGATATTAACAAATCTCTAAATCGGTCAACCGTTTGATGAGAATCAATTACCATCACGTAACAAGCCATTCTAAGGTTACAAATCACCAAATCGGTCAACCGTTTGATGAGAATCAATTACAATCACATAACAAGCCATTCTGAACTTACAAATCATAGAATCGGTCAACCGTTCGATGAGAGTCAGCTCCAATCACGAAATAAGCTATTTTGAAATGACAAATTACTGAATCCGTCAATCGTTTGATGAAAATGAGCTACAATCACGTAGCAAGCCATTCTAGGCTTATAAATTACCACCTCAGTCCACCGTTCAATGAGAATTAATTACAATCACGTAACAAGTCATTATGAGCTTACAAATTACTAAATTAGTCAACCATTCGTTAAGAATCAAGTAGAACCACATAACACGCCATTCTCAGCTTAGAAATCATTGAATCAGTCAACTGTTCAATGAGAATCAGCTAGAATCACATAACAAAATATTTTGAGCTTACAAATCATTCAATCGATCAACCGTTCGATCAGAATCAGCTGCAAACACATAAGAAGCCATTATGAGCTTACAAATCAACCAAATCGCTCAACCGTTTGATGAGAATCAGCTACAATCATTTAACAAGCCATTCTAAGATTACAAATCACCAAATCAGTTAACCGTTTGATTATATTCAGTTACAATCACGTCACAATCCATTTTGAGCTTAGAAGTCACCAAATCGGTCAACCATTTGATGAGAAATAATTACAATCTTATAACAAGCCATTCTAAGCTTACAAATCATCGAATTGGTCAACCATTTGGTGAGAATCAATTACAATCACATAACAAGCCATTCTTAGCTTATAAATCACCGAATCAGTGAACCGTTTGATGAGAATCATCTAAAATCACGTAAGAAGGCATTATGAGCTTACAAATCACTGAATCGGTCAACCATTCGATGAGAATCAATGACAATGATGTAACAAGCCATTCTGAGCTTACAAGTCACCTAATCAGTCAACCGTTCATTGAGAATCAAGTACAATCATGTAACACGCCATTATGAGCTTAGAAATCACTGAATCGGTCAATCGTTCGATGAGAATCAGCTACATCACGTAACAAGCCAGTCTAAGCTTACAAATCACCTAATAGGTGAACTATTTGATAAGAATCAGCTACAATCATGTATCACACCATTCTGAGCTTACAAATCACCGAATTGGTTAACTGTTCGATGAGAATGAATTACAATCATGTAACAAGCTATTTTGACATTACAAATCATCTAATCGGTCAACCATTTGAGGAGAATCAATTAAATTCACATAACAAGCTAGTCTTAGCTTACAAATCACCGAATCATTTAACCGTTCGATGAGAATCAGCTACTATCATTTAACAAGTCATTATGAGCTTACAAATCACTTAATCAATCATTTGTTTGATCAAAATTAGCTACCATCATGTAACAAGCCATTCTGAGCTCACAAATCACCAAATCGGTTAACTGTTCAATGAGAATTAATTTGAATCACGTAACAAACCATTATGAGCTTACAAATGACTGAATTGGTCAACCATTCGATCAGAATCAATTAGAATAATGTAACAAGCTATTATGAGCTTACAAATCACTCAATCGGTCAATCATTCAATTACAATCATCAACAATCATGTAACACGCCATTCTGAGCTTACAAAACACCGAATCAGTCAACTGTTGGATGAGAATCAACTGCAATCATGTAACAAGCCATTTTGAGCTTAGAAATCATCGAATCAGTCAACCATTTGATGAGAATTAATTACAATCACTTAACAAGCAATTTAGAGTTTTCAAACCACCGAATCGGTCAACCATTCAATCAGAATCAACTACAATCATGTAACAAGCCTTTCTAAGCTTACAAATCATTGAATCGGTCAACAATTTGATGAGAATCAATGACAATCATGTAACAAGCCATTTTGAGCTTTCAAATCACCAAATTGGTCAACAATTGGATGAGAATCAATTACAATCATGTAATAACCCGTTCTAAACTTAGAAATCACCGATCGGTCAACCGTTGGATGAAAATCAGCTACCATCAGGTAACGAGACATTTTGAGCTTAAAAATCACTGACTCGGTCAACCGTTCGATGAGGATCAGCTACAATCATGTAACAAGTCATTTTGAGCTTACAAATCATTGAATCGATCAAGAGTTCGATGAGAATTAGGTACAATCACGTAACAAGCCATTCTAAGCTTACAAATCACCGAATTGATCAACCGTTCGATGAGAATCAATTATAATCACGTAACAAGCCATTGTGCACTTACAAATCACCAAATCAGTCAACCGTTCAATGAGAATCAATTAGATCATGTAACACGCCATTCTGAGCTTTCAAATCACCGAATCGTTCAACCGTTCGATGAGAATCAGATACCATCACATAACAAGCCATTATGAGCTTACAAATCACTGAATCGCTCATTCTTTTGATGGGAATCAATTACAATCACGTAACAAGTCATTCTAAGCTTACAAATCACCAAGTCAGTCAACAATTCGATGAGAATCAACTACAATCACGTAACAAGCCATTTTGAGCTTACAAATTATCGAAACGGTCAACTGTTCGATGAGAATCAGCTACAATTATGTAACAAGCCATTTTGAGCTTACAAATCATTGAATATGTCAACTGTTTGATTCGAATCAGCTACAATCACCTAACAACCCATTATGAACATACAAATCACCGAATCGGTCAACCGTTTGATGAGAATCAGCTACAATCATGTAACAAGCCATTTTGAGCTTAGAAATCACCGACTTGGTCAACCATCGATGAGAATCAATTACAATCATTGACTCGATCAACCGTTCGATGAGAATCAACTAAAATCATGTAACAAGCCATTCTGAGCTCACAAATCACCAAATCGGTCAATCGTTCGATGAGAATTAATTACAATCATGTAACAAGCCATTATGAGTTTACAAATCACCGAATCAGTCAATTGTTTGATGAGAATCAGCTACAAACATGTAAGAAACCATTCTAAGCTTACAAATCACAAAATTGGTCAATCGTTCGTTGAGAATCAGCTAAAATCACATAACAAGCTATTATGAGCTTACAAAACACTGAATCGGTTTACCGTTCGATAAGAATCACCTACAACCATATAACAAACTACTCTGAGCTTACAAATCACCGAATCGGTCAACGATTCGATGAGAATAAATTACAATCATGTAACAAGCCATTCTGAGCTTTCAAATCACTGAATAAGTCAACTGCTTGATGAGAATTGGTCAACCATTCGATGAAAATCAATTACAAATCATTGAATTGGTTAACCATTCGATGAAAATCAATTACAATCATGTAACACACCATTCTGAGCTTAGAAATCACCGAATTGGTCAACTTTTCGATTAGAATCAGCTACAATCATGTAACAAGCCATTCTGAGTTTACAAATTACCAAATCAGTCAACCCTTTGATGAGAATCAACTAAAATTATGTAACAAGCTATTCTGAGCTTACGAATCACTGAATCGGTTAATTGTTTGATGAGAATCAACTACAATCACGTAACAAGCCATTCTGAGCTTACAAATCATCGAATCGGTCAACCGTTCATTGAGAATCAAAAATAATAACGTAACAAGCCATTCAAAGCTCACAAATCACTGAATCGGTCAATTATTCAATGAGAATCAATTACAATCATGTAATAAGCCATTCTTAGCTTACAAATCACCGAATCGGTCAACTGTTCAATGAGAATCAGCTACAATCATGTAAGAAGCCATTCTTAGCTTACAAATCATCGTAACAGTCAACCATTCGATGAGAGTTAGCTACAATCACGTAACAAGCTATTTTGAGCTTACAAATCACCGAATCAATCAACCGCTTGAGGAGAATCAACTTCTATCACATAACAAGTCATTCTAAGCTTACGTGATTGTAATGTATTCTCATAGAACGGTTGACCAATTTGGTGATCTATAACCTCAGAATGGCTTGTTACGTGATTTTAGTTGATTCTCATCGAATGGTTGACTGATTCGGTGATTTGTAAGCTCAGAATGGCTTGTTATGTGATTGTAGCTGATTCTCATCGAATGGTTGACCGATTCAATAATTTGCAAAGTTAGAATGACTTGTTACGTGATTGTAATTGATTCTCACCGAATGGTTGACCTATTCATTGATTTGTAAGCTCAAAATGGTTGGTTACATGATTGTAGGTGATTCTGATCGAACGGTTGACCAATTCGGTGATTTGTAAGCTCAGAATGACTTGTTAGGTGATTGTAATTGATTCTCATCGAACTGGTGACTGATTCAATGATTTGTAAGGTCAGACTGGCTTGTTACATGATTGTAGCTGATTCTCATCGAACGGTTGACTGATTCAGTGATTTGAAATCTCAGGAATGACTTGTTACGTGATTGTAATTGATTCTCACAGAACGGTTGACCTATTCAGTGATATGTAAGCTCAAAATGACTTGTTACATGATTGTAGTTGATTCTTATTGAACAGTTGACCAATTTAGTGATTTGTAAGCTCAAAATGGCTTGTTACGTGATTGTAATTGATTCTCATCGAACTGGTGACCGATTCAATGATTTGTAAGGTCAGACTGGCTTGTTATATGATTGTAGCTCATCCTCATCGAACGGTTGATTGATTGAGTGATTTACAAGGTTCAATCTATAATGGTGAAAGTCTAAAAAAACTAGGTTGCACATTATAATTAATAAAGATATTAATTCTAATGCACCTAAGAAATAGCTTAAGAAAATAGAGTAAAAAAATAACTTAATTAATTAAATCAAAGTGATTTAAGTAATAAGTGTTAAATATAATTACTCTAACAATTTATTCTCTTAGAACGGTTGACCGGTTCAGTGATTTGTAAGCTCAAAATGGCTTGTTACGTGATTGTAATTGATTCTCATCAAACAGTTTACCAATTCGGTGATTTGTAAGCTAAGAATGGCTTGTTACGTGATTGTAGTTGATTCTCATCGAGTGGGTGATCGATTCGGTAATTTGTAAGTTCAGAATGGCTTGTTACGTGATTGTAGCTGATTCTCATCGAACGATTGACTAATTCAGTGATTTGTAAGCTCAAAATCGCTTGTTACATGATTATAGATAATTCTCATCGAACAGTTGACCGACTCGGTGATTTGTAAGCTCAGAATAGCTTATTACATGATTATGATTGATTCTCATCGAATGATTGACCGATTTAGTGATTTGTAAGCTTAGAATGGCTTGTTACATTATTGTTATTGATTCTCATTAAATGGTTTACCGATTCAGTGATTTGTAAGCTTACAATGGATTGTTACATGATTTTAATTGATTCTCATCGAACAGTTGACCGATTCAATGCCTTATAAGCTCAAAATCGCTTGTTATGTGATTGTTGTTGATTCTCATCGAAGGGTTGACCAATTTGGTAATTTGTCAGCTCATAATGGTTTGTTACGTGATTGTAATTGATTCTCACCGAATGGTTGACCTAGCTCCGAGTTATGGCAATGACAATTCGTTCGCTCAACCGAATAGGGTGGATGTTCGCGCTAAGGCACTCGAGCTAAGCCGGAACTATCTATCTCCCAAGCATCCATTCAAGTGGGACAAGGAATCGGGGAAGAGAAAACATGGTCAACCGGACACAAGTGGAGTTAGCTACCAAGTTCAATGGCTTGAGTGTTTCATATAGGTCGAGGTCCCCCTATATAGATATGGCTTTTCAATCATGTAAGAAAGGTGGGAGACACCCCACGCACGTCGTGTCTCCACAACGGAGCTAGTATAATGAGCCCTACTATGGAACAGGGCCCCCCCCATCATAGTTGTAGTTCACTAAGATTCAACTAGAATCCCCACCCAACTATCTCAACTATAGTTCCCACCCAACCCGGGATCTATAGTTGGGTGGGTGGGCCCTACTATTCGCCTGCCTATAGATAGTAGGGCTGCACGGGGGTGCCTGCTAGAATAAGGAAAGTAAAGGGGATGGGTGGGGGGCTAAAGTTCCTCCGGGTGGGGGGTATTGTCCCTCAGAATGGCCGGGTGGGGGAGAGCCCCGGTGCAGAGGTAGATTAGTTGTGCTTGGTGGGTGGCCCTCTATTCTATTGTTGGCGGGGGTTGCCAACGATAGATAGAGGGGCTGTTACTAGCCCTACTATCAACTATAGAACCCCTACGGGTCCTTCCCATTAGAATAGTAGGGGCCCCTTTAGAATAGTAGGGCTAATCTACCTCCACCCGGTTCCTCCTCCCACCCCAATCGGCTAGCCTCCCACCCACCCCACTCCCGATGAACCATCCCTGCATGTGCCCATCTCTACCTTTGCGGCGGGAGGGAACTATAGAGAGAAGCAGACGCCCTACCTCCATAATGGGGCATGTTACGTATGGAATCTCGAGAATTAATCAAGAGAGCCCTTTATAATATAGGGGGCGACAACTTAAATGGCTATGGCTCGCTGTCGCTCTCCATCCCCCAACCCCCCGCCCCCCCTCTATATAACGTGCGTGCAGAGGGTTGGTTAGTTCGCCGGCGGCCCGGGCTCGGGGCCTTTAGTTTTTTTAGGCGGCCCCCGCCTTGCTACTATAACAGCGGTTTGGATAGGGGTTCGGTATGATAGATCCCAATCCCCCCCACCCTTTTCTAATAGCGGGGGGTTCGGTATGATAGAATCTATACTCGGTGATTTGTAAGCACAGAATGGCTTATTACATGATTGTTGATGATTCTCATCGAATGGTTGGGCGATTCCATGATTTGTCAGCTCAGAATGGCTTGTTACGTAATTGTAATTGATTCTCATCGAACGATTGATCGATTCGATTATTTGTAAGTGCAGAATGGCTTGTTAAGTGATTCTAGTTGATTCTCATCGAACGGTTGACCGATTTGGTG
Organism: Chamaecyparis obtusa; assembly: GCA_027943335.1. Classification (NCBI taxonomy): domain Eukaryota; kingdom Viridiplantae; phylum Streptophyta; class Pinopsida; order Cupressales; family Cupressaceae; genus Chamaecyparis; species Chamaecyparis obtusa. The sequence continues at coordinate 7,823,781 of BSBK01000740.1, read as the reverse complement.
ATTTGTAAGCTCAGAATGGCTTGTTACATTATTGTAGCTGAGTCTCATCGAACGATTGACCGAGTCAGTGAGTTCTAAGCTTAGAATGCCTTGTTACATGATTGTAATTGATTCTCATCAAACGGTTGACCGATTTGGTGATCTATAAGCTCAAAATGGCTTGTTACATGATTGTAGTTGATTCTCATCAAATGGTTGACTGATTCGGTGATTTTTAAGCTCTGAATGAGTTGTTACCTGATTGTCGCTGATTCTCATTGAATGGTTGAGCGATTCAGTGATTTGTAAGATCAAAATGGCTTGCTACGTGGTTGTAATCAATTATGATTGAATGATTGACTGATTCAGTGATTTGTAAGCTCAGATTGGCTTGTTATGTGATTGTAATTAATTCTCACCGAATGGTTGCCCGATTTTGTGATTTGTAAGCTCAGAATGGCTTGTTACATGATTTTAGTTGATTCTCAACAAACGGTTGACCGATTCGATGATTTGTAACCTGAGAATGGCTTCTTAAATGATTGTAATTGATTCTCATCGAGTGGTTGACCGATTCAGTAATTTGTAAGCTTAGAATGACTTGTTACATGATTATAATTGATTCTCATCGAACGGTTGACCGATTTGGTGATCTATAACCTCAGAATGACTTGTTACATGATTGTAATTGATTTTCATCGAATGGTTGACCGATTCGGTGATTTTTAAGCTTTGAATGGGTTGTTACTTGATTGTAGCTGATTCTCATCAAATGGTTGAGCAATTCGGTGATTTGTAAGATCAGAATGGCTTGTTACGTGGTTGTAATCAATTCTCATTCAACGGTTGATCGTTTAAGTGATTTTTAAGCTCAGACTGGCTTGTTATGTGATTGTAATTAGTTCTCATCAAATGGTTGATCAATTCGGTGATTTGTAAGCTCAGAATGGTTTGTTACATGATTGTAGCTGATTCTCATCGAACGTTTGACCAATTTGGTGATTTGTAAGCTCAGAATGGCTTGTTACTTGATTGTAATTGATTCTCATCGAACTGGTGATCGATTCAATGATTTGTAAGGTCAGACTGGCTTGTTACATGATTGTAGTTGATTCTCATCAAACGGTTGATTGATTTAATGATTTGTAAGCTTAGAATGGCTTGTTATGTGACTGTAGCTTATTCTCATTGAGCAGTTGATCGATTCAGTGATTTATAAGCTTAGAATGGCTTGTTACATGATTGTAGCTGATTCTCATCGAACGGTTGATTTATTTGAGGATTTGTAAGCTTAGAATGGCTTGTTACATGATTGTAGTTGATTCTCATCGAATGGTTAATTGATTCCATGATTTGTAAGCTCAAAATGGCTTCTTACATGATTGTAATTGATTCTTATCGAACAGTTGACTGATTCAATAATTTGTAAGCTTAGAATGGCTTGTTATGTGATAAAAGTTGATTCTAATAGAACGGTTGATTGATTCGATGATTTGTAAGCTCAGAATGGCTTTTTACGTGATTGTAGCTGACTCTCATCGAATGGTTGACCGATACGGTGATTTGTAAGCTAAGAATGGCTTGTTACATGATTGTAATTAATTTTCATCAAATAGTTGATCGATTCAGTGATTTGTAAGCTCAGAATGACTTGTTACATGATTGTAGATGATTCTCATCGAATAGTTGACCGATTCAGTTGACCAACTCTGTGATTTGTAAGCTCAGAATGGCTTATTACATGATTGTAATTGATTCTTATCGAATGATTGACCAATTCAGTGATTTGTAAGCTCATAATGACTTGTTACATTATTGCTATTGATTCTCATCGAACGGTTGACCGATTCGGTGATTTGTAAGCTCAGAATGGAATGTTACATGTTTGTAATTGATTCTCATCAAACGGTTGGCTTGTTATGTGATTGTAGTTGATTCTCATCAAAAGGTTGACCTATTCGATGATTTGTAAACACAAAATGGCTTGCTACTTGATTGTTGTTGATTCTCATCGAATTGTTGATGGATTTAGTGATTTGTTAGCTCAAAATAGCTTGTTACGTAATTTTAATTGATTCTCATCAAATAGTTGACTGATTCAGTGACTTGTAAGTGCAGAATGGCTTGTTACATTATTGTAGCTGATTCTCATCGAACGGTTGACCAATTTGATGATTTGTAAGCACAGAATGGCTTGTTAAGTATTGTAATTAATTCTTATCAAATGATTGACTGATTTGGTGATTTATAGGCTCATAATGGCTTGTTACAGGATTGTAATTGATTCTTATCGAACGGTTGACTGAGTTGGTCATTTGTAAGCTCAAAATGGCTTGTTATGTGATTATAACTGATTCTCATCGAACGATTGACCAATTTGGTGATTTGTAAGCTCAGGATGGCTTATTATGTGATTGTAATTGATTCTCATCGAATGATTGACCGATTTAGTGATCTATAACCTCAGAATGGCTTGTTACGTAATTGTAGTTGATTCTCATCAAATGGTTGACCAATTTGGTGATTTGTAAGCTTTGACCCATTGTTACTTGATTGTGACTGATTCTCATCAAACGGTTGACTCATTCAGTGATTTGTAAGATTAGAATGGCTTGTTACATGATTTTAGCTGATTCTCAACAAACTGTTGACCGATTCAGTGATTTGTAAGCACAGAATGGCTTGTTACATGATTGTAGATTATTCTCATCAAACAGTTGACCAATTCCATGATTTGTAAGCTCATAATGGCTTGTTACGTGATTGTAATTGATTCTCACTGAATGGATGACCTATTCAGTGATTTGTAAGCTAAGAATGGCTTGTTACATGATTGTAGATGATTCTCATTGAACGATTGACCAATTCGATGATTTGTAAGCTCATAATGGCTTGTTACGTTATTGTAATTGATTCTCATCAAACTGGTGATCGATTCAGTGATTTGTAAGGTCAGACTAGCTTGTTACATTATTGTAGCTGATTCTGATTGAACGGTTGACTGATTCAGTGATTTGTAAGCTCAGAATGGCTTGTTATGTGATTGTAGCTGATTCTCATCGAGCGGTTGACCGATGCAATGATTTATAAGCTCAGAATGGCTTGTTACATGATTGTAGTTGATTCTCATCAAACGATTGACCGATTCAGTGATTTATAAGCTCACAATCATTTGTTATGTAATCTGTAGCTGATTCTCATCGAACAGTTGACTGATTGGATGATTTGTAAGTTCAGAATGGCTTGTTACGTGATTGTAGATGAATCTTATCAAATGGTTGATTGATTCAGTGATTTGTAAGCTCAGAATGGCTTGTTACATTATTGTAATTGATTCTCATCGAATGGTTGACCGATTCAGTGATTTGTAATCTTAGAATGGCAATATGATTATGATTTATGTAGGATTTGAGAGATACAAATCCACAAAATGCCAAGAATACATGCATGCAAATAACTTGTTACAGGAGAGAAGCAGAAAGAAGCAAAAGGCAAAAATCAAAAGTTACTCCAAATGTGAGAGCAAAATTATGATTCAAGTTAATGAAAAAAGATTTACAAGGTTCAATCTATAAAGGTGAACCAAACCCTAAAGTCTAAAAAAACTATGTTGCACATTATAATAATAAAGATATTAATTATAATGCATGTAAGAGATAGCTTAAGAAAATAGAGTAATAAATAACTTGATTAATTAAACCGAAGTGATTTAATAAATCACGTAACAAGCCATTCTAAGCTAACAAATGATTGTGAGCTTATAAATCATCGAATCGGTCAACCCTTTGATGAGAATCAACTACAATCACATAACAAGTCATTCTAAAGTTATAAATCACTAAATTGGTCAACCGTTCAGTGAGAATGAATTAGAATTACGTAACAAGTCATTCTAAGCTTACAAATCATTGAATCAGTCAACCATTCGATGAGAATCAGCTACAATCATGTAACAAGCCATTCTGAGCTTACAAATGATCGAATCGATCAACCGTTTGATGAGAATATATTACAATCATATAACAAGCCATCTAAACTTACAAATCATCGAATTGGTCAACCGTTCAATGAGAATTGATTACAATCATGTAAGAAGCCATTCTTAGCTTACAAATCAGTGAATTGGTCAACCATTCAATGAGTATCAGCTATAATCACTTAACAACCCATTCAGAGCTTACAAATTACCGAATCAATCAACCATTCGATGAGAATCAACTTCTATCACATAATAAGCCATACTAAGCATACAAATCACCAAATCGGTCAACTGTTTGATGAGAATCAATAACAATAATGTAACAAGCCATTTTGAGCTTAGTAATTACTGAATCGGTCACGATGAGAATCAATTACAATCATGTAAAAAGCCATTCTGAGCTTACAAATCATCGAGTTTGTCAACTGTTCGATGAGAATTATCTATAATCATGTAACAAGCAATTCTGAGCTTACAAATCACTGAATCAGTCGATCGTTCGATGAGAATCGGCTACAATCATGTATCAAGCCATTTTGAGCTTACAAATTACCGAATCGGTCAACCACTCGATGAAAATCATCTACAATCACATAACAAGCAATTCGTAGCTTACAAATCACTGAATTGGTCAACTGTTTGATGAGAATCAACTACAATCATGTAGCAAGTCATTATGAGCTTACAAATCATCGAATCAATCAACCATTCGATCAGAATCAACTTCTATCACATAACAAGCCATTCTAAGATTACAAATCACCCAATCAGTCAACCGTTCGATGAGAATCAATTACCATCATATAACAAGCCATTCTGAGCTTACAAATCACTGAACCGGTCAACCGTTCTAAGAGAATAAATTGTTAGAGTAATTATATTTTACACTTATTAATTAAAATGCTTTAGTTTAATTAATTAAGTTATTTAGTACTCTATTTTCTTAAGCTATCTCTTAGCTGCATTTTGAGTAATTCTGAGTTTTGCCTTTTACTTCTTTCTGCTTCTCTCTTGAAATAGGTTATTTGCATGTAGGTATTCTTGGCATTTTGCAGATTTGTATCTCTCAAATCTTACATAAATAACAATCACATAACAAGCCATTCTAAGCTTACAAATCACTAAATCAGTCAACCATTTGATGAGAATCAATTACAATTACATAACAAGTCATTATGAGCTTAGAAATCACTGAATCAATCAACCATTTGATAAGAATCAGCTACAATCATGTAACAAGCCATTTTGAGCTTACAAATAATCTAATCGGTCAACAGTTTAATGAGAATCAATTACAATTATGTAACAAGCCATTCTGAGCTTACAAATCACCGAATTAGTCAACCATTTGATAAGAATTAGCTACAATCACGTAACAAGCTGTTCTGGGCTTACAAATCATCGACTTGGTCAATAGTTCAATGAGAATCAACTACAATCATGTAACAAGCCATTTTGAGCTTACAAATTATCAAATAGGTCAACTGTTCGGTGAGAATCAATTACAATCACTTAACAATCTATTATGAGCTTACAAATCATTGAATCGGTTAACCATTCGATGGGAATCAGCTACAATCATGTAACAAGCCATTCGAAGCTTACAAATCACTGAATTAGTCAACCATTCGATGAAAATTAATTACAATCACATAACAAGCCATTTTGAGGTTATAGATCACATAAAAAAACATTTTGAGCTTACAAATGACCAAATCAGTCAACCATTTGATGAGAATCAATTACAATCCTGTAACAAGCCATTCTGAGCTTACAAATCACTAAATCAGTCAACCATTGCATGAGAATTAATTAGAATCACGTAACAACCCATTCTGAGCTTACAAATCACCGAATCGGTCAACCATTCGATGAGAATCAGCTACAATAATGTAACAAGTCATTCCTAGCTTACAAATCACCAAATTAGTCAACCGTTCGATGAGAATCAACTACAATCATGTAACAAGCCATTCTACGTTTATAAATCATCGAATCGATTAACTGTTTGATGAGAATCAATTATAATTATGTAAGAAGCCATTCTCAGATGACAAATCATCGAATCAGTCAACCATTCAATTAGAATCAGCTAAAATCATGTAACCATTCGATGAGAGTCAACTACAATCACGTAACAAGCTATTCTGAGCTTACAAATCATCGAATTGGTCAACCACTTAATGAGAATCAGCTACAATCATGTAAGAAGTCATTCTTAGCTTACAAATCACTGAATCGATCAACTATTCGATGAGAATCAGCTACAATCATGTAACAAGCCATTCTTAGCTTACAAATCAGCGAATTGGTCAACCATTCGATGAGAATTAATTACAATCATGTAACAAGTCATTCTTAGCTTACAAATCACCCTATCGGTCAACCATTCGATGAGGATCAGCTACAATCACGTAACAAGCCATTCTGAGCTTATAAATCACTGAATCAGTCAACCGTTCAAAAGGAATCAACTTCTTCTATCACATAACAAGCCATTGTAAGCTTACAAATCACCGATCGATGAGAATAAATTACAATCACGTAACAAGCCATTTTGAGCTTACAAATTACCAAATCATATAACAAGCCATTCTGAGCTTATAAATTACTGAATCGGTCAACCGTTCGATGAGAATCAATTGCAATCAGGTAACAATCCATTTTGAGCTTACAAATCACCAAATCGGTCAACCGTTCGATGAGAATCATTAACAAGAACGTAACAAGCCATTCTAAGCTTACAAATCACTGTATCAGTCAACCATTCGATGAGAGTCAACTACAATCACGTAACAAGCTATTCTGATCTTACAAATCACCGAATCAATCAACCATTCGATGAGAATCAACTTCTATCACATAACAAGCCATTCTAAGTTTACAAATCACCGAATCGGTCAACCGTTTGATGAGAATCAATTACAATCACATAACAAGCTATTCTGAGCTTACAAATCACTGACCGGTCAATCGTTCTAAGAGAATAAATTGTTAGAGTAATTATATTTTACACTTATTAATTAAATCACTTCAGTTTAATTAATTAAGTTATTTATTACTTTGTTTTTTTAAGCTATCTCTTAGGTGCATTATAATTAATATCTTTATTAATTATAATGTGCAATGCAATTTTTTTAGACTTTAGGGTTTTGTTCACCTTTATAGGTTGAACTTTGTAAATCTTTTTTCGTTAACTTGGATCATAATTTTGCTCTCACATTTTGAGTGACTTCTGAGTTTTGCCCTTTGCTTATTTCTGCTTCTCTTGTGTAATAAGTTATTTGCATGCAGGTATTCTCTGTGTTTTGTGGATTTGTATCTCTGAAATCCTACATAAATAACAATCATGTAACAAGGCATTCTGAGGTTATAGATCACAAAATCAGTCAACCGTTTGATCAGAATTAATTACAATGACGTAACAAGCCCTTCTGAGCTTACAAATCACCAAATCGATCAATCGTTTGATGAGAATCAACTACAATAACGTAACAAACTATTCTGAGCTTACAAATCACCGAACCGGTCAACCGTTCGATGAGAATCAACTACAATCACATAACAAGACATTCTGTGCTTACAAATCACTGGATCGGTCAACCGTTCGATGAGAATCAATTACAATTATGTAACAAGCCATTCTGAGCTGACAAATCACTAAATCAGTCAACCATTCGATGAGAATCAACAACAATCACGTAATAAGCCATTATGTGCTTACAAATCACCGAACAGGTCAACCTTTCGGTGAGAATCAATTACAATCATGTAAACAAGCCATTCTGAGATTACAAATTACCAAATTGGTCAACCCTTCGATGAGAATGAGCTACAATCACATAAAAAGCTATTCTGAGCTTATAAATCACTTAATCGGTCAACCGTTCGATGAGAATCAATTACAATCATGTAACAAATCATCGAAGTGGTCAACCATTCAATGAGAATCAATGACAATCATGTAACAAGCCATTCTTAGCTTAGAATCATTGTATCAGTCAACTGCTTGATGAGAGTCAATTACAATCACCTAACAAGCCATTTTGAGCTTACAAATCACTGAACCGGTCAATCGTTCTAAGAGAATAAATTGTTAGAGTAATTATATTTTACACTTATTAACAATCATGTAACGAGCCATTCTAAGCTTACAAATCACTGAATTGATCAATCATTCGATGAGAATCAGCTACAATCATCTAACAAGCCATTTTGAATCACTAAATTGTTAGAGTAATTATATTTTACACTTATTAATTAAATCTTTTTGATTTAATTAAATCTTTTTGATTTAATTAATTAAGTTATTTATTACTCTGTTTTATTAATCTATCTTTTAGGTGCATTATAATTAATCTCTTTATTAATTATAATGTGCAACCTAGTTTTTTAAAACTTTATGGTTTTGTTCACATATGTTGAACCTTGTAAATCTTTTTTCATTAACTTGTATCATAATTTTTCTCTCACATTTTGAGTAACTTCTGAGTTTTGCCTTTTGCTTCTTTCTACTTCTCTCCTGTAACAAGTAATTTGCATGCAGGTATTCTTGGCGTTCTGTGGATTTGTATTTATCTAATCCTAAATAAATAACAATCACAAAAAAAGCCATTATGAGCTTACAAATCACTAAATCACTCATCCGTTTGATGAGAATCAATTACAATTATGTAACAAGCCATTCTGAGCTTACAAATCATCGAATCAGTCGACCATTTGATAAGAATCTTCTACAATCAACTAACACGCCATTCTGAGCTTATAAATCATCCAATCGGTCATCCATTCGATGAGAATAAGCAAGCCATTCTAAGCTTAAAAATCACTGAATAAGTCAACGGTTCGATCAGAATCAGCTGCAATCATGTAACAAGCCATTTTGAGCTTATAAATCACCGAATCGGTCAAGCGATTAATGAGAATCAGCTACAATCATGTAACAAGCCATTCTGAGCTTACAAATCACTGAATTAGTTAACCATTCGGCGAGAATACATTACAATCATGTAACAAGCCAATTTGAGCTTAGAAATCATGGAATTGGTCAACCGTTCAATGAGAATAATCTACAATCATGTAACAAGACATTCTGAGCTTACAAATCACCTAATCAGTCAACTGTTTGTTGACAATCAACTACAATCATGTAACAACCCATTCAGAGCTTACAAATCATAGAATCGGTCAAGCATTCAATGAGAATCAACAACAATCACATAACAAGCTATTCTGAGGTTAAAGATCACCAAATCGGTCAACCGTTTAATGAGAATCAATTACAATCACATAACAAGCCATTCTAAGCTTACAAATCACCGAATCGGTCAACCGTTCGATGAGAATCAATTATAATCATGTAACAAGTCATTTTGAGCTTACAAATGACCAAATCAATCAAACGTTCGATAAGAATCAACTACAATTATGTAACAAGCCATTTTGCACTTAGAAATCAATGAATCGATCAACCGTTCGATGAGAATCAATTACAATTACATAACAAGCCATTCTGAGCTGACAAATCATCGAATCGATCAACCATTCGATGAGAATTAGCAACAATCACGTAATCAGCCATTCTGTGCTTACAAATCACCGAATAGGTCAACCTTTCGGTGAGAATCAATTACAATCATGTAACAAGCTATTCTGAGCTTACAAATTACCAAATCGATCAACCCTTCAATGAGAATCAGCTACAATGACATAACAAGCCATTCTGAACTTATAAATCATAGAATCGGTCAACCGTTTGATGAGAATCAATTACAATCACGTAATAATCCATTCTGAGTTTACAAATCATCGAATCGGTCAACCGTTTGATAAAAATGAATAACAATAATGTAACAAGCCATTCTGAGCTTACAAATCATTGAATCAGTCAATTTTTCGATGTGAATCAATTACAATCATGTAATAAGCCATTCTGAGCTACAAATCACCGAGTCGGTCAACTGTTCAATGAGAATTATCTATAATCATGTAACAAGCGGTTCTGAGCTTACAAATCACTGAATCAGTTGATCGTTCGATGAGAATCAGCTACAATCACGTAACAAGACATTCTGAGCTTACAAATTATCGAATTGGTCAACCACCCGATGAGAATCAGCTACAATCACGTAACAAGCCATTCTTAGCTTACAATACACTGAATCGGTCAACTATTCGATGAGAATCAGCTACAATCATGTACAAGCCATTCTGAGCTTACATATCACCGAATCGGTCAACCATTGATGAGAATCAATTACAATCATGTAACAAGCCATTCTCAACATACAAATTACCGTATCGGTCAACCATTCGATTAGAGTCAGCTACAATCACGTAACAAGCCATTATGAGCTTAGAAATCACCGAATCAATCAATCGTTCGATTAGAATTAACTTCTATCATATAACAAGCTATTCTAAGCTTACAAATCACTGAATCGGTCAACCGTTTGATGAGAATCAATTACAATCACGTAACAAGCCATTCTAAGTTTACAAACCACTCAACCGGTCAACCGTTGTAAGAGAATAAATTGTTAGAGTAATTATATTTTATACTTATTGATTAAATCACTTCGGTTTAATTAATTAAATTATTTATTACTCTATTTTCTTAAGTTATCTCTTAGCTGCATTATAATTAATATCTTTATTAATTATAATGTGCAACCTAGTTTTTTTATACTTTAGGGTTTTACTCTCACATTTTGAGTAACTTTTTAGTTTTGCATTTTGCTTCTTTCTGCTTCTCTCATGTAAGAGGTTATTTGCATGTAGGTAAGGCGTTATGTGGATTTGTATCTCTCAAATCCTACATAAACAACAATCATGAAACAAGCCATTATGAGCTTACAAATGCCTGAATCGATGAACAGTTCGATAAAAATCAACAACTATAATCATCATGTAACAAGCCATTCTGAGCTTACAAATCACCGAATCGATCAACTGTTCGATAAAAATCAACAACTATAATCATCATGTAACAAGCCATTCTGAGCTTACAAATCACCGAATTGGTCCACCATTCAATGAGGATCAATTACAATCATGTAACGAGCCATTCTTAGCTTACAAATCACCGTATCGGTCAACTATTCGATGAGAGTCAGCTACAATCATGTAACAAGCCATTCTGAGCTTACAAATCAGTTACAATCACATAACAAACCATTCTGAGCTTATAAATCACTTAATCGGTCAACCGTTTGATGAGAATCAATTACAATCACGTAACAATCCATTTTGAGCTTACAAATCACTGAATCGGTCACTAGTTTGGTGAGAATCAATTACAATCACATAACAAGCCATTTTGAGCTTACAAATCATGAAATCGGTCAACCGTTCAATCAGAATCAATTACAATTACTTAACAAGCCATTTTGAGCTTACAAATCATTGAATCAGTCGACTATTTGATAAGAATCAGCTACAATCACGTAACACGCCATTTTGAGCTTACAAATCATCCAATCGGTCAACCGTTCGATGAGAATAAGCTACAATCACGTAACAAATGATTGTGAGCTTATAAATCATGGAATCGGTCAACCGTTTGATGAAAATCACCTACAATCATGTAACAAGCCATTTTAAGCTAACAAATCACTGAATTAGTCAATGGTTTGATGAGAATCAGCTACAATCATGTAACAAGCCATTCTGAGCTTATAAATCACCAAATCGATCAACCGCTTGATGAGAGTCAACTACAATCAAATAACAAGCCATTTTGAGCTTACAAATCACTGAATCAATCAACCATTCGATGATAATTAGCTACAATCATGTAACAAGCCAGTCTGACCTTACAAATCACTAAATCTGTCACCAGTTTGAAGACAATCAATTACAATCACGTAAGAAGCCATTCAATAAGAATCACCGAATTGGTCAATCGTTCAATAAGAATCAGCTACAATGACGTACCAAGCCATTCTGAGCTTACAAATCATCGAATCAGTCAATCGTTTGATGAGAATTAATTATAATCATGTAACAAGCCATTCTAAGCTTATAAATCACCAAATCGGTCAACTGCTCAATGAGAATTAGCTACAATCATATAACAAGCCATTCTGAGCTTACAAATCACTAAATCAGTCAACCGTTAGATGAGAATCAGCTATAATCATGTAATAAGCCAATCTGACCTTACAAATCACTGAATCGATCACCAGTTCGATGACAATCAATTACAATCATGTAAGAAGCCATTATGAGTTTACAAATCACCGAATTGGTCAACTGTTTGATGAGAATTAGTTACAATCACGTAACAAGCCATTCTGAGCTTACAAATCACCGAATAGGTCAACCATTCAGTGATAATCAATTACAATCTTATAACAAGCCATTCTGAACTTACAAATCCTTTAACAAGCCATTCTAAGCTTACAAATCACCAAATCGGTCAACCGTTTGATGAGAATTATTTACAATTACGTAACAAGCCAATCTTAGTTTACAAATCATCGAATTGGTCAACCGTTCAATGAGAATCAGCTACAATAACGTAACAAGCCATTCTGAGCTTACAAATCTTTGAATCGTTCAACTGTTCAATGAGAATCAACTACAATCATGTAACAAGTCATTCTGCGCTTACAAATCACCAAATACACCTTTCAATGAGAATCAATTACAATCACGTAACAAACCATTCTGAGCTTATAAAGTACCGAATCAGTCAACCCTTCAATGAGAATTAGCTACAATCACATAACTAGCCATTTTGAGATTATAAATATCACTGAATCAGTCAACCGTTCAATGAGAATCAATTACAATCGCGTAACAATCCATTCTAAGCTTACAAATAACTGAATCGGTTAACCGTTTGATGAAAATCAATAACAATAACGTAACAAGCCATTTTGAGCTTACAAATCATTGAATCAGTCAATCATTCGTTGAGAATCAATTACAATCATGTAATAAGCCATTCTGAGCTTACAAATTATTGAATCGGTCAACCATTCGATGAGAATCAACTACAATTATGTAACAAGCTATTTTGAGCGTACAAATGACCAAATCAGTCAACCGTTCGATGAAAATCAATTACAATCTTGTAACAAGCCATTCTGAGCTTACAAATCATGAAATCGATCAATCTTTTGATGAGAATTAATTATAATCACGTAACAATTCATTCTGAGCTTACAAATTACCAAATCGGTCAACCCTTCGATGAGAATTAGCTACAATTTCCCGCATCCTACGAAAAGAAAAAAAGCATGAAAAGACTCGAATGATATGATCCCTCCATCACCCTAGAATAAAACATGATCTCGTAGTTCTTCATCTGTGAAGATGCATTGTTAGGTGCCTTTTTACACATTTAAGCTTAATCACAAGCCATTCTAAGTTTATAAATCACTGAATTGTTCAACCGTTCGATGAGAATCAATTACAATAATGTAACAATCCATTCTAAGCTTACAAATCACCAAATCGGTCAACCGTTCGATGAGAATAAATAAAAATAATGAAACAAGCTATTTTGAGCTTACAAATCACTGAATTGGTCAATCATTCGATGAGAATCAATTACAATCATGTAATAAGCCATTCTGAACTTACAAATTACCGAATTGGTCAACCACTCAATGAGAATCAGCTACAATCACGTAACAAGCCATTCTTAGCTTACAAATCACCGAATTGGTCAACTGTTCGATGAGAATCAGCTACAATCATGTAACAAGCCATTTTTAGCTTACAAATCACCGAATCGGTCAACCATTCGATGAGAATTAATTACAATCATGTAACAATCCATTCTTATTTTACAAATCACCGAATCGGTCAACCATTCGATGAGAGTCAGCTACAATCACGTAACAAACCATTCAGAGCTTACAAATCATCGAATCAATCAATCGTTCGATGAGAATCAACTTCTATCACATAACAAGCCATTCTAAGCTTACAAATCACCGAATCGGTCAACCGTTCGATGAGAATTAATTACAATCATATAACAAGTCATTCTGAGCTTACAAATCACCGAATCGGTCAACTATTCTAAGATAATAAATTGTTAGAGTAATTATATTTTACACTTATTAAATAAATCACTTCAATTTAATTAATTAATTAATTTATTACTCTATTTTCTTAAGCTATCTCTTAGATGCATTATAATTAATATCTTTATTAATTATAATGCGCAACCTAGTTTTTTGAAATTTTAGGGTTTTGTTCACCTTTATAGGTTGAACTTTGTAAATCTTTTTTCATTAATTTGGATCATAATTTTGCTCTCACATTTTGAGTAACTTCTGAGTTTTGCCTTTTTCTTCTTTCTACTTCTCTCTTGTAACAAGTTATTTGCATGCCAGTATTCTTGGTGTTCTTTGGATTTGTATCTCTTAAATCTTACATAAATAACAATCATGTAACAAGTCATTCTGAGCATATAAATCACTGAATCGGTCAACCGTTCGATGAGAATCAATTACAATTACGTAACAAGCCATTTTGAGCTCACAAATAATTAAATCAGTCAACCATTTGATAAGAATTAGCTACAATCACGTAACAAGTCATTATGAGCTTACAAATCATCCAATTGATCAACCATTCAATGAGAATCAACTACAATCATGTAACAAATGATTGTGAGCTTATAAATCACCAAATCGATCAACCGTTTGCTGAGAATCACTTATAATCATGTAAAAAGCCATTCTAAGCTTACAAATCACTGAATCGGTCAACCATTCGATGAGAATCAGCTACAATCATGTAACAAGCTATTATGAGCTTATAAATCACTGAATCATTCAATCGCTCGATGAGAATAAGCTAAAATCACATAACAAGCCATTCTGAGCTGACAAATCATTGACTCAGTCAACCGTTCGGTGATAATTAGTTACAATCATCTTACAAGCTAGTTTGACCTTACAAATCATTAAGTCGGTCATGAGTTCGATCAGAATCAATTACAATCATGTAACAAGCCATTCTGAGCTTACAAATCACTGAATTGGTCAACCGTTTGTTGAGAATCAACTAAAATCATGTAACAAGCCATTCTGAGCTTACAATTCATAGAATCAGTCAACCATTCGATGAGAATTAATTACAATCACATAACAAGCCTATCCGAGCTTACAAATCACCGAATCGGTCAACCGTTCAATGAGAATTGATTACAACCACGTAAAAGGCCATTCTGATCTTACAAATCACTGACTTGGTCAACTATTCAATGAGAATTAGCTACAATCAAGTAACAACCCATTCAGAGTTTACAAATCACCGAATCGGTCAATAATTCGATGAGAATCAACTACAATCACATAACAAGCGATTCTGAAGTTATATATCAACAAATCAGTCAACCGTTCGATGAGACTCAATTACAATCACATAATAAGGTGTTCTGAGCTTACAAATCACCGAATCAGTCAACCGTTCGATTAGAATTAATTAAATCATATAACAAGCCATTTTGAGCTTACAAATGACCAAATCGGTCAACCGTTTGATGACAATCAGCTACAATCACGTAACAAACAATTGTGAGCTTATAAATCATCGAATTGGTCAACCGTTCGATGAGAATCACCTACAATCAGGTAGCAAGTCATTCTAATCTTACAAATCACTGAACAGGTCAACTGTTCGATGAGAATCAGCTACAATTATGTAACAAGCCATTCTGAGCTTATAAATCACCGAATCGGTCAACGGCTCGATGAGAATCAGATACAATCACATAACAAGTCATTCTAAGCTTACAAATAATTGGATCAGTCAACCGTTCGATGAGAATTAGCTACAATCATGTAACAAGCCAGTGTGACTTTACAAATCACTGAATCGGTCACCAGTTTGATGAGAATCAATTACAATCATGTAACAAGCCATTCTAAGCTTACAAATCACTGAATTGGTCAACCGTTCGATGAGAATCAGCTACAATCATGTAACAAGCCATTCTGAGCTTACAAATCACTGAATAGGTCAACTGTTCGGTGAGAATCAATTACAATCACGTAACAAGCCATCCTGCTAAGCATACAAATCACTGAATCGGTCAAGCATTCGATAAGAATCAGCTACAATCACGTAACAAGCCATTATAAGCTTAGAAATCACATAATTGGTCAACCGTTCAATGAGAATTAATTACAATCACATAACAAGCCGAATTATGTGCTTACAAATCACTGAATCGGTCAATCATTCAATGAGCATTGATTACAACCACGTAACAAGCCATTCCTATCTTACAAATCATCGAATTGGTCAACCGTTCATTGAGAATCAGTCTTGCTGTTACTCGTGCTGCCCAATTTGATCTGGGCCCATTTCTTCTTTCAATAGCGGGGCGCCAATTATGGGTAAATGGTTACTGACATGAGATATGGATATGAATCCACCGCCATATGGCTTGGCTCCGCATCTCAATCTCGGGCTGTATCTATACGCCTGGAACCTTTAAGAATCGCTTGCCCTTTTTGTTTCTATAATTGAGCAGCAGGCTATGAGATACGCTTTGGACCAGCTCTGTTGACATCGATGATCGAGGCTGGGTAACTACTGGTGGGTGGCCCCTACTATTCTAATGGCGAATGGCAGGGTACACAATAGGAAGGCGTATGGTCTAATAGAGAAAGGGGGACCAAAAACTATAAGAAATCACCGCCCAATCAGGTAACAACTCATTCAGAGCTTACAAATCACTGAATCGGTCAATCATTCGATGACAATCAATTACAATCATGTAATAAGCCATTGTGAGCTTACAAATCATTGAGTCGGTCAACCTTTCTATGAGAATCAGCTACAACAACGTAAGAACCCCTTCAGAGCTTACAAATCACCGACTCGGTCAACGAGTCAATGAGAATCAACTACAATCACGTAACAAGCCATTCTGATCACCAAATCAGTCAACCGTTTGATGAGAATCAATTACGATCACATAACAAGCCATTCTGAGCTTACAAATCACCGAATCGGTCAACCGTTCGATGACAATCAATTATAATCATGTAACAAGTTATTTTGAGTTTACAAATGACCAAATCGATCAACCATTCAATGAGAATCAATTACAATCTTGTAACAAGCCATTCTGAGCTTACAAATCACCAAATTGGTCAACCCTTTGATGAGCATTAATTACAATCATGAAACAAGCCATTCTGAGCTTACAAATCACTGAATCGGTCAACCGTTCAATGGAAATTAGCTACAATCATGTAACAAGCTATTCTGAGCTTACAAATCACCGAGTCAGTCAACTATTTGATGAGAATTATCTATAATCATGTAACAAGTGATTCTTAGCTTACAAATCACCGAACCGGTCAACTGTTTGATGAGAATCAGCTACAATCATGTAACAAGCCATTATGAGCTTACAAATCATCGAATCAATCAACCATTCGATGAGAATTAACTTCTATCACATTTTGAGTAACTTCTGAGTTTTGCCTTTTGCTTTTTTCTGCTTCTCTATTATAATAGGTTATTTGCATGCAGGTATTCTTGGTGTTCTGTGGATTTGTATCTCTCAAATCCTACATAAATAAGAATCACGTAACAAGCCATTATGAGCTTACAAATCATTGAATCGGTCAACTGTTTGATGAGAATCAATTACAATTTCGTAACAAGCCATTATAAGCTTACAAATAACCAAATTAGTGAACCATTTGGTAAGAATCAGCTACAATCACGTAACAAGCCATTCTGAGGTTACAAATCATCCAATCGGTTAACCATTCGATGACAATTAGCTACAATCACGTAACAAATGATTGTGAGCTTATAAATCACTGAATCGGTCAACCGTTCGTTGAGAATAACCTACAATCACCTAACAAGCCATTCTAAGCTTACAAATCACTGAATCAGTCAACCGTTCGATGAGAATTAGCTACAATCATGTAACAAGCCATTCTAACCTTACAAATCACTGAATCAGTCACCAGTTCGATGAGAATCAATTACAATCACGTAACAAGCCATTCTGAGCTTACAAATAACCGAATCAGTCAACCGTTCAATGAGAATTGATTACAACCACGTAACAAGCTATTCTCATCTTACAACTCACCGAATTGGTCAACCGTTCCATGAGAATCAGCTACAATTAGGTAACAACCTATTCAGAGCTTACAAATCACCGAATCGGTCAACCATTCGATGAGAATCAACTACAATCACGTAAAAAGCCATTCTTAAGTTATAGATCACCAAATCGGTCAACCGTTTGATGAGAATCAATTACACTCAAATAACAAGCCATTCTAAGCTTACAAATCACCAAATCGGTCAACCGTTCGATGAGAATCAATTATAATCATGTAACAAGTCATTTTGAGCTTACAAATGACCAAATCAATCAAACGTTCGATAAGAATCAACTACAATTATGTAACAAGCCATTTTGCACTTAGAAATTAATGAATCGGTCAACCGTTTGATGAGAATCAATTACAATTACATAACAAGCCATTCTGAGCTGACAAATCATTGAATTGATCAACCATTCGATGAGAATCAGCAACAATCACGTAATCAGCCATTCTGTGCTTACAAATCACCGAATAGGTCAACCTTTCGGTGAGAATCAATTACAATCATGTAACAAGCTATTTTGAGCTTACAAATTACCAAATCGATCAACCCTTCGATGAGAATCAGCTACAATGACATAACAAGCCATTCTGAACTTATAAATCATAGAATCGGTCAACCGTTTGATGAGAATCAATTACAATCACGTAATAATCCATTCTGAGCTTACAAATCATCGAATCGGTCAACCGTTCGATAAAAATGAATAACAATAATGTAACAAGCCATTCTGAGCTTACAAATCATTGAATCAGTCAATCTTTCGATGTGAATCAATTACAATCATGTAATAAGCCATTCTAAGCTTACAAATCACTGAGTCGGTCAACTGTTCAATAAGAATTATCTATAATCATGTAACAAGCGATTCTGAGCTTACAAATCACTGAATCAGTTGATCGTTCGATGAGAATCAGCTACAATCACGTAACAAGACATTCTGAGCTTACAAATTATCGAATTGGTCAACCACCCAATGAGAATCAGCTACAATCACGTAACAAGCCATTCTTAGCTTACAATACACTGAATCGGTCAACTATTCAATGAGAATCAGCTACAATCATGTACAAGCCATTCTGAGCTTACATATCACCGAATCGGTCAACCATTGATGAGAATCAATTACAATCATGTAACAAGCCATTCTCAACATACAAATTACCATATCGGTCAACCATTCGATTAGAGTCAGCTACAATCACGTAACAAGCCATTATGGGCTTAGAAATCACCGAATCAATCAATCGTTCGATTAGAATCAACTTCTATCACATAACAAGCTATTCTAAGCTTACAAATCACTGAATCGGTCAACCGTTCGATGAGAATCAATTACAATCACGTAACAAGCCATTCTAAGTTTACAAACCACTCAACCGGTCAACCGTTGTAAGAGAATAAATTGTTAGAGTAATTATATTTTATACTTATTGATTAAATCACTTCGGTTTAATTAATTAAATTATTTATTACTCTATTTTCTTAAGTTATCTCTTAGCTGCATTATAATTAATATCTTTATTAATTATAATGTGCAACCTAGTTTTTTTATACTTTAGGGTTTTACTCTCACATTTTGAGTAACTTTTTAGTTTTGCATTTTGCTTCTTTCTGCTTCTCTCATGTAAGAGGTTATTTGCATGTAGGTAAGGCGTTATGTGGATTTGTATCTCTCAAATCCTACATAAACAACAATCATGAAACAAGCCATTATGAGCTTACAAATGCCCGAATCGATGAACAATTCGATGAGAATCAATTATAATTATGTAACAAGCCATTGTAAGCTTATAACTCACCGAATCAATCAACCGCTCGATGAGAATCAGATACAATAACATAACAAGCCATTCTGAGCTTACAAATCAGATCATTCAATCGTTCAATGAGAATCAGCTACAATCACATAACAAGTCAGTTTGATCTTACAAATCACTGAATCGGTCACTAGTTCGATGAGAATCAATTACAATCTCGTAACAAGCCATTATGAGCTTACAAATCACCGAATTGGTCAACCATTTGATGAGAATCAACTACAATCACGTAACAAGACATTTTGAGCTTACAAATCACCGAATAGGTCAACCATTCGGTGAGAATCAATTACAATCACATAACAAGCCATTCTGAGCTTACAAATCACTGAATCGGTCAACCATTCGATGAGAATCAGCTATAATCACGTAACAAGCCATTATGAGCTTACAAATCACCAAATCGATCAACTATCTGATGAGAAGGAATTATAATCCTATAACAAGCCATTCTGAGCTTACAAATCACCAAATCGGTCAACCGTTTGATGAGAATTAATTACAATTACGTAACTAGCTAATCTGAGTTTACAAATCACTGAATCGATCAACCGTTCGATGAGAATCAGCTACAATAACGTAACAAGCCATTATGAGCTTACAAATAACCGAATCGTTCAACCGTTCGATGAGAATCAACTACACTCATGTAACAAGTCATTCTGTGCTTACAAATCACCGAATCGATCAACCGTTCGATCAGAATCAATTACAATTATGTAACAAGCCATTATGAGCTGACAAATCACTAAATCGGTCAACCATTCGATGAGAATCAGCAACAATCACATAATAAGTCATTCTGTGCTTACAAATCATCGAATAGGTCAACCTTTTGGTGAGAATCAATTACAATCACGTAACAAACCATTCTAAGCTTACAAATTACCAAATCGGTCAACTCTTCAATAAGAATCAGCTACAATCACACAACAAGCCATTTTGAGCTTATAAATATCACTGAATCGGTCAACCGTTCGATGAGAATCAATAACAATTACGTAACAAGCCATTCTCAGCTTACAAATCACTGAATTGGTCAATCATTCAATGAGAATCAATTATAATCATGTAATAAGCCATTCTAAGCTTACAAATCACTGACTTGGTCAACAGTTCGATTAGAATTATCTATAATCATGTAACAAGTGATTATGAGCTTATAAATGATGGAATCGGTCGATCGTTCAATGAGAATCAGCTACAATCATGTAAGAAGCCATTTTGAGCTTACAAACTACCGAATCAGTCAACTACTCGATGAGAATCTTCTACAATCACGTAACAAACCATTCTTAGCTTACAAATCACCGAATCGGTCAACTGTTCGATAAAAATCAACAACTATAATCATCATGTAACAAGCCATTCTGAGCTTACAAATCACCGAATTGGTCCACCATTCAATGAGGATCAATTACAATCATGTAACGAGCCATTCTTAGCTTACAAATCACCGTATCGGTCAACTATTCGACGAGAGTCAGCTACAATCATGTAACAAGCCATTCTGAGCTTACAAATCAGCTAGAATCACATAACAAGCCATTCTGAGCTTATAAATCACTTAATCGGTCAACCGTTCGATGAGAATCAATTACAATCACGTAACAATCTATTTTGAGCTTACAAATCACTGAATCGGTCACTAGTTTGGTGAGAATCAATTACAATCACATAACAAGCCATTTTGAGCTTACAAATCATGAAATCGGTCAACCGTTCAATCATAATCAATTACAATTACGTAACAAGCCATTATGAGCTTACAAATCATTGAATCAGTCGACTATTTGATAAGAATCAGCTACAATCACGTAACATGCCATTTTGAGCTTACAAATCATCCAATCGGTCAACCGTTCGATGAGAATAAGCTACAATCACGTAACAAATGATTGTGAGCTTATAAATCATGGAATCGGTCAACCGTTTGATGAAAATCACCTACAATCATGTAACAAGCCATTTTAAGCTAACAAATCACTGAATTAGTCAACGGTTTGATGAGAATCAGATACAATCATGTAACAAGCCATTCTGAGCTTATAAATAACCAAATCGATCAACCGCTTGATGAGAGTCAACTACAATCAAATAACAAGCCATTCTGAGCTTACAAATCACTGAATCAATCAACCATTCGATGATAATTAGCTACAATCATGTAACAAGCCAGTCTGACCTTACAAATCACTAAATCTGTCACCAGTTTGAAGACAATCAATTACAATCACGTAAAAAGCCATTCTGAGCTTACAAATCACCGAATTGGTCAATCGTTCAATAAGAATCAGCTACAATGACGTACCAAGCCATTCTGAGCTTACAAATTATCGAATCAGTCAATCGTTTGATGAGAATCAATTATAATCATGTAACAAACCATTCTGAGCTTATAAATCACCAAATCGGTCAACCGCTCAATTAGAATTAGCTACAATCATATAACAAGTCATTCTGAGCTTACAAATCACTAAATCAATCAACCGTTAGATGAGAATCAGCTACAATCATGTAATAAGCCAATCTGACCTTACAAATCGCTGAATCGATCACCAGTTTGATGACAATCAATTACAATCATGTAAGAAGCCATTATGAGTTTACAAATCACCGAATTGGTCAACTGTTTGATGAGAATTAGTTACAATCACGTAACAAGCCATTCTGAGCTTACAAATCACCGAATAGGTCAACCATTCAATGATAATCAATTACAATCACATAACAAGCCATTCTGAACTTACAAATCCTTTAACAAGCCATTCTAAGCTTACAAATCACCAAATCGGTCAACCGTTTGATGAGAATTATTTACAATTATGTAACAAGCCAATCTTAGTTTACAAATCATCGAATTGGTCAACCGTTCAATGAGAATCAGCTACAATAACGTAACAAGCCATTCTAAGCTTACAAATCTTCGAATTGTTCAACTGTTCAATGAGAATCAACTACAATCATGTAACAAGTCATTCTGCGCTTACAAATCACCAAATACGCCTTTCGATGAGAATCAATTACAATCACGTAACAAACCATTCTGAGCTTATAAAGTACCGAATCGGTCAACCCTTCAATGAGAATCAGCTACAATCACATAACTAGCCATTTTGAGATTATAAATATCACTGAATCAGTCAACCGTTCAATGAGAATCAATTACAATCGCGTAACAATCCATTCTAAGCTTACAAATAACTGAATCGGTTAACCATTTGATGAAAATCAATAACAATAACGTAACAAGTCATTCTGAGCTTACAAATCACTGAATCAGTCAATCATTCGATGAGAATCAATTACAATCATGTAATAAGCCATTCTGAGCTTACAAATCATTGAATCGGTCAACCATTCGATGAGAATCAACTACAATTATGTAACAAGCTATTTTGAGCTTACAAATGACCAAATCAGTCAACTGTTCGATGAGAATCAATTACAATCTTGTAACAAGCCATTCTGAGCTTACAAATGATGAAATCGATCAATCTTTTGACGAAAATTAATTACAATCACGTAACAATTCATTCTGAGCTTACAAATTACCAAATCGGTCAACCCTT
Source organism: Chamaecyparis obtusa (assembly GCA_027943335.1). Taxonomy (NCBI): domain Eukaryota; kingdom Viridiplantae; phylum Streptophyta; class Pinopsida; order Cupressales; family Cupressaceae; genus Chamaecyparis; species Chamaecyparis obtusa. Next base: position 7,800,319 of record BSBK01000740.1, on the reverse strand, counting down.
CAATGAGAATTAGCTACAATTTCCCGCATCCTACGAAAAGAAAAAAAGCATGAAAAGACTCAAATGATATGATCCCTCCGTCACCCTAGAATAAAACATGATCTCGTAGTTCTTCGTTTGTGAAGATGCATTGTTAGGTGCCTTTTTACACATTTAGGCTTAATCACAAGCCATTCTGAGTTTATAAATCACTGAATTGTTCAACCGTTCGATGAGAATCAATTACAATAATGTAACAATCCATTCTAAGCTTACAAATCACCAAATCGGTCAACCGTTCGATGAGAATAAATAAAAATAATGAAACAAGCCATTTTGAGCTTACAAATCACTGAATTGGTCAATCATTCGATGAGAATCAATTACAATCATGTAATAAGCCATTTTGAGCTTACAAATTACTGAATTGGTCAACCACTCAATGAGAATCAGCTACAATCACGTAACAAGCCATTCTTAGCTTACAAATCATCGAATTGGTCAACTGTTCGATGAGAATCAGCTACAATCATGTAACAAGCCATTTTTAGCTTACAAATCATCGAATCGGTCAACCATTCGATGAGAATTAATTACAATCATGTAACAATCCATTCTTATCTTACAAATCACCGAATCGGTCAACCATTCGATGAGAGTCAGCTACAATCACGTAACAAACTATTTAGAGCTTACAAATCATCGAATCAATCAATCGTTCGATGAGAATCAACTTCTATCACATAAAAAGCCATTCTAAGCTTACAAATCACCGAATCGGTCAACCGTTCGATGAGAATTAATTACAATCATATAACAAGTCATTCTGAGCTTACAAATCACCGAATCGGTCAACTATTCTAAGATAATAAATTGTTAGAGTAATTATATTTTACACTTATTAAATAAATCACTTCAATTTAATTAATTAATTAATTTATTACTCTATTTTCTTAAGCTATCTCTTAGATGCATTATAATTAATATCTTTATTAATTATAATGCGCAACCTAGTTTTTTGAAATTATAAATCATCAAGTCGGTCAACCGCTCGATCAGAATCAGTTACAATCACATAACAAGCCATTCTGGGCTTACCAGTCACTGAATTAGTCAACCGTTTGATGAGAATCAGCTACAATCATGTAACAAGCAAGTCTGACTTTACAAGTCCCTGAATCAGACACTAGTTCAATGAGAATCAATTGCAATCACGTAAAAAGTCATTCTGAGCTTACAAATCATCGAATTGGTCAACCATTTGATGAGAATCAGCTACAATCATGTAACAAGCCATTCTGAGGTTATAGATCACTAAATCGGTTAACCGTTCAATGACAATCAATTACAATCACATAACAAGCCATTCTGAGCTTACAAATCACCGAATCAGTCAACCATTCGATGAGAATATGTTACAATCATGTAACAAGCCATTCCGAGCTTACAAATCATGTAACAATCCATTTTGAGCTTACAAATCACCCAATCGGTCAACCGTTCGATGATAATCAATAACAATAAAGTAACAAGTCATTCTGAGCTTACAAATCACTGAATTGGTCAATCATTCGATGAGAATCAATTACAATCATGTAATAAGTCATTCTAAGCTTTACAAATCACCAAGTTGGTCAACTGTTCGATGAGAATTATCTCTAATCATGTAACAAGCAATTTTGAGCTTACAAATCACTGAATCGGTTGATCTCTCGATGATAATCAGCTACAATCATGTAACAAGCCATTCTGAGCTTACCAATTATCGAATCGGTCAACCACTCGATGAGAATCAGCTATAATGACGTAACAAATCATTCCTAGCTTACAAATCATGAAATCGGTCAACTGTTCGATGAGAATCAGCTACAATCATGTAACAAGCCATTCTGAAATTACAAATCACAGAATTGGTCAACCATTCAATGAGAATCAATTACAATAATGTAACAAGCCATTCTTAGCTTACAAATCACCGTATCGGTCAACTATTCGATGAGAGTCAACTACAATCACGTAACAAGCCATTCTAAGCTTACAAATCACCGTTCTAAGAGAATAAATTGTTAGAGTAATTATATTTTACACTTATTAATTAAATCACTTCAGTTTAATTAATTAAGTTATTTATTACTCTGTTTTCTTAAGCTATCCATTAGGTGCATTATAATTAATATCTTTATTAATTATAATGTGCAACCTAATTTTTTTAGACTTTAGGGTTTTGCTCACCTTTATAGGTTGAACCTTGTAAATCTTTTATTATTAACTTGGATCATAATTTTGCTCTCACATTTTGAGTAACTTCTGAGTTTTGCCTTTTGCTTCTTTCTACTTCTCTCCTCTAACAAGTTATTTGCATGCAGGTATTCTTGGCGTTCTATGGATTTGTATCTCTCAAATCTTAAATAAATAACAATCACGTAACAAGGCTTTCTAAGCTTACAAATCATCGAATTGATCAACCGTTCAATGAGAATCAATTACAATTATGTAACAAGCTAGTCTGAGCTTTTACAAATCACCGAATCGGTCAACCGTTTAATGAGAATCAGCTACAATCATGTAACAAGTCATTCTAAGATTACAAATCACCCAATAGGTCAACCGTTTGGTGAGAATGAATTACAATCACACAACAAACCATTCTAAGCTTACAAATCACAGAATCGATGAACCAGTCGATGAGAATAAGCTACAATCAGATAACAACCCATTCAAAGCTTACAAATCACCGTATCGGTCAACCATTCGATAAGAATCAATTACAATCATTTAACAAATCATTCTGAGGTTATAGATAACCAAATCGGTCGATGAGAATCAATTACAATCACATAACAAGTCATTCTGAGCTTACAAATAACCAAATCGGTCAACCGTTTGATGAAAATCAATTATAATCATGTAACAAGCCATTTTGAGCTTACAAATGACTAAATTGGTCAACCGTTCGATGAGAATCAATTACAATCCTCTAACAAGCCATTTTGAGCTTAAAAATCACCGAATCGGTCAACCGTTCAATTAGAATCAGCTACAACAACGTAACAAGCCATTTTGAGCTTACAAATCACTAAATTGGTCAATCATTTGATGAGAATCAACTACAATCATGTAACAAGCCATTCTACGCTTACAAATCACCGAATCAATCAACCGTTCGAGGAGAATCAATTACCAATTACGTAACAAGCCATTCTGAGCTGACAAATCACTGAATCGGTCAACCATTCGATTAGAATTAGCAACAATCACGTAATAAGCCATTCTGTGCTTACAAATCACTGAATAGGTCAACCTTTCGATGAGAATCAATTACAATCACGTAACAAGCCATACTGAGCTTACAATTTACCAAATCACGTAACAAGCCATTTTGAGCTTATAAATCACTGAATCGGTCAACCGTTCGATGAGAATCAATTACAATCACGTAACAATCCATTCTGAGCTTACAAATCACTGAATCGATTAACCGTTGGATGAGAATCAATAACAATAATGTAACAAGCCATTCTGAACTTACAAATCACTGTATCGGTCAACCATTCGATGAGAGTCAACTACAATCACGTAACAAGCCATTCTGAGCTTACAAATCATCGAATCAATCAACCGTTGGATGAGGATCAACTTCTATCACATAACAAGCCATTCTAAGTTTACAAAAATCACCGAATCGGTCAACTGTTCGATGAGAATCAATTACAATCACGTAACAAGCCATTCTGAGCTTAAAAATCACTGAATCGGTCAACCGTTCTAAGAGAATAAATTGTTAGAGTAATTATATTTTACACTTATTAATTAAATCACTTCAGTTTAATTAATTAAGTTATTTATTACTCTGTGCATTATAATTAATATCTAGTTTTTTTAGACTTTAGGGTTTTGTTCACCTTTATAGGTTGAACCTTGTAAATATTTTTTCATTAACTTGGATCATAATTTTGCTCTCAGATTTTGAGTAACTTCTGAGTTTTGCCTTCTCTCCTCTAATAGGTTATTTGCATATAGGTATTCTTGGCCTTTTGTGGATTTGTATCTCTAAAATCTGACATAAATAAACATCACGTAACAAGTCATTCTGAGGTTACAAATCACTGAATTAGTCAAGCATTTGATAAGAATCAGCTACAATCACGTAACAAGCCATTCTGAGCTTACAAATCATCCAATCGATCAACTGTTCGATGAGAATAAGCTACAATCACGTAACAAATGATTGTGAGCTTATAAATCATCGAATCGATCAACCATTCGATTAGATTCACCTACAATCATGTAACAAGCTATTATAAGCTTACAAATCACTGAATCGGTCAACCATTCGATGATAATTAGCTACATTCATGTAACAAGACAATTTAAGCTTATAAATCACTGAATCGGTCAACCGATCGATGAGAATTAGTTACAATCACATAACAAGCCATTTTGAGGTTACAAATCATTGAATCAGTCAACCGTTCAATGAGAATCAGCTACAATCATGTAACAAGCCATTCTGAGCTTACAAATCACCAAATTGGTCAACCATTTGATGAGAATCAATTATAATCACGTAACAAGCCATTTTGAGCTTACAAATGATCAAATCGGTCAACCGTTCAATGAGAATCAATTACAATCTTGTAACAAGCCATTCTGAATGTACAAATCATGAAATCGGTCAACCCTTTGATGAGAATTAATTACAATCTCATAACAAGCTATTTTGAGCTTAAAAATCACCAAATCGATCAACTGTTTGATGAGAATCAGCTACAATAATGTAACAAGTGATTCTAATCTTACAAATTACCAAATCGGTCAACCGTTTGATAAGAATCAACTGCAATCATGTAACAAGCCATTATGTGCTTACAAATTATCCAATCAGTCAACCGCTCGATGAGTATCAATTACAAGTACGTAACAAGCCATTCTGAGCTAACAAATCACCAAATCGGTCAACCATTCGATGAGAATCAAGAACAATCACCTAATAAGCCATTATGTGCTTACAAATCACCGAATAGGTCAACCTTTTGGTGAGAATCAATTACAATCACGTAACAAGCTATTCTGAGCTTACAAATTACCAAATTGGTCAACCCTTCGATGTGAATCAGCTATAATCATATAACAAGCCATTCTGAGCTTATAAATCACTGAATCAGTCAAGCAACGATGACAATCAATTACAATCACATAACAATCCATTCTGAGCTTACAAATCATTGAATCGGTCAACCATTCGATGAGAATCAATAACAATAACGTATCAAGCCATTCTGAGCTTACAAATCATTGAATCGGTCAATCATTCGATGAGAATCAATTACAATCATGTAATAGGCCATTCTGAGCTTACAAATCATCGAGTCGGTCAACTGTTCGATGAGAATCATCTATAATCATGTCACAAGCAATTTAAAGCTTACAAATCATTGAATTAGTTGATCGTTTGATTAGAATCAGCTACAATCAGCTAACAAACCATTTTGAGCTTAGAAATTACCGAATCAGTCAAGCACTTGATGAGAATCAGCTACAATCACATAACAAGCCATTCTTAGCTTACAAATCACTGAATCAGTCAACTGTTCAATGAGAATCAGCTACAATCATGTAACAAACCATTCTGAGCTTACAAATTACCAAATCGGTCAACCCTTTGATGAGAATCAGGTACAATCACATAACAAGCCATTGTAAGCTTAATCATTGAATTGATCAACCGTTCGATCAGAATCAATTACAATCACATAACAATCCATTCTAAGCTTACGAAATTGGTCAACCATTCGATGAGAATTAGCTACAATCATGTAACAAGCCATTCTGAGCTTACAAATCACCGACTTGGTCAACCGTTTGATGAGAATCAGCTACAATCATGTATCAAGCCATTTTGAGCTTACAAATTATCGAATAGGTCAACCGTTTGGTGAGAATCAATTATAGTCACGTAACAAGCCATTCTAAGTTTACAAATCATGAAATTGGTCAACCGTTTGATGAGAACAATCTACAATCACGTAACAAGCCATACTGAGCTTACAAATCATTGAATCGGTCAACCGTTTGTTGAAAATCAGTTAAAATCATGTAACAACCCATTCTAAGCTTACAAATCATAGAATCGGGCAACCATTCAATGAGCATTTATTACAATCACATAACAAGCCAGTCTGAGCTTAGAAATCACCGAATCGGTCAACTCTTCGATGAGAATTGATTACAACCACGTAACAAGCCATTCTGATCTTACAAATCACTGAATTAGTCAAACATTCGATGAGAATCAGCTACAATCATGTAACCATTATGAGCTTATTAATCATCGAATCGGTCAACCGCTCGATGAGAATCAGCTACAATCACATAACAAGCCATTCTGAGCATACAAATCACTGAATCAGTCAACCGTTCGATGAGAATCAACTACAATCATGTAAGTAGCTAGTTTGACCTTACAAATCACTGAATTGGTCACCAGTTCGATGACAATGAATTACAATCACATAACAAACCATTCTGAGTTTACAAATCACCAAATTGGTCAACCGTTTGATGAGAATCAGCTACCATCACGTAACAAATCATTATGAGTTTACAAATCACCTAATAGGTCAACCGTTCAGTGAGAATAAATTACAATCACGTAACAAGCCATTTTGAGCTTACAATTCATCGAATCGGTCAACTGTTCGATCAAAATTAGCTACAACAACGTAACAAGCTATTCTGAGCTTACGAATCACCAAATCGGTCAACCGTTTGATGAGAATCAACTACAATTACGTAACAAGCCATTTTGCACTTACAAATCACCGAATTAGTCAACCGTTCGAGGAGAATGAATTACAATTATATAACAAGCCATTCTGAGCTGACAAATCATTGAATTGGTCAACCATTCGGTGAGAATTAGCAACAATCACGTAGTAATCCATTATGTGCTAACAAATCACCGAATAGGTCCAAGTCCTTCAAGCAGATGTGGTGAATAGGAGACACAATTCTTCCTTTCGCAACCCCCTCGTTTCTGCCTATAGTTTCTTATGGCGATCCATCCTCCGCCGCTCGAAAGCCTGATCGATGGATAGATAGTGAGAGCGCCGATCAACAGCTGATAAAGAAGGGGTCACCCGGCCGATCGATCAGGAGAGATGGGCATGGTCTAAGCAGGCTAGCAGTACGAGATTGGTGCCGCCTCCAAAATTCAAAGTGTGATTTGAGGGCCCAAGTGATTTGAGGGCCCAACCTGCCCTTTTGATATAGTTGGATTGGGCTGTAGTTTTTTGAGGCCCCCCCCCCTTTACCCGCCGGGGTAGGGCCCTTGCCGAATAGCCAACCTTTCGGTGAGAATCAATTACAATCATGTAACAAGCAATAAGCTTACAAATTATCAAATTGGTCACTAAATTGGTCGATCGTTCGATGATAATCAATTGCAATCATGTAAAAAGCCATCCTTAGCTTCCAAATCACCGTATTGGTCAACTATTCGATGAGAGTCATGTAAGAAGCCATTCTGAGCTTACAAATCACTGAACCGGTCAACCGTTCTAAGAGAATAAATTGTTAAAGTAATTATATTTTACGCTTATTAATTAAATCACTTCAGTTTAATTAATTAAGTTATTTATTACTCTATTTTCTTAAGCTATCTCTTAGGTGCATTATAATTAATATCTTTATTAATTATAATGTGCAACCTAGTCTTTTTGGACTTTAGGGTTTTGTTCACCTTTATAGGTTGAACCTTGTAAATCTTTTTTCATTAACTTGGATCATAATTTTGCTCTCACATTTTGAGTAACTTCTAAGTTTTACCTTTTGCTTCTTTCTGCTTCTCTCTTGTAACAGGTTATTTGCATGCAGGTATTCTTGGCATTCTATGGATTTGTATCTCTCAAACCTTAAATAAATAACAATCACGTAACAAGGCTTTCTGAGCTTACAAATCACTGAATCAATCAACCGTTTGATAAGAATCAATTACAATTACGTAACAAGCCATTCTGAGCTTACAAATCACTGAATTCATTGACCATTTGATAAGAATCAGCTACAATCACGTAACAAGCCATTCTAAGCTTACAAATCATCCAATCGATCAATCGTTTGATGAGAATCAGCTACAATCACGTAACAAATGATTGTGAGCTTATAAATCACCGAATCGGTGGACCGTACGATGAGAATCACCTACAATTGTGTAACAAGCCATTCTGAGTTTATAAATCACCCAGTAGGTCAACCGTTTGGTGAGAATCAATTACAATGACATAACAATCCATTCTGAGCTTACAAATCATTGATCGGTCAACCATTCGATGAGAATTAGCTACAATCATGTAACAAGTCATTCTGAACTTACAAATAATTGAATCGATCAACGGTTTGATGAGAATTAATTACAATCATTTAACAAGCCATTCTGAGATTACAAATCACCGAATCGGTCAACAGTTCGATGAGCATACATTACAATCATGTAACAAGCCATTCTGAGCTTACAAATCATGGAATTGGTCAACTGTTTGATGAGAATAATCTACAATCATGTAACAAGCCATTCTGAGCTTACAAATCACCGAATTGGTCAAGAGTTTGTTGAGAATCAGCTAAAATCACGTAACACACCATTATGAGCTTACAAATCACAGAATCGATGAACCATTCGATGAGAATTAATTACAATCACATAACAGGCCAGTCTGAAGCTTACAAATCACCGAATCGGTTGACCGTTCAATGAGAATTGATTACAACCACATAACAAACCATTCTGATCTTACAAATCATAGAATTGGTCAACCATTCGACGAGAATCAGCTACAATCAGATAACAACCCATTCAGAGCTTACAAATCATCAGATCGGTCAACCATTCGATAAGAATCAACTACAATCATAACAAGCTATTATGAGGTTATAGATCACCAAATCGGTCAACCGTTCGATGAAAATCAATTACAATCACATAACAAGCCATTCTGAGCTTACAAATCAGCAAATCGGTCAACCGTTCGATGAGAATCAATTATAATCATGTAACAAGCCATTTTGAGCTTACAAATGACCAACTCAGTTAACCATTTGATAAGAATAAATTACAATCCTCTAAGAAGCCATTATGAGCTTAAAAATCACCGAATCGGTCAACCGTTCGATCAAAATCAGCTACAACAACGTAACAAGCCATTCTGCACTTACAAATCAATGAATCATTCAACCGTTCAAGGAGAATCAATTACAATTACGTAACAAGTCATTCTGAGCTGACAAATCACCGAATCGGTCAACCATTCGATGAGAATTAGAAAAAATTACGTAATAAGCCATTCTGTACTTACAAATCACTGAATAGGTCAACCTTTCGGTGAGAATCAATTATAATCTCATAACAAGTCATTCTAAGCTTACAAATTACCATATCGGTCAACCCTTCGATGAGAATCAGCTACAATCACATAATAAGCTATCCTGAGCTTATAAATCACATAACGAGCCATTCTAAGCTTACAAATCACTGAATCAATCAACTGTTTGATGAGAATCAATTACAATCATGTAACAAGACATTCTTAGCTTACAAATCACCGAATCGGTCAACTGTTCGATGAGAATCAGCTAGAATCATGTGACAAGCCATTCTCAGCTTATAAATCACTGAATCAGTCAACCGTTCGATGAAAATCACCTACAATGACGTAACAAGTCATTCTAAGCTTACAAATCACTGAATCGGTCAACATCATGTAACAAGCCATTCTCAGCTTATAAATCACCGAGTCGATCAACCGCTCGATGAGAATCACCTACAATCACATAACAAACCATTCTGAGCTTACAAATCACTGAATCTGGTTAACCATTCAATGAGAATCAGCTACAATCACGTAACAAATGATTGTGAGCTTATAAATCACCGAATCGATCAACCGTTCGATGAGAATCACCTACAATCATGTTATAAGCCATTCTAAGCTTACAAATCACTGAATCGTTCAACCGTTCGATGAGAATTAGTTACAATCATGTAAAAAACCATTCTAAGTATATAAATCACCGAATCGGTCAACTGCTCGATGAGAATCAACTATAATCACATAACAAACCATTCAGAGCTTCCAAATTACTCAATCAGTTAACCATTTGATGAGAATCAGCTACAATCATGTAACAATCCAGTCTGACCTTACAAATCACTGAATCGGTCACCAGTCCGATGAGAATCAATTACAATCACGTAACAAACCATTCTGAGCTAACAAATCACCGAATAGGTCAACCGTTCGGTGAGAATCAATTACAATCACGTAACAAGCCATTCTGAGCTTACAAATCAAAGAATCGGTCAACCATTTGATGAGAATTAGCTACTATGTGGTAACAATGCATTCAGAGCTTACAAATCACTGAATCAGTCAACCGTTCGATGAGAATCAGTTACAATCACATAACAAGCCATTCTGAGCTTATAAATCATCGAATCGGATAATCGTTCAATGAGAATCAATTATAATCATGTAACAAGCCATTTTGAGCTTACAAATGACCAAACCGGTCAACCATTCGATGAAAATCAATTACAATCCTATAACAAGACATTCTGAGCTTAGAAATCACCAAATTGGTCAATCGTTTGATGAGAATTAATTACAATAACGTAACATGCCATTCTAAGCTTACAAATCACCGAATCGATCAACCATTCGATGAGAATCAGCTACAACAATGTAACAAGTCATTATGAGCTTACAAATCATCGAATCAGACAATCGTTGGATGAGAATCAACTACAATCACGTAAGAAGCCAATATGCGCTTACAAATTACAATCATGTAACAAGCCATACTGAGCTTACAAATTACCAAATCACGTAACAAGCCATTCTGAACTTATAAATCACTGAATCGGTCAACGATTCGATGAGAATCAATTAAAATCATGTAACAATCCATTCTGAGCTTACAAATCACTGACTCAGTCAACCGTTGGATTAGAATCAATAACAATAATGTAACAAGCCATTCTGAGCTTACAAATCACTAGATCGGTCAACCATTGGATGAGAGTCAGCTACAATCACGTAACAAGCTATTTTGAGCTTACAAATCAATGAATCAGTCAACCATTTGATAAGAATCAGCTACAATAATGTAACAAGCCATTCTGAGCTTACAAATCATCCAATCGGTCAATTGCTCAATGAGAATAAGCTACAATCATGTAACAAATGATTGTGAGCTTATAAATCATCGAATCGGTCAACCGTTCGATGAGAATCACCTACAATCACGTAACAAGCCATTATAAGTTTACAAATCACTAAATCGATCAACCGTTCGATGAGAATCAGCTACAATCATGTAACAAGCCATTCTGAGCTTATAAATCACTGCATTGGTCAACCGATCGATGAGAATTAGCTACAATCACATAAGAAGCCATTTTGAGGTTACAAATCACTGAATCAGTCAACCGTTCGATGAGAATCAATTAGAATCCTATAACAAGCTATTCTAAATGTACAAATTATGAAATCGATCAACCATTTGATGAGAATTAATTACCATTACATAACAAGCCATTTTGAGGTTACAAATCACCGAATCGATCAACCGTTCGATGAGAATCAGCTACAATAACGTAACAAGCCATTCTAAGCTTACAAATCACCGAATCGGTCAACCGTTCGATAAGAATCAACTACTATCATGTAACAAGTCATTTTGCGCTTACAAATCACCAAATCAGTCAACCGTTCGATGAGAATCAATTACAAGTATGTAACAAGCCATTCTGGGCTAACAAATCACCAAATCGGTCAACCATTCAATGAGAATCAACAACAATCACCTAATAAGCCATTTTGTGCTTACAAATCACTGAATAGACACCTTTTGGTGAGAATCAATCACAATCACGTAAAAAGCCATTCTGAGCTTACAAATTACCAAATTGGTCAACTCTTCGAAGAGAATCAGCTACAATCACATAAGAAGCCATTCTGAGCTTATAAATCACTGAATTAGTCAACCAACGATGATAATCAATTACAATCACGTAACAATCTATTTTGAGATTACAAATCACTGAATCGGTCAACCGTTCTACAAGAATCAATAACAATAGTGTAACAAGTCATTCTGAGCTTACAAATCACTGAATCGGTCAATCATTTGATGAGAATCAATTATAATCATGTAATAAGCCATCTGAGCTTACAAATCATCGAGTCGGTCAACTGTTCAATGAGAATTATCTATAATCATGTAACAAGTGATTTAAATCTTACAAATCACTGAATCAGTCGACCATTCAATGAGAATCAGCTACAATAACATAACAAGCCATTCTGAGCTTACAAATTATTGAATTGGTCAAGCACTTGATGAGAATCAACTACAATCACGTAACAAACCATTCTTAGCTTACAAATCACCAAATCGGTCAACTATTCGATGAGAATCAGCTACAATCATATAACAAGCCATTCTGAACTTACAAATCACTGAATTGGTCAACCATTCAATGAGAATCAATTACAATCATGTAACAAGCCATTCTTAACTTACAAATCACTGTATCGGTCAACCGTTCAATGAGAATCAACTACAATCACATAACAAGCCATTCTGCGCTTACAAATCCCTGAATTGGTCAACTGTTCGATGAGAATCAATTACAATTATGTAACAAGCCATTCTCAGTTGACAAATCACCGAATTGATCAACCATTCGATGAGAATCAGCAACAATATTCTAATAAGCCATTCTGTGCTTAGAAATCACTCAATAGGTCAACCTTTCGATGAGAATCAATTCCAATCATGTAACAAACCATTGTGAGGTTACAAACTACCAACTCGATCAACCCTTCGATGAGAATCAGGTACAATCACATAACAAGCAATTCTAAGCTTATAAATCACTGAATCAGTCAACGGTTCGATGAGAATTAATTACAATCACGTAACAATCCTTTTTGAGCTTACAAATCATCGAATTGGTCAACCGTTCGATGAGAATTCATTACAATATGTAACAAACTATTCTGAGCTTACAAATCATGGAATTGGTCAACTGTTTGATTAGAATAATCTACAGTCATGTAACAAGTCATTCTGAGCTTACAAATTAGTGTATCGGTCAACCGTTTGTTGAAAATTAGCTAAAATCATGTAACAAGCCATTCTGTCCTTACAAATCATAGAATCGGTCAACCATTCGATGAGAATTAATTACAATCACATAACTAGCCATTCTGAGCATACAAATCACTGAATCAATCAACTGTTCGATGAAAATCAGCTACAATCATGTAAGAAGTGAGTCTGACCTTTCAAATCACTGAATCGGTCACCAGTTCGATGACAATCAATTACAATCACATAACAAGCTACAACAACGTAACAAGCCATTCTGAGCTGACAAATCACCGAATCGGTCAACCATTGGATGAGAATCATCTACAATCATGTAACAAGCCATTCTGGGCTTACAAATCACCGAATCGGTCAACCATTCGATGAGAATGAATTATAATTACGTAACAAGGCATTCTGAGTTGACAAATCACCGCATCGGTCAACCATTCGATGAGAATCAACAACAATCATGTAATAAGCCATTTTGTGCTTACAAATCACCAAAAGGTCAACCTTTCGGTGAGAATCAATTACAATAATGTAACAAGCCATTCTGAGCTTACAAATTACCAAATCAGTCAACCCTTCGATGAGAATCAGCTACAATCAGAGAACTAGCCATTTTGATCTTATAAATCAATGAATCGGTCAACCGTTCGATGAGAGTCAATTACAATCATGTAACAATCCATTCTAAGCTTGCAAATCAATGAATCGATCAATCCGTTCGATGAGAATCAATAATAATAACGTAATAAGCCATTATGAGCTTAAAAATCACTGAATTGGTCAACTATTCGATGAGAATAAGCTACAATCATGTAACAAATGATTGTGAGCTTAAAAATCACTGAATCGGTCAACTGTTCGATGAGAATCAGCTACAATAATGTAACAAGCTAGTCTGACCTTACAAATCACTGAATCGGTCACCAGTTTGAAGAGGATAAATTACAATCATGTAACAGTGATTCTGAGCTTACAAATCACCAAATTGGTCAATCGTTCGATGAGAATCAGCTACAATCACGTAACAAGCCAGTCTGAGCTTACAAATCACCGAACCGTTTGATGAGAATCAATTACAATCATGTAACACGCCATTCTGAGCTTACAAATCACTGAATCGGTCAACCATTCAATGAGAATCAACTACAATCACGTAACAAGCTATTTTGAGCTTACAAATCACCAAATCAATCAACTGTTTGATGAGAATCAATTACAATCATGTAACAAGCCATTCTAAGCTTACAAATCACCAAATCGGTCAACTGTTAGATGAGAATACATTACAATCACGTAACAAGCTAGTCTGAGCTTACAAATCATGGAATTGGTCAATCGTTCGATGAGAATAATCTACAATCATGTAACAATCCATTCTGAGTGTACAAATCACTGAATCGGTCAATTGTTTGTTGAGAATCAGCTACAATCATGTAACAACCCATTCAAAACTTACAAATCACAGAATCGGTCAACCATTCGATGAGAATCAACCATTCGGTCAACAAATGATCGAATCCTTGAACCGTTTGATGAAAATTAATTACAATCATGTAACAAGCCATTCTGAGCTGACAAATTACTGAATCGGTCAACCATTCTATGAGAATCAGCTACAATAACGTAGCAAACCATTGTGAGCTTACAAATCATTGAATCACTCAACCGTTCGATGAGAATGAATTATAATTATGTAACAAGCCATTCTAAGTTGACAAATCACTGAATTAGTTAACCATTTGATAAGAATCAACAATAGTCACGTAATCAACCATTCTATGCTTACAAATCATCTAATAGGTCAACCTTTTGGTGAGAATCAATTACAATCACATAACAAGCCATTCTTAGCTTACAAATTATCAAATCGCTCAACCATTCGATGAGAATCAGCTACAATCACATAACAAGCCATTCTGAGCTTATAAATCACTGAATCGGTCAACCGTTCGATGAGAATCAATTACAATCCCGTAACAATCCATTATGAGCTTACAAATCATTGATTTTGTCTACCGTTCGATGAAAATCAATAACAATAACGTAACAAGCCATTCTGAGCTTACAAATCACTCAATCGATCAACCATTCGATGAGAATCAGCTATAATCATGTAACAAACCATTTTGAGCTTATAAATCATTGATTGGTCAACTGTTCGATGAGAATTAGCTACGATCACATAACAAGCCATTTTGAGCTTAAAATCATTGATCAGTCAACCATTTGATGAGAATCAGCTACAATCATGTAACAACCCAGTCTGACCTTACAAATCACTCAATCGGTCACCAGTTCAATGAGAATCAATTACAATCATGTAACAAGCCATTTTAGAACTTACAAATCACCGAATTGGTCAACCGTTTGATGAGAATCAGTTACAATCATGTAACAAGCCATTCTGAGCTTACAAATCACCGAATAGGTCAACCGTTCGGTGAGAATCAATTACAATCACATAACAAGCCATTATGAGTTTATAAATCACTGAATCCATCAACCAGTCGATGAGAATCAACTACAATCACATAACAAACCAACTATTTGATGAGAATTAATTACAATCACATAACAAGCTAGTATAAGCTTAAAAATCACCGAATCGGTCAACCATTCAATGAGAATTGATTACAACAACGTCACAGGCCATTCTGATCTTAGAAATCATCGAATTGGTCAACCGTTCGATGAGAATCAGCTATAATCAGGTAACAACCCATTCAGAGCTTACAAATCACCAAATCGGTCATTTGATGAGAATCAACTACAATCATGTAAGCCATTCTGAGGTTATAGATCACCAAATTGGTCAACCGTTTGATGAGAATCAATTACAATCACATAACAAGCCATTATGAGCTTACAAATCACCGAATGGGTCAACCATTCAAAGAGAATCAATTATAATGACTTAACAAGCCATTTTGAGCTTACAAATGACCAAATCGGTCAACTGTTCAATCATAATCAATTACAATCTTGTAAGAAGCCATTCTGAATGTATAAATCACCGAATCGGTCAACTGTTCAATTAGAATCAATTAAAAGTATGTAACAAGCCATTCTGTGCTGACAAATCACTAAATCGGTCAACCATTCGATGAGAATCAACTACAACATAACAAGCCATTATTAGCTTATAAATAACTGAATCGGTCAACCAATGATGACAATCAATTACAATCACGTAACAATCTATTCTGAGCTTACAAATCACTAAATCGGTCAACCGTTCGATAAAAATCAATAACAATAATGTAACAAGCCATTCTGAGCTTACAAATCATTGAATCGGTCAATCATTTGATGAGAATCAATTAAAATCATGTAATAAGTCAATCTGAGCTTACAAATCACCGAGTCGATCAACTATTCAATGAGAATTATCTATAATCATGTAACAAGAGATTCTAAGCTTAGAAATCACTGTATTGGTCAACCATTCGATGAGGGTCAGCTACAATCACGTAACAAGCCATTCTGAGCTTACAAATCACCGAATCAATCAATCGTTCAATGAGAATCAACTTCTATCACATAACAAGCCATTCTAAGCTTACAAATCACCGAATTGGTGAGCCATTCGGTGAGAATCAATTACAATCACGTAACAAGCCATTCTGAGCTTACAGATCACTGAATCGGTCAACCATTCGATGAGAATCAGCTACAATCATGTAACAAGCCATTCTGAGCTTACAAATCACCGAATAGGTCAACCATTCGGTGAGAATCAATTACAATCATGTAACAAGCCATTTTCAGCTTACAAATCACTAAATCAGTCAACCATTCGATGAGAATTAGCTACAATTAGGTAACAAGGCATTCTGAGCATACAAATCACTGAATCGGTCAACCGTTTGATGAGAATCAATTACAATCTATACAAGCCATTCTACGCTTACAAATCATAGAATTAGTCAACTATTTGATAAGAATAATCTACAATCACGTAATAAGCCATTCTGAGCTTACAAATCACTGAATCAGTCAACCATTTGTTGAGAATCAGCTAAAATCATGTAACAAGCTATTTTGAGCTTACAAATCAGAGAATCAGTCAACCATTCGATGAGAATTAATTACAATCACATAACAAGTCACTTTGAGTTTACAAATCATCGAATTGGTCAAATGTTTAATGAAAATTGATTACAACCACGTCACAAGCTATTTTGAACTTACAAATCACCGAATTGGTCAACCGTTCGATGAGAATCATCTACAATTCGATGAGAATCAACTACAATCACTTAACAAGCCATTCTGAGGTTATAAATCACCAAATCGGTCAACCGTTTGATGAGAATCAAGTACAATCACATAACAAGCCATTCTGAGCTTACAAATCACCGAATCGGTCAACCATTCGATGAGAATCAATTGTAATCACGTAACAAGCCATTTTGAGCTTACAAATCATCGAGTTGGTCAACTATTTGATGAGAATTATCTATAATCAAATAACAAGTGATTCTGAGCTTACAAATCACTGAATCAATCAATCGTTTGATGACAATCAACTACAATCACGTAACAAAGCATTCTGAGCTTACAAATCATCTAATCGGTCAACTACAATCACATAACAAGTAATTCTTAGCTTACAAATCTCTGAATTGGTCAACTATTTGATGAGAATACACTACAATCATGTAGCAAGCCATTATGAGCTTACAAATCATCGAATCAATCAACCATTCGATCAGAATCAACTTCTATCACATAACAAGTCATTCTAAGGTTACAAATCACCAAATCGGTCAACCGTTCGATGAGAATCAATTACAATCACGTAACAAGCCATTCTGAGCTTACAAATCACTGAACCGGTCAACCGTTCTAAGAGAATAAATTGTTAGAGTAATTATATTTTACACTTATTAATTAAATCACTTTGGTTTAATTAATTAAGTTATTTATTACACTATTTTCTTAAGCATGCAGGTAATCTTGGCGTTCTGTGGATTTGTGTCTCTCAAATCATACATAAATAACAATCATGTAACAAGCCATTCTAAGCTTACAAATCATTGAATCAGTCAACCGTTCGATGAGAATCAATTACAATTACGTAACAAGCCATTCTGAACTTACAAATCACTGAATTAGTCAACCATTTGATAAAAATCAGCTACAATCATGTAACAAGCCATTCTGAGCTTACAAATCATCCAGTCGATCAACCCTTCGATGACAATCAGCTACAATCACATAACAAATGATTGTCAGCTTATAAATAACCCAATCATTCAACCGTTCGATGAAAATTACCTACAATCATGTAACAAGCTATTCTAAGCTTACAAATCACTTAATCGGTCAACCGTTCGATGAGAATCAACTACAATCATGTAACAAGCCATTCTGTACTTACAAATCACCAAATCGGTCAACAGTTTAGTGAGAATCAACTACAATCATGTAAATAGCCATTCTAAGTTGACAAATCACTGAATCGGTCAACCTTTCAATGAGAATCAGCAACAATCACGTAATAACCCATTCTGTGCTTACAAATCACTTAATAGGTCAACCTTTCGGTGAGACTCAATTACAATCATGTAACAAGGCATTCTGAACTTACAAATTATCGAATCGGTCAACCACTCGATGAGAATCAGGTACAATCATGTAACAAGTCATCCTTAGCTTACAAATCATTGAATCGGTCAACTATTCGATGAGAATCAGCTACAATCATGTAACAAGTCATTCTTAGCTTACAAATCACCGAATCGATCAACTATTCGATGAGAGTCGGCTACAATCCCGTAACAAGTCGTTATGAACTTACAAATCACCGAATCAATCAACCGTTCCATGACAATCAACTTCTATCACATAACAAGCCATTCTAAGCTTACAAATCACCGAATTAGTCAACCATTCAATGAGAATCAATTAGAATGACATAACAAACCATTCTGAGTTTAAAAATCACTGAACCGGTCAACTATTTCAGAGAGAATAAATTGTTAGAGTAATTAACTTGGAACATAATTTTCCTCTCACATTTTGAGTAACTTTTGAATTTTGCCTTTTGCTTCTTTCTGCTTCTCTCTTGTAACAGGTTATTTGCATGCAAGTATTATTGGCGTTCTGTGGATTTGTATCTCTCAAATCCTACATAAATAAAAATCACGTAACAAGTCATTATGAGCTGACAAATCATCCAATCGATCAACCGTTCGATGAGAATCAACTACAATCACGTAACAAATGATTATGAGCTTATCAATCACCGAATCGGTTTACCATTTGATGAGAATCACCTAGAGTCACATAACAAGCCATTCTAAACTTACAAATCATTGAATCGGTCAACCGTTCGATAAGAATTAGCTACAATCATGTAACAAGTCATTCTGAGCTTATAAATCACCGAATTGTTCAACCGCTTGATGAGAATCAGCTACAATCACATAATAAGCTATTTTGAGCTTACAAATCACTGAATCGATCAACTGTTTGATGAGAATTAGTTACAATCATGTAACAAGCTAATCTGACCTTACAAATCATTGAATCGGTCACTAGTTCGATAAGAATCAATTACAATCACGTAACAAGCCATTTTGAGCTTACAAATCACTGAATCGGTCAACTATTTGTTGAGAATCAGCTAAAATCATGTAACAAGCCATTCTGAGCTTATAATTCATAGAATCGGTCAACCATTTGATGAGAATTAATTACAATCACATAACAAGTCAGTCTGAGCTTACAAATCACCGTATCAGTCAACCATTCAAAGAGAATTGATTACAACCACGTAACAAGCCATTCTGATCTTACAAATCACTGAATTGGTCAACCGTTCGATAAGAATCAACTACAATCAGGTAACAACCCATTCAGAGCTTACAAATCACCAACTCGGTCAACCATTCAATGAGAATCAACTATAATCACATAACAAGCCATTCTAATCACCAAATCGGTCAACCTTTCGATGAGAATCAATTAGAATCACATAACAAGCTATTATGAGCTTACAAATCATTGAATCGGTCAACCGTTCAATGAGAATCAATTATAATCATGTAACAAGCCATTTTGAGCTTAGAAATGACCAAATTGGTCAATCGTTCGATGAGAATCAATTACAATCTTGTAACAAGCCATTCTGAGCTTACAAATCAGCAAATTGGTCAACCGTTTGATGAGAATTAACTACAATCACAGAACAAGCTATTTTGAGCTTACAAATTACCGAATCAGTCAATCGTTCGATGGGAATTAGCTACAATCATGTAACAAGGCATTCTGAGCTTACAAATCATCGAATCGATCAACTGTTGGATGAGAATCAATTACAATCATGTAACAATCCATTCTAAGGCTACAAATCACTGAATCGTTCAACCGTTCGATGAGAATCAATAACAATAATGTAAAAAGCCATTCTGGGCTTAGAAATCACTGAATCAGTTAATCATTCGATGAGAATCAATTATAATCATGTAATAAACCATTTTGAGCTTACAAATCACCGAGTCGGTCAACTATTCGATGAGAATTATCTATAATCATGTAACAAGTGATTTTGAGCTTACAAATCACTGAATCGGTCATCGTTCGATGAGAATCAACTACAATCACGTAAGAAGCCATTCTGAGCTTACAAATTATTGAATCGGTCAACTGTTTGATGAGAATCAGCTACAATAATGTAACAAGCCATTATGAGCTTACAAATCACCAAATCACTCAACCATTCGATGAGAATCAACTTCTATCACATAACAAGCCATTCTAAGCTTACAAATCACCGAATCGGTCAACCGTTCGATGAGAATCAATTACAATCACATAACAAGTCATTCTGAGCTTACAAACCACTAAACCAATCAACCGTTCTAAGAGAATAAATTGTTACAGTAATTATATTTTACACTTATTAATTAAATCACTTCGGTTTAATTAATTAAGTTATTTATTACTCTGTTTTCTTAAGCTATCTCTTAGGTGCATTATAATTAATATTTTTATTAATTATAATTTGCAACCTAGTTGTTTTAGACTTTAGGGTTTTGTTCACCTTTATAGGTTGAACCTTGTAAATCTTTTTTCATTAACTTGTATCATAATTTTGCTCTCACATTTTGAGTAACTTCTAAGTTTTGCCTTTTGCTTTTTTCTGCTTTTCTCGTGTAATAGGTTATTTGCAAGCAGGTATTCTTGGCATTCTATGGATTTGTATCTCTCAAATCCTCCATAAATAACAATCACATAACAAGCCATTCTGAGCTTACAAATCACCGAATCGGTCAACTATTCGATGAGAATAATTTACAATCACGTAACAAGCCATTCTGAGCTTACAAATCATGAAATGGGTAAACCATTTGATGAGAATCAGTTACAATCATGTAACAAGCCATTCTAAGCTTACAAATCACCAAATCGGTCAACCGTTCAATGAAAATTAATTACAATCATGTAACACGCCATTCTTAACTTACAAATCATCGAATTGGTCAACCATTCAATGAGAATTAGCTACAATCACATAATAACCTATTCAGAGCTTACAAATCACCGAATCAATCAACCATTCGATTAGAATCAACTTCTATCACATAATAAGCTATTCTAAGCTTAGAAATCACCGAATCGGTCAACCATTCGATGAGAATCAATTACAATCACGTAATAAGCCATTCTGAGATTACAAATCACCAAATAGGTCAACTGTTCAGTGAGAATCAATTACAATTACGTAACAAGTCATCTGCGCTTACAAATCATGGAATCGGTCAATCGTTCGATGAGAATCAATTACAATTATGTAACAAGCCATTTTGTGCTAACAAATCACCGAATCGGTCAACCATTCGATGAGAATCAACAAAAATCATGTAACAAGTAATTCTGAGCTTACAAATCACCGAATCGGTCAACCTTTTTGATGAGAATCAATTACAATCGTGTAACAGGCCATTCTAAGCATACAAATCACCGAATCAGTCAACTGTTATAAGAGAATAAATTGTTAGAGTAATTATATTTTACACTTATTAATTAAATCATTTCAGTTTAATTAATTAAGTTATTTATTACTCTATTTTCTTAAGCTATCCCTTAGGTGCATTATAATTAATATGTTTATTAATTATAATGTGCAACCTAATTTTTTTAGACTTTAGGGTTTTGTTCACCTTTATAGGTTGACCCTTGTAAATCTTTTTTCATTAACTTGGATCATAATTTTGCTCTCACATTTTGAGTAATTTTTGAGTTTTGCCTTTTGCTTCTTTCTGCTTCTCTCCTGTAACAGGATATTTACATGCAGGTATTCTTGGGGTTCTTTGGATTTGTATATCTGAAATCCTACATAAATAACAATCACGTGACAAGCCATTTTGAGCTTACAAATCACCGAATCGGTCAACCGTTTGATCAGAATCAATTAAATTACGTAACAAGCCATTTGGAGGTTAGAAATCACCGAATCAGTTAACCATTTGATAAGAATCAGCTACAATCACGTAACAAGCCATTCTGAGCTTTCGAATCATCCAATTGATCAACCGTTTGATGAGAATCAGCTATAATCACGTAACAAATGATTGTGCGCTTATAAATCACTGAATCGGTTAATCGCTTGATTAGAATAAGCTACAATCACATAACAAGCCATTCTGAGCTTACAAATCACGGAATAAGTCAACCGTTCAGTGAGAATCAACTACAATCATGTAACAAGCCAGTCTGACCTTACAAATCACTGAATTGGTCACCAGTTCCTTGAGAATCTATTACAATCACATAACAAGCCATTCTGAGCTTACAAATCACCGAATTGGTTAGCCGTTCGATGAGAATCGGCTACAATCACGTAACAAGTCATTTTGAGCTTACAAATCACCGAATCGATCAACCATTTGTTGAGAATCAACTAAAATCATGTAACAAGCCATTCTTAGTTTACAAATCACAGAATCGATCAATCATTCGATGAGAATTAATTACAATCACATAACAAGCTAGTCTGAGCTTACAAATCACTGAATCGGTCAACTGCTCAATGAGAATTGATTACAACCACGTAACAAGCCATTCTAATCTTACAAATCACCTAATTGGTCAACCGTTCGATGAGAATAACCTACAATACATTAATAACACATTCAAAGCTTACAAATCACCAAATCGGTCAACCATTTGATGAGAATCAACTACAATCATGTAACAAGACATTCTAAGGTTATAGATCACCAAATCGGTCAACCGTTTTATGAGAATTTATTACAATCACATAACAAGCCCTTCTGAGCTTACAAATGACCAAATCGATCATACATACGTGAATACTAAACCTGAACCAGTTATCTCTGCGAAGACAACTCCACTTGCAAACACTTAGGCAATGCAAACAGAAAAATCAAACACCCTTGATGTATGACTAATGGACTCAGAATTCAAATGGAGATAGTTTGGTAACAGTAAAAATATATTAAATCCTCACACATAAGATAAATCTGTTACAATATACACTGTATTCTCTGAACCAGCAATGGAAGAAAAACACCCTATATGCAAAGAGAAGGAGAAAATCTATAGGAAAAGGAGCCCTCACTTGGAACCAATTCTCCTCAAAAATTTGCAGAAGAAGGAACCCTTACAAAATCAAACCACCTGCAATTTATACCATTGGTTACCTTAGAATCCCAAACAGTAGGATGCAACAAGCTACAGGTAACCAAGGTTAGGATTTCAACTACCTAGCCAATCAGAACCAATCAAGAATTTATTGCAGGGGTAGGAAACTAAGCAATCTCAGAGAATTAGATCAAAGATAATCTCCAATTATGATAATTCTCAGAACAGTAAATAGAAGATCACAATTTCCCTAAGAGAACAAGTCAAATCAACCACCCTATAACACGCCTCGAGCCATTCCTTGTTCATTCCTTACATGGTACAGATCCCTGCAAATGATCATCACACCCTGGACCACACTGCAACGGCAAACAAATTACTTCTTACCAGTTCCAGTCACTTTTGCATTGAAATTCAATCCTTTCTATCGCTGGAAACCCTCAGAAAATTCAAATTTGAAGTCAAACGGCTACTTTGCACTTCGCAGGCTTTATGTTCCTTAACTATTTGCCCCTAGTCGCGCAATCGCGCGGTCATCAATTTCACCGCCACAGGAACCGGGTTTCAAATTATGCTTGGTCGCATGATCGCAAGGCACCAAACTAACCTTTGCGATCATGCGACCGCAGTCTCCTAGCCACGGTCAACGGTCACAAACCCCGCAGAAAAGTCTTTGGCCACCTCATAAATCCCTCGGTGAATGAAAAATGGGCACGTCAGCAGCACGACACCGTGGACCCACACAACTCCGCAACTGTGAAACCAAACAATGGTCGCATGATTGCATAGCCAAAAATTGGCCTATGCGAACACGCGATAGGCCTCCATATCATCGAAACATCAGCCTCATTTTACCTGGCGAACTGGCGACAAAGAACTTCCACCAGTTCCCGAGATACTTTATGCCATCGCCAAAAAACTTAGCGATCACGCAACCAATGTTCGCTAAATCACCAAATGAACTAGGGCATCACCTTTTTATTGCGCGAACGTGCGAACACATTGAATTTTGTCAGCACCGCCAGATCTTTATCCACTCCGCCAAACCTCAGACCCCACCTGGGCCTGCCCGATGCCACATGTCACCGCGCCATTCGCTGCAACTGCCAAGTCACTTGACACAGGACCCACCGCTCGTCAACCCTTTTTAAACACTGCAAGATCAGACGGTTGTCGCATGATCACAAAGGGAAAGAATATTCCTTGCGATCATGTAGCAATCGTAGGATTGAAAGGCCTCTGAACACTGGGCAATGAAAAGAACTGGGACCCACGAACCAACCGCCAAGCATTTAGCGACTACGCGACTAAGCATTCGCCAAGTCGTGAGATGTCAGCCACTAACCGCTAGGAATGAAGAGATTGCGCGACAACACAGTCGCCAGGTCGCCGAATAGAAGATGTAACCGCTAGAAAATTTGGAAAATGAGCGACAAGAAACCCTGCAAGGATTGGGCCCCACCATCCATCCCACCTGCGCAGTTAGGACCAAGGTCGAAAACACACAAAGTATTCGACACAGAGAATGATCGAAAACACACAGAGTTTTCGACGCCAAAGGACAAGTGCACAAAACAAGAAGCACAAGGTCGAAAACAACATGGATTTTCAAAAACATTGTGGGTTTTCGACACTTAGGCGGATTTTTAAAATTATTTCTTGCCAACCTTAGAACTTGAATATCTTTCTGGATTTGGCAAATCAGCACGTGCAATTTAGACTGGAGCAAGGTGACACATTGAAGAACACAGGGCTAAGGGCACTTCAAGAAAATTTGCAAGAAAATAGGCCATTTCCATAAGATTTTGCTATGACTGGAAAATGGACTAACAGGTTGACCGATTTGGTGATTTGTAACATCAGAATGGCTTGTTACATGATGGTATCTGATTCTCATCAAATGGTTGACTGATTCATTGTAAGCTCAGACTGGCTTGTTATGTGATTGTAATTGATTCTCATCAAATAGTTGACCGATTCAGGGATTTGTTAATCTCAAAATGGGTTGTTACATGATTGTACTTGATTCTCATCGAATGGTTGACTAATTTGGTGATTTGTAATCTTAGAATGGCTTGTTACATAATTGTAACTAATGCTCATAAAATGGTTGACCGATTCGATGACTTGTAAGCTCATAATGGCTTGTTACATGATTGTAGCTGATTATCATCGAATGGTTGACCGATTAGGTGATTTGTAAGCTCAAAATGGCTTGTTACATGATTATAGCTAATTCTCTTTTTACGGTTGATCGATTCAATTATTTGTAAGCTTATAATGGCTTGTTACGTGATTGTAGCTGATTCTAATCAAATGGTTAACTAATTCAATGATTTGTAAGCTCAGAATGGATTTTTACATAATTGTAATTGATTCTCATCGAATGGTTGACCGATTCGGTGACTTGTAAGCTCAGAATGACTTGTTACATGATTATAGCTGATTCTCATCCAACGGTTGACAAATTCAATGATTCATAAGCTCAGAATATAGCTTGTTACATAATTGTAGCTCAGAATGGCTTATTACGTGATTGTAGCTGATTCTCATCAAAAGTTTGACCGATTAAGTGATTTGTAAGGTTAGAATGGCTTGTTATGTGATTGTAGCTGATTCTCATCGAACGGTTAATCGATTCAGTGATTTATAAGCTTAGAATGGCTTTTTACATGATTGTATCTGATACTCATCGAATGGTTGACTGATTTGGTGATTTGTAAGCTCAGAATGGCTTGTTACCTGATTATAATTGATTCTCATTAAACAGTTGACCGATTTGATTATTTGTAAGCTCAGAATAGCTTGTTACATGATTGTAGCTGATTCTCATCAAATGTTTGACTGATTTGGTGATTTGTTAGCTCAGAATGACTTGTTACATGATTGGAATTGATTCTCATCGAATGTTTGACCGAATCAGTGATTTATAAGCTCAAAATAGCTTGTTATGTCATTGTAGTTGATTATCATTAAAAGGTTGACTGATTCAGTGATTCCTGAGACTAAAAATTACCGAATCAGTCAACCGTTCAATGAGAATGAGCTACAATCACTTAACAAGCTATTTTGAGCTTACAAATATCTGAATCAGTTAACCGTTCGATGAGAATTAGCTACAATCACGTAACAACCCATTCTGAGCTTATAAATCATCGAATCGGTCAATCGCTCGATGAGAATCAATTCTAATCACCTAACAAACCATTATGAGTTGACAAATCACCGAATTGGTGAATCATTCGATGATAATTAGCTACAATCACGTAACAACCCATTCTAAACTTACAAATCACTGAATCGGTCAACCGTTCAATGAGAATCAACTACAATCACATAACAAGTCATTCTAAACTTACAAATCATAGAATCGGTCAACTGTTCGATTAGAATCAGACACCATTACGTAACGAGCCATCCTGAGCTTACAAATCACCGAATCGATCAATGATTGGATGAGACTCAATTACAATCATGTAACAAGCCATTCTAAGCTTTCAAATCATTGAGTTGGTCAACCATTTTATGAGAATCAATTACAGTCACGTAACAAGCTAGTTTGAGCTTACAAATCACCGAATCGGTCAACCGTTCAATGAGAATCAGATACCATCATGTAACAAGCTATTTTAATCTTACAAATCACCGAATTGGTCAACTATTCGTTGAAAATGAATTAGAATCACGTAACAAGCCATTCTGAGCTTAATAATCAATGAATCGGTCAACCATTAGATGAGAATCAATTACAATCATGTAACAAGCTATTCTGGGCTTACAAATCATGGAATTGATCAACCATTTGATGAGAATAAGCTACAATCACGTAACAAGCCATTCGCAACTTACAAATCACCGAATCGGTCAACCGTTTGATGAGAATCAATTACAATCACGTAACAAGCCATTTTGAGCTTACAAATAACCAAATCGGTCAACCATTCAATGAGAATCAATTACAATCATGTAACAAGCCACTCTAAGCTTACAAATTACCAAATCGGTCAAACATTCGATGAGAATCAGCAACAATCACGTAACAAGCTATTCTGAGCTTAGCAATCACCGAATCAGTCAACCTTTCGATGATAATCAACTACAATCACGTAACAAGCCATTTTGAGCTTATAAATCATCGATTCGGTCAACCGTTGGATGAGAATCAATTCCAATCATGTAACAAGTAATTATGAGCTAACAAATCATGGAATCAACTACAATCACGTAGCAAGTCCTTCTGAGGTTACAAATCACCGAATCGGTCAACAGTTTGATGAAGATCACCTAGAATCACGTAACAAGCCATTATGAGCTTACAAATTATTAAATCGATCAAGAGTTCAATAAGAATCAGCTAAAATCGCATAACAAGCTATTCTGAGCTTACGAATCACTGAATCGGTCAACCGTTGGATGTGAATCAACTATAATGACCTAATAAGCCATTCTGTGCTTGCAAATAACCAAATAGGTCAACCTTTCGGTGAGAATCAATTACAATCACGTAACAAGCCATTCTGAGCTTACAAATTACCAAATCAGTCAACCCTTTGATGAGAATCAGCTACAATCACATAACAAGCCATTCTGAGCTTATAAATATCATTGATTCGGTCAACCGTTTATTGATAATCAATTACAATCACATAACAATCTATTCTGAGCTTACAAATCACTGAATCAGTCAACCGTTTGATTATAATCAATAACAATAACATAACAAGCCATTCTGAGCTTACAAATCAGTGAATCGGTCAATCATTCGATGAGAATCAATTAATTTCATGTAATCATTTTTAGCTTACAAATCACCGAATTGGTCAACTGTTCGATGAGAATTAGCTACAATCAACAAATCATTCTGAGATTACAAATCACCGATTCAGTGATTTATAAGCTCAGAATGGCTTGTTATGTGATTGTAGCCGATTCTCATCGAAGGGTTGACCGATTTGGTAATTTGTAAGCTCAGAATGGCTTGTTACATGATTTAATTGATTCTCGCAAAAAGGTTGACCTATTCAATGATTTGTAAGCACATAATGGCTTATTACATGATTGTTACTGATTCTCATTGAATGGTTGACCGATTTGGTGATTTGTCAGCCCAAAATGGCATGTTACATAATTGTAATTGATTCTCATCGAACGGTTGACCGATTCAATGATTTGTAGGTGTAGAATGGCTTGTTACATGATTGTAATTAATTCTCATCAAATGATTGATCGATTTGGTGATTTGTAAGCTCAGAATGGCTTATTACAGGATTGTAATTAATTCAAATCGAACGATTGACCGATTTCGATGTTTGTAAGCTCAAAATGGCTTGTTACATGATTATAATTGATTCTCATCAAACGGTTGACCAATTCGATGATTTGTAAGCTCAGAATGGTTTGTTATGTGATTGTAATTGATTTTCATCGAACGGTTGACTGATTCGGTTAGCTATAATCTCAGAATGGCTTGTTACGTGATTGTAATTGATTCTCATCGAACGGTTGACCGATACAGTGATTTGTAAGCTCAGAATGGCTTGTCACGTGATTGTAATTGATTCTCATCGAACGGTTGACCTAATCGGTGATGTGTAAGCTCAGAATGGCTTGTTATGTAATTGTAGTTGATTCTCATCGAACATTTGACCAATTCGATGATTTGTAAGCTCAGAATGGCTTGTTAGGTGATTGTAAGTAATTCTCATTAAACGGTTGACCAATTTGGTGATTTGTAAGCTCAGAATGGCTTGTTATACGATTGTAATTGATTCTCATCGAACGGTTGATCGATTTGGTCATTTGTAAGCTCAAAATACCTTGTTACGTGATTATAACTGATTCTAATCGAACAGTTGACCGATTCGGTGATTTGTATGCTCAGAATGGCTTGTTAGGTGATTGTAATTGATTCTCATCCAATGGTTGACCGATTTGGTGATCTATAACCTCAGAATGGCTTGTTACGTGATTGTAGTCGATTCTCATCGAATAGTTGACCGATTCGATGATTTGTAAGCTCTGAATAGGTTGTTACCTAATTGTAGCTGATTCTCATCGAACGGTTGACCACTTCGATGATTTGTAAGATCAGAATTGCTTCTTACGTGGTTGTAATCAATTCTCATTGAATGGTTGACTGATTCGGTGATTTGTAAGCCCAAACTTGCTTGTTATGTGATTGTAATTAATTCTCATTGAATGGTTGACATATTCGATGATGTGTAAGCTCAGAATGGCTAGTTACGTGATTGTAGCTGATTCTCATCGAACGGTTGACCAATTCGGTGATTTGTAAGCTCAGAATGGCTTGTTACGTGATTGTAATTGATTCTCATCGAACTGGTGACCAATGCAAAGATTCGATGATTTGTAAGCTCTGAATGGGTTGTTACCTAGTTGTAGTTGATTCTTATCAAACGGTTGACCACTTCGATGATTTATAAGATCAAAATTGCTTGTTATGTGATTTTAATTAATTCTCATTGAACGGTTCATTGATTCAGTTATTTGTAAGCTTAGAATGGCTTGTTACGTGATTGTAGGTGATTCTTGTCGAACGGTTGATCGATTCGGTTATTTATATGCTCACACTCATTTGTTACGTGATTGTAGCTAATTCTCATCGAACGGTTGATCGATTGGATGATTTGTAAGCTCAGAATGGCTTGTTATATAATTGTAAGTGATTCTCATCAAATGGTTGACCGATTCAGTGATTTATAAGCTTGCAATGGCTTGTTACGTGATTGTAATTGTTTCTCACCAAAAGGTTGACCTATTTAGTTATTTGTAAGCACAAAATGGCTTATTACGTGATTGTTGCTGATTTTCGTCGAATGGTTGACCGATTCAATGATTTGTCAGCTCAAAATGGCTTGTTATGTAATTCTAATTCATCCTCATCGAACGGTTGACCAATTTGGTAATTTGTAAGAGCTTAATGGCTTGTTACGTGACTGTAGTTGATTCTCATCGAACGGTTGACCGATTTGATGATTTGTAAGCTCAGAATGGCTTGTTACATGATTGTAATATATTCTCATCGAACGGTTAACCGATTCGGTGATCTATAACGTCAGAATGGCTTGTTACCTGATTGTAGTTGATTCTCATCAAATGGTTGATCGATTCAGTGATTTGTAAGCTCTAAATGGGTTGTTACCTGATTATAGCTGATTCTCATCGAACGGTTGACCAATTCGGTGATTTGTAAGGTCAGAATAGCTTGTTACGTGGTTGTAATAAATTCTCATTAAACAGTTGACCGATTCGATAATTTGTAAGCTCAGACTGGCTTGTTATTTGATTGTAATTAATTCTCATTGAATGGTTGACCCATTCTATGATTTGTAAGTTTAGAATGACTTGTTATATGATTTTAGCTGATTCTCAACAAACGATTGACCGATTCATTGATTTGTAAGCTCAGAATGGCTTGTTACGTGATTGTAATTGATTCTCACCGAATGGTTGACCTATTCGGTGATTTGTAAGCTCAGAATGGCCTGTTACATGATTGTAGCTGATTCTCATCTAACAGTTGACCAATTCAGTGATTTGTAAGCTCATAATGGCTTGTTACGTGATTGTAATTGATTCTTATCGAACTGGTGACCGATTTAGTGATTTGTAAGGTCAGACTGGCTTGTTATGATTATAGTTGTTTCTCATTGAACGGTTGACTAATTCAATGATTTGTAAGCTCAGAATGGCTTGTTATGTGATTGTAGCTAATTCTCATCAATCGGTTGACAGATTCGATGATTTATAAGCTAAAAATGGCTCGTTACATAATTTTAGTTGATTCTCATCGAACCGTTTACCGATTCAGTGATTTGTAAGCTTAGAATGGCTTATTACGTGATTCTCATTGAACGGTTGACCGATTCTATGATTTATAAGCTCACAATCATTTGTTACATGATTGTAGCTGATTCTCATCGAATGGTTGACCGATTGGATGATTTGTAAGCTCAGAATGGCTTGTTACGTGATTGTAGCTTATTTTTATCAAATGGTCAACTGATTCAGTGACTTGTTACGTAATTCTAATTGATTCTAATGGAACATTTGACCGATTCGGTGATTTGTAAGCACATAATGGCTTGTTACGTGATTGTTATTTATGTAGGATTTGACAGATACAAATCCACAAAATGCCAAGGAGACTTGCATGCAAATAACCTGTTATAGGAGACAAGCAGATTCTCATGGAACGGTTAACCGATTTAGTGATTTGTAAGCTTAAAATGGCTTGTTACGTGATTGTAGGTGATGTTCATTGAATGATTGACCGATTCGGTGATTTGTAAGCTCAGAATGACTTGTTATGTGATTGTTACTTATGTAGGATTTTAGAGATACAAATCCATAGAACGCCAAGAATACCTGCATGCAAATAACCTGTTACCGGAGAGAAGCAGGATGAAGCAAAAGGCAAAACTTAGAAGTTACTCAAAATGTGAGAGAAAAATTATGATCCAAGTTAATGAAAAAAGATTTACAAGGTTCAACCTATAAAGTCTAAAAAAACTAGGGTGCACATTATAATTAATAAAGATATTAATTATAATGCACCTAAGAGATAGAGCTTAAGAAAACAAAGTAATAAATAACTTAATTAATTAAATCAAACTAATTTAATTAATGAGTGTAAAATATAATTACTCTAACAATTTATTTTCTTAGAACGGTTGACGGGTTCAGTGATTTTTAAGCTCAGAATGGCTTGTTATGTGATTGTAATTGATTCTCATTGAACGGTTAATCGATTTGGTGATTTGTAAGCTTAGAATGACTTGTTATGTGATAGAAGATGATTCTAATCGAACGGTTGATTGATTCGGTGACTTGTAAGCTCAGAATGGCTTGTTACATGATTGTAGCTGACTCTCATCAAATAGTTGACCAATACGGTGATTTATAAGCTAAGAATGGCTTGTTACATGATTGTAATTGATCCTCATTGAATGGTTGACCAATTCGGTGATTTGTAAACTTAGAATGGCTTGTTACATGATTGTAGTTGATTATCATCGAACAGTTGACCGATTTGGTGATTTGTAAGCTAAGAATGGTTTGTTACGTGATTGTAGAAGATTCTGATTGAGTAGTTGACCGATTCAGTAATTTGTAAGCTCACAATGGCTTGTTATGTGATTGTAGCTGATTCTCATTGAACAATAGACTGATTCCATGATTTGTAAGCTCAGAATCACTTGTTACATGATTATAGATAATTCTCATTGAACAGTTGACCGACTCGATGATTTGTAAGCTTAGAATGACTTATTACATGATTGT
The DNA here is from genome assembly GCA_027943335.1 of Chamaecyparis obtusa. NCBI lineage: Eukaryota > Viridiplantae > Streptophyta > Pinopsida > Cupressales > Cupressaceae > Chamaecyparis > Chamaecyparis obtusa. The sequence continues at coordinate 7,767,259 of BSBK01000740.1, read as the reverse complement.
AATTGATTCTCATCAAACGGTTGACTGATTCAGTGATTTGTAAGCTTAGAATGGCTTGTTACTTGATTGTAATGTATTCTCATCGAACAGTTGACTGATTCGGTGATTTATAACCTTAGAATGGCTTGTTACCTGATTGTAGTTGATTCTCATCAAATGGTTAATCGATTCGGTGATTTTTAAGCTCTGAATAGGTTGTTACCTAATTGTAGCTGATTCTAATCGAACGGTTGACCAATTTGGTGATTTGTAAGCTCAGAATAACTTTATGTGATTGTAACTAATTTCCATCGAGCAGTTGACCGATTCGGTGAGTTATAAGCTCAAAATGGCTTGTTACATGATTGTAGCTGATTCTCATTGAACGGTTGACTGATTCGGTAATTTGTAAGCTCAGAATGGCTTGTTACATAATTATAATTGATTTTCATCGAATGATTGACCGATTCGATGATTTGTAAGCTCATAATGGCTTGTTTTATGATTGTTATTTATGTAAAATTTGAGACATACAAATCCACAGAACACCAAGAATACCTCCATGCAAATAACCTGTTACAGGAGAGAAGGAGAAAGAAAAAAATGGAAAACTAAAAAGTTACTCAAAATGTGAGAGCAAAATTATGATCTAAGTTAATGAAAAAAGATTTACAATGTTCAACATATAAAGGTGAACAAAACCCTAAAGTATAAAAAAATTAGGTTGCACATTATAATTAATAAAGATATTAATTATAATGCAGCTAAGAGATAACTTAAGAAAACAGAGTAATAAATAACTTAATTAATTAAACCCAAATGATTTAATCAATAAGTGTAAAATATAATTACTCTAACAATTTAATCTCTTACAACGATTGACTAGTTGAGTGGTTTGTAAGCTCAGAATGGCTTGTTATGTTATTGTAATTGATTCTTATTGAACGGTTGATCAATTCGATTATTTGTAAGCTTAGAATAGCTTGTTATGTGATAGAAGTTGATTTCAATTATTTGTAAGCTCAGAATGGCTTGTTTCATGATTGTAATTCATTCTCATCGATGGTTGACTGATTCGGTGATATGTAAGCTCAGAATGGCTTGTTACATGATTGTAGCTGATTCTCATCGAATAGTTGACTGATTCGATGTTTTGTAAGCTAAGAATGGCTTGTTACGTGATTGTAGCTGATTCTCATCGAGTGGTTGACCGATTCGGTAGTTTGTAAGCTCAGAGTGACTTGTTACGTGATTGTAGCTGATTCTCATCGAACGATCAACCGATTCAGTGATTTGTAAGCTCAAAATCGCATGTTACATGATTATAGATAATTCCCATTGATCAGTTGACCTACTCGGTGATTTGTAAGCTCAGAATGGCTTATTACATGATTGTAATTCATTCACATCAAAAGATTGACTGATTTAGTGATTTGTAAGCTCAAAATGGCTTGTTACATTATTGTTATTCATTCTTATCAAACGGTTGACCAATTCGATGATTTGTAAGCTCAAAATTGATTGTTACGTGATTGTAATTGATTCTCATCGAACGGTTGACCAATTCTGTGATTTATAAGCTCAAAATGACTTGTTATGTGATTCTAGCTGATTCTCATCGAAGGGTTGACCGATTTGGTAATTTGTAACTCATAATAGCTTGTTATGTTATTGTAATTGATTCTCACCGAAAGGTATTCGGTGATTTGTAAGCACAGAATGGCTGATTACGTGATTGTTGCTAATTCTCATCGAATGGTTGACCAATTCGGTGATTTTTCAGCTCAGAATGGCTTGTTACATAATTGTAATTGATTCTCATCAAACAATTGACCGATTCAGTGATTTCTAAGTGCAGAATGGCTTGTTACATAATTGTAGTTGATTCTCATCGAACGGTTGATCGATTTAGTCATTTGTAAGCTCAAAATGGCTTGTTACATGATTATAATTGATTCTCATCGAATGGTTGATCAATTCAGTGATTTGTAAGCTCAGAATAGCTTCATATGTGATTGTAATTGATTCTCATCGAACTGTTGACCGATTTGGTGATCTATAATCTTAGAATGGCTTGTTACATGATTGTTGTTGATTCTCATCGAATGGTTGACCGATTATATGATTTGTAAGCTCTGAATGGGTTGTTACATGATTGTAGTTAATTATCAACAAATAGTTGACCGATTCGGTTATTTGTAAGCTCAGAATGGCTTGTTATATGATTGTAGATTATTCTCATCAAATGGTTGACCAATTCCATGATTTCTAAGCTCAGACTGGCTTGTTACGTGATTGTATTGTATTCTCATTGAATGGTTGACCGATTTGGTGATTAGTAAGCTCAGAATGGCTTGTTACATTATTTTAATTGATTCTCATCAAACGGTTGACCGATTCGATGATTTGTAAGCTCAGAATGTTACATGATTGTATCTAATTCTCATCGAATGGTTGACCGATTCAGTGAGTTGTCAGCTCAGACTGGCTTGTTACATGATTGTAATTGATTATCTCCGCTGCTCAATAACCTAGTAAATCAACTCTATTACATTACATAAATAAATTCCTTATTTTTGCCCATGAGCAGATTTGATCGTATCAGCCCGAACTTTCAATAATTGATCTTTATGGTGCTTTCTTCCATCAATTGAATTGATTTTTTTATCCATAGACTATCCAGGCTATATTTACCCATTCATATTTGGGCTCCTATGAGGGATATTCTTTTGACTACAGCTGATAAAAAACTGTTGTTTTGGACGGTGCATATGTAGAAAGCCTCTTTTTTTTTTCGTACTAGACAAATTCATTCTATAGTACAGATAGCCGCACATAATGACAGATCAAGGCCGTATTATTAAGAGCTTGTGGTAAAGACAGGTTTCGTTCTAATGCTTGGAAATAATATTCTAAAGCCTTAGTATGTTCCCCATTACTTGTGTGGATAAGACCTATATTATATAATATATAACTTCGGTCATAGGGGTCAATATTATATAAGACCTATATTATATAATATATTATGTTCCACATATTCCCCTTCGGATTGAGCTGACATTCGTTACGGTCGTTCATTCAATTGAAATGATCTCTGCTTCAAAATCGTACATGAGAATTTCACCTCATACGGCTCCTCCTAAGTAATCAATTCAATTGACAAGAAAAAAGATTTTTCTTATGATTATGAATTAACAGGAACTAGTGTATTTCCAATGAATCTCTAGCTATCCTTCTTGCAAAGATTTTTTTTTTCTAAATAACCAAGTATTTTAGTTTAGCACTAAAAACATAACCTCTAATAATTTCTTTGTCCTTAACGCACTGTCTTTTACGGGAATTATTCACTTCAACAGTCTCCGATGGTTCTAGCGGTATCCGAAGTACAAACGAGATGGATGTTTGTTGCCTCAACCATTCTAACTAGCCCTTCATAAAAAGGTCATATTATAACGAAGCATTTGTGTTGTCGATTTTAACGCGTAGTGCTTTTTCCCCTATGCACACCTATCATATAGATTTGATCATTAACATCTATGTAATAGATATAACCTTTCGCTCAATACTAGAATCTCAGAAGATCAAAGCATCTAAGGCTGCATAAATCATTGATACACGACTTCGAACTGGTGATCAATTCAGTGATTTGTAAGGACAGACTGGCTTGTTACATGATTGTAGCTAATTCTGCAATTACAAATCACTGAATGGGTCAACCGTTCGATGAGAATGAATTAAAAGTACGTAACAAGCCATTCTGAGCTGACAAATCACCAAATCGGTCAATTATTTGATGAGAATCAACAACAATCACGTAATAAATCATTCAGTGCTTACAAATCACCGAATAGATCAACCTTTTGGTGAGAATCAATCACAATCATAACAAGCCATTCTGAGCTGACAAATTACCAAATCGGTCAACCCTTCGATGAGAATCAGCTGCAATCACATAACAAACCATTTTGAGCTTATAAATAACTAAATCGGTCAACCAACGATGACAATCAATTACAATCATGTAACAATCCATTCTGAGCTTTCAAATCATCGAATCGGTCAACCGTTCGATGAAAATATTGATAATAACATAACAAGCCATTATGAGCTTACAAATCACTGAATCGGTCAATCATTTGATGAGAATCAATTTTAATCATGTAACAAGTCATTCTAAGCTTACAAATCACCGAGTTGGTCAACTATTCGATAATAATTATCTATAATCATGTACCAAGCGATTCTGATCTCACAAATCCCTGAATCGGTTGATCGATCAATGAGAATCAGCTATAATCACGTAACAAGACATTATGAGACTACAAATTACCAAATCGATCAACCACTCGATGAGAATCATCTACAATCATGTAACAAGCTATTCTTAGCTTACAAATCACTGAATCGGTCAACTGTTCGATGAGAATCAGCTACAATCATGTAACAAACCATTCTGAGCTTATAAATTACCGAATCAAGCAACCATTCAATGAGACTCAATTACAATCATGTAACAAGCCATTCTTAGCTTACAAATCACCATATTGGTCAACCATTCAATGAGAGTCAGCTACAATCATATAACAAGCCATTCTAAGCTTACAAATCACTGAATCAATCAACCGTTCGATGAGAATCAACTTCTATCACATAAAAAACTATTCTAAGCTTACAAATCACCAAATCAGTGAACCGTTTCTTGAGAATCAATTACAATCACATAACAAGCCATTCTGAGCTTACAGATCATTGAATGAGTCAACCATTCGATGAGAATCAACTACAATAACGTAACAAGCCATTTTGAGCTTACAAATCACTGAATCGGTAAATGGTTCAATGACAATTAATTACAACCATGTAACAAGCCATTCTGATATTATAAATCACTGAATTGGTCAACAGTTCATTGAGAATCAGCTACAATAAGGTAACAACCCATTCAGAGCTTATAAATCACCGAAACGGTCAACCATTCGATTAGAATCAATAATAATCAAGTAACAAGCCATTTTGAGGTTATAGATCACCAAATCGGTCAACCGTTCAATGAGAATCAATTACAATCACATAACAAGCCATTTTGAGCTTACAAATCACTGAATCAGTCAACGAATTGATGAGAATCTATTATAATCATGTAACAAGCCATTTTGAACTTACAAATGATCAAATCGGTCAACCGTTCAATGAGAATCAACTACAATAACATAACAAGCCATTCTGAGCTTACAAATCACTGAATCGGTCAACCGTTCAATGAGGATCAACTACAATCACGTAACAAGTCATTCTGAGCTTAGAAATCACTGAATCGGTCAACCCTTCGATGAGCATAAGCTACAATCACGTAACAAGCCATTCTGAGCTTACAAATCATCAAATTGGTCAACCGTTTGATGAGAATCAATTACAATCATGTAAAGAGCCATTTTGAGCTTACAAATTACTGAATCGGTCAACCGTTCGAAAAGAATCAATAACAATAACATAACAAGCCATCTGAGCTTACAAATCATGTAACAATCATGTAACAAGTGATTCTAAGCTTACAAATCACTGAATCGGTCGATGATAATCAGCTACAATCACGTAACAAGCCAGTCTGAGCTTATAAATCACTGAATCGATCAACCGTTCAATGAGAATTGATTACAACTACGTAACAAGCCATTATGAACAAATCACCGAATTGGTCAACCGTTCGGTTAGAATCAGCTACAATCATGTAACAAGCCATTCTGAGCTTACAAATCATTGAATCGGTCAACCATTCGATGAGAATCAATTATAATCATGTAACAAGCCATCCTTATCTTACAAATCACCATATCGAACAACCATTTGATTAGAGTTAGCTACAATCACGTAACAAGTCATTCTGAGCTTACAATCACATATCAATCAATTACAATCATGTAAAAAGCCATTTTGAGCTTACAAATCACTGAATTGGTCAATCACTCGATGAGAATCAGCTACTATCACATAACAAGTCATTGTAAGCTTACAAAGCACTAAATTTGTCAACCATTCGATGAGAATCATGTACAATCATGTAATAAGCCACTCTGACCTTATAAATCACTGAATCGGTCATGAGTTTGATGAGAATCAATTACAATCATGTAACAAGTCATTCTGAGCTTACAAATCACTAAATTGGTCAACCGTTTGATGAGAATTAGCTACAATCATGTAACAAACCATTTTGAGCTTACAAATCATTGAATAGGTCAACCGTTCGGTGATAATCAATTACAATCACGTAACAATCCATTCTGAGCTTACAAATCACTAAATTAGTCAACCATTCGATGAGAATCAGCTACAATCATGTAACAAGCCATTCAGAGCTTACAAATCACCAAATCGATCAACCGTTTGATGAGAATCAATTACAATCATGTAACAGGTCATTCTAAGCATACAAATCATTGAACCGGTGAACTGTTATAATAGAATAAATTGTTAGAGTAATTATATTTTACACTTATTAATTAAATCACTTCAATTTAATTAATTAGGTTATTTATTACTCTATTTTCAGTGATCATAATTTTGCTCTCACATTTTGAGTAACTTTTGAGTTTTGCCTTTTGCTTCTTTATGCTTCTCTACTGTAACAGGTTATTTACATGCAGGTATTCTTGGCGTTCTGTGGATTTGTATCTCTCAAATCCTACATAAATAACAATCACGTAACAAGCCGTTCTGAGCTTACAAATCACTGAATCAGTCAACCGTTTGATGAGAATTAGCTATAATCACGTAACAAACAATTGTGACCTTATAAATCACAAAATCAGTCAATTGCTCGATGAGAATCAGCTACAATCACATAACAAACCATTCTCAGCTTACAAATCACTGAATAAGTCAACCATTTGATGAGAATCAACTACAATCATGTAATAAGCCAGTCTGACCTTACAAATCACTGAATCAGTCACCAGTTCATTGAGAACCAATTACAATCACGTAACAAGCCATTCTGAGCTTACAAATCACCGAATTGGTTAATCATTTGATGAGAATCGGCTATAATCACGTAACAAGCCATTCTAATCTTACAAATCACCGAATCAGTCAACCGTTTGATAAGAATCAATTACAATCATGTAATTCTAAGCTTACAAATGACCGAATCGGTCAACCGTTTATTGAGAATTAGCTAAAATCATGTAACAAGCTATTCTGAGCTTACAAATCACAGAATCGGTGAACCATTCGATGAGAATTAATTACAATCACATAACAAGCAAGTCTGATCTTACAAATCACTGAATCGATCAACTGTTCAATGAAAATTAATTACAACCACATAACAAGCCATTCTAATCTTACAAATCACCAAATTGGTCAATCGTTCGATGACAATCAGCTACAATACAATAACAACCCATTCAGAGCTTGCAAATCACCAAATCAATAAACCATTCGATGAGAATCAACTACAATCATGTAACAAGGCATTCTGAGGTTATAGATCACCAAATCAGTCAACTCTTTGATGAGAATTAATTACAATCACGTAACAAGTCATTCTGTGCTTAAAAATCACCAAATCGCTCAATCGTTCGATGAGAATCAATGACAATAACGTAATAAGCCATTCTGAGCTTACAAATCACCAAATCGGTCAACCATTCAATGAAAATCAACTACAATCATGTAACAAGACATTCTGCACTTACAAATCATTGAATCGGTCAACCGTTCGATGAAAATTCATTATAATTATGTAACAAGCCATTCTGAGCTGACAAATCACCAAAATGGTCAACCTTTCAATGAGAATCGGCAACAATAATGTAATAAGCCATTCTGTGCTTACAAATCACCGCATAGGTCAACCTTTCAGTAAAATCAATTAGAATCACGTAACAAGCCATTCTGAGCTTACAAATTTCCAAATCGGTCAACCCTTCGATGAGAATCAGCTACAATCACATAAGAAGCCATTATGAGCTTATATAAATCACTTAATTGGTCAACCGTTCGATGAGAATCAACTACAATCTTATAACAAGCCATTCTGAACTTACAAATCACCAAATCGGTCAATCATTTGATGAGAATTAATTACAATCACGTAACAACCCATTCTGAGGTTACAAATCACTGAATCAGTCAACCGTTCGATGAGAATCAGCTACAATAATGTAACAAGCCATTCTGAGCTGACAAATCACTGAATTGGTCAACCGTTCGATGAGAATCAATTATAATCATGTAACAAGTGATTTTGAGCTTACAAATGACCAAATCAATCAACCATTCGATGAGAATCAACTACAATTATGTAACAAGCCATTCTACGCTTACAAATCACTGAATCGGTCAACCGTTTGATCAGAATCAATTAGATTTATGTAACAAGCCATTTTGAGTTGACAAATTACCAAATCAGTCAACCCTTTGATGAGAATCAGCTACAATCACATAACAAGCCATTCTGAGCTGATAAATCATTGAATCGGTCAACCGTTCGATGAGAATCAATTACAATCACGTAACAATCCATTCTGAGCTTACAAATCATCAAATCGGTCAACCGTTTGATGAAAATCAATAACAATAATGTAACAAGCCATTCTGAGATGACAAATCACTGAATCGGTCAATCATTCGAACATAATCAATTACAATCATGTAATAAGTCATTCTAAGCTTACAAATCATCGAGTTAGTCAACTATTCGATGAGAATTACCTATAATCATGTAACAAGTGATTCTGAGCTTACAAATCATTGAATCGATCGATCATTCAATGAGAATCAGCTACAATCATGTAACAAGTCATTCTGTGCTTACAAATTACCGAATCGGTCAACCCCGATGAGAATCAGCTACTATCATGTAACAAGCCATTCGTATCTTACAACTCATTGAATCGGTCAACTGTTCGATGAGAATCAGCTACAATCATGTAAAAAGCCATTTTGAGCTTAGATATCACCGAATCGGTCAACCATTCGATGAGAATCAATTACAATCATGTAACAAGCCATTCTTACCTTACAAATCACCATATCGGTCAACCATTCAATGAGAGTTAGATATAATTATGTAACAAGCCATTCTGAGCTTACAAATCACCAAATAAATCAACCGTTTAATGAGAATCAACTTCTATCACATAACAAGCCATTCTCAGCTTACAAATCACCAAATCGGTCAACCGTTTGATGAGACTCAGCTACAATCATGTAACAATCCATTCTGAGCTTACAAATCACCAAATAGGTCAACCGTTCGGTGAGAATCAATTACAATCATGTAACAAGCCATCTGAGCTTACAAATCACGAAATCGGTGAACCATTCGATGAGAATTAGCTACAATCAGGTAACAAGCCATTCTGAGCTTAAAAATCATCGAATTGGTCAACCGTTTGATGAGAATCAATTACAATCATGTAACAAGCCATTCTGAGCTTACAAATCACCGAATCAGTCAACCGTTTGATAAGAATACATTACAATCATGTTACAAGCCATTTTGAGATAATAAATCATAGAATTGGTGAACCATTAGGTGAGAATAATCTACAATCATGTAACAAGTCATTCTGGGCTTAGAAATCATCGAATCGATCAAGCGTTTGATGAGAATACAATACAATCATGTAACAATCCATTCTGCGCTTACAAATCACAAAATTAGTCAACCACTCGATGAGAATAATCTACAATCACATAATAAGCCATTCTGAGCTTACAAATCATCGAATTGGTCAACCGTTTGTTGAGAATCAGCTAAAATCATGTAACAAGCCATTATGAGCTTACAAATCACAGAATCGGTCAACCATTCGATGAGAATTAATTACAATCACATAACAAGCCAATTTAAATTTACAAATCATCGAATCGGTCAAACATTCAATGAGAATTGATTACAACCACGTAACAAGCCATTCTGATCTTACAAATCACCGAATTGGTCAATGGTTCGATGAGAATCAACTACAATCAGGTAACAACCCATTCAGAGCTTACAAATCACCGAATCGGTCAACAATTAGATGAAGAATCAACTACAATCATGTAACAAGCCATTTTGAGGTTATAGATCATCAAATCGGTCAACCGTTCGATGAGAATCAATTACAATCACATGAAAAGCCATTCTGAGCTCACAAATCACCGAGTCGGTCAACTGTTCGATGAGAATTATCTATAATCATGTAATAAGAGATTTTGAGCTTACAAATCACTGAATCAGTTGATCGTTCGATGACAATCAACTACAATCACGTAACAAGCCATTCTGAGCTTACAAATTATCGAATCGGTCAACCACTCAATGAGAGTCAGCTACAATCATGTAACAGACCATTCTGAGCTTACAAATCACTGAATCAATCAACCGTTCGATGAGAATCAACTTCTATCACATAACAAGCCATTCTAAGCTTACAAATCACCGAATCGATCAACCGTTCGATGAGAATCAATTACAATCACGTAACAGGCCATTCTTAGCTTACAAATCACTGAACCGATCAACCATTCTAAGAGAATAAATTGTTAGAGTAATTATATTTTACACTTATTAATTAAATCACTTCGGTTTAATTAATTAAATTTTTTATTACACTATTTTCTTAAGCTATCTCTTAGGTGCATTATAATGAATATCTTTATTAATTATAATGTGCAACCTAGTTTTTTTAGACTTTAGGGTTTTTTTCACCTTTATAGGTTGAACCTTGTAAATCTTTTTTAATTAACTTGGATCATAATTTTGCTCTCACATTTCGAGTAACTTATGAGTTTTGTCTTCTGCTTCTTTCTGCTTCTCTGTAACAGGTTATTTGCATGCAGATAATGTTGGCATTCTGTGGATTTGTATCTCTCAAATCTTACATAAATAACAATCATGTAACAAGCGATTCTGAGCTTACAAATCACTGAATCAGTCAACTGTTCGATGAGAATCAATTATAATTACGTAATAAGCCATTCTGAGCTTACAAATCATTGAATCAGTCAACCATTTTTGATAAGAATCAGCTACAATCATGTAACAAGCCATTCTGAGCTTACAAATCACCGAATTGGTCAACCATTCGATGAGAATTAACTACAATCATGTAACAAGCCATTCTGAGATTAGAAATCACTGAATAGGTCAACCGTTTGGTGAGAATCAATTATAATCACGTAACAAGCTATTCCAAGCTTACAAATCATTGAATCGATCAACCATTCGATGAAAATTAATTACAATTACGTAACAAGTCAATCTGAGTTTACAAATCACCGAATCGGTCAACCGTTCGATGAGAATCAGCTACAATAATGTAACAAGCCATTCTGAGCTTACAAATCATTGAATCGTTCAACCCTTCAATGAGAATCAACTACAATCATGTAACAAGCCATTCTGCGCTGACAAATCACTGAATCAGTCAACCGTTCGATGAGAATCAATTAAAATTACGTAACAAGCCATTATGAGCTGACAAATCACTTAATCGGTGAACCATTCGATGAGAATCAGCAACAATCACGTAATAAGCCATTCTGTGCTTACAAATCACCAAATAGGTCAACCTTTCAGTGAGAATCAATTACAATAACGTAACAAACCATTATGAGCTTACAAATTACCAAATCGGTCAACCCTTCAATGAGAATGAGCTACAATCACATAATAAGCCATTTTGAGCTTATAAATATCATTGAATCGGTGAACCGTTCGATGAGAATCAATTACAATCACGTAACAATCTGTTCTAACGTTACAAATCACTGAATCAGTCAACCGTTCCATGAGATTCAATAACAATAACGTAACAAGCCATTCTGAGCTTACAAATCACTGAATCGGTCAATCATTCATTGAGAATCAATTACAATCATGTAATAAGTCATTCTGAGCTTACAAATCACCGAGTTGGTCAACTGTTCGATGAGAATTACCTATAATCATGTAACAAGTGATTCTGAGCTTACAAATCACTGAATCGATCGATCATTCAATGACAATCAGCTACAATCACGTAACAAGTCATTCTGAGCTTACAACTCACCGAATCGGTCAACCGTTCAATGAGAATTGATTACAACCACGTAAATAGCCATTGTGATCTTACAAATCAGCGAATTGGTGAACCGTTCAATGAGAATCAGCTTCAATCAGGTAACAACCCATTCAGAGCTTACAAATCACTGAATCTGTCAACCATTCGATGAGAATCAATTACAATTATGTAACAAGCCATTCTGCGGTTATAGATCACCAAATCGGTCAACCGTTCAATGATAATCAATTAGAATCACATAACAAGCCATTCTGAATTTTAAAATCACCGAATCCGTTAACTGTTCAATGAGAATCAATTATAATCACCTAACAAGTTATTTTGAGCTTACAAATGACCAAATCGGTCAACCGTTTGATGATAATTAATTACAATCACGTAACAAGCCATTCTAAGCTTACAAATTACCAAATCGTTCAACCCTTCGATGAGAATCAGCTACAATCACATAACAAGCCATTCTGAGCTTATAAATTATTGAATTGTTCAATCGTTCAATGAGAATCAATTAACAATCCATTCTAAGCTTACAAATCACTAAATTTGTCAACCATTCGATGAGAATAAATAACAGTAACATAACAAGCCATTCTGAGCTTACAAATCACTGAATCGGTTAATCATTCGATGAGAATCAATTACAATCATGTAATAAGCCATTCTGAGCTTACAAATTATCGAATCGGTCAACCACTCGATGAGAATCAGCTACAATCACGTAACAAGCCATTCTTAGCTTACAAATCACCGAATCGATTAACTGTTCGATGAGAATCAGCTACAATCATGTAACAAGCCATTTTGAGCTTACAAATCACCGAATCGATCAACCATTCGATGAGAATCAATTACAGTCATGTAACAAGCCATTCTTAGCTTACAAATCATCGTATCAGTCAACCGTTCGATGAGAATCAATAACAATAATGTAACAAGCTATTCTGAACTTACAAATTATTGAATCGGTCAATCATTTGATGTGAATCAATTACAATCATGTAATAAGCCATTCTGAGCTTACAAATCACCAAATCGGTCAACCGTTCGATGAGAATCAATTACAATCACATAATAAGTCATTCTGAGCTTACAAATCACTGAACCGGTCAACCATTCTAAGAGAATAAATTGTTAGAGTAATTATATTTTACACTTATTAATTAAATCACTTCAGTTTAATTAATTAATTAATTTATTACTCTATTTTCTTAAGCTATCTCTTAGATGCATAGTTGGGCTACCTCTCCCTCCACACCCGGATGATAGTGGGAGGGGGAGTGTTTGAGCAATAGAGAGCTATATATCTGCAAGATCAGATAACCAACCGAGCCGGAGTAGATGCAGGTCCAATGACTAGTAAGTGGTGGAAAAAATGAGATTCTGTTGCAGAAGCCTAGGCTATTCTAAAGGGCAACTTCATTAGAGCTCAACCCCTTTATTTAGAATTACCCATCCTTTTCTTTAAGAGTAATGGTGATCGATCTCAGCCCGAGAAGTCAATCCGCTTATAATTCATATCTTTAATAATTATAATGCGCAACCTAGTTTTTTGAAACTTTAGTGTTTTGTTCACCTTTATAGGTTGAACTTTGCAAATATTTTTTCATTAATTTGGATCATAATTTTGCTGTCACATTTTGAGTAACTTCTGAGTTTTGCCTTTTGCTTCTTTCTGCTTCTCTCCTGTAACAGGTTATTTGCATGTCAGTATTCTTGGCGTTCTGTGGATTTGTATCTCTCAAATCCTACATAAATAACAATCACGTAACAAGTCATTCTAAGCTTACAAATCACCGAATCGGTCAACCGTTTGATGAGAATCAATTACAATTATGTAACAAGCCATTTTGAGATCACAAATAATCGAATCAGTCAACCATTTGATAAGAATCAGCTACAATCACGTAAGAAGCCATTATGAGCTTACAAATCATCCAATCAATCAACCGTTTGATGAGAAGCAACTACAATCATGTAACAAATGATTGTGAGCTTATAAATCACTGAATTAGTCAACCGTTTGATGAGAATCACTTACAATCACGTAACAAGCCATTTTAAACTTACAAATTACTAAATTTGTCAACCGTTCGATGAGAATCAGCTACAATCATGTAACATGCCATTCTGAGCTCATAAATCACCGAATCCAACCGCTCGATGAGAATCAGCTACAATCAATATAACAAGCCATTCCGAGCTTCCAAATCACTTAATCAATCAACCGTTTGATGAGAATTAGTTACAATCATGTAACAAGCCAGTCTGACTTTACAAATCACTGGATTGGTCACCAGTTTGATGAGAATCAATTACAATCACGTAACAAGCCATTCTAAGTTTACAATCACGTAACAAGCCATTCTAATCTTACAAATCAATGAATTGGTCAACCGTTCGATGAAAATTACCTACAATCAAGTAACAACCCATTCAGAGCTTACAAATCACCGAATCGGTCAACGATTCGATGAGAATCAACTACAATCACGTAACAAGCCATTATGAGATTATACATCAACAAATCGGTCAACCGTTTGATGAGAATCAATTACAATCACATAACAATGCATTCTGAGCTTACAAATCACCGAATTGGTCAACCGTTTGATTATAATTAATTAAATCACATAACAAGCCATTTTCAGCTTACAAATGACCAAATCGGTCAACCGTTCGATGACAATCAGCTACAATCATGTAACAAATGATTGTGAACCTATAAATCATCGAATTGGTCAACTACTCGATGAGAATCAGCTACAATCACATAGCAAGCCATTTTGACCTTACAAATAACTGGATCAGTCAACCGTTTGATGAGAAATAGCTACAATCATGTAACAAGCTAGTCTGACTTTACAAATCACTGAATCAGTTACCAGTTCAATGAGAATCAATTAAAATCCTGTAACATGCCATTCTGAGCTTACAAATCACTAAATAGGTCAACCGTTCAGTGAGAATCAAGTACAATCACATAACAAGCTATTCTGAGCTTACAAAACACTGAATTGGTCAAGCATTCGATGAGAATTAGCTATAATCATGTAACAAGCTATTTTGAGCTAACATATCACTGAATCGGTCAACCGTTTGATGAAAATCAATTACAATCATGTAACAGGCCATTCTGAGTTTACAAATCACCAAATCGGTCAACTGTTTGATGAGAATACATTAGAATCACGTAACAAGCCATTCTGAGCTTACAAATCATAGAAATTGGTCAATCGTTCGATGAGAATAATCTACAATCATGTAACAAGCAGAATTTTGAGATTACAAATCACCGAATCGGTCAACCGTTTGTTGAGAATCAACTAAAATCATGTAACAAGCCATTCTGAGATTATAAGTCACCAAATCGGTCAACCGTTCGATGAGAATCAATTACAATCACATAACAAGCCATGAAACTAGTCAACCGTTTGATGATAATCAATTATAATCATGTAACAAGCCATTTTGAGCTTACAAATGACCAAATCGGTTGACCTTTCGGTGAGAATCAATTACAATCTTGTAACAAGTCATTCTGAGCTTACAAATCACCAAATCGGTCAACCTTTTGATGAGAATCAACTACAATCACGTAACAAGCCATTTTGCGCTTACAAATCACCGAATCGGTCAACCATTCGATGAGAATCAATTAAAATCACATAACAAGCCATTCTGAGCTTACAAATCACTGAACCATTAAGTTATTTATTACTCTATTTTCTTAAGCTATCTCTTAGATGCATTATAATTAATATCTCTTAGACTTTAAGGTTTTGTTCACCTTTATAGGTTGAACCTTGTAAATCTCTTTTCATTAACTTGCATCATCATTTTGCTCTCACATTTTGAGTAACTTCTGAGTTTTGCCTTTTGCTTCTTTTTGCTTCTCTCCTGTAACAAGTTATTTGCATGCAAGTATTCTTGTTGTTCTATGGATTTGTATCTCTCAAATGTTACATAAATAACAATCGTGTAACAAGCCATTCTGAGCTTACAAATCACCAAATCGGTCAACCGTTCGATGAGAATCAATTACAATTACGTAACAAACTATTATGAGAATCACTGAATCAGTCAACCATTTGATAAGAATCAGCTACAATCACGTAACAAGTCATTCTGAGCTTACAAATCATCCAATCAGTCAACCGTTCAATGAGCATTAGCTACAATCATGTAACAAATGATTGTGAGCTTATAAATCACCGAATCGGTCAACCGTTTGATGAGAATCACCTACAATCACGTAACAAGCCATTTTAAGCTTATAAATCATTGAATCGGTCAACCGTTCGATGAGAATCAGCTACAAGCATGTAACAAGCCACTTTGAGCTTATAAATCACCGAATCGGTCAACCGCTCGATGAGAATCAGCTACAATCACATAACAAGCCATTCTGAGCTTACAAATCACCAAATTGGTCAACCGTTCGATGAGAATCAACTACAATTAGGTAACAAGCCATTTTGAGCTTACAAATCACCGAATAGGTCAACCATTCGGTGAGAATCAATTACAATCATGTAACAAGTCATTCTGAACTTACAAATCACTGAATCGGTCAACCATTCGATGAGAATCAGTTAAAATCTCGTAGCAAGCCATTCTGAGCCTACAAATCATCGAATCGGTCAATCATTTGATGAGAATCAATTAAATAGTAACAAGCCATTTTGAGCTTACAAATCACCGATCGGTCAACCGTTCGATGAGAATACATTATAATCACGTAACAAGCCATTCTGAGCTTACAAATCATAGAATTGGTCAACCGTTTGATGAGAATAATCTACAATCACATAACAAGCTAAATTCAGAGCTTACAAATCACTAAATCGGTCAACCATTTGATGATAATCAACTACAATCAGGTAACAAGCCATTCTGAGGTTATAGATCACCAAATCGGTCAACCGTTCGATGATAATCAATTAGAATCACATAACAAGCCATTCTAAGCTTAAAAATCACCAAATTAGTTAACTGTTCAATCAGAATCAATTATAATGATGTAACAAGTTATTTTTAGCTTACAAATGACCAAATCAATCAACCGTTTGATGAGAATTAATTACAAATCACTAAATCGGTTCAACCATTCGATGAGAATCAATTACAATCATGTAACAATCCATTCTAAGCTTACAAATCATCGAATCGGTCAACAGTTCGATGAGAATAAATAAAAATAATGCAACAAGCCATTTCACTTGTTACATCATTCTAATTGATTCTCATCGATTCTTATCGAACAGTTGACCAATTCGGTGATTTGTGTAAGCTCACAATGGCTTGTTACGTGATTGTAATTGATTCTTATCGAACGGTTGACCGATTCAGTGATTTGTAAGCTCAAAATGACTTGTTACGTGATTGTAGCTTATTCTCATCAAATGGTTGACCGATTTGGTGATTTGTAAGCTCATAATGGCTTGTTACGTGATTGTAATTGATTCTCATCGAACGGTTGACCGATTTGATGATTTGTAAGCTCAAACTGGCTTGTTACGTGACTGTAATTGATTCTCATGAAATGGTTGACCAACTCAGTGATTTGGAAGCTTAGAATGGCTTGTTACGTGATTATAATTGATTCTCATCCAATCATTGACCGATTCAGTGATTTGTAAGCTTAGAATAGCTTGTTACATGATTGTAGCTGACTATCATCGAACGGTTGACCAATTCGGTGATTTCTAAGCTCATAATGGCTTGTTAGGTGATTGTAATTGATTCTCATCGAACGGTTGACCGATTCAGTGATTTGTAAGATCAGAATGGCTTTTTACGTGATTGTAATGTATTCAGTGATTTGTAAGCTCACAATCACTTATTATGTGATTGCAATTGATTCTGATCAAATGGTTAACCAATTCGGTGATTTGTAAGCTTAGAATGGCTTGTTACGTGATTGTAATTGTTTCTCATCAAACGGTTGACCAATTTAGTGATTTATAAGCTCAGAATGGCTTGTTATGTGATTGTAGCTAATTCTCATCGAACGATTAACCGATTCAGAGATTTGTAAGCTTAGAATGGCTTGTTAAGTGATTGTAGCTCATTCTCATTGAACGGTTGACCGATTTGGTAATTTCTAAGTTCAACAATCATTGAATCAGTCAGCCTTTCGATGATAATCAACTACAATCATGTAACAAGCCATTTTGAGCTTATAAATCACCAATTCGGTCAACCATTCGATGAGAATCAATTCCAATCATGTAACAAGTCATTTTGAGCTAACAAATCATCGAATCGGTCAAACATTTGATGAGAATCAGCTACAATCATGTAACAAGCTATTATGAGCTTACAAATAATCAAATCAGTCAACTGTTTAATGAGAATCAATTACAATCAGGTAACAAGCCATTCTGAGCTTACAAATCACCAAATCAGTCAATCATTCGATGAGTATCAGATACAATCACGTAAAAAGCCATTCTAAGTTTATAAATCACTGAATCGGTTAACCGTTTGATGAGAATCAACTACAATCACATAACAAGCCATTCTAAAATTATAAATCACCGAATCGGTCAACCATTCAGTGAGAAACAATTAGAATCATGTAACAAGCTATTCTAAGTTTACAAATCATCGAATCAGTCAACCATTTGATGAGAATCAATTACAATCACATAAAAAGCCATTCTTAGCTTACAAATCATCAAATCAAAGAACTGTTTGATAAGAACCAATTACAATCATGTAACAAGCCATTTTGAGCTTACAAGTCACTAAATTGATCAACTATTCAATGAGAATCAATTACAATTACGTAAAAATCCATTCTGAGCTTACAAATCATTGAATCAGTTAACCATTCGATGAGAATAAGCTACAATCATGTAACAAGCCATTATGTGTTTACAAATAATCGATTCGGTCAACCGTAGAAAGAGAATTAGCTATAATCACGTAACAAGACATTTTGAGATTACAAAACACCTAATCGGTCAACCGTTCGATGATAATCAGCTACAATAACGTAACAAGCCATTATGAGCTTACAAATCATCGAATCGCTCAACCATTTTAT
This sequence comes from Chamaecyparis obtusa, assembly GCA_027943335.1. Lineage (NCBI taxonomy): Eukaryota > Viridiplantae > Streptophyta > Pinopsida > Cupressales > Cupressaceae > Chamaecyparis > Chamaecyparis obtusa. The sequence continues at coordinate 7,748,173 of BSBK01000740.1, read as the reverse complement.
GAGTGTCAATTATAATTATGTAACAAGCCATTTTGAGCTGACAAATCACTGAATCAATCAAACATTCGATGAGAATCAGCTACAATCACGTAACAAGCCATTCTAAGCTTACAAATCACTGAATCGGTTAACCGTTCGATGAGAATCAGCTACAATCATGTTGCAAGCCATTCTGAGCTTTCAAATCACAAAATCAGTTAACCATTGAATGAGGATCAACTACTATCACGTAACAAGCCATTCTGAGCTTACAAATCATTGAATCGGTCAACCATTTAATGAGAATCAGCTACAATTATGTAACAAGCCATTTTGAGCTTAAAAATCACCGATTCAGTCAACCACTCGATGAGAATAAATTCCAATCATGTAACAAGCTATTCTAGGCTTACAAATCACCGAATCAGTAAACTGTTCGATGCGAATCAATTAAAATCATAACAAGCCATTCTTAACTTACAAATCATTAAATCAGTCCACCATTTGATGAGAATTAGCTACCATCAGGTAACGAGACATTCTGAGCTTAAAAATCACCGACTCAGTCAACCGTTCGATGAGGATCAGCTACAATCATGTAACAAGCCATTCTGAGCTTACAAATCATTGAATTGATCAAAAGTTCAATGAGAATCAGCTACAATCATGTAAGTAGCCATTCTAAGCTTACAATTCACCGAATTGGTCAACCATTCGATGAGAATCAATTAAAATCACGTAACAAGTCATTATAAATGATTGAATTGGTCAACAGTTCAATGAAAATTAACTACAATAAAGTGACAAGCCATTTTGAGCTTACAAATCAGTGAATTGGCCAAGTGTTCGATGAGAATCAACTACAATCACGTAACAAGCCATTCTGAGCTTACAAATCACCGAATCAGTCAACCGTTCGATGAGAATCAATTACAATCACATAACAAGCCATTCTGAGCTTACAAATCACTAACTTGGTCAACAGTTCAATGAAAATCAGCTACAATCATGTAACAAGCTATTTTGAGCATACAAATCATCGAATCGGTCAACCGTTCGATGAGAATCAATTACAATCACGTAACAAGCCATTATGAGCTTACAAATCACTGAATTGGTCAAGAGTTCGATGAGAGTCAGCTCCAATCACGTAACAAGCCATTTTGAGCTTACAAATCACTGAATCAGCCAAGCGTTCGATGAGAATCAACTACAATCACGTAACAAGCAATTTTGAGCTTACAAATAACTGAATCAGTCAATCATTCGATGATAATCAGCTACAATCACCTCACAAGCCATTTTGAGCTTACAAATCACCGAATTGGTCAACTGTTTGATGACAATCAATTACAATCACGTAACAAGCTATTTTGAGCTTACAAATCACCAAATCGGTCAACAGTTTGATGACAATAAGCTACAATCACGTAACAAACCCTTATGAGCTTACAAATTAATGAATTGATCAACCCTTCGATGAGAATCAATTACAATCACGTAACAAGCCATTCTAAGCTTACAAATAACTGAGTCAGTCAACAATTCGATGAGAATCAACTACAATCACGTAACAAGCCATTTTGAGCTTACAAATTATAGAAACGATCAACTGTTCGATGAGAATCAGCTACAATTATGTAACAAGTCATTATGAGCTTACAAATCACCAAATAAGTCAACTGTTCGATTCGAATCAGCTACAATCACCTAACAAGCCATTATGAGAATACAAATCACTGAATCGCTCAACCGTTTGATGAGAATTAGCTACAATCACGTAACAAGCCATTTTGAGCTTAGAAATCACCGACTTGGTCAACCATCGATGAGAATCAATTACAATCACATAACGAGCTATTCTGAGCTTTCAAATCATTGAATCGGTCAATGATTCGATGAGAATAAATTACAATCATGTAACAAGCCATTCTGACCTTTCAAATCACTGAATAAGTCAATCTCTTGATGAGAATCAATTATAATCATGTGATAAGCATTTCAAGCTTACAAATCATTGATTCGGTCAACCGTTTGATGAGAATCAGCTACAATCAAGTAACAAGGCATTCTGAGCATACAAATTATTGAATTGGTCAACCATTCGATGAGAATCAATTACAATCATGTAACACGCCATTTTGAGCTTATAAATCATTGAATTGGTCAACCTTTCGATGAGAATCAGCTACAATCATGTAACAAGGTATTCTTAGCTTACGAATCATCGAATCAGTTAACCGTTGGATGAGAATCAGCTAAAATCATGTAACAAGTCATTCTGAGCTTATAAATCACCGAATCGGTCAATCATTCGATGAGAATTAATTACAATCACGTAACAAGCCATTTTGGGCTTACAAATCACTGAATTGGTCAACAGTTTGATGAGAATCAGCTACAATCACGTAACAAGTCATTATGACCTTACAAATCACCGAATTGGTCAACTGTTTGATGAGAATCAACTACAATCATGTAACAAGCTCTTCTGAGGTTTCAAATCACTGAATTAGTCAACCATTCGATAAGAATAGATTACAATAACGTAACAAGCAATTCTAATCTTAGAAATCATAGAATCAGTCAACCTTTTGATTAGAATCAGTTACAATCACATAATAAGCCATCGACTCATTCAACTGTTTGATGAGAGTTAGCTACAATCACGTAACAAGTCATTTTGACCTGACAAATCATCGAATCGGTCAACCGTTTGATGAGAATCAGCTACAATTATGAAACAAGCCAATTAGAGATTACAAATAACCAAATCGGTCAATGATTATCTGAGAATCAATTACAATCACGCAACAAGCCATTTTGAGCTTACAAATCAATGAATCGGTCAACCGTTTCATGAGAATCAATTACAATAACATAGAAAGTGAGTTTGAGCTTACAAATCACCGAATCGGTCAACCGTTTGATGAGAATTAGATACCATCACGTAACAAGCCATTCTGAGCTTACAAATCACCGAATACATTAACCATTCGATGAGAATCAGTTGAATCATGTAACAAGCCATTCTGAGCTTAAAAATAACCGAATCGGTTAACCATTCGATGAGAATCAATTAGAATCATGCAACAAGCCATTCTGAGCTCACAATTCACCGAATCGGTCAACCATTCGATGAGAATCAACTACAATCACGTAACAAGCCATTTTGTGCTTACAAATCACCGAATCGGTCAACTGTTCAATGAGAATCAACTACAATCACGTAACAAGCCATTCTACACTTACAAATCACTAAATCGGTCAACCGTTCGATGAGAATCAATTAAAATTAATAAGTGTAAAATACAATTACTCTAACAATTTATTCTTTGAGAATGGTTCACCGGGTCAGTGATTTGTAAGCTCAGAATGGCTTCTTACATGATTGTAATTGATTCTCATCGAACGGTTGATCGATTCAGTGATTTGTAAGCTTAGAATGGCTTGTTATGTGATAGAAGTTGATTCTCATCGAACGGTTAATTGATTTAGTGATTTGTAAGCTCAGAATGGCTTGTTACATTATTGTAGTTGATTCTCATCGAACGGTTCATCGATTCGATGATTTGTAAGCTCATAATGGCTTGTTACATGATTGTAACTAATTTTTATCAAACGGTTGACTGATTTGGTGATTTGTAAGCTCAGAAAGGCTTGTTACAGGATTGTAATTGATTCTCGTCGAACGGTTGACCGATTTGGTCATTTGTAAGCTCAAAATATCTTGTTACGTGATTATAATTGATTCTCATCGAATGATTGACCGATTCTGTGATTTGTAAGCTCAAAATAGCTTTTTACGTAATTGTAATTGATTCTCATCGAACGGTTGACCGATTCAGTGATTTGTAAGCTTAGACAGGCTTGTTACGTGATTATAGGTGATTCTCACCGAACGGTTGACCGATTCGATGATTTATAAGCTCACAATCATTTGTTACGTGATTGTAGCTGATTCTCATCGAACGGTTCACCGATTGGATGATTTGTCAGCTCAGAATAGCTTGTTACGTGATTGTAGCTGATTCTTATCAAATGGTTGGTTGATTCAATGATTGCTAAGCTCAAAATGGCTTGTTACGTAATTGTAATTGATTTTCATCGAACGGTTGACAGATTCGGTGATTTCTAAGCTCAGAATGAATTGTTACGTGATTTTTATTTATGTAAGATTTCAGAGATACAAATCCACAGAACGCCACGAATACTGCATGCAAATAACCTTTTACAAGAGAGAAGCAGAAATAAGCAAAAGGCAAAACTCAAAAGTTACTCAAAATGTGAAAGCAAAATTATGATCCAAGTTAATGAAAAAAGATTTACAAGGTTCAACCTATAAAGGTGAACAAAACCCTAAAGTCTAAAAAAACTAGGTTACACATTATAATTAATAAAGATATTAATTATAATGCACCTAAGATGCTTAAGAAAATAGAGTAATAAATAACTTAATTAATTAAACCGAAGTGATTTAATTAATAAGTGTAAAATATAATTACTCTAACAATTTATTCTCTTAGAACGGTTGATCGGTTCAGTGATTTGTAAGTTCAGAATGGCTTGTTATATGATAGTAATTGATTCCCATCGAACGGTTGACCGGTTCGGTAATTTGTAAGCTTAGAAAAGCTTGTTACGTGATTGTAGTTGACTCTCATCGAATAGTTGACTGATACGGTGATTTGTAAGCTAAGAATGGCTTGTTACATGATTGTAATTGATTCTCATCGAATGGTTGATCGATTCGGTGATTTGTAACCTCAGAATGACGACAACATGATTGTAGCTAATTCTTATTGAATAGTTGACCGATTTGGTGATTTGTAAGCTAAGAATGACTTTCTATGTGACTGTAGCTGATTCTCATCGAACGATTGACCGATTTAGTGATTTGTAAAATTAGAATCGCTTGTTACATAATTTTAGATAATTCTCATTGAACAGTTGACCGACTCCATGATTTCTAAGCTCAGAATGGCTTATTACATGATTGTAATTCATTCTCATCGAATGATTGACTGATTCAATGATGTGTAAGCTCAGAATGGCTTGTTACGTTATTGTTATTGATTCCCATCGAACGATTGACCGATTCGGTGATTTGTAAGCTCAGAATGGATTGTTACATGATTGTAATTGATTCTCATCAAACTGTTCACCGATTCAGTGATTTATAAGCTCAAAATGACTTGTTATGTGATTGTAGCTGATTCTCATCGAAGGGTTGACCGATTTGGTAATTTGTAACCTCAGAATGGCTTGTTACGTGATTGTAATTGATTTTGATCGAAAGGTTAACCTATTCGGTGATTTGTAAGCACAAAATGGCTTATTACGTGATTATTGTTGATTCTCATCGAATGGTTGACCGATTCCGTGATTTGTCACCTCAGCTTGTTACGTAATTTTAATTGATTCTCATCAAACAGTTGACTGATTCGGTGATTTGTAAGTGTCGAATGGCTTGTTACATGATTGTAGTTGATTCTCATTGAATGGTTGACCGATTTAGTGATTTGTAAGCTCAGAATGGCTTGTTAAATTATTGTAGCTGATTCTAATTGAACGGTTGACCGATTCGGTGATTTGTAAGCTCAGAATGACTTGTTAAGTGATTGTAATTAATTCTCATCAGATGGTTGACCGATTTTGTGATTTATAGGCTCATAATGGCTTGTTACAAGATTGTAATTGATTCTCATCGAACGGTTGACCGATTTGGTCATTTGTAAGCTCAAAATAGCTTGTTACATGATTATAATTGATTCTCATCGAACGGTTGACCGATTCGATGATTTGTAAGCTCAGAATGTCTTGTTATGTGATTGTAATTGATTCTCATCAAACGGTTGACCAATTTCATGATCTATAACCTCAAAATGGCTTGTTACGTGATTGTATTTGATTTTCATCGAAAGGTTGACCGATTTGGTGATTTGTAAGCTCTGAATGGGTTGTTACCTGATTGTAGCTGATTCCTATTGAACGGTTGACCGATTTAATGATTTGTAAGATTAGAACAGCTTGTTACGTGATTTTAGCTAATTTTTAGAATGGTTTGTTACATGATTTTAGCTGATTCTCAACAAACGGTTGACCGATTCAGTGATTTGTATGCACAGAATGGCTTGTTATGTGATTGTAGATTATTCTTATCAAACGGTTGACCAATTCTATGATTTGTAAGCTCAGAGTGGCTTGTTACATGATTGTAATGTATTCTCATCGAACGGTTGACCGATTCGGCTATCTGTAAGCTCAGAATGCTTTTTACATGATTGTAATTGATTCTCATCAAACAGTTGACCAATTTGGTGATTTGTAAGCTCAAAATGGCTTGTTACATGATTGTACCTGATTCTCATCAAATGGTTGACCAATTCAATGATTTGTAAGGTTAGAATGTCTTGTTACATGATTGTAATTGATTCTCACCAAACGGTTGACCTATTCGGTGATTTGTAAGCTCAGAATGGCTTTTTACCTAATTGTAGTTGATTCTCATTGAATGGTTGACCGATTCAGTGATTTGTAAGCTCAGAATTGCTTGTTACATGATTGTAATTGATTCTCACCAAACGGTTGACCTATTCGGTGATTTGTAAGCTCACAATGGCTTGTTACGTGATTGTAGCTGATTCTCATCGAATAGTTGACCAATTTAGTGATTTGTAAGCTCAAAATGGCTTGTTACATTATTGTAATTGATTCTCATTGAACTGGTGACCGATTTAATGATTTTTAAGATCAGATTGGCTTGTTACATGATTGTACTTGATTCTCATCGAACAGTTGACTGATTTAGTGATTTGTAAGCCAAGAATGGCTTGTTATGTGATTGTAGCTAATTGTCATCGATTGGTTGACCGATTCAGTGACTTATAAGCTCAAAATAGCTTGTTACATGATTGTAGCTGATTCTCATCGAACGGTTGACCAATTCAGTGATTTGTAAGCTTAGAATGCCTTGTTACATGATTATAATTGATTCTCATCGAACAGTTGATAGATTCGATGATTTGTAAGCTCAGAATGGCTTGTTACATGATTGTAGCTGATTCTCATCGAATGGTTGATCGATTTAGTGATTTGTAAGCTTAGAATTGTTACATGATTGTAATTGATTCTCACCAAACGGTTGACCTATTCGGTGATTTGTAAGATCACAATGGCTTGTTACATGATTGTAGCTGATTCTCATCGAATAGTTGACCAATTTGGTGATTTGTAAGCTCAGAATGGCTTGTTATGTTATTGTAATTGATTCTCATCAAATTGGTGACCGATTTAATGATTTTTAAGGTCAGATTGGCTTGTTACATAATTGTACCTGATTCTCATCAAACGGTTGACCGATTTAGTGATTTGTAAGCTAAGAATGGCTTGTTATGTGATTGTAGCTGATTCTCATCGAGTGGTTGACCGATTCGGTGACTTATAAGCTCAAACTGGCTTGTTACATGATTGTAGCTGATTCTCATCGAACTGTTGACCGATTCAGTGATTTGTAAGTTTAGAATGGCTTGTTAGGTGACTGTAATTGATTATCATCGAATGGTTGACAGATTCGATGATTTGTAAGCTCAGAATGGTTTGTTACATGATTATTATTTATTTAGGATTTGAGAGATAAAAATCCATAGAACGCCAAAAATACCTATTTGCAAATAACCTGTCACAAAGAGAAGCAGAAAGAAGCAAAAGGCAAAACTTAGAAGTTACTCAAAATGTGAGAGCAAAATTATGATCCAAGTTCATGAAAAAAGATTTACAAGGTTCAACCTATATAGGTGAACAAAACTCTAAAATCTAAAAAATCTAAGTTGCACATTATAATTAATAAATATATTAATTATAATGCACTTAAGAGATAGCTTAAGAAAATAGAGTAATAAATAACTTAATTAATTAAACCGAAGTGATTTAATTAATAAATTTAAAATATAATTATAGTAACAATTTATTCTCTGAGAATGGTTGACCGGTTCAGTGATTTGTAAGCCTACAATGGCTTCTTACGTGATTGTAATTGATTCTCATCGAACAGTTGATCGATTCGATGATTTGTAACTTTAGAATGACATGTTATGTGATAGAAGGTTATTCTCATCGAACAGTTGATTGATTCAGTGATTGTAATTGATTCTCACTGAATGGTTGACCTTTTCGATGATTTATAATCTAACAATGGCTTGTAACGTGATTGTAGCTGATTCTCATCGAACGGTTGACCAATTCGGTGATTTGTAAGCTTAGAAAGGCTTGTTACATGATTGTTATTGATTCTCATCGAACTGGTGACCGATTCAGTGATTTGTAAAGTCAGACTAGCTTGTTACATGATTGTAGCTGATTCTCATCGAACGGTTGACTAATTCAGTGATTTGTAAGCTCAGAATAGCTTGTTATGTGATTGTAGCTAATTCTCATTGAGTGGTTGACCGATTTGATGATTTATAAGCTCAGAATGACTTGTTACATGATTGTAGCTGATTCTCATCAAACTGTTGACTGATTCAGTGATTTGTTAGCTTAGAATGGCTTGTTACGTGATTGTAGGTGATTCTCATCGAACGGTCCAATTCATTGATTTAGAAGCTGACAATCATTTGTTACATCATTGTAGTTGATTCTTATCAAACGGCTGACCAATTAGATGATTTGTAGCTCAGAATGGCTTGTTACGTACTTGTAATTGATTCTCATCAAATAGTTGACCGATTCGGTGATTTGTAAGCTTAGAATGACTTGTTACGTGATTGTTATTTATGTAGGATTTGAGAGATACAAATCTACAAAATGCTAAGAATACCTACATACAAATAACATGTTACAGGAGAGAAGCATGACTTGCTACGTGATTGTAGCTGATACTTATCAAATGGTTGACTGATACGGTGATTTGTAAGCTCAGAATAGCTTGTTATGTACTTGTAATTGATTCTCATCGAACGGTTGGCCGATTCGATGATTTGTAAGCTCAGAATGACTTGTTACGTGATTGTAATTGATTCTCATCAAACGGTTGACCGATTCAGTGATTTGTAAGCTTAGAATGACTTGTTATGTCATAGAAGTTGATTCTCATCGAACGGTTGATTGATTTGGTGATTTGTAAGCTCAAAATGGCTTGTTACGTGATTGTAGCTGACTCTCATCGAATGGTTGACTGATACGGTGATTTGTAAGCTCAGAATGGCTTGTTACAAGATTGTAATTGATTCTCAACGAATGGTTGACCGATTCGATGATTTGAAAGCTCAAAATAGCTTGTTACATGATTGTAGTTGATTCTCATCGAACAGTTGACTGACTCCATGATTTGCACCCTCAGAATGACTTATTACATGATTGTAATTGATTCTCATCGAATGATTGACCGATTCAGTGATTTGTAAGCTCAAAATAGCTTGTTACATTATTGTTATTGATTCTCATCAAACAGTTGACCGATTCAGTGATTTGTAAGCTAAGAATGATTGTTATGTGATTGTAATTGATTCTCATCGAACGATTGACCGATTTAGTGATTTATAAGCTCAGAATGGCTTATTATGTTATTGTAGCTGATTCTCATCGAATAGTTGACCGATTTCATAATTTGTAAGCTCAGAATGACTTGTTACGTGATTGTAATTGATTCTCACCGAAAGGTTGACCTATTCGGTGATTTGTAAGCACATAATGGCTTATTACGTGATTGTTGCTGATTCTCATCGAATGGTTGACCGATTCAGTGATTTGTCAACTCAAAATGGCTTGTTACATAATTGTAATTGATTCTGATCGAAGGGTTGACCGATTCGGTGATTTGTAAGTGCAGAATGACTTGTTACGTGATTTTAGTTTCATTCTCATCAAACAGTTGACCGATTCACTGATTTGTAAGCTCAGAATGGCTTGTTATGTTATTGTAGCTAATTCTCATCGAATAGTTCACCAATTCGGTGATTTTTAAGCTCAGAATGGCTTGTTAAAAGATTATAATTGATTCTCATCGAATGGTTGACCGATTTGGTCATTTGTAAGCTCAAAATGGCTTATTACATGATTATAATTGATTCTCATCGAACGGTTGATCGATTCGGTGATTGGTAAGCTCAGAATGACTTGTTATGTGATTATAATTGATTCTCATTGAACGGTTAACCGATTTGGTGATCTATAACCTTAGAATGACTTGTTACATGATTGTAGTTGATTCTCATCAAATGGTTGACTGATTCGGTGATTTGTAAGCTCTAAATGTGTTGTTACCTTATTGTAGGTGATTCTAATCGAACAGTAGACCAATTTGGTGATTTGCAAGATCAGAATGGCTTGTTGCATGGTTGTAATCAATTCTCATTGAACGGTTGACCGATTCGGTGATTGGCTTGTTATGTGATTGTAATTAATTCTCATCGAATGGTTGACCAATTCTATGATTTGTCAGCTCAGAATGGCTTGTTACATGATTTTAGCTAATTCTCAACAAACGGTTAGCCGATTCAGCAATTTGTAAGCTCAAAATAGCTTGTTACATAATTGTAGATTATTCCCATCGAACGATTGACTAATTCTATGATTTGTAACCTCAGAATGGCTTGTTACATGATTGTAATGTAACCAGTCACTGAATCAGTCAACAATTTGATGAGAATCAGCTAGAATCATGTAACAAGTCAGTCCAACCTTACAAATCACTGAATCAGTCACCAGTTCGATGAAAATCAATTACAATAATGTAAAAAGCTATTCTGAGCTTACAAATCACCAAATTGGTCAACCATTCGATGAGAATCAGCTACAATCACATAGCAAGTCATTCTGAGCTTACAAGTCATTGAATCGGTCAACCGTTTGATGAGAATCAATTACAATCATGTAACAAGCTATTTTGAGCTTACAAATCACTAAATCAGTCAACCGTTTGATGAGAATATATTACAATCATGTAACAAGCTATTTTGAGCTTACAAATCATGGAATTGGTCAACCGTTTGATGAGAATCATCTACAATCATGTAACAAGCTAGTCTTACCATAAAAATTACTGAATCGGTCACCAGTTTGATGATAATCAATTACAATCACATAACAAGCCATTCTGAGCTTACAAATCATCGAATTGGTCAACCGTGTGAGGAGAATCAGCTACAATCACGTAACAAATCATTCTGAGCTTACAAATCACCGAATAGGTCAATTGTTCTGTGAGAATCAATTACAATCATGTAACAAGCCATTCTGAGCTTACAAATAATTGAATCGGTCAACCATTCAATGAGAATCAACTACAATCATGTAACAAGCCATTCTAAGCTTACAAATTACTGAATCGGTCAACTATTTGATGAGAATTGATTACAATCATGTAACAAGCCATATTAACTTACAAATCACTGAATTGGTCAACCATTTGATGAGAATCAATTACAATCACGCAATAACCCAGTCAAAGCTTACAAATCATCGAATCAATCAACCATTCGATGATAATCAACTTCTATCACATAATAAGCCATTCTAATCTTACAAATCACTGAATTGGTCAATCGTTTGGTGAGAATCAATTACAATCACGTAACAAGCCATTCTGAGCTTACAAATCACTGACTCGGTCAACCGTTTGATGAGAATCAATTATATGATGGTAACAAGCCATTTTGAGCTTACAAATGAGCAAATCGATCAACCGTTCGATGAGAATCAATTACAATCCTGTAACAAGCCATTCTAAACTTACAAATCAACAAATCAGTCAACCATTTGATGATGAAAATTAATTACAGTCACGTAACAAGCCATTTTGAGCTTACAAATCATCGAATTGGTCAACCGTTCGAAGAGAATCAACTACAATATTGTAATAAGCCATTCTGAGCTTACAAATCATTGAATTGGTCAACCATTCGATGAGAATCAATTATAATCATGTAACAAGCCATTGTGAGCTTACAAATCATTGAATCGGTCAACTGTTCGATGAGAATCAGCTAAAATCATGTAACAAGCCATTCAGAGCTTATAAATCCTCGAATCGGTCAACCACTTGATGAGAATCAGCTACACTCATGTAACAAGCCAGTTTGACCTTACAAATCACTGAATCGATCACTGACTCACTGAAAATCATTTACAATCACGTAACAAGCCATTTTGAGCTTACAAATCACCAAATTCATCAACCGTTCCATGAGAATCAGCTACAATCATGTAACAAGCCATTCTAAGCCTACAAATTACCAAATCGGTTAACCATTTGATGGGAATACATTAAAATCATGTAACAAGCCATTCTAAGCTTACAAATCATAGAATTGGTCAACCGTTCGATGAGAATAATCTACAATCACGTACCAAGCCATTCTGAGCTTACAAATAATTGAATCGGTCAACTGTCTATTGAGAATCAGGTAAAATCATGTAACAAGCCATTCTGAGCTTACAAATCATAGAGGATTGAGAATCAACTACAATCACGTAACAAGCCATTCTGAGCTTACAAATTATAGAATCGGTCAACCACTCAATGAGAATCAGCTACAATCACGTAACAAGTTATTTTGACCTTACAAATCACCGAATCGGTCAACGGTTTGATGAGAATCAATTACAATCATGTAACAAGCTATTTTGACCTTACATATCACCGAATCAGTCAACCGTTCGATGAGAATATATTACAATCACTTAACAAACCATTTTGAGTTTAGAAATCACGGAATTGGTCAACCGTGTGATGAGAATAATCTACAATCACGTAACAAGCCATTTGAGCTTACAAATCATCGAATCGGTCAACCGTTTGTTGAGAATCAGCTAAAATCATGTAACAATCCATTATGAGCATACAAATCACTGAATCGGTCAACCGTTCGATGAGAATCAATAACAATAATGTAACAAGCCATTCTGAGCTTACAAATCACTGAATCAATCAATCATTCAATAAGAATCAATTACAATCACGTAACAAGTCATTCTGAGCTTACAAATCACAGAATCAATCAACTGTTCGATGAGAATCAACTTGTATAACATAACAAGTGATTCTATGCTTACAAATCACCGAATCGATCAATCGTTTGATGAGAATCAATTACAATCACATAACAAGTCATTATGAGCTTACAAATCACTGAACCGATCAACCGTTCTAAGAGAATAAATTGTTAGAGTAATTATATTTTACACTTATTAATTAAATCACTTCGGTTTAATTAATTAAGTTATTTATTACTTTGTTTTCTTAAGCTATCTCTTAGGTGCATTATAGTTAATATCTTTATTAATTATATAATGTGCAACCTAGTTTTTTAAGACTTTAGGGTTTTGTTCACCCTTACAGGTTGAACCTTGTAAATTTTTTTTATTAACATGGATCATAATTTTGCTCTCACTTTTTGAGTAACTTTTGAGTTTTACTTTTTTCTGCTTCTCTCCTCTAATAGGTTATTTGCATGCAGGTATTTTTGGCATTCTATGGATTTGTATCTCTCAAATCCTAAATAAATAACAATCACGTAACAAGGTTTTTTGAGCTTACAAATCACTGAATCGATCAATCGTTTGATGAGAATCAATTACAATTATGTAACAAGTCATTTTGAGTTTACAAATCACCCAATATGTCAAGCGTTCGGTGAGAATCAATTACAATCACATAACAAGCCATTCTGAACTTACAAATCACTAAATCGGTCAACAATTCGATGAGAATCAGCTACAATCATGTAACAAGTCATTCCGAGCTTACAAATAAATGAATCGATCAATCATTGTATGAGAATTAATTACAATCATGTAACAAGTCATTCTGAGTTTACAAATCACCGAATCGGTCAACCGTTTGATGAGCATACATTACAATCATGTAACAAGCCATTCTGAGCTTACAAATCATGGAATTGGTCAACCGTTCGATGAGAATAATCTACAATCACATAACAAGCTATTCTGAGCTTACAAATCATCGAATCGGTCAACCCTTTGATGAGAATCAACTACAATCACATAACAAGCGATTCTGCGCTTACAAATAACTGAATCGGTCAATCATTCGATGAGAATCAATTATAATTATGTAACAAGCCATTCTGAGCTGACAAATCACTGAATCGATCAACCATTCGATGAGAATCAACAACAATCATGTAGTAAGCCATTCTGAGCTTACAAATCACTGAATAGGTCAACCGTTCGGTGAGAATCAACTACAATCACGTAACAAGCCATTCTGAAGTTATAGATCACCAAATCGATCAATTGTTTGATGAGAATCAATTACATCGCTGCAGAGCCCTACTATTCTATGGGCTAGTCGATGGTAACAGCATTGGATGCAGCTCCAGCTAGAACTGATCAAGAACCATGCCAACTAATCTGATAATGGCGGCATCAGGGAGCCATAGAATAGTAGGGGCCCCGATGCAGCATCAGTTATAGCCCCGATGCAGCATCAGGGAGCCATAGAATAGTAGGGCCGGAAATAAAGAAAATGAAAGGCTCGGACCGTGGGTACAATCCTGTAACAAGCCATTCTGAGCTTATGAATTACAAAATCGGTCAACCCTTCGATGAGAATCAGCTAAAATCACATAACAAGCCATTTTGAGCTGATAAATCACTGAATCGATCAACCTTTCGATGAGAATCAATTACAATCACGTAACAATCCATTCTGAGCTTACAAATCACTGAATCAGTTAACCGTTTGATGAGAATTATCTATAATCATGTAACAAGCGATTCTGAGCTTACAAATCACTGAATTAGTCGATTGTTCGATGATAATCAGCTACAATCACGTGTTGTCATTCTGAGCTTAAACATCACTAAACCGGTCAACCGTTCTAAGAGAATAAATTGTTAGAGTAATTATATTTTACACTTATTAATTAAATCACTTCGGTTTAATTAATTAAGTTATTTATTACTCTATTTTCTTAAGTTATCTTTTAGGTGCATTATAATTAATATCTTTATTAATTATAATTTGCAACCTAGTTTCTTTAGACTTTAGGATTTTGTTCACCTTTATAGGTTGAACATTGTAAATCTTTTTTCATTAACTTGGATCATAATTTTGAGTAACTTCTGAGTTTTGCTTTTTGCTTCTTTTATGCTTCTTTCCTATAACAAGTTATTTGCATGCAGGTATAGGCATTCTGTGGATTTGTATCTCTCAAATCTTACATAAATAACAATCATGTAACAAGCCATTCTGAGCTTACAAATCACCGAATCAATCAACCGTTCGATGAGAATCAATTACAATTACGTAACAAGTCATTCTGAGCTTACAAATCATCAAATCATTCAAACATTTGTTAAAAATCAGTTACAATCACGTAACAAGCCATTCTGAGCTTACAAAATCATCCAATCGGTCAACCGTTTGATGAAAATTAGCTACAATCATGTAACAAATGATTGTGAGCTTATAAATCACCGAATCGGTCAACCGTTCGATGAGAATCACCTACTATCACATAACAAGTCATTCTAAGCTTACAAATCACTGAATCGACCAACCGTTAGATGAGAATTAGCTACAATCATGTAAGAAGTGATTTTGAACTTATAAATCACCGAAGAGGTCAACGGCTCGGAATCAGCTACAATCACATAACAAGCCATTTTAAACTTATAAATCATTGAATAAGTCAACCGTTCGATGAGAATCAACTACAATAATGTAACAAGCCAATTTGAATTTACAAATGACTGAATCGGTCACCAATTTGATGAGAATCAATTACAATCATGTAGCAAGTCATTCTGAGCTTACAAATCATCGAATTGTTCAACCGTTCGATGAGAATCAGCTATAATCACGTAACAAGCTATTCTGAGCTTACAAATCATCGAATACGTCAACCATTCGGTGAGAATTAATTACAATCACGTATCAAACCATTCTGAGCTTACAAATCACCGAATTGGTCAACCGTATGATGAGAATCAATTACAATCATGTAACAAGCCATTCTGAGCTTACAAATCATCGAATCAGTCAACCGTTCGATGAGAATACATTACAATCATGTAACAAGCTATTCTGAGATTAGAAATCATAGAATTGGTCAATCGTTCAATGAGAATAATCTACAATCATGTAACAAGCCATTCTGAGCTTACAAATCATCGAATCGGTCAACCATTTGTTGAGAATTAGCTAAAATTATGTAACAAGCCATTCTGAGCTTACAAATGATAGAATCGGTCAACCATTTGATGAGAATTAATTACAATCATATAACAAGCCATTCTGAGCTTACAAATCACTGAATCGGTCAACCATTCGATGCGAATCAACTACAATCACGTAACAAGGCATTTTGAGGTTATAGATCACCAAATCATTCAACTGTTTGATGAGAATTAATTACAATCACATAACAAGCCATTCTGAGCTTACAAATCACCAAATCGGTCAATCGTTAGATGAAAATCAACTACAATCACGTAACAAGCAATTTTACGTTTACAAATTATCAAATTGGTCAACCGTTCGATGAGAATCAATTACAATTATGTAACAAGCAATTCTTAGCTGACAAATCATCAAATCGATCAACCATTCGATGAGAATTAGCAACAATCACGTAATAAGCCATTCTGTGATTGCAAATCACCAAATAGGTCAACCTTTCGGTGAGAATCAATTACAATCACGTAACTAGCCATTCTGAGCTTACAAATTACCAAATCGAACAACTCTTCGATGAGAATCAGCTACAATCACATAACAAGTCATTCTGAGCTTATAAACCACTCAGTCGGTCAACCATTCGATGAGAATCAATTACAATCACGTAACAATCCATTCTGAGCTTACAAATCACTGAATCGGTCAACCGTTCGATGAGAATCAATAACAATAACGTAACAAGCTATTCTGGGCTTATAAATCACTGAATCGGTCAAACATTCGATGAGAATCAATTATAATCATGTAATAAGCTATTCTGAGCTTACAAATCACCTAGTCGGTCAACTCTTCAATGAGAATTATCTATAATCATTTGATGAGAATCAGCTAAAATGACGTAACAAGTCATTCTTATCTTACAAATCATCAAATCGGTCAATTATTTGGTGAGAATCAGCTACAATCATGTAACAAGCATTTCTGATGTTACAAATCATCGAATTGGTCAACCATTTTATAAGAATCAGCTACAATCATGTAAAAAGCCATTTTAAGCTTACAAATCATCCAATCAGTCAACCATTCGATAAGAATCAGCTACAATCATGGAACAAATGATTGTGAGCTTATAAATCAACAAATCGGTCAACCGTTCGATGAAAATCACCTACAATCACATAACAAGCCATTTTAAGTTTACAAATCACTAAATCGGTCAACTATTTTTTGAGAATCAACTAAAATCATGTAACAAGCAATTTTGAGCTTACAAATCACATAATCGGTGAACCATTTGATGAGTATTAATTACAACCACATAACAAGCCAGTCTAAGCTTACAAATCACTGAATCGGTCAACTGTTCAATGAGCATTGATTACAATCATGTAACAAGCCATTCTGATCTTACAAATCACCAAATTGGTCAACCATTAGATGAGAATCAGCTATAATCAGCTAACAACATATTCAGAGTTTACAAATCACCGAATCGGTCAACCATTCGATGAGAATCAACTACAATCACATAACAAGGCATTCTGAGGTTATAAATCACCAAATCAGTCAACCGTTTGATGAGAATTGATTACAATCATGTAACAAGCCCCTCTAGGCTGACAAATCACTGAATTGGTTAACCATTCGATGAGAATCAGCTACAATAACGTAACAAGTCATTATGAGCTTATAAATCATCGAATTGATCAACCGTTCGATGAGAATCACCTACAATCACATAACAAGCTATTCTAAGCTAACAAATCACTAAATCGGTCAACGGTTTGATGAGAATCAGCTACAATCATGTAACAAGCCATTCTGAGCTTATAAATCACCAAATCGATCAATCGCTCGATGAGAATTAGCTACAATCTCATAACAAGCCATTCTGAGCATACAAATTACTGAATCAAACAACTGTTCGATGAGAATCAGATACAATCAGCCAGTCTGACCTTACAAATCATTGAATCGATCACCAGTTCGAAGAGAATCAATTACAATCACATAAAAAGCCATTCTGAGCTTACAAATCACTAAATCGATCAACTGTTCTATGAGAATCAATTATAATAATCGCGTAAAAAACCATTTTGAGCTTACAAATGACCAAATCAGTCAACCATTTGATTAGAATCAATCACAATCCTGTAACAAGCCATTCTGAGCTTACAAGTCACCAAATTGGTCAACTTTTCGGTGAGAATCAATTACAATCACGTAACAAGGCATTCTGAGCTTACAAATTACCAAATCGGTCAACCCTTTTATGCGAATCAGCAACAACCACATAACAAGCCATTTTGAGCTTATAAATCACTGAATAGGTCAACTGTTCGATGAAAATCAATTACAATGATGTAACAATCCATTCTGAGCTTACAAATCACCGAATCGGTCAATCATTCGATTATAATCAATAAAAATAATGTAACAAGCCATTCTGAGCTTACAAATCATTGAATCGGTCAATCATTCGATGAGAATCAATTACAATAATGTAATAAGCCATTCTGAGCTTACAAATCATCGAGTCAATCAACTATTTGATGAGAATTATCTATAATCATGTAACGATTCTAAACTTACAAATCATTGAATTGATCGATTGTTCGATGAGAATCAGCTACAATCATGTAAGAAGCCATTCTGAGCCTATAAATTATCGAATTGGTTAACCACTCGATAAAAATCAACCACAATCACGTAACAAGTCATTCTTAGCTTACAAATCACCGAATCGGTCAACTGTTCGATGAGAATTAGCTACAATAATGTAACAAGCTATTCTAAGCTTACAAATCACCGAATCGGTCAACCATTTGATGAAAATCAATTACAATCATGTGACAAGCCATTATTAGTATACAAATCACCGTATCGGTCAACCATTCGATGAGAGTCGGTTACAATCATGTAACAAGCCATTCTGAGCTTACAAATCACCAAATCAGTCAACCGTTCGATGAGAATAAACTTCTATCATATAACAAGCCATTCTAAGTTTACCAATCACCGAATCGGTCAACCCTTCGACGAGAATCAATTACAATCACGTAACAAGCCATTCTGAGCTTACAAATCACTGAACCGGTCAACTGTTCAAAGAGAATAAATTGTTAGTGTAATTATATTTTACACTTATTAATTAAATCACTTCAGTTTAATTAATTAAGTTATTTATTACTCTATTTTCTTAAGCTATCTTAGGTGCATTATAATTAATATCTTTATTAATTATAATGTGCAACCTAGTTTTTTAAGACTTTAGGGTTTTGCTCACCTTTATAGGTTGAACCTTGTAAAAAAAATTTCATTAACTTGGATCCTAATTTTGCTCTCACATTTTGAGTAACTTCTGAGTTTTGCCTTTTGCTTCTTTATGCTTCTCTCCTGTAACAGGTTATTTGCATGCAGGTATTCTTGGCGTTCTGTGGATTTGTATCTCTCAAATCTGACATAAAAAATAATCACGTAACAAGCCATTCTGAGCTTACACATCACTGAATCAGTCAACTGTTCGATGAGAATCAATTACAATTACATAACAAGTCATTTTGAGCTTACAAATCATCGAATCAGTCAACCATTTGATAAGAATCAACTACAATCACGTAACAAGCCATTATGAGCTTAAAATCATCCAATCGGTCAACTGTTCGATGAGAATAAGCTACAATCACGTAACAAATAAGTGTGAGCTTATAAATCACCAAATCGGGCAACCGTTCGATGAGAATCACATTCTAAGCTTACAAATCACCGAATTAGTCAACTGTTCGATGAGAATCAGCTAAAATCATGTAACAAGCCATTCTAAGCTTATAAATCATCGAGTCGGTCAACAACTCGATGAGAATCAACTACAATCACATAACAAGCCATTCTGAGCTTACAAGTCACTGAATCAGTGAACTGTTAGATGAGAATCAGCTACAATGACGTAACAAGCCAGTTTGACCTTACAAATCACTGAATCAGTCATCAGTTCAATGAGAATCAATTACAATGATGTAACAAGCCATTCTAAGCTTACAAATCACTGAATTGGTCAACTGTTTGGTGAGAATCAATTACAATCACGTAACAAGTCATTCTGAGCTTACAAATCACTGAATCAGTCAACCATTCGATGAGAATCAGCTACAATCACATAACAAGCCATTCTGAGCTTACAAATCACTGAATCCGTCAACTTTTTGATAAAAACCAATTACAATCATCTAAAAAGCCATTCTGAGCTTACAAATCACCGAATCGGTCAACCATTTGATGAGAATACATTACAATCATGTAACAAGCCATTATGAGCTTTCAAAGCAATGAATTGGTCAACCGTTCGATGAGAATAATCTAAAAGCATGTAAGAAGCCAAATTTTGAGCTTAGAAATCACCGACTTGGTCAACCATTTGTTTAGAATCAGCTAAAATCATGTAAGAAGCCATTCTGATCTTACAATTCATCGAATAGGTGAACCGTTCGATGAGAATCAGTTACAATCAGGTAACAACCCATTCAGAGCTTACAAATCGTCGAATCAACTACAATCATGTAATAAGCTATTCTGTGTTTACAAATCACCAAACAAGCCATTTTGAGCTTACAAATTACCAAATTGGTCAACCCTTCGATGAGAATCAGCTACAATTGCATAACAAGCCATTTTGAGCTTATAAATCACTGAATCGGTCAATCGTTCGATGAGAATCAATTATAATCACATAACAATCCATTCTGAGCTTACAAATGACTGAATCGGTCAACTATTTGATCAGAATCAATAACAATAATGTAACAAGCCATTCTAATCTTACAAATCACTGACTCAGTCAATCATTCGATGAGAATCAATTACAATCATGTAATAAGTCATTCTAAGCGTACAAATCACCAAGTCAGTTAATTGTTCGATGAGAATTATCTATAATCATGTAACAAGCAATTCTGAGCTTACAAATCATTGAATCAGTCGATCGTTTGATGAGAATCAACTATAATCATGTAACAATCCATTCTAAGCTTACAAATTACCGAATCGGTTAACCACTCGATGAGAATTAGCTACAATCACGTAACAAGCCATTCTTAGCCTACAAATCATAGAATCGATCAACTGTTCAATGAGAATCAGCTACAATTATGTGACAAGCCATTCTGAACTTACAAATCACCGAAACAGTCAACCATTCGATGAGAATCAATTACAATCATGTAACAAGCCATTCTTAGCTTACAAATCACCGTATCAGTGAGAGTCAGCTACAATCATGTAAAAAGCCATTCTGAGCTTACATCACGAATCAATCAACCGTTCGATGCGAATCAATTAAAATTATGTAACAAGCTATTTTGAGCTTACAAATCACCGAATCAGTCAACCATTTGATAAGACTTAGCTACAATCATGTAACAAGCTATTCTGAGCTTACAATTCATCCAATCAGTCAACCGTTCGATGAGAATCAGCTACAATCATGTAACAAATAATTGTGAGCTTATAAATCACCAAATCAGTCAACTGTTTAATGAGAATCACCTACAATCAGGTAACAAGCCATTCTAGGCTTACAAATCACTGAATCGGTTAACCTTTCGTTGAGAATCAGCTACAATCACATAACAAGCCATTCTGAGCTTATAAATAACCGAATCGGTCAACCGCTCTATGAGAATCAGCTAAAATCACTTAACAAGCCATTCTGAGCTTACAAGCCATTGTGAGCTTACAATAACTGAATTGATCAACAATTCGATGAAAATCAGCTACAATCACGTAACAAGTCATTTTGATCTTACAAATCACCGAATCGGTCAACCGTTTGATGAGAATCAATTACAATTATGTAACAAGCCATTCTGAGGTTACAAATCACCGAATCGGTCAACTTCTCATGAGATTTATTACAATCATGTAACAAGCCATTCTTAGTTTACAAATCACTGAATTAGTGAACTATTCGATGAGAATCAGCTAGAATCATGTAACAACCTATTCAGAGTTTTACAAATCACCAAATCAATCAACCATTCGATGAGAATCAACTTCTATCACATAATAAGTCATTCTAAGCATACAAATCACCGAATCAGTCAACCGTTTGGTGAGAATCAATTACAATCATGTAAGAAGCCATTGTGAGCTTACAAATCACTGAATCGGTCAACCATTCGATGAGAATCAACTACAATCACGTAACAGCCATTCTGAGCTTACAAATTACCAAATCGGTCAACCACTCGATGAGAATCAGCTACAATCACGTAAGAAGCCATTCTTAGCTTACAAATCACCAAATCAACCGTTCGATGATAATTAACTTCTATCACATAACAAGCCATTCTAAGATTATAAATCACTGAAGCGGTCAACCATTCGATGAGAATCAATTACAATCATGTAACAAGCCATTCTGAGCTTAAAAATCACCGAATCAGTCAACCGTTCGATGAGAATCAGATACCATTACGTAACAAGCCATTCTGAGCTTCCAAATCACCAAATACCTTTATAGGTTTAACCTTGTAAATATTTTTTCATTAATTTGGATCATAATTTTGCTTTCACATTTTGAGTAACTTCTAAGTTTTATCTTTTGCTTCTTTCTGCTTCTTTGTTGTAATAGGTTATTTGCATGTAGGTATACTTAGCATTCTGTGGATTTGTATCTCTCAAATCCTACATAAATAACAATCACGTAACAAGCCATTCTAAGCTTACAACTTAGTGAATCGGTCAACCGTTTGATGAGAATCAGCCAAAATCATGCAACAAGCCATTCTGAGCTTATAAATCATCGAATCGGTCAACCGCTCGATTAGAATCAGTGACAATCACATAACAAGTCATTCTGAGTTTACAAATCACTGAATCAATCAACCGTTCGATGAGAATCAACTACAATCATGTAAAAAGCTAGTTTGACGTTACAAATCACTGAATCGGTCACCATTTCGATGAAAATCACTTACAATTACGTAACAAGCCATTTTGAGCATACAAATCACTAAATTGATCAACCATTCTATGATAAATTAATTATAATAACATAACAAGCCAATCTGAGCTTACAAATCACCGAATCAGTTAACCGTTCAATGAGAATTGATTACAACCACATAACAAGTCATTCTGATCTTACAAATCACCGAATTGGTAAACCACTCGATGAGAATCAGCTACAATCAAGTAACAACCCATTCAGAGCTTACAAATCATCGAATCGGTCAACCATTTGATTAGAATCAATTACAATCAGGTAACAAGCCATTTTGAGGTTACAATCCTGTAACAAGCCATTATGAGCTTACAAATCACCAAATCGGTCAACCATTTGGTGAGAATTAATTACAATCATGTAACAAGCTATTCTGAGTTTACAAATCACCGAATCGATCAACCGTTCGATGAGAATCAGCTACAATAACGTAACAAGCCATTCTAAGCTTACAAATCATCGAATCGGTCAACCATTTGATGAGAATCAACAACAATCACGTAAGAACCCATTCTGTGCTTACAAATCACTGAATAGTTCAACCTTTCAGTGAGAATCAATTACAATCATGTAACAAGCCATTCTAAGCTTACAAATCACTGAATCGGTCAACTCTTCAATAAGAATAAGCTACAATCACGTAACAAGCCATTCTAAGCTTACAAATCACCAAATCGGTCAACCGTTTGATGAGAATCAATTATAATCATGTAACAAGCCATTTTGAGCTTACAAATTATCGAATCGGTCAACCGTTTGATGAGAATCAATAACAATAATGTAACAAGCCATTTGAGCTTAGAAATCATTTAATCGGTTAATCATTCGATGAGAATCAATTACAATCATATAATGAGCCATTTTGAGGTTTACAAATCATCGAGTCGGTCAACTGTTCGATGAGAATTATCTATAATCATGTAACAAGCGATTCAGAGCTTACAAATCACTGAATCGGTCGATCATTCAATGACAATCAGCTACAATCATGTAACAAGTCAGTTTGAGCTTATAAATCACCAAATCAGTCAACTATTCAATGAGAATTGATTACAACTATGTAACAAGCCATTCTTAGCTTAGAAATCACTATATCGGAAAACCATTTGATGAGAGTCAGCTACAACCATGTAACAAGCCATTCTGATCTTACAAATCACCGAATCAATCAACTGTTTGATGAGAATCAACTTCTATCACATAACAAGCTATTATAAGCTTACAAATCACTGAATCGGTCAACCGTTCGATGAGAATTAATTACAATTATGTAAAAAACTATTCTGAGCTTAAAAATCATTGAATCAGTCAACCGTTCTAAGAGAATAAATTGTTAAAGTAATTATATTTTACACTTAGTAATTAAATCACTTCGGTTTAATTAATTAAGTTATATATTACTCTATTTTATTAAGCTATCTCTTAGGTGCATTATAATTAATATCTTTATTAATTATAATGTGCAACCTAGTTTTTTTAGAATTTAGGGTTATCTTCACCTTTATAGATTGAACCTTGTAAATCTTTTTTCGTTAACTTGGATCATAATTTTGCTCTCACATTTTGAGTAACTTCTATGTTTTGCCCTTTCCTTCTTTCTGCTTCTCTCTTGTAACAAGTTATTTGCATGCAGGTATTCTTGGCGTTCTGTAGATTTGTATCTCTCAAATCCTACATCAATAACAATCACGTAACAAGGCATTCTGAGCTTACAAATCATCGAATCGGTCACCAGTTCGATGAAAATCAATTACTATCACGTAACAAGCCATTCTGAGCTTACAAATCATCGAATTGGTTAACCGTTTGATGAGAATCAGCTACAATCACATAACAAGTCATTCTGAGCTTACAAATCATCGAATAGGTCAACCGTTCAATGAGAATCAATTACAATCACGTAACAAGCCATTCTGAGCTTACAAATCACTGAATCGATCAACCATTCGATGAGAATCAACTACAATCACGTAGCAAGCTATTCTGAGCTTACAAATCATGAATCGATCAACTATTTGATGAGAATCAATTACAATCATGTAACAAGCCAGTCTGAGCTTACAAATCACCGAATCAGTCGACCGTCGATGAGAATCAAATACCATTACGTAATAGGCCATTTTGAGCTTCCAAATCACCAAATCGGTCAACCGTTCGATGAGAATCAATTACAATCATGTAAGAAGCCATTTTGAGCTTACAAATCACCGAATCGGTCAACCGTTTGATGCGAATCAGCTACAATATCATAGCAAGCCATTCTAACTTTAAAAATTACTGAATCGGTCAACCGTTCGATGAGAATCAATTACAATCACGTAACTACCCATTCTGATCTTAGGAATCACTGAATTGGTCAACTATTTGATGATAATCAATTACAATCACGTAACAAGTCATTCTAAGCTTACAAATCACTGAATCGGTAAACTGTTCGATGAGAATCAGCTACAATCATGTAACAAGCCATTCTGAGCTTACAAATTTCTGAATCAGTCAACCCTTTGATGAGAATGAGCTACAATCACGTAACAGCTCATTCTGAGGTTACAAATCACCAAATCGATTAAAAGTTTGATGATAATCAGCTACAATACATATCAAGCCATTTTGAGTTTACAAATCATCTAGTAGGTCAACCGTTTGATTATAATCAGCTACAAATCACCAAATCGGTGAACGGTTCGATGAGACTTAGTTAAAATCATGTAATAAGCCTTTTTGAGCTTACAAATCTCTGAGTCGCTCAACCGTTCCATGAGAATCAATTACAATAACATAACAAACCATTCTGAGGTTACAAATCACTGAATCGATCAACCGTTTGATGAGAATCAGCTACAATCACGTAACAAGCTATTATGAAGTTACAAATAACCGAATTAGTCAACCATTTGATGACAATCAACTACAATCACGTAACAAGCCATTCTGAGCTTACAAATCACTAAATAGGTCAACTGTTCGATGAGAATATGTTACAATCACTTAACAAGCCATTCTGAGCTTACAAATCATTCAATTGATCAATCGCTCGATGAGAATCAGCTACAATCAAGTAACAAGCCATTCTGAGATTACAAGTCACCGAATCGGTCAATCATTCGAGAAGAATCAGCTGCAATCACATAACAAGCTATTCTGA
This sequence comes from Chamaecyparis obtusa, assembly GCA_027943335.1. Classification (NCBI taxonomy): domain Eukaryota; kingdom Viridiplantae; phylum Streptophyta; class Pinopsida; order Cupressales; family Cupressaceae; genus Chamaecyparis; species Chamaecyparis obtusa. The sequence goes on along the minus strand of BSBK01000740.1, from coordinate 7,721,905 downwards.
GCTAACAAATCACCGAATCGGTCAACCATTTGATGAGACTCAATTACAATTATGTAACAAGCCATTTTGAGCTTACAAATCAACAAATTGGTCAACCATTTGATTAGAATTAATTACAATCAGGTAACAAGCCATACTAAGCTTAAAAATCATCGAATTAGTCAACTGTTCAATGAGAATCAGCTACAATCATGTAACAAGCCATTATGAGCTTACAAATCACTGAATCGATCAATCGCTCAATGAGAATCAGCCACAATCAAGTAATAAAACATTCTGAGCTTACAAATCACCGAATCGATCAGTCGTTTAAGGAGAATCAGCTGCAATCATGTAACAAGCCATTATGAGCTTACAAATCACTGAATCGGTCAATCGCTCGATGAGAATCAACCACAATCAAGTAACAAAACATTCTAAGCTTACTTATCACTGAATCGGTCAGTCGTTCGAGGAGAATTAGTTGCAATCACGTAACAAGCCATTCTGAGCTAACAAATCACCGAATCGGTCAACTGTTCAATGAGACTCAACCTACAATAATGTAACAAGCCATTTTGAGCTTACAAATCAATGAATCGGTCAACCATTCAATTTTGAGCTTAAAAATCACTGAATTGATCAACCGATCGATGAGAATCAGCTACAATCACCTAACAAGCCATTCAGAGCTTACAAATCATCGAATAGGTCAACCATTCGATGAGTATCAGCTACAATCATGAAACAAGCCATTTAGAGGTTACAAATTACCGAATCGGTCAACCGTTCGATGAGAATCTGTTACAATCACGTAACAAGTCATTCTGAGCTTACAAATCAATTAATTGGTCAAGTGTTTGATGAGAATCAATTACAATCATGTACCAAGCCATTTTGAGCTAAAAAATCACCGAATCAATCTACAGTTCGATGACAATCAACTACAATCATGTAACAAGCCCTTCTAAACTTACAAATCACTAAATCGGTCAACCGCTCAATGAGAATCAGCTACAATCATGTAACAAACCATTTTGAGCTTACAAATCATCTATTCGATCAACTCTTCATTGAGAATCAATTCCAATCACATAACAAGCCATTCTAATCTTTCAAATCACTGAATCGGTCAACCGTTCGATGAGAATTACCTATAATTATGTAACAAAGCATTCTAAACTTATAAATAACCAAATCAATCAACCGTTTGATGAGAAATAATTATAATCACGTGACAAGTTATTCTGAGGTTACAAAATCACCGAATCGGTCAACTATTCAATTAGAATCAATTACAATCAGGTAACAAGCCATTTCAAGCTTACAAATCACCGAATCGGTCAACTGTTTGATTAGAATCAGCTACAATCACGTAACAAGCCACTGAATCGGTCAGTCGTTCGATAAGAATTAGCTAAAATCACATAACAAGCCAGTCTGAGCTTGCAAATCATCGAATCAGTCAACCGTTCAATGAGGATCAGCTATAATCACATAACAATCCATTCTGAGCTTACAAATCATCGAATCGGTCAACCATTCGATTAAAAGCAGCTACAATCACATAACAAGCCATTCTAAGCCTAAAAATTACCGAATCAGTCAACAATTTGATGAGAATGAGCTACAATCACGTAACAAGCCATTCTGAGTTTACAAATCATTGAATCGATTAACCGTTCAATGAGAATTAGCTAAAATCATGTAACAAGCCATTATGAGCTAATAAATCATCGAATCGATCAACCGCTCAATGAGAAACAATTACAATCACGTAACAAGACTTTCTGAGCTTACAAATCACCAAATTCGTCAATCATTTTATGAGAATTAGCTAAAATCACCTACAAAGCCATTTTGAGCTTGCAAATAACTGAATCAGTCAACCGTTCAATGAGGATGAGTTACAAACACGTAAAGAGCCGTATAAATCACTGAATCGGTCAACCACTCAATGAGAAACAATTACATTCATGTAACAAGCTATTTTGAGCTTACAAATCACTGAATCGGTCAACTGTTTGATGAGAATCAATTACAATTATGTAACAAAACATTCTGAGCTTACAAATCATGGAATCAGTCAACTGTTCGATGAGAATTTGCTACAATCACTTAACAAGCCATTCTGAGCTTACAAATCACCGAATCGATCAACCGTTTGATTAGAATCAGCTACAATCATGTAACAAGCTATTTTGAGCTTAAAAATTACCGAATCGGTCAACCGTTCAAAGAGAATGAGCTACAATCACTTAACAAGCCATTTTGAGCTTACAAATCACTGAATCGGTTAACCGTTTGATAAGAACTAGCTACAATCATGTAACAAGCTATTCTGAGTTTACAAATCACTGAATACATTACAATCACTTAACAAGCCATTTTAAGCTTACAAATCACCGAATCGGTCAACCGTTCGATGAGAATCAATTACAATGACGTAACAAGCTATTTTGAGCTTACAAATCATCAAATTGTCATCTATTCGATGAGAATCAATTAGAATCATGTAAAAGCCATTCTGAGCTTACAAATCATCGAATCAGTCAACCGTTTGATGAGAATCAATTACAATCACCTAACAATTCATTATGAGCTTACAAATCACCGAATTGGTCAACCGTTCGATGATAATCAGCTACAATCATGTAACAACCTATTTTGAATTTACAAATTTATCGAATCAGTCAACCGTTCAATGAGAATCAGCTACAATCATGTAACAAGACATTCTGAGCTTATAAATCGCCGAATCGGTCAATGATTGGATGAGAATCAATTACAATCACCGAGTTGGTCAACTATTTCATGAGAATCAATTACAGTCATGTAACAAGCCAGTTTGAGCTTAAAAATAACCAAATCGGTCAACCGTTCAATTAGAATCAGATACCATCACGTAAACAACCCATTCTGAGCTTACAAATCATCGAATCGGTCAACCGTTTGATGAAAATCAATTACAATCACGTAACAAGCCATTCTGGGCTTACAAATCACCAAATTAGTCAACCATTTAATGAGAATAAGCTACAATCACGCAACAAGCCATTCTAATCTTACAAATCACTGAATTGGTGAACCATTCGATGAGAATCAATTACAATCACGTAACAAGCCATTCTGAGCTTACAAATCACCAAATCAGTCAACCGTTCGATGAGTATCCGATATAATCATGTAAAAAGTCATTCTGAGCTTATAAATCACTGAATCAGTCAACCATTCGATGAGAATCAGCTACAATCACATAACAAGCCATTCCGAGCTTATAAATCACTGAATCGGTCAACCATTTGATGAGAAACAATTACAATCACGTAACAAGCCATTCTAAGCTTACAAATCACTGAATCGGTCAACCGTTTGATGAGAATCAATTACAATCACATAACAAGTCATTCTTAGCTTACAAATCACCAAATTAGGGAACTGTTCGATGAGAATCAATTACAATCACGTAACAAGTCATTCTGAGCTTACAAATCACTGAATCGGTCAAACATTTGATGAGAATCAGCTACAATCGTGTAATAAGCCATTCTGAGCTACAATCATGTAACAAGCTATTCTGAGCTTCCAAATCACCGAATCAGTCAACCGTTGGATGAGAATCAACTATAATTATGTAACAAGCTATTCTGAGGTTACAAGTCACCGAATCGGTCAACCGTAGAAAGAGAATTAGCTACAATCACGTAACAAGTCATTTTGAGCTTACAAAATCACCTAATCGGTCAACCGTTCGATGATAATTAGCTACAATCACGTAGCAAGCCATTATGAGCTTACGAATCTTCGAATCAATCAACCGTTGGATGAGCGTCAAGTATAGTTATGTAACAAGCCATTCTGAGATTACAAATCACCAAATTAGTCAACCGTTCGATGAGAATCAATTACAATCCCGTAACAAGCCATTCTGAGATTAACAAATACCCGAATCGGTCAACCGTTTGATGAGAATCAATTACAATCACGTAACAAGCTAGTCTGAGCTTACAAATCATCGAATCGGTCAATAATTCGATGGAAATCAGATACCATCACATAACAAGCCATTCTGAAGTTACAAATCACCAAATTGGTCAACCGTTCCATAAGAATCAATTACAATCACATAACAAGCCATTTTGAGCTTAAAAATCACCGAATCGGTCAACTGTTTGATGAGAATTAATTATAATCACGTAACAAGTCATTCTGAACTTACAAATCACTAAATTGGTCAACCATTCATTAAGAATCGATTACAACCACGTAACACCCCATTCTCAGCTTAGAAATCATTGAATCGGTCAACTGTTTAATGAGAATCAGCTAGAATCACGTAACAAGATATTTGGAGCTTACAAATCATTGAATCGGTCAACCGTTCGATCAGAATCATCGAATTGGTCAACCATTTGGTGAGAATCAATTACAATGACATAACAAGTCATTCTTAGCTTATAAATCACTGAATCAGTGAACTATTTGATGAGACTCATCTACAATTATGTAACAAGGCATTATGAGCTTACAAATCACTGAATCGGTCAACCATTCGATGAGAATCAATTACAATGACGTAACAAGCCATTATGAGCTTACAAATCACCTAATCGGTTAACCGTTTGTTGAGAATGAAGTAGAATCACGTAACACGCCATTATGAGCTTACAAATCACCAAATCGGTCAACCGTTCGATGAGAACCAGCTACAATCACCTAACAAGCCATTCTGAGCTTACAAATCACCTAATTGGTGAACCGTTTGATAAGAATCAATTACAATTACGTAACAAATGATTGTGAGCTTGTAAATCACCGAATAGGTCAACCGTTCGATGAGAATCACCTACTATCACGTAACAAGCCATTCTAAGCTTACAAATCACTGAATCGGTCAACCATTCGATGAGAATCAACTACAATCATGTAACAAGCTATTCTGAGCTTATAAATCACCGAATCGGTCAACCACTTGATGAGAATCAGCTACAATCACATAACAAGCCATTTTGAGCTTACAAATCACTGAATTAATCAACCGTTCAATGGGAATCAACTACAATCATGTAACAAGCCAGTCTGACCTTACAAATCACTAAATCGGTCGCCAGTTCGAAGAGAATGAATTTCAATCACGTAACAAGCCATTCTGAGCTTACAAATCACCGAATTGGTCAACCGTTCTATGAGAATCAGCTTCAATCTCGTAACAAGCCATTCCGAGCTTACAAATCACCGAATAGGTCAACCATTCTATTAGAATCATCTACAATCACATAACCAGCCATTCTGAGCTTACAAATCACTGAATCAGTCAACTGTTTGATGAGAATCAATTATAATCATGTAACAAGTCATTCAGAGCTTACAAATCATCGAATTTGTTAACCATTCGATGAGAATATATTATAATCATGTAACAAGGCATTCTGAAATTAAAAATCACTGAATCCGTCAATCGTTTGATTAGAATCAGCTACAATCACGTAACAAGCCATTTTGAGCTTACAAATCACCAAATTAGTTAACCGTTTGATGAGAATCAGCTACAATAACGTAACAAGTCATTCTGAGGTTACAAATCATCTACAATCACGTAACAAGCTATTCTAAGGTTACAAATCACTAAATCGATCAACCGTTCGATGACAATTACCTACAATTATGTAATAAGCTATTCAGAGCTTATAAATAACTGAATCGATCAACTGCTCGATGAGAATTAGCTACAATCACATAACAAGCCATTCTGAGCTTACAAATCATTGAATCAGCCAACTGTTTGATGAGAATCAGCTACAATCATGTAACAAGCCAGTCTGACCTTACAAATCACTGAATCAGTCACCAGTTCGAAGAGAATCAATTATAATCACGTAACAAGCCATTCTGAGCTTACAAATCACTAAATTGGTCAACTGTTCGATGAGAATCAGCTTCAATCAGGTAACAAGCTATTCTGAGCTTACAAATCACCGAATAGGTCAACTGTTCGGTGAGACTCAACTACAATCATGTAATAAGCCACTATGAGCTTACAAATCCATTCAGTCAACCATTCAATGAGAATCAACTACAATCACGTAACAAGCCATTCTGAGCTTAAAAATCATTGAATCGGTCACCAGTTCGATGAGAATCAGCTATAATCATGTAACAAGCCAATCTAACGTTACAAATAACTGAATCGATCACCAGTTCGATGAGAATCAATTACAATCACATAACAAGCCATTCTGAGCTTAAAAATCACTGAGTCGATCACCAGTTCGTTGAGAATCAACTACAATCATGTAACAACCCATTCTGAGCTTACAAATCATAGAATCGATCAATCATTCAATGAGAATTAATTACAATCACATAACAGGCCAGTCTGAGCTTACAAATCACTGAGTCGGTCAAACATTCAATGAGAATTGATTACAACCACGTAACAAGGCATTGTGGTCCTACAATTCACTGAATTGGTCAACCGTTCGATAAGAATCAACTACAATCAGGTAACAACCCATTCAGAGCTTATAAATCAGTGAATCGGTCAACCATTTGATAAGAATCAACTAAAATCATGTAACAAGCCATTCTGAGCTTAAAAATTTTCAATACGGTCAACCCTTAGATGAAAATCAGCTACAATCACATAACAAGCCATTCTGAGCTTATAAATCACTGAATCGGCAACCGTTCAATGAGAAATAGCAAAAATCATGTAATAAGTCATTTTGAGCTTACAAATTACCGAATCGGTCCACCACTCAATGAGAATCAGCTGCAATCACGTAACAAGCCATTCTTAACTTACAAATCATCGAATCGGTCAACTGTTTGATGAGAATCAGGTACAATCATGTAACAAGTCATTCTGTGCTTACAAATCACCGAATCGATCAACCATTCGATGAGAATCAATTACAATCATGTAATAAGCCATTCTTAGCTTACAAATCACTGTATCGGTCAACCATTCGATGAGGGTCAGCTACAATCATGTAACAAGCCATTCTGAGCTTACGAATCATCGAATCAATCAACCGTTCGATGAAAATCAACTTTTATCACATAACAAGCTAGCTTACAAATCACCGAATTGGTCAACCGTTCGATGAAAATCATTTACAATCAAATAACAATCCATTTTGAAATTACAAATCACAGAACCGGTCAACCATTCTAAGAGAATAAATTGTTAGAGTAATTAAAATTTACACTTATTAATTAAATCACTTTGGTTGAATTAATTAAGTTATTTATTACTCTATCAACCGGTCAACCGTTCCATGAGAATCAGGTACAATAATGTAATAAGCCATTCTAAGCTTATAAATCATCGAATCGGTAAATTGGTCGATGAGAATCAGCTACAATCATATAACAAGCCATTCTGAGCTTACAAATCATTGAATCAATCAAACGTTCGATGAGAATCTGCTAGAATCATGCAACAAGCCAGTCTGACCTTACAAATCACTGAATCGGTCACTAGTTCGATAAGAATCAATTACAATAACATAACAGCCATTCTGAGCTTACAAATCACTGAATCAGTCAACCATTTAATGAAAATAAGCTAAAATCATGTAACAAGCTATTCTGAGCTTACAAATGACCAAATCGGTCGCCCGTTTGATGACAGTCAATTACAATCATGTAACAACCCATTCTGAGCTTACAAATCACCAAATCGGTCAACCGTTCAATGAGAATACATTACAATCACGTAACAAGCCATTTTGAGCTTACAAATCATGAAATTGGTCAATCGTTCGATAAGAATAATCTACAATCATGTAACAAGCTATTTTGAGCTTACATATCACCGAATCGGCCAACCGTTTGTTGAGAATCAGCTAAAATCATGTAACAAGCCATTCTATACTTACAAATCACAAAATCGGTCAACCATTTGATGAGAATTAATTCTAATCACATAACAAGCCAGTCTGAGCTTACAAATCACTGAATTGGTCAACTGTTCAATGAGAATTTATTAAAACCATGTAACAAGCCATTCTGATCTTACAAATCACTGAATTGGTCAACCGTTTGATGAGAATCAGCCACAATCAAGTAACAACCTATTCAGAGCTTACAAATCACCAAATCGATCAACCATTCGATGAGAATCAACTACAATCACATAACAAGCCATTATGAGCTTACAAATCACTAACTCGGTCAACTGTTCTATGAGAATCCATTATAATAATCACGTAACAAGCCATTTTGAGCTTACAAATGACCAAATCGATCAAACGCTCGATTAGAATCAATTACAATCCTGTAACAAGCCATTCTGAGCTTACAAATCACCAAATTGGTCAACCGTTTGATGAAAATTAATTACAATCACGTAACAAGCCATTCTGAGCTTACAAATCGCCGAATCGGTCAACCGTTTGAAGAGAATCAATTACAATAATGTAATAAGTCATTTTAAGCTTACAAATCACCGAATCAGTCAACCGTTCGATGAGAATAAACTTCTATCATATAACAAGCCATTCTAAGTTTACCAATCACCGAATCGGTCAACCCTTCGATGAGAATCAATTACAATCACGTAACAAGCCATTCTGAGCTTACAAATCACTGAACCGGTCAACCGTTCAAAGAGAATAAATTGTTAGAGTAATTATATTTTACACTTATTAATTAAATCACTTCAATTTAATTAATTAAGTTATTTATTACTCTATTTTCTTAAGCTATCTCTTAGGTGAATTATAATTAATATCTTTATTAATTATAATGTGCAACCTAGTTTTTTAAGACTTTAGGGTTTTGCTCACATTTATAGGTTGAACCTTGTAAATCTTTTTTCATTAACTTGGATCATAATTTTTCTCTCACATTTTGAGTGAATTTTGAGTTTTGCCTTTTCCTTCTTTCTACTTCTCTCCTATAACAGGTTGTTTGCATGCAGGTATTCTTGGTGTCCTATAACAATGAGAATCAGCTACAATTAGGTAACAACCCATTCAGAGCTTACAAATCACCAGATCGGTCAACCATTCGATGGGAATCAGCTACAATCACGTAACAAGCCATTCTGAGGTTATAGATCACCGAATCGGTCAATCATTTGATGAGAATCATTACAATCACATAACAACCTATTCTAAGCATACAAATCACCAAATCGGTCAACCATTCGATGAGAATCAATTACAATCCTGTAACAAGCCATTCTGAGCTTACAAATTACTAAATCGGTCAACCGTTTGATGAGAATTAATTATAATCATGTAACAAGCCATTCTGAGCTTACAAATCACCGAATCGGTCAACCATTCGATGAGAATCAGCTACAATAATGTAACAAGCCATTCTGAACTTACAAATCATCGAATCAGTCAACCGTTTGATGAGAATCAACTACAATCACGTAACAAGCGATTTTGCGCTTACAAATCAATGAATCAGTCAATCGTTCGATGAGAATCAATTACAATTACCTAACAACCCATTTTGAGCTGACAAATCACTGAATCTGTCAACCATTCGATGAGAATCAGCAACGATCACGTAATAAGCCATTCCATTTTTACAAATCGCGGAATAGGTCAACCTTTCCGTTAGAATCAATTACAATCACGTAACAAGCCATTCTGAGCTTAAAAATTACCAAATCGGTCAACCCTTCGATGAGAATCAGCTACAATCATGTAACAAATGATTGTGAGCTTATAAATCACCGTATTGGTCAACTATTTAATAAAGATCACCTACAATTAGGTAACAAGCCATTCTAAGCTTACAAATCATTGAATCGGTCAACCCTTCGATGAGAATCAGCTACAATCACATAACAAGCCATTTTGAGCTTATAAATCACCGAATCTGTCAACCGCTCCATGAGAATCAGCTAAAATACTTAACAAGCCATTCTGAGCTTACAAATCATTGAATCAATCAACCGTTTGATGAGAATCAACTACAATCATGTAACAAGCTAGTCTGACTTTACAAATCACTGAATCAGTCACAAGTTTGATGAGAATCAATTACAATCACGTAACAAGCTATTTTGAGCTTAGAAATCACTGAATTGGTCAACCATTCGATGAGAATCAGCTATAATTACGTAACAAATTGACCTTACAAATCACCGAATAGGTCAACCGTTCGGTGAGAATCAATTACAATCACGTGACGAACCATTGTGAGCTTACAAATCACTGAATAAGTCAACCATTCAATGAGAATCAGCTACAATCACGTAACAAGTCATTCTGAGCTTACAAATCACCGAATCCGTCAACTATTTGATGAAAATCAATTATAATCATGTAACAAGCCATTCTGAGATTACAAATCACCGTATCGGTCAATCGTTCAATGAGAATTGATTACAATCATGTAACAAGCCATTCTTAGTTTAGAAATCACCGAATTGTAGAACCATTCAATGAGAATCAGCTTTAATCACGTAACAACCTAGTTAGAGCTTACAAATCACTGAATCGGTCAACCATTCGATGAGAATCATCTACAATCACATAACAAGTCATTCTGAGCTTACAAATTACCGAATCGGTCAACCACTCGATGAGAATAGCTACAATCACGTAAGAAGCCATCCTTAGCTTACAAATCACCAAATCAACCATTCGATGAGAATCAACTTCTATCACATAACAAGCCATTCTAAGATTATAAATCTTTGTTTTCTTAAGCTTTCTCTTAGGTGCATTATAATTAATATTTTTATTAATTATAATGTGCAACCTAGTTTTTTTAGACTTTAGGGTTTTGTTCACCTTTATAGGTTGAACCTTGTAAATATTTTTTCATTAATTTGGATCATAATTTTGCTCTCACATTTTGAGTAACTTCTGAGTTTTGTCTTTTGCTTCTTTTTGCTACTCTCTTATAACATGTTATTTGCATGCAGGTATACTTGGCATTTTGTGGATTTGTATCTCTCAAATCTTACATAAATAACAATCACATAACAAGCCATTCTAAGCTTACAACTCATTGAATCGGTCAACCATTCGATGAGAATCAGCTACAATCATGTAACAAGCCATTATAAACTTATAAATCATCAAATCGGTCAACCGCTCGATGAGAATCAACTACAATCACATAACAAGCTATTTTGAGCTTACAAATCACTCAATTGGTCAACCGTTCGATGAGAATTAATTACAATCACATAACAAGCCAGTCTGACCTTACAAATCACTGAATCGGTCAACTGTTCAATGAGAATTGATTACAACCACGTAACAAGCCATTCTGATCTTACAAATCACCAAATTGGTAAACCATTCGATGAGAATCAGCTACAATCAGGTAACAACCCATTCAGAGCTTACAAATCACTCAATCGGTCAACCATTCGATAAGAATCAATTACAATCACGTAACAAGCCATACTGAGGCTACAATCCTATAACAAGCTATTATGAGCTTACAAATCACCAAATCGATCAACCATTTGGTGAGAATTAATTACAATAAAAAACAAGTCATTCTGAGCTTACAAATCACCAAATCGATCAACTGTTCGATGAGAATCAGCTACAATAACGTAACAAGCTATTCTGAGCTTACAAATCATTGAATCGGTCAAATGTTTGATGAGAATCAATTATAATCATGTAACAAGCCATTCTGAGCTTACAAATTATCAAATTGGTCAACCGTTTGGTGAGAATCAATAACAATAACTTAACAAGCCATCTGAGCTTACAAATCACTGAATCGGTCAACTGTTTGATGATAATCAACTACAATAATGTAACAAGCCATTTTGAGCTTACAAATTACCAAATCGGTCGACTGTTCGATGAAAATCAACTACAATCACATAACAAGCCATTATGAGCTTACAAATTACTGAATCAGTCAATCATTCGATGAGAATTAATTAAAATCACATAACAAGCCATTCTGAGCTTACAAATCACCGAATTGGTCAACTATTTGATGAGAATCAATTACAATCACGTACCAAGCCATTCTGAGCTTATAAATCACCGAATCAATCAATAGTTTGATGACAATCAAGTACAATCACGTAACAAACCATTCTAAGCTTACAAATTACCGAATTGGTCAACCATTCGATGAGAATCAACTACAATCAAGTAGCAAGCCATTATGAGCTTACAAATCACCAAATCACTTAACAAGCTATTCTGAGTTTACAAATCATCAAATTGGTCAACCGTTCGATTAGAATCAACTACAATCAGGTAACAAGCCATTCTAATCTTATAAATCACTGAATTGGTCAACCATTCGATGACAATCAGTTACAATCATGTAATAATCACCAAATAAGAATTCGATGAGAATCAGCTAGACTCACATAACAAGCCATCCTGAGCTTACAAATCATCGAATCGGTCAACCGTTTGATCAGAATCACTACTATCATGTAACAAGCCATTCTAAGCTTACAAATCACCGAATTGGTCAACCGTTTGATGAGAATCAGCTACAATCACGTAACAAGCCATTGTGGGTTTACAAATCACTAAATCGGTAAACCGTTTGATGAGAATCAGATACAATCACGTAACAAGCTATTCTGAGCTTACAAATCATCGAATCAATCAATCGTTGGATTAGAATCAATTATAATCATGTAACAAGCCATTCTGAGCTTACAAATCACTAAATTAGTTAAGCGTTCGATGAAAATCAGCTACAATCATGTAACAAGTTATTCTGAGCTTACAAATCTCTGAATCAGTCAACCGTTCGATGAGAATGAGCTACAGTCACATAACAGGTCATTCTGAGCTTACAAATCACCAAATCGGTTAAGAGTTCGATGATGATCATCTACAATGATGTATCAAGCCATTTTGAGTTTACAAATCACTAAATAGGTCAATCGTTTGATGATAATCAGCTACAAATCACCAAATCGGTGAACGGTTTGATGAGACTCAATTAAAATCACGTAACAAGCCTTTTTGAGCTTACAAATCTCTGAATCGGTTAAGAGTTTGATGATGATCAGCTACAATGATGTATCAAGCCATTTTGAGTTTACAAATCACTGAATAGGTCAACCGTTCGATGATAATCAGCTACCAATCACTGAATCAATGAACGGTTTTCTGAGACTTAATTAACATCACGTAACAAGCCTTTTTGAGCTTACAAATCTTTGAATTGGTCAACCGTTCGATGAGAATCAATTACAATAACGTAACAAACCATTATGAGCTTACAAATCATTAAATCGATCAACTGTTCGATGAGAATCAACTACAATCATGTAACAAGCCATTATGAAGTTACAAATGACCGAATCAGTCAACCGTTCGATGACAATCAACTACAATCACGTAACAAGCCATTCTGAGCTTACAAATCATTGAATCGATCAACCGTTCGAGAAGAATCAGTTGTAATCACATAACAAGCCATTCTGAGCTAACAAATCACCGAATCGGTCAACAATTCGATGAGACTCAATTAAAATTAGGTAAAAGGCCATTTTGAGATTACAAATCAACGAATCGGTCAACTGTTCGATGAGAATCATTTACAATCGACTAACAAGCCATACTGAGCTTAAAAATCACCAAATTAGTCAACTCTTCGATGAGAATCAGCTACAAACACGTAACAAGCCATTATGAGCTTACAAATCACTGAATCGGTTAATCGCTCAGTGAGAATCAACCACAATCAAGTAAAAAATTATTCTGAGGTTACAAATCATCGAATCGGTTAGTCGTTCGAGGAGAATCAGCTACAATCACGTAACAAGCCATTCTGAGCTAACAAATAACAGAATCAGTCATCTGTTCGATGAGACTCAATTGCAATAATGTAACAAGCCATTCTGAGCTTACAAATCAACGAATCGGTCAACCATTTGATGAGAATCAATTACAATCACGTAACAAACCATTCTAAGCTTAAAAATCATTGAACTGGTCAACCATTCGATGAAAATTAGCTGCAATCACCTAACAAGCCATTCTGAGCTTACAAATCACCAAATAGGTCAACCATTTGATGAGAATCAGCTACAATCATGAAACAAGCCATTTAGAGGTTACAAATTACTGAATCGGTCAACTGTTCGATGAGAATCAGCTACAATCATGTAACAAGTCATTCTGAGCTTACAAATCACTTAATTGGTCAACTGTTTGATGAGAATCACTTGCAATCACGTACCAAGCCATTTTGAGCTAACCAATCACCGAATCGATCATCAGTTCGATGACAATCAACTACAATCACGTAACAAGCCATTCTGAATTTACAAATCACTGAATCGGTCAACCGTTCAATGAGAATCAGCTACAATCATGTAACAAACCATTTTCAGCCTACAAATCACTAATTCGATCAACTGTTCATTGAGAATCAATTCCAATCAGATAACAACCCATTATGAGCTTACAAATCATTGAATTGGTCAAGCGTTCAATGACAATTACCTACAATCATGTAACAAGGCATTCTGAGCTTATAAATAACCAAATCAATCAACTGTTCGATGTGAAACAATTACAATCACGTAACAAGCCATTCTGAGCTTACAAAATCACCGAATCGGTCAACTATTTGATTAGAATGAATTACAATCATGTAACAAGCCATTTTGAGCTTACAAATCACCGAATCGGTCAACCATTCGATTAGAATCAGCTACAATCACGTAAAAAGCCATTTTGAGCTTACAAATCACTGAATCCGTCAGCCGTTCGATAAGAATTAGCTAAAATCACATAACAAGCCATTCTGAGCTTGCAAATCACCGAATCAGTCAACTGTTCAATGAGGATCAGCTACAATCACATAAGAATCCATTTTGAGCTTACAAATCACCGAATTGGTCAACCATTTGATTAAAATTAGGTACAATCATATAACAACCATTATGAGCTTAAAAATTACCGAATCGGTCAATCATTCGATGAGAATGAGCTACAGTCACGTAAGAAGCCATTCTGAGCTTACAAATCATCGAATTGGTCAATCATTTTATGAAAATTAGCTAAAATCACCTACTAAGCCATTTTGAGCTTGCAAATAACCAAATCAGTCAACCGTTCAATGAGGATTAGTTACAATCACGTAACAAGCCATTCTCAGCTTATAAATCACTGAATCGGTCAACTGCTCAATGAGAAACAATTACAATCATGTAACAAGCCATTATGAGCTTACAAATCACCGAATCGGTCAACCGTTTGATGAGAATCAATTACAATCACGTAACAAAACATTTTGAGTAAACAAATCATGGAATCAATCAACCGTTTGATGAGAATTCACTACAACCACTTAACAAGCCATTCTAAGCTTACAAATCACTGAATCGGTCAACCGTTCAATTAGAATCAACTACAATCACGTAAAAATTACTGAATCGGTCAACCGTTCAATGAGAATGAGCTACAATCACTTAACAAGCCATTTTGAGCTTACAAATCACTGAATCGGTTAACCGTTTGATAAGAATTGGCTACAATCATGTAACAAGCCATTCTGAGCTTATAAATCAATGAATCGCTCAACCGCTCGATGAGAAACAATTACAATCATGTAACAAGCCATTCTAAGCTTACAAATCACTCAATCAGTCAATTATTTGATGAGAATCAATTACAATCACATAACAAGCAATTGTGAGCTTACAAATCACATAATACATTACAATCATGTAACTAGCCATTTTGAGCTTACAAATCACCGAATCGATCAACCGTTCGATGAGTATCAATTACAATCACCTAACAAGCCATTATGAGCTTACAAATCATCGAATTGCTCAACCGTTCGATGATAATCATCTACAATCGCGTAACAACCCATTCTAAACTTACAAATTTACCGAATCAGTCAACCGTTCAATGAGAATCAGCTAGAATCATGTAACAAGCCATTTTGAGCTTACAAATCACTGAATCGGTCAATGATTGGATGAGAATCAATTACAATCACGTAACAAGCTATTTTGAACTTCCAAATCACCAAGTTGGTCAACCATTTCATAAGAATCAATTACAATCACGTAACAAGCCAGTTTGAGCTGACAAATCATCAAATCGGTCAACCGTTCAATGAGAATCAAATACCATCACGTAACAAGCCATTCTGAGCTTACAAATCACCGAATGAGTCAACTATTCGATGAGAATCCATTAGAATCACGTAACAAGCCATTCTGAGCTTAATAATCAATGAATCGATCAACCGTTCGATGAGAATCAATTACAATCATGTAGCAAGCTATTCTGGGCTTACAAATCACCAAATCAGTCAACCGTTTGATGAGAATAAGCTACAATCATGTAACAAGGCATTCTCATCTTACAAATCACTAAATCGGTCAACCATTTGATGAGAATCAATTACAATCACGTAACAAGCCATTGTGAGCTTACACAAATCACCGAATTGGTCAATTGTTTGATGAAAATCGATGAGAATCAATTAGAATCATGTAACAAGTGATTTTGAGTTACAAATCATCGAATCGGTTAACTGTTCGATGAGAATCAACTACAATCATGTAACAAGCCATTCTAATCTTAAAAGTCACCGAATCGGTCAATCGTTTGATGATAATCAATTACAATCATGTCACAAGGCATTCTGAGCTTACAAATCATCGAATCGGTCAACTGTTCAATGAGAATCAATTACAATCATGTAACAAGCCATTCTGTGCTTACAAATCACTGAATCGGTCAAACATTCGATGAGAATTAGCTACAATCATGTAACAAGCCATTTTGAGATTACAAATCATCCAATCGGTCAACAATTTCATGAGAATCAATTATAATCATGTAACAAGCCATTCTGAGTTTACAAATAACCAAATCAGTCAACCGTTCGATGAGTATCAGATACAATCACATAAAAAGCCATTATGAGCTTATAAATCACTGAATCGGTCAACCATTTGATGAGAATCAGCTTCAATCACATAACAAGCCATTCTGAGCTTATAAATCACTGAATCAGTCAACTATTTGATGAGAAACAATTACAATCACGTAACAAGCTATTATGAGCTTACGAATCACCGAATCGGTCGACCGTTGTATGAAAATCAACTATAATCATGTAACAAGCCATTTTGAGCTTACAAGTCATTGAATCGGTCAACCATTTGATAAGAATCAATTATTATCACATAACAAGCATTTCTGAGCTTACAAATCACCGAATCGGTCAACCGTTTGATGAGAATATATTACAATCATGTAACAAGCCATTTTGAGCTTGCAAATCATTGAATCGGTCAACCGTTCGATGAGAATCAATTACAATTACGTAAAAATCCATTCTGAGCTTATAAATCATTGAATCAGTTAACCATTCGATGAGAATCAACTACAATCACATAACAAGCCATTATGAGCTTACAAATAACTGAATCGGTCAACCGTAGAAAGAGAATTAGCTACAATCATGTAACAAGTCATTTTGAGCTTACCAGTCACCTAATCGGTCAACCGTTCGATGATAATCAGCTGCAATCATGTACCAAGCCATTATGAGCTTACAAATCATCAAATCGATCAACCGTTTGATGAGCATCAATTACAAATAGGTAACATGCCATTCTGAGATTATAAATTATAGAATTAGTCAACCGTTCGATGAGAATCAATTACAATCATGTAACAAGCCATTCTGATATTAACAAATCTCTAAATTGGTCAACCGTTTGATGAGAATCAATTACCATCATATAACAAGCCATTCTGAGGTTACAAATCACCAAATCGGTCAACCGTTTGATGAGAATCAATTACAATCACATAACAAGCCATTCTGAACTTACAAATCATAGAATCGGTCAACCGTTCGATGAGAGTCAGCTCCAATCATATAACAAGCTATTCTGAGATGACAAATTGCTGAAACCGTCAACTGTTTGATGAAAATGAGCTACAATCATGTAACAATCCATTCTAGGCTTATAAATTATCAAATCAGTCCACTGTTCGATGAGAATTAATTACAATCACGTAACAAGTCATTATGAGCTTACAAATCACTAAATTGGTCAACCATTTGTTAAGAATCAAGTACAACCACGTAACACGCCATTCTCAGCTTAGAAATCATTGAATCGGTCAACTGTTTGATGAGAATCAGCTAAAATCACATAACAAGATATTTTGAGCTTACAAATCATTGAATCGGTCAACCGTTCGATTAGAATCAACTGCAAACACATAAGAAGCCATTATGAGCTTACAAATCAACCAAATCGCTCAACCGTTCGATGAGAATTAGCTACAATCATGTAATAAGCCATTCTAAGATTACAAATCACCGAATCGGTTAACCGTTTGATTATATTCAGTTACAATCATGTCACAATCCATTTTGAGCTTAGAAGTCACCAAATCAGTCAACCGTTTGATGAGAAATAATTGCAATCTTGTAACAAGCCATTCTAAGCTTACAAATCATCGAATTGGTCGACCATATGAGAAATTCAATTACAATCACATAACAAGCCATTCTTAGCTTATAAATCATCAAATCAATGAACCGTTTGATGAGAATCATCTAAAATCACGTAACAAGGCATTACAAGCTTACAAATCACTGAATCGATCAACCATTCGATGAGAATCAATTACAATGATGTAAATGGCTACTCTAAGCTTACAAGTCACCTAATCGGTCAACCGTTCGTTGAGAATCAAGTACAATGATGTAACACACCATTATGAGCTTAGAAATCACCGAATCGGTCAATCATTCGATGAGAATCAGTTACAATCACGTAACAAGCCATTCTAAGCTTACAAATCACCGAATAGGTGAACTATTCGATGAGAATTAGCTACAATCATGTATCACGCCATTCTGAGCTTACAAATTACCGAATCGGTCAACCATTCCATGAGAATCAATTACAATCACATAACAAGCCATTCTGAGCTTACAAATCACCGAATTGGTTAACCGTTCGATGAGAATGAATTACAATCATGTAACAAGCCATTCTGAGATTACAAATCACCGAATCGGTCAACCGTTCGATGAGAATTAATTTGAATCACATAACAAGCCATTCTGAGCTTACAAATGACTGAATTGGTCAACCATTCGATCAGAATCAATTAGAATCACGTAAGAAGCCATTATGAGTTTACAAATCACTCAATCAGTCAACTGTTCAATTACAATAATCAACAATCATGTAACACGCCATTCTGAGCTACAAAACATGGAATCAGTCAACTATTGGATGAGAATCAACTACAATCATGTAACAAGGTATTTTGAGCTTAGAAATCACCGAATCGGTCAACCGTTTGATGAGAATTAATTACAATCACATAGCAAGCTATTCTAAGCTTACAAATACTTGAATCGATAAACTGTTTGATCAGAATCAGTTACAATCACTTAACAAGCAATTCTGAGTTTTCAAACCACCGAATCGGTCAACCATTAGATCAAAATCAGCTACAATCATGTAACAAGTCTTTCTAAGCTTACAAATCATCGAATCAGTCAACAATTTGATGAGAATCAATGACAATCATGTAACAAGCCATTTTGAGCTTTCAAATCACCAAATTGGTCAACAATTGGATGAGAATCAATTACAATCATGTAATACACCATTCTGAACTTAAAAATCATTGAATCAGTCAACCATTCGAAGAAAATCAGCTACCATCAGGTAACGAGACATTCTGAGCTTAAAAATCACTGACTCGGTCAACCGTTCGATGAGGATCAACTACAATTATGTAACAAGTCATTTTGAGCTTACAAATCATTGAATCGGTCAAGAGTTCGATGAGAATTAGGTACAATCACGTAACAAGCCATTCTGAGCTTACAAATCACAGAATTGGTCAACCGTTCGATGAGAATCAATTATAATCATGTAACAAGCCATTGTGCACTTACAAATCACTGAATCAGTCAACCGTTCAATGAGAATCAATTAGAATCATGTAACAAGCCATTCTGAGCTTTCAAATCACCGAATCGTTCCCATTTGATGAGAATCAGATACCATCACATAACAGGCCATTATGAGCTTACAAGTCACTGAATCGCTCAACCTTTCGATGGGAATCAATTACAATCACGTAACAAGCCATTCTAAGCTTACAAATCACCGAGTCAGTCAACAATTCGATGAGAATCAACTACAATCACGTAACAAGCCATTTTGTGTTAGAAATAGGAAATATTAAGAGGAGGGGGTGAATCAGTATTTCACAAACTTTTTCTTTTGCCCACTTATGGATATAACAGATTACTTTGGTGCATATAAAGATTATCAAGCTGATTAACAAACATAGTAGTAAATAGAAAGAACTCATAACACATCATATGTTCTCGAGGAAATCCTGGCCAAGGGAAAACCTCGGTGGGGATGGTACCCACAAAGATCACTAATCAAAAGTATCATGTTAGGGATATTGGACCCTGTTAGGAGTCAATTTACAATATATAGTAGATCTGTCCTGGTTAAAGGACTTTAGGCCTTGTTAGAAGCCTTAACCCTGTTAGGAGTTAGATTACAAAACCTGATCACCAGTTGAGCTCACTGCCCAAACAAGTAATACAAAATGTTTATGACTGTAATATGGTACTGCTTACAACTTTGCATCAATAGCTTTTTCTGCTATCACAATAAACAACTATCGCAAGTTATCTTTTCTTTCTTTTTACATTTCACACTTGTATATTTCATTACATTTCAAGTATGCCTAATATATGAGTTATTAAAGCTAATAACTTTACATGGTCGGCTTCCAAAATCTTTATCCAAGAGTAAACATCTAAGATGTCATCCCTTCATAATGTTAAGTCATTATTTTGACAAGCAAAAATAATCCCTTAACTCTTTCGCTAAAACTGTCTCTAAAACTATTCTGTCTGCAAAAACTGTCTTCGGTAAACTTTGAATAACTTTGTCTGTACTACTCCAAACTTTATGTGCACTGAGATGGAGTATCCTCATACTCTATAGAAGCTTCAGTTAATTGCACAAACAAAAATATTGCTCCAGTGGACGTCGCCAACTAAATCTTCATCGAGTGCTTTATCAGGATCACTGTATCCATACTTAGACAATTCTTTCTTCAACTTGCCATACTTGCATTCCAGATTCTGCACTCTCAATAGAGATCATATGTTGCCATAATGACAACATCTATGCATCCACATTAGCCAAATTGCCAACAATCTCCCCTTTGTCATTGGTAGCGACATATGGAAAAATTGGCTAAGTGTGCAAACAAAACTTCAAAAAACACTTATACAAAATTGTGGCTAAAAGTTATACAATATGTATATAATATCATACTCCATAGAATAGCTCCCCCTATGAGTATCCTTCCTCAACATATATTCAATTTTCTGCTATCTCCCCCTTTGACAACAATGACAAAGATAGGGTGTACAAAAATTTCAAAAAATTTATACCTTATTATCAGTTATTGCAAAGCCGGTAGGCTTGCAACACAATCACCAAACTCTAACTTCCAAGATTCAAAATCTTTCTCCCATATCTTCCTGATGGATTCAGCAACATTGAGTAGAGTACTCAATCCGTATGCTGCTGTCTGACAAGCTTGTAGGGAATTGAAGCTAAACTTCTGAAATGATGTCTTTGCTGAAAGACACTGCTCAATTTGATCTTCAACAATTGATATCTTGATTGAGACATGCTCTCTCAAGATGTTACCCCTAATCATCTTTCTGTTCTTCTCCTCTTCTAACATTTTGATTTCATCTTTCAATTTCCTTATGCTCTTCTCTATAGAACTTATCTTGACATTAGGGCTTGTCAAGGTGTTTGTCTCAGCTGTAATAGCATCTAACTTCTCTCTGATCTTCTTATCCTCTTCAACTGTTAGGATTTCTAATTTAGTGCATTGTATGTACAAATTCTTTCCTGTCTCAAAATGTCTCCTCAAATTCTTTATGCATACATCTACCAATATCATTTCAAATATTTACACTTAAAGTTTGTTGCATTTCTGCTTCAAAGTCTTCCTGAACTTTTATCTTAGCAATATCCTTCAAGTTAGAAAATTTAGAGTCAAAAGAATTCATTACTGATTGAGCTTTCTCAAGTGGATCTGATTCAGATACCTTAGTGCTGATCACACTCTCAAGTTTCTCTGTCAAAACTCTAACTTTGCCTTCAAGGTCTTTCACCTTCTTATTCTTTCCAATAATTTTATTCAGAGATGTGATGAACTCAAGCTGATCATCATCTTCAACTTCTTTTCCAAGGTCTTCAAACATTGAGCCAATATGCCTCTTCTTACTGTCAGGTGCACTAATGTCTTCAACTGGTATAGAAGGTGCACTAGAGGTAGTGGCCTCTGTCAAAATTTGTTTGCCTTTAACTGATTGCTCTACTGAAACTGATTTTGATACAATTGGTGCTTCCTCTGCCTCTGTATTCTTCTATGATTCTGTGACCTTTTCTTGCTCTCCCAAAGTCAAATTGTCAACAATGTTTCCTAGATCATGAAATACTGCATCATCTGATTCTAGAGTCACTTTGGTGCCTTCAATATCCATTGATTCTTTTCCAATATTGATATGTGAAGAAGATGGAACTTCTTCAATACCAACTTCCTTTGCATGCAGTTCCTCTGATTGCTTCTACTGAGGGTCTGATTCAACATGCTTTTCTGCAACTATATCTGCAAGAACTTGCATTATTGCTTGCTTTGTCTCTTTTTGTACTTCCTCCTTTTTGCCTCCCATTATAAGGATTGTTCTTCTCTTAGTTCTCAATAAAGTTCCAAGAGACTTCAAGAATCTCTTCAAATGATCTTCATCCTCAACTTCACAGAACTGTCTGATTACATGTTCTCTCATTTTTATGTCCTCTTCTTGTGCTCTTTATTTTCTATTCACAAGTCTATTATACAAATCTTCTGGGATCTTACCATGAACAGTGCTAAGTTTCTTATCTGCCACAATCATGTGTGTAACCATTGCATTTTCAAAGTTCAATCTGTCAAATGATCCATATAGATCATAGAATTTATTCAGCTTAGTGAAGTCTCCATGCTTCAATATATCTTCATTAACTCTTTCAATTCTTGGTTTCCAAGTTTTCTTCTTGATTGAAACTACATCATCATCTTTAATTACTGCTACAT
Source organism: Chamaecyparis obtusa (assembly GCA_027943335.1). Classification (NCBI taxonomy): domain Eukaryota; kingdom Viridiplantae; phylum Streptophyta; class Pinopsida; order Cupressales; family Cupressaceae; genus Chamaecyparis; species Chamaecyparis obtusa. Next base: position 7,698,806 of record BSBK01000740.1, on the reverse strand, counting down.
TTCTAGGTATAGGTGGTACAACCACTTTCTATCTCCTGCCGGGTCCTATTGCACTCACTTTTACTCTTTTGCTAGGAATAGGAGAAAAAGATTTATCTCCTTCATCTTTTTCAAGTACTTCAACTTTTACCTTTACTGCAATAGGATCAATAGGATCTGCATTTGATGTCTCAGGTGAAATTACAAGATTTTCACTTTGCTTGAAGGCTTCTGCAGTCTTCAACTCATGACTTGACATACCAGATTCTTTCAATATTTTCTTCATAGTAGATTCAACTCTCTTACTAGATTGCTTCTTTTCTCTCAAACTTATTGCAGAGTTAAAATTCTCTTCATAGGTTCCAAACCTATTTGCATGACCATCCAACTCACACTTTAACAATCTATTCACATATCCTACTGTTTCTGCTTCAAATATTTCATAGCCAAGAGGGTCTATGAATTCCATTCTAGGCTCAACTGCTTCAATGTAGGTGAAATCAGTGTCAACCATAAAACAAATGTCATCTTTATGCTTTTCAACTAAGGATTGAGGAATCCTTGATTTGTTCTTAACAATATTATGAAAAGTCTTCAATACAAGCTTCACACTGTCATTAACTTTATCAAAAAGGTGCTTCATGTAGACTGAGTTTATTCTTTCCATTGTGTTCACATTGTCACTCCAATCAACTGTGTAAGGAAATCTTCTCAAAATATGGAAAAACATATAGGTTATCAGAGATGAAAACCTAAACTGTGTGTACTTAGCCTTCTTAATCTTTTCTAATTTTTCAAATAACTAAATTTTCAAAATTTCACATAGGTCTACTGGTTTCTTCTCAATACACATAAGATAAGCTACATGAATCATTCCTGCAGCCATGTCATCTTCCCTTGAACTACCATAGAATTTAGTTGTTAGGATCTTGCAAAGGTACCTAACATCATCTTGCTTAATCTTACTTATCACAATTCCTCTACCATTATAACTAGATCCAGTGTTATCTAAAATAATCTTTCTCATGTTCTTTTCATTTAGTGGAATCTCTCCAACTTTTGATAATCCAGTAACTTCATGAATTAGGTTGGCAATTATATCAATAACTCTATCCTCCATCCAGAATTTCCCATTGTGGATTCTACTTAAAATGATCTTGGTACATTCCTCATCATTGAATTCATACTTCATGGAATATTTGATAATTTCATTGTTCTCTAGGTGCCCATAAGCTGGTTTAACTGACATGTCTTGATTGTACAATTTCCTGTAATCATCACTAAAATCTACATCTCTCAAAGTTTCAAACTTGCAACCTAAATATCCTTTAACATTCTCAATGTGCAATACTCCGTCTAGTACGGATGATAATGCTAGACTGTCATCAATTTCAGTTGGTTCTACTGGTTCTTTCTTAATCTTTGGTCTATTCTTATCCTTAACATTATGAACCATAGAAATATCCATCTTATCAATTGATTAAAGATGAAAAAAATACCTCAACTTTGCAAATCTAGGGTTTCGGTATGATCGTCGCTGCAACTGCTTCCCAACTTCTTCAAATCATCCTCAACTCGCTTTTCTTCTTTCAAATCTTTTTTCAATCACTTTGTAATCGTAATAACTTTGATTTTGACCTTATAACACTTCACATTAACTCGATCTGACATCGTATTCATTCATTTTGCCGCTAAAACCTCAAAAAGCTGATTCTGCAAACTTGTAACCATAAAACTTTTTGCGACCTCGCAAAACACAATATTTTCTTTTGTGCACTTAACCATAGCATTAGTACAACATAATAAACCTATATCTAACTGCGCAAAACTTAACTCATTCAAATTCCTAATCTACACTAATCCTAAGTCCTAAACTACAAAAACTTACATAATTTAAGTACTTAAAGAAGGGTCAGGTAAAGATTCATCCTTACCATTGGTTACATTACCTTCCTGACTACTTTCAGTGCTGACTGTACCTCCTTGATCTGTGCCTTTGTCAAATTTTACTTCATCTTTATTGCTACAGCAACCTTTCTCTTTGTTTCCTGCATTTTCATTCCTTCTTGCATTGTTCCTAGGGTTAGGGTTATGATGATAACCTCCATTGTTCATTCTACAAAATCTTGTTGAGTGTCCAAACTTGTTGCATATCTGACATATGATTCCATTGTTTCCAAATCTCTGTCCTTGCTGGTTAATCTGTGACCTACAATTTCTAGCAATATGTCCTACTTTGTTGCATCTAAAACATACTACCACTTTTCTTTGATTCATTTCTTCAATAGATTTCTTATCTGCATTGTTAGTATTCCCAATCATTCTATCATAATTATTCAAAATTACTTTAGGTCTTCTACATTCAAAAGGTTTAAATTGTTTACCTGTGCAATCTTTCTTCATGTGCCCAATAGTATTACAAGCAAAACATCTACCTTTGAATTCTCTTTGCATACCTTTAGATGATTCTTCTTGCTTTGATTCTTCTTTCTCTTTAGGTGGTTCTTCTTTAGGTGGATCTTCCAATGTGTTCTCATCTAGCTTTATTTCCTCCACACTTTCAGATGTCTTCAGATCTGGCTTCTTACTTTCATGGTTTGTTCTAAACATATTATATCCAAATCCAGTCCTATCAAAGAATGGTTCTTTCATAATTTTATTATACTTCTCAAGTTCCACATACTGCACTTTTACTTTTTCAGATTCGGATGTTTCCTTTTCAAGTCTTGACCTCAGATCTTCATTCTCAATTTTCAATTTTTCATTATCAGATCTCAAATTTCCATATTTCATACTAAGCTTCAGATTTACTATCTTCAACTCATGCTTAATTAAGGATCTCATTTTCTTTTTCTAATTCATCACAATCTTCAACAAGCATATCAGATTTCTTTTCAGATTTTAGATCTTCACTCTTACCTTTTAATTTGTCAATAGCATTCTTTGCATCTTCATATTTTCTTCTTAAGGAGTTTCTTTCATCAGTAAGCATATCAATCTGTTCAAGAGCTTCTTCTAGATTCTTCTGAAGTTGATCCATAGAGATCTTACTCAAGCTGCTAAGCTTTCCTTGGATGTTCCTTCTCCGAGTAATTGTGCTCTAATACCAATTGTTAGAAATAGGAAATACTGAGAGGGGGGGGGGGTGAATCAGTATTTCACAAACTTTTTCTTTTGCCCACTTATGGATATAACAGATTACTTTGGTGCATACAAAGATTATCAAGCTGATTAACAAACATAGCAGTAAATAGAAAGAACTCATAACACATCATATGTTCTCGAGGAAACCCCGACCAAGGGAAAACCCTGGTGGGGATGGTACCCACAAAGATCACTAATCAAAAGTATCCTGTTAGGGATATTGGACCCTGTTAGGAGTCAATTTACAATATATAGTATATCTATCCTGGTTAAAGGACTTTAGGCCTTGTTAGAAGCCTTAACCCTGTTAGGAGTTAGATTACAAAACCTAATCACCAGCTGAGCTCACTGCCCAAACAGGTAATACAAAATGTTTATGACTGTAATATGGTACTGCTTACAACTTCACATCAATAGCCTTTGTTGCTATCACAATAAACAACTATCGCAAGTTATCTTTTCTTTCTTTTTACATTTCACACTTGTATATTTCATTACATTTCAAGTATGCCTAATATATGAGTTATTAAAGCTAATAACTTTACATAGTCGTCTTCCAAAATCTTTATCCAAGAGTAAACATCTAGGATGTCATCCCTTCATAATGTTAAGTCATTATTTTGACAAGCAAAAATAATCCCTTAACTCTTTCGCTAAAACTGTCTCCAAAACTGTTCTGTTTGCAAAAACTATCTTCGGTAAACTTTGAATAACTTTGTCCATACTGATCCAAACTTTATACGCACTGAGATGGGGCATCCTCGTACTCTATAGAAGCTTCAGTTAACTGCGCAAACAAAAATATTACTCCAGTGGACGTCGCCAACTAAATCTTCATTGTGTGCTTTGTCAGGATCATTGTATCCATACTTAAACAATTTTTTTCTTCAACTTGCCATACTTGCATTCCAGATTCTGTGCTCTCAATAGAGATCATATGTTTCCATAATGACAACATCTATGCATCCACATTAGCCAAATTGCCAACATTTTGAGCTTACAAATTACCGAAACGGTCAACTGTTCAATGAGAATCAGCTACAATTACGTAACAAGCCATTCTGAGCTTACAAATCACTGAATATGTCAACTATTTGATTCGAATCAGCTACAATCACCTAACAAGCCATTATGAGCATACAAATCACCGAATCGGTCAACTATTTGATGAGAATCAGCTACAATCACGTAACAAGCCATTCTGAGCTTAGAAATCACTGACTCAGTCAACCATCGATGAGAATCAATTACAATCACATAACAAGCCATTCTGAGCTTACAAATCACTGACTCGATCAACCGTTCGATGAGAATCAACTAAAATCATGTAACAAGCCATTCTGAGCTCACAAATCACCAAATCGGTCAATCGTTCGATGAAAATTAATTACAATCACGTAACAAGCCATTCTAAATTTACAAATCATCGAATCGGTCAATTGTTCGATGAGAATCAGCTACAAACATGTAAGAAACCAATCTAAGCTTACAAATCACAAAATTGGTCAATCATTCATTGAGAATCAGCTAAAATCACGTAACAAGCTATTATGAGCTTACAAAACACTGAATCAATTTATCATTTGATAAGAATCACCTACAACCACATAACAAACTATTCTGAGCTTACAAATCACCGAATCGGTCAACGATTCGATGAGAATAAATTACAATCACGTAACAAGCCATTCTGAGCTTTCAAATCATTGAATAAGTCAACCGCTTGATGAGAATCAATTATAATCACGTGACAAGCCATTTCAAACTTACAAATCACTGATTCGGTCAACTATTTGATGAGAATCAGCTAAAATCAGGTAACAAGCCATTCTGAACATACAAATCATTGAATTGGTCAACCATTCGATGAGAATCAATTACAATCATGTAACACACCATTCTGAGCTTAGAAATCACCGAATTGGTCAACCTTTCGATTAGAATCAGCTACAATCACGTAACAAGCCATTCTGAGCTTACAAATTACCAAATCAGTCAACCCTTCGATGAGAATTAGCTAAAATCATGTAACAAGCTATTCTGAGCTTACGAATCACCAAATTGGTCAACTGTTTGATTAGAATCAACTACAATCACGTAACAAGCCATTCTGAGCTTACAAATCATCGAATCGGTCAACCGTTCGTTGAGAATAAAAAACAATAACATAACAAGCCATTTTGAGCTTACAAATCACTGAGTCAGTCAATCATTCAATGAGAATCAATTACAATCATGTAATAAGCCATTCTTAGCTTACAAATTACCGAATCGGTCAACTGTTTGATGAGAATCAGCTACAATCATGTAAGAAGCCATTCTTAGCTTACAAATCACCGTATTAATCAACCATTTGATGAGAGTCAGCTACAATCATGTAACAAGCCATTCTGAGCTTACAAATCACCGAATCAATCAACCGCTCGAGGAGAATCAACTTTTATCACATAACAAGTCATTCTAAGCTTACAAATCACTCAATCGATCAACCATTTGATGAGAATCAATTACAATCACGTAACAAGCCATTCTGAGCATAGAAATCACCGAACCGGTCCAAGAGAATAAATTGTTAGAGTAATTATATTTTACACTTATTACTTAAATCACTTCGGTTTAATTAATTAAGTTATTCATTACTCAGTTTTCTTAAGCTATCTCTTAGGTGCATTGTAATTAATATCTTTATTAATTATAATGTGCAACCTAGTTTTTTTAAAATTTAGGATTTTGTTCACCTTTTTATAGGTTAAACCTTGTAAATCTTTTTTCATTAACTTGGATCATAATTTTGCTCTCACATTTTGAGTAACTTCTAAGTTTTGTCTTTTGCTTTGGAAGCTTCTCTCCTGTAATAGGTTATTTGCATGCAGGTATTCTTGGCTTTATGTGGATTTGTATCTCTCAAATTTGACAGAAATAACAATCATGTAACAAGTCATTCTGAGCTTACATATCACCGAATTGGTCAACCATTCGATGAGAATCAATTACAATTACATAACAAGCCATTCTGAGCTTACAAATCACCGAATCAGTCAACCATTTGATAATAATAAGATACAATCATGTAACAAGCCATTCTGAGTTTACAAATCATCCAATCGATCAATTGTTCAATGAGAATCAGCTACAATCACATAACAAATGATTGTGAGCTTATAAATCACTAATCAGTCAACCGTTCGATGAGAATCACCTACAATCACGTAACAAGTCATTCTAAGCTTACAAATCACCGAATCGGTCAACCATTTGATGAGAATCAATTACAATCATGTAATAAGCCATTATGAGCTTACAAATCACCGAATCGGTTAATCGTTTGATGAGAATACATTACAATCATGTAACAAGCCATTCTGAGCTAACAAATCATGGAATTGGTCAATCATTCAATGAGTATAATCTACAATTATGTAACAACCCATTTTGTGCTTAGAAATCACCGAATCGGTCAACTGTTTGTTTAGAATCAGCTAAAATCATGTAACAAGTCATTATGAGCTTACAAATCATAGAATCAGTCAACCATTCGATGAGAATTAATTATAATCATATAACAAACTAGTCTGAACTTACAAATCATCGCATCAGTCAACCGTTGAATGAGAATTGATTACAACCATGTAACAAGCCATTTTGATTTTAGAAATCATCGAATTGGTCAACCATTCGATGAGAATCAGCTACAATCAAGTAACAACCCATTTAGAGCTTACAAATCACCAAATCGGTCAACCATTTGATGAGAATCAACTACAATCATGTAACAAGCTATTCTGTGATTTGTAAGCTTAGAATGGCTTGTTATGTGATAGAAGTTGATTCTCATCGAACGGTTGATTAATTATGTGGTTTGTAAGCTCAGAATGGCTTGTTATGTGATTGTGATTGATTTTCATCAAACGGTTGACCGATTCGGTGATTTGTAAGCTTAGAATGGCTTGTTATGTGACAAAAGTTGATTCTCATCGAATGGTTGACCTATTCAGTGATTTGTAACCACAGAATGGCTTATTACATGATTGTTGTTGATTCTCATCGAATGGTTGACCGATTCAGTGATTTGTCAGCTCAGAATGTCTTGTTACGTAATTGTAATTGATTCTCATCAAACGGTTGATCGATTCGATGATTTGTAAACGCTGAATGGCTTGTTACATGATTGTAGTTGATTCTCATCGAACGGTTGACCGATTCGGTGATTTGTAAAATCAGAATGGCTTGTTACATTATTGTAGCTAATTCTCATCGAACGGTTGACCGATTCACTGATTTGTAAGCTCAAAATGGCTTGTTATGTGATCGTAATTAATTCTCATCAAATAGTTAACCGATTTGGTGATCAACCTAAGAATGGATTGTTACATGGTTGTAATCAATTCTCATTGAACAGTTGATCGATTTAGTGATTTGTAAGCTCAGACTAGCTTGTTATGTGATTGTAATTAATTCTCATCGAATGGTTGAACGATTATGTGATTTGTAAGCTCATAATGGTTTGTTACATGATTTTAGCTGATTCTCAACAAACAGTTGACCGATTCGGTGATTTGTAAGCTCAGAATGGCTTGTTACATGATTGTAGATTATTCTCATCGAACGGTTGACCAATTCTATGATTTGTAAGCTCAGAATGGCTTGTTACGTGATTGTAATGTATTCTCATAGAACGGTTGACTGATTTGGTAATTTATAACCTCAGAATGGCTTGTTACGTGATTGTTGTTGATTCTCATCAAATGGTTGACCGATTCGGTGATTTGTAAGCTCAGAATGGCTTGTTATGTGATTGTAGCTGATTCTCATCGAATGGTTGACCGATTCAATGATTTGTAAAGTCAGAATGACTTGTTACATGATTGTAATTGATTCTTACCGAATGGTTGACCTATTCATTGAATTGTAAGCTTAGAATGGTTGGTTACATGATTGTAGGTGATTCTCATTGAATGATTGACCAATTCAGTGATTTGTAAGCTCAAAATAACTTGTTAGGTGATTGTAATTGATTCTCATCAAACTGGTGACTGATTCAGTGATTTGTAAGGTCAGACTGGCTTGTTACATGATTGTAGCTGATTCTCATCGAACGGTTGACTGATTTAGTGATTTGGAATCTCAAGAATGACTTGTTATGTGATTGTAATTGATTCTCATAGAACGGTTGACCTATTCAGTGATTTGTAAGCTCAAAATGGATTGTTACGTGATTGTAGCTGATTCTTATCGAACGGTTGACCAATTTGGTGATTTGTAAGCTCAGAATGGCTTGTTACGTGATTTTAATTGATTCTCATTGAACTGGTGACCGATTCAGTGATTTGTAAGGTCAAGTGGCTTGTTATATGGTTGTAGCTAATTCTCATCAAACGGTTGACCTATTCGGTGATTTTTAAGCTCTGAATAGCTTGTTACATGATTGTAGCTGATTCTCATCGAACAGTTGATCAATTCGGTGATTTGTAAGCTTAGAATGACTTGTTACATGATTGGTAATTGATTCTCATCAAACTAGTTACCGATTTAGTGATTTGTAAGGTCAAACTGGCTTGTTACATTATTGTAGCTGATTCTCATCGAACGGTTAACTAATTCAGTGATTTGTAAGCTTAGAATGACTTGTTATATGATTGTAGCTAATTCTCATCGAGTGGTTGACCAATTCGGTGATTTATAAGCTCAAAATGGCTTGTTACATGATTGTTATTTATGTAAGGTTTGAGAGATACAAATCCACAGAACGCTAAGAATACCTGCATGCAAATAACCTGTTCTAGGAGAGAAGCAAAAGGCAAAACTCAGAAGTTACTCCAAATGTGAGAGCAAAATTATGATACAAGTTAATGAAAAAAGATTTACAAGGTTCAACCTATAAAGGTGAACAAAACCCTAAAGTCTAAAAAAACTAGGTTGCACATTATAATTAATAAAGATATTAATTCTAATGCACCTAAGAAATAGCTTAAGAAAATATAGTTAAAAAATAACTTAATTAATTAAATCGAAGTGATTTAATTAATAAGTGTAAAATATAATTACTCTAACAATTTATTCTCTTAGAACGGTTGACCGGTTCAGTGATTTGTAAGCTTAGAATGGCTTGTTACGTGATTGTAATTGATTCTCATCGAACGGTTGACCCATTCGGTGATTTGTAAGCTTAGAATGGCTTGTTATGTGATAGAAGTTGATTCTCATTAAACAGTTGATTGATTCGGTGATTTGTAAGCTCAGAATGACTTGTTACGTGATTGTAGCTGACTCTCATCGAAGGTTGACCAATACGGTGATTTGTAAGGTAAGAATGGCTTGTTACATGATTGTAATTTATTCTCATCAAATGGTTGACCGATTCGGTGATTTGTAAGCTCATAATGGCTTGTTACCTGATTGTAGTTGATTCTCATCGAATAGTTGACCAATTCGGTGATTTGTAAGCTAAGAATGGCTTGTTACGTGCTTGTAGCTGATTCTCATCGAGTGGTTGATCGATTCAGTAATTTGTAAGTTCAGAATGACTTGTTACGTGATTATAGCTGATTCTCATCAAACGATTGACCAATTCAGTGATTTGTAAGCTCAGAATTGCTTGTTACATGATTATAGATAATTCTCATTGAACAGTTGACCGACTCGGTGATTTGTAAGCTCAGAATGACTTATTAGATCATTATAATTGATTCTCACCGAATGATTGATCGATTCAGTGATTTGTAAGCTCAAAATGGCTTGTTACGTTATTGATTCTCATCAAACGGTTGACCGATTCAGTGATTTGTAAGCTTAGAATGGATTGTTACGTGATTTTAATTGAGTCTCATCAAATGGTTGACCGATTTAGTGCCTTATAAGCTCAGAATCACTTATTATGTGATTGTTGCTAATTCTCATCAAAGGGTTGACCGATTTGGTAATTTGTAAGCTCAGAATGGCTTCTTACGTAATTGTAATTGATTCTCACCGAATGGTTGACCTATTCGATAATTTGTAAGCACAAAATGGCTGATTACATGATTGTTGATGATTCTCATCGAATGGTTGGGCGATTTGGTGATTTGTCAGCTCAAAATGGCTTGTTACGTAATTGTAATTGATTCTCATCGAACGATTGACCAATTAGGTTATTTGTAAGCGCAGAATGGCTTGTTACATGATTCTAGTTGATTCTCATCCAACGATTGATCGATTTGGTGATTTGTAAGCTCAGAATGGCTTGTTTAATTATTGTAGCTAAGTCTCATCGAACGATTGACCGATTCAGTGAGTTCTAAGCTTAGAATGCCTTGTTCCATGATTGTAATTGATTCTCATCAAATGTTTGACCAATTTGGTGATCTATAAGCTCAAAATAGCTTGTTACGTGATTGTAGTTGATTCTCATCAAATGGTTGACTGATTCGGTGATTTTTAAGCTCTTAATGAGTTGTTACCTAATTGTAGCTCATTCTCATCGAATGGTTGAGCAATTCGGTGATTTGTAAGATCAAAATGGCTTGTTACGTGGTTGTAATCAAGATAAAGTTTTAAAGAGAATAATTATAATGCACCTAAAAGATAGCTTAATAAAATAGAGTAATAAATAATTTAATTAATTAAACCGAAGTGATTTGATTAATAAGTGTAAAATATAATTACTCTAACAATTTAGTGATTCAGAATGGCTTGTTAGATGATTGTAGTTGATTCTCATCAAATGATTGATCGATTCAGTGATTCGTAAGCTCACAATGGCTTGTTAGATGATTGTAATCGATTCTCACCGAATGGTTGACCTATTCGGTAACTTGTAAGCTCAAAATGGCTTGTTACATGATTGTAGTTGATTCTCATTAAACGGTTGACCAAGTCGATGATTTGTAAGCCCAGAACGGCTTGTTATGTGATTGTAGCTAATTCTTATCAATTCGGTGATTTGTAAGCTCAGAATGACTTGTTACATAATTGTAATTGATTCTCATCGAACGGTTGACCGATTGGATTATTTGAAAATGGCTTGTTACGTGATTGTAGCCGATTCTTCTCAAATGGTTGACTGATTCAGTGATTTGTAAGCTCATAATGGCTTGTTACGTAATTGTAATTGATTCTCATCAAATGGTTGACCGATTTGGTGATTTGTAAGCTTAGAATGGCTTGTTACGTGATTGTTATTAATGTAAGATTTGAGAGATACAATCTACAAAATGCCAAGAATACCTGCATGCAAATAACCTGTTTCAGGAGAGAAGCAGAAAGAAGCAAAAGGTAAAACTTAGAATTACTCAAAATGCAGCTAAGAGATAGATTAAGAAAATAGAGTAATAAATAACTTAATTAATTAAATTGAAGTGATTTAATTAATAAGTGTAAAATATAATTACTCTAACAATTTATTCTCTTAGAACGGTTGACCGGTTTAGTGATTTGTATGCTCAGAATGGCTTGTTACGTGATGGTAATTGATTCTCATCGAACGGTTGACCGATTCGGTGATTTGTAATCTTGGAATGGCTTGTTATGTGATAGAAGTTGATTCTCATCAAATGGTTGATTGATTCGATGATTTATAAGCTCAGAATGGCTTGCTACATGATTGTAGCTGATTCTCATCAAATAGTTGACCGATACAGTGATTTGTAAGCTAAAAATTGCTTGTTACGTGATTGTAGATGATTGTCATCGAGTGGTTGACTGATTCGGTAATTTTTAAGCTCAGAATGGCTTGATACATGATTGTAGCTGATTCTCATCGAACGATCGACTGATTCTCATCGATGGTTGACCGATTCGGTGATATGTAAGCTCAGAATGGCTTGTTACATGATTGTAGCTGATTCTCATTGAATAGTTGACTGATTTGATGTTTTGTAAGCTAAGAATGGCTTGTTACGTGATTGTAGCTGATTCTCATCAGGTGGTTGACCAATTCGATAATTTGTAAGCTCAGAATAGCTTGTTATGTGATTGTAGCTGATTCTCATCGAACGATCAACTGATTCAGTGATTTGTAAGCTCAGAATTGCTTGTTACATGATTATAGATAATTCTCATTGAACAGTTGACTGACTCGGTGATTTGTAAGCTCAGAATGGCTTATTACATGATTATAATTGATTCACATCGAAAGATTGATTGATTCAGTGATTTGTAAGCTCAGAATGACTTGTTACATTATTCTTATTCATTCTTATCGAACGATTGACCGATTCGATGATTTGTAAGCTCAAAATGGATTATTACATGATTGTAATTGATTCTCATCGAACAGTTGACCGATACAGTGATTTATCAGCTTAGAATGACTTGTTATGTGATTGTAGCTGATTCTCATCGAAGGGTTGGTCGATTTACTAATTTTTAAGCTCAAAATAGCTTGTTACGTGATTGTAATTGATTCTCACCGAAAGGTTGACCTATTCAGTGATTTGTAAGCACAGAATGGCTGATTACGTGATTATTGTTGATTCTCATTGAATGGTTGACCGATTCGGTGATTTGTCAGCTCGAAATGGCTTGTTACGTAATTGTAATTGATTCTCATCAAATGGTTGATCGATTTAGTGATTTCTAAGTGCAAAATGGCTTGTTACATAATTGTAGTTGATTCTCATCGAACGGTTGATCGATTTGGTCATTTGTAAGCTCAAAATGGCTTGTTACATGATTATAATTGATTCTCATCAAACGGTTGACCGATTCAGTGATTTGTAAGCTCAGAATGGCTTGTTATGTGATTGTAATTGATTCTCATCGAAAGGTTGACCGATTTGGTGATCTATAACCTCAGAATGACTTTTTATGTGATTGTTGTTGATTCTCATCGAATGGTTGATCGATTCTATGATTTGTAAGCTCTTAATGGGTTGTTACATGATTGTAGTTGATTCTCAACAAACAGTTGACTGATTCGGTGATTTGTAAGCTCAGAATGGCTTGTTACATGATTGTAGATTATTCTCATTGAACGGTTGACCAATTTCATGATTTCTAAGCTCAGACTAGCTTGTTACGTGATTGTAATGTATTCTCATCGAATGGTTGACCTATTCGGTGATTTGTAAGCTCAGAATGGCTTGTTACTTGATTGTAGCTGATTCTTATTTAATGATTGACCAATTCAGTGATTTGTAAGTTCAGAATAGCTTGTTACATGATTGTAATTGATTGTCTTCAAATTGGTGATTGATTCAGTGATTTGTAAGGTCAGACTGACTTGTTACATGATTGTAGCTGATTCTCATTGAACGGTTGACTTATTCAATGATTTTTAAGCTCAGAATGGCTTGTTATTTGATTGTAGCTGATTCTCATCAGTCGGTTGACCGATTCGGTGATTTATAAGCTCAGAATAACTTGTTACATGATTGCAGCTGATTCTCATCGAACCGTTCACTGAGTCAGTGATTTGTAAGCTTAGAATGGCTTGTTACATGATTGTGCTTATTCTCATCGAACGGATGATCGATTGGATAATTTATAAGCTCAGAATGGCGTGTTACTTGATTGTAGCTGATTCTTATCAAATGGTCGACTGATTCGGTGATTTGTAAGATCAGAATGGCTTGTTACGTAATTATAATTGATTCTCATCAAACGGATGAACGATTCGGTGATTTGTAAGCTCATAATGGCTTCTTTTGTGATTGTAGCCGATTCTTCTCAAATGGTTGACTGATTCAGTGATTTGTAAGCTCATAATGGCTTGTTACGTAATTGTAATTGATTCTCATCGAATGGTTGACCGATTTGGTGATTTGTAAGCTTAGAATGGCTTGTTACATGATTATTATTTATGTAAGATTTGAGAGATACAAATCTGCAAAATGCCAAGAATAGCTGCATGCAAATAACCTGTTTCAGGAGAGAAGCAGAAAGAAGCAAAAGGCAAAACTTAGAATTACTCAAAATGCAGCTAAGAGATACATTAAGAAAATAGAGTATTAAATAACTTAATTAATTAAACTAAAGTGATTTAATTAATAAGTGTAAATATAATTACTCTAACAATTTATTCTCTTAGAACTAACCGGTTCAGTGATTTGTAAGCTCAGAATGGCTTGTTACGTGATGGTAATTGATTCTCATCGAACAGTTGACCGATTCGGTGATTTGTAATCTTAGAATGGTTTGTTATGTGATAGAAGTTGATTCTCATCGAATGGTTGATTGATTTGGTGATTTGTAAACTCAGAATGGCTTGCTACATGATTGTAGTTGATTCTCATCAAACAATTGACCGATTCGATGATTTGTAAGCTATGAATTGCTTGTTACGTGATTGTAGCTGATTGTCATCGAGTGGTTGACTGATTCAATAATTTGTAAGCTCAGAATGGCTTGATACATGATTGTAGCTGATTCTCATCAAACGATCGACTGATTCAGTGATTTGTAAGCTCAAAATTGCTTGCTACATGATTATAGATAATTCTCATAGAACAGTTGACAGACTCGGTGATTTGTAAGCTCAGAATGGCTTTTTACATGATTGTAATTGATTCTCATCATGACCGATTCAGTAATTTCTAAGCTCAAAATAGCTTGTTACATTATTGTTATTGATTCTCATCGAACAGTTGATCGATTTGGTGATTTGTATGCTTAGAATGGCTTATTATGTGATAGAAGTTGATTCTCATCAAATGGTTGATTGATTCAGTGATTTGTAAGCTCTGATTGAGTTGTTAAGTGATTATAGCTTATACTCATTGAATGGTTGACCAATTCACTGATTTGTAAGCTAAGAATGGCTTGTTACATGATTGTAATCAATTCTCATTGAACGGTTGACCAATTCGGTGATTTGTAAGTTTAGAATGGCTTGTTACATGATTGTAATATATTCTCATCAAACTATTGATCGATTCGGTCATTTGTAAGCTCAGAATAGCTTGTTATGTGATTGTAGCTGATTCTCATCGAATGGTTGACCGAATCAATGATTTGTAAGATTAGAATGGCTTGATGCGTGATTGTAATTCATTCTCACTGAACGGTTGACCAATTCAGTTATTTATAACCTCAAAATGGCTTGTTATGTGATTGTAATTGATTCTCATCAAAGGGTTGACCGATTCGATGATTTATATGCTCACAATCATTTCTTACGTGATTGTAGCTGATTCTCATCGAACGGTAAACTGATTGGATGATTTGTAAGCTTAAAATGGCTTGTTATGTGATTGTAGCTGATTCTTATCAAATGGTTGACTGAGTCATTGATTTGTAAACTCAAAATGGTTTGTTACGTAATTGTAATTGAGTCACATTGAACGGTTGATTGATTCGCTAATTTGTAAGCTCAGAATGGCTTGTTACGTGATTGTAACTGACTCTCATTGAATGGTTGACCGATATGATGATTTTTAAGCTAATAATGGCTTGTTACATGATTGTAATTGATTCTCATTGAATGGTTGACCATTTCAGTGATTTGTAAGCTCAGAATGGCTTGTTACATAATTGAAGCTGATTCTCATCAAACAGTTGACCGATTCGATGATTTGTAGGCTAAGAATGGCATGTTACGTGATTGTAGCTAATACTCGTCGAGTGTTTAACTGATTTAGTAATTTGTTACAGGAGAGAAGCAGAACGCCAAGAATACCTGCATGCAAATAACTTGTTACAGGAGAGAAGCAGAAAGAAGCAAAAGGCAAAACTCAGAAGTTACTCAAAATGTGAGAGCAAAATTATGATACAAGTTAATGAAAAAAGATTTACAAGGTTCAACATATAAAGGTGAACAAAACCATAAAGTTTTAAAGAGAATAATTATAATGCACCTAAAAGATAGCTTCATAAAATAGAGTAATAAATAACTTAATTAATTAAACGGAAGTGATTTGATTAATAAGTGTAAAATATAATTACTCTAACAATTTAGTGATTTAGAATGGCTTGTTAGATGATTGTAGCTGATTCTTATCAAATGATTGATCGATTCAATGATTTGTAAGCTTAGAATGGCTCGTTACGTGATTGTTAATAAGTGTAAAATATAATTACTCTAACAATTTATTCTCTTAGAACGGTTGACCGGTTCAGTGATTTGTAAGCTCACAATGGCTTGTTAGGTGATTGTAATTGACTCTCATCAAACGGTTAACCGATACAATGATTTCTAAGCTAAGAATGGCTTGTTACATGATTGTCATTGATTCTCATTGAATGGTTGACCGCTTTGATGATTTGTTACGTGATTGTAATTGATTCTCATCGAACGGTTCAATGATTAAGTGATTTATAAGCTCAGAATAGCTTTTTATGTGATTGTAGCTGATTCTCATCGAAGGGTTGACCGATTTGGAAATTTGTAATCTCAGAATGGCTTGTTATGTGATTGTAATTGAGTCTCACCGAAAGGTTGACCTGTTCGGTGATTTGTAAGTATAGAATGGCTTATTATGTGATTGTTGCTGATTCTCATCGAATGGTTGACTGATTCGGTGATTTGTCAGCTCAGAATGGCTTGTTACGTAATTGTAATTCATTCTCATCGAACGGTTGACCGATCCAGTGATTTGTAAGCGCAGAATATCTTGTTATGTGATTGTAGTTGATTCTCATCAAACGGTTGACTGATTTGGTGATCTGTAAGCTCAGAATGGCTTGTTACGTTATTGTAGTTGATTCTCATCGAACGATTGATCGATTTAGTGATTTGTAAGCTCAAAAGGGCTTGTTATGTGATTGTAATTAATTTTGATCAAATGGTTGACCGATTTGGTGATCTATAACCTCAGAATGCCTTGTTACATGATTGTTATTTATGTAGGATTTGAGAGATACAAATCCACAAATGCCGAGAATACCTGCATGCAAATAACTTGTTACACAAGAGAAGCAGAAATAAGCAAAGGGCAAAACTCAGAAGTCACTCAAAATGTGAGAGCAAAATTATGATCCAAGTTAACAAAAAAAGATTTACAAAGTTCAACCTATAAAGGTGAACAAAACCCTAAAGTCTAAAAAAACTACGTTGCACATTATAATTAATAAAGATATTAATTATAATGCACCTCAGAGATAGCTTAAGAAAACAAAGTAATAAATAACTTAATTAATTAAACCGAAGTGATTTAATTAATAAGTGTAAAATATAATTACTCTAACAATTTATTCTCTTAGAACAATTTATTCTGAGTTTACAAATCACCGAATCGGTCAACCGTTCGATGAGAATTAATAACAATAATGTAACAAGTCATTTTGAGCTTACAAATCACTGAATTGGTCAATCATTTGATGAGAATCAATTACAATCATGTAATAAGCCATTCTGAGCTTACAAATCATAGAGTCGGTCAACTAAATCGGTCAACTATTCGATGAGAATCAGCTACAATCATGTAACAAGCCATTTTAAGCTTACAAATCACTAAATCGATCAACCATTCGATGAGAATCAATTACAATAATGTAACAAGCCATTCTTAGCTTACAAATCACCATATCGGTCAACCATTTGATGAGAGTCAACTACAATCACATAACAAGACATTCTGAGCTTACAAATCACCGAATCAATCAACCATTCAATTAGAATCAACTTCTATCACATAACAAGCCATTCTAAACTGATAAATCATTGAATCGGTCAACGGTTGGATGAGATTCAATTACAATCACGTAAGAAGCCATTCTGAGCTTACAAATCACTGAATCAATCAACCGTTCGATGAGAATCAGCTACAATCATGTAACAAGCTATTCTGAGCTTTTAAATCACTGAATCGGTCAACCGCTCGATGAGAATCAGCTACAATCACATAACAAGCCATTCTGAGCTTACAAATCACTCAATCAATCAACCGTTCGATGAGAATCAACTACAATCATGTAACAAGCCAGTCTGACCTTACAAATCAATGAATCGGTCACCAGTTCGATGAGAATCAATTACAATCATGTAACAAGCCATTCTGAGCTTACAAATCACCAAATTGGTCAACCGTTCGATGAGAATCAGGTACAATCATGTAAGAAGCCATTCTGAGCTTACAAATCACCGAATCAGTCAACCATTCGATGAGAATTAATTATAATCACATAACAAGCTAGTCTGAGCATAAAAATCACTTAAACGGTCAACCGTTGAATGAGAATTGATTACAACCACGTAACAAGCCATTCTGATCTTACAAATCACCGAATTGCTCAACCATTTGATGACAATCAACTATAATCAAGTAACAACCCATTCAGAGCTTGAAAATTACCGAATCGATCAACCATTCGATGAAAATCAACTACAATCATGTAACAAGTCATTCTGAGGTTATAGATCACCAAATTGGTCAACCGTTCGATGAGAATCAATTACAATCACGTAACAAGCCATTCTGAGCTTACAAATTACCGAATCGGTCAACCACTCGATGAGAATCAACTAAAATCATGTAACAAGCCATTCTCAGGTTACAAATCATCGAATCGGTCAACCGTTCGTTGAGAATCAACTAAAATCATGTAACAAGCCATTCTAAGCTTACATATCATAGAATCAGGCAACCATTCAATGAAAATTAATTACTATCACATAACAAGCTAATCTGAGCTTACAAATCACTGAATCAGTCAACCGTTCAATCAGAATTGATTACAACCACGTAACAAGTCATTTTGATCTTACAAATCACCAAATTGCTCAACCATTTAATGAGAATCAGCTACAATCAAGTAACAACTCATTCAGAACTTAAAAATCGCCGAATCAGTCAACCATTTGATGAGAATCAACTACAATCACGTAACAAGCCATTTTGAGCTTATAGATCACCAAATCGGTCAACCGTTCGATGAGAATCAATTACAATCATGCAAAAGGTATTCTGAGCTTAGAACTCACTGAATCGGTCAATCGTTCGATGAGACTCAACTACAACAATGTAACAAGCGATTTTGAGCTTACAAATCACCAAATCGGTCAATCATTTGATGAGAATCAACTAGAATCACGTAACAAGTCATTTTGCGCTTACAAATAACTGAATCGGTCAATCGTTCGATGAGAATCAATTACAATTACGTAACAAGCCATTTTGAACTGACAAATCACTGAATCGCCCAACCATTCGATGAGAATCATCAACAATCATGTAATAAGTCATTCTGTACTTACAAATCACCGAATAGGTCAACCATTCGGTGAGAATCAATTACAATCACGTAACAAGCCATTCTGAGCTTACAAATTACCAAATTGGTCAACCCTTCGATGAGAATCAACAACAATCACATAACAAGGGATTTTGAGCTTATAAGGCATTGAATCAGTCAACCGTTTGATGAGAATCAATTAAAATCACGTAACAATCCATTCTAAGCTTACAAATCACTGAATCGGTCAACCGTTTGATGAGAATCAGTAACAATAACGTAACAAGCCATTCTAAGCTTACAAATCACTGAATCGGTCAATCATTCGATGAGAATCAATTATAATGATGTAATAAGCCATTCTGAGCTTACAAATCACCAAGTCGATCAACTATTCGATGAGAATTATCTATAATAATGTAACAAGCGATTCTGAGCTTACAAATCACTGAATTGGTTAATCGTTCGATGAGAATCAGCTACAATCACGTAACAAGCCATTATGAACTTACAAATTACCGAATCGGTCAACCACTCGATGAGAATCAGCTACAATCACGTAACAAGCCATTCTTAGCTTACAAATCACCGAATTGGTCAATTGTTCGATGAGAATCAACTACAATCAGGTAACAAGCCATTCTGAGCTTACAAATCACCGAATCGGTCAACCATTTGATGAGAATAAATTACAATTATGTAACAAGCCATTTTTACCTTACAAATCACCGTATCGGTCAACCTTCGATAAGAGTTAGCTACAATCATGTAACAAGTCATTCTGAGCTTACAAATCACTGAATCAATCAACTGTTCGATGAGAATCAACTTCTATCATATAACAAGCCATTCTAAGCTTACAAATCATCAAATCGGTCAACCGTTCGATGAGAATCAATTATAATCACGTAACAAGTGATTCTCAGCTTACAAATCACTGAACCGGTCAACCGTTCTAAGAGAATAAATTGTTAGAGTAATTATATTTTACACTTATTAATTAAATCACTTCGGTTTAATTAATTAAGTTATTTATTACTTTGTTTTCTTAAGCTATCTCTTAGGTGCATTATAGTTAATATATTTATTAATTATATAATGTGCAACCTAGTTTTTTTAGACTTTAGGGTTTTGTTCACCTTTATAATTTGAACCTTGTAAATCTTTTTTCATTAACTTGTATCATAATTTTGCTCTCACATTTTGAGTAACTTCTAAGTTTTTGCCTTTTGTTTCTCTCTTAGAACAGGTTATTTGCATGCAAGTATTCTTGACGTTCTATGGATTTGTATCTCTCAAACCTTACATAAATAATAATCATGTAACAAGCCATTTTGAGCTTATAAATCATCGAATTGGTCAACCACTTGATGAGAATTAGCTACAATCACATAACAAGTCATTCTGAGCTTACAAATCACTGAATCAGTTAACCGTTCGATGAGAGTCAGCTATAATCATGTAACAAGTCAGTTTGACCTTACAAATCACTGAATCAGTCACCAGTTCGATGAGAATCAATTACAATCACCTAACAAGTCATTCTGAGCTTACAATCACCAAATTGGTCAACCGTTCGATGAGAATCACCTACATGTAACCAGCCATTCCGAGCTTACAATTCAATGAATAGGTCAACCATTCGGTGAGAATTAATTATAATCACATAACAAGTCATTCTGACTTTACAAATCATTGAATCGGTCAACCATTCGATGAGAATCAGCTACAATCACATAACAAGCCATTCTGAGCTTACAAATCACCGAATCGGTCAACCATTCGATGAGAATCAACTACAATCACGTAACAAGCCATTTTGAGGTTATGTATCACCAAATCGGTGAACCGTTTACAATCACATAACAAGCCATTCTGAGCTTACAAATCATAGAATTGGTCAACCGTTCGATGAGAATAATCTACAATCACGTAACAAGTCATTCTGATCTTACAAATCACCGAATCGGTCAACTGTTTGTTGAGCATCAGGTAAAATCATGTAACAAGCCATTATGAGCTAACAAATCACATAATCGGTGAACCATTCGATGAGAATTAATTACAATCTCATAACAATCTAGTATGAGCTTACAAATCACTAAATCGGTCAACCGTTCAATGAGAATTGATTACAACCATGTAACAATCCATTCTGATCTTACAAATCATCAAATTGGTCAACTGTTTGATGAGAATCAGTTACAATCTGGTAACAACCCATTCAAAGCTTACAAATCATCGAATCAGTTAACCATTTGATTAGAATCAACTAAAATCACGTAACAAGCCATTCTTAGGTTATGGCCAGGGTAGAGTAGTTATGACCTATCCATAGATCGGTTCCCACGCCGGATGACTATGGATCGGACCCGGACAGGAAAGAAGTTGTCAACGAGGGGCTTTCTGAAGCACTTACTTTATTGTTATGGTTGGTTTAATGCCGTTCCCGATCCCCCCTCCGGCCCACATCCGTGTCGCCGCACCTGCCATTAGCATTCTTTTTTGGGAGACTAACTAGTCATGAGTGGTAGAACCACCAGTGGCGAGGTCTTGAGGGGAATAAATACAAGGCTTACCAAGTGGCCTATAGATAGTAAGGTCTCCGCTTACCAGTTCCGCTTACAGCATTCCTCTGACTGAAAGGATCGACCGCCGGATTCTTTTTATAGGAAAGAAAGTAGATCACCAAATCGGTTAATTGTTTGATGAGAATTAATTACAATCACATAACAAGCCATTCTGAGCTTACAAATCACTGAATCGATCAACCGTTCGATGAGAATTAGCTACAATAACAGAACAAGCCATTCTGAGTTTACAAATCACCGAATCGGTCAACTGTTCGATGAGAATCAACTACAATCACGTAACAAGTCATTCGGCGTTTACAAATCACCGAATCGATCAACCGTTTGATGAGAATCAATTACAATTACGTAACAAAACATTCTGAGCTGACAAATCACCGAATTGGTCAACTATTCGATGAGAATCAACAATAATCATGTAATACGCCATTTTGTGGTTGCAAATCACTGAATAGGTCAACCATTCGATGAGAATCAACTTTTGTCACATAACAAGTCATTCTAAGCTTACAAATCATCGAATCGGTCAATTGTTTGATGATAATCAATCACAATCACGTAACAAGCCATTCTAAACTTACAAACCATTGAATTAATAAACCGTTCGACTAGTTTGTTATATGATTATAATTAATTCTCATCGAATGGTTGACCGATTCTATGATTTGTAAGCTCAGAATGGCTTGTTACATGATTTTAGCTAATTCTAAACAAACGATTGACTGATTCGATGATTTGTAAGGCACGTAATGGCTTGTTACGTAATTGTAGATTATACTCATCGAATGGTTGACCAATTTCATGATTTGTCAGCTCAGAATGGCTTGTTACATGATTCTGAGCTTACACATAACAAGCCATAATGGCTTGTTACATGATTGTAATATATTCTCATGAAATGTTTAACTGATTCGGTGATTTGTAAGCTCATAATGGCTTGTTACATGATTGTAATTGATTTTTATCAAACGGTTGACCGATTCGGTGATTTGTAAGCTTAGAATGGCTTGTTACATGATTGTAGGTGATTCTCATCGAACGGTTGACTGATTCCGTGATTTGTAAGCTCACAATCATTTGTTACATGATTGTAGCTGATTCTCATTGAACAGTTGACCGATTGGATGATTTGTAAGCTCAGAATGGCTTGTTACGTGATTGTATCTTATTCTTATCAAATGGTTGACTGATTTGGTGATTTGTAAGCTCAGAATGGCTTGTTACGTAATTGTAATTGATTTTCATCGAACGGTTGACCGATTCGGTGATATGTAAGCTCAGAATGGCTTGTTACGTGATTGTTATTTCTGTAGGATTTGAGAGATACAAATCCACATAAAGCCAAGAATACCTATATGCAAATAACCTATTATTAGAGAGAAGCTTCTGAAGCAAAATACAAAACTTAGAAGTTACGTAAAATGTGAGAGCAAAATTATGATCCAAGTTAATGAAAAAAGATTTACAAGGTTCAACCTATAAATGTGAACAAAACCCTAAATTCTGAAAAAACTAGGTTGCACATTATAATTAATAAAGATATTAATTACAATGCACCTAAGAGATAGCTTAAGAAAACAGAGTGATAAATAACTTAATTAATTAAACCGAAGTGATTTAAATAATAAGTGTAAAATATAATTACTCTAACAATTTATTCTCTTGGAACTGTTGACTGGTTCAATGATTTCTATGCTCAAAATGGCTTGTTACATGATTGTAATTGATTCTCATCAAACGGTTGACCGATTGGGTGATTTGTAAGCTTAGAATGACTTGTTATGTGATAGAAGTTGATTCTCCTCGAGCGGTTGATTGATTCGGTGATTTGTAAGCTCAGAATGGCTTGTTATGTGATTGTAGCTGACTCTTATCGAATGGTTGACTGATACAGTGATTTGTAAGCTAAGAATAGCTTCTTACATGATTGTAGCTGATTCTCATCGAACAGTTGACCGATTCGGTGATTTGTAAGCTAAGAATGACTTATTACATGATTGTAATTCATTCTCATTGAATGATTGACCGATTCAGTGATTTGTAAGCTCAGAATGGCTTGTTACATTATTATTTTTTATTCTCAACGAACGGTTGACCGATTCGATAATTTGTAAGCTCAGAATGGCTTGTTACGCAATTGTAGTTGATTCTCATCAAACGGTTGACCGATTCAGTGATTCGTAAGCTCAGAATAGCTTGTTACATAATTTTAGCTGATTCTCATCAAAGGGTTGACTGATTTGTAATTTGTAAGCTCAGAATGGCTTGTTACGTGATTGTAGCTGATTCTAATCGAAAGGTTGACCAATTCAATGATTTGTACGTTCAGAATGGCTTGTTACCTGATTTTAGCTGATTCTCATCAAACAATTGACCGAATCAGTGATTTTGTAAGCTTAAAATGGCTTGTCACATGATTATAATTGATTCTCATCAAGCGGTTGACTTATTCAGTGATTTGAAAGCTCAGAATGGCTTGTTACGTGATTGTAATTTTTTCTCATTGAATCGTTGACTGATTCGGTGATTTGTAAGCTCAAAATAGTTTGCTACGTGGTTGTAGGTGATTCTTATCGAACAGTAAACCGATTCAGTGTTTTGAAAGCTCATAATGGCTTGTTACGTGATTTTAGCTGATTCTCAACGAACGATTGACCAATTTTGTGATTTGTAAGCTTAGAATGGTTTCTTACATGTTTGTAGCTGATTCTCATCGAATGATTGACCGATTCAGTGATTTGTAAACTCAGAATGGTTTGTTACGTGATTGTAATTAATTCTCATCGAACAATTGACCAATTTGGTGATTTGTGAGCTCAGAATGGGTTGTTACGTGATTTTAGTTGATTCTCATCGAACGGTTGATCGAGTCAGTTATTTGTAAGCTCAGAATGGCTTGTTATGTGATTGTAATTAATTCTCATCGATGGTTGACCGAGTCGGTGATTTCTAAGCTCAGAATGGCTTGTTACGTGATTGTAGCTGATTCTCATCAAACGATTGACCGATTCAGTGATTATAATACTCATAATGGCTTGTTAGGTGATTGTAGCTGATTCGAATCAAACACTTGACATATTCAGTGATTTGTAAGCTCATAATGGCTTGTTATGTGATGGTATCTGATTCTCATCGAACGGTTGAACGATTTGGTGATTTGAAAGCTCAGAATGGCTTGTTACATGATTTTAATTGATTCTCATCAAATAGTTGACTAATTCGGTGATTTGTAAGCGCACAATGGCTTGTTACATGAATATAATTGATTCTCATCGAATGGTTGACCAATTTGGTGATTTGTAAGCTCAGAATGGCTTGTTATGTGATTGTACCTAATTCTCATCAAACTCTTGACTGAGTCAATGATTTGTAAGCTCAAAATGACTTGTTACATGATTGTAGCTGATCCTCATCGAAAGATTGACCGAGTCAATGATTTTTAAGCTCAGAATGTCTCGTTACCTGATGGTAACTGATTTTCATCAAACGGTTGACCGATTCGATGATTTCTAAGTTCAGAATGGTGTATTACATGATTGTAATTGATTCTCATCCAATTGTTAACCGATTTGGTGATTTGAAAGCTCAAATTGGCTTGTTACATGATTGTCATTGATTCTCATCAAATTGTTGACCGATTTGATGATTTTTAAGCTTAGAAGGGCTTGTTACATGATTGTAGCTGATTCTAATCGAATGGTTGACCAATTCGGTGGTTTGAAAACTCAGAATTGCTTGTTAAGTGATTGTAACTGATTCTCATCGAACGGTTTACCGATTCAATTATTTGTAAGCTCAAAATGGCTTGCTATGTGATTGTAATTAATTCTCATCAAACAGTTGACCGATTCGATGATTTCTAAGCTCAAAATGGCTTGTTACATGATTGCAGTTGATTCTCATCCAACAGTTGATTGATTTGGTGTTTTGTAAGCTCAGAATGGTGCGTTACATGATTGTTGATGATTGTAATTGAATGGTTGACCGATTGAGTGATTTGTAAGCTCATAATGTCTTGTTACGTGATTCTAATTGATTCTGATAGAATGGTTGACCAATTCAGTCATTTGTAAGCTCAGAATGGCTTGTTACGTGATTCAAATTAATTCTCATCGAACGGTTAACCAATTCAGTGATTTGTAAGCTCAAAATGGCTTGTTATGTGATTGTAATTGATTCTCATGGAACATGTTAGCCCATTTTCTTGTCATTGCAAAACCTTATGAAAATGGCCTCTCCCTGGCAAATGTGTGTCAAGTGTCCTGCCCCTAGTAGTCAATGTTGTCGCCTTGCTCTGGTCCAAAGCACATCTCCTAAAATCATTAGGCCTAGAAAGTTATTCGAGTTTCAGGGTCTGCGGGAAGCAATCTTTAAAATTTGCCACAGTGTCGAAAACCCACAGTGTTTTCAAAAGGTTCATGATGTTTTTGGTCTGTGTGTTTTCGGCCTTCTTTGTTTTCCACCCTGTGCTTCTTGTTTTTGTGCGCTTATCCTTTGGCATCAAAAACTCTGTGTGTTTTCAGTCTTCCACTGTGTCGAAAATCCTGTGTGTTTTCGACCTCGCAATCTTTTGTTTGAGGGTTCCCTAACTACGCAGGTGCGATCAGTGGTGGGCCTGAGTTTGCAGATGCTTTGAGGTGATTAGTTATCGCATGATCGCATGTCAGAGTTTTCTAACATGCGACCATGCGACCAGTTCTTGCCATACATGTGGGGCCCGTTGGCGGAAGGGCTGTGTTCCTAGCGGTTACGTGGTGGCCTTTGGTTGGCTGTCACATGATCGCATAGCCCATTTCTGGGCTATGCGATCATACGACTGGCTGACACGTGTCCATGGCTGGTTACAGTAGTGGTTGTGGTGATGGCTGTGGTGGTGAGGTGGCGATTGATTCGTGGGCCCAGTTCTTTTCAGTTGCCTGGCAGTTGGTATTCTTCTGGCTACCTAGCGACTTGCGGTCTTCTCTCAATCGCTGAATCCTGGCGATTAAGCAGCTAGCATCCAGCGACTCGGCTACTGTTAGTCGCGTGATCTTTGAAAGATTGGCGGTTATCTGCTAACATCCAGTGACTCAGCAGGCGGTTAGTCGCGTAGTCGCTGAATTCTTGGTGGTTACGGTGGCTGAGGTTGGCGGGTTGTCGCATGTTTGCATAACGCAAAAATGGGCTATGCAATCATGTGACAGGGCGCCACATGTCCTGGGGCCTGCTTGTGCTCAGATGTGGGGTCTGTGTTTGCGGTGACCGGGCGAGTGGTGGTGTGACACATGGCAGGTGGGCCCAGGTCTAAGGCCTCACAGTTGTTTGCAAAGCGAGGCATTGAGTTCACAGGTTGTCGCATATTCGCATAACCTATTTCTGGGTTATGCGATCATGCAACTAACCGCCTGGCTTAGCGGTTGCGGTGGCAGTGTTCTATTGGCCGGCGGGCAGTGGTGTTATCTCCGTGTCCATGGCGATTGCGGTGACGGTTGTGGCAGAGTAAAAGGAAATGTTGTGTCACATGTTCGCATAGCCCATTTCTGGGCTATGCGATCATGCGACTAACCATCTGTGTCGTGGTTACGAGGTTCTAAAGCGGGCCCACGATGCCAGTCTTGTTTCATGCTCGAGTTTGATTGGTCATTGTGGATGATATGGCGAGGGACTTTGCGAGGGGTTTTTGTGCCGACCATTGGCTGTGGCTTGGAGACCGCGGTCGTATGATCATGAGGGCCATTTCCACGGCTTGCGATCATGCGACCAAACATAATTTGGAGCCCGGTTCTTTGTGGCGGTGAGGTTTGTGACCGCGTGACTGCACCATTGAAGATGAATGTTAAGATGTAAAGCCCGCGAGGGGAGATTGATCGAATGGCTGGGATATAAAGTTGATGAAGGTTTTTAATTTTGATCGTCGATTCACTGCCGATGCAGGGTGACCGTTGCTTTTCAAGTTCAAATTTGCCGAAGGGTTTGCAGGGATAGGAAGTACTTGAATTTATGATTTCTTCGATGTATTTTGATTGGTTTGGTGGCACCAGTGGTTTCCAGGTGGTCTAGAGGCCTTTTACTTGATTACATGATGACTTTTGTGCCGTTTGAAGGACTTTTTGTGCTTGAGGTTGCTTGTGTTTCTGGCTTGTGCAGTAATTTTGATTGGCTTGGTGGGTGAAGGCTATGCCCTAGCTGTCCATAGCTTGTTGCGTTCTCTCTGAGAATTCCAAGGCAGCTAGTGGTATATAGTGTTAAGTTTTTGACTATCGGGGTTCCTTTCTGCCACAGTTGCGGGGACTAGTTCCACGAATGTTCTTCCTGCAGTGTTTTCCTTCTCTGCATATAGGGTGTTTCCTCTGTCCTCTTTGGCTATGGGAATATAATAAAATTGTAACAGATGTCTTATGTATAAGATTTCAATATATTTGTTCTACTCCCGGATTGTCTCCATTTGGGTTTTAGACTTATTAATTGTAGCATCAAGGGTGTTATAGTTTTTCTACTTGCATTTTCAGTGAGTGTCTGCAGTAGAGTTATTTTTCGCAGAAGCAACTGAGTCTAGGACTGGTATTCAGATATGTATGAGCTGAGGTATCAAAGATGCATCATGCTTGTCTTCCAGTGGATGCTGGTTAATGTATTGTCTGTTCCTAGGTCTTTCTTTAGATAGGTGATAGCATATCTGGGTGCATAGGTGGTTTGGTAATGTGTGATCTGGTCAGGGTGAGTGTGTTGTCTTTTTGTTTCATAGCCCTGTTGCAGTGAGGTAGTTGACTCTACTGCCCATTGGATAAGGCACTGGTCTATGAGAGACTTGGGGTACTTCAGGAGTCCATTCAACCCAGCATCAATCATTGAAATGAAATCTTTTCCCTTTCGTGTTGGAAGTAGTAGTAGGAGGTTTCTCTCTAGTTGTCAGACTCATTGCATGCAGATCAGGTTATTGCATGAAGTCATGGTTCATTGGGGTACAAGATACCTACAGGGGTCTGGAAACTATTCCACAATAATGCATTTGTAGGCCTTTGTTCATCAACTCAAGAAGAGTCATGAGTGTGCAGATGAGGCAATACCCGCTTGAGTGAATGTAGAGCTCAAAGTAGAAGGAGGATGTTCTTTATCCTCATCAATTGGCACTTTTTCCCTTGTTAGACTTTGGAGTACTAACCAGTTTGTCAATCATAGTGTAAACCTGGCACTGTGTGGGAATAAGTTTAAAAGCCAACAGAACGGTTGACCGATTCGATGATTTGTAAGCTCAGAATGGCGTGATACGTAATTGTAGCTGATTCTCATCGAACAGTTCACCTATTCGGTGATTTGTAAGCTTAGAATGGCTTTTTACGTGATTGTAGCTGATTCTCTCGAACGATTGACCGATTCAGTGATTTCTAAGCTCATAATGGTGTGTTACGTGATTGTACTTGATTCTCAACGAACAGTTGACCGATTAGGTGACTTGTAAGCTTAGAATGGCTTGTTACATCATTGTAATTGATTCTCATCGAATGGTTGACCGATTTAGTGATTTGTAAGCTCATAATGCCTTGTTACATGATTTTAGATGATTCTCATCAAACGGTTCACTGATTCGGTGATTTATAAGCTAAGAATGGCTTGTTATGTGATTGTAATTGATTCTCACCAAATGGTTGACCAATTCAATGATTTGTAAGCTTAGAATGGCTTGTTACAAGATTGTAATTGTTTCTCATCAAACAGTTGACCGATTTGGTGACTTCTAAGCTCAAAATAGATTGTGACGTGATTGTAACTGAATATAATCGAACGGTTAACCGATTCGGTGATTTGTAATCTTAGAATGGCTTGTTACATGATTGTAGCTGATTCTCATCGAACGGTTGAGTGATTTGGTTGATTTGTAAGCTCATAATGGCTTCTTATGTGTTTGCAGCTAATTTTGATCGAACGGTTGACCGATTCAATGATTTGTAAGCTCAGAATATCTTGTTATGTGATTCTAGCTGATTCTCATCAAACAATTGACCGATTCAATGATTTCTAAGCTGAGAATGGCATGTTACATGGTTGTACTTGATTCTTAATAAATGGTTGACCAATTTAGTGATTTTTAAGCTCATAATGACTTGTTACGTGATTGTAATTAATTCTCATCGAACGGTGGACTGATTTGGTAATTTATAAGCCTAGAATGGCTTGTTACGTGATTATAGGTCATTTTCATTAAACGATTGATAGATTCAACAATTTGTCATCTCAGAATAGCTTGTTACGTGATTGGAGCTAACTCTCATCGAACGGTTGACCGATTTTGTGATTTTAGATTGACTTGTTATGTGATTGTAATTGATTCTCATCGAATGGTTGACCGATTTGGTGATTTGTAACCTTAGAATGGCTACGTGATGGTAATTGATTCTCATCAAACGGTTGATCGATTCAGAGATTTGTTAATATCAGAATGGCTTGTCACGTGATTGTAATTGATTCTCATCGAACGGTTGACTTATTCCATGATTTGTAATCTCAGAATGGCTTGTTACATAATTGTAATTGATGCTCATCAAACAGTTGATTGATTTGATGATTTGTAAGCTCATAATGGCTTGGTACGTGATTGTAGCTGATTTTCATCGAACGGTTGATCGATTCAATAATTTGCAAGCTCAAAATGGCTTGTTACGTGATTGTCATATATTCTCATCGAACGGTTGACCAATTTGGTGATTTGTAAGTTTAGAAATGCTTCTTACGTGATAATAATTGATTCTCATCGAACGGTTGACCGATTCGATGACTTGTAAGCTCAGAATGGCTTGTTACATGATTATAGTTGATTCTCCTCCAACGGTTGACCGATTCGGTGATTTGTCAGCTCAGAATAGCTTGTTACGTGATTGTAATTGTTTCTCATCAAATAGTTGACTGATTCAGTGATTTATAAGCTTAGAATGGCTTGTTATGTGATTGTAGCTGATTCTCATCGAACGGTTGACCGATTCAGTGATTTATAAGCTCATAATGGCTTTTTACGTGATTGCATCTGATACTCATCGAACGGTTGACTGATTTGGTGATTTGTAAGCTCAGAATGGCTTGTTACCTGATTATAATTGATTCTCATGAAATGGTTCACCGATTGGATGATTTATAATCTCAGAATGACTTGTTACATGATTGTAGCTGATTCTCATCATATGTTTGACCGATTCAGTGATTTGTAAGCTCAGAATGGCTTGTTACATGATTGTAATTGATTCTCATTGAACGGTTGACCGATTCGATGATTTGTAAGCTCAGAATGTCTTGTGACATGATTGTAATTGATTCTCATCAAACAGTTGACCGATTCGGTTACTTTTAAGATTAGAGTGGCTTGTTACATGATTGTAGCTGATTCTCATTGAACAGTTGACCGATTCGGTGATTTGTAAGCTCAAAATCACTTGTTACATGATTCTAATTGATTCTCATCAATTTTCATCAAATGATTGACCGATTCGGTGATTTGTGTAAGCTCACAATGGCTTGTTACGTGATTGTAATTGATTCTCATCGAACGGTTGACCGATTTAGTGATTTGTAAGATGAGAATGGCTTGTTACATGATTGTAGCTTATTCTCATCAAACGCTTGATTGATTCGGTGATTTCTAAGCCTAGAATGGCTTGTTACATGATTGTAATTGATTCTCATCGAACGGTTGATCGATTCATTGATTATTAAGCTCAAAATGGCTTGTTACATGATTCTAATGGATTCTCATCAAATAGTTGACTCATTCAGTGATTTGTAAGCTCAGAATGGCTTGTTACGTGATGGTATCTGATTCTCATTGAACGGTTGACCGTTTCGATATTTTGTCAGCTCAAACTAGCTTGTTACGTGATTGTAATTGATTCTCATGAAATGGTTGACCAACTTGATAATTTGGAAGCTAAGAATGGCTTGTTACGTTATTGTAATTGATTCTCATCCAATCATTGACCGATTCGGTGATTTGTAAGCTCATAATGGCTTGTTAGGTAATTGTAATTGATTCTCATCGAACGGTTGACCGATTTGATGATTTGTAAGCTCAAAATGGGTTGTTACGGGATTGTAATGTATTTTGTGATTTGTAAGCTCACAATCACTTGCTATGTGATTGTAATTTATTCTCATCAAACGGTTGACTGATTCAGTGATTTGTAAGCTTAGAATGACCTTTTACATGATTATAATTGTTTCTCATCGAGCGGTTGACCGATTCGGTGATTTATAAGCTCAAAATGGCTTATTTCATCATTGTAGCCAATTCTTATCAAACGGTTAACCGATTTAGTGATTTGTAAGCTCAGAATGGCTTGTTAAGTGATTGTAGCTTATTCTCATTGAACGGTTGACCGATTCGGTAATTTTTAAGCTCAAAATAGCTTGTTACATGATTGTAGTTGATTCTAATTGAACAGTTGACCGATTCGGTGATTTGTAAGCTTAGAATGGCTTGTTAAGTGACTATAGCAAATTCTCATCGAACGGTTGATTGATTCCATGATTTGTAAGCTCAAAATGTTTTGTTACGTGATTGTAATTGATTCTCATCAAATGGTTGATCGATTCGGTGATTTGTAAGCTCATAATGGCGTTACATGATTGTAATTGTTTCTCATTGAGCGGTTGACCGATTCAGTGATTTATAAACTCAGAATGGCTTGTTACGTGATTGTAACCGATCCTCATTGAACGGTTGACTGATTTGGTTATTTGTAACTTCATAATGGCTTGTTACATGATTATAGTTGATTCTCATCGAACGGTTGATCAATTCAGTGATTTGTAAGCTCAGAATGGTTTGTTACGTTATTGTAATTGATTCTCATCAAATGGTTGACCGATTCAAAGATTTGTAAGCTCAAAAAGGCTTGTTACGTGATTTTGGCTGAGTCTCATCGAACCGTTCACTGATTTATAGCTGATTATCATCGAACGGTTGACCTATTCGGTGATTTGTACACTCAAAATGGCTTGATACATCATTGTAGCTAATCATCATCAAAATCTTAACCGATTCAGAGATTTGTAAGCTCAAAAAGGCTTGTTACATGATTTTAACTGAGTCTCATCAAACCGTTCACCAATTTGGTGATTTGTAGTTGATTATCATTGAACGGTTGACCTATTCGGTGATTTGTAAACTCAAAATGGCTTGACACATCATTGTAGATGATCATCATCGAACTCTTAACTGATTTGGTGATTTGTAAGCTCAGAATGACCTGTTATGTGACTGTAGCTCATTCTCATCGAACGGTTGACTTATTCAGAGATTTGTAAGCTTAGAATGACTTGTTACATGATTGTAGCTGATTCTCATCAAACGGTTAACTGGTTTAGTGATTTGTAAGCTCAGAATGGCTTGTTACATGATTATAATTGATTCTAATCCAACGATTGACTGATTCAATGACTTGTAAGCTCAAAATAGCTTGTTACGTGATTGTATCTGATTCTCATCAAACGGTTTACCGATTCAGTGATTTGTAAACCCACAATGGCTTGTTACGTGATTGTAGCTAATTCTCATCAAACGGTTGACCAATTCTATGATTTGTAAGCTTAGAATGACTTGTTACATGATAGTAGTGATTCTGATCGAACGGTTAACCGATTCGATGATTTATAAGCTCAGAATGGCTTATTATGTGAGTCTAGCTGATTCTCATTGAATGCTCATTTGGTGATTATTACATGATTGTAACTGATTGTCATCGAATGGTTGATCGATTCGGTGATTTATAAGATCAGAATGGCTTGTTACCTGATTGTAGTTGATTCTTATCGAACAGTTGATCGATTTGATGATTTGTAAACTCAGAATGGCTTGTTAATTACATGATTGTCGGTGATTCTCATTGAACGGTTGATAGATTCGATGATTTGTAAGCTCAGAATGGCTTGTTGAGTGATTTGGTGATTTGTAAGCTCATAATGATTTGCTACTTGATTGTAGTTGATTCTCATCGAATGGTTGACCGATTCGGTGATTTGTAAGCTTAGAATGGTTTGTTACGTGATTGTCATCAAACTGTTGACCAATTCGGTAATTTGTAAGCTCATAACAGTCAATCGATTTGGTAATTTGTAAGCTCAAAATGGCTTGTTACATTATTGTAGTTGATTATCATTGAACAGTTGACCGATTCAATGACTTGTAAGCTCAGATGGCTTGTTACGTTATTGTTATTGATTCTCATTGAACGGTTGACCAATTTGATATTCTGTAAGCTCAAAATGGCTTGTTACATGATTATAATTGATTCTCATCAAACGTTTGACCGATTCGGTGATTTGTAAGCTTAGAATGGCTTGTTACATTATTGTAGCTGATTCTCATCGAACAGTTGATCGATTCGGTGATTTGTAAGCTCAGAATGGCTTGTAACGTGATTGTAATTATTTCTCACCAAATGGTTGATTGATTTGGTGATTTGTAAGCTCATAATAGCTTGTTACAGGATTGTAGCCTCAGTATGGCTTGTTACGTGATTGTAATTGATTCTTATCGAATGGTTGACTGATTTAGTGATTCGTAAGCTCTGAATAGGTTGTTACCTGATTGTAGCTGATTCTCATCGAATGGTTTACCAATTCGGTGATTTGTAAGATCAGAATGGTTTGTTACGTGGTTGTAATCAATTCTCATTAACCGGTTGACCGATTCAGTGATTTGTAAGCTCAAACTGGCTTGTTATGTGATTGTAATTAATTCTTATCAAACGGTTGACCAATTAAGTGATTTGTAAGCTTAGAATAGCTTGTTATGTGATTGTAGCTAATTCTCATCAAGCGGTTGACCGATTCGATGATTTATAAGCTCAGAATGGCTTGTTACATGATTGTAGCTAATTCTTTCGAACGGTTGACCGATTCAATGAGTTGTAAGCTTAGAATGGCTTGTTACGTGATTGTTATTTATGTAAGATTTGAGAGATACAAATCCACAAAATGCCAAGTATACCTGCATGCAAATAACCTGTTATAAGAGAGTAGCAAAAAGAAGCAAAAGACAAAACTCAGAAGTTACTCAAAATGTGAGAGCAAAATTATGATCCAAATTAATGAAAAGAATGGTGATTTGTAAGCTAAGAATGGCTTCTTACGTGATTGTAGCTAATTCTCATCGAGTGGTTAACCAATTCGGTAATTTGTAAGCTCAGAATGACTTGTTACGTGATTGTAGCTGATTCTCATCGAATGGTTGACCGATTCAGTGATTTGTAAGCTCACAATGGCTTCTTACGTGATTGTAATTGATTCTCACTGAACGGTTGACTGATTCGGTGATTTGTATGCTTATAATGGCTTATTAGATAGAAGTTGATTCTCATCGAATGGTTGATTGATTCGGTGATTTGTAAGCTCTGAATAGGTTGTTACATGATTGAAGCTGATTTTCATCGAATGGTTCTCCAATTCGGTGATTTGTAAACTAAGAATGGCTTGTTACATGATTGTAATCAATTCTCATTGAACGGTTGACCGGTACGATGATTTGTAAGCTTAGAATGGCTTGTTACATGATTGTAATTGATTCTCATCAAATGGTTGATGGATTTGGTGATTTGTAAGCTCAGAATGACTTATTACATGGTCGTAGCTAATTCTCATCGAATGGTTGACTTATTCAGTAATTTGTAAGCTCAGAATGGCTTTGTTACGTGATTGTAATTGATTCTCACCGAACAGTTGACCTATTCGGTGATTTGTAAGCTCTAAATTACTTGTTACATGATTGTAATTGATTGTCATCAAACTTGGGACCGATTCAGTGATTTGTAAAGTCAGACTGGCTTGTTACATGATTTTAGCTGATTCTCATTGAACGGTTGACTGATTCAATGATTTGTAAGCTCAGAATGGCTTGTTAAGTGATTTTAGCTGATTCTCATGGAGCGGTTGACCGATTCGGTGATTTATAAGCTCAGAATGGTTTGTTATGTGATTGTAGCTGATTCTCATCGAAGGGTTGACCGATTCCATGACTTGTAAGCTTAGAATGGCTTGTTACGTGATCGTTGCTGATTCTCATCGAATGGTTGACAGATTTAGTGATTTGTCAGCTCAGAATGGCTTGTTAGGTAATTGTAATTGATTCTCATCAAACAATGGACTGATTCATTGATTTGTAAATGCAAAATGGCTTATTACATGATTGTAGTTGATTCTCATCGAACGGTTGACTGATTCAGTGATTTGTAAGCTCAGAATAGCTTTTCACATTATTGTAGTTGATTCTCATCGAACGGTTGACCGATTCGGTGATTTGTAAGCTCAGAATGGCTTGTTACGTAATTATAATTAATTCTCATCAAACGGTTGACCGATTTGGTGATTTGTAAGCTCAGAATGGCTTGTTACAGGATTGTAATTGATTCTCATCGAATGGTTGACTGATTTGGTGATTTGTAAGCTCAGAATGGCTTGTTATGTGATTTTAATGATTCTCATCAAATGATTGACCGATTCGGTGATCTATAACCTCAGAATGGCTTGTTACGTGATTGTAGCTGATTCCCATCAAATGGTTGATCGATCTGGTGATTTGTAAGCTCTGAATGGGTTGTTACCTAATTGTAGCTAATTGTCATCGAACAGTTCACCTATTCGATGAGTTGTAAGATCAAAATGGCTTGTTACATGGTTGTAATCAATTCTCACTAAACAGTTGACCAATTCAGTTATTTGTAAGCTCAGACTAGCTTGTTATGTGATTGTAATTAATTCTCATCGAAAGGTTGACCGATTCTTTGATTTGTAAGCTCAGAATGGCTTGTTACATAATTTTAGCTGATTCTAAACAAACGGTTGACCAATTCAGTGATTTCTAAGCTCAGAATTTAGCTTGTTATGTGATTTTAGATTATTCTCATCGAACGGTTGACCAATTCCTTGCTTTGTAAGCTCATAATGGCTTGTTACATGATTGTAATGTATTCTCATCGAACTGTTGACTGATTTAGTGACTTGTAAGCTCAGAATGGCTTGTTATGTGATTGCAGCTGATTCTCATCGAGTGGTTGACCGACTCGGTGATTTATAAGCTCAGAATGGCTTGTTACATGATTGTAGCTGATTCTCATCGAATAGTTGACCGATTCAGTGATTTGTAAGCTTAGAATGCTTGTTACGTGATTGTACGTGATTCTCATCAAACGGTTGCCCGATTCAGTGATTTATAAGCTCACACTTATTTGTTACGTGATTGTAGCTTATTCTCATCAAACAGTTGAGCGATTGGATAATTTTAAGCTCGTAATGGCTTGTTATGTGATTGTAGCTGATTCTTATTGAATGGTTGATTGATTCACTGATTTGTAAGCTCAAAATGGCTTGTTACGTAATTCTAATTAATTTTCATCGAACGGTTGACTAATTTAGTGATTTGTAAGCTTAGAATGACTTGTTACGTGATTGTTTTTTATGTAAGATTTGAGAGATACAAATCCATAGAACGCCAAGAATACTTACATGCAAACAACCTGTTATAGGAGAGAAGCAGAAAGAAGCAAAAGGCAAAACTCAAAATTTACTCAAAATGTGAGAGAAAAATTATGATCCAAGTTAATGAAAAAAGATTTACAAGGTTGAACCTATAAATGTGAGCAAAACCCTAAAGTCTTAAAAAACTAGGTTGCACATTATAATTAGTAAAGATATTAATTATAATTCACGTAAGAGATAGCTTAAGAAAACAAAGTAATAAATAACTTAATTAATTAAATCGAAGTGATTTAATTAATAAGTGTAAAATATAATTACTCTAACAATTTATTCTCTTTGAATGGTTGACCGGTTCAGTGATTTGTAAGCTCAGAATGGCTTCGGTGATTGGTAAACTTAGAATGGCTTGTTATATGATAGAAGTTTATTCTCATCAAACGGTTGACTGATTTGATGATTTGAAAGCTCAAAATGGCTTATTACATTATTGTAATTGATTCTCTTCGAATGGTTGACCGATTCAGTGATTTGTAAGCTCAGAATGGCTTGTTACGTGATGGTAATTAATTCTCATCAATCGGTTGACCAATTTGGTGATTTGTAAGCTCAAAATGGCTTGTTACAGGATTGTAATTGATTCTAATCGAACGGTTGACTGATTTGGTCATTTGTAAGCTCAAAATGGCTTGTTACGTGATTATTATAATTGATTCTGATAGAACAACTGACCGATTTAGTGATTTGTAAGCTCATAATGGCTTGTTATGTGATTGTAATTGATTCTCATCAAATGGTTGATCAATTTGGTGATTTGTAAGCTCTGAATGGGTTGTTACCTGAATGTGCTGATTCTCATCAAATGATTGACCAATTCGGTGATTTGTAAGATCAGAATGGCTTGTTACGTGGTTCTAATAAATTTTCATTGAACGGTTGACCGATTCAGTGATTTGTAAGCTCAGAGTGGCTTGTTATGTGATTGGAATTAATTCTCATCAAATGGTTGATCGATTCTGTGATTTGTAAGCACAGAATGACTTGTTACATGATTTTAGCTTATTCTCAATAAACGGTTGACCGATTCGGTGATATGTAAGCTCAAAATGGCTTTTTACATGATTGTAGATTATTCTTGTCGAACGATTGACCAATTTCATGATTTTTAAGCTCAAAATGGCTTGTTACATGATTGTAATGTATTCTCACTGAATGGTTGACCGATTTGGTGATTTGTAAGCTCAGAATGGCTTGTTCTATGATTGTAATTGAATGTCATCAAACGGGCGATCGATTTGGTGATTTGTAAGCTCAGAATGAGAAATCCACAAAATGTCAAGGATACCTGCATGCAAATAACCTATTAGAGAAGAGAAGCAGAAAGAAGCAAAACGCAAAACTCAAAAGTAACTCAAAATGTGAGAGCAAAATTATGATCCAAGTTAATGAAAAAAGATTTACAAGGTTCAACCTATAAAGGTCAACAAAATCCTGAAGTCTAAAAGAACTAGGTTGCACATTATAATTAATAAATATATTAATTATAATGAACCTAAGAGATAGCTTAAAAAAATAGAGTAATAAATTAATTAATTAATTAAACCAAAGTGATTTAATTAATAAGTGTAAATTTTAATTACTCTAACAATTTATTCTCTTAGAATGGTTGACCGGTTCTGTGATTTGTAAGCTCAGAATGGATTGTTATCTGATTGTAATTGATTCTCATTGAACGGTTGACCAATTCGATGATTTGTAAGCTTAAAATGGCTTGTTACATGATTGTAGCTGATTCTCATCAAACAGTTGACCGATTCGATGATTTGTAAACTAAGAATGGCTTGTTACGTGATTGCAGCTGATTCTCATTGAGTGGTGGACTGATTCGATAATTCGTAAGCTCAAAATGACTTATTACATGATTTTTGCTATTTCTCATTGAACGGTTGCCGATTCAGTGATTTATAAGCTCAGAATGGCTTGTTATGTGATTGTAGCTGATTCTCATCGAAGGGTTGACTGAATTGGTAATTTTTAATCTTAGAATGGCTTGTTACATGATTTTAGTTGATTCTCATCAAATGGTTGACCGATTCGGTGATTTGTAAGCTCAGAATGGGTTGTTACCTGATTGTAGCTGATTCTCATCGAACGGTTGACCAATTCAGTGAATTGTAGGACCACGATGGCTTGTTATGTGGTTGTAATCAATTCTCATTAAATGTTTGACCGATTCAGTGATTTGTAAGCTCAGACTAGCTTGTTATGTATTTGTAATTAATTTTCATTGAATGATTGATCGATTCTATGATTTGTAAGCTCAGAATGGCTTGTTACATGATTGTAACTGATTCTCAACGAACGGTTGACCGATTCGGTGATTTGTAAGCTCAGAATGACTTGTTACGTGATTGTAGATTATTCTTATCGAATGGCTGACCAATTCGATGATTTGTAAGCTTAGAATGGCTTGTTACGTTATTGTAATTGATTCTCATCAAACTGGTGATCGACTCAGTGATTTTTAAGCTCAGAATGGCTTGTTATGTGATTGTAATTGATTCTTATTGAACTTGTGATCGATTCAGTTATTTGTAAGGTTAGATTGGCTTGTTACATGATTGTAGTTGATTCTCATCGAACTGGTGATCGATTCAGTGATTTGTAAGCTCAGAATGGCTTGTTACGTGATTGTAGTTGATTCTCATCGAATCGTTGACCGATTCATTGATTTGTAAGCTCATAGTGGCTTATTAGATGATTGTAATTGAGTCTCACCCAAGGGTTGACCTATTCGATGATTTGTAAGCTCAGAATGGCTTGTTACCTGATTGAAGCTGATTCTCATCGAATAGTTGACCAATTCGGTGATTTGTAAGCTCAGAATGGGTTGTTACGTGATTGTAATTGATTCTCTTCGAACTAGTGACCGATTCAGTGATTTGTAAGGTCAGACTGGCTTGTTACATGATTCAATGATTTGCATCGAACAGTTGGCTGATTCAATGATTTGTAAGCTCAGAAGGCTTGTTATGTGATTGTAGCTGATTCTCATCAAGCAGTTGATCGATTCAGTTATTTATAAGCTCTGAATAACTTGTTATATAATTGTAGCTGATTGTCATCGAACAGTTGATCGATTTAGTGATTTGTAACCTTAGAATGACTTGTTACGTGATTGTAGATGATTTGTAACTTTAGAATGGCTTGTTACGTTATTGTAGCTGATTCTCATCAAACGATTGACCAATTCGGTGATTTGTAAGCTCAGAATGGCTTGTTACATGATTGTAGCTGATTTTAATCGAATGATTGACGGATTCAGTGATTTTTAATTTTAGAATGTCTTGTTACGTGATTGTAATGTATTGTCATCAAATGGTTGACAAATTCAGAGATTTGTAAGCTCAGAATGGCTTACATGATTATAATTGATTCTCATCAAACGGTTGACCGATTCAGTGATTTGCAAGCTCAGAATGGCTGGTTATGTGATTGTAGCTGATTCTAATCGAATGGTTTAACTATTCGGTGATTTGTAAGCTCAAAATGGCTTGTTAGGCAATTGAAGCTGATTCTCATCGAACGGTTGACCAATTCGATGATTTGTAAGCTCAGAATGGCTTGTTACGTGATTGTAATTTATTCTCTTCGAACTGGTGACTGATTTAGTGATTTGTAAGGTTAGACTGGCTTGTTACACGATTGTAGTTGATTCCCATCAAACGGTTGACTAATTCAATGATTTGTAAGCTCAAAATGGCTTGTTATGTGATTGTCACTGATTCTCATCGAGCAGTTGACCGATTCGGTGATTTATAAGCTCAGAATGGCTTGTTACATGATTGTAGCTAGTTCTCATCGAATGGTTGACCAATTTAGTGATTTGTAAGCTTAGAATGGCTTGTTACGTGATAGTAGGTGATTCTCATTGAACGGTTAACCGATTCGGTGATTTACTTACTCTTACATAAAATATCAATTTATATTGAAATTAATTAAAGATCTAGCCTTTTTTTTCTTATTCAATCCTTCCGCTAATAAGCAATCAATGTCATTTGTTGATAGCCATTTTGTTTTTACCAATGTATCGATTATTTGTTTAAATAACATTCTATTAGAGAAGAATAAATTTGATAAATATTCATGACTTTCGGATAGAGTCTTATAAATAAGAGATTCATTAGATAATAAATCTCTATTTTCCCTTTCTCCCTTGAGCAAACGTTGTTTAAATTTATCATCCCGTGTTTTTTCACGGAACCAACGTTCACTTACCACCGATTGGGGATAGGGTAATACACGTCTCAATCAGATACCAATTTCTTGAAAGCGTTTGAAAGTTTCAAAATGTTCTCTTTCTTCCATTTTAATGCTAAGAGGTAAATCGTCATCATTAGTCTGAATTTTCATTTCTAGGGCTATTTTTCTCACCCTTTTACGCTTTCGAATAGCTTTTAACGATTTTTTAATACTGACATTTAGCTCTCTTGTTTTAGAATAAGTAAGATAAATACTCTTCACAATTGCTATTCATTCAAAATAATCAACTCGTGGAATCGGAACAAGTAATTGCCGAGATTCGTGCCAAAAAACCCCCCTTTAAAGAAAAAGTCAAGAAATATATATATTCTGGCCTGACAGGAGAAATTCACTGGAATATCCCTATATAGTCTCAAGCTCACAATCATTTGTTACGTGATTGTACTTGACTCTCATCAAACGGTTGACCGATTGGATGATTTGTAAGCTCATAGTGGCTTGTTACGTGATTGTAGGTGATTCTTATCAAATGGTTGACTCATTCAGGGATTTGTAAGCTTAGAATGGCTTGTTACGTGATTGTAGCTGATTCTTATCAAATGGTTGACTCATTCAGTGATTTGTCAGCTCAGAATGGCTTGTTACATAATTGTAATTGATTCTTATCAAACGGTTCACCCATTAGGTGATTTGTAAGTGCAGAATTTCTTGTTACATGATTCTAGTTGATTCTCATCGAACGGTTGACCGATTCGGTGATTTGTAAGTTCAAATTGGCTTGTTACGTGATTGTAGCCGATTATCATCAAAGGATTGACTGATTCGATGATTTCTAAGTTTAGAATGGATTCTTACTTGATTGTAATTAATTCTCATCAAACGGTTGATCGATTTGGTGATTTGATTTTCATCGAATGGTTGACCTATTTGGTCATTTGTCAGCTGAAAATAGCTTTTTACATAATTATAATTGATTCTCATCGAACGGTTGACCGATTCGGTGATTTGTAAGCTTAGAATGGCTTGTTATGTGATTGTAATTGATTCTCATCGAACGGTTGACTGATTTGGTGATCTATAACCTCAAAATGGCTTGATACATGATTGTAGCTAATTCTCATTGAATGGTTGACCAATTCAATGATTTGTAAGCTCAGAATGTCTTGTTACGTCATCGTAATTGATTCTCATCGAACGGGTGACCGATTCAGTGATTTGTATGGTCAGACTGGCTTGTTACATGATTGTAACTGATTCTCATCGAACAGTTGACTGATTTAGTGATTTGTAAGCTCAAAAAGGCTTGCTATGTGATTGTAGCTGATTCTCATCTAGCGGTTGATTGATTCAGTGATTTATAAGCTAATAATGACTTATTATATGACTGTAGCTAATTCTCATCGAACGGTTGATTGATTTAGTGATTTGTAAGCTTAGAATGACTTGTTACGTTATTGTAGGTGATTCTCATCGAACGGTTGACCGATTTGGTGATTTAGCTCACAATCATTTGTTACATGATTGTAGCTGATGCTCATCGAACGATTGACCAATTCGATGATTTGTAAGCTCAGAATGGCTTCTTACATGATTGTAATTAATTTTCATCAAATGGTTGACCGATTTTGTGATTTGTAAGCTTAGATGGCTTGTTACAGCATTGTAATTGATTCTCATTGAACGGTTGACCGATTTGCTCATTTTAAGCTCAAAATATCTTGTTACATGATTATAATTGATTCTCATCGAACGGTCGACTGATTCAGTGATTTGTAAGTTCAGAATGAATTATTCTATGATTGTAATTCATTCTCATCGAACCGATTTGGTGATCTATAACCTCAGAATGGCTTGTTACGTGATTGTAGTTGATTCTCATCTAATGGTTGACCGATTCAATGATTTGTAAGCTCTGAATGGGTTGTTACCTGATTGTAGCTGATTCTCATCTAACAGTTGGCTAATTCGATGATTTGTAAGATCAGAATGGCTTGTTACATAGTTGTAATCAATTCTCATTGAACGGTTGACCGATTCACTGATTTGTAAGCTCAGACTGGCTTGTTATGTGATTGTAATTAATTCTCATCGAATGGTTGACCGATTCGGTGATTTCTAAGCTTAGAATGGCTTGTCACATGATTGTAGCTGATTCTCATCAAATAGTTGACCGATTCAGTGATTTTGTAAGCTAAGAATGGCTTTTTACGTGATTGTAGCTAATTCTAATCGAATGGTTGACCGATTCAATGATTTGTAAGTTAAGAATGGTTTGGTACGTGATTGTAATTGATTCTCACAAAATGGTTA
This sequence comes from Chamaecyparis obtusa, assembly GCA_027943335.1. Taxonomy (NCBI): domain Eukaryota; kingdom Viridiplantae; phylum Streptophyta; class Pinopsida; order Cupressales; family Cupressaceae; genus Chamaecyparis; species Chamaecyparis obtusa. Next base: position 7,654,998 of record BSBK01000740.1, on the reverse strand, counting down.
ACCTATTCGGTGATTTGTAAATTTAGAATGGTTTTTTACGTGATTGTAGCTGATTCTCATCGAACGGTTGACCAATTCAATGATTTGTAAGCTCAGAATGGCTTGTTACGTGATTGTAATTGATTCTCATCGAACTGGTGACCGATTTAGTGATTTGTAAGGTCAGACTGGCTTGTTACATGATTGTAGTTGATTCTCATCGAACGGTTGACTAATTCAGTGATTTGTAAGCTCAAAATGACTTGTTATGTGATTGTAGCTGATTCTTATCGAGCGGTTGACTAATTCAGTGATTTGTAAGCTTTGAATGACTTGTTATATTATTGTAGCTGATTCTTATCGAGCGGTTGACCAATTCGGTGATTTATAAGCTCAAAATGGCTTGTTACATGATTGTAGCTAATTTTCATCAAACGGTTGACCGATTAAGTGATTTGTAAGCATAGAATGGCTTGTTACGTGATAGTAGGTGATTCTCATCAAACGGTTGACTGATTCGGTCATTTATAATCTCACAACCATTTGTTACGTGATTGTAGCTGATTCTCATCGAATGGTTGACTGATTGGATGTTTGTAAGCTCAGAAAGGCTTGTTACGTGATTGTAGCTAATTCTTATCGAACGATCGACCGAGTTAGTGATTTGTAAGCTCAGAATCGCTTGTTACATGATTATAGATAATTCTCATCGAACAGTTGACCGACTCGATGATTTGTAAGCTCAAAATGGTTTATTACATGATTGTAATTGATTCTAATCGAATGATTAACTGATTCAGTGATTTCTAAGCCTAGAATGACTTTTTATATTATTGTTATTGATTCTCATTGAATGGTCAACCAATTCGGTGATTTGTAACCTCATAATAGATTGTTACATGATTGTAATTGATTCTCATCGAACGGTTGACCGATTCGATGATTTGTAAGCTCAAAATGGCTTGTTATGTGATTGTAGCTAATTCCCATCGAACGGTTGACCGATTCGGTGATTTGTAAGCTCAGAATGGCTTGTTTCGTGATTGTAATTAATTGTCATCAAACGGTTGACCAATTTGGTGATTTGTAAGCTCAGAATGGCTTGTTACAAGATTGTAATTGATTCTCATCGAACGGTTGACCGATTTGGTGATCAGAATGGCTTGTCACATGATTGTAGTTGATTCTCATCGAATGGTTGATTGAGTCGGTGATTTGTAAGCTCTGAATGGGTTGTTACTTGTTTTAATCAATTCTCATTGAATGGTTGACCAATTCAGTGATTTGTAAGCTCAGACTGGCTTGTTATGTGATTGTAATTAATTCTCATCAAATGGTTGACCGATTCTGTGAATTGTAAGCTCAGAATGGCTTGTAGCATAATTTTAGCTGATTCTCAACAAACAGTTGACTGATTCGGTGATTTGTAAGCTCAGAATGGCTTGTTACGTGATTGTAATTGATTCTTATCGAACTGGTGATCGATTGAGTGATTTGTATGGTCAGACTGGCTTGTTACATGATTGTAACTAATTCTCATCAAACGGTTGACTGATTCAATGATTTGTAAGCTCGGAATGGCTTGTTACATGATTGTAGCTAATTCTCATCGAATGGTTGACTGATTCAATGATTTGTAAGGTTAGAATGACTTGTTACGTGATTGTAGGTGATTATCATCAAACGGTTGACCGATTCAGTGATTTGTAAGCTCAGAATGGCTTGTTATGTTATTGTCATTTATTCTGATCGAAAGTTTGATCGATTCGGTGATTTGTAAGCTTAGAATGGATTGTTACGTGATTGTAATTGATTCTCATTGAACAGTTAAACAATTCAGTGATTTATAAGCTCAAAATGGCTTGTTATGTGATAGTAGCTGAGTCTCATGGAAGGGTTCACCGATTTGGTAATTTGTTAGCTCAGAATGACTTGTTACATGATTGTAATTAATTCTCATCAAACGGTTGACCGATTTGCTGATTTATAAGCTCAGAATGACTTGTTATATGATTGTAATTGATTGTCATCGAAGAGTTGATCAATTTGGTCATTTGTAAGCTCAAAATAACTTGTTACATGATTATAATTGATTCTCATTGAACGGTTAATCGATTCAGTGATTTTTAAGCTCAGAATGGCTTGTTATGTGATTGTAATTGATTATCATCAAACAGTTGACCGATTTGGTTATCTATAACCTCAAAATGGCTTGTTACGTGATTGTAGTTGATTCTCATCGAATGGTTGACCGATTCGATGATTTGTAAGCTCTGAATGGGTTGTTACCTGATTGAAACTGATTCTCATCGAACGGTTGACCAATTCAATCATTTGTAAGCTTAGAGTGGCTTGTTACATGATTTTAGCTTATTTCTAAACAAATGGTTGACTAATTCGGTGATTTGTAAGCTCAAAATTCTGCTTGTTACATGATTGTAGATTATTCTCATTGAATGGTTGACCAATTCTGGTATTCTCATCGAAAGGTTGACTGATTTGGTGATTTGTAAGCTCAGAATAGCTTGTTACAGGATTGTAATTGATTCTCATCAAACGGTTGACCGATACAGTGATATGTAAGGTCAAAATGGCTTGTTACATGATTGTAACTGATTCTCATCGAATGCTTGACTGATTAAGTTATTGGTAGGCTCAGAATGGTTTGTTACATGATTGTAATTGATTCTCACCAAATAGTTGACCTATTCAGTGATTTGTAAAGTCAGACTGGATTGTTACATGATTGTAGCTGATTTGCATCAGACGGTTGACTGATCCAGTTATTTGTAAGCTTAGAATGGCTTGTTACCTGATTGTAGGTGATTCTCATCGAACGGTTGAACAATTCAGTGATTTATAAGCTCACAATCATTTGTTACATGATTTTAGCTGATTCTCATCGAACGGTTGACCGATATGGTCATTTGTAAGCTCAAAATGGCTTGTTACATGATTTAATTAATTCTAATTGAACAGTTCACTGATTCAGTGATTTATAAGCTCAGAATGCCTTGTTATGTGAATGCAATTGATTCTCATCGAACGGTTGACCAATTTGTTGATGTATAACCTCACAATGACTTGTTATGTGATTGTAGTTGATTCTCATCGAATGGTTAGATTTGAGAGATCCAAATCCACAGAACGCCAAGAATACTTGCATGCAATTAACCTGTTACAGGAGAGAAGCAAAAAGAAGCAAAAGGCAAAACTCAGAAGTTACTCAAAATGTGAGAGCAAAATTATGATCCAAATTAATGAAAAAAGATTTAAAGGGTTCAACCTATAAAGGTGAACAAAACCCTAAAGTTTCAAAAAACTAGGTTGCGCATTATTATTAAGCTCAGAATGACTTATTATAAGATTGTAATTGATTCTCATCGAACGGTTGACCGATTTCATCATTTGTAAGCTCAAAATAACTTGTTACGTGATTATAATTGATTCTCATTGAACAGTTAACTGATTCAGTGATTTTTAAGCTGAGAATGGCTTGTTATGTGATTGTAATTTATTATCATCGAACGGTTGACCAATTTGGTGATCTATAACCTCAGAAAGGCTTGTTACGTGATTGTAGTTGATTCTCCTCGAATAGTTGACCGATTCGGTGATTTGTAAGCTCTGAATGTGTTGTTACCTGATTGAAGTTGATTCTCATTGAATGGTTGACCAATTCGATGATTTGTAAGAACAAAATGGTTATTTACATGGTTGTAATCAATTCTCATTGGACGGTTGACCGATTCGCTGATTTGTAAGCTCAGACTAGCTTTTTATGTTATTGTAATTAATTCTCAGTGAATAGTTGACCAATTCTGTGATTTGTAAGCTCAGAATGGCTTGTTACATGATTTTAGCTGATTCTCAACAAACGGTTGAACAATTCGGTGATTTGTAAGCTGAGAATTCAGCTTGTTACGTGATTGTAGATTATTCTCAATGAACGGTTGACCAATTCTATGATTTGTAAGCTCAGAATGGCTTGTTACGTGATTGTAATGTATTCTCATCGAACGGTTGACCGATTCGATGATTTGTAAGCTCAGAATGGTTTGTTACATAATTGTAATTGATTCTCATTGAACGATTGATCGATTCGGTGATTTGTAAACGCAGAATGGCTTGTTACATGATTGTAGTTGATTCTCATCGAACGGTTGAACGATTCGATGATTTGTAAGCTCAGAATGGCTTGTTATGTTATTGTAGCTGATTCTCATCGAACGGTTGATCGATTTGGTGATTTGTAAACTTAGATTGGTTTGTTACGTAATTGTAATTAATTCTCATCAAACGGTTGACCGATTTGGTGATTTGTAAGCTCAGAATGGCTTCTTATAGGATTATAATTCATTCTCATCAAACAGTTGACCGATTTGGTGATTTGGTGATTTGGTGATTGTAGCTTATTCTCATCGAATGGTTGACCGATTTAGTGATTTGTAAGCTCAGAATGGCTTGTTACATGATTGTAATTGATTCTCGCCGAACGATTGACCTATTCCATGATTTGTCAGCTTAGAATGGCTTGTTACGTGATTGTAGTTGATTCTCATCGAACGGTTGACCAATTCGGTGATTTGTAAGCTCAGAATGGCTTGTTATATGATTGTAATTGATTCTCATCGAACTGGTGACCGATTCAGTGATTTATAAAGTCAGACTGACTTATGACATGATTGTAGTTGATTCTCATCGAATGGTTGACTGATTTAGTGATTTGTAAGCTCATAATGGCTTGTTATGTGATTGTAGCTAATTCTCATTGAGCGGTTGACCGATTTGGTGATTTATAAGCTCAGAATGGCTTGTTACATGATTGTAATTAATTCTCATCGAACGGTTAACCAATTCAGTGATTTGTAAGCTCAGAATGGCTTGTTACGTGATTGTTATTTAGGTAAGATTTGAGAGATACAAATCCACAGAACGCAAAGAATACATGCATGCAAATAACTTGTTACAGTAGAGAAGTAAAAAGAAGCAAAAGGCAAAACTCAGAAGTTACTCAAAATGTGAGAGCAAAATTATGATCCAAGTTAATGAAAAAAGATTTACAAGGTTCAACCTATAAAGGTGAACAAAGCCTTAAAGTCTTAAAAAACTAGGTTGCACATTATAATTAATAAAGATATTAATTATAATGCACCTCAGAGATAGCTTAAGAAAATAGAGTAATAAATAACTTAATTAATTAAACCGAAGTGATTTAATTAATAAGTGTAAAATATAATTACTCTAACAATTATTCTCTTAGAATGGTTGATCAGTTCAGTGATTTGTAAGCTTAGAATGGCTTGTTACGTGATTGTAATTGATTCTCATCGAACGATTGACCGATTCGGTGATTTGTAAACTTAGAATGGCTTGTTACGTCATAAAAGTTGATTCTCATTGAATGGTTGATTGATTCGGTGATTTATAAGTTCAGAATGGCTTGTTACATGATTGTAGTTGACCCTCATCGAATGGTTGACCGATATGGTGATTTGTAAGCTAAGAATGCCTTGTTGCATGATTGTAATTGATTCTCATTGAATGGTTGACCAATTTTATAATTTGTAAGTTCAAAATGCATTGTTACGTGATTGTAATTGATTCTCACCGAAAGGTTGACCTATTCGATGATTTGTAAGCACAAAATGGGTTATTACGTGATTATTGTTGATTCTCATCGAATGGTTGACCGATTAGGTGATTTGTCAACTCAGAATGGCTATTTATGTGATTGTAGCTGTTTCTCACCAAACAGTTGACCGATTTGGTGATTTGTAAGTGCAGAATGGCTTGTTACATGATTGTAGTTGATTCTCATCGAACGGTTGACCGATTGGATGATTTGTAAGCTCAAAATGGGTTGTTATGTGATTGTAGCTGATTCTTATCAAATGGTTGACTGATTCAGGGATTTGTAAGCTTCGAATGGCTTGTTACGTAATTGTAATTGATTCTCATCAAAACGATTGACTGATTTGGTGATTTGTAAGATCAGAATGGCTACGTGATTATTATTTATGTAAGATTTGAGAGATACAAATCCACAGAACGCCAAGATTACTTGCATGCTTAAGAAAATAGTGTAATAAATAACTTAATTAATTAAACTGAAGTAATTTAATTAATAAGTGTAAAATATAATTACTCTAACAATTTATTCTCTTAGAACGGTTGACCGGTTCAGTGATTTGTAAGCTCAGAATGGCTTGTTACGTGATTGTAATTGATTCTCATCGAATGGTTGACTGATTCGGTGATTTGTAAGCTTAGAATGGCTTGTTATGTGATTGTAGCTGACTCTCATCGAGAGGTTCACCGATTCGATAATTTGTAAGCTAAGAATGACTTGTTACGTGATTATAATTGATTCTCATCGAATGGTTGACCGATTCGATGATTCGTAAGCTTAGAATGGCTTGTTATGTGATTGTAATTGATTCTCATCGAACGGTTGATCGATTTGGTGATCTATAACCTCAGAATGGCTTGTTACATGATTGTAGTTGATGCTCATCGAATTGTTGACCGATTTGGTGATTTGTAAGCTCTAAATGGGTTGTTACCTGATTGTAGATGATTCTCATCGAACGGTTGACCAATTCGATGATTTGTAAGATCAGAATAGCTTGTTGCGTGGTTGTATTAAATTCTCATTGAACATTTGACCGATTCAGTGATTTGTAAACTCAGACTGGCTTGTTATGTGATTGTAATTAAGTCTCATCGAATGGTTGACGGATTCTGTGATTTGTATGCTCAGAATGGCTTGTTACATGATTTTAGCTAATTCTCAACAAACGGTTAACCGATTCGATGATTTGTAAGCTCAGAATGGCTTATTACGTGATTGTAGATTATTATCATCGAACGGTTGACTAATTCTATGATTTGTAAGCGCAAAATGACTTGTTACGTGATTGCAATGTATTCTCATCGAATGCTTGACCGATTCGGTGATTTCTAAGCTCAAAATGGCTTGTTATGTGATTGTAGATTATTCTCACCAAACGGTTGACCAATTCTGTGATTTGTTATCTTAGAAAGGCTTGTAATGTGATTGTAATGTAATCTCATCGAACGATTGACTGATTCGGTGATTTGTAAGCTCAGAATGGCTTGTTACATGATTGTAATTGATTCTCATCAAACGGTTGACCGATTCAGTGATTTGTAAGCTCAAAATGGCTTGTTACCTTATTGTATTTGATTCTCATCGAATGGTTGACCGATTCAGTGATTTGTAAACTCAAAATGGCTTGTTACATGATTGTAATTGATTTTCACCGAATGGTTGACCTATTCGGTGATTTGTAAGCTCAGAATAGATTGTTACCTGATTGTAGTTGATTCCCATCAAATGTTTGACCAATTCGATTATTTGTAAGATGAGACTGACTTGTTATGTGATAGAAGTTGATTCTCATCAAACAGTTGGTTGATTCAGAGATTTGTAAGCTCAGAATGGCTTGTTACATGATTGTAGCTAACTCTCGCTGAATGGTTGATCGATACGGTGATTTGTAAGCTAAGAATGGCTTGTTACATGATTGGAATTGATTCTCATCAAATGGTTGACCGAATCGGTGATATGTAAGCTCAGAATGGCTTGTTACATGATTGTAGCTGATTCTCATTGATCAGTTGACCGATTCGGTCATTTGTAAGATAAGTATGGCTTGTTACATGATAGTAGCTGATTCTCATTAAGGGGTTGACTAATTCGGTAATTTGTAAGCTAAGAATGACTTGTTACATGATTGTAGCTGATTCTCATCGAATGATTGATCGATTCAATGATTTGTAAGCTCAGGATCGCTTGTTACATGATTATAGATAATTCTCATCAACAGTTGACCAACTCGGTGATTTGTAAGCTCACAATGGCTTGTTACGTGATTGTAATTGATTCTCACCGAAAGGTTATTCGGTGATTTGTAACAACAAAATGGCTGATTGTGTGATTGTTGTTGATTCTCATCGAATGGTTGACCAATTCGATGATTTGTCAATTTCTGTTCAACTGCCTGGCGGTTTTCTTTGCTTTAGTGCTCAGGTGCGACGGATGGTGGAGCCCAGTCCTTGAAAGTTCCTTGTCGCTGATTCTCCAAGTCTTCGGGTGGTTACATCTTCTATCCAGCGACTGTTAGTCACGTGATCTCTAAAAGATTAGCGGTTATCCGCTAACATCCAGCGACTCGACGGGCGGTTAGTCACGATGTCGCTGAATGCCTGGCAGTTTTTAAGTGGGCTCGATTCTTCAAGCGGCAAAGGAGAAGAGATCAACGGTTGGCGTGTGATCGCAAGGAATATTCTTTCCCCTTGCGATCATGCGCCTGCCGTTGATTCTGTTTGTAGAGTGTGGTGGTCCCGGTGTCAGACGACAGGCGGAAATGTGTTCTGATTGGCCGTCGCATGGCCACATGTCAGACTTTTATGACATGTGATCATGCGACCGCCTGCCACTTTTCCACATGGTCCCAGCTTCTCAATGGTGTTCGGTTTCCTGGTGGTTGGTCTTCTTCTGGTGACTTGCAGTCTTCTCTAAGTCGCTGAATCCTGGCGGTTATCAGCTAACATCCAGCGACTTGGCTGGCGGTTAAGTTTTTCATAGTCGCGATGTCGCTAGATGGTGGGCCCGGTATTTCTTATGCGAAATAACATGCAGAAGAGATCTACGGTGGCCGCATGATCGTGAGGAATATTCCTCCCCTTTGCGATCATGCGACCACCATCCGATCTTCCCAAAGGTGTAAAGCTTTTTCAGGCAGTGGGTCCATTTGCCAGGGTGTGCTGATGTGCATGATTTTCATTGGCTGGCAGGTGCTAAGGTGGATACACGAGGCAGGCCCGATACTTAGGGGCAGGCAGCGTTTGCAGTGTTGGCGGGTTGTCGCATGATCGCGTAGCTCGTCTCCATGCTATGCGATCATGCGACAACTATTGAGATCTTGTAGTTGCGGAGTTAGCCCGAGGTGTTTGGATGGTTTTAAAACATAAAGCCCGTGAAGGGAGATTGATCGGACGGCTGGGATATAAAGTTGGTAAAGGTTTAAATGATGACCGCCGATGTGCTGGGTGCCAAAGTTGTAGCCGTTTGATTTTGAATTCAAATCTTCTGAGGGTTTGCAATGACAAGAAGGACTAGTTTTAAATGTTTTAGCGGCCTGATTGGATTTGTTTGGTGTTGCGGTGTGGTCCAGCGGCTATGTGGCTTAATTACAGAAGTTGATTTGGTACTTGGTGAAGGACTTTCTTGGCTCAAGGTGTATTTGCAGTAAATTTTGTGACCGTTTCCAATAGGTTGGGTGGTTGAAACCCTAACCCTAGTCATTCGTAGCTTGTTGCAAATTTTCAAGATGACTAGAGGGTATAAGTTAGAGAATTTTGGATTTTGCAGGGGTTCCAAAATCTTGTTGCTTTTGGTCCCTGGTTTTTTACTGTAATACACTGATAGAGGTTTGATTTGGTGTCTTTTTCTCAACTTGGTGTCATGCTAATTGTATGCTGATTCTGGATTTGTTAATGAAAACATCATTGAATCCCAATCTTGTATCTTGTGTATGTCTTCTTGCTTGCCTCTGAGCTCATATATGTTAATATCACAAAGTGTGTTAATGTATGGTAAACAAAGAGTATTTTGAATTCATCTATGAGTTTCTAACAAAGTTAGGATTAAAGCTTTTTAGGTGAATTCAGTGAGTCTACAACCAGGTATAGAATTTGATGTCCTTGTGCTTGAGGGAAAGGGGTAATAGGCAAAGCACTTACTTTGGTTTCCATTGTGTTCGATTTGAGTTGTTCAGTTGAGGTATACAGTTAGGTGACTCTGAGCCCTGGATAAGGCACTGGTCCTTCCTCTTGAGCTATGCATGGTTAACAACCACAAACATAAACATCCATTTGATAAACTTTTTATAGACTTGTGTTGAGCCAAGGGTACACCCGCCTGAGCACTGAAGCTCAAAGTGTAGAAGGATCTTTTGATCCTTGTCAGTTGGCCCTCTTCCTTGTGGACTTTGGAGTGCTGATAGAGTCAGAGTTTCATTTACATTATCCACCAAAGTGTAAATCTGCAAGTTAAAGATCAGAGGGAATAATCCACAACCAACACATTGAATGGTTGACCAATTCGGTGATTTGTAAGATCAGAAAGACTTCTTACGTGGTGGTAATCAATTGTCATTGAACGGTTGACCAATTCGGTGATTTGTAAGCTCAGACTGGCTTGTTATGTGATTGTAATTAATTCTCATCAAATGGTTGACCAATTCGATGATTTGTAAGCTCAGAATAACTTTTTACATGATTTTAGCTAATTCTCAACAAATGGTTGACCAATTCGGTGATTTGAAAGCTTTGAATGGCTTGTTACGTGATTGTAGCTGATTCTAATCGAATGGTTGACTGATTCAGTGATTTGTAAGCCGAGAATGACTTGTTACATGATTTTAATTGATTCTCACCGAACGGTTGACCTATTCGATGATTTGTAAGCTTAGAATGCCTTGTTACATGATTGTCGCTGATTCTCATCCAACGGTTGACCAATTCGGTGATTTGTAAGCTCAGAATAGATTGTTATGTGATTATAATTGATTCTCATCGAACTAGTGACTGATTCAGTGATTTGCAATGTACGAATGGCTTGTTACGTGATTGTAGCTGATTCTCATCGAACGATTGAATGATTGAATGATTTGTAAGCTCAGAATGGCTTGTTATGTGATTGTAGCTGATTCTAATCGAGCGGTTGACCGATTCGATGATTTATAAGCTTAGAATGGCTTGTTACATAATTGTAGTTGATTCTCATCGAACGGTTAACTGATTTGGTGATTTGTAAGCTCAGAATAGCTTGTTACATAATTATAATTGATTCTCATTGAACGGTTGACCGATTTGGTGATTTGTAAGCTCATAATGGCTTGTTTCATGATTGTTATTTATGTAAGATTTGAGAGATACAAATCCACAGAATGCCAAGAATACCTGCATGCAAATAACCTGTTACAGGATAGAAGCAGAAAGAAGCAAAATGCAAAACTAAAAAGTTACTCAAAATGTGAGAGCAAAATTATGATCCAAGTTAATGAAAAAAGATTTACAAGGTTCAACATATAAAGGTGAACAAAACCCTAAAGTATAAAAAAACTAGGTTGACTAGTTGAGTGGTTTGTAAGCTCATTACGTGATTGTAATTAATTCTCATCGAACGGTTGACTGAATCGATGATTTGTAAGCTTAGAATGACTTGTTATGTGATTGTAATTGATTCTCATCGATGGTTGACCGATTCGGTGATATGTAAGCTAAGAATGCCTTGTTACATGATTGTAATTGATTCTCATCGATGGTTGACCGATTTAGTGATATGTAAGCTCAGAATGGCTTGTTACATGATTGTAGCTGATTCTCATCGAATAGTTGACCGATTGAGTATTTTGTAAGCTAAGAATGGCTTGTTACGTGATTGTAGCTGATTCTCATCGAGTGGTTGACCGATTCGATAATTTGTAAGTTCAGAATGGCTTGTTACGTGATTATAGATAATTTTCATCGAACAGTTGACCAACTCGGTGATTTGTAAGCTCAAAATGGCTCATTACATGATCGTAATTGATTCTCATCGAAAGATTGACTGATTCAGTGATTTGTAAGCTTAGAATGGCTTGTTACATTATTGTTATTGATTCTTATCGAACGGTTGACCGATTCGATCATTTGTAAGCTCAGAATGGATTGTTACGTGATTGTAATTGATTCTCATCGAACGGTTGACCGATTCAGTGATTTATAAACTCAGAATGGCTTGTTATGTGATTGTAGCTGATTCTCATTGAAGGGTTGACCGATTTGGTAATTTGTAAGCTCAGAATAGCTTGTTATGTGATTCTCACTGAAAGGTTGACCTATTTGGTGATTTGTAAGCACAGAATTGCTGATTACGTGATTGTTGCTGATTCTCATCGAATGGTTGACCGATTCGATCATTTGTCAGCTCAGAATAGCTTGTTACGTAATTATAATTGATTCTCATCAAATAGTTGACCGATTCAGTGATTTGTAAGCGCAGAATGGCTTGTTACATAATTGTAGTTGATTCTCATCGAACGGTTGATCGATTTGGTCATTTGTAAGCTCAAAATGGCTTGTTACGTAATTATAATTGGTTCTCATCGAATGGTTGACCGATTCGGTGATTTGTAAGCTCAAAATGGCTTGTTATGTGATTGTAATTGATTCTCATCGAACGATTGACCGATTTGGTGATCTATAACCTCAGAATGGCTTGCTACATGATTGTTGTTGATTCTCATCGAATGGTTGACTGATTCTATGATTTGTAAGCTCTAAATGAGTTGTTACATGATTGTAGCTGATTCTCAACAAACAGTTGACCGATTTGATATTTTGTAAGCTCAGAATGGCTTTTTACATGATTTAGATTATTCTCATCGAACAGTTGACCAATTCTATGATTTCTTATCTCAGACTGGCTTGTTACGTGATTGTAATGTATTCTCATCGAACGGTAGACCGATTTGGTGATTTGTAAACTTAGAATGGCTTGTTACATGATTATAATTGATTCGCATGAAATGGTTGACTGATTTGGTGATTGTAATTGATTCTCACCGAACTGGTGACCGATTCAGTGATTTGTAAGGTCAGACTGGCTTGTTACATGATTGTAGCTGATTCTCATCGAATGGGTGACTGATTTAGTGATTTGTAAGCTCGAAATGGCTTGTTATGTGATTGTAGCTGATTCTCATTGAGCGATTGACTGATTCGGTGATTATATGCTCAGAATGGCTTGTTGCATGATTGTAGCTGATTCTCATCGAATGGTTGTTCGATTCAATGATTTGTAAGCTTAGAATGGCTTGTTATGTGATTGTTAATAAGTGTAAAATATAATTACTCTAACAATTTATTCTCTTAGAACGGTTGACCGGTTCAGTGATTTGTAAACTCAGAATGGCTTGTTACGTGATTGTAATTGATTCTCATCGAATGGTTGACCGATCGGTGATTTGTAAGCTAAGAATGGCTTGTTACATGATTGTAATTGATTCTAATCAAATGGTTGACCGATTCGATGATTTGTAAGCTCAGAATGGCTTGTTAAATGATTGTAGCTGATTCTCATCGAACAATTGACCAATTCAGTGATTCTTAAGCTCATAATGACTTGTTATGTTATTTTTATTCATTCTCATCGAACGGATTGACCGATTCAGTGATTTGTCAGCTTAGAATGGATTCCTACATGATTGTAATTGATTCTCAATGAATGGTTGACCGATTAAGTGATTTATAAGCTCAAAATGGCTTGTTATGTCATTGTTGCTGATTTTCATCAAATGGTTGATTGATTTGGTAATTTGTAAGCTCAGAATGGCTTGTTACGTAATTGTAATTGATTCTCATCTAATTATTGACCGATTTAGTGATTTGTAAGCGCAGAATGTGTTGTTATGTGATTGTAGTTGATTATCATCGAACGGTTGACCGATTCAGTGATTTGTAAGCTCAGAATGGCTTATTACATTATTGTAACTGATTCTCATCGAACGATTGATCGATTTGGTCATTTGTAAGCTCAGAAGGGCTTGTTATGTGATTGTAATAAATTCTCATAAAATGGTTGACCGATTTGGTGATCTATAACCTCAGAATGCCTTGTTACATGATTGTAGTTGATTCTCATCAAATGGTTGATCGATTTGGTGATTTGTAAGCTCTGAATGGGTTATTAATGTATTGTAGCTTATTCTCATCGAACAGTTGACCAATTCGATGATTTCTAAGATCAGAATGGCTTGTTACGTGGTTTTAATCAATTCTCATTGAACAGTTGACCGATTCAGTGATTTGTAAGCTCAGACTAGCTTATTATGTGATTGTAATTAATTCTCATTGAATGATTCACCAATTCTGTGACTTGTAAACTGAGAATGGCTTGTTACATGATTTTAGTTGATTCTCAACAAATGGTTGATCGATTCAATGATTTGTAAGCTCAAAATGACTTGTTACATGATTGTAGCTGATTCTCATCGAACGGTTAACTAATTCGGTGATTTGTAAGCTCAGAATGACTTGTTATGTGATTGTAATAGATTCTCAAGGAATTGGTGACTGATTCAGTGATTTGTAAGGTCAGACTGGCTTGTTACATGATTGTAGTTGATTCTCACCGAACGGTTGACTTATTCCATGATTTGTAAGCTCAGAATAACTTGTTATGTGATTGTATCTTATTCTAATCAAGCGATTGACCGATTTGGTGATTTATATGCCCACAATCATTTGTTACGTGATTATAGCTGATTCTCATCAAACGGTTGATCAATTGGATGATTCGTAAGCTCAGAATGGCTTGTTACGTGATTGTAGCTGATTCTTATCAAATGGTTAACTGATTCGGTGATTTGTAACCTCAAATGGCTTGTTTCATAATTGTAATTAATTCTGATCGAACGGTTGACCGATTCAGTGATTTGTAAGCTTAGAATGGCTTGTCACGTGATTGTTATTTATGTAGGATTTTAGAGATACAAATCCACAGAACCCCAAGAATACCTGCATGTAAATAACCTGTTACAGGAGAGAAGCAGAAAGAAGCGAAAGGCAAAACTCAAAAGTTACTCAAAATGTGAGAGCAAAATTATGATCCAAGTTAATGAAAAAAGATTTACAAGGGTCAACCTATAAAGGTGAACAAAACCCTAAAGTCTAAAAAAATTAGGTTGTACATTATAATGCACCTAAGAGATAGCTTAAGAAAATAGAGTAATAAATAATTTAATTAATTAAATCGAAGTGATTTAATTAATAAGTGTAAAATATAATTACTCTAAAAATTTATTCTCTTATAACAGTTGACCGGTTCGGTGATTTGTATGTTTAGAATGGCCTGTTACATGATTGTAATTGATTTTCATCAAACAGTTGACCGATTCAGTGATTTGTAAGCTCAGAATTGCTTGTTACGTGATTGTAGCTGATTCTCATCGAATGGTTGACCGATTCAGTGATTTGTAAGCTCAGAATGGCTTGTTACAAGATTGTAATTGATTCTCATCGAACGATTGACCAATTTGGTCATTTCTAAGCTCAAAATGGCTTGTTACGTGATTATAATTGATTCTCATTGAACGGTTGACCGATTCAGTGATTTGTAAGCTCAAAATGGCTTGTTATGTGATTCTAATTGATTCTCATCGAAAGGTTGACCGATTTGGTGATCAAAATGGCTTGTTATGTGATTGTAGTTTATTCTCATTGAATGGATGACCGAGTCGGTGATTTGTAAGCTCTAAATGGGTTGTTACCTGATTATAGCTGATTCTTATTGAACAGTTGACCAATTCGATGATTTATAAGATCATAATGGATTGTTACGTGGTTGTAATCAATTCTCATTGAATTGTTGACCGATTTGGTGATTTGTAAGCTCAGACTAGCTTGTTATGTGATTGTAATTCATTCTCATCAAATGGTTGACCGATTCTATGAATTGTAAGCTCAGAATGGCTTGTTACATGATTTTAGCTGATTCTCAACAAACAGTTGATCGATTCGATGATTTGTAAGCTCAGAATGGCTTGTTACGTGATTTAATTGATTCTTATCGAACTGGTGACCGATTCAGTGATTTGTAAGGTCAGACTGGCTTGTTACATGATTGTAACTAATTCTCATCAAATGGTTGACTGATTCAGTGATTTGTAATTTCAAAATGGCTTGTTATGTGATTGTAGCTGATTCTCGTTGAGCGGTTGAATGATTCAGTGATTTATAATCTCAGAATGGCTTGTTACATGATTGTAGCTAATTCTCATCGAACGGTTGACCGATTCAATGATTTGTAAGCTTAGAATGGCTTGTTACGTGATTGTAGGTGATTATCATCAAATGGTTGACCGATTCGGTGATTGATAAGCTCATAATCATTTGTTACATGAGAGAAGCAGAAAGAAGCAAAAGGCAAAACTCAGAAGTTACTCAAAATGTGAGAGGAAAATTATGTTCCAAGTTAATTACTCTAACAATTTATTCTCTCTAAAATGGTTGACCGATTCAGTGATTTGTAACCTCAAAATGGTTTGTTACGTCATTCTAATTGATTCTCATCGAACGGTTGACTAATTCGGTGATTTGTAAGCTTAGAATGGCTTGTTATGTGATAGAAGTTGATTGTAATCGAATGTTTGATTGATTCGCTAATTTGTAAGTTCATAACGACTTGTTACGGGATTGTAGCTGACTCTCATCGAATAGTTGACCGATTCGGTGATTTGTAAGCTAAGAATGACTTGTTACATGATTGTAGCTGATTCTCATCGAACAGTTGACCGATTCAGTGATTTGTAAGCTAAGGATGACTTGTTACGTGATTGTACCTGATTCTCATCGAGTGGTTCACCGATTCGATAATTTGTAAGTTCAGAATGCCTTGTTACATGATTGTAATTGATTCTCACCGAAAGGTTGGTGATTTGTAAGCACAAAATGGGTTATTACGTGATTGTTGCTGATTCTCATCGAGTGGTTGACCGATTTAGTGATTTGTCAGCTCAGAATGGCTATTTATGTGATTGTAGCTGATTCTCACCAAACTGTTGACCGATTTGGTGATTTGTAAGTGCAGAATGGCTTGTTACATGATTGTAGTTGATTCTCATCAAATGATTGACCGATTTGGTAATTTGTAAGCTCAGAATGGCTTGTTACGTTATTGTAACTAATTCTCATCGAACGGTTGATCGATTTGGTGATTTGTAAACTTAGATTTGCTGGTTATGTGATTATTGTTGATCCTCATCGAGCGATTGACCGATTCGGTGATTTATAAGCTGACAATCATTTGTTATGTGATTGTAGCTGATTGTCATCGAAGGGTTGATTGATTGGATGATTTGTAAGCTCAGAATGGCTTGTTACATGATTGTAGCTGATTCTTATCAAATGGTTGACTGATTTAGTGATTTGTAAGTTCAGAATGGCTTGTTACGTAATTGTAATTGATTCTCATCAAATGGTTGACTGATTCGATGATTTGTAAGCTCAGAATGGCTTGTTACGTGATTGTTATTTATGTAGGATTTGAGATATACAAATCCACAGAATGCCAAGATTACCTGCATGCTTAAAAAAATAGTGTAATAAATAACTTAATTAATTAAACCGAAGTGATTTAATTAATAAGTGTAAAATATAATTACTCTAACAATTTATTCTCTTAGAACGGGTTACCGGTTCAGTGATTTGTAAGCTCAGAATGGCTTGTTACGTGATTGTAATTGATTCTCATTGAACGGTTGACCGATTCGGTGATTTGTAAACTTAGAATGGCTTGTTATGTGATAGAAGTTGATTCTCATCGAACGGTTGATTGATTCGGTGATTTGTAAGCTCAAAATGTCTTGTTATGTGATTGTAGCTGACTCGCATTGAGTGGTTGACCGATTAGATGATTTGTAAGCTCAGAATGTCTTGTTACATGATTGTAGTTGATTGTCATCAAACGATCGACTGATTCAATGATTTGTAAGCTCAGAATTGCTTATTACCTGATTATAAATAATTCTCATCGAACAGTTGACCAACCACCATTTGTAAGGTCAAAATAGCTTGTTACGTGATTTTAATTGATTCTTATCGAACGATTGACCGATTCGATGATTTGTAAGCTCGGAATGGCTTGTTAAGTGATTGTAGTTGATTCTCATCGAATTGTTGACCAATTCGATGATTTTTAAGCTCTGAATGGGTTGATACGAGATTGTAGATGATTCTCATCAAACGGTTGACCAATTCGGTGATTTGTAAGAT
The DNA here is from genome assembly GCA_027943335.1 of Chamaecyparis obtusa. Taxonomy (NCBI): domain Eukaryota; kingdom Viridiplantae; phylum Streptophyta; class Pinopsida; order Cupressales; family Cupressaceae; genus Chamaecyparis; species Chamaecyparis obtusa. The sequence goes on along the minus strand of BSBK01000740.1, from coordinate 7,637,172 downwards.
CAGAATAGCTTGTTACGTGGTTGTAATCAATTTTCATTGAACATTTGACCGATTTAGTGATTTTGTAAACTCAGAGTGGCTTGTTATGTGCTTGTAATTAATTCTCATCGAATGGTTGACTGATTCTCTAATTTGTAAGCTCAAAATAGCTTGTTACATGATTTTAGCTGATTCTCAACAAATGGTTGACCGATTCGATGATTTGTAAGCACAGAAGGGCTTATTACGTGATTGTAGATTATTCTCATCAAACGGTTCACTAATTCTATGATTTGTAATTGCAGAATGGCTTGTTACATGATTGTAATTGATTCTCATCAAACGGTTGACCGATTCAATAATTTCTAAGCTCAGAATAGCTTGTTACCTGATTATAGCTGATTCTCATCGAATGGTTGACCGATTCAGTGATTTGTAAGCTGAAATTAGCTTGTTACGTGATTGTAATTGATTCTCACTGAATAGTACACCTATTCGGTGATTTATAAGCTTAGAATGGCTTGTTACGTGATTGTAGTTGATTCTCATCGAATGGTTGACCGATTCAGTGATATGTAAGCTCAGAATGGCTTGTTACGTGATTGTGATTGATTCTCACCGAACGATTCACCGATTCGATGATTTGTAAGCTTAGAATGGCTTGTTATGTGATAAAAGTTGATTCTCATCGAACGGTTGATTGATTCGATGATTTGTAAGCTTAGAATGGCTTGTTACGTGATTGTAGTTGACTCTCATTGAATGGTTGACTGATACGATTATTTGTAAGCCAAGACTGGCTTGTTACATGATTGCAATTGATTCTTATTGAATGGTTGATCGATTCGGTGATTTGTAAGCTCATAATGGCTTTTTATATGATTGTAGCTAATTCTCATCGAATAATTGATCGATTCGGTGATTTGTAAGCTAAGAATAGTTTGTTACGTGATTTTAGCTGATTCTCATTGAGTGGTTGACCGATTCAGTAATTTGTAAGCTCATAATGTCTTGTTACATGATTATAGCTGATTCTCATCGAACGATCGACCGATTCAAGAATTTGTAAGCTTAAAATCTATTGTTAATTCTCATTGAACAGTTGACCGACTCGATGATTTGTAAGCTTAGAATGACTTATTACATGATTGTAATTGATTCTCATCGATTGATTGACCGATTCAGTGATTTGTAAGTTCAGAATGGCTTGTTACATTATTGTTATTGATTTTCATCAAATGGTTGACCGATTCAGTGATTTGTAAGCTCAGAATGGATTGTTACATGATTGTAATTGATTGTCATTGTTGGTTGACCGATTCAATTATTTATAAGCTCAGAATGGCTTGTTATGTGATTGTAGCTGATTCTCATCAAATGGTTGACCGATTCGGTGATTTGTCAGCACATAATGGCTTATTACATATTTTTATTTGATTCTAATCGAACAGTCTAATTCAGTGATTTGTAAGCAGAGAATGACTTGTTACATGATTGTTGTGGATTCTCATCAAACGGTTGACCGATTTGGTGATTTGTAAGCTCAAAATGGCTTGTTAGGTGATTATAATTGATTCTCTTCGAACGGTTGACCCATTCGATGATTTGTAAGCTCATAATGGCTTGTTATGTGATTGTAATTGGTTCTCAACGAACGGTTGACTGATTTGGTGATCTATAACCTGAGAATGGCTTGTTACATGATTGTAGTTGATTCTCATTGAATGGTTGACCGATTTGGTGATTTGTAAGCTCTGAATGTATTTTTACCTGATTATAGCTGATTCTCATCGAACAGTTGACCAATTTGATGATTTCTAAGATCAGAATGGCTTGTGACGTTGTAATCAATTCTCATTGAATGGTTGACCAATTTGGTGATTTTTAAACTCAGACTAGCTTGTTATGTGATTGTAATTAATTCTCATCGAATGGTTGACCAATTCGATGATTTGTAAGCTCAAAATGGTTTGTTATGTGATTGTAGTTGATTCTAATCGAATGGTTGATAGATTCAGTGATTTGTAAACTCAGAATAGCTTGTTACGTGATTGTAATTGATTCTCACCGAACGGTTGACCTATTCAGTGATTTGTAAGCTCAGAATGGCTTGTTACGTGATTGTAGCTGATTCTCATCAAACAGTTGACCAATTCGGTGATTTGTAAGCTCTAAATGGCTTGTTACGTGATTGTAATTGATTCTCATCGAACTGGTGATCGATTCAGTGATTTGTAAGGTCAGACTGGGTTGTTACATGATTGTAGCTGATTCTCATCAAACGGTTGACTGATCAGTGATTTTAAGCTCAGAATGGCTTGTTATGTGATTGTAGCTAATTTTCATCGAACGGTTGACCAATTCAGTGATTTATAAGCTCAGAATAGTTTGTTACATGATTGTAGCTGATTCTTATCAAATGGTTGACCGATTGAGTGATTTGTAAGTTAGGAAAGTAAGGTAAAAAGAGAAAAACATAAATAAATTTTCATTGTTTTATATTATTGGAAATATTTTCCTTGTTTCATATTATTTTCAATTAAATGACACTTTTTATTTTTTTGTTAGATGTTCGATTTGTATCTAACAAATATAGTTATGAATCACCAAAACCAGTCATGCATATTCAGTAACATATAAACAATGGAAAAATTCAATATGTTGAAAATCTTCATCCTTAATATAGCCTTCCATTCTATAATTAGATAGCTATCGGGCAAATAAAAAAGGCTTACTAAAGTTTATTCTCATCGAACGGTTAACTGAATCGGTGATTTGTAAGCTAAGAATGGCTTGTTACGTGATTTTAGTTGATTCTCATTGAGTGGTTGACTGATTCAGTAATTTATAATCTCAGAATGGCTTGTTACGTGATTGTAGCTGATTCTTATCAAACAATCGATCGATTTAGTGATTTGTTAGCTCAAAATCACTACTTACATGATTATAGATAATTCTCATCGAACAATTGACCGACTCGATGATTTTTAAGCTCAAAATGGCTTATTACATAATTGTAATTGATTCTCATCAAATGATTGACCGATTCAGTGATTTGTAAGCTCAGAATAGCTTGTTACGTTATTGTTATTGATTTTCATCGAATGGTAGATAGAATCAATGATTTGTAAGCTCAGAATGGATTGTTACAGGATTGTAATTGATTCTCATCAAATGGTTGACCGATTCAGTGATTTATAAGCTCAGAATAGCTTGTTATGTGATTGTAGCTGATTCTCATCGAATGGTTGAGTGATTTGGTAATTTGTAAGCTCAGAATGGCTTGTTACGTGATTCTAATTGATTCTCACTAAAAGGTTGACCTATTCGGTGATTTGTAAGCACAGAATGGTTGATTACGTGACTATTATTGATTCTCATCGAATGGTTAATTGATTCGGTGATTTGTCAGCTCAGAATGGCTTGTTACATAATTGTAATTCATTCTCACTGAACGGTTGAGCGATTCGATGATTTGTAAGCTCACAATGGCTTGCTACATTATTGTAGCTGATTCTCATCAAACGGTTGACCGATTCGATGATTTGTCAGCTCAGAATGGCTTGTTACATGATTGTAATTAATTTTCATCAAACAGTTCATGGATTTGATCATCTGTAAGCTCAGAGAATGGCTTGTTACAGGATTGTAATTGATTCTCATCAAACGGTTTATCGATTTGGTCATTTGTCAGCTCAAAAGGACATGTTACATGATTATAATTGATTTTCATCGAACGGTTGACTGATTCAGTGATTTGTAAGCTCAGAATGGCTTGTTATGTGATTATAATTCATTCTCATCGAACGGTTGACCAATTTGGTGATCTATAACCTCAGAATGGCTTCTTACATGATTGTTGTTGATTCTCATCGAATGGTTGACCGATTCTATGATTTGTAAGTTCTGAATCAGTTGTTACATGATTGTAGCTAATTCTCAACAAATAATTGATCGATTCAATGATTTGTAGGCTCAAAATGGCTTGTTACGTGATTGTAGATTATTCTCATTGAATGATTAACCAATTCCATGATTTGTAAGCTCAGACTAGCTTGTTACGTGATTGTAATGTATTTTCATCTGACGGTTGATCGATTTGGTGATTTGTAAGCTCAGAATGGCTTGTTACATGATTATAATTTATTCTCATCAAACGGTTGGTCGATTTGGTGATTTGTAAGCTCAGAATAGCTTGTTACGTGATTGTAGCTGATTCTCATTGAATGGTTGACCGATTCAGTGATTTGTAAGCTCAGAATGGCTTGTAACGTGATTGTAATTGATTCTCATCGAATGGTTGACCGATTCGGTGATTTGTAAGCTCAGAATGGCTTGTTACGTGATTATAGCTGATTCTCATCAAACGGTTGACCAATTCAATGATTTGTAAGCTCAAAATGGCTGCTACGTGATTGTAATTGATTCTCTTCGAACTGGTGACCGATTTAGTGATTTGTAAGGTCAGACTAGCTTGTTACATTATTGTAGCTGATTCTCATCGAACGGTTGACCGATTCAGTGATTTTTAAGCTCACAATCATTTGTTACATGATTGTAGCTTATTCTCATCAAACAGTTGACCAATTCAATGATTTTTAAGCTCATAATGGCTTATTACATTATTGTTATTGATTCTCATCGAACGGATTGATCGATTCAGTGATTTGCAAGCTCAGAATGGATTGTTACATGATTGTAATTTATTCTCATTGAACGGTTGACCGATTCATTGATTTATAAGATTAGAATGGCTTGTTCTCTGATTGTAGCTGATTCTCATCGAAGGGTTGACTAATTTGGTAATTTGTAAGCTCATAATGGCTTGTTATGTGATTGTAATTGATTCTCACCGAAAGGTTATAACGTGATTATTGCTGATTCTCATCGAATGGTTGACCGATTCAGTGATTTGTCAACTCAGAATGGCTTGTTACGTAATTGTAATTCATTCTCATCAAATGGTTGATTGATTTGGTGATTTGTAAGCCTAGAATGGCTTGCTACATGATTGTAGTTGATTCTCATCCAATGGTTGACCGATTCGGTGTTTTGTCAGCTCAAAATGACTTGTTACATTGTTGTAGCTTGTTATGTGATTGTAATTGATTGTCATTGAACTGGTGACTGATTCAGTGATTTGAAAGGTCAGACTGGCTTCTTACATGATTGTAGCTGATTCTCATCGAACAGTTGATTGATTCAGTGATTTGTATACTCAGAATGGCTTGTTATGTGATTGTAATTAATTCTCATTGAATGGTTGACCGATTCTATGATTTGTAAGCAAAGAATGGCTTGTTACATGATTTTAGTTGATTTTCAACAAACGGTTGACCGATACACTAATTTGTAAGCTCAGAATGGCTTGTTACGTGATTGTAGATTATTCTAATCAAACAGTTGACCAATTCCATGATTTGTAAGCTTAGAATGGCTTGAAGTTACATGATTGTAATGTATTCTCATCGAACAGTTGACCGATTCGGTGATTTCTAAGCTCATAATGGATTGTTACATGATTGTAATTGATTCTCATCGAACGGTTGACGGATTCAGTGATTTATAATCTTAGAATCGCTTGTTATGTGAATGTACCTGATTCTCATCGAAGGGTTGATCAAGTTGGTAATTTGTAACCTCAGAATGGTTTGTTACATGATTGTAATTGATTCTCATCGAAAGGTTGACCTATTAAGTGATTTCTTAGCACAGAATGGCTTATTAGATCATTGTTGCTAATTCTCATCGAATGGTTGATCCATTCGATGATTTGTCAACTGAGAATGGCTTGTTACGTAATTGTAATTGATTCTCATCGAACGGTTGACCAATTCAGGGATTTGTAAGTTCAGAATGGTTTGTTATGTGATTGTAGTAGATTCTCATCGAACAGTTGACCGATACGGTGATTTGTAAGCTAAGTATGGCTTGTTACATGATTGTAATTGATTCTCATCGAATGGTTGACCAATTCGGTGATTTGTAAGTTCATAATGGCTTGTTATATGATTGTAGCTATTTCTCATCGAACAATTGATCGATTTGGTGATTTTTAAGCTAAGAATGGCTTGTTACATGATTGTAGTTGATTCTCATCGAGTGCTTGACTGATTTGATAATTTGTAAGCTCAGAATGGCTTGTTACGTGATTGTAGCTGATTCTCATTGAACGATCGACTGATTCAGTGATTTGTATGCTTTAAATCTCTTGTTACATGATTATAGATAATTCTCATTGAACAGTTGAGTGACTCGGTGATTTGTAAGCTCAAAATGGCTTATTACATGGTTGTAATTGATTCTAATCAAATGATTGAATGATTTAGTGATTTGTAAACTCAGAATGGCTTATTACGTTATTGTTATTGATTCTCATCAAACGGTTGGTCGATTCGGTGATTTGTAAGCTCATAATGGATTGTTACATGATTAGTAAGCTCAGAATGGCTTGTTACGTGATTGTAATGTATTCTCATCGAACGGTTGATCGATTCGGTGATTTGTAAGCTCAGAATGGTTTGTTACATGATTGTAATTGATTCTCATCAAACAGTTGACCAATTTGGTGACTTGTAAGCTCAGAATGGCTTGTTACATGATTGTAGCTGATTCTCATCAAGTGGTTGACTAATTCGGTAATTTGTAAGCTCGGAATGGCTTGTTACATGATTGTAGCTGATTCTCATTGAAGGATCGACCGATTCTATGATTAGTAAGCTCAGAATGGCTTGTTACATGATTTTAGCTGATTCTCAACAAACGGTTGATCGATTCAATGATTTGTAAGCTCAGAATGACTTGTTACGTGATTGTAGATTATTTTCATCAAACGGTTGACCAAGTCCATGATTTGTAGGCTTAGAATAGATTGTAATGTATTCTCATCAAACGGTTGACCAATTCCATGATTTGTCAGCTCAGAATGGCTTGTTACATGATTGTAGCTGATTCTCATCGAATGGTTGATGAATTCGGTGATTTGTAAGCTCAAAATGGCTTGTTATGTGATTGTAAATGATTCTCATCGAACTGGTGACCGATTTAGTGATTTGTAAGGTCAGACTGGCTTATTACATGATTGTAGCTGATTCTCATCGAATGGTTGATTGATTCATTAATTTGTAAGCTCAGAATGGCTTGTTATGTGATTGTAACTAATTCTCATCAAGCGGTTGACCGATTCAGAGATTTATAAGCTCAAAATGGCTGACCAATTTGGTGATTTGTAAGCTTAGAATGACTTATTATGTGATAGAAGTTGATTCTCATTGAATGGTTGATTGATTCAATGATTTGTAATCTCTGAATGGGTTGTTACATGATTATAGTTGATTCTCATCAAATGGTTGACCAATTTGGTGATTTATAAGTTAACATGGCTTGGTACATAATTGTAATCAATTCTCATCTAACGGTTGACTGATTCAGTAGTTTGTAAGCTCAGAATGGCTTGTTACATGGTTGGAGCTGATTTTCATCGAATGGTTGATCAATTCAGTGATTTGTATACTCAGAATGGCTTATTACGTGATTGTAATTGATTCTCACTGAATGATTGACCTATTCAATGATTTATAAGCTCAGAATGATTTGTTACGTGATTGCAGCTAATTCTCATCGAACGGTTGACCAATTCGGTGATTTGTAAGCTCAGAATGGCTTGTTATGTGATTGTAATTGATTGTTATCAAACTGGTGACCGATTCAATGATTTGTAAGGTCAGACTGGCTTGTTACATGATTGTAGCTGATTCTCATCAAACGGTTGACTGATTCAATGACTGGTAAGGTCAGAATGGCTTGTTATGTGATTGTAGCTGGTTCTCATTGAGCAGTTGACCGACTCGGTGATTTATAAGCTCAGAATGGCTTGTTACGTAATTTTAATTGATTCTCATTAAACGATTGACGGATTCAGTGATTTTGAGTTTACAAATCACCGAATCAGCGAACCGTTTGATGAGAATAAATTACAATCCTGTAACAAGCCATTCTGAACTTACAAATCACTGAGTCGGTCAACCGTTCGATGAGAATACATTACAATCATGTAACAAGCCATTTTGAGCTAACAAATCATGGAATTGGTCAACCATTCGATGAGAATAATCTACAATTATGTAACAAGCCATTTTGAGCTTACAAATCACCAAATCGGTCAATTATTTGTTGAGAATCAGCTAAAATCATGTAACAAGCCATTCTGAGCTTACAAATCACAGAATCAGTCAACCATTCGATGAGAATTAATTACGATCACATAACAAGTCAGTTTGAGCTTAAAAATCACTGAATCGGTCAACTGTTCAATGAGAATTGATTACAACCACATAACAAGCCATTTGATGTTAGAAATCACTGAACTGGTCAACCGTTTGATGAGAATCAACTACAATCAGGTAACAAACCATTCAAAGCTTACAAATCACCAAATCGGTCAACCATTCGATGAGACTCAACTACAATCACGTAACAAGCCATTATGAGGTTATAGATCACCAAATCGGTCAGCTGTTCAATGAGAATCAATTACAATCACATAACAAGCCATTCTGAGCTTACAAATCACCGAATCGATCAACCGTTCGATGAGAATCAACTACTATCACATAACAAGCCATTTTGTGCTTACATATCATCGAATTGTTCAACCGTTTGATGAGAATCAATTACAATTACGTAACAAGCCATTTTGAGTTGACAAATCACCGAATCGGTTAACCATTCGATGAGAATTAGCAACAATCTTGTAATAAGTCATTATGTGCTTACAAATTACCAAATTGGTCAACTGTTCAATGATAATCAATTACAATCACGTAACAATCCATTCTGAGCTTACAAATCACCCAATCGGTCAACCGTCCGATGAGAATCAATAACTATTACTTTACAAGCCATTCTGAGCTTACAAATCATTGAATCGGTCAATCATTCGATGAGAATCAATTATAAGCCATTCTGAGTTGATAAATCCCTGAGTCAGTCAACTGTTCGATGAGAATTATCTATAATCATGTAACAAGCGATTCTAAGATTACAAATCACTAAATTGGTCAATGAGAATCAGCTACATTCACGTAACAAGCTATTCTAAGCTTATAAATCACCGAATTGGTCAACCGTTCGATGAGAATCACCTACAATCACGTAACAAGCCATTATGCACTTACAAATCATCGAATCGGTCAACCGTTCGATGAGAAATAATTACAATTACGTAACAAGCCATTCTGAGCTGACAAATCACCGAATTGGTCAACCATTCGATGAGAATCAGTAACAATCATGTAATAAGCCAGTCTGTGCTTACAAATGGCTTGTTATGTGATTGTAATTGATTCTCATTGAATGGTTGACCGATTTAGTGATCTATTATCTCAGAATGGCTTGTTACATGATTGTAGTTGATTCTCATCGAATGGTTGACCGATTGGGTGATTTGTAAGCTCTAAATGGGTTTTTTACCTGATTGTAGCTGATTCTCATCGAACGGTTGACCAATTCAAGGATTTGTAAGATCAGAATGGATTGTTATGTGATTGTAATTGATTCTCATTGAAAGGTCTATGCGGTGATTTGTAAGCAAAGAATGGCTTATTACGTGATTGTTCCTGATTCTAATCGAACGATTAACGGATTTGGTGATTTGTAATCTTAGAATGGCTTGTTCCATCGTTGTAGCTGATTCTCATCGAATGGTTGACCGATTCAGTGATTTGTAAGCTCAGAATGGCTTGTTACGTGATTTTAATTAATTCTCACCAAACATTTGACTGATTTGGTGATTTGTAAGCTCAGAATGGCTTGTTACAAGATTGTAATTGTTTTCTCATCGAACAATTGACCGATTTGGTTATTTGTAAGCTCAAAATGGCTTGTTATGTGATTATAATTGATTCTTATCGAACAGTTGACCGATTTGGTGATTTGTAAAGTCAGAATGGCTTCTTACATGATTGTAACTAATTCTCATCGAATGGTTGACTGATTCAGTGATTTTATATCAGAATGCCTTGTTATGTGATTGTAGCTGATTCTCATCGAGCCGTTGAATGATTTGGTGATTTATAAGCTCAGAATGGCTTATTACATGATTGTAGCTAATTCTCATCGAACGGTTCACTGATTCAGTGATTTGTAAGCTTAGAATGGCTTGTTACGTGATTGTAGGTGACTCTCAACAAACGGTTGACTAATTCGGTGATTTATAAGCTCACAGTCATTTGTTATGTGATTGTAGCTAATTGTTATCGTACGGTTGACCGATTGCATGATTTGTAAGCTCAGAATGGCTTGTTACATGATTGTAGCTGATTCTTATCAAATGGTTCACTGATTCAATTATTTGTCAGCTCATAATGGCTTGTTACATAATTGTAATTGATTCTCATTAAACAGTTGACCAATTCGGTGATTTGTAAGCTCAGAATGGGTTGTTACGTGATAGAGATCTGACTTGTTATCAGAATGACTTGTTATGTGATTGTAATTGATTCTCATGGAACGGTTGACCGATTCGGTGATTTGTAAGCTTAGAATGACTTGTTATGTGATAGAAGTTAATTCTCATCGACCGGTTGATTGATTCAGTGATTTGTAAGCTCATAATCGCTTGTTACATGATTGTAGTTGATTCTCATTGAACGGTTGACCGATTTGTTGACTTGTAAGCTCAGAATGGCTTGTTTCATGATTGTAATTAATGCTCATCAAACAGTTGACCAATTTGGTGATTTGTAAACTCAGAATGACTTGTTACAAGATTGTAATTGATTCTCATCGAACGGTTGACCGATTTGGTCATTTGTAAGTACAAAATGGCTTGTTATGTTATTATAATTGATTCTCATCGAACGGTTGACCGATTCGATGATTTGTAAGCTCATAATGTCTTATTATGTGATTGTAATTGATTCTTATCGAATGGTTGACCAATTTGGTGATCATAATGGCTTGTTATGTGATTGTAGTTGATTTTAATCGAATGGTTGACCGAGTCGGTGATTTGTAAGCTCTGAATGGGTTGTTACCTGATTGTAGCTGATTCTCATCGAATGGTTGACCGATTCTATGATTTGTAACCTCAAAATGGCTTGTTATGTTATTGTAATTTATTCTCATAGAATGGTTGACCAATTCAGTGATTTCAAAGTTGAAAATAGCTTGATACCTGATTGTAGTTGATTCTCATCAAACAGTTGACCGATTCGATGATTTTTAAGCTAAGAATGGCTTCTTACATTATTGTAATTGATTCTCATCAAGTGGTTGACTGATTTGGTAATTTGTAGGCTCAGAATGGCTTTTTACGTGATTATAGTTGATTCTCATCGAACGATTAACTGATTCAGTGATTTGTAAGCTCAAAATCACTTGTTATATAATTATAGATAATTCTCATCGAACAGTTGATCGACTCGGTGATTTGTAAGCTCAGAATGACTTATTACATGGTTGTAATTGATTGTCATCGAATGATTGACCGATTTAGTGATCTCTAAGCACAGAATGACATATTACGTGATTGTTGCTGATTCTCATCAAGTGGGGGAGGTAGTGTTGGTGGTAGGGGTAGTTATGCCTCCCCCTAGTGATGGGGCGGAAGGCCGGGAATTGGTAGTTATGGGTCCGAAGGTCCCTCCGTAGGTAATTGTTCCGAAGGCCCCTCCATAGATAGGAAGGTTGGGCCGGAGGCCTAGTAATGTTTCGAGCTATAGCTGGTGGGAAGGAGAGAATGTTGGTGGGAGGAATCCCTGCTCCCCTCGATCCTCCCCTTGGTGAGGTAGAACTACTATTCCCACCCGCCCCTACTACGCCATTAATTGTATTGGAGGGAGGAAGCCCTTTATGAAATGGTGGGGCCTTCTAACTAAGAGTCCGATTCGATGATTTGTTAGCTCAGAATGGCTTGTTACGTAATTGTAATTGATTCTCATCGAATGATTGATTGATTCAGTGATTTGTAAAGCAGAATGACTTGTTACATGATTGTAGTGGATTCTCATCGAACGGTTGACTGATTCGATGATTTGTAAGCTCAGAATAGCTTCTTACATTATTGTAGCTGATTCTCATCGAACGGGTGACCAATTCGGTGATTTGTAAGCTCAGAATGGCTTCTTACGTGATTTTAATTAATTCTCACCAAACGGTTGACCGATTTGGTGATTTGTAAGCTCAAAATAGCATGTTACAAGATTTTAATTTATTTTTATCGAACGGTTGACCGATTTGGTCATTTGTAAGCTCAAAATGGTTTGTTACATGATTATAATTAATTTTAACCGAACGGTTGACCGATTCGGTGATTTGTAAGCTCAGAATGGCTTGTTATGTGATTGTAATTCATTCTCATCGAACGGTTAACCGATTTGGTGATCTATAACCTCAGAATGGCTTGCTACGTGATTATAGTTGATTCTTATAGAATGGTTAATCGATTCAGTGATTTGTAAGCTCTGAATGGGTTGTTTCCTGATTGTAGCTGATTCTCATCAAACAGTTGACCAATTCAGTGATTTGTAAGATCATAATGGCTTGTTACGTGGTTGTAATCAATTCTCATTGAACAGTTGACCGATTCAGTGATTTGTAAGCTTAGACTGGCTTGTTATGTGATTGTAATTAGTTCTCATCGAATGGTTGACAGATTCTATGAATTGTAAGCTCAGAATGACTTGTTACATGATTTTAGCTGATTCTCAACAAATAGCTGACTGATTCGATGATTTGTAAGCTCAGAATGGCTTGTTACGTGATTGTAATTGATTCTCATCGAACTGGTGACTGATTTAGTGATTTGTAAGGTCAAAATGGCTTGTTACAAGGTTCAACCTATAAAGGTGAACAAAACCCTAGAGTCTCAAAAACTAGGTTGCGCATTATAATTAATAAAGATATTAATTATAATGCACCTAAGAGATAGCTTAAGAAAATAGAGTAATAAATAAGTTAATTAATTAAACGGAAGTGATTTAATTAATAAGTGTAAAATATAATTACTCTAACAATTTATTCTCTTAAAATGGTTGACCGGTTCAGTGATTTGTAAGCTCAGAATGGTTTGTTACGTAATTTTAACTGATTCTCATTGAACGGTTGACCGATTCAGAGATTTGTAAACTGAGAATGGCATAGAAGTTGAGTGTCATCGAACGGTTTATTAATTCGGTGATTTGTATGTTCAGACTGGCTTGTTATGGGATTGTAGCTAGCTCTCATTGAATGCTTTACCGATTCGATGATTTGTAAGCTAAGAATGGCTTGTTACATGATTGTAATTGATTCTCATCGAATGGTTGACCGATTTGATGATTTGTAAGCTCAAAATAGCTTGTTACATGATTGTAGCTGATTCTCATTGAATAGTTGACCGATTCGGTGATTTGTAAGCTAAGAATGGCTTGTTACGTGATTGTAGCTGATTCTCATCGAGTGGTTGACCGATTCGATAATTTGTAACCTCAGAATAGCTTATTACATGATTGTAATTGATTCTCATCCAATGATTGACCGATTCAATGATTTGTAAGCTCAGAATGGCTTGTTACGTTATTGTTATTTATTCTCATCGAACCATTGACCGATTCAGTGATTTGTAAGCTTAGAATGGATTGTTACGTGATTGTAATTGATTCTCATCGAACGGTTGAACAATTGAGTGATTTATAAGCTCAGAATGGCTTGGTATGTGATTGTAGCTGATTCTCATCGAAGGGTTGACCGATTTGGTAATTTGTAAGCTTAGAATGGCTTGTTATGTAATTGTAATTAATTCTCATCAAATGGTTGACCAATTTGGTGATTTGTAAGCTTAGAATGACTTGTTATAGGATTGTAATTGATTCTCATCGAATGGTTGACCGATTTGGTCATTTGTAAGCTCAAAATAACTTGTTAGGTGATTATAATTGATTCTCATTGAACGGTTAATGGATTCGGTAATTTTTAAGCTCAGAATGGCTTGTTATGTGATTGTAATTGATTATCATCGAACAGTTGACCGATTTGATGATCTATAATCTCATAATGGCTTGTTACATGATTGTAATTGATTCTCATCAAATGGTTGACAAATTCGGTGATTTGTAAGCTCTGAATGGGTTGTTACCTGATTGAAGCTGATTCTCATTTAATGGTTCAGGAATTCACTGATTTGTAAGATCACAATGGCTATTTACGTGGTTGTAATCAATTCTCATTGAACGGTTGACCGATTTGGCGATTTTAAGCTCATACTAGCTTGTTATGTTATTGTAATTAATTCTCAATGAATGGTTGACCGATTCTATGATTTGTAAGCTCAGAATGGCTTGTTACATGATTTTAGCTGATTCTCAACAAACGATTGAATGATTCGGTGATTTGTAAGCTGAGAATTCAGCTTGTTACGTGATTATAGATTATTCTCATCGAACGGTTGACCAATTCTATAATTTGTAAGCTCAAAATGACTTGTTACATGATTGTAATGTATTCTCATCAAATGGTCGATCGATTCGGTGATTTGTCAGCTCAGAATGACTTGTTATGTGATTGTAGCTAATTCTAATCAAGTGGTGGACCGATTTGGTAATTTCTAAGCTCAGAATGGCTTGTTACGTGATTGTAGCTAATTCTCATCGAACGATTGATTAATTTAGTGATTTGTAAGCTCAAAATCACTTGTTACATGATTATAGATAATTCTCATCGAACAGTTGACCGACTCGGTGATTTGTAAGCTCAAAATAGCTTATTACATGATTGTAATTGATTCTCATCAAACGATTGACCAATTCAATGATTTGTAAGCTCAGAATAGCTTGTTACGTTATTGTTATTGATTCACATCGAACGGTTGATCGATTTGGTGATTTGTAAGCTTAGAATCAATTGTTATGTAATTTTAATTGATTCTCATCGAATGGTTGATCGATTCAATGATATTTATAAGCTCAAAATGGCTTGTTATGTGATAGTAGCTGATTCTCATTGAAAGGTTGACCGATTTGGTAATTTGTAAGCTCAGAATGGTTTGTTACGTGATTGTAATTGATTCTCACCGTAAGGTTGACCTATTCAGTGATTTGTAAGCACAAAATGGCTTATTACATGATTGTTGCTGATTCTCATCGAATGGTTGACCGATTTGGTGATTTGTAAGCGTAGAATGGATACTCGGACAAAAATCAGAATGATTCAGACTAAGCCTACGTCTAATATTAAATTTTCTTTAGAGGTCATACAAGATGAACCATCTTCAATCCAGATGGAAAAAAATTAGGATCTTCTAGATCCAACTTATTGGACAACCACAATGAATGATCGAATCAACCAAATGAATGAAGAGTATCTCTTCAATCTAGATATTTATAATAAATTGAAAACTTGTTACATGATTGCAGCTGATTCTCATCGAACTGTTGAATGATTCGATGATTTGAAAGTTCAAAATGGCTTGTTACGTTATTGTAGCAGATTCTCATCAAACGGTTGACCAATTCGGTGATTTGTAAACTCAGATTGACTTGTTATGTAATTGTAATTAAATCTCATCGAATGGTTGACCGATTAAGTGATTTGTAAGCTCATAATAGCTTGTTACGTGATTGTAATTGATTCTCACCGAACGGTAGACCTATTCGGTGATTTGTAATCTGAGAATGGCTTGTTACATGATTGTAGCTGATTCTTATCAAATGGTTGACTGATTCAGTGATTTGTAAGCTCATAATGGCTTGTTACGTAATTATAAATGATTCTCATCGAACGGTTGACTGATTCGGTGATTTTTAAGCTCAGAATCACTTGTTACATGATTGTTATTTATGTAAGATTTGAGAGATACAAATCCACAGAATGCCAAGATTACCTACATACAAATAACCTGTTACAGGAGAGAAGCAGAAAGAAGCAGAAGGCAAAACTCATAAGTTACTCAAAGTGTGAGAGCAAAATTTGATCCAAGTTAATGAAAAAAGATTTACAAGGTTCAACCTATAAAGGTGAAAAAAACCTTAAAGTCTAAAAAAACTAGGTTGCAAATTATAATTAATAAAGATATTAATTATAATGCAGCTAAGAGATAGCTTAAGAAAACAGTGTAATAAATAACTTAATTAATTAAATCGATGTGATTTAATTAATAAGTGTAAAATATAATTACTCTAACAATTTATTCTCTTAAAACGGTTGACCGGTTTAGTGATTTGTAAGCTCAGAATAGCTTGTTACATGATTGTAATTGATTCTCATCGAACGGTTGACCGATTCGATGATTTGTAAGCTTAGAATGGCTTGCTATGTGATAGAAGTTGATTATCATCGAACGGTTGATTGATTCTATGATTTGTAAGGTCAGAATGACTTGTTACGTGATTGTAGCTGACTCTCATCGAGTGGTTGACCGATTTGATAATTTGTAAGCTCAAAATGGCTTGTTACGTGATTGTAGTTGATTGTCATTGAACGATCGACTGATTTAGTGATTTGTAAGCTCAGAATCGCTTGTTACATGATTATAGATAATTCTCATCGACCGGTTGACCAACTCAGTGATTTGTAAGCTCAAAATAGCTTGTTACGTGATTATAATTGATTCTCATTGAACGGTTGATTGATTCAGTGATTTGTGAGCTCAGAATGGCTTGTTATGTGATTGTAATTGATTCTCATCGAACGGTTGACCGATTTGGTGATCTATAACCTCAGAATAGCTTGTTACATGATTTTAGTTGATTCTCATCTAATTGTTGACCGATTAGATGATTTGTAAGCTTTGAATGGGTTATTACTTGATTGTAGTTGATTCTCATTGAACCATTGACTAATTTGATGATTTGTAAGATCAAAATGGCTTGTTACGTGATTGTAATGTATTGTCATCGAATGCTTGACCGATTCGGTGATTTCTAAGCTCAGAATGGCTTGTTATGTGATTGTAGATTATTCTCACCGAATTCTATGATTTATTAGCTGAGAATGGCTTGTAACATGATTGTAATGTATTCTTATCGAACGGTTGATTGATTCGGTGATTTGTAAGCTCAGAATGGCTTGTTACATGATTGTAATTGATTCTCATCAAACGGTTGACCGATTCAGTGATTTGTAAGATTAGAATGGCTTGTTACCTGATTGTAGCTGATTCTCATCGAAGGGTTGACCGATTCAGTGATTTGTAAGCTCAGAATGGCTTGTTACATTATTGTAATTGATTCTCACCGAATGGTTGACCTATTCAATGATTTGTAAGCTCAGAGTGGATTGTTACATGATTGTACCTGATTCTCATCAAACGGTTGACCGATTCAGTGATTTGTAAGCTGATAATGGCTTGTTATGTGATAGAAGTTGATTCTCATCAAACGATTGATTCATTTGGTGATATGTAAGCTTAGAATGGCTTGTTACATAATTGTAGCTAACTCTCATTGAATGGTTTGACCGATTCGATGATTTGTAAGATACGAATGGCTTGTTACGTGATAGTAGCTGATTCTCATCAAGGGGTTGATCGATTCGGTAATTTGTAAGCACAAAATGACTTGTTACATGATTGTAGCTGATTCTCATTGAATGATCGATTGATTCAGTGATTTGTAAGCTCAGAATCACTTGTTACATGATTATAGATAATTCTCATTGAACAGTTGACCGACTCGGTGATTTGTAAACTCAGAATGGCTTATTACATGATTGTAATTGATTCTCATCGAATGATTGACCGGTTCAGTGATTTGTAAGCTCAGAATGGCTTGTTCCTCTATTGTTATTGATTCTCATCGAAAGGTTGACCGATTCGATGATTTGTAAGCTCAGAATGGATTTTTATGTGATTGTAATTGATTCTCACCGAACGGTTGACCGATTTCATGAGTTATCAGCTCAGACTGGCTTGTTATGTGATTGTAGCTGATTCTCATCGAAAGGTTGACTGATTTTGTAATTTGTAAGCTCAGAATGGCTTGTTACATGATTGTAATAGATTGTCACCAAAAAGTTGACCTATTCGGTGATTTGTAAGCACAGAATGGCTGATTACATGATTGTTGCTGATTCTCATCGAATGGTTGACCGATTCGGTGATTTGTTAACTCAGAATGGCTTGTTACGTAATTGTAATTGATTCTGATCAAACAGTTGACCGATTCAATGATTTGTAAGCGTAGAATGGCTTGTTACATAATTGTAGTTGATTCTCATCGAACGGTTGATCGATTTGGTCATTTGTAAGCTCAAAATGGCTTGTTACGTGATTATAATTGATTCTCATCGAATGGTTAACCGATTCGGTGATTTGTAAGCTCAAAATAGCTTTTTACGTTATTGTAGTTGATTCTCATCGAATGGTTGACTGATTCAGTGATTTGTAACCTCAGAATGGGTTGTTACGTGATTGTAATTAATTCTCATCAAACGGTTGACCGATTTGGTGATTTGTAAGTTCAAAATGGCTTGTTATAGAATTGTAATTGATTCTCATCGAACGGTTGACCAGTTTGGTCATTTGTAAGCTCAAAATAGTTTGTTACGTGATTATAATTGATTCTCATCGAACGGTTGTCCGATTCGGTGATTTGTAAGCCTAATGGCTTGTTATGTGATTGTAATTGATTCTCATCGAACGGTTGACCAATTTCATGATCTGTAACCTCAGAATGGCTGATTACATGATTGTAGTTGATTCTCAGTGAATTGTTGACCGATTCAGTGATTTGTAAGATCAAAAAGGCTTGTTACATGGTGCTAATCAATTCTCATTGAACGGTTGACCGATTCGATGATTTGTAACCTCAAACTGGCTTGTTATGTGATTGTAATTAATTCTCATCGAATGGTTGATGGATTCTATGATTTGTAAGCTCATAATGGCTTGTTACATGATTTTAGTTGATTCTCAACAAATGGTTGACTGATTCGGTGATTTGTAAGCTCTGAATGACTTGTTACCTGATTGTAGCTGATTCTCATCGAATGGTTGACTGATTCAGTGATTTGTAAGCTCAGAATGGCTTGTTACATGATTGCAATTGATTCTCACTGAATGGTTGACCTATTCGGTGATTTGTAAGCTCAGAATGCCTTGTTACATTATTGTAGCTGATTCTCATGTAACAGTTGACCAATTCGATGATTTGTAAGCTCAGAATAGCTTGTTAGATGATTGTAATTGATTCTCCTCAAACTGGTGACCGATTCAGTGATTTGTAAGGTCAGACAAGCTTGTTATGTGATTGTAGCTGATTCTCATGGAACGATTGAATGATTCAATGATTTGTAAGCTCAGAATGGCTTGATATGTGATTGTAGCTGATTCTCATCAAGCGGTTGACCGATTCAGTGATTTATAAGCTCAGAATGGCTTTTTACATGATTGTAGCTGATTCTCATCAAACAGTTGACTTATTCGGTGATTTGTAAGCTCAAAATGGCTTGTTACTTAATTATAATTGATTCTCATCGAACGATTGACCGATTCGGTGATTTGTAAGCTCATAATGGCTTGTGTCATGATTGTTATTTATGTTGGATTTGAGAGATCCAAATCCACAGAACGTCAAGAATACTTGCATGCAATTATTAACCTGTTACAAGAGAGAAGCAGAAAGAAGCAAAATGGAAAACCAAAAAGTTACTCAAAATGTGAGAGCAAAATTATGATCCAAGTTAATCAAAAAAAATTTACAAGGTTCAACATATAAAGGTGAACAAAACCTTAAATTATAAAAAAATTATGTTAACCGCACATTATAATTAATAAAAATATTAATTATAATGTACCTAAGAGATAGCTTAAGAAAATAGAGTACTAAATAACTTAATTAATTAAACCGAAGTGATTTAATCAACAAGTGTAAAATGAAATTACTCTAACAATTTATTCTCTTACAACAGTTGACCGGTTGAGTGGTTTTATAAGCTCAGAATGGCTTGTTACGTGATTGTAATTGATTCTCATCGAACGGTTGACCGATTCATTGATTTGTAAGCTTAGAATGGCCTGTTATGTGATAGAAGTTGATTCTAATCGAACGGTTGATTGATTCGGTGATTTGTAAGCTCAGAATGGCTTTTTACGTGATTGTAGCTAAGTCTCATCGAATGGTTGACCGATACGGTGATTTGTATGCTGAGAATGGTTTGTTACATGATTGTAATTGATTCTCATCGATGGTTGACCAAGTCAGTGATTTGTAAACTTAGAATGGCTTGTTACGTGATTGTAGCTGACTCTCATCGAATGGTTGACCGATACGGTGATTTGTATGCTGAGAATGGCTTGTTACATGATTGTAATTGATTCTCATCGATGGTTGACCGAGTCGGTGATTTGTAAGCTCAAAATGGCTTGTTACATGATTGTAGCTAATTCTCATCGAATAGTTGATCGATTCGATGTTTTGTAATTTAAGAATGGCTTGTTACGTGATTGTAGCTGATTCTCATCGAGTGGTTGACCGATTCGGTAATTTGTAAGCTCAAAATGACTTGTTACGTGATTGTAGTTGATTCTCATCGAACGATCGACTAATTCAGTGATTTGTAAGCTCAGAATCGCTTGTTACATGATTATAGATAATTCTCATCGAACAGTTGACCAACTCGGTGATTTGTAAGCTCAGAATGGCTTATTACATGATTGTAATTGATTCTCATCAAAAGATTGACTAATTCAGTGATTTTTAAGGTCAGAATGGCTTGTTACATTATTCTTATTCATTCTTATTAAACGGTTGACTGATTCGGTGATTTGTAAGCTTAGAATGGCTTGTTACGTAATTGTTATTTATGTAGGATTTGATAGATAAAAATCAATAGAATGCCAAGAATACCTGCATGTAAATAATCTGTTATAGGAGAGAAGTAGAAGGAAGCAAAAGGCAAAACTCAGAAGTTACTCAAAATGTGAGAGCAAAATTATGATCCAATTTAATGAAAAAAGATTTACAAGGGTCAACCTATAAAGGCTTCAGTGATTTATAAGCTTAGAATGGCTTGTTATGTGATTGTAGCTGATTCTCAACAAAGGGTTGACCGATTTGGTAATTTGTAAGCTCAGAATGGCTTGTTACATGATTGTAATTGATTCTCACTGAAACATTGACCTATTTGGTGATTTGTAAGCACAGAATGGCTGATTACATGATTGTTCTTGATTCTCATCGAATGGTTGAGCGATTCGGTGATTTGTCAGCTCATAATAACTTGTTACGTAATTGTAATTGATTCTCATCGAATGGTTGACCGATTCAGTGATTTGTAAGCTTAGAATGGCTTGTTACGTAATTGTAGTTGATTCTCATCGAACGGTTGATCGATTTTATCATTTGTAAGCTCAAAATGGCTTGTTCTGTGATTATAATTGATTCTCATCGAACGGTTGACCGATTTGGTGATTTGTAAGCTCAGAATGGCTTGTTATGTGATTGTAATTGATTCTCATCGAACGGTTGACCGATTTGGTGATCTATAACCTCAGAATGGCTTGTTACGTGATTGTTGTTGATTCTCATCGAATGTTTGACCGATTTTGTGATTTGTAAGCTCAGAATAGGTTATTACATGATTGTAACTGATTGTCAACAAATAGTTGACCGATTCGGTGATTTGTAAGGTCAGAATGGCCTGTTACATGATTGTAGATTATTCTCATTGAACGGTTGACTGATTTGGTTATTTGTAAGCTCAGAATGGCTTGTTACATGATTGTAATTGATTCTCATCAAACGGTTGACTGATTCAGTGATTTGTAAGCTTAGAATGGCTTGTCACGTGATTGTAGCTGATTCTCATCAAATGGTTGATCGATTCAGTGATTTGTCAGCTCAGAATGGCTTGTTACGTGATTGTAATTGATTCTCATTGAACGGTTGACCGATTTGGTGATCTATAACCTTAGAATGGCTTGTTATGTGATTGTAGTTGAGTCTCATCGAATGGTTGACCGATTTGGTGATTTGTAAGCTTTGAATGCTTGACCGATTTTATGATTTGTAAGCTCTGAATGGGTTGTTGTTGTATTGTAGCTGATTGTCATCGAACGGTTGACCAATTTGGTGATTTGTAAGATCAGAATGGCTTGGTACGTGGTTGTAATCAATTCTCATTGAAGAGTTGACCGATTCAGTGATTTGTAAGCTCAGACTGGCTTGTTATGTGATTGTAATTAATTATCATTGAATGGTTCACCGATTCTACAATTTTTAAGCTCAGAATGGCTTGTTACATGATTTTAGCTGATTCTCAACAAAAGGTTGACCGATTCAGTGATTTGTAAGCTCAGAGTGGCTTGTTACATGATTGTAATTGATTCTTCTCAAAAGGTTGACTGATTTGGTGATTTGTAAGCTCAGAATGGCTTGTTACGTGATTGTAGCCGATTCTCATCGAACGGTTAACCAATTCAATGATTTGTAAGCTCAGAATGGCTTGTTACGTGATTGTAATTGATTCTCAATGAACTGGTGACCGATTCAGTGATTTGTAAGGTCAAACTAGCTTGTTACATGATTGTAGTTGATTCTCACTGAATGGTTGACTTATTCAATGATTTGTAAGCTCAGAATGGTTTGTTACGTGATGTAGTTGATTCTCATCGAGCGATTGACCAATTGTATTATTTTTAAGCTCATAATCACTTGTTACGTGATTGTAGCTGATTCTTATCAAATGGTTCACTGATTCATTGATTTGTAACCTCAGAATGACTTTTTACATAATTGTAATTGATTCTCATCGAACAGTTGACCGATTTGGTGATTTGTAAGCTTAGAATGGCTTGTTATGTGAATATTATTTATGTAGGATTTGAGAGATACAAATCCACAAAACGAGAAGAATACCTGCATGTAAATAACCTGTTACAGTAGAGAAGCAGAAAGAAGCAAAAGACAAAACTCAGAAGTTACTCAAAATGTGAGAGCAAAATTATGATCCAACTTAATGAAAAAAGATTTACAAGGGTCAACCTATAAAGGTGAACAAAACCTTAAAGTATAAAAAAATTAGGTTGCACATTGTAATTAATAAAGATATTAATTATAATGCACCTAAGAGATAGAGTAATAAATAACTTAATTAACTAAAATGAAGTGACTTATTTAATAAGTGTAAAATATAATTACTCTAACAATTTATTTTTTTAGAACGGTTGATCGATTTGGTGATTTGTAAGCTCAGAATGGTTTGTTACGTGATTGTAATTGATTCTCTCCAAACGGTTGACCTATTTGGTGATTTGTAAGCTCAGAATGGCTTGTTACATGATTGTAGTTGATTCTCATCAAACAGTTGACCAATTCAGTTATTTGTAAGCTCAAAATGACTTGTTACATGATTGTAATTGATTCTCATCAAACTTGTGACCGATTCAATGATTTATAAGGTCACAGTGGCTTGTTACATGATTCTCATTGAACAGTTGACAAATTCAGTGCTTTGTAAGCTCAGAATGGCTTGTTATGTGATAGTAGCTGATTTTCATCGAGTGATTGACCGATTCAGTGATTTGTAAGCTCAGAATGGCTTTTTACATGATAGTAATTGATTCTGATCGAACGGTTGACCGATTTGGTGATTTGTAAATTTATAATGACTTGTCTATTAGAGGTTGATTCTCATCAAACGGTTGATTGATTCAGTGATTTGTAAGCTTAGAATGGCTTGTTACGTGATTGTAGCTGACTCTAATCAAATAGTTGTCCGATATGGTGATTTGTAAGACAAGAATGGCTTGTTACATGATTATAATTGATTCTCATCGAATGGTTGACTGATTCGATGATTTGTAAGCTCAAAATAGCTCGTTACATGATTGTAGCTGATTCTCATCGAAAGGTTGACCAATTCAGTGATTTGTAAGATCATAATGGCTTCTTACGTAGTTGTAATCAATTCTCATTGAACGGTTGACCGATTCAGTGATTTATAAGCTCAGACTAGCTTGTTACGTGATTGTAACTGATTATCATTGACCGATTCAGTGATTTGTAAGCTTAGAATCACTTGTTACATGATTGTTACATGATTTGTAAGCTCAGATGGCTTCTTACGTTATTGATATTGATTCTATTTGAATAGTTGACTGATTCAATAATTTGTAAGCTCAGAATGGTTTGTTACATGATTGTAATTGATTCTCATCAAACAGTTGACCGATTCGGTGATTTGTAACCTCAAAATGGCTTGTTACATGATTATAGCTTATTCTCATCGAAGGGTTGACCAATTCAATGATTTGTAAGCTCAGAATGGCTTGTTACGTGATTGTAGTTGATCCTCATCGAATGGTTGACCGATTCAGTGATTTGTAAGCTCAAAATGGCTTGTTACGTTATTGTAGCTGATTCTCATCAAACGGTTGACCAATTTGATCATTTGTATGTTCAAAATAGCTTGTTACATGATTATAATTGATTCTCATCGATTGGTTGACTGATTTGGTGATTTGTAATCTCAGAATGGTTATGAACTTACAAATTATCAAATCGATCAACCACTCGATAAGAATCATCTACAATCACGTAATAAGCCATTCATAGCTTACAAATCACTGAATCGGTCAACTGTTCGATGAGAATCAGCTACAATCATGTAACAAGCCATTCTGAGCTTAGAAATTACCGAATCGATCAACCATTCGATGAGAAATAATTACAATCATGTAACAAGCCATTCTTAGCTTACAAATCACCGTATCGGTCAACCATTCGATGAGAATCAGCTACAATCACGTATCAAGTCATTCTAAGCTTACAAATCATCGAATCAATCAACCGTTCGATGAGAATCAACTTCTATCATAGAACAAGCCATTCTAAGCTTACAAATCACCGAATCGGTGAACTGTTCCGTGAGAATTAATTACAATTATGTAGCAAGCCATTCTGAGCTTACAAATCATTGAATCGGTCAACTGTTCGATGAGAATCAGCTACAATCATGTAACAAGCCATTCTGAGCTTACAAATTATTGAATCGATCAACCATTCAATGAGAATCAATTACAGTCATGTAACAAGCCATTCTTAGCTTACAAATCACCGAATCGATCAACCATTCGATGAGAATCAACTATAATCAAGTAAAAAGCCATTCTGAGGTTATAGATCACCAAATCGGTAACCTCAGAATGGCTTTTTACTTGATTATAGTTGATTCTCATCGAATGGTTGATCGATTCGGTGATTTGTAAGCTAAGAATGGCTTGTTAAATAATTGTAATTGATTCTCATTGAATGGTTGATCGATTCGGTAATTTGTCAGCTCAGAATGGCTTGTTACATGATTGTAGCTGATTCTCATCGAACGGTTGATTGATTTGATGATTTGTAAGCTTAGAATGGCTTGTTACGTGATTGTAGCTGACTCTCATCGAATGGTTGACTGATACGGTGATTTGTAAGCTAAGAATGACTTGTTACATGATTGTAATTGATTCTCATTGAATGGTTGATTGATTCGGTAATTTGTAAGCTTAGAATGGCTTGTTACATGATTGTAGCTGATTCTCATCGAACAGTTGACCGTTTCAGTGATTTGTAAGCTATGAATGGCTTGTTATGTGATTGTAGATGATTCTCGTCGAGTGGTTGATCGATTTGATAATTTGTAAGCTCATAATATTTTGTTACGTGATTGTAGCTGATTCTCATCGATCGATAGACCGATTCAAGGATTTGTAAGCTCAGAATCGCTTGTTACATGATTATAGATAATTATTATCGAATAGTTGACTGACTCAGTGATTTGTAAGCTCAAAATGGCTTATTACATGATTCTAATTGATTCTCATCAAATGATTGACCGATTCAGTGATTTGTAAGCTCATAATGGCTTGTTACGTTATTGTTATTGATTTTCATCGAACGATTGACCGATTCGATGATTTGTAAGCTCAGAATGGATTGTTACGTGATTGTAATTGATTGTCATTGTTAGTTGACCGATTTAGTTATTTATAAGCTCAAAATGGTTTGTTAGGTGATTGTAGCTGATTCTCATCAAAGGGTTGACCGATTTGGTAATTTGTCAGCTCAGAATGGCTTGTTATGTGATTGTAATTGATTCTCACCGAAAGGTTGATCTATTCGGTAATTTGTAAGCACATAATGGTTTATTACGTGATTGTTGTTGATTCTCATAGAATGGTTGACTGATTGAGTGATTTGGTAGCTCAGAATGGCTTGTTACGTACTTTTAATTGATTCTCATCGAACGGTTGACCGATTCGGTGATTTGTAAGTGTAGAATGGCTTGTTACGTGATTGTAGATGATTCTCATCAAATGGTTGATCGATTTGGTGATTTGTAAGGTCTGAATGGGTTGTTACCTGATTATAGCTGATTCTCATTGAATGGTAGACCAATTTGGTGATTTGTAAGGTCAGAATGGCTTGTTACGTGGTTGTAATCAATTCTCATTGAATGGTTGACCGATTTAGTGATTTGTAAGCTCAAACTGGCTTGTTATGTGATTGTAATTAATTCTTATTGAATGATTTGTAAGCTCAGAATGACTTATTACATGATTTTAGCTGACTCTCAACAAACGGTTGACCGATTCAGTGATTTGTAAACTCAGAATGGCTTGTTACATGATTGTAATTAATTCTCATTGAACGGTTGACCTATTCGGTGATTTGTCAACTCAGAATGGCTTGTTACGTGATTGTAGCTCATTCTCATCGAACAGTTGAACAATTCGGTGATTTGTAAGCTTAGAATGGCTTGTTACGTGATTGTAATTGATTCTCATCGAACTGGTGACTATTTTAGTGATTTGTAAGTTCAGACTGGCTTGTTATGATTGTAGTTGTTTCTTATCGAACGGTTGACTAATTCAATGATTTGTAAGCTCAGAGTGGCTTGTTATGTGATTGTAGCTGATTCTCATCAAGCGGTTGACAAATTCAATGATTTATAAGTTCAGAATGGCTTGTTACATGATTTTAGTTGATTCTCATCGAACCGTTTACCAATTTGGTGATTTATAAGCTCACAATCATTTGTTACATGATTGTAGATGATTCTCATCGAACGGTTGATCGATTGGATGATTTGTAAGCTCAGAATGGCTTGTTACGTGATTGTAGCTTATTCTTATCAAATGGTCAACTGATTTAGTGACTTGTTATGTAATTATAATTGATTCTAATCGAACAATCGACCGATTTGGTGATTTGTAAGCACATAATGCCTTGTTATGTGATTGTTATTTATGTAGGATTTGAGAGATTCAAATCCACAGAACACCAAGGATACCTGCATGCAAATAACCTGTTACAGGAGAGAAGCAGATTCTCATGGAACGGTTGACCAATTCAGTGATTTGTAAGCTCAGAATTTTTCGTTACGTGATTGTAATTCATTCTCACTGAACGGTTGACTAATTTGGTGATTTATAACCTCATAATGGCTTGTTATGTGATTGTAGCTGATTCTCATCAAAGAGTTGACCAAATAGGTCAACCTTTCAGTGAGAAACAATTACAATCATGTAACAAGCCATTATGACCTTACAAACTACCAAATTGGTCAACCCTTCGATGAGAATCAGCATCAATCACATAACAAGCCATTCTAAGCTTATAAATCACTGAATCGGTCAACCGTTCGATGAGACTCAATTACAATCACGTAACAATCCATTCTAAGCTTACAAATCACCAAATTGATGAACCGTTTGATGAGAATCAATAACAATAACATAACAAGCCATTCTGAGCTTACAAATCACTGAATCAGTCAATCATTCGATGAGAATCAATTACAATCATGTAATAAGCCATTCTGAGCTTACAAATCACCCAGTCGGTCAACTGTTCGATGAGAATTATCTATAATCATGTAACAAGCAATTATGAGCTTACAAATCACTGAATCGGTCGATCGTTCGAGGAGAATTACCTACAATCACGTAACAAGACATTCTGAGCTTACAAATTACCGAATCGGTCAACCACTCGATGAGAATCAATTACAATTACGTAACGAGCCATTCTGAGCTGACAAATCACTGAATCGATCAACCGTTCTAAGAGAATAAATTGTTAGAGTAATTATATTTTACACTTATTAATTAAATCACTTCGGTTTAATTAATTAAGTTATTTATTACTCTATTTCAGCTTACAAATCATTGAGTCGGTCAACCGTTAGATGAGAATCACTTACAATTACATAACAAGCCATTTTCAGCTTACAAATCATCCAATCGGTCAACTGTTTGATGAGAATCAGCTACAATCATGTAACAAATGATTGTGAGCATATAAATAACTGAATCGGTCAATAGTTCGACGAGAATCACCTAACAAGCCATTCTAAGCTTACAAATAATTGAATCGGTCAACCGTTCAATGAGAATTAATTAAAATCACATAAAAGGCAATTCTGATCTTACAAATCATCGAAGTGGTCAACCGTTCGATAAGAATAAACTACAATCAGGTAAAAACTCATTCAGAGCTTACAAATCATCGAATCTTGAATCGGTCACCAGTTCAATGAGAATCAATTACAATCGCGTAACAAGCCATTCTGAGCTTACAAATCACTGAATTGGTCAACCGTTCGATGAGAATCAGCTACAATCATGTAACAAGCCATTCTGAGCTTACAAATCACCGAATAGGTCAACCATTCGATGAGAATTAATTACAATCACATAACAAGCCAGTCTGGGCTTACAAATCACCGAATCGGTCAATCGTTCAATGAGAATTGATTACAACCACGTAACAAACAATTCTGATCTTACAATCAATTACAATCATGTAATAAGCCATTCTGAGCTTACAAATCACTTAGTCCGTCAACTATTCGATGAAAATTATCTATAATAATGTAACAAGTGATTCTCAGCTTACAAATCACTGAATCATTTGATCATTCGATGAGAATCAACTACAATCACGTAACAGGCCATTTTGAGCTTACAAATTACCGAATCGGTCAACCACTCGATGAGAATCAGCTACAATCACGTAACAAGCCATTCTTAACTTACAAATCACCGAATCGGTCAACTGTTTGATGAGAATCAGCTACAATTATGTAACAAGCCATTTTTAGCTTACAAATCACCAAATTGGTCAACCATTCGATGAGAATCAATTACAATCATGTAACCAGCCATTCTTAGCTTACAAATCACGATATCGGTCAACCATTCGATGAGAGTTAGCTACAATCACATAACAAGTCATTCTAAGCTTACAAATCACCAAATCAATCAACCATTCGATTAGAATCCACTTCTATCACATAACAATTCATTCTAAGCTTACAAATCACTGAATCGGTTAGCCATTCGATGAGAATCAATTATAATCACGTAACAAGTCATTCTGAGCTTACAAATCACTGAACTGGTCAATTGTTCTAAGAGAATAAATTGTTAGAGTAATTATAATTTACACTGATTAATTAAATCACTCCGATTTAATTAATTAAGTTATTTATTACTCTGTATTCTTAAGTTATCTCTTAGGTCCATTATAATTAATATCTTTATTAATTATAATGTGCAACCTAGTTTTTTAAGACTTTAGGGTTTTGTTCACCTTTATAGGTTGAACCTTGTAAATCTTTTTTCATTAATTTGGATCATAATTTTGCTCTCACATTTTGAGTAACTTTTGAGTTTTGTCTTTTGCTTCTTTCTGTTTCTCTCCTATAAACAGGTTCTTTGAAAGCAGGTATTCATGGCATTCTGTGGATTTGTATCTCTCAAATTATACATAAATAACAATCATGTAACAAGCCATTCAAAGCTTACAAATCACCGAATCGGTCAACCGTTCAATGAGAATCAATTAAAATTACATAACAAGCCATTCTAAGTTTACAAATCACTGAATCGATCAACCGTTTGATGAGAATTAATTCCAATCATGTAACAAGTCATTCTGAGCTTACAAATAATCAAATCGGTCAACCATTCAATGAGAATCGGCTACAATAACGTAACAAGCCATTATGAGCTTACAAATCATCGAATCTATCAACTATTCAATGAGAATCAACTACAATCACGTAACAAGCCATTTTGCACCTACAAATCATTGAATCGGTCAACCATTCGATGAGAATAAATTACAATTACGTAACAAGCCATTTTGAGCTGACAAATCACCAAATCGGTCAACCATTCGATGAGAATCAGCAACAATCATGTAATAAGCTATTATGTGCTTACAAATCACCGAATAGGTCGACCTTTCAGTGAGAATCAATTACAATCACGTAACAAGCCATTCTGAGCTTACAAATTACCAAATCGGTCAACCCTTCAGTGAGAATCAGCTACAATCACATAAGAAGCCATTCTGAGCTTATAAATCACTGAATCGGTCATCCGTTCGATGAGAATCAATTACAATCACGTAACAATGCATTCTGAGCTTAAAAATCACCGAATCGGTCAACCGTTCGATGAGAATCGATAACAATAATGTAACAAGCCATTCTGAGCCTACAAATCACTGACTTGGTCAATCATTCGATCAGAATAAATTACAATCATGTAATAAGCCATTATGAGCTTACAAATCACCGAGTCCATCAACTGTTCGATGAGAATTATCTATAATCATGTAACATGCGATTCTCAGCTTACAAATCACTGAATTGGTTGATCGTTCGATGAGAATCAGCTACAATCACGTAACAAGTCATTTTGAGCTTACAAATTACCGAATCAGTCAACCACTTGATGAGAATTAGCTACAATCATGTAACAAGCCATTCTTAGCTTACAAATCACTAAATCGGTCAATTGTTCGATGAGAATCAACTACAATTATGTAACAAGCCATTTTCAACTTACAAATCACCGAATCAATTAACCATTCGATGAGAATCAATTACAATCATGTAACAAGCCATTCTTAACTTACAAATCATGGTATCGGTCAACTATTCGATGAAAGTCAGCTACAATCATATAACAAGCCATTCTGAGCTTACAAATCACCGAATCAATCAACCATTTGATGAGAATCCACTTCTATCACATAATAAGTCATTCTAAGCTTACAAATCATCGAATCAGTCAACTGTTTGATGAGAATTACTTACAATCACGTAACAAGTCATTCTGAGCTTACAAATCATCAAATCCCTGAATCGGTCACCAGTTCGATGAGAATCAATTACAATCACCTAACAAGCCATTCTGAGCATACAAATCACCAAATCGGTCAACCGTTCGATCAGAATCATTTATAATCACTTAACAAGCCATTTTGTGCTTACAAATGACCAGATCGATCAACCGTTCGATGAGAAACAATTGCAATCCTGTAACAAGCCATTATGAGCTTACAAATCACTGAATCGGTCGATGAGAATCAACTACAATCAAGTAACAAGCCATTTTGAGCTTACAAATCACCGAATAGGTCAACCGTTCGGTGAGAATCAATTACAATCACGTAACAAGCCATTCTGCGCTTATAAATCACTGAATCAGTTAACCATTCGATGAGAATCAATTACAATTATGTAACAAGCCATTTTGAGCTGACAAATCACCAAATCGATTAACAATTCGATGAGAATCAGCAACAATCACATAATAAGCCACTCTGTGCTTACAAATCACCGAATATGTCAACCTTTCGGTGACAATCAATTACAATCATGAAACAAGCCATTATGAGCTTACAAATTACCAAGTCGGTCAACCCTTTGATGAGAATCAGCTACAATCACTTGCCATTCTGAACTTATAAATCATTGAATTGGTTAACCGTTCGATGAGAATCAATAACAAAAATGTAAAAAGCCATTCTGAGTTTATAAATCACTGAATTGGTCAATCATACGATGAGAATCAATTACAATCATGTAATAAGCCATTCTGAGCTTACAAATCACCGAGTCGGTCAAGTGTTCGATGAGAATTATCTATAATCATGTAAGAAGCGATTTTGAGCTTACAAATCATTGAATTGGTCGATCGTTCAATGAGAATCAATTATAATCACGTAACAAGCTATTATGAGCTTAAAAATTATCGAATCGGTGAACCACTCGATGAGAATCAGCAACAATCACGTAACAAGCCATTCTTAGCTTAAAAATCATAGAATCGGTCAACTGTTTGATGAGAATCACCTACAATCATGTAACAAGCCATTCTGCACTTACAAATCACCAAATAGGTCAACCATTCGATGAGAATCAATTTCAATCATGTAACAAGCCATTTTGAGCTTACAAATCACGTAACAAGCCATAGTGAGCTTACAAATCATCGAATAGATCAACCGTTTAATGAGAATTAATTACAATCATGTAAGAAGTCATTCTGAGCTTACAAATCACCGAATTGGTCAATCATTTGATGAGAATATATTACAATCACGTAACAAGCCATTCTGAGCTTACAAATCATGAGATTGGTCAACTGTTCGATGAGAATAATCTACAATCACGTAATAAGTCATCTGAGCTTACAAATCACTGAATCAGTCAACCGTTTGTTGAGAATCAGATAAAATCATGTAACAAGCTATTATGAGCTTACAAATCACAGAATTGGTCAACCACTCGATGAGAATTAATTACAATCACATATAAGCTAGTCTGAGCTTACAAATCACCGAATGAATCAACCACTCGATGAGAATCAGCTACAATCATGTAACAAGCCATTCTAAGCTTACAAATCACCAAATCGGTCAACCGTTTGATGATAATCAATTACGATCATGTAACAAGCCATTCTAAGTTTACAAATCACTGAATCTATCAACCATTTGATGAGAATCAATTACAAACATGTAACAAGACATTCTTAGCTTACAAATTAACATATCGGTCAAATGTACGATGAGAATCAATTACAATCACTTAACAAGCCATTCTGAGCTTACAAATCACTGAACCGGTCAACCGTTCTAAGAGAATAAATTGCTAGAGTAATTATATTTTACAATTATTAATTAAATCGCTTCGGTTTAATTAATTAAGTTATTTATTACTCTATTTTCTTAAGCCTCTTAGGTGCATTATAATTAATATCTTTATTGAATATAATGTACAACCTAGTTTTTTTTTAAATTTGGGGTTTTGTTCACATTTACAGGTTGAACCTTGTAAATCTTTTTTCATTAACTTGAATCATAATTTTGCTCTCACATTTCGAGTAACTTCTGAGTTTTGCCTTTTGCTTTTTTCTGCTTCTCTCCTGTAACAGGTTATTTGCATGCAGGTATTCTTGGCGATCTGTAGATTTGTATCTCTCAAATCTTTAATAAATAACAATCACATAACAAGCCATTTTGAGCTTACAAATCACCGAATCGATGAACCGTTCGATGAGAATCAATTAAAGTTACGTAACAAGCCATTACAAATCACTGAATCAGTCAACCATTTGATAAGAATTAGCTACAATCATGTAACAAGCCATTCTAAGCTTACGAATCATCCAATCGATCAACCGTTCGATGACAATCAGCTACAATCACGTAAAAAAATGATTGTGAGCTTATAAATCATCAAATCGGTCAAAGGTTCGATGAGAATCACCAACAATCATGTAATGAGCCATTCTAAGCTTACAAATCACTGAATTTGTCAACCGTTCGATGAGAATAAGCTACAATCATGTAACAAGCTATTCTGAGCTTATAAATCACCGAATCGGTCAACTGCTCGATGAGAATTAGCTACAATCACATAACAAGCCATTTTGAGCTTACAAATAATTGAATTAGTCAACCGTTTGATTCTCATTGAATGGTTGACTGATTCGGTGATTTGTAAGCTCAGAATGCCTTGTTACATGATTGTAGCTGATTCTCATCGAACAGTTGACCGATTCAGTGATTTGTAAGCTGAGAATGGCTTGTTACATGATTGTAGTTGATTCTCATTGAGTAGTTGACCGATTCGGTAATTTGTAACCTCAGAATAGCTTGTTACATGATTGTAGCTAATTCTCATCGAACGATCGATCGATTCAGTGATTTGTAAGCTCAGAATCACTTGTTACATGATTATAGATAATTCTCATAGAATAGTTGACTGACTCGGTGATTTGTAAGCTCACAACGGCTTATTACATAATTGTAATTGATTCTCATCGAATGATTGACCGATTCAGTGATTTGTAAGCTCAGAATGGCTTGTTATGTTATTGTTATTAATTATCATCAAACTGTAGACCGATTCAGTGATTTGTAAGATTAGAATTGATTGTTACAAGATTGTAATTGATTCTCATCCAATGGTTGACCGATTCAGTGATTTATAAGCTCAAAATGGCTTGTTATGTGATTGTAGCTGATTCTCATCAAATGGTTGAACGATTTGTTAATTTGTAAGCTCAGAATGGCTTGTTACGTAATTGTAATTGATTCTCACCGAAAGGTTGACCTATTCGGTGATTTGTAAGCATAGAATGGTTGATTACGTGACTATTGCTTATTCTCATCGAATAGTTGACCAATTCAGTGATTTGTTAGCTCAAAATGGCTTGTTACGTAATTGTAATTGATTCTCATCAAACGGTTGAGCGATTCGGTGATTTGTAAGCTCACAATGGCTTGCTACGTTATTGTAGCTGATTCTAATCGAACGGTTGACCGATTCAGTGATTTGCAGCTCAGAATCACTTGTTATGGGATTGTAATTAATTCTCATCAAACGGTTGACCGATTTGGTGATTTGTAAGCTCAGAGAATGGCTTGTTACAAGATTGTAATTGATTCTCATCGAACGGTTGATCGATTTGGTCATTTGTAAGCTCAAAATGGTTTGTTACATGATTATAATTGATTCTCATTGAACGGTTGACTGATTCGGTGATTTGTAAGCTCAGAATGGCTTGTTATGTGATTGTAATTGATTCTCATTGAACGGTTCACTGATTTGGTGATCTATAACCTCAGACTGGCTTGTTACGTGATTGTTGTTGATTCTCATCGAACGGTTGACTAATTCAGTGATTTGTAAGCTCAAAATGGCTTGTTACATGATTGTAATTGATTCTCATCAAACGGTTAACCGATTTGGTAATTTGTAAGCTCAGAATGGCTTGTTACGTGATTGTAGCTGATTCTCATCGAATGGTTGACCGATTCAGTGATTTGTAAGCTCAGAATGGCTTGTTACGTCATCGTAATTGATTATAATCAAACGGTTCATGAATTTAATAATTTGTAAGCTCAGAATGGCTTGTTACAATTGACCTATTTGGTGATTTGTAAGCTTAGAATGGCTTGTTACAATTGACCTATTCGGTGATTTGTAAGCTCAAAATGGCTTGTTACGTGATTGTAGCTGATTCTAATCAAACAGTTCATAAATTCAGTGATTGTAATTGATTCTCATTGAACGGTTGACCGATTTGGTGATCTATATCCTCAGACTGGCTTGTTACGTGATTGTTGTTGATTCTCATCGAACGGTTGACCGATTCGGTGATTTGTAAGCTCAGAATGGCTTGTTACATGATTGTAATTGATTCTCATCAAACAGTTAACCAATTTGGTGATTTGTAAGCTCAGAATAGCTTGTTACGTGATTATAATTGATTCTCTTTGAACCCATGATCGATTCAATGATTTGTAAAGTCAGACTGGCTTGTTACATGATTGTAGCTGATTCTCATCGAACGGTTGACTGATTCAGTGATTTGTAAGCTCAGAATTGCTTGTTATAAAATTGCAGCTAATTCTCATCGAGCGGTTGACAGATTCGGTGATTTATAAGCTCAGAATAACTTGTTACATGATTGTAGCTGATTCTCATCAAACCGTTGACCGATTGAGTGATTTGTAAGCTTAGAATGGCTTGTTACATGATTGTAGGTGATTATCATCAAACGGTTAACCGATTCGGTGATTTATAAGCTCACAATCATTTGCTACGTGATTGTAGCTCATTCTCATCGAACGGTTGACCAATTCAGTGATTTTTAAGTTGATAATATCTTGTTACATTATTGTTATTGATTCTCATCGAACGAATTGATCGATTCGGTGATTTGTAAGCTTAGAATGGTATTGTTACGTGACTGTAATTGATTCTCATCTAACGGTTGACCAATTCAGTGATTTATAAGCTTAGAATGGCTTGTTTTGTTATTGTAGCTAATTCTCATCGAAGGGTTGACCGATTTGGTAATTTGTATGCTCAGAATGGCTTGTTACGTGATTGTAATTGATTCTCATCGAAAGCTTGACCTATTCAGTGATTTGTAAGCACAAAATAGCTTATTACGTGATTGTTGTTGATTCTCATCGAATCGTTGATCGATTCGGTGATTTGTTAGCTCAGAATGACTTGTTATGTAATTGTAATTGATTCTCATTGAGCGGTTGACCGATTCAGTGATTTGTAAGCGCAGAATGACTTATTACGTGATTGTAGTTGATTCTCATGGAAGGGTTGACCGATTCAGTGATTTATAAACTCATAATGACTTGTTATGTGATTATAGCTGATTGTCATCGAAGGGTTGACCAATTTGATAATTTGTAAGCTCAGAATGGCTTGTTACATGATTGTAATTGATTCTCACCAAAAGGTTGACCTATTCGATGATTTGTTAGCACAGAATGGGTTACTATGTGATTGTTGCTAATTCTCACCAAATGGTTGACCAATTCGGTGATTTGTCAGCTCAGAATGACTTGTTATGTAATTCTAATTCATTCTCCTCAAACGGTTGACTGATTCAGTGATTTGTAAGTGTAGAATGGCTTGTTACGTGATTGTAGTTGATACTCATCAAACGGTTGACCGATTCGGTGATTCGTAAACTCAGAATGGCTTGTTACGTTGTTGTAGCTGATTCTTATCGAACAGTTGACTGATTCGATGATTTGTAAGCTGAAAATAGCTTGTTACGTGATTGTAATTTATTCTCACTGAATGGTTGACCTATTAGGTGATTTGTAAACTCATAATGATTTGTTACGTGATTGTAGCTGATTCTCATCGAACGGTTGACCAATTTGGTGATTTGTAAACTCAGATTGGCTTCTTATGTGATTGTAATTCATTGTCATCGAACTGGTGACCAATTTAGTGATTTGTAAGGTTAGACTGGCTACTTAAATGATTGTAGCTGATTCTCATCGAACGGTTGACTGAGTCAGTGATTTGTATGCTCAGAATGGCTTGTTATGTGATTGTAGCTGATTCTCATCAAGCGGTTGACCGATTTGGTGATTAATAAGCTCAGAATGGCTTGTTACATGATTGTAGTTGATTCTCATCAAACTTTTGACTGATTCAGTTATTTGTAAGCTCTTAATGGGTTGTTACCTGATTGCAGCTGATTGTCATCGAACTGTTGACCAATTCAATGATTTGTAAGATCAGAATGGCCTGTTACGTGGTTGTAATCAATTCTCATCGAACAGTTGACCGATTCGGTGATTTCTAAGCTTAGACTGGCTAGTTATGTGATTGTAATAAATTCTCATTGAATGGTTGCCCGATTCTATGATTTGTAAGCTTAGAATGGCTTGTTACATGATTTTAGCTGATTTTCAACAAACGGTTGACCGATTCAATGGCTTGTTACGTTATTGTAGATTATTCTCATCAAACGGTTGACCAATTTTTTGGTTTGTAAGCTCAGAATGGCTTGCTACGTGATTTTAATATATTCTCATTGAACGGGTGACTGATTTGGTGTTTTGTAAGCTCAGAATGGATTGTTACGTGATTGTAATTAACTCCAATCGAACGGTTGATCGATTCAATGATTTATAAGCTTACAATAGCTTGTTATGTGATTGTACCTGATTCTCATCGAAGGGTTGACCGATTTGGTAATTTGTAAGCTCAGAATGGTTTGTTACATGATTGTAGCTGATTCTCATCAAATAGTTGATTGATTCAGTGATTTGTAAGCTAAGAATGGCTTGTTACGTGATGGTAGCTGATTCTCATCGAGTGCTTGATCGATTCGGTAATTTTTAAACTCAGAATGGTTTGTTACCTGATTGTAGCTGATTCTGTTTGAACGATTGACTGATTTAGTGATTTGTAAGCTTTAAATTGCTTGTGACATGATTATAGATAATTCTCATCGAACAGTTGACCGACTCGATGATTTGTAAGCTCAAAATGGCCTATTACATGATTGTAATTGATTCTCATCGAATGATTGACCGATTCAGTGATTTGTAAGCTCAGAATGGCTTGTTACGTTATTGTTATTGATTCTCATAGAATGGTTGACCGATTCAGTGATTTGTAAGCTCAGAATGGATTGTTACGTGATTGTAATTGATTGTCATCATTGCTTGACCGATTCAGTGATTTATATGCTCATAATGGCTTGTTATGTGATTGTAGCTGATTCACATCGAAGGGTTGACCAATTTGGTAATTTGTAAGCTCAGAATTGCTTGTTACGTGATTGTAATTGATTCTCACCAAAAAGTCACTATTTGGTGATTTGTAAGTACAAAATGGCTTATTAGGTGACTGTTGTTGATTCTCATCGAATGGTTGACCGATTTGGTGATTTGTTAGCTCAGAATGGCTTGTTACGTACTTGTAATTGATTCTCATCGAGCGGTTGACCGATTCGATGATTTGTAAGCACATAATGGCTTGTTACGTGATTGTAGTTGATTCTTATCAAACGGTTGACCGATTTGGTAATTTGTAAGCTTAGAATCACTTGTTACGTTATTGTAGCTGATTCTCATCGAACAGTTGATCGATTTGGTGATTTTTAAGCTCAAAATGGCTTGTTATGTGATTGTAATTAATTCTCATCAAAGGGTTGACCGATTTCATGATTTGTACATTCAGAATGGCTTGTTACAAGATTGTAATTGATTCTCATCAAACGGTTGACCGATTTGGTCATTTGTAAGCTCAAAATGGCTTGTTACATGATTATAATTGATTCTCATCGAATGGTTGACCAATTTGATGATTTGTAAGCTCAAAATGGCTTGTTACATGATTTTAGTTGATTCTCATTGAACGGTTGACTGATTCAGTGATTTGTAACCTCAAAATGGATTGTTATGTGATTGTAGCTAATTCTCATTGATCGGTTAACCGATTCAGTGATTTATAAGCTCGAATTGTCTTGTTACATGATTGTAGCTAATTATTATCAAACGATTGACCGATTCAGTGATTTGTAAGCTTATAATGGCTTGTTACATGACTGTAGGTGAATCTAATCGAACGGTTGACCGATTCGATGATTTATAAGCTCACAATCATTTGTTACGTGATTGTAGCTTATTCTCATCGAACAGTTGATCGATTGGATGATTTGTAAGCTCAGAATGGCTTGTTACATGATTGTAGCTAATTCTTATCAAAACTAGGTTGTACATTATAATTAATAAAGATATTAATTATAATGCACCTAAGAGATAGCTTAAGAAAATAGAGTAATAAATAACTTAATTAATTAAACCGAAGTGATTTAATTAATAAGTGTAAAATATAATTACTCTAACAATTTATTCTCTTAGAACGGTTGACCGATTCAGTGATTTTTAAGCTCAGAATGGCTTGTTACGTGATTATAATTGATTCTCATCGAACAGTAGACCGATTCGATGATTTGTAAACTTAGAATGGCTTGTTATGTGATAGAAGTTGATCCTCATCGAACGGTTGATTGATTCGGTGATTTTTAAGCTCCGAATGGCTTGTTACAGGATTGTAGCTGACTCTCATCAAATGGTTGACCGATACAGTGATTTGTAAGTTCAGAATGGCTTGTTACGTTATTGTTATTGATTCTCATCCAACGGTTAACTGATTCAATTATTTTGTAAGCTCAGAATGGATTATTATGTGATTGTAATTGATTCTCATCGAACGGTTGATTGATTCAGTGATTTATAAGCTCCAAATAGCTTGTTACGTGATTTGGTAATTTGTAAGCTCAGTATGGCTTGTTAGGTGATTGTAATTGATTCTCACCGAAAGGTTCACCTATTCAATGATTTGTAAGCACATAATGGCTTATTATGTAATTGTTGCTAATTCTAATCGAATGGTTGACCAATTCGGTGATTTGTCAGCTCATAATGACTTGTTACATAATTGTAATTGATTCTATTCGAACGGTTGATTGATTCGATGATTTGTAAGCGCAAAATGGCTTGTTACGTGATTGTAGTTGATTCTCATCAAACGGTTGACCAATTCAGTGTTTTGTAAGCTCAGAATGACTTGTTACATTGTTGTAGCTGATTCTGATCGAACGGTTGACTGATTTGGTGATCTGTAAGTTCAGAATAGTTTGTTACGTGATTGTAATTGATTCTCACTGAACGGTTGACCTATTAGGTGATCTGTAATCTCATAATGATTTCTTATATGATTGTAGTTGATTCTCATCAAACGGTTGACCAATTCGGTGATTTGTAACCTCATAATGGCTTGTTATGTGATTGTAATTGATTGTCATCGAACTGGTGACCAATTCAATGATTTGTAAGGTTAGACTGGCTTCTTACATGATTGTAGTCGATTCTCATCAATCGGTTGACCGATTCGCTGATTTATAAGCTCAGAATAGCTTGTGACATGATTGTAGCTGATTCTCATCGAACGGTTGATCGATTCAGTGATTTGTATTATAATGGCTTGTTACATGATTGTAGGTGATTCTCATCGAACAGTTGATCGATTGAATGATTTATAAGTTCACAATCACTTGTTACGTGATTGTAGCTTATTCTCATCGAACGGTTGATCGATTGGATGATTTGTAAGTTCAAAATGGCTTGTTACATGATTGTAGCTGATTCTTATCAAATGCTTGACTGATTCGGTGATTTGTAAGCTCAGAATGACTTGTTACATGATTATTATTTATGTAGGATTTGAGAGATACAAATCCACAGAACGCCAAGAATACCTGCATGCAAATAACCTATTAGAGGAGAGAAGCAGAAAGAAGCAAAAGGCAAAACTCAGAAGTTACTCAAAATGTGATAGCAAAATTATGATCCAAGTTAATGAAAAAAGATTTACAAGGTTCAACCTATAAAGGTGAACAAAACCCTAAAGTCTAAAAAAACTAGGTTGCACATTATAATTAATAAAGCTATTAATTATAATGCACCTAAGAGATAGCTTAAGAAAATAGAGTAATAAATAACTTAATTAATTAAATGGAAATGATTTAATTAATAAGTGTAAAATATAATTACTCTAACAATTTATTCTCTTAGAACAATTGATCGATTCAATGATTTGTAAGCTCATAATGGCTTGTTACGTGATTGTAGCTGACTCTCATCGAATGGTTGACCGATACAGTGATTTGTAAGCTCAGAATGGCTTGTTACATTATTGTTATTGATTCTCATCCAACGGTTGACCGATTGAGTGATTTGTAAGCTCAGAATTGATTGTTACGTTATTGTAATTGATTCTCATCGAACGGTTGACCGATTCGGTGATTTATAAGCTCAGAATGGCTTGTTACATTGTTGTAGCTGATTCTCATCGAATGGTTGACTAATTCGGTGATTTGTAAGCTCAGAATGGCATGTTATGTGATTGTAATTAATTCTCATCAAATGGTTGACCGATTTGGTGATTTGTAAGCTGAGAATGTCTTCTTACAAGATTGTAATTGATTTTCATCGAATGGTTGACCGATTTGGTCATTTGTAAGCTCAAAAAGGCTTGTTACGTGATTATAATTA
Organism: Chamaecyparis obtusa; assembly: GCA_027943335.1. Taxonomy (NCBI): domain Eukaryota; kingdom Viridiplantae; phylum Streptophyta; class Pinopsida; order Cupressales; family Cupressaceae; genus Chamaecyparis; species Chamaecyparis obtusa. The sequence continues at coordinate 7,595,530 of BSBK01000740.1, read as the reverse complement.
ATTCTCAATGAACGGTTGACTGATTCGGTGATTTCTAAGCTCAGAATGGCTTGTTATGTGATTTTAATTATTTCTCATTGAACGGTTGACCGATTTGGTCATTTGTTAGCTCCGAATGGATTGTTACCTGATTGTAGCTGATTCTCATCGAATGGTTGACCAATTCGATGATTTGTAAGATCAGAATGGCTTGTTACGTGGTTGTAATCAATTCTCATTGAACGGTTGACCGATTCAGTGATTTGTAAGCTCAGACTGGCTTGTTATGTGATTGTAATTAATTCTCATCGAATGGTTGACCGATTTTGTGATTTGTAAGCTCAGAATGGCTTGTTACGTGATTCTAGATTATTCTCATCGAACGGTTGACCAATTCCATGATTTGTAAGCTCAAAATGGCTTGTTACGTGATTGTAATTGATTCTCACCGAGTGGTTGACCTATTCGGTAATTTGTGAGCTCAAAATGGCTTGATACGTGATTGTAGTTGATTCTCATCGAACAGTTGACCAAGTCAGTGATTTGTAAGTTGAGAATGGCTTCTTATGTGATTGTAGCTGTTTCTCATCGAACGGTTGACCAATTCCATGATTTGTAAGCTCAGAATGGCTTGTTACATGATTCTAATGTATTCTCATCGAACGATTGAAGGATTCAGTGATTTGTAAGCTCAGAATGGCTTGTTACATGATTGTAATTGATTCTCATCAAATGATTGACTGATTCGATGATTTGTAAGCTCATAATGGCTTGTTCCGTGATTGTAGCTGATTTTGATCGAATGTTTGACCGATTCAGTGATTTGTAAACTCAGAATGGCTTGTTACGTGATTGTAATTGATTCTTACCAAACAGTTGTCCTATTCGGTAATTTGTCAGCTCAAAATGGCTTGTTACATGATTGTAGCTGATTCTCATCGAACGGTTGACCAAGTCAGTGATCTGTAAGCTTAGAATGCCTTGTTAAATGATTGTAGCTGATTCTCATCAAACGGTTGACCAATTCGGTGATTTGTAAGCTCAGAATGGCTTATTACGTGATTGTAATTGATTCTCATTAAACTGGTGACCGATTCAGTGATTTGTAAGGTCAAACTATTCTGTTACATGATTGTAGCTGATTCTCATCGAACGGTTGACTGATTCAGTGATTTGTAAACTCAAAATGGCTTGTTATGTGATTGTAGGTGATTATAATCAAACGATTGACCGATTATGTGATTTATAAGCTCACAATTATTTTTTACATTATTGTAGCTGATACTCATCGAACGGTTGACCGATTAGATGATTTGAAAGCTTAGAATGGCTTGTTACGTTAGTGTAGCTAATTCTTATCAAATAGATGACTGATTTGATGATTTGTAAGCTCAGAATGGCTTGTTACATGATTGTAGCTGATTCTCATCAAACGATTGACTGATTCAATTATTTGTAAGCTTAGAATGGCTTGTTACATGATTGTAGCTGATTCCTATCAAATGGTTGATTGATTCGATGATTTGTAAGCTCAAAATGGCTTGTTACGTAATTGTAATTGATTCTTATCGAACGGTTGACCGATTCGGTGATTTGTAAGCTCAGAATGACTTGTTACGTGATTGTTATTTATGTACGATTTGAGAGATACAAATCCATAGAATGCCAAGAATATCGACATGCAAATAACATGTTATAGGAGAGAAGCAGAAAGAAGCAAAAGGCAAAACACAGAATTTACTCAAAATGTGAGAGCAAAGTTATGATCCAAGGTCAACAAAACCCTAAAGTCTAAAAAAACTAGGTTGCACATTATAATTAATAAAGATATTAATTATAATGCACCTGAAAGATAGCTTAAGAAAATAGAGTAATAAATAACTTAATTAATTAAATCGAAGTGATTTAATTAATATGTGTAAAATATAATTACTCTAACAATTTATTCTCTTAGAATGGTTGACCGGTTCAGTGATGTTTAAGCTCAAAATGGCTTGTTACGTGATTGTAATTGATTCTCATCGAACGGTTGACCGATTTGGTGATTTGTAAGCTTATAATGGCTTGTTGTGTGATAAAAGTTAATTCTCATCAAACGGTTGACTAATTCAGTGATTTGTAAGCTCAAAATAGATTGTTACGTGATTGTAATTGATTCTCATCGAAAGGTTGACCTATTCGGTGATTTGTAAGCACAGAATGGCTTATTACGTGATTATTGTTAATTCTAATCAAATCGTTGACCGATTCAGTGATTTGTCATCTCAGAATGGCTTGTTACGTAATTGTAATTGATTCTCCTTGAACAGTTGACTGATTCGGTGATTTGTAAGCGTAGAATGGCTTGTTACATGAGTCTAGTTGATTCTCATCAAACGATTAACCAATTCGATGATTTTTAAGCTCAGAATGGCTTGTTACATTGTTGTAGCTCATTCTGATCGAACGGTTGACTGATTCGGTGATTTTTGAGCTCAAAATGGCTTGTTAGAGGATTGTAATTGATTCTCATCAAATGGTTGACCGATTTGGTCATTTGTAAGCTCAAAATGGCTTGTTACATGATTATAATTGATTCTCATTGAACGGTTGACCAATTTGGTTATTAGAAAGCTCAGAATGACTTGTTATGTGATGGTAATTGATTCTCATCGAATGGTTGACCGATTTGGTTATTTATAACCTCAAAATGGCTTGTTACATGATTGTAGTTGATTCTTATCGAATGGTTGACCGATTCAATGATTTGTAACCTCTGAATGGGTTGTTATTTGATTGTAGCTGATTCTCATCGAACGGTTCACCGATTCTATGATTTGTAAGCTCATAATGGATTGTTACATGATTTTAACTGATTCTCAACAAATGGTTGACCGATTCAGTGATTTGTAAGCTTAGAATGGCTTCATGATTGTAGATTATTCTCATCGAACGATTGACCAATGCTATGATTTGTAAGCTCAGAATGATTTGTTACATGATTGTAATGTATGCTCATCAAACGGTTGACCGATTCGGTGATTTGTAAGCTTAGAATGGCTTGTTACATGATTGTAATTAATTCTCATCAAACGGTTGATCGATTTTGTTATTTGTAAGCTCAGAATGACTTGTTACATGATTGTAGCTTATTCTCATCGAATGGTTGACCGATTCAGTGATTTGTAAGCTTAGAATGGGTTGTTATGTGATTGTAATTGATTCTCATCGAACGGTTGACCTATTGGGTGATTTGTAAACTTAGAATGGCTTGTTACGTGATTGTAGCTGATTCTCATTAAATGGTTGACCGATTCGGTGATTTGTAAAAGCTCAGACTAGCTTGTTACATAATTGTAATTGATTCTCATCAAACAGTTAATCAATTCGGTGATTTGTAAGTTGAGAAAGCCTTGTTACGTGATTATTATTTATTTAGAATTTGAGAGATACAAATCCACAGAACGCCAAGAATACCTGCATGCAAATAACCTGTTAGAGGAGAGAAGCAGAAAGAAGCAAAAGACAAAACTCAGAAGTTACTCAAAATGTGAGAGCAAAATTATGATCCAAGTTAATGAAAAAAGATTTACAAGGTTCAACCTATAAAGGTGAACAAAACCCTAAAGTCTAAAAAAACTAGGTTGCACATTATAATTAATAAACATATTAATTATAATGCACCTAATGGATAGCTTAAGAAAATAGAGTAATAAATAACTTAATTAATTAAACCGAAGTGATTTAATTAATAAGTGTAAAATATAATTACTCTAACAATTTATTCTCTTAGAACGGTGATTTATAAACTTAGAATGGCTTGTTACGTCGTTATAGTTGACTCTCATCGAATAGTTGAATGATACGGTGATTTGTAAGCTAAGAATGGCTTGTTACATTATTGTAATTGATTCTCATCGAATGGTTGACCGATTCGGTGATTTGTAAGCTCAAAATGGCTTGTTACATTATTGTAGCTGATTCTCATCGAACAATTGACCGATTCTATGATTTGTAAGCTAGGAATGACTTGTTACGTCATTGTAGCTAATTCTCATCGAGTGGTTGACCGATTCGATAATTTGTAAGCTCAGAATGGCTTGTTCCATGATTGTAGTTGATTATCATCGAATGATTGACCGATTCAGTGATTTGTGAGCTCAAAATTGCTTGTTACATGATTATAGATAATTCTCATCGAACAGTTGACCGACTCGGTGATTTGTAAAGCTTAGAATGACTTATTACATGATTGTAATTGATTCTCACCGAATGATTGACTTATTCAGTGATTTGTAAGCTCAGAATGGCTTGTTACGTTATTGTTATTGATTCTCATCGAATGGTTGACCGATTGGGTGATTTGTAAGCTCAAAGTGGATTGTTACATGATTTGTATGCTCAGAATGGCTTGTTACCTGATTGTAATATATTCTCATCGAACGGTTGACTGATTCAGTGATTTGTAAGCTTAGAATGGCTTGTTATGTGATTGTAATTGATTGTCATTGAATGGTTAACCGATTTGGTGATCTATAACCTTAGAATGGCTTGTTACATGATTGTAGTTGATTCTCATCGAATGGTTGACCAATTCGATGATTTGTAAGCTTAGAATGACTTTTTACGTGATTGTAATTGATTCTCATCAAACTGGTGACCGATTCGGGGACTTGTAAAGTTGGACTAGCTTGTTACATGATTGTAGCTAATTCTCATGAAACGGTTGACTGATTCAGTGACTGGTAAGCTCAGAATGGCTTGTTATGTAATTGTAATTGATTCTGATTGAGCGGTTGACTGACTCGATGATTTATAGGCTCAGAATGACTTGTTAAGTAATTGTAATTGATTCTCATCAAACTGTTTGTTGAGAATCAACTAAAATGATGTAACAAGCCATTCTGAGCTTACAAATCACAGAATCGGTCAACCTTTCGATGAGAATTAATTACAATCACATAAAAAGCTAGTCTGAGCTTACAAATCATGGAATCGGTCAACCATTCAATGAGATTTGATTACAACCACATAACAAGCCATTCTGATCTTACAAATCACTGAATTGGTCAACCGTTTGATGAGAATCAGCTACAATCAGGTAACAACCCATTCAAAGCTTACAAAATCACCAAATCGGTCAACCATTTGATGAGAATCAACTACAATCATGTAACAAGCCAGTCTGACCTTACAAATCACTGAATCGATCACGAGTTCGAAGACAATCAATTACAATCACGTAACAAGCCATTCTGAGCTTACAAATCATTGAATTGGTCAATCGTTAAATAAGTATCAGCTACAATCACTTAACAAGCCATTCTGAGCTTACAAATCACCGAATAGGTCAACCATTCGATGAGAATCAACAACAATCACATAACAAGTCATCCTGAGGTTATAGATCACCAAATCGGTCAACCTTTCGATGAGAATCAATTACAATCAAATAACAAGCTATTCTGAGGTTACAAATCACCGAATCGGTCAACCGTTCAATGAGAATCAACTACTATCAGGCAACAAGCCATTCTGCACTTACATATCACTAAATCATTCAACCGTTCGATGAGAATCTATTACAATTACATAACAAGCCATTCTGAGCTGACAAATCATCGAATCAGTTAACCATTCGATGAAAATCAGCAACAATCATGTAATAAGCCATTCTGTGCTGACAAATTACCAAATCGGTCAATCATTCGATGATAATCAATTAAAACCACGTAACAATTCCTTCCGGTTTCACTAGTTAGGGAGGAAGGAACCTACTATTCTATGGGGGACCATCCATCCTTGTTTCTAAAACATCTCTTGCCCTCACCCCGGGCTATGATTCCCAATGGCATTTGGTTGGATCGACCCGATTTTGAGCTTACAAATCACCCCATCGGTCAACCGTCCGATGAGAATCAATAACTATTATGTAACAAGCCATTATGAGCATACAAATCATTGAATCGGTCAATCATTCGATCAGACTGGTTTGTTATATGATCGTAATTAATTCTCATCGAATGGTTGACTGATTATGTGACTTGTCAGCTCAAAATGGCTTGTTACATGATTTTAGCTGATTCTCAACAAATGGTTGACCGATTCGATGATTTGTAAGCTCAGAATGACTTGTTACATGATTGTAGATTAGTCTCACCGAATGGTTGACCAATTCTATGATTTGTAAGCTCAAAATGGCTTGTTACATGATTGTAATGTATTCTCATCGAACGGTTGATCAATTCGGTGATTTGTAAGCTTAGAATGGCTTGTTACATGATGATTGTAGCTGATTCTCATCAAACGATTGATCAATTCAGTGATTTGTAAGCTTAGAATGGCTCGTTACATGATTGTAAGTGATTCTCATCGAACGGTTGACCGATTTGATGATTTATAAGCTCACAATTATTTTTTTACGTGATTATAATTGTAATTGTAATTGTAATTGATTCTCATCGAAAGGTTGACCAATTTGATGATTTGTAAGCTCAGAATAGCTTGTTATGTGATTGTAATTAATTTTCATCAAACGATTGACTGATTTGGTGATTTGTAAGCTCAGAATGGCTTGTTACATGATTGTAATTGTTTCTCATTGAACGGTTGACCGATTTGGTCATTTGTAAGCTCAAAATAGCTTGTTACGTGATTATAATTGATTCTCATCGAACTGTTGACCGATTTGGTGATTTGTAAGCTCAGAATGGCTTGTTATGTGATTCTAATTGATTCTCATCAAATGATTGACCGATTTGGTGATCTATAACCTAAGAATGGCTTTTTACGTGATTGTAGTTGATTCTCATCGAATGGTTGACTGATTCAGTGATTTGTAAGCTCTGAATAGGTTGTTACCTAATTGTAGCTGATTCTCATGGAACGGTTGACCAATTCAGTGAGTTATAAGATCAGAATGGCTTGTTACGTGGTTGTAATCAATTCTCATTGAATAGTTGACCGATTGGATTATTTGTAAGCTCAGAATGGCTTGTTACATGATTGTAATTGATTTTCATCGAACTGGTGACCGAGTCACTAATTTGTAAGGTTAGAATGGCTTGTTACATGATTGTAGCTAATTCTCATTGAACAGTTGACTGATTCAGTGATTTGTAAGCTTAGAATGGCTTGTTATGTGATTGTAGGTGATTCTCAACGAATGGTTGACCGATTCGGTGATTTATAAGCTCACAATCATTTGTTACGTCATTGTAGCTAATTGTCATCGAATGGTTGACTGATTGGATGATTTGCAACCTCAGAATGGCTTGTTACGTGATTGTAGCTGATTCTTACTAAATGGTTCATTGATTCAGTTATTTGTAAGCTCATAATGGCTTATTACGAAATTATAATTGATTCTCATCGAACAGTTGACCGATTCAGTGATTTGTAAGCTTAGAATGACTTGTTATGTGATTCTTATATATGTAGGATTTGACAGATACAAATCCACAGAACACCAAGAATACCTGCATGCAAATAACCTATTACAATAGAGAAGCAGGAAAAAGTAAAAGGCAAAACTTAGAAGTTACTCAAAATGTGAGAGCAAAATTATGATCTAAGTTAATGAAAAAAGATTTACAAGGTTCAACCTATAAAGGTGAACAAAACCGTAAAGTCTAAAGAAACTAAGTTGCACATTATAATTAATAAAGATATTAATTATAATGCACCTAAGAGCTTAAGAAAACAGAGTAATAAATAACTTAATTAATTAAACTGAAGTGATTTAATTAATAAGTGTAAAATATAATTACTGTAATAATTTATTCTCTTAGAACGGTTGATCGGTTCAGTGGTTTGTAAGCTTAGAATGACTTCTGATGTGATTGTAATTCATTCTCATCGAATGGTTGACCGATTCAGTTATTTGTAAGCTTAGAATGGCTTGTTATGTGATAGAAGTTAATTCTCATCGAACAGTTGATTGATTCGGTGATTTGTAAGCTCATAATGGCTTGTTACATGATTGTAGCTGATTCTCATCGAACAGTTGACCGATTTGGTGATTTTTAAGCTAAGAATCGCTTGTTACATGATTATAGATAATTCTCATCGAACAGTTGACCGACTCGGTGATTTGTAAGCTCAGAATGGCTTGTTACATGATTGTAGCTAATTCCCATCAAACGGTTGACCGATTTAGTGATTTGTAAGCTCAGAATGGCTTGTTTCATGATTGTAATTAATGTTCATCAAAGAGTTGACCAATTTGGTGATTTGTAAGCTCAGAATGGCTTGTTACAAGATTGTAATTGATTCTCATCGAATGGTTGACCGATTTGGTCATTTGTAAGCTCAAAATGGCTTGTTACATGATTATAATTGATTCTCATCGAACGGTTGACCGATTCAGTGATTTGTAAGCTCAGAATGGCTTGTTATGTGATTGTAATTGATTCTCATCGAACGGTTGACCGATTTGGTGATCAGAATGGCTTGTTACATGATTGTAGTTGATTCTCATCGACTGGTTGACCGAGTCAGTGATTTGTAAGCTCAGAATGGCTTGTTACATGATTGTAATTAATTCTCATCAAACGGTTAACCGATTTGATGATTTGTAAGCTCTGAATGAGTTGTTACCTGATAGTAGTTGATTCTCAACGAATGATTGACCAATTTGATGATTTGTAAGATCAGAATGGCTTGTTACGTGGTTGTAATCAATTCTCATTGAACGGTTGACTGATTCAGTGATTTGTAAGCACAAAATTTGGCTTGTTATGTGATTGTAATTAATTCTCATTGAATGGTTGACCAATTATGTGATTTCTAAGCTCAAAATGGCTTGTTATGTGATTATAGTTGATTCTTATCGAATGCTTGACTGATTCAGTGATTTGTAAGCTCAGCAAAATGGCTTGTTACGTGATTGTAATTGATTCTCACCGAACAGTTGACCTATTCAGTGATTTGTAAGCTCAGAGTGCCTTGTTACATTATTGTAGCTGATTCTCATCGAATGATTAGCCAATTCAGTGATTTGTAAGCTAAGAATGGCTTGTTACATGATTGTAATTGATTATCATCAAACTAGTGACCGATTCAGTGATTTGTAAAGTCACACTGGCTTGTTACATGATTGTAGCTAATTCTCATCAAATGGTTGACTGATCCAATTATTTGTAAGCTTAGAATGACTTGTTATGTGATTGTATCTGATTCTCATCGAGCGGTTGACCGATTCGGTGATTTTTAAGCTCAGAATGGCTTGTTACATAATTGTAGCTAATTCTCATCGAACGGTTGACCTATTCAGTGATTTGTAAGATTAGAATGACTTGTAACCTGATTGTAGGTGATTCTCATCGAATGGTTGACCAATTCGATGATTTATAAGCTCACAATTGTTTGTTACGTGATTGTAGCTGATTGTCATCAAACGGTTGATCGATTTGGTCATTTGTAAGCTCAAAATAGCTTGTTATATGATTTAATTAATTCTAATCGAACGGTTGACCGACTTGGTGATTTGTAAGCTCAGAACACCTTGTTATGTGATTGTAATTGATTCTCATCGAACGATTGACCGATTTGTTGATGGATAACTTCAGAATGGCTTGTTACATGATTGTAGTTGATTCTCATCGAATGGTTGACCGATTCGGTGATTTGTTAGCTCTGAATGGGTTGTTACCTGATTGTAGCTAATTCTCATAGAACAGTTGACTAATTCGGTGATTGATTAGAATGACTTGTTATGTGGTTGTAATCAATTCTCAATGAATGATTGATCGATTCAGTGTTTTGTAAGCTCGGACAGGCTTGTTATGTGATTGTAATTAATTCTCATCGAATGGTTGACTGATTCTATGAATTGTAAGCTCAGAATGGCTTGTTACATGATTTTATTGATTCTCAACAAACGGTCGACCAATTCGATGATTTGTAAGCTCAGAATGGCTTGTTACATGATTGTAATTGATTCTCATCGAACTCATGACCGACTTAATGATTTGTAAGGTCAGACTGGCTTGTTAGATGATTGTAACTAATTATCATCGAACGGTTGACTGATCCAATGATTTGTCAGCTCAGAATGGCTTGTTATGTGATTTTAGCTTATTCTCATCAAGCGGTTGAATGATTCAGTGATTTATAAGCTCAGAATGGCTTGTTACATAATTGTAGCTGATTCTCATCAAACGGTTGATCGATTCAGTGATTGTTATTTATGTAGGATTTGAGAGATACAAATCCAAAGAATGCCAAGAATATTGGCATGCAAATAACCTGTTACAAGAGAGAAGCAGAAAGAAGCAAAAGGCAAAACTCAGAAGTTACACAAAATGTGAGAGCAAAATTATGATCCAAATTAATGAAAAAAGATTTACAAAGTTCAACCTATAAAGGTGAACAAAACCCTAAAATTTCAAAAAACTAGGTTGCGCATTATAATTAATAAAGATATTAATTATAATGCATCTAAGAGATAGCTTAAGAAAATAGAGTAATTAATTAATTAATTAATTAAACTGAAGTGATTTATTTAATAAGTGTAAAATATAATTACTCTAATAATTTATTCTTTTAGAATGGTTGACCGATTCGGTGATTTCTAAGCTCAGGATGACTTGTTATGTGATTGTAATTGATTCTCATTGAACGGTTGACCAATTCAGTGATTTGTAAGCTTAGAATGGCTTGTTATGTGATAGAAGTTGATTCTCATCGAATGATTGATTGATTCGGTGATTTGTAAGCTTTGAATGGTTTGTTACGTGATTGTAGCTGACTCTCATCGAATGGTTGACCAATTCGGTGGTTTGTAAGATAAGAATAGATTGTTACATGATTGTAATTAATTCTCATCGAATGGTTGACCAATTCGGTGATTTGTAAGCTGAAAATAGCTTGTTACATGATTGTAGTTGATTGTCATCGAACAGTTGACCGATTCAGTGATTTGTAAGCTAAGAATGGCTTGTTACATGATTGTAGCTGATTCTCATTGAGTGGTTGACCAATTCAGTAATTTGTAAGCTCAGAATGGCTTATTACATGATTGTACTTGATTCTCATCGAATGATTGACAGATTCAATGATTTGTAAGCTCAAAATGGCTTGTTACGTTATTGTTATTTATTCTCATCGAACGGTTGACCGATTTAGTGATTTGTAAGCTTAGAATGGATTGTTACATTATTGTAATTGATTCTCATCGAACGGTTGAACAATTCAGTGATTTATAAACTCAGAATGGCTTGTTATTAAGCCTAAATGTGTAAAAAAGCACCTAACAACGTATCTTCACAGACCAAGAACTACGAGATCACATTTTATTCTAGGGTGACGGAGGGATCATATCATTCGAGTCTTTTCATGCTTTTTTTCTTTTCGTAGGATGCGGAAAATTGTAGCTGATTCTCATCGAAGGGTTGACCGATTTGGTAATTTGTAAGCTTAGAATGGATTGTTATGTGATTGTAATTGATTCTCATCGAATGGTTGACTGATTTAGTGATATTTATAAGCTCAAAATAGCTAGTTATGTGATTATAGCTGATTCTCATTGAAAGGTTGACCGATTCGGTAATTTATAAGCTCAGAATAGTTTGTTACGTGATTGTAATTGATTCTCGCCAAAAGGCTGACCTATTTGGTGATTTGTAAGTGCAGAATGGCTTACATGATTGTAGTTGATTTTCATTGAACGCTTGAACAATTCAAAGATTTGTAAGCTCAGAATGGCTTGTTACGTTATTGTAATTGATTCACATCAAACGGTTGACCGATTCAATGATTTGTAAACTAAGATTGGCTTGTTACATAATTGTAATTAATTCTCATCAAACGGTTGACCGATTTGGTGATTTGTAAGCTTAGAATGGCTTGTTAAAGAATTATAATTCATCCTCATCAAACAGTTGACCGATTTGGTGATTTCTAAGCTCAGAATGGCTTGTTACATGATTGTAGTTGATTCTCATCGAATGGTTGACTGATTCAATGATTTGTAAGCTCAGAATGGCTTTTTACGTGATTGTAATTGATTCTCACCGAACGGTTGACCTATTCGGTGATTTGTAAGCTCAAAATGGATTGTTACGTGACTGTAGCTGATTCTCATCGAACAATTGACCAATTCGGTGATTTGTAAGCTCAGAATGGCTTCTTACATGATTGTAATTGATTCTCATCAAACTAGTGACCGATTTAGTGATTTGTAAGGTCAAATTGGCTTATTGATTGTAGCTGATTCTCATCTAACGGTTGACTGATTTAGTGATTTGTAAGCTCACAATGGCTTGTTATATGATTGTAGCTAATTCTCATCGAGCGGTTGACCAATTTGGTGATTTATAAGCTCAGAATGGTTTGTTACATGATTGTAATTGATTCTCATCAAACGGTTGACTAATTCGATGATTTGTAAGCTCAAAATGGCTTGGTACGTCATTGTAGCTGATTCTTATTGAACGATTGACCAATTCAGTGATTTGTAAGCTCTGAATAGCTTGTTACGTGATTGTAATTGATTGTCTTCGAACTGGTGACTAATTCAGTGATTTGTAAGGTCAGACTGGCTTGTTACATGATTGTAGCTGATTCTCATCGAACGGTTGATTGATTCAGTGATTTGTAAGCTCAGAATGGCTTGTTATTTGATTGTAGTTGATTCTCATCAAGCGGTTGACCGATTCGATGATTTATAAGCTCAGAATGGCTTGTTACATGATTGTAGCTAATTCTCATCAAACCGTTGACTTATTCAGTGATTTGTTAGCTTAGAATGGCTTGTTACATGATTGGAGGTGATTCTCATCAAACAGTTGACCGATTCCATGATTTATAAGCTCACAATCATTTGTTACGTGATTGTAGCTTATTCTCATCGAACGGTTGAATGATTGAATGATTTGTAAGCTCAGAATGGCGTGTTACATGATTGTAGCTGATTCTTATCAAATGGTCGACCAATTCAGTGATTTGTAAGTTCAGAATGGCTTGTTAGATGATTGTAGCTAATTGTCATCGAACAGTTGACCGATTCAGTGATTTGTAAGCTAAGAACGGTTTGTTACGTGATTGTAGAAGATTCTCATCGAGTGGTTGATTGATTCGGTAATTTGTAAGCTCAAAATGACTTCTTACATGATTGTAGCTGATTCTCATCGAACGATCGACCGATTCCGTCATCTGTAAGCTCATAATCACTTGTTACATGATTATAGATAATTCTAATCGAACAGTTGACCGAGTCAGTGATTTGTAAGCTTAGATTGGCTTATTACATGATTGTAATTGATTCTCATCGAATGATTGACCGATTCAATGATTTGTAAATGAGAATGGATTGTTACGTTATTGTTATTGATTCTCATCGAACGGTTGACCAATACAATGATATTTATAAGCTCAAAATAGCTTGTTATGTGATTGTAGCTGATTCTCATTAAAGGGTTGATCGATTTGGTAATTTGTAAGCTCAGAATGGTTTTGTTACGTGATTGTAATTGATTCTCACCCAAAGGTTGACCTATTCGGTGATTTTTAAGCACATAATGGCTTATTACGTGATTGTTGCTGATTTTCATCGAATGGTTGACCGATTCATTGATTTGTTAGCTCATAATGGCTTGTTACGTAATTGTAATTGATTCTCATCAAATGGTTGATCGATTCGGTGATTTGTAAGCACAGAATAGCTTGTTACATGAGTGTAGTTGATTCTCATTGAACGGTTGAACGATTCAGTGATTTGTAAGCTCAGAATGGCTTGTTACGTTATTGTAGCTAATTCTCATCGAATGGTTGATCGATTCGGTGATTTGTAAACTCAGAGTGGCTAGTTACGTAATTGTAATTAATTCTCATCAAACGGTTGACTGATTTGGTGGTTTGTAAGCTTAGAATGGCTTGCTACAGGATTATAATTCCTTCTCATCAAACAGTTGACCGATTTGGTGATTTGTAAGCTCAAAATGACTTGTTACATGATTGTAGCTGATTCTCATCGAATGGTTGACTAATTCAGTTATTTGTAAGCTCAGAATGGCTTGTTACGTGATTGTAATTGATTCTCACTGAACAGTTGACCTATTTGGTCATTTGTAAGCTCATAATAGGATGTTACGTGATTGTAGCTGATTCTCATTGAACAGTTGACCAATTCGGTGATTTGTAAGCTCAGAATGGCTTGTTACATTATTATAAATAATTCTCATAGAACAGTTGACCGACTCGGTGATTTTTCAGTTCAAAATGGCTTATTACATGACTGTAATTGATTCTCACCGAATGATTGACTGATTCAGTGATTTGTAAGGTTAGACTGGCTTATTACATGATTGTAGCTGATTCTAATCGAACGGTTGACTGATTTAGTGATTTGTAAGCTCAGAATGGCTTGTTATGTGATTGTAGTTAATTCTTATCAAGCGGTTGACCGATTTGGTGATTTATAAGCTCAGAATGGCGTTACATGATTGTAATTGATTCTCATCCAACAGTTGACTGATTTGATGATTTTAAGCTCAGAATAGCAAGTTATGTGATTGTTATTTATGTAAGATTTGAGAGATACAAATCCACAGAATGCCAAGAATACATGCATGTAAATAACTTGTTACAGGAGAGAAGCAGAAATAAGCAAAAGGGAAAACTTAGAAGTTACTCAAAATGTGAGAGCAAAATTAGGATCCAAGTTAATGAAAAAAGATTTACAAGGTTCAACCTATAAAGGTGAACAAAACCTTAAAGTCTAAAAAAACTAGGTTGCACACTATAATTAATAAAGATATTAATTATAATGCACCTTAGAGATAGCTTAAGAAAATAGAGTAATAAATAACTTAATTAATTAAACCGAAGTGATTTAGTTAATAAGTGTAAAATATAATTACTCTACTAATTTATTTTCTTAGAACAATTGATCAGTTCAGTGATTTGTAAACTCAGAATGACTTGTTACGTTATTGTAATTGATTTCTCAACGAACGGTTGACCTATTCGGTGATTTGTAAGCTTAGAATGGCTTGTTATGTGATAGAAGTTGATTCTCATTGAACGATTGATTGATTCGGTGATTTGTAAGCTCAGAATGGCTTGTTACGTGATTGTAGCTGACCCTCATCGAATGGTTGACCAATACAGTGATTTCTAAGCTAAGAATGGCTTGTTACATGATTGTAATTGATTCTCATCGAATGGTTGACCAATTCGGTCATTTGTAAGCTCAGAATAGCTTATTACATGATTGTAGCTGATTCTCATCGAACAGTTGATCGATTTGGTGATTTGTAAGCTAAGAATGACTTGCTACATGATTATAGCTGATTCTCATCGAGTGGTTCACCGATTTGATAATTTGTAAGCTCAGAATGCCTCGTTACGTGATTGTAATTGATTCTCACCGAAAGGTTGACCAATTCGGTGATTTGTAAGCACAGAATGGGTTATTACGTGATTGTTACTGATTCTCATCGAATGGTTGAGCAATTCGGTGATTTGTCAACTCAGAATGGCTTGTTACGTGATTGTAGCTTATTCTCACCAAACGGTTGACCGATTTGGTGATTTGTAAGTGCAGAATGGCTTGTTACGTGATTTTAGTTGATTCTCATCAAACAGTTGACCGGTTCGGTAATTTGTAAGCTCAGAATGGCTTGTTATGTTATTGTAGCTAATTCTCATCGATCGATTGATTGATTTGGTGATTTGTAAACTTAGATTTGTTTGTATGATTGTTGCTGATTTTCATCGAGCGATTGACCGATTCGGTGATTTATAAGCTTAGAATGGGTTGTTACATGATTGTAGCTGATTCTCATCGAACAATTGACTAATTCAATGATTTGTAAGCTTAGAATGGCTTGTTACGTAATTGTAGGTTATTCTCATCGAACGGTTGAACAATTTAGTTATTTGTAAGCTCACAATCATTTGTTACGTGATTGTAGCTGATTCTCATCGAAGGGTTGACCGATTGGATGATTTGTAAGTTCAGGATGGCTTATTACATGATTGTAGCTGATTCTTATCAAATGGTTGACTGATTCAGTGATTTGTAAGCTCAGAATGGCTTGTTACGTAATTGTAATTGATTCTCATCGAATGGTTGATCGATTCGGTGATTTGTAAAGTTAGAATGGTTTGTTATATCATAGAACTTTATTCTCATCAAACGATTGACTGATTTAGTGATTTGTAAGCTCAGAATGGCTTGTTACGTGATTGTAACTAACTCTCATCGAATGGTTGACTGATACACTGATTTGTAAGCTAAAAATGGCTTGTCACATAATTATAATTGATTCTCATCGAATAGTTGATCGATTCGGTGATTTGTAAACTTAGAATGACTTGTTATATCATAGAACTTTATTCTCATCGAACAATTGACTGATTCAGTGATTTGTAAGCTCAGAATGGCTTGTTACGTGATTGTAACTGACTCTCATCGAATGGTTGACTGATGTAAGCTAAAAATGGCTTGTCACATGATTGTAATTGATTCTCATCGAATGGTTGACTGATTCGGTGATTTGTAAGCTCAGAATAGCTTGTTACATGATTGTAATTGATTCTCATCAAACAATTGACCGATTCGATGATTTGTAAGCTAAGAATGTCTTGTTACGTGATTATAATTTATTCTCATCGAACGGTTGACCGATTCGATAATTTGTAAGCTTAGAATGGCTTGTTATGTGATAGAAGTTGATTCTCATCGAATGGTTGATTGATTCGGTCATTTGTAAGCTTAGAATGGCTTGTTACATGATTGTAGCTGATTCTCATCGAATGGTTGACCAATTCAATGATTTGTAAGCTTAGAATGGCTCGCTACCTGATTATAGATAATTCTCATCAAACAGTTGATTGACTTGGTGATTTGTAAGCTCAAAATGGCTTGCAAAGTGATTATAATTGATTCTCATCGAACGGTTGATTGATTTGATGATTTGTAAGCTCAGAATGGCTTGTTATGTGATTTTAATTAATTCTCATCGAACGGTTGATCAATTTGGTGATATATACCTCAAAATGGCTTGTGAAATGATTGTAGTTGATTCTCATCGAATTGTTGACCGATTCGATGATTTGTAAGCTCTGAATGGGTTGTGTTACCTGATTGTAACTTATTCTCATCAAACGGTTGACCAATTCGGTGATTTGTAAGATCAAAATGTCTTGTTACGTGATTGTAATGTATTTTCACTGAACGCTTGACCGATTCAATGATTTCTAAGCTCAGAATGGCTTGTTACGTGATTGTAGATTATTCTCACCGAACGGTTGAGGAATTTCATGATTTGTTAGCTCAGAATGGCTTGTAACGTGATTATAATGTATTCTCATCGAACGGTTGACTCATTCAGTGATTTGTAAGCTCAGAATGGCTTGTTATATGATTGTAATTAATTTTCATCAAACGGTTGACCGATTCGGTGATTTGTAAGCTCAGAATGGCTTGTTACCTGATTGCAGCTGATTCTCATCAAATGGTTGACCGATTCAGTGACTTGTAAGCTCAAAATGGCTTGTTATGTGATTGTAATTGATTCTCACCGAACGGTTGACGTATTCGATGATTTTTAAGCTCAGAATGGATTGTTACGTGATTGTAGCTGATTGTAATTGAACGATCAATCGATTCAATGATTTGTAAGCTCAAAATTGCTTATTACATGATTATAGATAATTCTCATCGAACAGTTGACTGACTCGGTGATTTGTAAACTCAGAATAGCTTATTACATGATTTTAATTAATTCTAATCGAATGATTGACCAATTTAGTGATTTGTAAGCTCATAATGGCTTGTTACATTATTGTTATTGATTCTCATCGAACGGTTGATCGATTCGGTAATTTGTAAGCTCAGAATGGATTGTTACGTGATTATAATTGATTCTCATCGAACGGTTGACCGATACAATGATTTATTAGCTTAGAATGGCTTGTAATGTGATTGTAGCTGATTCTCATCGAAGGGTTGACCGATTTGGTAATTTGTTAGCTCAGAATGGCTTGTTACGTGATTGTAATTGATTCTCACCGAAAGGTTGACCTATTCGGTGATTTGTAAGCACAGAATGGCTGATTACGTGATTGTTGCTGATTCTCATCGAATGGTTGACCGATTCGGTGATTTGTCAGCTCAGAATGGCTTTTTACGTAAATATAATTGATTCTCATCGAACGGTTGACCGATTCAGTGATTTGTAAGCGCAAAATGCCTTGTTACGTAATTATAGTTGATTCTCATCGAATGATTGATCGATTTGGTCATTTGGAAGCTCAAAATGGCTTGTTACGTGATTATAATTGATTCTAATCGAACGGTTGATGGATTCGGTGATTTTTAAACTCAGAATGGCTTGTCACATTATTGTAGCTAATTCTCATCAAACGGTTGACTGATTTAGTAATTTTTAACCTCAGAATGGCTTGTTACGTGATTGTAATTAATTTTCATCAAACGGTTGACCAATTTGGTGATTTGTAAGCTCAGAATGACTTGTTATAGGATTGTAATTGATTCTTATCGAATGGTTGACCGATTTGGTCATTTGTAAGCTCAAAATAGCTTGTTACGTGATTATAATTGATTCTCATTGAATGGTTGTCTGATTCGGTGATTTGTAAGCTCAGAATGGCTCGTTATGTGATTGTAAATGATTCTCATCGAACAGTTCACCAATTTCATGATCAGTAACCTCAAAATGGGTGATTACATGATTGTAGTTGATTCTCATTGAATGGTTGACTGATTCAATGATTTATAAGCTCTGAATGGGTTGTTACCTGATAGTAGCTAATTCTCATCAAACTGTTGACCAATTTGGTGATTTGAAAGATCAAAAAGGCTTGTTACGTGGTGCTAATCAATTGTCATTGAGCAGTTGATCGATTTTGTGATTTGTAAGCTCAGACTGGCTTGTTATGTGATTTGTAGCTGATTCTCATCGAATGGTTGATCGATTCAGTGGTTTGTAAGCTCAGAATAGCTTGTTACATGATTGTAATTGATTCTCACCGAACGGTTGACCTATTCAGTGATTTGTAAGCTCAAAATGCCTTATTACGTGATTGTAGTTGATTCTCATCGAACGGTTGACCAATTTGGTGATTTGTAAGCTCATAATGGCTTGTTACGAGATTGTAATTGATTCTCATTGAATGATTGAATGATCTAATTTGTAAGCTCAGAATGGCTTGTTATGTGATTGTAGCTGATTCTCATCGAGCGCTTGATCGATTTGGTGAGTTATAAGCTCAGAATGGCTTGTTACATGATTGTAGCTAATTCTCATTGAACGGTTCACTGATTCGGTGATTTGTAAGCTCAGAATGGCTTGTTGCATAATTATAATTGATTCTCATCGAATGGTTGATCGATTCGGGGATTTGTAAGCTCATAATGGCTTGTTTCATGATTGTTATTTATGTAGGATTTGAGAGATACAAATCCATAAAATGCTAAGAATACTTACATGCAAATAACTTGTTACTGGAGAGAAGCAGAAAGAAGAAAAATGCAAAACTAAAAAGTTACTCAAAATGTGAGTAAAACATTAAAGTATAAAAAAACTAGGTTGCACATTATAATTAATAAAGATATTAATTATAATGCAGCTAAGAGATAACTTAAGAAAACAGAGTAATAAATAATTTAATTAATTAAACTGAAGTGATTTAATCAATAAGTATAAAATATAATTACTCTAAGAATTTATTCTCTTACAACGGTTGACCGGCTGAGTGGTTTGTAAGCTCAGAATGGCTTGTTACATGATTGTAATTGATTCTCATCAAACGGTTGACCGATTCAGTGATTTGTAAGCTTAGAATGGCTTGTTATGTGATAGAAGTTGATTCTAATCGAACGATTGATTGATTCGGTGATTTGTAAGCTCATAATGGCTTGTTACGTGATTGTAGCTGAATCTCATCGAATGGTTGACCGATACGGTAATTTGTATGCTGAGAATGGCTTGTTACATGATTGTAATTGATTCTCATCGATGGCTGACCGATTTAGTGATATGTAAGCTTAAAATGGCTTGTTACATGATTGTAGCTGATTTTCATCGAATAGTTGACCGATTCGGTGTTTTGTAAGCTAAGAATGACTTGTTACGAGATTGTAGCTGATTCTCATCAGGTGGTTGACCAATTTGGTAATTTGTAAACTCAGAATGGCTTGTTACATGATTGTAGCTGATTCTCATCAAACGATCAACTGATTCAGTGATTTGTAAGCTCAGAATCGCTTGTTACATGATTATAAATAATTCTCATTGAACAGTTGACCGACTCGGTGATTTGTAAGCTTAGAATGGCTTATTACATGATTGTAATTGATTCACATCGAAAGATTGACTGATTCAGTGATTTGTCAGCTCAGAATGGCTTGTTACATTATTGTTATTCATTCTTATCGAACGGTTGACCGATTCGATGATTTGTAAGCTCAGAATGGATTATTACGTGATTGTAATTGATTCTCATCCAACGGTTGACCGATTCTATGATTTATAAGCTCGGAATGGCTTTTTATGTGATTGTAGCTAATTCTCATCGAAGGCTTGATCGATTTGGTAATTTGTAAGCTCAGAATAGCTTGTTACGTGATTGTAATTGATTCTCACTGAAAGGTTGACCTATTCGATGATTTGTAAGCACAGAATGGTTGATTACGTGATTGTTGCTGATTCTCATCGAATGGTTGATCGATTCGATGATTTGTCTGCTCAGAATAGCTTGTTACGTAATTGTAATTGATTCTCATTGAACGGTTGACCGATTCAGTGATTTCTAAGTGCAAAATAGCTTGTTACGTAATTGTAGTTGAGTCTCATTGAACGGTTGATCGATTTGGTCATTTGTAAGCTCAAAATGACTTGTTACATGATTATAATTGATTCTCATCGAACGGTTGACCGATTCGGTGATTTGTAAGCTCAGAATGGCTTGTTATGTGATTGTAATTGATTCTCATCGAACGGTTGACCGATTTGGTGGTCTATAACCTCAGAATGGCTTGTTATGTGATTATTTTTTATTCTCATCGAATGGTTGACCGATTCTATGATTTGTAAGCTTTGAATGGGTTGTTACATGATTCTAGTTGATTCTCAACAAATAGTTGACTGATTCAATGATTGGTAAGCTTAGAATGGCTTGTTACATGATTGTAGATTATTCTCATTGAATGGTTGACCAATTCCATGATTTCTAAGCTTAGACTGGTTTGTTACATGATTGTAATATATTCTCACTGAATGGTTGACCTATTCGGTGATTTGTAAGCTCAGAATGGCTTGTTACGTGATTGTAGCTGATTCTTATTTAACGATTGACCAATTCAGTGATTTGTAAGCTCAGAATGGCTTGTTACGTGATTGTAATTGATTGTCTTCGAACTCGTGATCGATTCAGTGATTTGTAAGGTCAGACTAGCTTGTTACATGATTGTAGCTGATTCTCATCAAAACGGTTGACTTATTCAGTGATTTGTAAGCTCAGAATGGCTTTTTATTTGATTGTAGCTGATTCTCATCAATCGGTTGACCGATTCGGTGATTTATAAGCTCATAATGGCTTGTTACATGATTGCAGCTGATTCTCATTGAACCGTTGACTGATTCAGTGATTCGTAAGCTTAGAATGGCTTGTTACATGATTGTGCTTATTCTCATCGAACGGATGACTGATTGGATGATTTATAAGCTCGGAATGGCCTGTTAGTTGATTGTAGCTGATTCTTATCAAATGGTCGACTGATTCAATGATTTGTAAGCTCAGAATGGCTTGTTACGTAATTGTAATTGATTCTCATCGAACAGATGAATGATTCGATGATTTGTAAGCTCATAATGGCTTCTTTTGTGATTGTTACTTATGTAGGATTAGATAGATACAAATCCACAGAACGCCAAGAATACCTGCATGCAAATAACTTGTTACAGGAGAGAAGCAGAAAGAAGCAAAAGGTAGAACTCAGAAGTTACTCAAAATGTGAGAGCAAAATTATGATACAAGTTAATGAAAAAAGATTTACAAGGTTCAACATATAAAGGTGAACAAAACCATAAAGTTTTAAAAATCTAGGTTGCACATTATAATTAATAAAAAGATTAATTATAATGCACCTAAAAGATAGCTTAATAAAATAGAGTAATAAATAACTTAATTAATTAAATCGAAGTGATTTAATTAATAAGTGTAAAATAAATTACTCTAACAATTTATTCTCTTAGAACAGTTGACCGATTCAGTGATTTTTATTATAATGGCTTGTTACGTGATTGTAGGTGATTCTCATCGAACGATTGACCGATTCAATGATTTATAAGTTCACAATCATTTGTTACGTGATTGTAGCTTATTCTCATTGAACGGTTGATCAATTGGATGATTTGTAAGCTCAGAATGACATGTTACATGATTGTAGCTGATTCTTATCAAATGCTTGATTGATTCGGTGATTTGTAAGCTCACAATGGCTTGTTACGTGATTGTTATTTATGTAGGATATGAGCGATACAAATCCACATAACACCAAAAATACCTGCATGCAAATAACCTATTAGAGGAGAGAAGCAGAAAGAAGTGAAAGGCAAAACTCAGAAGTTACTCAAAATGTGAGAGCAAAATTATGATACAAGTTAATGAAAAAAAATTTACAAGGTTCAACATATAAAAGGTGAACAAAACTATAAAGTTTTAAAAAACTAGGTTGCACATTATAATTAATAAAGAGATTAATTATAATGCACCTAAAAGATAGCCTAATAAAATAGAGTAATAAATAACTTAATTAATTAAACTGAAGTGATTTAATTAATAAGTGTAAAATATAATTACTCTAACAATTTAGTGATTCAGAATGGCTTGTTAGATGATTGTAGCTGATTCTCATCGAATGATTGATCGATTCAGTGATTTGTATGCTTAGAATGGCTCGTTACGTGATTGTTAATAAGTGTAAAATATAATTACTCTAACAATTTATTCTCTTAGAACGGTTGACCGATTCAGTGATTTGTAAGCTCACAATGGCTTGTTAGGTGATTGTAATTGACTCTCATCAAATGGTTGACCGATACAATGATTTCTAAGCTAAGAATGGCTTGTTACATGATTGTCATTGATTTTAATTGAATGGTTGACAGCTTCGATGATTTGTTATGTGATTGTAATTGATTCTCATCGAATGGTTGATCGATTAAGTGACAGTCATTCGATGAGAATCAATTACAATCCTGTAACAAGCCATTGTGAGCTTACAAATCACCAAATCGGTCAACCGTTGGATGAGAATTAATTACAATCACGTAACAAGCCATTATGAGCTTACAAATTGCCAAGTTGGTCAACCATTTGATGAGAATTAGTTACAACAACCTAACAAGTCATTCAAAGCTTACAAATCACCGAATCGGTCAATCGTTCGATGAGAATCAACTACAATCACGTAACAAGCCATTATGTGCTGATAAATCACCGAATCGGTTAACCGTTTGATGAGAATCAATTATAATTATGTAAGAAGCCATTCTCAGATGACAAATCACCAAATCGGTCAACCATTTGATTAGAATCAGCTAAAATCATGTAACAAGCTATTCTGAGCTTACAAATCACCGAATTGGTCAACCACTCAATGAGAATCAGCTACAATCACGTAAGAAGTCATTCTTAGCTTACAGATCACTGAATCGGTCAACTATTTGATGAGAATCAGCTACAATCATGTAACAAGCCATTCTAAGCTTACAAATCACTGAATTGGTCAACCATTCGATGAGAATCAATTACAATCATGTAACAAGCCATTCTTAGCTTACAAATCACCGTATCGGTCAACCATTTGATGAGGGTCAGCTACAATCACGTAACTAGCCATTCTGAGCTTATAAATCACCGAATCAATCAACCGTTCAATGGGAATCAACTTCTTCTATCACATAACAAGCCATTCTAAGCTTACAAATCATTGATCGATGAGAATAAATTACAATGATGTAACAAGCCATTCTAAGCTTACAAATTAGCAAATCATGTAACAAGCCATTCTGATCTTATAAATCATTGAATCGGTCAACCGTTCGATGAGAATCAATTGCAATCAGGTAACAATCTATTCTAAGCTTACAAATCATTGAATTGGTCAACCCTTCGATGAGAATCAATAACTAGAATGTAACAAGCCATTCTGAGCTTACAAATCACTGTATCAGTAAACCATTCGATGAGAGTCAACTACAATCACGTAACAAGCCATTATGATCTTACAAATCACTGAATCAATCAACCGTTCGGTGAGAATCAACTTCTATCACATAACAAGCCATTCTAAGTTTACAAATCATCAAATTGGTCAACCGTTCGATGAGAATTAATTACAATCACATAACAAGCTATTCTGAGCTTACAAATCACTGACCGGTCAATCGTTCTAAGAGAATAAATTGTAGAGTAATTATATTTTACACTTATTAATTAAATCACTTCGGTTTAATTAATTAAGTTATTTATTACTTTGTTTTCTTAAGCAATCTCTTAGGTGCATTATAATTAATATCTTTATTAATTATAATGTGCAACGTAGTTTTTTTAGACTTTAGGGTTTTGTTCACCTTTATAGGTTGAACTTTGTAAATTTTTTTTGTTAACTTGGATCATAATTTTGCTCTCACATTTTGAGTGACTTCTGAGTTTTGCCCTTTGCTTATTTTTGCTTCTCTTGTGTAACAAGTTATTTGCATGCAGGTATTCTCGACATTTTGTGGATTTGTATCTTTCAAATTCTACATAAATAACAATCATGTAACAAGGCATTCTGAGGTTATAGATCACCAAATCAGTCAACTGTTTGATCAAAATTAATTACAATCACATAACAAGCCCTTCTGAGCTTACAAATCACCAAATTGATCAATCGTTCGATGAGAATCAACTACAATAATGTAACAAGCCATTCTGAGCTTACAAATCACTGAATCGGTCAACCGTTCGATGAGAATCAACTACAATCACATAACAAGACATTCTGCGCTTACAAATCACTGGATCGGTCAACCGTTCGATGAGAATGAATTACAATTACGTAACAAGCCATTCTGAGCTGACAAATCACCGAATTGGTCAACCATTCGATGAGAATCAGCAACAATCACGTAATAAGCCATTCTGTGCTTACAAATCACCGAACAGGTCAACCTTTCGGTGAGGCTCAATTACAATCACGTAACAAGCCATTCTGAGATTACAAATTTCCAAATCGGTCAACCCTTCAATGAGAATCAACTACAATCACATAAAAAGCCATTCTAAGCTTATAAATCACTTAATCATTGAACCGTTCGATGAGAATCAATTACAATCACGTAACAAATCATCGAAGCGGTCAACCATTTAATGGGAATCAATGAAAATCATGTAACAAGCCATTCTTAGCTTAGAAATCATTGTATCAGTCAACCGTTTGATGAGAGTCAATTACAATCACCTAACAAGCCATTGTGAGCTTACAAATCACTGAACTGGTCAACCGCTCTAAGAGAATAAATTGTTAGAGTAATTATATTTTACACTTATTAACAATCACGTAATGAGCCATTCTAAGCTTACAAATCATTAAATCGATCAATCATTTGATGAGAATCAACTACAATCATCTAACAAGCCATTTTGAATCACTAAATTGTTAGAGTAATTATATTTTACAGTTATTAATCATATCACTTCGGTTTAATTAATTAAGTTATTTATTACTCTATTTTATTAAGCTATCTTTTAGGTGCATTATAATTATTCTCTTTAAAACTTTATGGTTTTGTTCACCTTTATATGTTGAACCTTGTAAATCTTTTTTCATTAACTTGTATCATAATTTTGCTCTCACATTTTGAGTAACTTCTGAGTTTTGCCTTTTGCTTCTTTCTGTTTCTTTCCTGTAACAAGTTATTTGCATGCAGGTATTCCTTGCGTTCTGTGGATTTGTATCTATCTAATCCTACATAAATAACAATCACAAAAGAAGCCATTATGAGCTTACAAATCACCGAATCATTCATCCGTTCGATGAGAATCAACTACAATCATGTAACAAGCCAGTCTGACCTTACAAATCACTGAATCGATCACGAGTTCGAAGACAATCAATTACAATCACGTAACAAGCCATTCTGAGCTTACAAATCATTGAATTGGTCAATCGTTAAATAAGTATCAGCTACAATCACGTAACAAGCCATTCTGAGCTTACAAATCACCGAATAGGTCAACCATTCGATGAGAATCAACAACAATCACATAACAAGTCATCCTGAGGTTATAGATCACCAAATCGGTCAACCTTTCGATGAGAATCAATTACAATCAAATAACAAGCCATTCTGAGCTTACAAATCACCGAATCGGTCAACCGTTTGATGAGAATTAATTATAATCATGTAACAAGCCATTTTGAGCTTACAAATCACCGAAATTGTCAACCATTCAATGAGAATCAACAATAATCACGTAATCAACCATTTTGTGCTTACAAATCACTAAATAGGTCAACTTTTTAGTGAGAATCAATTACAATCACGTAACAAGCTATTCTGAGCTTACAAATTACTAAATCGACCAACCCTTCAATGAGAATCAGCTACAATCACATAACAAGTCATTTTGAGATGATAAATCACTGTATCGGTCAACCGTTTGATGAGAATCAATTACAATCACGTAATAATCCATTCTGAGCTTACAAATCATCGAATCGGTCAACCGTTCGATAAGAATGAATAAGAATAATGTAACAAGCCATTCTGAGCTTACAAATCACTGAATCAGTCAATCTTTCGATGTGAATCAATTACAATCATGTAATAAGCCATTCTGAGCTTACAAATCATCGAGTCAGTCAACTGTTCAATGAGAATTATCTATAATCATGTAACAAGCGATTTTGAGCTTACAAATCAGTGAATCAGTTGATCGTTCGATGAGAATCAGCTACAATCACGTAACAAGCCATTCTGAGCTTACAAATTACCAAATTGGTCAACCACCTGATGAGAATCAGCTACAATCACATAACAAGCCATTCTTAGCTTACAAAACATTGAATCAGTCAACTATTCAATGAAAATCAGCTACAATCATGTAACAAGCCATTTTGAGCTTACATATCACCGAATCAGTCAACCATCGATGAGAATCAATTACAATCATGTAACAAGCCATTCTCAGCATATAAATCACCGTATCGGTCAACCATTCAATGAGAGTCAGCTACAATCATGTAACAAGCCATTATGAGCTTACAAATCACCGAATCAATTAATCATTCGATTAGGAGCAACTTCTATCATATAACAAGCCATTCTAAGCTTACAAATCACTTAATCGGTCAACCGTTCGATGAGAATCAATTACAATCACGTAACAAGCCATTCTGAGCTTACAAACCACTCAACCGGTCAACCGTTGTAAGAGAATAAATTGTTAAAGTAATTATATTTTATACTTATTGATTAAATCACTTCGGTTTAATTAATTAAATGATTTATTACTCTGTTTTCTTAAGTTATCTCTTAGCTGCATTATAATTAATATCTTTAGTAAATTAGCCATTTTGAGGTTACTGATCATGAAATTGGTGAACCGTTCGATGAGAATTAGTTACAATCACATAACGAGCCATTCTGAGCTTACAAATCACCGAATCAAACAACAGTTCAATGAGAATCAATTATAATCACGTAACAAGCTATTTTGAGCTTACAAATGACCAAATCAGTCAACCGTTCGATAAGAATCAATTACAATCCTATAACAAGCCATTCTGAGCTTACAAGTCACCAAATTGGTCAACCATTTGATGAGAATTAATTACAATCACGTAACAAGCCATTCTGAGGTTCGATGAGAATCAGCTACAATAACGTGACAAGCCATTCTGAGTTTAAAAATCACCGAATCGGTCAACCGTTCGATCAGAATCAATTATAATCACGTAAAAAGCCATTTTGAGCTTACAAATGACCAAATCGATCAATCATTCGATGAAACTCAACTACAATTACGTAACAAGCCATTTTGCGCTTACAAATCACTGAATCGGTCAACCGTTCGATGAGAATCAATTATAATTACGTAACAAGCCATTCTGAGCTAAAAAGCACCGAATTGGTCAACCATTCGATGAGAATCAGCAACAATCACGTAATCAGCCATTTTGTGCTTACAAATCACCGAATAGGTCAACCTTTCGGTGAGAATCAATTACAATCACGTAACAAGCCATTTTGAGCTAACAAATTACCAAATCGGTCAACCCTTCGATGAGAATCAACTACAATCACATAACAAGCCATTCTAAGCTGATAAATCATTGTATCGGCAAACCGTTCGATGAGAATCAATTACAATCACGTAACAATCCATTCTGAGCTTACAAATCACTGAATCGATCAACCATTCGATGAGAATTAATAACAATAACGTAACAAGCCATTCTGAGCTTACAAATCATTGAATCGGTCAATCATTCGATTAGAATCAATTACAATTATGTAATATGCCATTCTGAACTTAAATATCACTGAGTCAGTCAACTGTTTGATGAGAATTATCTATAATCATGTAACAAGCGATTCTGAGCTTACAAATCATTGAATCAGTCAATCGTTTGATGACAATCAACTACAATTAATTAACAAGCCATTCTGAGATTACAAATTATTGAATCAGTCAACTAGTCGATGAGAGTCAGCTACAATCACGTAATAAGCCATTTTGAGCTTACAAATCACCGAATCAATCAACCGTTCGATGAGAATCAACTTCTATCACATAACAAGCCATTCTAAGCTTACAAATCATCAAATCGGTCAACCGTTCAATGAGAATAAATTACAATCATGTAACAAGCGAGTCTGAGCTTACAAATCACTGAATCGGTCAACCATTCGATGAGAATCAATTACAATCATGTGACAAGCCATTTTTAGCTTACAAATCACTGTATCGGTCAACCATTCGATGAGAGTCAGTTACAATCACATAACAAGCCATTCTGAGCTTACAAATCACCGAATCAGTCAATCATTCAATGAGAATAAAGTTCTATGAAGCCATTCTAAGTTTACAAATCACTAAATCGATCAACCATTCGATGAGAATCAATTACAATTACTTAACAAGCCTTTCTGAGCTTACAAATCACTAAATTAGTCAACTATTTGATAAGAATCAACTACAATTATGTAATAGGCCATCCTGAGCTTACAAATCATCCAATCGGTCAACCCTTCGATGAGAATCAACTACAATCACATAACAAATGATTGTGAGCTTACAAATAACTGAATTGTTCAACCGTTTGATGAGAATCACCTACAGTTATGTAACAAGCCATTCTAAGCATACAAATCATTGAATCAGTCAACTGTTCGATGAGAATCAGCTACAATCATGTAACAACCCATTCTGAGTTTATAAATCACCGAATTGGTCAGTCGCTCGATGAAAATCAGCAACAATCACATAACAAACAAATCTAAGTTTACAAATCACTGAATCGATCAACCGTTCAATGACAATCAGCTACAATAACGTAAAAAGCCATTCTGAGCTTACAAATTACCGAAGCGGTCAACCGTTCGATGAGAATCAACTAAAATCACGTAACAAGCTATTCTGCACTTACAAATCACCAAATCGCTCAACCATTCAGTGAGAATAAGCTACAATCACGTAACAAGCTATTCTGAGCTGACAAATCACCGAATTGCTCAACCATTCGATGAGAATCAGCAACAATCACGTAATAATGGGTTATGTGCTTACAAATCACTGAATTGGTCAACCTTTTGGTGAGAATCAATTACAATCACGTAACGAGGCATTCTGAGCTTACAAATTATTGACTTGATGAACCACTCGATGAGAATCAACTACAATCATGTAGCAAGTCATTCTTAGCTTATAAATCACCGAATCGGTCAACTGTTCGATGAGAATTAGCTACAATCGTGTAATAAGTCATTCTAAGCTTACAAATCACTGAATTGGTCAACCATTCGATGAGAATCAATTACAATCATGTAACAAGCCAGTCTTAGCTTAGAAATCACCGTATTGGTCAACCATTCGATGAAGGTCAGCTACAATCACGTAACAAGCCATTCTGAGCTTACAAATCACTGAATCAATCAATCCTTCAATGAGAATCAACTTCTATCACATAACAAGCCATTCTAAGCTTACAAATTACCGAATAGGTCAACTATTCGATGAGAAATCAATTACAATCACGTAACAAGCCATTCTGAGTTTACAAATCACTGAACTGATCAACTGTTCTAAGAGAATAAATTAGTAGAGTAATTATATTTTACACTTATTAACTAAATTACTTTGGTTTAATTAATTAAGTTATTTATTCCTCTATTTTCTTAAGCTATCTCTGAGGTGCATTATAATTAATATCTTTATTAATTATAGTGTGCAACATAGTTTTTTTAGACTTTAAGGTTTTGTTCACCTTTATATGTTGAACCTTGTAAATCTTTTTTCATTAACTTGGATCCTAATTTTGCTCTCACATTTTGAGTAACTTCTAAATTTTCCCTTTTGCTTCTTTCTGCTTCTCTCCTGTAACAAGTTATTTACATACATGTATTCTTGGCGTTCTGTGGATTTGTATCTCTCAAATCTTACATAAATAACAATAACGTAACAAGCCATTCTGAGCTTACAAATTACCGAATCGGTCAACAACTACAATCATGTAACAAGCTATTCTAAGCTTATAAATCACCAAATCGGTCAACCGCTCGATGAGAATTAGCTACAATCACATAACAAGCCATTCTGAGCTTACAAATCACTAAATCAGTCAACCGTTCGATTAGAATCAGCTACAATCATGTAATAAGCCAGTCTAACCTTACAAATCACTGAATCGGTCAATCATTCGGTGAGAATCAATTATAATCATGTAATAAGCTATTCTAAGCTGGAAAATCACTGAGTTGGTCAACTATTCCATGAGAATTATCTATAATCATGTAACAAGCCATTCTAAGCTTACAAAATCACCGAATTGGTCAACTGTTCGATGAGAATCAGCTACAATCATGTAACAACCCATTCTGAGCTTACAAATGACAAAATAGGTCAACCATTCGGTGAGAATCAATTACAATCACGTAACAAGCCATTCTGAGCTTACAAATTACTGAATCGGTCAACCATTTGATGAGAATCAGCTACAATCACGTAACAAGCCATTCTTAGCTTACAAATCACCAAATCGATCAACTGTTTGATGAGAAGGAATTATAATCCCGTAACAAGCCATTCTGAACTTACAAATCATCAAATCGGTCAACCGTTTGATGAGAATTATTTACAATTATGTAACTAGCCAATTTGAGTTTACAAATCACCGAATCGATCAACCGTTCGATGAGAATCAGCTACAATAACATAACAAGCCATTCTGAGCTTACAAATCACCGAATCATTCAATCGTTCGATGAGAATCAACTAGACTCATGTAACAAGCCATTTTGTGCTTACAAATCACCGAATCGGTCAACCGTTCGATGAGAATCAATTACAATTACGTAACAAGCCATTATGAGCTGACAAATCACTGAATTGGTCAACTATTCGATGAGAATCAACAACAATCACGTAATAAGCCATTTTGTGCTTACAAATCACCGAATAGGTCAACCTTTCGGTGAGAATCAATTACAATCACGTAACAAACCATTCCGAGCTTACAAATTACCAAATCGATAAACCCTTCAATGAGAATCATCTATAATCACATAACAAGCCATTTTGAGCTTATAAATATCACTGAATCGGTCAACCGTTCGATGAGAATCAATAACAATAACGTAACAAGCCATTCTTAGCTTACAAATCACTGAATCGATCAATCATTCGATGAGAATCAATTACAATCATGTAATAAGCCATTCTGAGTTTTAAAATCACTGAATCAGTCAACTGACTTGGTCAATAACTATTACGTAACAAGCCATTCTGAGCTTACAGATGACAGAATCGGTCGATCGTTCGATGAGAATCAGCTACAATCACGTAAGAAGCCATTTTGAGCTTACAAATTACCAAATCAGTCAACCACTCGATGAGAATCGTCTACAATCACATAACAAACCATTTTTAGCTTACAAATCATCGAATCGGTCAACTGTTCGATGACAATTAGCTACAATCATGTAACAAGCCATTCTGAGCTTAAAAATCACCGAATTGGTCAACCATTCAATGAGGATCAATTACAATCATGTAACGAGCCATTCTTAGCTTACAAATCACCGTATCGATCAACCATTCAATGAGAGTCAGCTACAATCATGTAACAAGCCATTTTGAGCTTACAAATCAGCTACAATCACATAACAAGCCATTCTGAGCTTATAAATCACTTAATCGGTCAACCATTCGATGAGAATCAATTACAATCATGTAACAATCCATTCTGAGCTTAAAAATCACTGAATCGATCAATTCGTTCGATGAGCATCAATAACAATAACGTAACAGGCCATTATGAGTTTAAAAATCACTAAATAGGTGAACTGTTCGATGAGAATCAGCTACAATCATGTAACAAGCTAGTCTTACCTTACAAATCATTGAATCGGTCACCAGTCTTAGCTTAAAAATCACTAAATAGGTGAAATGTTCGATAAGAATCAGCTACAATCACGTAACACGCTATTCTGAGCTTACAAATCATCCAATCGGTTAACCGTTCAATGAGAATAAGCTACAATCACGTAACAAACAATTTTGAGCTGATAAACCATAGAATCGGTCAACCATTTGATGAGAATCACCTACAATCATGTAACAAGCCATTCTAAGCTAACAAATCACTGAATTAGTCAACGGTTCGATGAGAATCAGCTACAATCATGTAACAAACCATTATGAGCTTATAAATCACTGAATCGGTCAACCGCTTGGTGAGAATCAATTACAATCATGTAACAAGCCATTCTGAGCTTATAAATCACCAAATCGGTCAACCGATTGATGAGAATCAACTACAATCATATAACAAGCCATTCTGAGCTTACAAATCACTAAATCAGTCAACCGTTAGATGAGAATCAGCTACATTTATGCAATAAGCCAATCTCACCTTACAAATCACTAGTTCGATGAGAATCAATTACAATCATGTAAGAAGCCATTCTGAGCTTACAAATAACTGAATTGGTCAACTGTTTGATGAGAATCAATTACAATCACGTAACAAGCCATTCTAAGCTTACAAATCACTGAATCAGTCAACCATTTGATGAGAATCAACTATAATCACGTAACAAGCCATTCTGAGTTTAGAAATCACCAAATCAGTCAACTATTTGATGAGGATTAATTATAATCCTTTAACAAACCATTCTAAGCTTACAAATCACCAAATCGGTCAACCGTTTGATGAGAATTAATTAAAATTACGTAACAAGCCAATCTTAGTTTACAAATCATCGAATTGGTCAACCGTTCGATGAGAATCAGTTACAATAACGTAACAAGCCATTCTGAGCTTACAAATTTTTGAATCGTTCAACCGTTCAATGAGAATCAACTACAATCATGTAACAAGCCATTTTGCGCTTACAAATCACCAAATGACTGCTTTTCGGTGAGAATCAATTACAATCACGTAACAAACTATTCTGTGCTTATAAATTACCGAATCGGTCAACCCTTCAATGAGAATCAGCTACAATCACATAACTAGCCATTTTGAGCTGATAAATATCACTGAATTAGTCAACCGTTCGATGAGAATCAATTACAATCACGTAACAATCCATTCTAAGCTTACAAATCATGAAATCGGTTAACCATTTGATGAAGATCAATAAGAATAACGTAACAAACCATTCTGAGCTTACAAATCACTGAATCGGTCAATCATTCGATGAGAATCAATTACAATCATGTAATAAGCCATTCTGAGCTTACAAATCACCAAATTGGTCAACCATTCGATGAGAATAAATTACAATCATGTAACAAGCTATTTTGAGCTTACAAATGACCAAATCAGTCAACCATTCGATGAGAATCAATTACAATCCTATAACAAGCCATACTGAGCTTACAAATTACCAAATCGGTCAATCTTTTGATGAGAATTAATTAAAATCATGTAACAATTCATTCCGAGCTTACAAATTATCAAATCGGTCAACCCTTTGATGAGAATCAGCTACAATTTCCCACATCCTACGAAAAGAAAAAAAGCATGAAAAGACTCGAATGATATGATCCCTCCGTCACCCTAGAATAAAACATGATCTCGTAGTTCTTGGTCTATGAAGATGCGTTGTTAGGTGCTTTTTTACACATTTAGGCTTAATAACAAGCCATTTTGAGTTTATAAATCACTGAATAGTTCAACCGTTCGATGAGAATCAATTATAATAACGTACCAATCTATTCTAAGCTTACAAATCACTGAATCGGTCAACCGTTCGATGAGAATAAATAACAATAACGTAACAAGCCATTTTGAGCTTACAAATCACTGAATTGGTCAATCATTCGATGAGAATCAATTACAATCATGTAATAAGCCATTCTGAGCTTACAAATTACTGAATTGGTCAACCACTCAATGAGAATCAGCTACAATCACGTAACAAGCCATTCTTAGCTTACAAATCACCGAATCGGTCAACTGTTCAATGAGAATCAACTACAATCATGTAACAAGCCATTTTCAGCTTACAAATCACCGAATCGGTCAACCATTCGATAAGATTTAATTACAATCATGTAACAATCCATTCTTATCTTACAAATCACCGAATTGGTCAACCATTCAATGAGAGTCAGCTACAATCACGTAACAAACCATTCAGAGCTTACAAATCACCGAATCAATCAATCGTTCGATGAGAATCAACTTCTATCACATAACAAGCCATTCTAAGCTTACAAATCACCTAATTGGTCAACTGTTTGATGAGAATCAATTACAATCACATAACAAGTCATTCTGAGCTTACAAATCACCGAATCGGTCAACCATTCTAAGAGAATAAATGTTAGAGTAATTATATTTTACACTTATTAAATAAATCACTTCAGTTTAATTAATTAATTTATTTATTACTCTATTTTCTTAAGCTATCTCTTAGATGCGTTAGAATTAATATCTTTATTAATTATAATGTGCAACCTAGTTTTTTGAAATTTTAGGGTTTTTGTTCACCTTTATAAGTTGAACTTTGTAAATCTTTTTTCATTAATTTGGAACATAATTTTGCTCTCACATTTTGAGTAACTTCTGAGTTTTGTCTTTTGCTTCTTTCTGCTTCTCTCTTGTAACAGGTTATTTGCATGCCAGTATTCTTGGCGTTCTTTGGATTTGTATCTCTCAAATCCTACATAAATAACAATCACGTAACAAGTCATTCTAAGCTTACAAATCATCGAATCGGTCAACCGTTCGATGAGTATCAATTACAATTACGTAACAAGCTATTTTGAGCTCACAAATAACTGGATCACTCCACCATTTGATAAGAATCAGCTACAATCATGTAACAAGTCATTATGAGCTTACAAATCATCCAATCGATCAACCATTCAATGAGAATCAACTAGAATCACGTAACAAATGATTGTGACTTAATAAATCGCCAAATCGATCAACAATTTGATGAGAATCACTTATAAGCTTACAAATCAATGAATCGGTCAACCGTTCAATGAGAATCAGCTACAATCATGTAACAAGCCATTCTGAGCTTATAAATCATCGAATCATTCAATCGCTCGATGAGAATAAGCTAAAATCACATAACAAGCCATTCTGAGCTGATAAATCATTAGATCAGTCAACTATTCGATGATAATTAGTTACAATCATCTAACAAGTTAGTCTGACCTTACAAATCATTAAGTCGATCATGAGTTCGATGAGAATCAATTACAATCATGTAACAAGCCATTCTGAGCTTACAAATCACCGAATTGGTCAACCGTTTGTTGAGAATCAGCTAAAATCATGTAACAAGCCATTTTGAGCTTACAATTCATAGAATCGGTCAACCATTCAATGAGAATTAATTACAATCACATAACAAGCATGTCTGAGCTTACAAATCACCGAATCGGTCAACCATTCGATGAGAATCAACTACAATCACATAACAAGCCAGTCTGAGGTTATACATCAACAAATCGGTCAACCGTTCGATGAGAATCAATTACAATCACATAACAAGGTGTTCTGAGCTTACAAATCACCAAATCGGTCAACCGTTTGATTAGAATTAATTAAATCATGTAACAAGCCATTTTGAGCTTACAAATGACCAAATCGGTCAACCGTTTGATGACAATCAACTACAATCACGTAACAAACAATTGTGAGGTTATAAATCATCGAATTGGTCAAATGTTCAATGCAAATCACCTACGATCAGGTAACAAGCCATTCTAATCTTACAAATACTGAACAGGTCAATCATTCGATGAGAATCAGCTACAATTATTTAACAAGCTATTCTGAGCTTATAAATCATCGAATCGGTCAACCGCTCGATGAGAATCAGATACAATCACATAACAAGTCAGTCTAAGCTTACAAATAACTGGATTAGTCAACTGTTCGATGAGAATTAGCTACAATCATGTAACAAGCCAGTGTGACTTTACAAATCACTGAATCGGTCACCAGTTCGATGAGAATGAATTATAATCATGTAACAAGCCATTCTTAGCTTAAAAATCACTGAATTGGTCAACTGTTCGATGAGAATCAGCTACAATCATGTAACAAGCCATTCTGAGCTTACAAATCACTGAATAGGTCAACTGTTCGGTGAGAATCAATTACAATCACATAACAAGTCATTCTGCTGAGCTTACAAATGACTGAATCGGTCAAGCATTCGATAAGAATCAACTACAATCATGTAACAAGCTATTCTGAGCTTAGAAATCACATAATTGGTCAACCGTTCAATGAGGATTAATTACAATCACATAACAAGCCAAATTCTATGCTTACAAATCACTGAATCGGTCAACCGTTCAATGAGAATTGATTACAACCACGTAACAAGCCATTCTGATCTTACAAATCATCGAATTGGTCAACCGTTCGTTGAGAATCAACTACAATCAGGTAACAACTCATTCAGAGCTTACAAATTACCAAATCAGTCAATCGTTTGATGAGAATTAATTACAATCATGTAACAAGCCATTCT
The DNA here is from genome assembly GCA_027943335.1 of Chamaecyparis obtusa. Classification (NCBI taxonomy): domain Eukaryota; kingdom Viridiplantae; phylum Streptophyta; class Pinopsida; order Cupressales; family Cupressaceae; genus Chamaecyparis; species Chamaecyparis obtusa. The sequence continues at coordinate 7,558,319 of BSBK01000740.1, read as the reverse complement.
GAGCTTACAAATCATCGAATCTGTCAACCTTTCGATGAGAGTCAGCTACAACAACGTAAAAAGTCATTCTGAGCTTACAAATCACCGAATTGGTCAACCGTTCGATGAGAATCCACTACAATAATGTAACAAGCCATTCTGAGCTTAGAAATCACTGAATCGGTCAATCATTCCATGACAATCAATTAAAATCATGTAATAAGCCATTCTGAGCTAACAAATCATTGAGTCGGTCAACCTTTTGATGAGAATCAGCTAAAACAACGTAAGAACTCATTCAGAGCTTACAAATCACTGACTCGGTCAACCAGTCGATGAGAATCAACAATCACGTAACAAGCCATTCTGATCACCAAATCGGTCAACCATTCGATGAGAATTAATTACAATCACATAACAAGCCATTTTGAGCTTACAAATCACTGAATCGGTCAACCGTTCGATGAGAATCAATTATAATCACGTAACAAACCATTTTGAGCTTACAAATGACCAAATCGGTCAACCATTCGATGAGAATCAATTACAATCTTCTAACAAGCCATTCTGAGCTTACAAATCACCAAATTGGTCAACCCTTTGATGAGCATTAATTACAATCATGAAACAAGCCATTCTGAGCTTACAAATCATTGAATCGGTCAACTGTTTGATGGGAATTAGCTACAATCATGTAACAAGCCATTTTGAGCTTACAAATCACCGAGTCAGTCAACTGTTCGATGAGAATTATCTATAATCATGTAACAAGCGATTCTTAGCTTACAAATCACCGAATCGGTCAACTGTTCGATGAGAATCAGCTACAATCATGTAACAAGCCATTATGAGCTTACAAATCACCGAATCAATCAACCGTTCGATGAGAATTAACTTCTATCACATAACAAGGCATTCTAAGCTTACAAATAACTGAATCGGTCAACCATTCAATGAGAATGAATTAAAATCACATAAGAAATCATTCTGAGCTTACAAACCACTGAACAATTTTTTTAGACTTTACAGTTTTGTTGACCTTTATAGGTTGAACCTTGTAAATCTTTTTTCATTAACTTGGATCATAATTTTGCTCTCACATTTTGAGTAACTTCTGAGTTTTGTCTTTTGCTTTTTTTTGCTTCTCTATTGTAATAGGTTATTTGCATGGAGGTATTCTTGGCGTTCTGTGGATTTGTATCTCTCAAATCTTACATAAATAAGAATCACGTAACAAGCCATTCTGAGCTTACAAATCACTAAATCAGTCAACTGTTCGATGATAATCAATTACAATTTCGTAACAAGCCATTGCGAGCTTACAAATAACCAAATCAGTGAACCATTTGGTAAGAATTAGCTACAATCATGTAACAAGCCATTATGAGGTTACAAATCATCCAATCGGTCAACCATTCAATGACAATTAGCTACAATCATGTAACAAATGATGGTGAGCTTATAAATCACCGAATCGGTCAATCGTTCGTTGAGAATCACCTACAATCACGTAACAAGCCATTCTAAGCTTACAAATCACTGAATCAGTCAACTGTTCGATGAGAATTAGTTACAATCATGTAACAAGCCATTCTAATTTTACAAATCACTGAATCAGTCACCAGTTCGATGAGAATCAATTACAATCACGTAACAAGCTATTCTGAGCTTACAAATAACTGAATCGGTCAACCGTTCAATGAGAATTGATTACAACCATGTAACAAGTCATTCTGATCTTACAACTCACCGAATTAGGTAACATCCTGTTCAGAGCTTACAAATCACCGAATCGGTCAACCATTCGATGAGAATCAACTACAATCATGTAAAAAGCCATTCTTTGGTTATCGATCACCAAATCGGTCAACCGTTTGATGAGAATCAATTACAATATCATAACAAGCTATTCTGAGCTTACAAATCACCAAATCGGTCAACCATTCGATGAGAATCAATTATAATCACGTAACAAGCCATTTTGAGCTTACAAATGACCAAATCGGTCAACCGTTCGATGAGAAACAATTACAATCCTGTAACAAGCAATTATGAGCTTACAAATCACTAAATCGATCAATCATTTGATGAAAATTAATTACAATCACGTAACAAGCTATTCTAAGCTTACAAATCACCGAATCGGTCAACCCTTGAATGAGAATCAATTACAATTATAATCACGTAAAAAAATGATTGTGAGCTTATAAATCATCAAATCGGTCAACCGTTCGATGAGAATCACCTACAGTCACATAATGAGCTATTCTAAGCTTACAAAACATTGAATCGGTCAACCGTTTTATGAGAATTAGCTACAATCATGTAACAAGCCATTCTGAGCTTACAAATCACCAAATTGATCAACTGTTTGATGAGAATACATTACAATCATGTAACAAGCCATTCTAAGCTTACAAATCATAGAATTGGTCAACCATTCAGTGAGACTAATCTACTATTGTGTAACAAGCCATTCTGAGTTTACAAATCATTGAATCGGTCAACCGTTTGTTGAGAATCAACTAAAATCATGTAACAAGCCATTATGAGTTGACAAGTCACATAATCGATCAACCATTCGATGAGAATTAATTAAAATCATATAACAAACCAGTCTGATCGAACGATTGACCGATTCAATGATTTGTAAGCTCATAATGGCTTGTTACGTAATAGTTATTGATTCTCATCGGACGGTTGACCGATGGAGTGATTTGTAAGCTCAAAATGGATTGTTACGTGATTTTAAATGATTATCATCGAACGATTGACCAATTTGCTAATTTGTAAGCATAGAATGTCTTATTACATGATTGTTGCTGATTCTCATCGAATGGTTAACTGATTTGATGATTTGTCAGCTCAGAATGGCTTGTTACATAATTGTAATTGATTCTCATTGAATGGTTGAATGATTCAGTGATATGTAATTATAGAATGGCTTGTTGCCTGATAGTAGTTTATTCTCATCGAATGGTTGACCGATTCGGTTATTTGTAACCTCAAAATGGCATGTTATGTGATTGTAATTGATTGTCATTGAATGATTGACCGATTTGGTGATCTATAACCTCAAAATGGCTTGTTACGTGATTGTAGTTGATCCTCATCAAATAGTTGACCGATTTGGTGATTTGTAAGCTTTGAATGGGTTGTTACCTGATTGTAGCTGATTCTCATCAAACAGTTGACCAATTCAGTGATTTGTAAGATTAGAATGGCTTGTTATGTGGTTCTAATCAATTCTCATTGAATGGTGGACCGATTCCATGATTTGTAAGCTCAGACTAGCTTGTTATGTGATTGTAATTAATTCTCATTGAAAAGTTGACTGATTCTATGATTTGTAAGCTTAGAATGGCTTGTTACATCATTTTAGTTAATTCTTAACAAACGGTTTGATGAGAATTAATTACAATTACTTAACAAGCCATTCTGAGCCTATAAATCATCGAGTCGGTCAACCGCTCGATTAGAATCAGTTACAATCACATAACAAGCCATTCTGAGCTTACCAGTCACTGAATCAGTCAACCGTTTGATGAGAATCAACTACAATCATGTAACAAGCCATTCTGACTTTACAAGTCCCCGAATCGGTCACCAGTTCAATGAGAATCAATTACAATCATGGAAAAAGTCATTCTGAGCTTACAAATCATTGAATTGGTCAACCATTCGATGAGAATCAGCTACAATCATGTAACAAGCCATTCTGAGGTTATAGATCACCAAATCGGTTAACCGTTCAATGACAATCAATTACAATCACATAACAAGCTATTCTGAGCTTACAAATCACTGAATCAGTCAACCATTCGATGAGAATATATTACAATCACGTAACAAGCCATTCTGAGCTTACAAATCATGTAACAATCCATTTTGAGCTTAATAATCACTCAATCGGTCAACCATTTGATGAGAATCAATAACAATAACGTAACAAGCCATTCTAAGCTTACAAATAACTGAATCGGTCAATCATTCGATGAGAATCAATTACAATCATGTAATAAGTCATTCTAAGCTTTACAAATCACCGAGTCGGTCAACTATTTGATGAGAATTACCTATAATCATGTAACAAGCAATTTTGAGCTTACAAATCACTGAATCGGTCGATCTTTCAATGATAATTAGCTACAATCATGTAACAAGTCATTTTGAGCTTACAAATTACCGAATCGGTCAACCACTCGATGAGAATCAGCTACAATGATGTAACAAGTCATTCCTAGCTTACAAATCATGGAATCGGTCAACTGTTTGATGAGAATTAGCTACAATCATGTAACAAGCCATTCTGAGCTTACAAATCACCAAATCGGTCAACCATTCCATGAGAATCAATTACAATAATGTAACAAGCCATTCTTAGCTTACAAATCACCGTATCGGTCAACTATTCGGTGAGAGTCAACTACAATCACGTAACAAGCCATTCTAAGCTCACAAATCACCGTTTTAAGAGAATAAATTGTTAGAGTAATTATATTTTACAGTTATTAATTAAATCACTTCAGTTTAATTAATTAAGTTATTTATTACTTTATTTTCTTAAGCTATCCATTAGATGCATTATAATTAATATGTTTATTAATTATAATGTGCAACCTAATTTTTTTAGACTTTAGGGTTTTGTTCACCTTTATAGGTTGAACCTTGTAAATCTTTTTTCATTAACCTAGATCATAATTTTGCTCTCACATTTTGAGTAACTTCTGAGTTTTGCCTTTTTCTTCTTTCTGCTTGTCTCCTCTAACAAGTTATTTGCATGCAGGTATTCTTGGCGTTCTGTGGATTTGTATCTTTCAAATCCTAAATAAATAAAAATCACGTAACAAGGCTTTCTCAGCATACAAATCACAGAATCGATCAACCGTTCGATGAGAATCAATTACAATTATGTAACAAGCCATTCTGAGCTTTTACAAATCACTGAATCGGTCAACCGTTCAATGAGAATCAGCTACAATCACATAACAAGCCATTCTAAGTTAAATCACCCAATAGGTCAACCGTTCGGTGAGAATCAATTACAATCACATAACAAGCCATTCTGAGCTTACAAATCACTGAATCGGTCAACCATTCGATGAGAATAAGCTACAATCATGTAACAAGTCATTCTGAGCTTACAAATAATAGAATCGATCAATCGTTTGATGAGAATTAATTACAATTATGTAACAAGCCATTCTAAGCTTACAAATCACCAAACCGGTCAACTGTTCGATGAGCATACATTACAATCACGTAACAAGCCATTCTGAGCATCCAAATCATGGAATTGGTCAATCGTTCGATGAGAATAATCTACAATCACGTAACAAGCCATTCTAAGCTTACAAATCACTGAATCGGTCAACCATTTGTTTAGAATCAGCTAAAATCATGTAACAATCCATTATGAGCTTACAAATTATAGAATCGATGGACTATTTGATTAGAATCAGCTACAATCAGATAACAACCCATTCAGAGCTTACAAATCATCGAATCAGTCAACCATTCAATAAGAATCAACTACAATCAAGTAACAAGCCATTCTGAGGTTATAGATAACCAAATCGGTCAACCATTCGATGAGAATCAATTATAATCATGTAACAAACCATTTTGAGCTTAAAAATGACCAAATCGGTCAACCGTTCGATGAGAATCAATTACAATCCTGTAACAAGCCATTTTGAGCTTAAAAATCATCGAATCGGTCAATCATTCGATCAGAATCAGCTACAACAACGTAACAAGCCATTCTGAGCTTACAAATCACCGAATTGGTCAATCATTTGATGAGAATCAACTACAATCATGTAACAAGCCATTCTACGCTTACAAATCATCAAATCAATCTACCGTTCGAGGAGAATCAATTACAATTACATAACAATTCATTCTTAGCTGACAAATCACTGAATCGGTCAACCATTTGATTAGAATTAGCAAAAATCACGTAATAAGCCATTCTATGCTTACAAATCACCGAATAGGTCAACCTTTTGATGAGAATCAATTACAATCACGTAACAATCCATTTTGAGCTTACAAATCACTGAATTAGTCAACCGTTCGATGAGAATTAACTTTTATCACACAACAAGCTATTATAAGCTTACAAATCACCAAATCGGTCAATCGTTCGATGAGAATCAATTACAATCACGTAACAAGCCATTATGAGCTTAAACATCACTGAACCGGTCAACCGTTCTAAGAGAATAAATTGTTAGAGTAATTATATTTTACACTTATTAATTAAATCACTTCAATTTAATTAATTAAGTTATTTATTACTCTATTTTCTTAAGCTATCTTTTAGGTGCATTATAATTAATATCTTTATTAATTATAATGTGCAACCTAGTTTTTTTAGACTTTAGGGTTTTGTTGACCTTTATAGGTTGAACCTTATAAATCTTTTTTCATTAAGTTGGATCATAACTTTGCTCTCACATTTTAAGTAAATTCTGTGTTTTGCCTTTTGCTTCTTTCTGCTTCTCTCCTATAACAGGTTATTTGCATGTCGATATTCTTGGCATTCTATGGATTTGTATCTCTCAAATTGTACATAAATAACAATCACGTAACAAGTCATTCTGAGCTTACAAATCACCGAATCGATCAACCGTTCGATGAGAATCAATTACAATTACGTAACAAGCCATTCTGAACTTACAAATCACTGAATCAGTCAACCATTTGATAAGAATCAGCTACAATCATGTAACAAGCCATTCTGAGCTTACAAATAATTGAATCAGTCAATCGTTCGATGAGAATCAGCTACAATCATGTAACAAGCCAGTCTGAGCTTACAAATCACTGAATTGGTCACCAGTTCGATGAGAATCAATTACAATTATGTAACAAGCCATTTTGAGCTTACAAATCCTTGAATCGGTCAACCTTTTCATGAGAATCAATTACAATTAGGTAACAAGCCATTCTGAGCTTACAAATCATAAAATCAGTCATCCATTTGATAAGAATCAGCTACACTAACGTAACAAGCCATTCTGAGCTTACAAATCATATAATTGGTCAACCGTTCGATGAGTATCAGTTACAATAACGTAACAAACAATTGTGAGCTTATAAATCACCAAATCGGTCAATCGTTCGATTAGAATCACCTACAATCACATAACAAACCATTTTGAGTTTACAAATCACTGAATCGGTCAACCGTTTGATGAGAATCAGCTACAATCATGTAACAAATAGTTTGACCTTACAAATCACTGAATCGGTCACCAGTTTAATGAGAATCAATTACAATCACGTAATAAGTCATTCTGAGCTTACAAATCACCGAATAGGTCAACTGTTTAGTGAGAATTAGCTACAATCACGTAACAAGCCATTCTGAGCTTACACATCACAAAATTGGTCAACCGTTCGATGAGAATAATCTAAAATCTTGTAACAAGCCATTCTGAGCTTATAAATCACTGAATCGATCAACCGTTTGATGAGAATCAATTACAATAACGTAACAATCCATTCTGAGCTTACAAATCATTGAATCGATCAACCGTTGGATGAGAATCAATAACAATAATGTAACAAGCCATTTTGAGCTTACAAATCACTGTATCGGTCAACCATTTGATGAGAGTCACCTACAATCACGTAACAAGCCATTCTGAGCTTACAAATCACCGAATCAATCAACCGTTTGATGAGAATCAACTTCTATTATATAACAAGCTATTCTAAGTTTACAAATCTCTGAATCTGTCAACCGTTCGATGAGAATCAATTACAATCACGTAACAAGCGATTATGAGCTGACAAATCATGGAATCGGTCAACCGTTTCTAAGAGAATAAATTGTCAGAGTAATTATATTTTACACTTATTAATTAAATCACTTCGGTTTCATTAATTAAGTTATTTATTACTCTATTTTCTTAAGCTATCTCTTAGGTGCATTATAATTAATAGCTTTATTAATTATAATGTGCAACCTAGTTTTTTTAGACTTTAGGGTTTTGTTCACCTTTATAGGTTGAACTTTGTAAATCTTTTTTCATTAACTTGGATCATAATTTTGCTCTCACATTTTGAGTAACTTTTGAGTTTTGCCTTTTGCTTCTTTCTGCTTCTCTCCTCTAATAGGTTATTTGCATGCAGGTATTCTTGGCGTTCTGTGGATTTGTATCTCTCAAATCCTACATAAATAATAATCACGTAACAAGCCATTCTGAGCTTACAAATCACCGAATCAGTCAAACATTTGATAAGAATCAGCTACAATCACATAACAAGTCATTTTAAACTTACAAATCATCCAATCGATCAACCGTTCGATGAGAATAAGCTACAATCACGTAACAAATGATTGTGAACTTATAAATCATTAAATCGGTCAACCATTCGATGAGAATCACCTACAATCATGTAAAAAGCTATTATAATACAAATCACTGAATCGATCAACCGTTCGATGAGAATCAGCTACAATCATGTCACAAGCCATTCTGAGTTTATAAATCAGCGAATCGGTCAACCAATCGATGAGAATCGACTACAATCATGTAAGAAGCCAGTCTAACCTTACAAATCACTGAATTGGTCACCAGTTTGATGACAATCAATTACAATCACATAACAAGCCATTCTGAGGTTACAAATCATCGAATTGGTCAACCGTTTGATGAGAATCAACTAGAATCACATAACAAATCATTATGAGATTACAGATCACCTAATAGGTCAACCGTTGAGTGAGAATTAATTACAATCACGTGACAAACCATTTTGAGCTTATAGATCATCGAATCGGTCAACCGTTCGATCAGAATCAGCTACAACAAGGTAACAAGTCATTCTGAGCTTACAAAACACCAATTGGTCAACCGTTTGATGAGAATCAACTACAATCACGTAACAAGCCATTAAGCGTTTACAAATCACCGAATCAATCAACCGTTCGAATAGAATCAATTACAATTACGTAACAAGTCATTATGAGCTGACAAATCACCGAATTGGTCAACCATTCGATTAGAATTAGCAACAATTACGTAATAAGCCATTTTGTGCTTACAAATCACTGAATAGGTCAACCTTTCGGTGAGAATCAATTACAATCACGTAACGAGCCATACTGAGCTTACAAATTACCAAATCACGTAACAAGCCATTTTGAGCTTATAAATCACTGAATCAATCAACCGTTCAATGAGAATCAATTACAATCACGTAACAATCCATTCTGAGCTTACAAAATAATTGAATCGGTTAATTGTTGGATGAGAATCAATAACAATAACATAACAAGCCATTCTGAGCTTACAAATCACTGTATCGGTCAACCATTCGATGAGAGTCAGCTACAATCCCGTAACAAGCCATTCTGAGCTTACAAATCATCCAATCACCTACAATCACGTAAGAAGCCATTATAATACAAATCACTAAATCGGTCAACCGTTTGATAAGAATCAGCTACAATCATGTCACAAGCTATTATGAGCTTATAAATCAGTGAATCGGTCAACTAATCGATGAGAATTAGCTACAATCACATAACAAGCCATTCTGAGGTTAGAAATCACTGAATCAGTCAACCGTTCGATGAGAATCAGCTACAATCATGTAACAAACCAGTCTGACCTTACAAATCACTAAATCGGTTACCAGTTCGATTAGAATCATTTACAATCACTTAATAAGTCATTCTGATCTTACAAATCACCAAATTGGTCAACCGTTTGATGAGAATCAAATATAATCACGTAACAAACCATTTCGAGCTTACAAATGACCAAATCGGTCAACCGTTCAATGAGAATCAATTACAATCCTATAACAAGCTATTCTGAACGTACAAATCATGAAATCAGTCAACCGTTTGATGAGAATTAATTACAATCTCATAACAAGCCATTTTAAACTTATAAATCACTGAATTGATCAACCGTTTGATAAGAATCAGCTACAATAACGTAACAAGCCATTCTAAGCTTACAAATCACCAAATCGGTCAACCGTTTGATAAGAATCAACTACAATCACATAACAAGCCATTTTGTGCTTACAAATGACCGAATCGGTCAACCGTTCGACGAGAAGTGATTATAAGTATGTAACAAGCCATTCTGAGCTAATGAATTACCGAATCGGTCAACCATTCGATGAGAATTAACAATAATCACCTACTAAGCCATTTTTTGCTTATAAATCACCAAATAGGTCAACCTTTTGGTGAGAATCAATTACAATCACGTAACAAGCCATTATGTGCTTACAAATTACCAAATTGGTCAACCCTTCGATGAGAATCACCTACAATCACATAACAAGCCATTCTGAGCTTATAAATCACTGAATCAGTCAACCAACGATGACAATCATGTAACAATCCATTCTGAGCTTAGAAATCACCGAATTGGTCAACTGTTTGATGAGAATTGATTACAACCACGTAACAAGCCATTCTGATCTTACAAATCTCCAAATTGGTCAACCGTTCGATGACAATCAGCTGCAATTAGGTAACAATCCATTAAGAGCTTACAAATCACTGAATCGGTCAAACGTTCGATGAGAATAAGCTACAATCATGTAACAAGCCATTATGAGCTTATAAATCACTGAATCACTCAACTGCTCGATGAGAATCAGCTACAATCACATAACAACCCATTCTTAGCATACAAATCACTGAATCAATCAACCATTTTATGAGAATCGACTACAATCATGTAAGAAGTCAGTCTGACCTTACAAATCACTGAATTGGTCACCAGTTCGATGACAATCAATTACAATCACATAACAAGCCATTCTGAGCTTACAAATCACCGAATTGGTCAACCGTTTGATGAGAATCAACTACAATCACTTAAAAAATCATTATAAGATTACAGATCACCTAATAGGTCAACTGTTCAGTGAGAATCAATTACAATCACGTAACAAACTATTCTGAGCTTACAGATCACCGAATCGGTCAATCGTTCGAACAGAATCAGCTACAACAATGTAACAAGTCATTCTGAGCTTACAAAACACCGAATTGGTCAACCGTTTGATGAGAATCAACTAAAATCACGTAACAAGCCATTCTACGCTTACAAATCACCGAATCAATCAACCGTTCGAATAGAATCAATTACAATTATGTAACAAGTCATTATGAGCTGACAAATCATCCAATTGGTCAACCATTCGATTAGAATTATCAACAATTACGTAATAAGTCATTCTGTGCTTACAAATCACTGAATAGGTCAACCTTTCGGTGAGAATCAATTACAATCACGTAACAAGCGATACTAAGCTTACAAATTACCAAATCACGTAACAAGCCATTTTGAGCTTATAAATCACTGAATCGGTCAACCGTTCGATGAGAATCAATTACAATCACGTAACAAGCCATTCTGAGCTTAAAAATCACTGAATCAGTGCATTATAATTAATATCTTTATTAATTATAATGTGCAACCTAGTTTTTTTAGACTTTAGGGTTTTGTTCACCTTTATAGGTTGAACTTTGTAAATCTTTTTTCATTAACTTGGAGCATAATTTTGCTCTCACATTTTGAGTAACTTTTGAGTTTTGCCTTCTCTCCTCTAATAGGTTATTTGCATGCAGGAATTCTTGGCCTTCTGTGGATTTGAATCTCTGAAATCCTACATAAATAACAATCACGTAACAAGTCATTCTGAGCTTACAAATCACTGAATCAGTCAAGCATTTGATAAGAATCAGCTACAATCACGTAACATGTCATTCTGAGCTTACAAATCATCTAATCAATCAACCGTTCATTGAGAATAAGCTACAATCAGGTAACAAATGATTGTGAGCTTATAAATCATTGAAACGGTCAACCGTTCGATTAGATTCACCTAAAATCATGTAACAAGCCATTATAAGCTTACAAATCACTGAATCAATCAACCGTTCGATGATAATTAGCTACAATCATGTAACAAGACAATTTGAGTTTATAAATCACCGAATCGGTCAACCGATCGATGAGAATTAGTTACAATCACATAACAAGCCATTTTGAGATTACAAATCACTGAATCAGTCAACCGTTCAATGAGAATCAGCTACAATCATGTAACAAGTCAGTCTGACCTTACAAATCACTGAATCAGTCACCAGTTCGATTAGAATCATTTACAATCATGTAACAAAGCATTCTAAGCTTACAAATCACCAATTGGTCAACCGTTCGATGAGAATCAATTATAATCATGTAACAAGTCATTTTGAGCTTACAAATGACCAAATCGGTCAACCTTTCGATGAGAATCAATTACAATCCTGTAACAAGCCATTCTGAACGTACAAATCATGAAATCGGTCAACTGTTTGATGAGAATTAATTACAATCACATAACAAGCCATTTTGACGTTAAAAATCACCAAATCGATCAACTGTTCGATGAGAATGAGCTACAATTATTGAATTGGTCAACCGTTGGATGAGAATGAACTACAATCACGTAATAAGCCATTATGTGCTTGCAAATCACCGAATAGGTCAACGTTTTGGTGAGAATCAATTACAATCACGTAACAAGCCATTCTGAGCTTACAAATTACCAAATTGGTGAACCCTTCGATGTAAATTAGCTATAATCACATAACAAGCCATTTTGAGCTTATAAATCACTGAATCGGTCAACCAACGATGACAATCAATTACAATCACGTAACAATCCATTTTGAGCTTACAAATCACTGAATTGGTCAACCGTTCGATGAGAATCAATAACAATAATGTAACAAGCCATTCTGAGCTTACAAATCACTAAATCGGTCAATCATTCAATGAGAATCAATTACAATAATGTAATAGGCCATTCTGAGCTTACAAATCATCGAGTCAGTCAACTGTTCGATGAGAATTATCTATAATCATGTCACAAGCAATTTAAAGCTTACAAATCATTGAATCAGTTGATCGTTCGATCAGAATAATCTACAACCAGGTAACAAACCATTCTGAGCTTAGAAATTATCGAATTGGTCAAGCACTCAATGAGAATCAGCTACAATCACGTAACAAGCCATTCTTAGCTTACAAATCAATGAATCAGTCAACTGTTTGATGAGAATCAGCTACAATCATGTAACAAACCATTATGAGCTTACAAATTACCAAATCGGTCAACCCTTCGATGAGAATCAGGTACAATCATATAACAAGCCTTTGTAAGCTTATAAATCATTGAATCGATCAACCATTCGATCAAAATTAATTACAATCATGTAACAAGCCATTTTGAGCTTACAAATCACTAAATCGGTCAACCGTTTGTTGAAAATTAGCTAAAATCAGGTAACAAGCCATTCTAAGCTTACAAATCATAGAATTGGGCAACCATTCAATGAGAATTTATTACAAGCACATAACAAGCTAGTCTGAGCTTAGAAATCTTCAAATTGGTCAACTGTTCGATAAGAATTGATTACAACCACGTAACAAGCCATTCTGATCTTACAAATCACTGAATTGATCAACAGTTTGATGACAATCAGCTGCAATCAGGTAACAACCTATTAAGAGCTTACAAATAATTGAATCAGTCAAACCTTCAATGAGAATCAGCTACAATCATGTAACAAGCCATTCTGAGCTTATTAATCACTGAATCGGTCAACCGCTCAATGAGAATCAGCTACAATCACATAACAAGCCATTCTGAGCATACAAATCACTAAATCAGTCAACCATTCGATGAGAATCCACTACAATCATGTAAGTAGCTAGTCTGACCTTACAAATCACTGAATTGGTCACTAGTTCGATGACAATGAATTACAATCACATAACAAGCCATTCTGAGTTTACAAATCACCAAATTGGTCAACCGTTCGATGAGAATCAGCTACAATCACGTAACAAATCATTACGAGTTTATAAATCACCTAATAGGTCAACCGTTTAGTGAGAATAAATTACAATCATGTAACAAGCCATTCTGAGCTTATAAATCACCGAATCCATCAACCGCTCGATGAGAATTAGCTGCAATCTCATAATAGGCAATTCTGAGGTTACAAATCACTGAATCAGTCAATCGTTCAATGAGAATCAGATACAATCATGTAACAAGTCAGTCTGACCTTACAAATCACTGAATCAGTCACCAGTTCGATTAGAATCATTTACAATCATGTAACAAGCCAATCTAAGCTTACAAATCACCAATTGGTCAATCGTTCGATGAGAATCAATTATAATCACGTAACAAGCCATTTTAAGCTTACAAATGACCAAATCGGTCAACCGTTCGATGAGAATCAATTACAATCCTGTAACAAGCCATTCTGAACATACAAATTATGAAATCGGTCAACTGTTTGATGAGAATTAATTACAATCACATAACAAGCCATTTTGAGCTTAAAAATCACCAAATCGATCAACTGTTTGATGAGAATCAACTACAATAACGCAACAAGTGATTCTAAGCTTACAAATTACTAAATCGGCCAACCGTCTGATAAGAATCAACTACAATCATGTAACAAGCCATTATGTCCTGACAAATCATTGAATCGGTCAACCGCTCGATAAGAATCAATTACAAGTACGTAACAAGCCATTCTGAGCAAACAAATCACCAAATTGGTCAACCATTCGATGAGAATCAACAACAATCACCTAATAAGCCATTATGTGCTTACAAATCACTGAATAGGTCAACTTTTTGGTGAGAATCAATTACAATCACGTAACAAGCCATTCTGAGCTTACAAATCACCAAATGGATTAACCGTTTGATGAGAATCAATTACAATCATGTAACAAACCATTTTGAGCTTACGAATTAGTCAACCACTCGATGAGAATCAACTACAATCATGTAACAAGCCATTCACAACTTACAAATCACCGAATTGGTCAACTGTTCGATGAGAATCAGCTACAATCATGTAAGAAGCCATTCTAAGCTTACAAATCACCGAATCAGTCAACCATTCGATGAGAATCAATTACAATCATGTGACAAGCCATTCTTAGCTTACAAATCATCGTATCGGTCAACCATTCGATGAGAGTCAGTTACAATCATGTAACAAGCTATTCTGAGCTTACAAATCACCGAATCAGTCAACCGTTCGATGAGAATAAACTTCTATGATATAACAAGTCATTTTGAGTTTACAAATCACCGAATCGGACAACCATTCGATGAGAATCAATTACAATCACCTAACAAGCCATTCTGAGCTTACAAATCACTAAACCGGTCAACCGTTCTAAGAAAATAAATTGTTAGAGTAATTATATTTTACACTTATTAATTAAATCACTTCGGTTTAATTAATTAAGTTATTTATTACTCTATTTTCTTGAGCTATCTCTTAGGTGCATTATAATTAACATCTTTATTAATTATAATGTCCAACCTAGTTTTTTTAGACTTGAGGGTTTTGTTCACCTTTATAAGTTGAACCTTGTAAGTCTTTTTTCATTAACTTGGATCATAATTTTGCTCTCACATTTTGAGTAACTTCAAAGTTTTGCCTTTTGCTTCTTTTTGCTTCTCTCCTCTGATAGGTTATTTGCATGTAGGTATTCTTGGTGTTCTGTGGATTTGTATCTCTCAAACCCTACATAAATAACAATCACATAACAAGTCATTTTGAGCTTACAAATCACTGAATCAGTCAACCATTCGATGAGAATCAATTACAATTACGTAACAAGCCATTTTGAGCTTACAAATCATCAAATAAGTCAACCATTTGATAAGAATAAGCTACAATCCATTGTAATCTTAAAAATATCTAATCGATCATCCGTTCAATGAGAATAAATTACAATTATGTACCAAGCCATTCTGAGCTTACAAATCACCGAATCAGTCAACTATTTGATAAGAATCATCTACAATCATGTAACAAGCCGTTTTGAGCTTACAAATCATCCAATCGGTCTGCCGTTCGATGAGAATAAGCTACAATCACGTAAAAACTGATTGTGAGCTTATAAATCACCTAATCGGTCAACCGTTCGATGAGAATCACCTAAAATCATGTAACAAGCCATTTTAAACTTACAAATCATTGAATCGGTCAATCGTTCGATGAGAATAAGCTACAATCACGTAATAAGCTATTTTGAGCTTACAAATCATCGACTTGGTCAACTGTTCGATGAGAATCAACTACAATCATGTAACAAGCCATTTTGAGCTTACAAATTATCGAATAGGTCAACCGTTCGGTGAGAATCAATTAAAATCACGTAACAAGCCATTCTGAGCTTACAAATCACTGAATCGGTCAACCATTCGATGAGAATCAGGTACAATCACGTAACAACTCATTTTAAGCTTACAAATCACCGAATCGGTCAACCGTTCAATGAGAATTAATTAAAATCACATAACAAGCTAGTCTGAGATTACAAATCACCGAATCGGTCAACCGTTCAATGAGAATTGATTACAACCATGTAACAAGCCATTCTTATCTTACAAATTATTGAATTGGTCAATCGTTCGATGAGAATCAACTACAATCAGGTAACAACACATTCAAAGCTTACAAATCACAGAATTGGTCAACCATTCGATGAGAATCAACTACAATCATGTAACAAGCCATTCTGAGGTTATAGATCACCAAATCGATCAACCGTTCGATGAGAATCAATCACAATCACATAACAAGCCATTCTGAGCTTACAAATTACCGAATCGGTCAACCGTTCAATGAGAATCAATTATAATCACGTAACAAAACATTTTGAGCTTACAAATGACCAAATCAGTCAACCGTTTGATGAGAATCAATTAAAATCTTATAACAAGCCATTCTGAGCTTACAAATCACCGAATCGGTCAACCATTCGATTAGAATCAGCTACAATAATGTAACAAGTCATTCTGAGCTGACAAATCACTGAATCGGTCAACCGTTCGATGAGAATCAACTACAATCACGTAACAAGCCATCATACACTTATAAATTACCGAATCGGTGAACTGTTCGATGAGAATCAATTACAATTACTTAACAAGCCATTCTAAGATGACAAATCACCGAATCGGTCAACCATTCGATGAGAATCAGCAACAATCATGTAATAAGCTATTATGTGGTTACAAATTACCGAATAGGTCAACCTTTCGGTGAGAATCAATTACAATCATGTAACAAGTCATTTTGAGCTTACAAATGACCAAATCATGTAACAAGCCATTCTGAGCTTATAAATCACTGAATCGGTCAACCGTTCGATGAGAATCAATTACAATCAGGTAATAATCCATTATGAGCTTACAAATCACCGAATCGGTCAACCATTCAGTGAGAATCAATAACAAGAATGTAATAAGCCATTCTGAACTTACAAATCACTATATCAGTCAACCATTCGATGAGAGTCAGCTACAATCACGTAACAAGCCATTCTGATCTTACAAATCACCGAATCAATCAACCGTTTGATGAGAATCAACTTCTATCACATAACAAGCCATTCTAAGTTTACAAATCACCGAATCGTTCAACCGTTTGATGAGAATCAATTACAATTACGTAACAAGCCATTCTGAGCTTACAAATCACTAACCGATCAATCGTTCTAAGAGAATAAAATGTTAGAGTAATTATATTTTACACTTATTAATTAAATCACTTCGGTTTAATTAATTAATTTATTTATTACTTTGTTTTCCTAAGCTATCTCTTAGGTGTATTATAATTAATATCTTTATTAATTACAATGTGCAACCTAATTTTTTTAGACTTTAGAGTTTTGTTCACCTTTATAGGTTGAACCTTGTAAATCTTTTTTCATTAACTTGGATCATAATTTTGCTCTCACATTTTAAGTTCTGAGTTTTGCCTTTTGCTTCATTCTGCTTCTCTCCTCTAACCGTTCGATGAGAATCAATTACAATCACGTAACAAGCCATTCTGAGCTTACAAATCACTGAATTCATGAACTGTTTGATTAGAATCAGCTATAATCACGTAACAAGCCATTTTGAGCTTACAAATCATCGAATAGGTCAACCGTAACAAGCCATTCAGAGCCGACAAATCACTGAATTCATGAACCGTTTGATTAAAATCAATTATGATCACGTAACAAGCCATTCTGAGCTTACAAATCAGTGAATCGGTCAACCATTCGATGAGAATCAGCTACAATCACGTAACAAGCCATTCTGAGCTTACAAATCACCAAATCAGTTAACAGTTTGATGAGAATCAATTACAATCATGTAACAAGTCATTCTGAGCTTACAAATCACTGAACCAGTCAACCGTTCTAAGAAAATAAATTGTTAAAGTAATTATATTTTACACTTATTAATTAAATCACTTCGGTTTAATTAATTAAGTTATTTATTACTCTATTTTCTTAAGCTATCTCTTAGGTGCATTATAATTAACATCTTTATTAATTATAATGTCCAACCTAGTTTTTTTAGACTTGAGGGTTTTGATCACCTTTATAAGTTGAACCTTGTAAGTCTTTTTTCATTAACTTGGATCATAATTTTCCTCTCACATTTTGAGTTACTTCTAAGTTTTGCCTTTTGCTTCTTTCTGCTACAATCATGTAATTAGCCAGTCTGACCTTACAAATCACTAAATCGGTCACCAGTTTGACAATTACGTAATAAGTCATTCTGAGCTTACAAATCATTAAATTGGTCAACCGTTTGATGAGAATTAATTACAATCACATAACAAGCCAATCTGAGCTTACAAATCACCGAATCAGTCAACTATTCAATGAGAATTGATTACAACCATGTAACAAGCCATTCTGATCTTACAAATCACCGAATTGGTCAACAGTTCGATGACAATCAGCTACAATCAAGTAGCAACCCATTCAGAGCTTACAAATCACCAAATCGGTCAACCATTCGATGAGAATCAACTACAATCATGTAACAAGCATTCTGAAGTTATAAATCACCAAATCGGTCAACCGTTCAATTAGAATCAATTACAATCATGTAGCAAGCCATTCTTAGCTTACAAATCACCAAATCGGTCAACTATTCGATGAGAATCAGCTACAATCATGTAACAAGTCATTCTAAGCTTACAAATCACTGAATCGATCAACCATTCGATGAGAATCAATTACAATCATGTAACAAGCCATTCTTAGCTTACAAATCACCATATCTGTCAACCATTCAATGAGAGTCAGCTACAATCACGTAACAAGCCATTATGAGCTTACACATCACTGAATCAATCAACCGTTCAATGACAATCAACTTTTATCACACAACAAGTCATTCTAAGACTACAAATCAATGAATTGGTCAACCGTTCGATGAGAATCAATTACAATCATGTAACAAGCCATTGTTAGCTTAAACATCATTGAACCGATCAACCGTTCTAAGAGAATAAATTGTTAGAGTAATTATATTTTACACTTATTAATTAAATCACTTCAGTTTAATTAATTAAGTTATTTATTACTCTATTTTTTTAAGCTATCTTAGGCGTATTATGATTAATATCTTTATTAATTATAATGTGCAACCTAGTTTTTTTAGACTTTAGGGTTTTGTTCACCTTTATAGGTTGAACCTTGTAAATCTTTTTTCATTAACTTGGATCATAATTCTGCTCTCACATTTTGAGTAAGTTCTGAGTTTTGCCTTTTGCTTCTTTTTGGTTCTCTCCTCTAACAGGTTATTTGCATGCAGGTATTCTTGGCGTTTTGTGAATTTGTATCTCTCAAATCCTACATAAATAACAATCACGTAACAAATGATTGTGAGCTTATAAATCATCGAATTGGGCAACCGTTCGATGAGAATGACCTACAATCACGTAACAAACCATTATAAATATTATCACGTCTCTATATAATAGAGTATAGAATATTATGACGTCTCTATATAATAGAGTATAGAATATTATCACTTCTACAATATAATAGAGTATAGAATATATATATATATATATATATATATATATATATATATATATATATATATATATATATATATATATATATATATATATATATATATATATATATATATATATATATATATATTCAGTCTACCATATTTTGTAATAATATCAACATGTTAGATTCATATTCAAACTCTTGAATGAATTATATTCAATGTGAATATCCACATAGTTCGTTAGATTCATATTACAACTATTGAATGAATTATGTTCAATTTATATTTGTAATCATGTAATCATAGACCCCAATACTCCATAGACGGTTTGAACAGTCTAATAACAATAATTTTTCTGTTATATGCCATTACATAATGCTATGTAATGGCATATAACAGAAAGTTTCAATCTGACGAGGTTAGAGGACTAGAAAAGGACTCATGCTAACTAATGGAAGGCCTTTTTTATGGGCCCAATAGCTATCTAATTATAGAATGGAAGGCTATATTAAGCATGAAAATTTTCAACATATTGAATTTTTCCATTGTTTATATGGTACTGAATATTGCATGACTGGTTTTGGTGATTCATAACCATATTTGTTAGATACAAATCGAACATCTACCAAAAAAATAAAAAGTGTCATTTAATTTAAAATAATATGAAACAAGGAAAATATTTCTAATAATATAAAACAATGAAAATTTATTTATGTTTTTCTATTTTTACCTTAATTTCCTAGCTTACAAATCACTAAATCCGTCAACCATTCGATGAGAATCAGCTACAATCATGTAACAAGTCATTCTGAGCTTATAAATCACCGAATCGATCAACCGTCCAATGAGAATCAGCTATAATCACATAACAAGCCATTCTAAGCTTAAAATCACTGAATCAGTCAACCGTTCGATGAGAATCAGCTACAATCATGTAACAACCCAGTCTGAGCTTACAAATCACTGAATCTGTCACCAGTTTGATGAGAATCAATTACAATCACGTAACAAGCCATTCTGAGCTTACAAATCACCGAATTGATCAACTGTTTGATGAGAATCAGCTACAATCACGTAACAAGCCATTCTGAGCTTACAAATCACCGAATAGGTCAACCATTCGGTGAGAATCAATTACAATCACGTAACAAGCCATTCTGAGTTCACAAATCACTGAATCGGTCAACCATTCGATGATAATCAGCTACAATCACATAACAAGCCATTCTGAGCTTACAAATCACCAAATCGGTCAACCATTCGATGAGAATTAATTACAACCACATAACAAGCCAGTCTGAGCTTAAAAATCACCGAATCGGTCAACTGTTCAATGAGAATTGATTACAACCACGCAACAAGCCATTCTGATCTTACAAATCATCAAATTAGTCAATCGTTCGATGAGAATCAGCTACAATCAGGTAACAACCCATTCAGAGCTTACAAATCACCAAATCGGTCAACCATTCGATGAGAATCAACTACAATCATATAACAAGCCATTTTGAGCTTACAAATGACCAAATCGGTCAACTATTCGATGAGAATCAATTACAATCCTGTGACAAGCCATTTCTGAACATACAATCACCAAATTGGTCAACCGTTTGATGAGAATTAATTACAATCACATAACAAGCCATTCTGAGCTTACAAATCACCGAATCGATCAACCGTTCAATGAGAATCAGCTACAATAACGTAACAAGCCATTCTGAGCCTAAAAATCATCGAATCGGTCAACCGTTTGATAAGAATCAACTACAGTCATGTAACAAGCTATTTTGTGCATACAAATCACTGAATCGGTCAATCATTCGATGAGAATGAATTAAAAGTACGTAACAAGCCATTCTGAGGTGACAAATCACCGAATCGGATAACCATTCACTAAAAATCAGCAGCAATCACGTAATAAACCATTGTGAGCTTAAAAATTACCAAATAGGTCAACCCTTCGATGAGAATCAGCTACATAACAAGCCATTCTGAGCTTATAAATAACTAAATCAGTCAACCAACGATGACAATCAATTACAATCATGTAACAATCCATTCTGAGCATACAAATAATTGAATCGGTCAACCGTTCGATGAGAATCAATAATAATAACATAACAAGCCATTCTGAGCTTACAAATCACTGAATCGGTCAATCATTCGATGAGAATCAGTTACAATCATGAAATAAGCCATTCTGAGCTTACAAATCAGCAGTCAGTCAACTGTTTGATGATAATTATCTATAATCATGTAACAAGCGATTCTGAGCTTACAAATCCCTGAATCGATCGATCGTTTGATGAAAATCAGGTACAATCATGTAACAAGACATTATGAGCTTACAAATTACCGAATCGGTCAACCACTCGATGAGAATCAGCTACAATCACGTAACAAGCCATTCTTAGCTTACAAATCACCGAATCTGTCAACTGTTCGATGAGAATCGGCTACAATCACGTAACAAGCCATTTTGAGCTTACAAATCACCGAATCGGTAAACCATTCAGTGAAAATTGATTACAATAGCGTAACAAGCCATTTTGATCTTATAAATCACTGAATTGGTCAACCGTTCGATGAGAATCAGCTACCATCAGGTAACAACCCATTCAAAGCTTAGAAATTACTGAATCAATCAACCATTTGATGAGAATCAAATACAATCATGTAACAAGCCATTCTGAAGTTATAGATCACCAAATCGGTCAACCGTTTGATGAGAATCAATTACAATCACATAACAAGTCATTCTCAGCTTACAAATCACTGAATTGGGCAACCATTTGATGAGAATCAATTATAATCACGTAACAAGCCATTTTGAACTTACAAATGACCAAATCAGTCAACTGTTTGATGAGAATCAGCTACAATAATGTAACAAGCCATTCTGAGCTTACAAACCACTGACTCGGTCAACATTTCGATGAGGATCAACTACAATCACGTAACAAGCCATTCTGTGCTTACAAATCATAGAATTGGTCAACCGTTCGATGAGAATCAATTACAATTACGTAACAGGCCATTCTTGGCTGACAAATCACCGAATTAGTCAACCATTCGATGAGAATCAGCAACAATCACGTAATAAGTCATTTTGTGCTTACAAATCACATAATAGGTCAACCTTTCGGTGAGAATCAATTACAATCATGTAACAAGCCATTCTAAGCTTACAAATTACTGAATCGGTCAACGCTTTGATGAGAACAAGCTACAATCACATAACATGCCATTCGATCATTCAATGACAATCAACTACAATGACGTAACAAGCCAGTCTGAGCTTATAAATCACTGAATCAGTCAACTGTTCAATGAAAATTGATTACAACTATGTAACAAGCCATTCTGATCTTAAAAATCACTGAATTGGTCAACCATTCGATGAGAATCAGCTACAATCATGTAACAAGCCATTCTGAGCTTACAAATCATCGAATCGGTCAACCATTCGATGAGAATCAATTACAATCATGTAGCAAGCCATTCTTAGCTTACAAATCACCGTATCAGACAACCATTTGATTAGAGTCAGCTACAATCACATAACAAGCTATCCTGAGCTTACAAATCACAGAATCAATCAACCGTTCGATGAGAATCAACTTCTATCACATAACAAGCCATTATAAGTTGACAAATCACCGAATCGGATAACTGTTCGATGAGAATCAATTACAATCATGTAAAAAACCATTATGAGCTTACAAATCACTTTAGTTTAATTAATTAAGTTATTTATTACTCTGTTTTCTTAAGCTATCTCTTAGGTGCATTATAATTAATATCTTTATTAATTATAATGTGCAACCTAATTTTTTTAGAGTTTAGGGTTTTGTTCACCTTTATAGGTTGAACCTTGTAAATCTTTTTTCATTAACTTGGATCATAATTTTGGTCTCACATTTTGAGTGACTTCTGTGTTTTGCCTTTTCCTTATTTCTGCTTCTCTCCTATAACAAGTTATATTCATGCAGGTATTCTCGGCATTTTGTGGATTTGTATCTCTCAAATCCTACATAAATAACAATCACGTAACAAGGCATTCTGAGCCTATAAATCACCGAATTGGTCAATCGTTCGATGAGAATCAATTACAATTACGTAACAAGCCATTCTGAGCTGACAAATCATCGAATCGATCAACCATTCGATGAGAATCAGCAACAATCACGTAATAAATCATTTTGTGCTTACAAATCACCGAATTGATCAACAGTTTGATGAGAATCACGTACAATCACGTAACAAGCCATTCTAATCTTACAAATGATTGAATCAGTCAACCGTCCGATGAGAATCAACTACAATCATGTAACAAGCCATTCTGAACTTACAAAGCACTGAATCAGTCAACCGTTCGATCAGAATCATATACAATCATGTAACAAACCACTCTGAGCTTACAAATCATCAAATAGGTCAACCGTTCAGTGAGAATCAATTACAATCATGTAACAAGCCATTCTAAGCTTACAATTCATTCAATCGGTCAACTATTCGATGAGAATTAGCTACAATCATGTAACAAGCCATTCTAAGTTTACAAATCACCAAATTGGTCAACTGTTTGATGAGAATCAATTACGATCATGTAACAGGCCATTCTGAGCATACAAATCACTGAAGCGGTCAACTGTTATAAGAGAATAAATTGTTAGAGTAATTATATTTTACACTTATTAATTAAATTGTTGACCCTTGTAAATCTTTTTTCATTAACTTGGATCGTAATTTTGCTCTCACATTTTGAGTAACTTCTGAGTTTTGCCTTTTGCTTCTTTCTGCTTCTCTCCTATAATAGGTTATTTACATGCAGGTATTCTTGGCGTTCTGTGGATTTTTATTTCGCAAATCTTACATAAATAACAATCACGTAACAAGCCATTCTGAGCTTAAAAATCACCGAATTGGTCAACCGTTCGATGAGAATCAATTACAATTGCGTAACAAGCCATTCTGAGGTTACAAATCACCAAATCAGTTAACTATTTGATAAGAATCAGCTACAATCACGTAACAAGCCATTCTGAGCTTACAAATCATCCAATCGGTCAACCATTTGATGAGAATCAACTATAATTATGTAATAAATGATTGTGAACTTATAAATCATCGAGTCGGTCAATCACTCGATGAGAATCAGCTACAATCACATAACAAGCCATTCTCAGCTTATAAATCACTGAAGAAGTCAACCGTTCGGTGAGAATCAACTACAATCATGTAACAAGCCAGTCTGACCTTACAAATCACTGAATCGGTCACCAGTTCATTAAGAATCAATTACAATCACATAATAAGCCATTATGAGCTTACAAATCATAGAATTAGTGAACCATTCGATGAGAATTAATTACAATCACATAACAAGCTAGTTTGAGCTTACAAATCACTAAATCGGTCAACTGTTCAATGAGAATTGATTACAACCACGTAACAAGCCTTTCTAATCTTACAAATCATTGAATTGGTCAACTATTTGATGAAAATCAGCTATAATATAGTAACAACCCATTCAGAGCTTACAAATCACCAAATGAGTCAACCATTCGATCAGAATCAACTACAATCATGTAACAAGGCATTCTGAGGTTATAGATCACCAAATCGGTCAACCGTTTGATGAGAATTAATTACAATCACGTAACAAGCCCTTCTGAGCTTACAAATCACCAAATCAGTCAATCGTTCGATGAGAATCAACTACAATAATGTAACAAGCCATTCTGAGCTTACAAATCACCAAATCAGTTAACCGTTTGATGAGAATCAACTACAATCACGTAACTAGACATTTTGTGCGTACAAATCACTAAATCGGTCAACCGTTTGATGAGAATCAATTACGTAACAAGCCATTCTGAGCTGACAAATCACCAAATCGGTCAACCATTCGATGACAATCAGCAACAATCATGTAATAAGCCATTATGTGCTTACAAATCACTGAATAGGTCAACCTTTTGGTGAGAATCAATTACAATCATGTAACAAGCCATTCTAAGCTTACAAATTACCAAATCGGTCAACCCTTCGATGAGAATTGGCTACAATCACATAACAAGCCATTTTGAGCTTATAAATCACTTAACTGGTCAACCATTCGATGCGAATCAATTACAATAATGTAACAATCCATTCTGAGCTTACAAATCACTGAATCGGTCAATCCGTTCGATGAGATTCAATAACAATAATGTAACAAGCCATTATGAGCTTAAAAATCACTGAATTGGTTAATTATTCAATGAGAATCAGCTACAATCATTTAACAAGCCATTCTGAGCTTGCAAATCATCGAATCGGTCAACCATTCAATGAGAATCAATGACAATAAATTGTTAGAGTAATTATATTTTACACTTATTAACAATCACGTAACGAGCTATTCTAAGCTTACAAATTATTGAATCGGTCACCAGTTCGGTGAGAATCAATTACAATCACATAACAAGCCATTTTGAGCTTACAAATCATCGAATCGGTCAACCGTTCAATAAAAATTGATTACAACCATGTAACAATCCATTCTGATCTTACAAATCATCGAATTGGTCAACCGTTCTATGAGAATCAGCTATAATCAGGTAACAACCCATTTAGAATCACTAAATTGTTAGAGTAATTATATTTTACACTTATTAATTAAATCACTTCGGTTTAATTAATTAAGTTATTTATTATTCTATTTTATTAAGCTATCTCTTAGGTGCATTATAATTAATCTCTTTATTAATTATAATGTGCAACCTAGTTTTTTTAGACTTTATGGTTTTGTTCACCTTTATAGGTTGAACCTTGTAAATCTTTTTTCATTAACTTGGATCATAATTTTGCTCTCACATTTTGAGTAACTTCTGAGTTTTGCCTTTTGCTTCTTTTTGCTTCTCTCCTATAACAAGTTATTTGCATGTAGGTATTCTTGGTGTTCTATGGATTTGTATCTATCTAATCCTACATAAATAACAATCATGAAACAAGCCATTATGAGGTTACAAATCACCGAATCGGTCATCCGTTCGATGAGAATCAATTACAATTACATAACAAGCCATTATGAGCTTACAAATCACCGAATCAGTCGACCATTTGATAAAAATCAGCTACAATCACGTAACACGCAATTCTGAGCTTACAAATCATCCAATCGGTAAACCGTTCGATGAGAATAAGCTATAATCACATAACAAATGATTGTGTGGTTATAAATCACCGAATCAGTCAACCATTTGATAAGAATCAACTACAATCATGTAACACACCATTCTGAGCTTACAAATCATCCAATCGGTCATCCATTCGATGACAATAAGCTACAATCACGTAACAAGTCATTCTAAGCTTACAAATCACTAAATCAGTCATCAGTTTGATGAAAATCAGCTACAATCATGTAACAAGACATTCTGAGCTTATAAATCACCAAATCAGTCAACCACTTCATGAGAATCAGCTACAATCAAATAACAAGCCATTCTGAGCTTACAAATCACTAAATCAGTCAACCATTCGATGAGAATTAGCTAAAATCATGTAACAAGCCAGTCTGACCTTACAAATCACTGAATCGGTCACCAGTTAGAAGACAATCAATTACAATCACATAACAAGCCATTCTGAGCTTACAAATCACCGAATTGGTCAATTGTTAAATAAGAATTAGCTACAATCATATAACAAGCCATTTTGAGCTTAAAAATCATCGAATAGGTCAACCGTTCGGTGAGAATCAATTACAATCATGTAACAAGACATTCTGAGCTGACAAATCATTGAATCAGTCAACCATTTGATGAGAATCAGCTACAATCACGTAACAAACTATTTTGAGCTTACAAATCACCGAATCGGTCAACCGTTTGATGAGAATCAATTACAATCATGTAACAAGCCATTCTCAGCTTACAAATCACCAAATCAGTCAACCGTTCGATGAAAATACATTACAATCACGTAACAAGCTAGTCTGAGCTTAGAAATCATTGAATTGGTCAACTGTTCAATGAGAATAATTTATAATCATGTAACAAGCCATTCTGAGCTTACAAATCACCGAATCGGTCAACTGTTTGTTGAGAATCAGCTACAATCATGTAACAACCTATTTAGAGTTTACAAATCATAGAATTGGTCAACCATTCGATGAGAATCAACAATAATCACGTAACAAGCCATTCTGAGGTTATAGATCACCAAATTGGTCAACCGTTCGATGAGAATCAATTACAATCACATAAGAAGCTATTCTGAGCTTACAAATCACCGAATCAGTCAATCATTCGATGAGAATCAATTATAATCATGTAACAAGCTATTTTGAGCTTACAAATGATCAAATCGATCAACCGTTCGATGAGAATCAACTGTAATTATGTAACAAGTCATTCTGCACTTACAACTCACTGAATCGGTCAACCATTCGATGAGAATCAATTACAATTACGTAACAAGCCATTCTGAGCTGACAAATCATCAAATCGGTCAACCATTCGATGAGAATCAGCAACAATCACGTAATCAGCCATTCTGTGCTTACAAACCACCGAATAGGTCAACCTTTCGATTAGAATCAATTACAATCACATAACAAGCTATTCTGAGCTTACAAATTACCAAATCGGTCAACCCTTCGATGAGAATCAGCTACAATGACATAACAAGCCATTCTGAGCTTATAAATCACATAATCGGTCAACCGTTCCATGAGAATCAATTACAATCACGTAACAATCCATTTTGAGCTTACAAATCACTTAATCGGTCAACTGTTCGATAAGAATCAATAACAATAATGTAACAAGCCATTCTGAGCTTACAAATCATTGAATCAGTCAATCTTTGGTTGAGAATCAATTACAATCATGTAATAAGTCATTCTGAGCTTACAAATCACCGATTCGATCAACTGTTCAATGAGAATTATCTATAATCATGTAACAAGTGATTCTAAGCTTACAAATCACTGAATCAGTCGACTGTTCTAAGAGAATAAATTGTTAGAGCAATTATATTTTACACTTATTAATTAAATCACTTTAGTTTAATTAATTAAGTTATTTATTACCCTATTTTCTTAAGCTATCTCTTAGGTGCATTATAATTAATATCTTTATTAATTATAATGTGCAACCTAGTTTTTTTTATACTTTAGGGTTTTGTTCACCTTTATATGTTGAACCTTGTAAATCTTTTTTCATTAACTTGGATCATAATTTTGCTCTCAAATTTTGAGTAACTTTTTAGTTTTGCATTTTGTTTCTTTCTGCTTCTCTCCTGCAACAACTTATTTGCATGCAGGTATTCTTGGCGTTTTGTGGATTTGTAGCTCTCAAATCCTACATAAATAACAATCATGAAACAAGCCATTATGAGCTTACAAATCACCGAATCGGTCAACCATTCGATGAGAATCAATTATAATTATTTAACAAGCTATTCTGTGTTTACAAATCACCAAATCCGTCAATCGTTCAATGAGAATCAGCTACAATAATGTAACAAGCCATTTTGAGCTTACAAATCATCGAATCAGTCAACCGTTCAATGAGAATCAGCTCCAATTACATAACAAGCCATTCTGAGCTTACAAATCATTGAATAATTCAATCATTCGATGAGAATCAGCTACAATCACGTAACAACCGAGTCTGACCTTAGAAATCATTGAATCGGTCACTAGTTTGATGAAAATCAATTACAATCATGTAACAAGCCATTCTGAGCTTACAAATCATCAAATTGGTCAACCGTTCGATGAGAATCAGCTACAATCACGTAACAAGACATTTTGAGCTGACAAATCATCGAATAGGTCACCCATTTGGTGAGAATCAATTACAATCATGTAACAAGCCATTCTAAGCTTACAAATCACTGAATCGGTCAACCATTTGATGAGAATCAGCTACAATCAGGTAACAAGCCATTCAGAGCTTACAAATCACCGAATCGGTCAACCGTTTGTTGAGAATCAGCTAAAATCATGTAACAAGCCATTTTGAGCTTACAAGTCACTGAATCGGTCAACTGTTCAATGACAATTGATTACAACTACGTAACAAGCTTTTCTGATCTTACAAATCACCAAATTGGTCAACCATTCGATGAGAATTAGCTACTATCAGGTAACAACCCATTCAAAGCTTACAAATCATCGAATCGGTCAACCATTCGATGAGAATCAACTACAATCACGTAATCAACCATTCTGAGGTTATTGATCATGAAATTGGTCAACCGTTCGATGAGAATTAGTTACAATCACATAACAAGCCATTCTGACCTTACAAATCATGGAATCAGACAACTGTTCGATGAGAATCAATTATAATCACATAACAAGCTATTTTGAGCTTACAAATGACCAAATCGGTCAATCGTTCAATAAGAATCAATTACAATCGTATAACAAGTCATTCTGAGCTTACAAATCACCAAATCGGTCAACCATTTCATGAGAATTAATTACAATCACCTAACAAGCTATTCTAAGGTTACAAATCACTGAATCGGTCAACTGTTTGATGAGAATCAGCTACAATAACGTAACAAGTCATTCTCAATTTACAAATCACCAAATTGTTGAACCGTTTAATGAGAATCAGTTATAATCATGTAGCAAGCCATTTTGAGCTTACAAATGACCAAATCGATCAACCGTTCGATGAGAATCAACTACAATTACGTAACAAGCCATTTTGCGCTTACAAATCACTAAATCGGTCAACCATTCGATGAGAATCAATTATAATTACGTAACAAGCTATTCTGAGTTGACAAATCATCGAATCGGTCAACCATTCGATGAGAATCAGCAACAATCACGTAATAAGCCATTCTTTGCTTACAAATCACCGAATAGGTCAACCTTTCGGTGAGAATCAATTACAATCACATAATAAACCATTCTGAACTTACAAATTACCAAATTGGTCAACCCTTCAATGAGAATCAACTACAATCACATAACAAGCTATTTTGAGTTAAAAAATATCACTGAATCGGTCAACCATTCAATGAGAATCAATTACAATCACGTAACAATCCATTCTAAGCTTACAAATCACTGAATCAGTCAACCGTTCCATGAGAATCAATAACAATAACGTAACAAGCCATTCTCAACTTACAAATCACTGAATCAGTCAATCATTCGATTAGAATCAATTACAATCATGTAATAAGCCATTTTGAGCTTACAAATCACCGAGTCGGTCAACTATTCGATGAGAATTATCTATAATCATGTAATAAGTGATTCTGAACTTACAAATCATTGAATCAATTGATGATTCGATGAGAATCAGCTACAATCACGTAACAATCCATTCTGAGCTTACAAATCACCGAATAGGTCAACCGTTCGGTGAGAATGAATTACAATCAAGTAACAAGCCATTTTGAGCTTACAAATCATTGAATCAGTGAACCATTCGATGAGAATCAGCTACAATCACGTAACAAGTCATTCTGAGCTTACAAATCACCGAATCGGTCAATTGTTCGAAGAGAATTATCTATAATCATGTAACAAGTGATTTTGAGCTTACAAGTCACTGAATCAATCGATCGTTCGATGAGAATCAACTACAATCATGTATCAAGTCATTTTGAGCTTACAAATTACTGAATCGATCAACCACTTGCTACAATCATGTAATATGCTATTATGAGCTTACAAATCACCGTATAAGTCAACTGTTCAGTGAAAATCAACTACAATCAAGTAACAAGCTATTCTAAGCTTATAAATCACTGAATCGATCAACCATTCCATGAGAATCAGCTACAATCACGTAACAAGCCATTCTGAGCTTACAAATCATAGAATTGGTCAACCATTCGCTGAGAATTAATTACAATAACATAACAAGCTAGTCTAAGCTTACAAATCACTGAATCGGTCAAGCGTTCGATGAGAATACATTACAATCACGTAACAAGCCATTATGCTCTTACAAATCATAGAATTAGTCAACCGTTCGATGAGAATAATCTACAATCACGTAATAAGAAATTTTGAACTTACAAATCACTGAATCAGTCAATCGTTTGTTGAGAATCAGCTAAAATCATGTAACACGCAATTCTGAGCTTAAAAATCATAGAATCGGTCAACCATTCGATGAGAATTAATTACAATCACGTAACAAGCCATTCTGAATTTACAAATCACCAAATTGGTCAAACGTTCAATGAGAATTGATTACAACCATGTAACAAGCCATTCTGATCTTACAAATCACCGAATTGGTCAACCCTTCGATGAGAATCAGCTAGAATCAGGTAACAACCCATTCAGAGCTTACAAATCACCGAATCGGTCAACAATTCGATGAGAATCAACTACAATCGCGTAACAAGCCATTCTGAGGTGATAGATCACCAAATCGGTTAACCGTTCGATGAGAATCAATTATAATCACGTAACAAGCCATTTTGAGCTTACAAATCATCGAGTCGGTCAACTGTTCGATGAGAATTATGTATAATCATGTAACAAGAGATTCTGAGCTTACAAATCACTAAATTAGTTGATCGTTCGATGACAATAAACTACAATCACGTAACAAGCCATTTTGAGCTTACAAATCACCAAATCAATCAACCGTTCGATGAGAATCAATTACAATCATGTAACAGGCCATTCTGAGCATACAAATCACTGAACCGGTCAACTGTTATCAGAGAATAACTTGGATCATAATTTTGCTCTCACATTTTGAGTAACTTCTGAGTTTTGCCTTTTGCTTCTTTCTGCTTCTGTCTTGTAATAGGTTATTTGCATGCAGGTAATCTTGGCGTTCTATGGATTTGTATCGCTCAAATCCTACATAAATAACAATCACATAACAAGCCATTTTGAACTTACAAATCACCGAATCAGTCAACCGTTCGATGAGAATCAATTACAATTACGTAACAAGCCATTCTAAGGTTACAAATCACCAAATTGGTCAACCATTCTATGAGAATCAATAACAATAATGTAACAAGCCATTCTCAGCTTACAAATCACTGAATCAGTCAATCATTCGATGAGAATCAATTACAATCATGTAATAAGTCATTCTGAGCTTATAAATCACCGAGTCAGTCAATTATTTGATGAGAATTATCTATAATCACGTAACAAGCAATTTTGAGCTTACAAGTCACTAAATCAATCGATCGTTCGATGAGAATCAGTTACAATCATGTAACAAGTTATTTTGAGCTTACAAATTATCGAATCAGTCAACCACTTGATGAGAATAAGCTACAATCACGTAATAAGCCATTATGAGCTTACAAATCACCGAATAGGTCAACTCTTCAGTGAAAATCAACTACAATTAGGTAACAAGCCATTCTGAGCTTATAAATCACTGAATCGATCAACCATTTCACGTAACGAGCCATTCTCAGCTTACAAATCATAGAATTGGTTAACTATTCATTGAGAATTAATTACAATAACATAACAAGCTAGTCTAAGCTTACAAATCACTGAATCAGTCAACTATTCAATGAGAATTGATTACAACCACGTAAATAGCCATTATGATCTTACAAATCACCGAATTGGTCAACCGTTCAATGAGAATTAGATCAGGTAACAACCCATTCAGAGCTTACAAATCACTGAATCTGTCAACCATTCGATGAGAATCAACTACAATCACGTAACAAGCCATTCTGAGGTTATAGATCACCAAATCGGTCAATCGTTCGATGATAATCAATTACAATCACATAACAAGTCATTCTAAGCTTAAAAATCATAGAATCGGTTAACCGTTCAATGAGAATTAATTATAATCACGTAACAAGTTATTTTGAGCTCACAAATGACCA
Source organism: Chamaecyparis obtusa (assembly GCA_027943335.1). Classification (NCBI taxonomy): domain Eukaryota; kingdom Viridiplantae; phylum Streptophyta; class Pinopsida; order Cupressales; family Cupressaceae; genus Chamaecyparis; species Chamaecyparis obtusa. The sequence goes on along the minus strand of BSBK01000740.1, from coordinate 7,524,587 downwards.
AATCGGTCCACCGTTCGATGAGAATCAATTACAATCCTGTAACAAGTCATTCTGAGCTTAAAAATCACCAAATCGGTCAACCGTTTTATGAGAATTAATTACAATCACGTAACAAGCCATTCTGAGCTTACAAATTATCAAATTGGTCAACCCTTTGATGGGAATCAACTACAATCACATAACAAGCCATTCTGAGCTTATAAATCATTGAATTGTTCAACCGTTCAATGAGAATCAATTACAATCACGTAACAATCCATTCTAAACTTACAAATCATGGAATCGGTCAACTGTTCGATGAGAATAAATAAAAATAACATAACAAGCCATTTTGACCTTACAAATCACTGAATCGGTATATCATTCGATGAGAATCAATTACAATCATGTAATAAGTCATTTTGAGCTTACAAATTACCGAATCGGTCAACCACTCGATGAGAATCAACTACAATCACGTAACAAGCCATTCTTAGCTTACAAATCACCAAATCGGTCAACTGTTTGATGAGAATCAACAACAATCATGTAACAAGCCATTCTGAGCTTACAAATCACCGAATCGGTTAACCATTTAATGAGAATCAATTACAATCATGTAACAAGCCATTCTTAGCTTACAAATCATTGAATTGGTCAACCATTCGATGAGAGTCAGCTACAATCCCGTAACAAGCCATTCTAAACTTACAATTCATCGAATCAATCAACCGTTCGATGACAATCAACTTCTATCACATAACAAGCCATTCTAAGCTTAAAAATAACCGAATCGGTCAACCGTTCGATGAGAATCAATTAGAATGACGTAACAAACTATTCTGAGCTTACAAATCACTGAACCAGTCAACCGTTTTAAGAGAATAAATTGTTAGAGCAATTATATTTTACACTTATTAATTAAATCACTTCCGTTTAATTAATTAATTAATTTATTACTTTATTTTCTTAAGCTATCTCTTAGGTGCATTATAATTAATATCTTTATTAATTATAATGCGCAACCTAGTTTTTTGAGACTTTAGGGTTTTGTTCACCTTTATAGGTTGATCTTTGTAAATCTTTTTTATTAACTTGGAACATAATTTTGCTGTCCCATTTTGAGTAACTTCTGAGTTTTGCCTTTTGCTTCTTTCTGCTTCTCTCCTGTAACAGGCTATTTGCATGCAAGTATTTTTGGTGTACTGCGGATTTGTATCTCTCAAATCTTACATAAATAACCTAATCACCGAATCGGTCAACCGTTTGATGAGAATCACCTACAATCACGTAACAAGCAATTCTAAGCTTACAAATCATTGAGTCGGTCAACCATTCGATGAGAATCAACTACAATCATGTAACAAGCCAGTCTGACTTTAAAAATCACTAAATCGGTCACCAGTTCAATGAGAATCAATTACAATCACGTAACAAACCATTATGAGCTTACAAATCACCAAATCGGTCAACCGTTTGTTGAAAATTAGGTAAAATCATGTAACAAGCCATTCTAAGCTTAAAATTCACAGAATCGGTCAACCATTCGATGAGAATTAATTACAATCACATAACAAGCTAGTCTGAGCTTACAAATCACCGAATCGGTCAACCATTTAATGAGAATTGATTACAACCATGAAACAAGTCATTCTAATCTTACAAATCACCGAATTGGTCAACCGTTCGATGAGAATCAATTACAATCACATAACAAGCCATTCTGAGCTTACAAATCATCGACTCAGTCAACCATTTGGTTAGAATTAATTATAATCACGTAACAAGCCATTTTGAGCTTACAAATGACCAAATCGATCAACCGTTCGATGAGAATCAATTAAAATCTTGTAACATGATTCTGAGCATAGAAATCACCAAATTGGTCAACCATTTGATGAGAATTAATTACAATCATGTAACAAGCCATTCTGAGCTTACAAATCACTGAATCAGTCAACAAGTTGATGAGAATCAGCTACAACAATGTAAGAAGCCATTCTGAGCATACAAATCACCAAATTGGTCAACCATTCGATGAGAATCCACTACAATCACGTAACAAGCTATTCTGCATTTACAAATCACCAAATCGGTCAACCGCTCGATGAGAATCAATTACAATTACATAACAAGTCATTCTGAGCTGACAAATCATCGAATCGGTCAAGCATTCGATGAGAATCAACAACAATAACGTAATAAGCCATTATTTGCTTACAAATCACCGAATAGGTCAACCTTTCGGTGAGAATCAATTACAATCACGTAAAAAGCCATTCTGAGCTTACAAATTACCAAATCGGTCAGCTCTTCGATGAGAATCAGCTACAATCACATAACAAGCCATTCTAAACTTATAAATCATTGAATCGGTCAACCGTTCGATGAGAATCAATAACAATAACGTAACAAGCTATTCCAAGCTTACAAATCACTAAGTCGATCAATCATTCGATGAGAATCAATTACAATCATGTAATAAGCCATTATGAGCTTACAAATGACCGAGTCGGTCAACTATTCGATGAGAATTATGTATAATCATGTAACAAGCGATTCTGAGCTTACAAATGACTAAATCAGTCGATCGTTCGATGAGAATCAGCTATAACCACATAACAAGCCATTCTAAGCTTACAAATCACCGAATAGGTCAACCATTTGGTGAGAATCAATTACAATCAAGTAACAAGTCATTCTGAGCTTAGAAATCACTGAATCGGTCAACCATTCCATAAGAATGATCTACAATCACGTAACCAGCCATTCTAAGCTTTGTAATATCACCGAATAGGTCAACCGTTTAATGAGAATTAATTACAATCATGTAACAAGTCATTCTGAGCTTACAAATCACTGAATTGGTCGACCGTTCGATGAGAATATATTACAATAATGTAACAAGCCATTCTGAGCTTAGAAATCATGGAATTGGTCAACCGTTCGATGAGAATAATTTACAATTACCTAACAAGCCACTCTGAGCTTATAAATCAGGGAATCGGTCAACCATTTGTTGAGAATCAACTAAAATCATATAACAAGCCATTATGAGCTTACAAATCATAGAATCGGTCAATGATTCGATGAGAATTAATTACAATCACTTAATAAGCCAGTCTGAGCACCGAATGAATCAACCACTCGATGAGTATCAGCTACAATCACGTAACAAGCCATTCTTAGCTTACAAATCAACGTATCGGTCAAATGTACGATGAGAATCAATTACAACCACTTAACAAGTCATTCTGAGCTTACAAATTACTGAACTGGTTAACCGTTCTAAGAGAATAAATTGTTAGAGTAATTATATTTTACAATTATTAAATAAATCACTTTGGTTTAATTAATTAAGTTATTTATTACTGTGTTTTCTTAAGCTATCTCTTAGGTGCATTATAATTAATATCTTTATTGATTATAATGTACAACCTAATTTTTTTTTACATTAGGGTTTTGTTCACCTTTATAGGTTGAACCTTGTAAATCTTTTTTCATTAACTTGGATCATAATTTTGCTCTCACATTTTGAGTAACTTCTAAGTTTTTCCTTTTCCTTTTTTCTGCTTCTCTTTTGTAATAGGTTATTTGCATGCAGGTATTCTTGGCATTTTGTGGATTTGTATCTCTCAAATCTTACATAAATAAAAATCACATAACAAGCCCTTCTGAGCTTACAAATCATCGAATCGGTCAACCGTTCGATCAGAATCAATTACAATTATGTAGCAAGTCCTTCTGAGCTTACAAATCACTGAATCAATCAACAATTTGATAAGAATCAGCTACAATCACGTAACTATTTTGAGCTTACAAATCATCCAATCGGTTAACTCTTCGATGAAAATCAGCTACAATAATGTAAAAAATGATTGTGACCTTATAAATTATTAAATCAGTCAACCGTTTGATGAGAATCACCTACAATCATGTAACGAGCCATTCTAAGCTTACAAATGACTGAATCGATCAACTGTTCGATGAGAATCAGCTACAATCATGTAACAAGCCATTCTGAGCTTATAAATCACTGAATCGATGAATCGTTTGATGAGAATATAATACAATAACGTAACAAGCCATTTTGAGCTTACAAATCATAGAATTGGTCAACTGTTCGATGAGAATAATCTACAATCACGTAACAAGCCATTCTGAGCTTACAAATCACTGAATCGGTCAACCGTTTGTTGAGAATCAACTAAAATCATGAAACAAGCCATTCTGAGCTTACAAGTCACATAATTGGTCAACCATTCGATGAGAATTAATTACAATCCCATAACAAGTAAATTCGAGCTTACAAATCATCGAATCGATCAACCGTTGATTAAGAATTGATTACAACCATGTAACAATCCATTTTGATCTTACAAATCCTTGAATTGGTCAAGTGTTTGATGAGAATCAGCTACAATCAGGTAACAACCCATTCAGAGCTTACAAATCACCGAATCGGTCAACCATTCGATGAGAATCAACTACAATCACGTAACAAGCCATTATGAGGTAATAGATCACTAAATCGGTCAACCGTTCGATGAGAATCAATTACAATCACATAACAAGCCATTTTGGGCTTACAAATCATTGAATCGGTCAACCATTCGATGAGAATCATTTATAATCACGTAACAAACTATTTTGAACTTACAAATGACCAAATCGGTTAACTGTTTGATGGGAATCAATTACAATCTTCTAACAAGCCATTTTGAGCTTACAAATCCCCAAATCAGTCAACCATTTGATGAGAATTAATTACAATCTCGTAACAAGTCATTATGAGCTTACAAATCACTAAATCGGTCAACTATTCGATGAGAATCAGCTACAATAACGTAACAAGCCATTCAGAGTTTACAAATCACTGAATTAGTCAACCGTTTGATGAGAATCAACTACAATCACGTAACAAGCTATTCAACACTTACAAATCACCGAATCGGTCAATCATTTGATGAGAACCAATTACAATTACATAACAAGCCATTATGAGCTGACAAATCACTGAATCGGTCAACCATTCGATGAGAATCAACAACAATCACATAATAAGCCATTTTGTGCCTACAAATCACCGAATCGGTCAACCATTCGATGAGAATCACCTACAATCACGTAACAAGCCATTCTAAGCTTAAAAATCATTGAATTAGTCAACTGTTCAATGAGAATCAGCTACAATCATGTAACAAGCCATTCTTAGCTTACAAATCACCGTATCGGTCAACCATTCGATGAGAGTTAGCTACAATCACGTAACAAGCCATTTTGAGCTTATAAATCATCGAATCAATCAACCGTTCGATGAGAATCAACTTCTAGCACATAACAAGCCATTCTAAGCTTACAAATCACCGAGTTGGTCAACCGTTCGATGAGAACCAATTACAATTACGTAACAAGCCATTCTGAGCTTACAAATCACCGAATTAGTCAATCATTTGATAAGAATCAGCTACAATCACGTAACAAGCCATTATGAGCTTACAAATCATCCAATCGGTCAACCGTTTGATGAGAATTCGCTACAATCACGTAACAAATGATTGTAAGCTTATAAATCACCGAATCGATCAACCTTTCGATGAGAATCACCTAAAATCATGTAACAAGCCATTGTAAGCTTACAAATTTCTAAGTGCAAAATGGCTTGTTACATAATTGTAGTTGCTTCTCATCGAACGGTTGATCGATTTGGTCATTTGTAAGCTCAAAATGGCTTGTTACATGATTATAATTGATTCTCATCGAACGGTTGACCGATTCAGTGATTTGTAAGCTCAGAATGGCTTCTTATGTGATTGTAATTCATTCTCATCGAACGGTTGACCAATTTGATGATCTATAACCTCAGAATGGCTTGTTATGTGATTGTTGTTGATTCTCATCGAATGGTTAACCGATTCTATGATTTGTAAGCTCTGAATGGGTTGTTGCATGATTGTAGTTGATTCTCAACAAACAATTGACTGATTTGGTGATTTGTAAGCTCAGAATGGCTTGTTACATGATTGTAGATTATTCTCATTGAACGGTTGACCAATTCCATGATTTCTAAGCTCAGACTAGCTTGTTACGTGATTGTAATGTATTCTCACCGAATGGTTGACCTATTTGGTGATTTGTAAACTCAGAATGGCTTGTTACGTGATTGTAATTGATTGTCTTCGAACTGGTGATCGATTCAGTGATTTGTAAAGTCAGACTGGCTTGTTACATGATTGTAGCTGATTCTCATCGAACGGTTGACTTATTCAGTGATTTGTAAGCTCAGAATGGCTTGTTATTTGATTGTAGCTGATTTTCATTAATCGGTTGACCGATTCAGTGATTTATAAGCTTAGAATAGCTTGTTATATGATTGCAGCTGATTCTCATCAAACCGTTGACTGATTCAGTGATTTGTAAGCTTAGAATGGCTTGTTACGTGATTGTGTTTATTCTCATCAAACGGATGACCAATTGGATGATTTATAAGCTTAGAATGGTGTGTTACTTGATTGTAGCTGATTCTTATCAAATGGTCGACTGATTCAGTGATTTGTAAGCTCAGAATGGCTTGTTACGTAATTGTAATTGATTCTCATCGAACGGATGAATGATTTGGTGATTTGTAAGCTCATAATGGATTCTTTTGTGATTGTTATTTATGTAGGATTAGATAGATATAAATCCAAAAAATGCCAAGAATACCTGCATGCAAATAACTTGTTATAGGAGAGAAGCAGAAAGAAGCAAAAGGCAAAACTCAGAAGTTACTCAAAATGTGAGAGCAAAATTATGATGCAAGTTAACGAAAAAAGATTTACAAGGTTCAACCTATAAAGGTGAACAAAACCATAAAGTTTTAAAAAATCAGGTTGCACATTATAATTAATAAAGAGATTAATTATAATGCACCTAAAAGATAGCTTAATAAAATAGAGTAATAAATAACTTAATTAATTAAACCGAAGTGATTTAATTAATAAGTGTAAAATATAAATACTCTAACAATTTAGTGATTCAGAAAGGCTTGTTAGATGATTGTAGCTGATTCTCATCGAATGATTGATCGATTTAGTGATTTGTAAGCTTAGAATGGCTCGTTACATGATTGTTAATAAGTGGAAAATATAATTACTCTAACAATTTATTCTCTTAGAACGGTTGACCGGTTCAGTGATTTGTAAGCTCACAATGGCTTGTTAGGTGATTGTAATTGACTCTCATCAAACGGTTGACCGATACAATGATTTCTAAGCTAAGAATGGCTTGCTAAATGATTCTCATTGATTCTCATTGAATGGTTGATCGCTTTGATGATTTGTTACGTGATTGTAATTGATTCTCATCGAACGGTTGACCGATTAAGTGATTTATAAGATCAAAATAGCTTTTTATGTGATTGTAGTTGATTCTCATCGAAGGGTTGACCGATTTGTTAATTTGTAATCTCAGAATGGCTTGTTACGTGATTGTAATTGATTCTCAGCGAAAGGTTGACCTGTTCGGTGATTTGTAAGCACATAATGGCTTATTACGTGATTGTTGCTGATTCTCATCGAATGGTTGACCGATTCGGTGATTTGTCAGCTCAGAATGCATTCTTACGTAATTGTAATTGATTCTCATCGAACGATTGACCGATCCAATGATTTGTAAGTGCAGAATGTCTTGTTATGTTATTGTAGTTGATTCTCATCGAGCGGTTGACTGATTCGGTGATTTGTAAGCTCAGAAGGGCTTGTTATGTGATTTTAATTAATTCTGATCAAACGGTTGACCGATTTGGTGATCTATAACCTCATTCGCCTTGTTAAATGATTGTTATTTATGTAGGATTTGAGAGATACAAATCCACAAAATGTCGAGAATACCTGGATGCAAATAACTTGTTACACAAGAGAAGCAGAAATAAGCAAAGGGCAAAACTCAGAAGTCAATCAAAATTTGAGAGCAAAATTATGATCTAAGTTAACGAAAAAAGATTTACAAGGTTCAACTTATAAAGGTGAACAAAACCCTAAACTCTAAAAAAACTAGGTTGCACATTATAATTAATAAAGATATTAATTATAATGCACCTAAGAGATAGCTTAAGAAAACAAAGTAATAAATAACTTAATTAATTAAACCGAAGTGATTTAATTATTAAGTGTAAAATATAATTACTCTAACAATTTATTCTCTTAGAACGATTGACCGGTCAGTGATTTGTAAGCTCAGAATAGTTTGTTATGTGATTGTAATTGATTCTCATCGAACGGTCGATTCGGTGATTTGTAAACTTAGAATGGTTTGTTATGTGATAGAAGTTGATTCTCATCGAACGATTGATTGATTCGGTGATTTGTAAGATCAAAATGGCTTGTTACGTGATTGTAGCTGATTCTCATCGAACGGTTGACCGATTCAGTGATTTATAAGCTCAGAATGGCTTGTTACATGATTTAGTAATTTGTAAGCTCGGAATGGCTTGTTACGTGATTGTAATTTATTTTCATCGATCGGTGATTTGTAAGCTTAGAATGGCTTGTTATGTGATAGAAGAAGTTGATTCCCATTGAACGGTTGATTGATTTGGTGATTTGTAAGCTCAGAATGGCTTGTTACGTGATTGTAGCTGACCCTCATCGAATGGTTGACCGATACGGTGATTTGTAAGCTAAGAATGACTTGTTACATGATTGTAATTGATTCTCATCGAATGGTTAACCAATTCGGTGATTTGTAAGCTTAGAATGGCTTGTTACATGATTGTAGCTAATTCTCATCAAATAGTTGACCGATTCAGTGATTTGTAAGCTAAGAATGACTTCTTACGTGATTGTAGCTGATTCTCATCGAGTGGTTGACCAATTTGGTGATTTGTAAGCTCAGAATGGCTTGTTACATGATTTTAGCTGATTCTAATCGAAAGGTTGACCGATTTGGTGATTTGTCATCTCAGAATGGCTTCTTACATAATTATAATTGATTCTAATTGAACAGTTAATCGATTCGGTGATTTATAAGCGCAGAATGGCTTGTTACGTGATTGTAGTTGTATCTCATCGAACGATTGACCGATTCGGTGATTTGTAAGCTCAGAATGACTTGTTACGTTGTTGTAGCTGATTCTCATCGAATGGTTGACTGATTCAGTGATTTGTAAGCTCAGAATGGCTTGTTACATGATTGTAATTAATTCTCATCCAACGGTTGATCGATTTGGTGATTTGTAAGCTCATAATGGCTTGTCACAAGATTGTAATTGATTCTCATCGAACAATTGACTGATTTGGTCATTTGTAAGCTCAAAATGTTTTGTTACATGATTATAATTGATTCTCATCAAACAGTTGACCGATTCAGTAATTTGTAAGCTCAGAATAGGTTGTTATGTGATTATAATTGATTCTCATCGAACGGTTGACTGATTTGGTGATCTATAACCCCAAAATGGCTTGTTACATGATTTTAGTTGATTCTCATCGAATGGTTGACCAATTCGATGATTTATAAGCTTTGAATGGGTTGTTACCTGATTATAGCTGATTCTCATCGAACGGTTGACCAATTCGATGATTTCTAAGATAAGAATGGCTTCTTACATGGTTGTAATAAATTCTCATTGAACGGTTGACCGATTCAGTGATTTGTAAGCTCAGACTGGCTTGTTATGTGATTGTAATTAATTTTCATCGAATGGTTGACCACTTCGGTGATTGGTAAGCTCCGAATGGCTTGTTACATGATTGTAGCTGATTCCCATTGAATGGTTGATCGATTCAATGATTTGTAAGCTCAGAATGGATTGTTACGTGATTGTAATCGATTCTCACCGAATGGTTGACCTATTCGATAATTTGTAAGCTCAAAATGGCTTGTTACATGATTGTAGTTGATTCTCATTGAACGGTTGACCAAGTCGATGATTTGTAAGCCCAGAACGACTTGTTACGTGATTGTAGCTAATTCTTATCAAATGGTTGACTAATTCAGTGATTTGTAAGCTCAGAATGGCTTGTTACATAATTGTAATTGATTCTCATCGAACGGTTGACCGATTGGATTATTTGTAAGCTCAGAATGACTTTTTATGTGATTGTAATTGATTCTCATCAAATGGTTGACTGATTCGGTGATCTATAACCTCAGAATGGCTTGTTACGTGATTATAGTTGATTCTCATCGAATGGTTGACCGATTTGGTGATTTGTAAGCTTAGAATGGCTTGTTACGTGATTGTTATTTATGTAGGATTTGAGAGATACAAATCTACAAAATGCCAAGAATACCTGTATGCAAATAACCTATTTCAGGAGAGAAGCAGAAAGAAGCAAAAGGCAAAACTAAGAATTACTCAAAATGCAACTAAGAGATAGCTTAAGAAAATAGAGTAATAAATAACTTAATTAATTAAATTGAAGTGATTTAATTAATAAGTGTAAAATATAATTACTCTAACAATTTATACTCTTAGAACGGTTGACCGGTTCAGTGATTTGTAAGCTCAGAATGGCTTATTACGTGATGGTAATTGATTCTCATCGAACAGTTGAACGATTTGGTGATTTGTAATCTTAGAATGGCTTGTTATGTGATAGAAGTTGATTCTCATCAAATGGTTGATTGATTCGATGATTTGTAAGCTCAGAATGGCTTGCTACATGATTGTAGTTGATTCTCATCAAACAGTTGACCGATTCAGTGATTTGTAAGCTAAGAATTGCTTGTTACGTGATTATAGATGATTCTCATCGAGTGGTTGACCGATTCGGAAATTTGTAAGCTTACAATGGCTTGATACATGATTGTAGCCGATTCTAATCAAACGATCGACTGATTCAGTGATTTGTAAACTCAAAATTGCTTGTTACAAGATTATAGATAATTCTCATCGAATAGTTGACAGACTCGGTGATTTGTAAGCTCAGAATGACTTTTTACATGATTGTAATTGATTCTCATTGTGATCGATTTGGTTATTTGTATGCTTAGAATGGCTTATTATGTGATAGAAGTTGATTTCATCATATGGTTGATTGAATCGGTGATTTGTAAGCTTTGAATGGGTTGTTAAGTGATTATAGCTGATACTCATTGAATGGTTGACCAATTCGTTGATTTGTAAGCTAAAAATAGCTTGTTACATGATTGTAATCAATTCTCATTAAACGGTTGACCAATTCAGTGATTTGTAAGTTCAGAATGGCTTGTTACATGATTGTAATATATTCTCATCAAACGGTTGATCGATTTGGTCATTTGTAAGCTCAGAATGGCTTGTTACGTGATTGTAGCTGATTCTCATCGAATGGTTGATTGATTCAGTGATTTGTAAGCTTAGAATGGCTTGTTACGTGATTGTAATTCATTCTCACTAAACAAGTGACCAATTTAGTTATTTATAACCTCAAAATGGTGTGTTATGTGAGTGTAGTTGATTCTCATCAAAGGGTTGACCGATTCGATGATTTATAAGCTCATAATCATTTGTTACGTGATTGTAGTTGATTCTCATCGAACGGTTGACTGATCGGATGATTTGTAAGCTTAGAATGGCTTGTTATGTGATTGTAGCTGATTCTTATCAAATGGTTGACTGAGTCATTGATTTGTAAGCTCAAAATGGCTTGTTACGTAATTGTAATTGAGTCGCATCGAATGGTTGATTGATTTGCTGATTTGTAAAATCAGAATGGCTTGTTACGTGATTGTAGCTGACTCTCATTGAATGGTTGACCGATACGATGATTTGTAAGCTAATAATGGCTTGTTACATGATTGTAATTGATTCTCATCAAATGGTTGACCATTTCAGTGATTTGTAAGCTCAGAATGACTTTTTACGTTATTGTTATTGATTCTCATTGAATGGCTTGTTATTTGATGATTTGTAAGCTCAGAATAGATTGTTACGTGATTGTAATTGATTCTCAATGAATGATTGACCGATTCAGTGATTTATAAGCTCAAAATAGCTTATTATGTGATTGTAGCTGATTCTCACTGAAGGGTTCACCAATTTGGTAATTTGTAAGTTCAGAATAGCTTGTTATGTGACTTAATTGATTCTCGCTGAAAGCTTGACCTATTAGGTGATTTGTAAGCACATAATGGCTTATTACGTGATTGTTGCTAAGTCCCATCGAATGGTTGACCGATTCGGTGATTTGTCAACTCAGAATGGCTTGTTAGGTAATTGTAATTGATTCTCATCGAATGGTTGACTGATTCAGTGATTTGTAAGCACAAAATGACTTATTACATGATTGTAGTTGATTCTCATCGAACGGTTGACCAATTCAGTGATTTGTAAGCTCAGAATGGCTTGTTACATTATTATAGCTGATTCTCATCGAACGGTTGACCGATTCGGTGATTTGTAGGCTCAGAATGGCTTGTTACGTGATTGTAATTAATATTCATCAAACGGTTGACCGATTTGGTGATTTGTAAGCTCAGAATAGCTTGTTACAGGATTGTAACTGATTTTTATCGAACGGTTGACCAATTTGGTCATTTGTAAGCTCAAAATAGCTTGTTACGTGATTATAATTGATTCTCATAACGGTTGATTGATTCAGTGATTTGTAAGCTCAGATGACTTTTTATGTGATTGTAATTGATTCTCATCAAATGGTTGACTGATTCGGTGATCTATAACCTCAGAATGGCTTGTTACGTGATTATAGTTGATTCTCATCAAATGGTTGACCGATTTGGTGATTTGTAAGCTTAGAATGGCTTGTTACGTGATTGTTATTTATGTAGGATTTGAGAGATACAAATCCGCAAAATGCCAAGAATACCTGTATGCAAATAACCTATTTCAGGAGAGAAGCAGAAAGAAGCAAAAGGCAAAACTAAGAATTACTCAAAATGTAGCTAAGAGATAGCTTAAGAAAATAGAGTAATAAATAACTTAATTAATTAAATTGAAGTGATTTAATTAATAAGTGTAAAATATAATTACTCTAACAATTTATTCTCTTAGAGCGGTTGACCGGTTCAGTGATTTGTAAGCTCAGAATGGCTTATTACGTGATGGTAATTGATTCTCATCGAACAGTTGATCGATTCGGTGATTTGTAATCTTAGAATGGCTTGTTATGTGATAGAAGTTGATTCTCATCAAATGGTTGATTGATTCGGTGATTTGTAAGCTCAGAATGGCTTGCTACATGATTGTAGTTGATTCTCATCAAATAGTTGACCGATTAGGTGATTTGTAAGCTAAGAATTGCTTGTTACGTGATTGTAGATGATTCTCATCGAGTGGTTGACCGATTCGATAATTTGTAAGCTCAGAATGGCTTGATACATGATTGTAGCCGATTCTCATCAAAGGATCGACTCATTCAGTGATTTGTAAGCTCAGAATTTCTTGTTACATGATTATAGATAATTCTCATCGAATAGTTGACAGACTCGATGATTTGTAAGCTCAAAATAGCTTTTTACATGATTGTAATTGATTCTCATCGTGACCGATTTGGTGATTTGTATGCTTAGAATGGCTTATTATGTGATAGAAGTTGATTCTCATCATATGGTTGATTGATTCGGTGATTTGTAAGCTTTGAATGGGTTGTTAAGTGATTATAGCTGATACTCATTGAATGGTTGACCAATTCGCTAATTTGTAAGCTAAAAATGGCTTGTTACATGATTGTAATCAATTCTCATTAAACGGTTGACCAATTCGGTGATTTGTAAGTTCAGAATGGCTTGTTACATGATTGTAATATATTCTCATCAAACGGTTGATCGATTCGGTCATTTGTAAGCTCAGAATGGCTTGTTACATGATTGTAGCTGATTCTCATCGAATGGTTGATCGATTCAGTGATTTGTAAGCTTAGAATGACTTGTTACGTGATTGTAATTCATTCTCACTAAACGAGTGACCAATTCAGTGATTTATAACTTCAGAATGGTGTGTTATGTGAGTGTAGTTGATTCTCATCAAAAGGTTGACTGATTCGATGATTTATAAGCTCACAATTGTTTGTTACATGATTGTAGCTGATTTTGATCGAATGGTTGACTGATCGGATGATTTGTAAGCTTAGAATGGTTTGTTATGTGATTGTAGCTGATTCTTATCAAATGGTTGACTGAGTCATTGATTTGTAAGTTCAAAATGGCTTGTTACGTAATTGTAATTGAGTCGCATCGAATGGTTGATTGATTTGCTAATTTGTAAGCTCAAAATGACTTGTTACATGATTGTAGCTTACTCTCATTGAATGGTTGACCGATACAATGATTTGTAAGCTAATAATGGCTTGTTACATGATTGTAATTGATTCTCATTGAATGGTTGACCATTTCAATGATTTGTAAGCTCAGAATGGATTGTTACGTGATTGTAATTGATTCTCAATGAATGATTGACCGATTCAGTGATTTATAAGCTCAAAATGGCTTGTTATGTGATTGTAGCTGATTCTCATTGAAGGGTTCACCAATTTGGTAATTTGTAAGTTCAGAATGGCTTGTTATGTGATTATAAGCTTAGAATGGCTTGTTACAATCCATTCTGAGCTTACAAATCACTGAACCGATCAATCATTCTAAAAGAATAAATTGTTAAAGTAATTATATTTTACACTTATTAATTAAATCACTTCGATTTAATTAATTAAGTTATTTATTACTTTATTTTCTTAAGCTATCTCTTACCTGCATTATAATTAATATCTTTATTATTATAATGTGCAACATAGTTTTTTTAGACTTTAGGGTTTGGTTCACCTTTATAGGTTGAACCTTGTAAATCTTTTTTCATTTACTTGGATCATAAATTTGCTCTCACATTTTGAGTAACTTTTGAGTTTTGCCTTTTGCTTCTTTCTGCTTCTCTCCTGTAACAGGTTATTTGCATGCATGTATTCTTGGCATTTTGTGGATTTGTATCACTCAAATCCTACATAAATCATAATCACGTTGCCATTCTAAGATTACAAATCACCGAATCGGTCAACCATTCTATGAGAATCAATTACAATAACGTAACAAGCCATTTCGAGGTTACAAATCACCGAATCAGTCAACCATTTGATAAGATTCATCTACAATCACGTAACAAGTCATTCTGAACTTACAAATCATCCAATCAGTCAACCGTTCGATGAGAATCAGCTACAATCACATAACAAATGATTGTGAGCTTATAAATCACTGAATCAATCAATCATTCGATGAGAATCAGCTACAATCATTGAATCAATCAACCGCTCGATGAGAATCAGCTACAATCACATAACAAGCTACTTTGAGCTTACAAATCACTGAATTAGTCAACCGTTCAATCAGAATCAGCTACAATAATGTAACAAGCCAGTCTGACCTTACAAATCACTGAATCGGTCACCAGTTTGATGAGAATCAAATACAATAATGTAACAAGCCATTATGAGCTTACAAATCACCAAATTGGTCAACCGTTCAATGAGAATCATGTACAATCATGTAACAAGCCATCCTTAGCTTACAAATCACCGAATAGGTCATCCGTTTGGTGAGAATTAATTACAATCACGTAACAAGCCATTCTGAGCTTACAAATCATGGAATTGGTCAACTATTTGATGAGAATAATCTACAATCATGTAACAAGTCATTATGTGCTTACAAATCACTAAATTGGTCAACCGTTTATTGAGAATCAGCTAAAATCATGTAACAAGCCATTCTAATCTTACAAATCACTGAATCGGTCAATAGTTTGATGAGAATCAGCTACAATCAAGTAACAACCCATTCAGAGATTACAAATCACCAAATTGGTCAACTATTTGATGAGAATCAACTACAATTATGTAACAAGCCATTTTGAGGTTATAGATCACTAAATCGGTCAATCGTTTGATGAGAATCAATTACAATCAAATAACAAGCCATCCTGAGCTTACAAATCACCGAATCGGTCAAGTGTTCGATGAGAATCAATTATAATCATGTAACAAGCCATTTTGAGCTTACAAATGACCAACTCAGTCAACCGTTCGATGAGAATCAATTACAGTCCTGTAACAAACCATTATGAGCCTATAAATCACCAAATCGATCAACCGTTTGATGAGAATTAATTACAATACTTAACAAGCCATTCTATGCTTACAAATCACCGAATTGGTCAACCGTTCGATGAGAATTAGCTACAATAATGTAACAAGTTATTCTGCACTTACAAGTCACCGAATCAGTCAACTATTCGATGAGCATCAATTACAATTACGTAACAAGCCATTCTGAGCTAACAAATCACTGAATCCATCAACAATTCAATCAGAATCAACAATAATCAAGTAGCAAGCCATTTTGTGTTTACAAATCATCAAATAGGTCAACCTTTTGATGAGAATCAACTACAATCACATAACAAGCCATTATGAGCTTACAAATTACCAAATCCGTCAACCCTTTGATGAGAATCAGCTACAATCACATAACAAGCCATTCTGAGCTTATAAATCACTGAATCAATCAACCATTCGATGAGAATCAATTACAAACATGTAACATTCTATTCTGAGCTTACAAATCACCAAATCGATCAACCGTTCGATGAGAATATATAACAATAATGTAACAAGTCATTCTGAGCTTACAAATCACTGAATTAGTCAATCATTCAATGAGAATCAATTACAATCATGTAATAAGCCATTCTGAGCTTACAAATCATAGAGTCGGTCAATTGAATCGGTCAACTATTCGATGAGAATCAGCTACAATCATGTAACAAGCCATTCTGAGCTTACAAATCACCGAATCGATTAACCATTCGATGAGAATCAATTACAATCATGTAACAAGCAATTCTTAGCTTACAAATCACCGTATCAGTCAACCATTCGATGAGAGTCAGCTACAATCATGTAACAAGCCATTCTGAGCTTACAAATCACCAAATCAATCAACCGTTTGATTAAAATCAACTTCTATCACATAACAAGCCATTCTAAGCTTACAAATCATTGAATCGGTCAACTGTTCGATGAGAATCAATTACAATCATGTAAGAAGCCATTCTGAGCTTACAAATCATCGAATCAATCAACCGTTTGATGAGAATCAACTACAATCATGAAACAAGTCATTCTGAGCTTACAAATCACCGAATCAATCAACCGTTCGATGAGAATCAGCTACAATCATGTAACAAGCCATTCTGAGCTTATAAATCACCGAATCGATCAACCGCTCGATGAGAATCAGCTACAATCACATAACAAGCCATTCTGAGCTTACAAATCACTGACTTAATCAACCGTTCGATGAGAATCAACTACAATCATGTAACAAGCTAGTCTGACCTTACAAATTAGTGAATCAGTCACCAGTTTGATGAGAATCAATTACAATCACATAACAAGCCATTCTAAGCTTACAAATCACCGAATTGGTCAACCGTTCGATGAAAATCAGCTACAATCATGTAACAAGTCATTCTGAGCTTACAAATCACCGAATCGATCAACCATTCGATGAGAAATAATTACAATCACATAACAAGCTAGTCTGAGCTTAAAAATCACTTAAACGATCAACCGTTGAATGAGAATTGATTACAACCACATAACAAGCCATTCTGATCTTACAAATCATCGAATTGCTCAACCATTTGATGAGAATTAGCTACAATCAAGTAACAACCTATTCAGAGCTTAAAAATCACTGAATCGGTCAACCATTCGATGAAAATCAACTACAATCACGTAACAAGTCATTCTTAGGTTATAGATCACCAAATCGGTCAACCGTTCAATGAAAATCAATTACAATCACGTAATAAGCGATTCTAAGCTTACAAATTATCGAATCGGTCAACCACTCGATGAGAATCAACTACAATCATGTAACAAGCCATTCTGAGCTTACAAATCACAGAATCGGGCAACCATTCGATGAGAATTAATTACAATCACATAACAAGCCAATCTGAGCTTACAAATCACTGAATCGGTCAACCGTTCAATCAAAATTGATTACAACCACGTAACAAGCTATTTTGATCTTACAAATCATCGAATTGCTCAACCATTCGATGAGAATCAGCTACAATCAGGTAACAACTCATTCAGAGCTTAAAAATCACCGAATCAGTCAACCATTTGATGAGAATCAACTACAATCATGTCACAAGCCATTTTGAGCTTATAGATCACCAAATCAGTCAACCGTTCGATGAGAATCAATTATAATCATGTAGCAAGGCATTCTGAGCTTAGAATTCACTGAATCGGTTAATCGTTCAATGAAACTCAGCTACAACAATGTAACAAGCCATTCTGAGCTTACAAATCACCAAATCATTTAATCGTTAGATGAGAATTAACTAGAATCACGTAACAAGCCATTCTACACTTACAAATAACCGAATCGATCAACCGTTCGATGAGAATCAATTACAATTACGTAACAAGCCATTCTAAGCTGAAAAATCACCGAATCGCCCAACCATTCGATGAGAATCATCAACAATCATGTAATAAGCCATTTTGTGCTTACAAATCACCAAATAGGTCAACCATTTGGTAAGAATCAATTACAATCACGTAACAAGCCATTCTGAGCTTACAAATTACGAAATCGGTCAACCCTTCGATGAGAATCAATAACAATCACATAACAAGTGATTCTGAGCTTATAAGGCACTCAATCGGTCAATCGTTCAATGAGAATCAATTAAAATCACGTAACAATCCATTCTAAGCTTACAAATCACCGAATCGGTCAACCGTTTGATGAGAATCAATAACAATAACGTAACAAGCCATTCTGAGCTTACAAATCACTGAATCGGTCAATCATTCAGTGAGAATCAATTATAATCATGTAATAAGTCATTCTGAACTTACAAATCACCGAGTTTGTCAACTGTTCGATGAGAATTATCTATAATCATGTAACAAGCAATTCTGAGCTTACAAATCACTAAATTGGTCAATCGTTTGATGAGAATCAGCTACAATCACGTAACAAGCCATTCTAAACTTACAAATCACCGTATCGGTCAACCTTCGATGAGAGTCAGCTACAATCACGTAACAAGTCATTCTGAGCTTACAAATCACCGAATCAATCAACTGTTTGATGAGAATCAACTTCTATCACATAACAAGCCATTCTAAGCTTACAAATCACCGAATCGGTCAATCGTTCGATGAGAATCAATTACAATCACGTAACAAGTCATTCTGAGCTTACAAATCACTGAACCGGTCAACCGTTCTAAGGGAATAAATTGTTAAAGTAATTATATTTTACACTTATTAATTAAATCACTTCGGTTTAATTAATTAAGTTATTTTTTTACTCTATTTTCATTAACTTGTATCATAATTTTGCTCTCACATTTTGAGTAACTTCTGAGTTTTATCTTTTGCTTCTCTCCTAGAACAGGTTATTTGCATGCAGGTATTCTTGGCATTCTGTGGATTTGTATCTCTGAAACCCTACATAAATAACAATCACGTAACAAACCATTTTGAGCTTATAAATGACCGAATTGGTCAAGCACTCGATGAGAATCAGCTACAATCAAATAACAAATCATTCTGAGCTTACAAATCACTGAATCAGTTAACCATTCGATGAGAATTAGCTACAATCATGTAACAAGCCAGTCTGACCTTACAAATCACTAAATCGGTAACTAGTTCGATGAGAATCAATTACAATCATGTAACAAGCTATTTTAAGCTTGCAAATCACCGAATTGATCAACCGTTCGATGAGAATTAGCTACAATCATGTAACAAGCTATTCAAAGCTTACAAATCACCAAATAGGTCAACCGTTTGGTGAGAATCAATTACAATCACGTAACAAGTCATTTCTGAGCTTACAAATCACTCAATCAATCAACCGTTCGATGAGAATGAGCTACAATCATATAGCAAGCCAATCTAACCTTACAAATCACTGAATCGGTCGCCAGTTTGATGAGAATCAATTAAAATCACGTAACAAGCCATTCTGAGCTTACAAATCACCAAATTTGTCAACCATTCGATAAGAATCAGCTACAATCACGTAACAAGCCATTCTGAGCTTACAAATCACTAAATAGGTCAACCATTATGTGAGAATCAATTACAATCACGTAACAAGTCATTCCTGAGATTACAAATGACTGAATCAGTCAATCGTTCGATGAGAATTAGCTACAATCATGTAACAAGCCAGTCTAACCTTACAAATCACTGAATCAGTCACCAATTCGATGAGAATCAATTACAATCACCTAACAAGTCATTCTGAGCTTACAAATTACCGAATTGGTCAACCGTTCGATGAGAATCACCTACAATCATGTAACCAACCATTCTGAGCTTACAAATCAATGAATAGGTCAACCATTCGGTGAGAATCAATTATAATCACGTAACAAGTCATTCTAACTTTACAAATCATTGAATCGGTGAACCATTCGATGAGAATCAACTACAATCACGTAACAAGCTATTCTGAGGTTATAGATCACCAAATCGGTCAACCATTCTATGAGAATACATTGCAATCACATAACAAGCCATTCTGAGCTTACAAATCATAGAATTGGTCAACCGTTCGATGAGAATAATCTACAATCATGTAACAAGCCATTCAGAGCTTACAAATCATCGAATTGGTCAACTGTTTGTTGAGAATCAGCTAAAATCATGTAACAAGCCATTCTGACATTACAAATCACATAATCGATCAACCATTCGATGAGAATTAATTACAATCAGATAACAAGCTAGTCTGAGCTTACAAATCACTAAATCGGTCAACCATTCAATGAGAATTGATTACAACCATGTAACAATCCATTCTGATCTTACAAATCATTGAATTGGTCAACCGTTCGATGAGAATCAGCTACAATCTGGTAACAACCCATTCAAAGCTTACAAATCATTGAATCGGTTAACCATTTGATGAGAATCAACTACAATCACGTAACAAGCCATTCTTATTATGGCTTGTTATGTGATTGTAGCTGATTCTCATTGAATGATTGATCGATTCAATGATTTATAAGCTCATAATGGCTTTTTACGTGATTGTATCTGATACTCATCGAACGGTTTACTGATTTGGTGATTTGTAAACTCAGAATGGCTTGTTACGTGATTATAATTGATTCTCATGAAATGGTTGACCGATTGGATGATTTGTAATCTCAGAATGGCTTGTTACGTGATTGTAGCTGATTCTCATCGAATGTTTGACCGATTCAGTGATTTGTAAGCTCAGAATGGCTTGTTACATGATTGTAATTGATTCTCATTGAACGGTTGACCGATTCGATGATTTGTAAGCTCAGAATGCCTTGTGACGTGATTGTAATTGATTCTCATCAAACGGTTGACCGATTCGGTGACTTTTAAGATTAGAATGACTTGTTACATGATTGTAGCTGATTCTCATCGAACAGTTGACCGATTTGATGATTTGTAAACTCAAAATTGCTTGTTACGTGATTCTAATTGATTCTCATCAATTTTCATAGAATGATTAACTGATTCGGTGATTTGTGTAAGCTCACAATGGCTTGTTATGTGATTGTAATTGATTCTCATCAAACGGTTGATCGATTTAGTGATTTGTAAGATGAGAATGGCTTGTTACGTGATTGTAGCTGATTCTCATCAAACGGTTGATTGATTCGGTGATTTGTAAGCCTAGAATGGCTTGTTACGTGATTGTAATTGATTCTCATCAAACGGTTGATCGATTCATTGATTGTTAAGCTCAGAATGGCTTGTTAAGTGATTCTAATGGATTCTCATCGAATAGTTGACTCATTCGGTGATTTGTAAGCTCAGAATGGCTTGTTACATGATGGTATCTGATTCTCATTGAACAGTTAACCAATTCGGTGATTTGTCAGTTCAAACTGGCTTGTTACATGATTGTAATTGATTCTCATGAAATGGTTGACCAACTTCATGATTTGGAAGCTCAGAATGGCTTGTTACATGATTGTAATTGATTCTCATCCAATCATTGACCGATTCGGTGATTTGTAAGCTCAGAATGGCTTGTTACATGATTCTAGCTGATTCTCATTGAACGGTTGATTGATTCGATAAATTTGTAAGTTGAGAATGGGTTGTTACGTGATTGTAGATGATTATTATTGAATGGTTGAGCAATTCAGTGATTTGTAAGCTCATAATGGCTTGTTAGGTGATTGTAATTGATTCTCATCGAACGGTTGACCGATTCGGTGATTTATAAGCTCAAAATAGCTAGTTACGTGATTGTAATATATTCTGTGATTTGTAAGCTCAAAATCGGTTGCTATGTGATTGTAATTGATTCTCATCAAACGGTTGATCGATTCAGTGATTTGTAAGCTTAGAATGACTTGTTACATGATTGTAATTGTTTGTCATCGAGTGGTTGATCGATTCGGTGATTTATAAGCTCAGAATGGCTTGTTACGTGATTGTAGCCAATTCTTATCAAACGGTTAACCGATTCAGTGATTTGTAAGCTCAGAATGGCTTGTTAAGTGATTGTAGCTCATTCTCATTGAACGGTTGACCGATTCGGTAATTTTTAAGCTCAAAATAGCTTGTTACGTTATTGTAGCTGATTCTAATTGAACGGTTGACCGATTCGATGATTTGTAAGCTTAGAATGGCTTGTTAAGTGATTGTAGCGAATTCTCATCGAACGGTTGACTGATTCCATGATTTGTAAGCTCAGAATGTTTTGTTACGTGATTGTAATTGATTCTCATCAAACGGTTGACCGATTTGATGATTTGTAAGCTCATAATGGCTTGTTACGTGATTGTAATTGTTTCTCATTGAGCGGTTGATCGATTCAATGATTTATAAGCTCAGAATGGCTTGTTACGTGATTGTAACTGGTTCTCATTGAACGGTTGACTGATTTGGTTATTTGCAAGCTCAAAATGGCTTTGTGATTTTAGCTAATTCTCATAAAATGATTGACCAATTTGGTGATTTGTAAGCTCAGAATGGCTTGTTACGTGACTGTAATTGTTTCTTATCCAGCGGTTGATCGATTCAGTGATTTATTAGACCATAATAGCTTGTTACGTGATTTTAGCTAATTCTCATCGAACAATTAACCGATTGAGTGATTTGTAAGCTTGAAATAGCCTGTTAAGTGATCTCATCGAATGGTTGACCGATTCGGTAATTTTTAAACTCAGAATGGCTTGTTATGTGATTGTACTTGATTTAATCAAATGGATGACCGATTCGGTGATTTGTAAGTTCCGAATGGATTGTTATGTGATTGTAGCTGATCCTCATTGAACAATTGACTGATTCAGTGATTTGCAAGCTTAGAATGGCTTGTTATGTAATTTTAGCTAATTCTTATCGAACGGCTGACGGATTCAATGATTTGTAAGCTCAAAATGGCTTTTTACGTGATTGTAGCTGATTCTAATCGAATGGTTGATCGATTCGGTTATTTGTAAGCTCAGAATGGCTTGTTACGTGATTGTAATTGATTCTAATCAAATAGTTAACCGATTCGGTGATTTTGTAAGCTCAAAATGGCTTGTTACATGATTGTAATTGTTTCTCATCGAACGGTTGATTGATTTGGTTATTTATAAGCTCAGAATGCCTTGTTACATGATTGTAGGTAATTCTCATTGAACGGTTGACCGATTTAGTGATTTGTAAGCTCAGAATGGGTTGTTATGTGATTGGAATTGATTCTCAATGAACAGTTGATCAAATCAGTGATTTGTAACCTGAATATGGTTTGTTACATGATTGTAGCTGATTCTCATTGAACGGTTGACCAATTCAGTGATTTGTAAGTTCATAATGGCTTGTTACGTGATTGTAGTTGATTGTCATCAAACTGTTGATTGATTCGGTGATTTGTTAGCTCAAAATGGCTTGGTATGTGATTGTAATTAATTCTGATCAAACAGTTGACCAATTAAGTAATTTGTAAGCTCAGAATGGCTTGTTGCGTAATTGTAGCTGATTCTCATCGAACGGTTGACCGATTTGGTAATTTGTAACCTCTAAATGGCTTGTTTCATGATTGTAGCTGATTCTCATCAAATGGTTGACCTATTCGGTGATTTGTAAGCTCAGAATATCTTGTTAGGTGATTGCAGTTGATTCTCATCGAACAGTTGACCAATTCAGTGATTTTTAAGCTCAGAATGGTTTGTTACGTGATTGTAATTGATTCTCATAGAACGGTTGACCGATTCATTGATTTGTAAGCTCAGAATGGCTTGTTACATTATTGCAATTGAGTCTCATTGAGCGGATGACCGATTCTATGATTTGTTAGCTCAGAATGGCTTGTTATGTGATTGTAGCTAATTCTCCTCGAACGACTGACCGATTCGGTGATTTGTAACCTCAAAATAATTTGTTACTTGATTGTGGCTGATTGTAATTGATTCTCATCGAACGGTTGACTGATTCGTTGATTTGTAAGCTCAAAATGGCCTTTTACGTAATTTTAATTGAGGCTCATCAAATGGTTGACCAATTCGGTGATTTGTTAGCTCAGAATGGCTTGTTATGTGATTACTGTTGATTCTTCTCAAACGGTTGACCGATTCAGTGATTTGTAAGCTCAGAATGGTTTGTTACATGATTGTAGTTGATTGTCATCGAACGGTTGACTGATTCGATCATTTGTAACTTCATAATGGCTTGTTATATGATTGTAGTTGATTCTCATCGAAAGGTTGATCGATTCAGTGATTTGAAAGCTCAGAATCATTTGTTACATTATTGTAATTGATTCTCATCGAACGGTTGACCGATTCAAAGATTTGTAAGCTCAAAAAGGCTTGTTACATGATTTTAACTAAGTCTCATCGAAACGTTCATTGATTCGGTGATTTGTAGCTGATTATCATTGAACGGTTGACCTATTCAGTGATTTGTAAACTCAAAATGGCTTGATACATCATTGTAGCTGATCATCATCGAACTCTTAACCAATTCAGAGATTTGTAAGCTCAAAAAGGTTTGTTACGTGATTTTAACTAAGTCTCATGAAACCGTTCACCGATTTGGTGATTTGTAGCTGATTATCATCTAATGGTTGACCTATTCGGTGATTTGTAAACTCAAAATGGCTTGATACATCATTGTAGATGATCATCATCGAACTCTTAACCGATTTGGTAATTTGTAAGCTCAGAATGACCTGTTACGTGACTGTAGCTCATTCTCATCAAATGGTTGACTGATTCGGAGATTTGTAAGCTCAGAATGACTTGTTACATGATTGTAGCTGATTCTCATCGAACGATTAACCGATTTAGTGATTTGCAAGCTCAGGATGGCTTGTTACGTGACTATAATTGATTATAATCCAATGATTGACCGATTCGATGATTTGTAAGCTCAGAATAACTTGTTACGTGATTGTATCTGATTCTCATCGAACGGTTTACCGATTCAGTGATTTGTAAACCCACAATGGCTTGTTACGTGATTGTAGTTGATTCTCATCAAACGGTTGACCAATTCCATGATTCTCATCAAATGGCTTGTTATGTGAGTCTAGCTGATTCTCATCGAATGCTGATTTGGTGATTATTACATGATTGTAATTGATTATCATCGAACGGTTGACCGATTCAATGATTTATAAGATCAGAATGGCTTGTTACCTGATTGTAGTTGATTCTTATTGAATGGTTGAACGATTCGATGATTTGTAAACTCAGAATGGCTTGTTACATGATTGTTGGTGATTCTCATCAAACGATTGATAGATTCAATAATTTGTAAGCTCAGAATGGCTTGTTAAGTGATTTGGTGATTTTTAAGCTCATAATGGCTTGCTACTTGATTGTAGTTGATTCTCATCGAATGGTTGACTGATTCGGTGATTTGTAAGCTTAGAATGGTTTGTTACATGATTGTACTTGATTGTCATCAAACTGTTGATCGATTCGGTGATTTGTAAGCTTAGAATGGCTTGGTACGTGATTGTAATTGATTCTCATCAAACAGTTGACCAATTCGGTGATTTGTAAGCTCAGAATGGCTTGTTACATAATTTTAATTAATTCTCATCGAATGATTGACCGATTCGGTAATTTGTAAGCTCATAATGGTTTGTTATGTGATTGTAGCTGATTTTCATCGAACAGTTGACCGATTTGGTAATTTGTAAGCTCAAAATGGCTTGTTACATTATTGTAGTTGATTATCATTGAACAGTTGACCGATTCAGTGATTTGTAAGCTCAGATGGCTTGTTACGTTATTGTTATTGATTATCATCGAACAGTTGACCAATTTGATAATTTGTAAGCTCAGAATGGCTTGTTACATGATTATAATTGATTTTTATCAAATGTTTGACCGATTCGGTGATTTGTAAACTCAGAAGGGCTTGTTACGTTATTGTAGCTGATTCTCATCGAACAATTGATCGATTCGGTGATTTGTAAGCTTAGAATGGCTTGTTACGTAATTGTAATTAATTCTCACCAAATGGTTGACCGATTTGGTGATTTGTAAGCTCATAATGGCTTGTTACAGGATTCTAGCCTCAGTATGGTTTGTTACGTGATTGTAATTAATTCTTATTGAATGGTTGACCGATTCAGTGATTCGTAAGTTCTGAATGGGTTGTTACCTGATTGTAGCTGATTTTCATCGAATGGTTTACCAATTCGGTGATTTGTTAGATCAGAATGGCTTGTTACGTGGTTGTAATCAATTCTCATTAAACGGTTGACCCATTCAGTGATTTGTAAGCTCAGACTGGCTTGTTATGTGATTGTAATTAATTCTCATCGAACGGTTGACCAATTCAGTGATTTGTAAGCTCAGAATGGCTTGTTATGTGATTGTAGCTGATTCTCATCGAGCGGTTGATCGATTCGATGATTTATAAGCTCAAAATAGCTTGTTACATGATTGTAGTTGATTCTTATTGAACGGTTGACCGATTCAATGAGTTGTAAGCTTAGAATGGCTTGTTACGTGATTTTTATTTATGTAAGATTTTAGAGATACAAATCCACAAAATGCCAAGTATAACTGCATGCAAATAACCTGTTATTAAGAGAGTAGCAGAAAGAAGCAAAAGACAAAACTCAGAAGTTACTCAAAATGTGAGAGCAAAATTATGATCTAAATTAATTATAAAATTTTTACAAGGTTCAACCTATAAAGGTGAACAAAACCCTAAAGTCTAAAAAAACTAGGTTGCACATTATAATTAATAAAAATATTAATTATAATGCACCTAAGAGAAAGAGCTTAAGAAAATAGAATTGATTTAATTAAACCGAAGTGATTTAATTAATGACTATAAAATAGAATTACTCTAACAATTTATTCTCTTAGAACGGTTGATCAGTTCAGTAATTTGTAAGCTCAGAATGGCTTGTTACGTGATTGTAATTGATTCTCATCGAACGGTTGACCGATTCAGAGATTTATAATCTTAGAATGGCTTGTTATGTGACAGAAGTTGATTCTCATGGAACGGTTGATTTGGTGATTTATAAGCTAAGAATGGCTTCTTAGGTGATTGTAGCTGATTCTCATCGAGTGGTTGACCAATTTGATAATTTGTAAGCTCAAAATGACTTGTTACGTGAATGTAGCTGATTCTCATCGAATGGTTGACCGATTCAGTGATTTGTAAGATCACAATGGCTTCTTACGTGATTGTAATTGATTCTCACTTAACGGTTGACCGATTCAGTGATTTGTATGTTTAGAATGGCTTATTATGTGATAGAAGTTAATTCTCATTGAATGGTTGATTGATTCGGTGATTTGTAAGCTCTGAATATGTTGTTACATGATTGAAGCTGATTCTCATCGAATGGTTCACCAATTCGATGATTTCTAAACTAAGAATGGCTTGTTACATGATTGTAATCAATTCTCATTGAACGATTGACCGATACGGTGATTTGTAAGCTCAGAATGACTTGTTACATGATTGTAATTGATTCTCATCAAATGGTTGATGGATTCGGTGATTTGTAAGCTCAAAATGACTTGTTACATGATTGTAGCTGATTCTCATCGAATGGTTGACTTATTTAGTGATTTGTAAGCTCACAATGGCTTGTTACGTGATTGTAATTGATTCTCACCGAACGGTTGACCTATTCGGTGATTTGTAAGGTCAGAATGGTTTGTTACGTAATTGTAGTTGATTCTCATCAAATAGTTGACCAATTCGGTGATTTGTAAGCTCAAAATGGCTTGTTACGTGATTGTAATTGATTGTCATCAAACTTCTGACTGATTTAGTGACTTGAAAAGTCAGACTGGCTTGTTACATGATTGTAGCTAATTCTCATTGAATGGTTGACTAAGTCAATGATTTGTAAGCTCAGAATGGCTTGTTAAGTGATTTTAGCTGATTCTCATGGAGCGGTTGACCGATTCGGTGATTTATAAGCTCAAAATGGCTTGTTATGTGATTGTAGCTGATTCTCATCGAAGGGTTGACCGATTCAATGATTTGTAAGCTTAGAATGGCTTGTTACCTGATTGTAGGTGATTCTCATTAAATAGTTGACCGATACGGTGATTTATAAGCTCACAATCATTTGTTACATGATTGTAGCTAATTCTCATCGAACGGTTGACTAATTGGATGATTTGTAAACTCAGAATGGCTTGTTACGTGATTGTAACTAAGTATTATCAAATCGTTGACTGATTCGGTGATTTGTAAGCTCAAAATAGATTGTTACATAATTATAAATGATTCGCATCGAACGGTTGATTGATTTGATGATTTGTAAGCTCAAAATGGCTTGTTACGTGATTGTAGCTGACTCTCATTGAATGGTTGACCGATACGATGATTTGTAAGCTAAGAATGGCTTGTTA
The DNA here is from genome assembly GCA_027943335.1 of Chamaecyparis obtusa. Taxonomy (NCBI): domain Eukaryota; kingdom Viridiplantae; phylum Streptophyta; class Pinopsida; order Cupressales; family Cupressaceae; genus Chamaecyparis; species Chamaecyparis obtusa. The sequence continues at coordinate 7,495,774 of BSBK01000740.1, read as the reverse complement.
CATGATTGTAATTGATTCTCATCAAATGGTTGACCGTTTCAGTGATTTGTAAGCTCAAAATGGCTTGTTACATAATTGTAGCTGATTCTCATCGAACAGTTAACCGATTTTATTATTTGTAAGCTAAGAATGGCTTGTCACATGATTTTATGATTTGTAGGCTAAGAATGGCTTGTCTCATCGAAGGGTTGACCGATTTGGTAATTTTTAAGCTCATAATGGCTTGTTACGTGATTGTAATTGATTCTCACCGAAAGGTTGACCTATTCTGCGATTTGTAAGCACATAATGGCTTATTACGTGATCGTTACTGATTCTCATCGAATGGTTGACAGATTCAGTGATTTGTCAGCTTAGAATGACTTGTTAGGTAATTATAATTGAGTCTCATCGAACAATTGACCGATTCATTGATTTGTAAGCGCAAAATAGCTTGTTACGTGATTGTAGTTGATTCTCATCGAATGGTTGACCGATTTGGTGATTTGTAAGCTCAAAAAGACTTGTTACAGGATTGTAATTGATTCTCATCCAATGGTTGACCGATTTGGTGATTTGTAAGCTCATAATGGCTTGTTATGTGCTTGTAATGATTCTCATCAAATGATTGACCGATTCGGTGATCTATAACCTCAAAATGGCTTGTTACACAATTGTAGTTGATTCCCATCAAATGGTTGACCGATCTGGTGATTTGTAAGCTCTGAATGGGTTGTTACCTAATTGTAGCTGATTCTCATCAAACGGTTCACCTATTCGATGATTTGTATGATCAAAATGGCTTGTTACGTGGTTGTAATCAATTCTCATTAAATAGTTGACCAATTTGATTATTTGTAAGCTTAGACTAGCTTGTTATGTGATTGTAATTAATTCTCATCGAAAGGTTGACCGATTCTTTGATTTTTAAGCTCAGAATGGCTTGTTACATAATTTTAGCTGATTCTAAACAAACGGTTGACCGATTCAGTGATTTCTAAGCTCAGAATTTAGCTTGTTAGGTGATTTTAGATTATTCTCATCAAACGGTTGACCAATTCCTTGCTTTGTAAGCTCATAATGGCTTGTTACATGATTGTAATATATTCTCATCGAACGGTCAACTGATTCAGTGACTTGTAAGCTCAGAATGGCTTGTTATGTGATTGTAGTTGATTCTCATCGAGTGGTTAACCGACTCGGTGATTTATAAGCTCAGAATGGCTTGTTACATGATTATAGCTGATTCTCATCGAACAGTTGACCGATTTAGTGATTTGTAAGCTTAGAATGGCTTGTTACATGATTGTACATAATTCTCATTGAACGGTTGCCCGATTCAGTGATTTATAAGCTCACACTTATTTGTTACGTGATTGTAGCTTATTCTCATCAAACAGTTGACCGATTGGATTATTTTAAGCTCATAATGGCTTGTTATGTGATTGTAGCTGATTCTTATCTAATGGTTTACTGATTCGGTGATTTGTAAGCTCAGAATGGCTTGTTATGTAATTGTAATTGATTCTCATCGAACGGTTGACTAATTTAGTGATTTGTAAGCTTAGAATGCCCTGTTACGTGATTATTTTTTATTTAGGATTTGAGAGATACAAATCCATAGAACGCCAAGAATACCTGCATGCAAACAACCTGTTATAGGAGAGAAGTAGAAAGAAGCAAAAGGAAAAACTTAGAATTTACTCAAAATATTTGAGAAAAATTATGATCCAAGTTAAAGGAAAAAGATTTACAAGGTTCAACCTATAAATGTGAGCAAAACCCTAAAGTCTTAAAAAACTAGGTTGCACATTATAATTAATAAAGATATTAATTATAATTCACCTAAGAGATAGCTTAAGAAAATAGAGTAATAAATAACTTAATTAATTAAACCGAAGTGATTTAATTAATAAGTGTAAACTATAATTACTCTAACAATTTATTCTCTTTGAACGGTTGATCGGTTCAGTGATTTGTAAGCTCAGAATATCTTGTTACATGATTGTAATTGATTCTCATCGAAGGGTTGATCGATTCGGTGATTTGTAAGTTCAGAATGACTTGTTACGTGATTGTAATTAATTCTCATCAAACGGTTGACCAATTTGGTGATTTGTAAGCTTAGAATGGCTTGTTACAGGATTGTAATTGATTCTAATCGAACGGTTGACCGATTTGGTCATTTGTAAGCTCAAAATGGCTTGTTACATTATTATTATAATTGATTCTCATAGAACAGTTGACCGATTTAGTGATTTGTAAGCTCATAATGGCTTGTTATGTGATTGTAGTTGATTCTCATCGAATGGTTGATCGATTTGGTGATTTGTAAGCTCTGAATGGGTTGTTACCTAATTGTGGTTGATTCTCATCAAACGGTTGACCAATTCGGTGATTTGTAAGATTAGAATGGTTTGTTATGTGATTGGAATTAATTCTCATCGAATGGTTGATCGATTCTATGATTTGTAAGCACAGAATGGCTTGTTACATGATTTTAGCTGATTCTCAACAAACGGTTGACCGATTTGGTGATATGTAAGCTCAAAATGGCTTGTTACATGATTGTAGATTATTCTTATTGAACGATTGACCAATTTCATGATTTTAATGTATTCTCATTGAACGGTTGACCGATTTGATGATTTTTAAGCTCAGAATGGCTTGTTACATGATTATAATTCACTCTAATCAAATGGGTGACTGATTTGGTGATTTGTAAGCTCAGAATGGCTTGTTACGTGATCATAATTGATTCTCATCGAACGATTGACCTATTCGGTCATTTTTATGCTCAGAATGGCTTGTTATGTGATTGTAGCTGATTCTCATCAAACCATCTACCAATTTGGTGATTTGTAAGCTCAGAATGGCTTGTTACATTATTGTAATTGATTCTCATCAAACTAGTGATCGATTCAGGGCTTGTTGCATGATTCTAGTAGATTCTCATCGAACATTTGATTGATTCAGTGATTTGTAAGCTCAGAATGGCTTGTTATGTGATTGTAGCTAATTCTCATCGAGCGATTGATCGATTCAATGATTTATAAGCTCAGAATGGCTTGTTACATGATTGTACCTGATTCTAATGGAACGGTTGACCGATTTAGTGATTTGTAAGCTTAGTATGGCTTGTTACATGATTATAGGTGATTCTCATCGAACGGTTGACCGATTCAGTGATTTGATGAATCCACAAAATGCCGAGAATACCTGCATGCAAATAACCTGTTAGAGAAGAGAAGCAAAAAGAAGCAAAATGCAAAACTCAAAAGTTACTCAAAATGTGAGAGCAAAATTATGATCCAAGTTAATGAAAAAAGATTTACAAGGTTCAACCTATAAAGGTCAACAAAGTCCTGAAGTCTAAAAAAACTAGGTTGCACATTATAATTAATAAATATATTAATTATAATGAACCTAAGAGATAGCTTAAGAAAATAGAGTAATAAATAACTTAATTAATTAAACCAAAGTGATTTAATTAATAAGTGTAAATTTTAATTACTCTAACAATTTATTCTCTTAGAATGGTTGACCGGTTCTGTGATTTGTAAGCTCAGAATGGATTGTTATCTGATTAGAATTGATTTTCATCAAATGGTTGACCAATTCGGTGATTTGTAAGTTTAAAATAGCTTGTTATGTGATAGAAGTTGATTTTCATCAAACGGTTGATTGATTCGATGATTCGTAAACTCAGAATGGCTTGTTACGTGATTGTAGCTTACCCTCATCGAATGGTTGACTGATACGGTGATTTGTAAGCTAAGAATGGCTTATTACATGATTGTAAGTGATTCTCATCGAATGGTTGATCGATTCGGTGATTTGTGAGCACAGAATGACTTGTTACATGATTGTAGTTGATTCTCATCAAACAGTTGACCGATTTGATGATTTGTAAGCTAAGAATGGCTTGTTACGTGATTGTAGCTGATTCTCATTGAGTGGTGGACCGATTTGGTAATTTGTAAGCTCAAAATAACTTATTACATGATTTTTCCTATTTCTTATCGAACGGTTGCCGATTCAGTGATTTATAAGCTCAGAATGGCTTGTTATGTGATTGTAGCTGATCCTCATCGAAGGGTTGACCGAATTGGTAACTTTTAAGCTCAGAATGGCTTGTTACGTGATTTTAGTTGATTCTCATCAAATGGTTGACCGATTCACTGATTTGTAAGCTCTGAATGGGTTGTTACCTAATTGTAGCTGATTCTCATTGAACGGTTGACCAATTCAGTGAATTGTAGGACCACAATGGCTTGTTACTAGGTTGTAATCAATTCTCATTAAACATTTGACCGATTCAATGATTTGTAAGCTCAGACTGGCTTGTTATGTGATTGTAATTAATTCTCATTCAATGATTGATCGATTCTATGATTTGTCAGCTCATAATGGCTTGTTACATGATTGTAGCTGATTCTCAACGAACGGTTGACCGATTCGGTGATTTGTAAGCTCAGAATGGCTTGTTACATGATTGTAGATTATTCTCATCAAATGGCTAACCAATTCGATGATTTGTAAGCTCAGAATGGCTTGTTACGTGATTGTAATTGATTCTCATCGAACTGGTGGTCGACTCAGTGATTTTTAAGCTCATAATGGCTTGTTATGTGATTGTGATTGATTCTCATCGAACTGGTGATCAATTCAGTTATTTGTAAGGTTAGATTGGCTTGTTACATAATTGTAGCTGATTCTCATCGAACTGGTGACCGATTCAGTGATTTGTAAGCTCAGAATGGCTTGTTACATGATTGTAGCTGATTCTCATCGAATGGTTGACCGATTTATTGATTTGTAAGCTCATAGTGGCTTATTACATGATTGTAATTGAGTCTCACTGAACGGTTGATCTATTCAGTGATTTGTAAGCTCAGAATGGCTTGTTACTTGATTGAAGCTAATTCTCATCGAATAGTTGACCAATTCTGTGATTTGTAAGCTCAAAATGGCTTGTTACGTGATTGTAAGTGATTCTCTTCGAACTGGTGACCGATTCAGTGATTTGTAAGGTCAGACTGGCTTCTTACATGATTGTAGCTGATTCTCATCGAACAGTTGGCTGATTCAATGATTTGTAAGCTCAGAATGGCTTGTTATGTGATTGTAGCTAATTCTCATCGAGCAGTTGATCGATTCAGTTATTTATAAGCTCTGAATAGCTTGTTACATAATTATAGCTTATTGTCATCGAACGATTGATCGATTTAGTGATTTGTAACCTTAGAATGGCTTGTTACGTGATTGTAGATGATTTGTAACCTCAAAATGGCTTGTTACGTTATTGTAGTTGATTCTCATCAAACGGTTGACCAATTCAGTGAGTTGTAAGCTCAGAATGGCTTGTTACATGATTATAATAGATTCTCATCAAACGGTTGATCGATTCGGTGATTTGCAAGCTCAGAAAGGCTGGTTATGTTATTGTAGCTGATTCTAATCGAATGGTTGACCTATTCGGTGATTTGTAAGCTTAGAACGGCTTGTTACGTGATTGAAGCTGATTTTCATCAAACGGTTGACCAATTCAGTGATTTGTAAGCTCAAAATAGCTTGTTACATGATAGTAATTCATTCTCTTCAAACTGGTGACCGATTTAGTGATTTGTAAGGTCAGACTGGCTTGTTACACGATTGTAGTTGACTCCCATCGAACGGTTCACTAATTCAGTGATTTGTAAGCTCAAAATAGCTTGTTAGGTGATTGTAGCTGATTCTCATCGAGCGGTTGACCGATTCGATGATTTATAAGCTCAGAATGGCTTGTTACATGATTGTAGCTGATTCTTATCGAACGGTTGACCAATTCAATGATTTGTAAGCTTAGAATGCCTTGTTACGTGATAGTAGGTGATTCTCATCAAACGGTTGACCTATTCGGTGATTTACAAGCTCACAATCATTTGTTACATGATTGTACTTGATTCTCATCAAACGGTTGACCGATTGGATGATTTGTAAGCTCATACTGGCTTGCTACATGATTGTAGTTGATTCTTATCAAATGGTTGACTCATTTAGGGATATGTAAGCTTAGAATGGCTTGTTACGTGATTGTAACTAATTCTTATCAAATGGTTGACTCATTCAGTGATTTGTCAGCTCATAATGACTTGTTACTTAATTGTAATTGATTCTTATCAAACGGTTCACCGATTAGGTGATTTGTAAGCACAGAATGTCTTGTTACATGATTATAGTTGATTCTTATCGAATGGTTGACCGATTCGGTGATTTATAAGCTCAGAATGGCTTGTTACGTGATTGTAGCCGATTATCATCAAACCATTGACTGATTCGATGATTTCTAAGCTCAGAATGGATTCCTACATGATTGTAATTAATTCTCATCAAACGGTTGATTGATTTGATGATTTGATTCTCATCGAATGGTTGACTTATTTGGTCATTTGTCAACTAAAAATGGCTTGTTACATAATTATAATTGATTCTCATCGAACTGTTCACTGATTTGGTGATCTATAACCTCAAAATGGCTTGATACATGATTGTAGCTGATTCTCATCAAACGGGTGACCGATTCTGTGATTTGTATGGTCAGACTAGCTTGTTACATGATTGTAACTGATTCTCATCAAACGGTTGCCTGATTTAGTGATTTGTAAGCTCAAAAAGGCTTGCTATGTGATTGTAGCTGATCCTCATCGAGTGGTTGATTGATTAAGTGATTTATAAGCTCATAATGACTTATTACGTGACTGTAGCTGATTCTCATCGAACGGTTGACTGATTCAGTGATTTGTAAGCTTAGAATGACTTGTTACGTTATTGTAGGTGATTCTCATCGAATGGTTGATCAATTTGGTGATTTATAAGCTCACAATCATTTGTTACGTGATTGTAGCTGATTCTCATCAAACGGTTGACCAATTCGATGATTTGTAAAATTAGAATGGCTTCTTACGTGATTGTAATTAATTTTCATCAAACGGTTGACCGATTTGGTGATTTGTAAGCTTAGATGGCTTGTTATAGCATTGTAATTGATTCTCATCGAACGGTTGACCGATTTGGTCCTTTTAAGCTCAAAATGGCTTGTTACATGATTATAATTGATTCTCATCAAACGGTCGATCGATTCAGTGATTTGTAAGTTCAGAATGAATTATTCTATGATTGTAATTCATTCTCATTGAACAGTTGACTAATTTGATGATCTATAACCTCAGAATGGCTTGTTACATGATTGTAGTTGATTTTCATCGAATGGTTGACCGATTCAATGATTTGTAAGCTCTGAATGGGTTGTTACCTGATTGTAGATGATTCTCATCTAACAGTTGGCCAATTCGATGATTTGTAAGATCAGAATGGCTTGTTACATAGTTGTAATCAATTCTCATTGAACGGTTGACCGATTCAGTGATTTGTGAGCTCAGACTGGCTTGTTATGTGATTGTAATTAATTCTCATCGAATGGTTGACCGATTCGATGATTTATAAGCTTAGAATGGCTTGTCACATGATTGTAGCTGATTCTCATCGAATAGTTGACTGATTCAGTGATTTGTAAGCTAAGAATGGCTTTTTACGTGATTGTAGCTAATTCTAATCGAATGGTTGACCGATTCAGTGATTTGTAAGCTCAGAATGGTTTGTTACGTGATTGTAGAGATTCTCACAAAATGGTTGACCTATTCGGTGATTTGTAAACTTAGAATGGCTTTTTACGTAATTGTAGCTGATTCTCATCGAACAGTTGACCAATTCGATGATTTGTAAGCTCAGAATAGCTTGTTATGTGATTGTAATTGATTCTCATCAAACTGGTGACCGATTCAGTGATTTGTCAGGTCAAACTGGCTTGTTACATGATTGTAGTTGATTCTCATTGAACGGTTGACTAATTCAGTGATTTGTAAGCTCAGAATGGCTTACTATTTGATTGTAGCTGATTCTTATCAAGTGGTTGACCAATTCGGTGATTTATAAGCTCAGAATGGCTTGTTACATTATTGTAGCTAATTTTCATCAAACAGTTGACCGATTCAGTGATTTGTAAGCATAGAATGGCTTGTTACGTGATAGTAGGTGATTCTCATCGAACGGTTGACTGATTTAGTGATTTATAAGCTCACAACCATTTGCTACGTGTTGTGGCTGATTCTCATCGAATCGTTGACCGATTGGATGTTTGTAAGCTCATAATAGCTTTTTACATGATTGTAGCTGATTCTTATCAAATGGTTGACTCAATCAATGATTTGTAAGCTTAGAATGGCTTGTTACGTAATTGTAATTGATTCTCATTGAACAGCTCAAAATGGCTTGTTATGTGATTGTTATTTATGTAAGATTTTAGAGATACAAATCCACAGAACACCAAGAATACCTGCTGCATGTGAGAGCAAAATTAGGATCCAAGTTAATGAAAAAAGATTTACAAGGTTCAACCTATAAAGGTGAACAAAACCTTAAAGTCTAAAAAAACTAGGTTGCACATTATAATTACTAAAGATATTAATTATAATGCACCTCAAAGGTAGCTTAAGAAAATAGAGTAATAAATAACTTAATTAATTAAACCGAAGTGATTTAATCAATAAGTGTAAAATATAATTACTCCAACAATTTATTCTCTTACAACGGTTGACCAGTTGAGTGGTTTGTAAGCTCATTACGTGATTTTAATTGATTCTCATCGAACGGTTGACTGATTCAGTGATTTGTAAGCTTAGAATGACTTGTTATGTGATTGTAATTGATTCAAATTGATGGTTGACCGATTCGGTGATATGTAAGCTAAGAATGCCTTGTTACATGATTGTAATTGATTGTCATCGATGGTTGACCGATTCGGTGATATGTAAGCTCAGAATGGCTTGTTACGTGATTGTAGCTAATTCTCATCGAATAGTTGACCGATTCAATATTTTGTAAGCTAAAAATGGCTTGTTACGTGATTGTAGCTGATTCTTATCAAGTGGTTGACCGATTCGGTAATTTGTAAACTTAGAACGGCTTGTTACGTGATTATAGATAATTCTCATTGAACAGTTGACCAACTCAGTAATTTGTAAGCTCAAAATGGCTTATTACATGATTGTAATTGATTCTCATCGAAAGATTGACTGATTCAGTGATTTGTAAGCTTAGAATGGCTTGTTACATTATTGTTATTGATTCTTATCGAAAGGTTGACCGATTCGGTCTTTTGTAACCTCAAAATGGATTGTTATGTCATTGTAATTGATTCTCATCAAACGGTTGACTGATTCAATGATTTATAAACTTAGAATGACTTGTTATGTGATTGTAGCTGATTCTCATCGAAGGGTTAACCGATTTGTTAATTTGTAAGCTCAGAGTAGCTTGTTATGTGATTCTCACTGAAAGGTTGACTGATTCAGTGATTTGTAACCGCAAAATGGCTTGTTACGTAATTGTAGTTGATTCTCATCAAACGGTTGATCGATTTGGTCATTTGTAAGCTCAAAATGGCTTGTTACGTGATTATAATTCATTCTTATCGAACGGTTGACCAATTTGGTGATTTGTAAGCTCAGAATGGCTTGTTATGTGATTGTAATTGATTCTCATCGAACGATTGACCGATTTGGTTATCTATAACCTCAGAATGACTTGCTACGTGATTGTTGTTGATTCTCATCGAATAGTTGACCGATTCTGTGATTTGTAAACTCTAAATGGGTTGTTACATGATTGTAGCCGATTCTCAACAAATAGTTGACCGATTCGGTGATTTGTAATCTCAGACTGGCTTATTACATGATTGCAATGTATTCTCATCGAACGGTAGACCGATTTGGTGATTTGTAAACTCAGAATGGCTTCTTACATGATTATAATTGATTCACATCAAATGGTTGACCCATTCGGTGATTGTAATTGATTCTCACCGAACTGGTAACTGATTCAGTGATTTGTAAGGTCAGACTGGCCTGTTACATGATTCTAGCTGATTCTCATCGAATGGTTGACTGATTTCATGATTTGTAAGCTCGGAATGGCTTGTTATTTGATTGTAGCTTATTCTCATTGAGTAGTTGACCGATTCAGTGATTATATGCTCAGAATGGCTTGTTGCATGATTGTAGCTGATTCTCATCGAACGGTTGATCGATTCAATGATTTGTAAGCTTAGAATGGCTTGTTATGTGATTGTTAATAAGTGTAAAATATAATTACTCTAACAATTTATTCTCTTAGAACGGTTGACCGGTTCAGTGATTTGTTAATTCAGAATGGCTTGTTACGTGATTGTAATTGATTCTCATCGAACGGTTGACCGATACAGTGATTTGTAAGCTAAGAATGGCTTGTTACATAATTTTTATTGATTCTAATCGAATGGTTGACCGATTCGATGATTTCTAAGCTCAGAATGGCTTGTTAAATGATTGTAGCTGATTCTCATCGAACAATTGACCAATTCAGTGATTCTTAAGCTCATAATGGCTTGTTATGTTTTTTTTATTGATTCTCATCAAACGGATTGACCGATTCAGTGATTTGTAAGCTTAGAATAGATTCTTACGTGATTGTAATTGATTCTCAACGAACGGTTGACCGATTAAGTGATTGATAAGCTCAGAATGGCTTGTTATGTGATTGTTGCTGATTTTCATCAAAGGGTTGATCAATTTGGTGATTCATAACCTCAGAATGGCTTGTTACGTAATTGTAATTGATTCTGATTGAACGGTTGACCGATTCGGTGATTTGTAAGCTCACAATGGCTTGTCACATGATTGTTATTTATGTAGGATTTCAGAGATACAAATCCACAGAACCCCAAGAATACCCGCATATAAATAACTTGTTACATGAGAGAAGCAGAAAGAAGCAAAAGGCAAAACTCAGGAGTTACTCAAAATCTGAGAGCAAAATTATGATCCAAGTTAATGAAAAAAGATTTACAAGGGTCGCCACCTATAAAGGTGAACAAAACCCTAAAGTCTAAAATAATTAGGTTGCACATTATAATTAATAAAGATATTAATTATAATGCACCTAAGAGATAGCTTAAGACAATAGAGTAATAAATAATTTAATTAATTAAACCGAAGTGATTTAATTAATAAGTGTAAAATATAATTACTCTAACAATTTATTCTCTTATAACAGTTGACCCGTTCGGTGATTTGTATGCTCAGAATGGCCTGTTACACGATTGTAATTGAGTCTCATCAAACGGTTGACTGATTCGGTGATTTGTAAGCTCAGAATGGGTTGTTACATGATTGTTGCTGATTCTCATCAAACGGTTGACCAATTCGGTGATTTGTAAGCTCAAAATGACTTGTTACGTGATTGTAATTGATTCTCATCGAATTGGTGACCGACTCAGTGATTTATAAGGTCAGAGTAGCTTGTTATGTGATTGTAACTGATTCTCATTGAGCGGTTGACCAATTCAGTGATTTATAAGCTCACAATGGCTTATTACATGATTATAGCTGATTCTCATCGAACAGTTGACCGATTCAGTGATTTGTAAGCATAGAATGGCTTGTTACGTGATAGTAGGTGATTCTCATCAAACGGTTGATCGATTCAGTGATTTATAAGCTCACAATCATTTGTTACGTGATTGTAGCTAATTCTCATCGAACGATTGACCAATTGGATGATTTGTAAGCTCATAATAGCTTGTTATGTTATTGTAGTTGATTCTTATCAAATGGTTGACTCATTCGGTGATTTGTAAGTTTAGAATGGCTTGTTATGTAATTGTAATTTATTCTCATTGAACGGCTCAAAATGGCTTGTTATGTGATTATTATTTATGTAGGATTTTAGAGATACAAATCCATAGAACGCCAAGAATACCTGCATGCAAATAACCTATTATAGGAGAGATGTAGAAAGAAGCAAAAGGCAAAACTCAGAAGTTAGTCAAAATGTGAGAGCAAAATTATGATCCAAGTTAATGAAAAAAGATTTACAAGGTTCAACCTATAAAGGTGAACAAAACCCTAAAGTCTAAAAAACCTAGGTTGGACATTATATTTAATAAAGATATTAATCATAATGCACCTAAGAGATAGCTTAAGAAAATAGAGTAATAAATAACTTAATTAATTAACCAGAAGTGATTTAATTAATAACTCTATAATATAATTACTTTAACAATTTATTCTCTTAGAACAGTTGACCGATTCAGTCATGTCTAAGCTTAGAATGGCTTGTTACGTGATTGTAATTGATTTTCATCGAACGGTTGATCGATTCAGTGATTTGTAAGCTTAGAATGGCTTATTGTGTGATAGAAGTTGATTCTCATCGAATGATTGATTGATTCGATGATTTGTAAGCTCAGAATGCCTTGTTACGTGATTGTAGCTAACTCTCATTGAATGGTTGACTGATTCGATGATTTGTAAGGTCAGAATGGCTTGTTACATGATTGTAGCTGATTCTCATCAAACAGTTGACCGATTCGGTCATTTCTAAACTAAGAATGGCTTGTTACGTGATTGTAGCTGATTCTCATCAAGTGGTTGACCGATTCAATAATTTGTAAGCTCAGAATGGCTTGTTACGTGATTGTAATTGATTTTCACCGAACGGTTGACCTACTTGGTGATTTGTAAGCACATAATGGCTTATTACATGATTTTTGTTGATTCTCATCGAATGGTTGACCGATTCGATGATTTGTCAGCTCAGAATGGCTTGTTACGTAATTGTAATTGATTCTCATCGAATGATTAAGTGATTCGATGATTTGTAAGTGCAGAATGGCTTGTTACGTAATTGTAATTGATTCTCACCGAACAATTGACCTATTCCATGATTTGTAATCTCAGAATGACTTATTACGTGATTGTAATTGATTCTCATCGAACGGTTGACCGATTCAGTGATTTGTAAGCTTAGAATGGCTTATTATGTGATAGAAGTTGATTCTCATCAAATGGTTGATTGATTCGGTGATTTGTAAGCTCTGAATAGGTTGTTACGTGATTGTAGCTAATTCTCATCGAATGGTTGACCAATTCCATGATTTGTAAGTTAAGATTGGTGTGTTACATGATTGTAATTGATTTTCATTGAATGGTTGACCGATTCAATGATTTGTAAGCTCAAAATGGCTTGTTACATGATTGTAATTGATTCTCATCAAATGGTTGACCCATTCCATGATTTGTAAGCTCAGAATGGCTTGTTACGTGATTGTAAATTATTCTCCCCGAATAGTTGACCGATTCGGTGATTTGTAAGCTCAGAATGGCTTGTTATGTGATTGTTATTTATGTAGGATTTGAGAGATACAAATCCACAGAACGCCAAGAATACCTGCATGCAAATAACCTATTACAAGAGAAAAGCAGAAAAAAGCAAAAGGCAAAACTCAGAAGTTACTCAAAATGCGAGAGCAAAATTATGATACAAGTTAATGAAAAAAGATTTACAAGGTTCAACCTATAAAGGTGAACAAAACCCTAAAGCCTAAAAAAACTAGGTTGCAAATTATAATTAATAAAGATATTAATTATAATGCACCTAAGAGATAGCTTAAGAAAACAGAGTAATAAATAACTTAATTAATTGAACCGAAGTGATTTAATTAATAAGTGTAAAATATAATTACTGTAACAATTTATTCTCTTAGAACGGTTGATCGGTTCAGTGGTTTGTAAGCTCAGAATGACTTGTTATGTGATTGTAATTGATTCTCATCGAACGGTTGACCGATTCGGTGATTTGTAAGCTTAGAATGGCTTGTTATGTGATAGAATTTGATTCTCATCGAATGGTTGATTGATTTGGTGATTTGTAAGCTCATAATGGCTTGTTACATTATTGTAGCTGATTCTCATCGAACAGTTGACCGATTTGGTAATTTGTAAGCTCAGAATGGCTTGTTACGTGATTGTAGTTGATTCTCATCGAACGATCAACCGATTTAGTGATTTGTAAACTCAGAATCACTTGTTACATGATTATAGATAATTCTCATCGAACAGTTGATCGACTGGGTGATTTGTAAGCTCAAAATGGTTTATTACATGATTGTAATTGATTCTCATTGAATGATTAACTAATTCAGTGATTTCTAAGCCTAGAATGACTTTTTACATTATTGTTATTGATTCTCATCGAACATTTGACCGATTCGGTGATTTATAACCTTAGAATGGATTGTTACATGATTGTAATTGATTCTCATCGAACAATTGACCAATTCAGTGATTTGTAAGCTTAGAATGGCTTGTTACATAATTGTAGCTAATTCCCATCGAACGGTTGACCGATTCGGTGATTTGTAAGTTCAAAATGGCTTGTTTCGTGATTGTAATTAATTCTCATCAAACGGTTAACCAATTTGTTAATTTGTAAGCTCAGAATGTCTTGTTACAAGATTGTAATTGATTCTCATCGAACGATTGACCAATTTGGTCATTTCTAAGCTCAAAATGGCTTGTTACGTGATTATAATTGATTCTCATTGAACGGTTGACCGATTCAGTGATTTGTAATCTCAGAATGGCTTGTTATGTGATTCTAATTGATTCTCATCAAAAGGTTGACCGATTTGGTTATTAGAATGGCTTTTTATGTGATTGTAGTTGATTCTCATTGAATGGTTGACCGAGTCGGTGATTTGTAAGCTCTGAATGGGTTGTTACCTGATTGTAGCTGATTCTTATCAAATAGTTGACCAATTCGGTGATTTGTAAGATCATAATGGCTTGTTACATGCTTGTAATCAATTCTCATTGAATGGTTGACCGATTCGGTGATTTGTATAAGCTCAGACTGGCTTGTTATATGATTGTAATTAATTCTCATCAAATGGATGACCGATTCTATGAATTGTAAGGTCATAATGGCTTGTTATATGATTTTAGCTGATTCTGAACAAACAGTTGACCGATTCGGTGATTTGTAAGCTCATAATGGCTTGTTACGTGATTGTAATTGATTCTTATCGAACTGGTGACTGATTCAGTGATTTGTAAGGTCAGACTGGCTTGTTACGTGATTGTAACTAATTCTCATCAAACGGTTGACTGATTCAGTGATTTGTAAGCTCAAAATGGCTTGTTATATGATTGTAGCTGATTCTCATCGAGCGGTTGAACGATTGACCGATTAAGTGATTTGTAAGCTTAGAATGGCTTGTTACGTGATTGTAGGTGATTCTCATCAAACGGTTGACCAATTCGGTGCTTGATAAGCTCACAATCATTTGTTACATGATTGTAGTTGATTCTCATCGAACGGTTGATCGATTGGATGATTTGTCAGCTCATAATCACTGGTTACGTGATTGTTATTTATGTAGGGTTTGAGAGATACAAATCCATAGAATGCCAAGAATACTTGCATGCAAATAACCTGTTACGTCATTCTAATTGATTCTCATCGAACGGTTGATTAATTCAGTTATTTGTAAGCTTAGAATGGCTTGTTATGTGATAGAAGTTGATTGTCATCGAACGGTTGATTGATTCGGTGATTTTTAAGTTCATAACGACTTGTTATGGGATTGTAGCTAACTCTCATCGAATAGTTGACCGATTCGGTGATTTGTAAGCTAAGAATGACATAGTACATGATTGTAGTTGATTCTCATCAAACAATTGACCGATTCAGTGATTTGTAAGCTAAGGATGACTTGTTACGTGATTGTACCTGATTCTCATCGAGTGGTTGACCAGTTCGATAATTTGTAAGTCCAGAATGCCTTGTTACGTGATTGTAATTGATTCTCACCGAAAGGTTGACCTATTCGGTGATTTCTAAGCACAGAATGGGTTATTACGTGATTGTTGCTGATTCTCATTGAATGGTTGACCGATTCAGTGATTTGTCAGCTCAGAATGCCTATTTACGTGATTGTAGCTGATTCTCACCAAACTGTTGACCGATTTGGTGATTTGTAAGTGCAGAATGGCTTGTTACATGATTGTAGTTGATTCTCATTGAACGGTTGACCGATTTGGTAATTTGTAAGCTCAAAATGGCTTGTTACGTTATTGTAACTAATTCTCATCGAATAGTTGATCGATTCGGTGATTTGTAAACTTAGATTTGCTGGTTATGTGATTATTGTTGATCCTCATCGAGCGATTGACCGATTCGGTGATTTATAGGCTCAGAATGGCTTGTTACATGATTGTAGCTGATTCTCATTGAATGATTGACCAATTAAGTGATTTGTAAGCTTAGAATGGCTTGTTACGTGATTGTA
This sequence comes from Chamaecyparis obtusa, assembly GCA_027943335.1. Taxonomy (NCBI): domain Eukaryota; kingdom Viridiplantae; phylum Streptophyta; class Pinopsida; order Cupressales; family Cupressaceae; genus Chamaecyparis; species Chamaecyparis obtusa. Next base: position 7,479,588 of record BSBK01000740.1, on the reverse strand, counting down.
GGTGATTCTCATTGAACGGTTGATCGATTCGGTGATTTATAAGCTGAGAATGGCTTGTCACATGATTCTAGCTTATTCTCATCGAATAGTTGACCGATTCGATGATTTATAAGCTGAGAATGGCTTGTCACATGATTCTAGCTGATTTTCATCGAACAGTTGACCGATTCAATGATTTGGAAGCTAAGAATGTCTTGTTACATGATTGTAATTGATTCTCATGGAATGGTTGATTGATTCAATGATTTGTAAGCTTAGAATGGCTCGTTATGTGATAGAAGTTGATTCTCATCGAACGGTTGATTGATTAAGTGATTTGTAAACTCATACTGGCTTGTTACATGATTCTAGCTGACTCTCATCGAATGGTTTACCGATACAGTGTAATTGATTCTCACCGAATGATTGACCGATTCAGTGATTTGTAAGTTAAGAATGGCTTCTTACGTTATTGTTATTGATTCTCATCAAATGGTTGACCGATTCGATGATTTGTAACTGCATAATCACTTGTTACATGATTGTAGTTGATTCTCATCAAAGGGTTGATTGATTCAGTGATTTATAAGCTCAGAATCGCTTATTATGTGATTGTAGCTAATTCTCATCGAATGGTTGACCAATCAATGATTGGTAAGCTTAGAATGACTTGTTACGAGATTGTAATTGATTCTCACCGAAAGGTTGACCTATTCGGTGATTTATAAGCACATAATGGCTTATTACATAATTTTTGCTAATTCTCATCGAGTGGTTGACCGATTCGGTGATTTGTTAGCTCAGAAAGGCTTGTTACATAATTGTAATTGATTCTCCTTGAACGGTTGAATGATTCAGTGATTTGTAGGTGCAGAATGGCTTGTTACGTGATTGTAGTTGATTCTCATCAAACGATTGACTAAGTCGGTGATTTGTAAGCTCATAATGGCTTGTTACATTATTGTAGCTGATTCTGATCAAACAGTTGACCGATTCGATGATTTTTAAGTTCAGAATGGCTTGTTAGAGGATTGTAATTGATTCTTATCAAATGGTTGACCGATTTGGTCATTTGTAAGCTCAAAATAGCTTGTTATGTGATTATAATTGATTCTCATCGAACAGTTGATCGATTTGCTGATTTGTAAGCTCGAAATGGCTTGTTATGTGATTGTAATTGATTTTCATCGAACGGTTGACCGATTTGGTGATCTATGACCTCATAATGGCTTGCTATGATTGTAGTTGATTCTTATTGAATGGTTGACCGATTTGATAATTTGTAAGCTCTGAATGGGTTGTTACCTAATTGTAGCTGATTCTCATCGAATGGTTGACCAATTCTATGATTTGTAAGATCAGAATGGTTTGTTACATGGTTGTAATCAATTTTCATAGAACGATTGACCGATTCAGTGATTTGTAAGCTTCAGACTGGCCTCTTATGTGATTGTAATTAATTCTCATCGAATGGTTCACCGATTTTATGATTTGTAAGCTCATAATGGCTTGCTACATGATTTTAGCTGATTCTCAACAAACTATTGACCGATTCGATGATTTGTAAGCTCAAAATGGCTTGTTACGTGATTGTAATGTATGCTCATCGAACTGTTGACCGATTCGGTGATTTGTAAACTCAGAATAGCTTGTTAAATGATTGTAATTAATTCTCATCAAACGGTTGATCGATTTTGTTATTTGTAAGCTCAAAATGACTTGTTACATGATTGTAGCTGATTCTCATCGAATGGTTGACCGATCAGTGATTTGTAAGCTCAGAATGGCTTGTTATGTGATTGTAATTGATTCTCACCGAACGGTTGACCTATTGGGTGATTTATAAACTCAGAATAGCTTGTTACGTGATTGTAGGTGATTCTCATCGTACAGTTGACCGATTCGGTGATTTATAAGCTCACAATCATTTGTTACGTGATTGTAGCAGATTCTCATCGAACAATTGACCGATTGGATGATTTGTAAGCTCAGAATGGTTTGTTACCTGATTGTAGCTGATTCTTATCAAATGGTCAACGGATTCGGTGATTTGTAAGCTTAGAATGGCTTGTTACGTAATTGTAATTGATTCTCATCGAACGGTTGATCGATTCGGTGATTTATAAGCTCAGAAAGCCTTGTTACATGATTGTTATTTATCTAGGGTTTTAGAGATACAAATCCACAGAATGCCAAGAATACCTGCATGCAAATAACCTATTACAGGAGAGAAGTAGAAAGAAGCAAAAAGGCAAAACTCAGAAGTTACTCAAAATGTGAGAGCAAAATTATGATCCAAGTTAATGAAAAAAGATTTACAAGGTTCAACCTATAAAGGTGAACAAAACCCTAAAGTCTAAAAAAACTAGGTTGCACATTATAATTAATAGAGATATTAATTATAATGCACCTAAGAGATAGCTTGATAAAACATAGTAATAAATAACTTAATTAATTAAACTGAAGTGATTTAATTAATAAGTGTAAAATATAATTACTCTAACAATTTATTCTCTTAGAACGGTTGACCGGTTCAATGATTTGTAAACTCAGAATGGCTTGTTACGTGACTCTCATCGAATAGTTGACCAATACGGTGATTTGGAAGCTAAGAATGGCTTTTTACATGATTGTAATTGATTATCATTGAACGATCGACTGATTTAGTGATTTGTAAGCTCAGAATCACTTGTTACATGATTATAGATAATTATCATCGAACAGTTGACCGACTCGGTGATTTGTAAGCTCAGAATGGCTTATTACATGATTGTAATTGATTCTCATCGAATGATTGATCGATTCAATGATTTGTAAGCTTAGATTGGCTTCTTACATTATTTTTAGTGATTCTCATCGAATGGTTGACCGATTCGGTGATTTGTAAGCTCATAATAGATTGTTACATGATTTATAAGCTCAGAATGGCTTATTACATGATTGTAATGTATTCTCATCGAATGGTTGACCGATTCGGTGATTTGTAAGCTCAGAATGGCTTCTTACGTGATTGTAGCTGATTCTCATCGAGTGGTTAACTGATTCGATAATTTGTAAGCTCAGAATGACTTGTTACATGATTGTAGCTGATTCTCATTGAACGATCGATTAATTCTATGATTTGTAAACTCAGAATGGCTTGTTACATGATTTTAGCTGATTCTCAACAAACGGTTGACCGATTCAATGATTTGTAAGCTCAGAATGGCTTGTTACGTGATTGTAGATTATTCTCATCGAACGGTTGACCAATTCTATGATTTGTAAACTTAGAATGGCTTGTTACGTGATTGTAATGTATTATCATCAAACAGTTGACCAATTTGGTGATTTGTTAGCTCAGAATGGCTTGTTACATGATTGTAGCTGATTCTCATCAAACGGTTGATGAATTCGGTGATTTGTAAGCTCAGAATGGCTTGTTATGTGATTGTAAATTATTCTCATCGAACTGGTGACCGATTTAGTGATTTGTAAGGTCAGACTGGCTTGTTACATGATTATAATCAATTCTCATCAAACGGTTGACCGATTCAGTAGTTTGTAAGCTCAGAATGGCTTGTTACGTGGTTGTAGCTGATTCTAATCGAATGGTTGATCGATTCAGTGATTTGTATACTCAGAATGGCTTGTTACGTAATTGTAATTGATTCTCACCAAACGGTTGACCTAGTCGATGATTTATAAGCTTAGAATGATTTGTTACATTATTACAGCTGATTCTCATCGAACGGTTGACCAATTTGGTGATTTGTAAGCTTAGAATGGCTTGTTATTTGATTGTAATTGATTTTTATTAAACTGGTGATCGATTCAGTGATTTGTAAGGTCAGACTGGCTTGTTACATGATTGTAGTTGATTCTCATCAAATGGTTGACTGATTTAATGACTGGTAAGGTCAGAATGCCTTGTTATCTGATTGTAGCTGATTCTCATCAAGCAGTTGACCGACTCAGTGATTTAGAAGCTCAGAATGGCTTGTTACGTAATTGTAATTGATTCTCATCGAACGATTGATCGATTCAGTGATTCTGAGTTTACAAATCACTGAATCGGTGAACTGTTTGATGAGAATAAATTATAATTATGTAACAAGCCATTCTGAACTTACATATCACTGAGTCAGTCAACCGTTCGATGAGGATATATTACAATCACGTAACAAGCCATTTTGAGCTAATAAATCAGCTAAAATCATGTAACAAGCCATTCTAAGCTTACAAATCATAAAATCAGTCAACCATTCGATGAGAATTAATTACGATCACATAACAAGCCAGTCTGAGCTTAAAAATCACCGAATCGGTCAACTGTTCAATGAGAATTGATTACAACCACATAACAAGCCATTCTGATCTTAGAATTCACTCAACTAGTCAACCGTTCGATGAGAATCAGCTACAATCAAGTAACAACCCATTCAGAGCTTACAAATCACCAAATCGGTCAACCATTCGATGAGAATCAACTACAATCATGTAACAAGTCATTCTAAGGTTATAGATCACCAAATCGATCAACCGTTCAATGAGAATCAATTACAATCACATAACAAGCCATTTTGAGCTTACCAATCATCGAATCGGTCAACCATTCAATGAGAATCAACAACAATCTCGTAATAAGTCATTCTGTGCTTACAAATTACCAAATTGGTCAACTGTTCGATGATAATCAATTACAATCATGTAACAATCCATTCTGAGCTTACAAATCACCCAATCGGTCAACTGTTCAATAAGAATTGATTACAACCACATAACAAGCCATTATGATCTTAGAAATCACTGAACTGGTCAACCGTTCAATGAGAACTAGCTACAATCAGGTAACAACCCATTCAGAGCTTACAAATCACCAAATCGGTCAACCATTTGATGAGAATCAACTACAATCTTGTAACAAGCCATTCTAAGGTTATAGATCACCAAATCAGTCAACCGTTCAATAAGAATCAATTACAATCACATAACAAGCCATTCTGAGCTTACAAATCACTAAATCGGTCAACTGTTCGATGAGAATCACCTACAATCACATAACAAGCCATTTGGCGCTTACAAATCACCAAATCAGTCAACCGTTTGATGAGAAACAATTACAATTATGTAACAAGCCATTATGAGCTGACAAATCATCAAATCAATCAACCATTTGATGAGAATCAGTAACAATAATGTAATAAGCCATTCTGTGCTTACAAATCACCGAATAGGTCAAACTTTCAGTGATTTGTAAGCTCAGAATGGCTTATTATGTGATTGTAATTGATTCTCATTGAATGGTTGACCGATTTGGTGATCTATTACCTCAGAATGGCTTGTTACGTGATTGTAGTTGATTCTCATCGAATGGTTGACCGATTCGATGATTTGTAAGCTTTGAAAGGGTTGTTACCTAATTGTAGTTGATTTTCATCGAACGGTTGACCAATTCAAAGATTTGTAAGATCAGAATAGATTGTTACGTGATTGTAATTAAATCTCACCGAAAGGTCTATTCGACGATTTGTAAGCAAAGAATGGCTTATTACGTGATTGTTCCTGATTCTCATCGAACGATTGATGGATTCGATGATTTGTAATCTCAGAATAGCTTGTTCCATTGTTGTAGCTGATTCTCATCGAACGGTTGACCGATTCGGTGATTTATAAGCTCAGAATGGCTTGTTACATGATTTTAATTAATTCTCACCAAATGTTTGACTGATTTGGTGATTTGTAAGCTCAGAATGGCTTGTTACAAGATTGTAATTATTTTCTCATCGAACAGTTGACCAATTTGGTCATTTGTAACTCAAAATGGCTTGTTACGTGATTATAATTGATTCTTATCGAACAGTTGACCGATTTGGTGATTTGTAAGGTCAGACTGGCTTGTTACATGATTGTAACTAATTCTCATCGAACGGTTGATTGATTCATTGATTTGTAATATCAGAATGACTTGTTATGTGATTGTAGCTGATTCTCATCGAGCCGTTGAATGATTTGGTGATTTATAAGCTCAGAATGGCTTATTACATGATTGTAGCTAATTCTCATCGAACGGTTGACTGATTCAGTGATTTGTAAGTTTAGAATGACTTGTTACATGATTGTAGGTGATTCTCAACAAACAGTTGACTGATTCAGTGATTGTATAAGCTCACAATCATTTGTTATGTGATTATAGCTAATTGTTATCAAATGATTGATCGATTGCATGATTTGTAAGCTCAGAATGGCTTGTTACATGATTGTAGTTGATTCTTATCAAATGGTTCACTGATTCAGTTATTTGTAAGCTCATAATAGCTTGTTACATAATTGTAATTGATTCTCATCAAACAGTTGACCAATTCGATGATTTGTAAGCTTAGAATGGGTTGTTACGTGATAGAGATTTGACTTGTTATCAGAATGACTTGTTATGTGATTGTAATTGATTCTCATGGAATGATTGACCGATTCGGTGATTTGTAAGCTTAGAATGGCTTGTTATGTTATAGAAGTTAATTCTCATCGAACGGTTGATTGATTCGGTGATTTGTAAGCTCATAATGGCTTGATACATGATTGTAGCTGATTCTCATTGAATGGTTGACCGATTCGGTGATTTGTAAGCTCAAAATGGCTTGTTTCATGATTGTAATTAATGCTCATCAAATAGTTGACCAATTTGGTGATTTGTCAGCTCAAAATGACTTGTTACAAGATTGTAATTGATTGTCATCGAACGGTTGACCGATTTGGTCATTTGTAAGCTCAAAATGGCTTGTTATGTGATTATAATTAATTCTCATCAAACGGTTGACCGATTCGGTGATTTGTAAGCTCAGAATGCCTTGTTATGTGATTGTAATTGATTCTTATTGAATGGTTGACCGATTTGGTGATCAGAACGGCTTGTTACATGATTGTAGTTGATTTTAATCGAATGGTTGACCGAGTTGGTGATTTTTAAGCTCTGAATGGGTTGTTACCTGATTGTAGCTAATTCTCATCGAATGGTTGACCGATTCTGTGATTTGTAAGCTCAAAATAGCTTGTTATGTTATTGTAATTTATTCTCATTCAGTGATTTGTAAGCTCAGAATGGCTTCTTACATTGTTGTAGCTGATTCTCATCGAACGGTTGACCGATTTGGTCATTTGTAAGCTCAGAATGGCTTGTTACGTGATTATAATTAATTTTAACCAAACGGTTGACCGATTCAGTGATTTGTAAAATCAGAATAGCTTGTTATGTGATTGTAATTGATTTTCATCGAACGGTTAACCGATTTGGTGATCTATAACCTCAGAATGGCTTGCTATGTGATTTAATTGATTCTTATCGAATGGTTGACCGATTCGGTGATTTGTAAGCTCTGAATGGGTTGTTTCCTGATTGTAGCTGATTCTCATCAAACGGTTGACCAATTCGGTGATTTGTAAGATCAGGATGGCTTGTTACATGGTTGTAATCAATTCTCATTGAACAGTTGACCGATTCAATGATTTCTAAGCTCAGACTGGCTTGTTATGTGATTCTAATTAATTCTCATCAAATGGTTGATGGATTCTATGAATTGTAAGCTCAGAATGACTTGTTACATGATTTTACCTGATTCTTAACAAATAGCTAACTGATTGGGTGATTTGTAAGCTCAAAATGGCTTGTTACATGATTGTAATTGATTCTCATTAAACTGGTGACCGATTTAGTGATTTGTAAGGTCAGACTGGCTTGTTACATGATTGTAACTAATTCTCATCGAACGGTTGACTGATTCAGTGATTTGTAAGCTCAAAATAGGTTGTTATGTGATTGTAGCTGATTCTCATCAAGCGGTTGAACGATTCGGTGATTTATAAGCTCAAAATAGCTTGTTACATGATTGTAGTTGATTTTCATCGAACGGTTGATCGATTGGATGATTTGTAAGCTCATAATGACTTGTTACCTGATTGTTATTTATATAGGATTTGAGAGATACAAATCCACAGAACGCCAAGAATACTTGCATGCAAATAACTTGTTAGAACGGTTAATGGATTTCATAATTTTTAAGCTCAAAATAGCTTGTTATGTGGTTGTAATTGATTATCATCGAACAGTTGACCGATTTGATGATCTATAATCTCATAATGGCTTGTTACATGATTGTAATTGATTCTCATCAAATGGTTGACAAATTCGGTGATTTCTAAGCTCTGAATGGGTTGTTACCTGATTGAAGTTGATTCTCATTGAACAGTTCACCAATTCACTGATTTGTAAGATCACAATGGCTATTTACATGGTTGTAATCAATTCTCATTGAACGGTTGACCAATTCAGTGATTTTTAAGCTTAGACTAGCTTGTTATGTTATTGTAATTAATTCTCAATGAATGGTTGACCGATTCTATGATTTGTAAGCTCAAAATGGCTTGTTACATGATTTTAGCTGATTCTCAATAAACGGTTGAATGATTTAGTGATTTGTAAGCTGAGAATTCGGCTTATTACGTGATTGTAGATTATTCTCATCAAACGATTGACCAATTCTATGATTTGTAAGCTCAAAATGGCTTGTTACGTGATTGTAATGTATTTTCATCAAATGGTCAATCAATTCAATGATTTGTAAGCTCAGAATGACTTGTTATGTGATTGTAGCTAATTCTAATCGAGTGGTTGACTGATTCGATAATTTGTAAGCTCAAAATGGCTTGTTACGTGATTGTAGCTGATTCTCATCGAACGATCGATTGATTCAGTGATTTGTATGCTCAAAATCACTTGTTACATGATTATAGATAATTTTCATCGAACAGTTGACCGACTCGGTGATTTGTAAGCTTAGAATAGCTTATTACATGATTGTAATTGATTCTCATCGAATGATTGACCGATTCAGTGATTTGTAAACTCAGAATGGCTTGTTACATTATTGTTATTGATTCTCATCGAACGGTTGACCAATTCGGTGATTTGTAAGCTCAAAATAGATTGTTATGTAATTGTAATTGATTCTCATCGAACGGTTGACCGATTCAGTCATATTTATAAGGTCAAAATGGCTTGTTATGTGATTGTAACTGATTCTCATTGAAGGGTTGACCGATTTGGTAATTTGTAAGCTCAGAATGGTTTGTTACATGATTGTAATTGATTCTCACTGAAAGGTTGACCTATTCGATGATTTGTAAGCACATAATAGCTTATTACGTGATTGTTACTGATTCTCATCGAATGGTTGACTGATTATTTGTAAGCGTAGAATGGCTTGTTACATGATTGTAGTTGATTCTCATTGAACAATTGAATGATTCGATGATTTGTAAGCTCAGAATGGCTTGTTATGTTATTGTAGCAGATTCTCATTGAACGGTTGACTGATTCAGTGATTTGTAAACTCAAATTGACTTGTTACGTAATTGTAATTAATTCTCATCGAATGGTTGACCAATTTGGTGATTTGTAAGCTTAGAATCACTTGCTACATGATAGAAGTTGATTATGATCCAAGTTAATGAAAAAATATTTACAAGGTTCAACTTATAAAGGTGAAAAAAACCCTAAAGTCTAAAAAAACTAGGTTGCACATTATAATTAATAAAGATATTAATTATAATGCACCTAAGAGATAGCTTAAGAAAACAGTGTAATAAATAACTTAATTAATTAAATCGATGTGATTTAATTAATAAGTGTAAGCTCAGAATTTATTCTCTTAAAACGGTTGACCGGTTTAGTGATTTGTAAGCTTAGAATGGCTTGTTACATGATTTTAATTGATTCTCATCGAACGGTTGACCGATTCAAAGATTTGTAAGCTTAGAATGGCTTGTTATGTGATAGAAGTTGATTATCATCGAACAGTTGATTGATTCTGTGATTTGTAAGGTCAGAATGTCTTGTTATGTGATTGTAGCTGACTCTCATCGAGTGGTGGACCGATTCGATAATTTGTAAGCTCAGAATGGCTTGTTACGTGATTGTAGTTGATTGTCATTGAATGATCGACTGATTCAGTTATTTGTAAGCTCAGAATCACTTGTTACATGATTATAGATAATTCTCATCGACTAGTTGACCAACTCGGTGATTTGTAAGCTCAAAATGGCTTGTTACGTGATTATAATTGATTCTCATCGAACGGTTGACCGATTCGGTGATTTGTGAACTCAGAATGGCTTGTTATGTGATTGTAATTGATTTTCATCGAACGGTTGATTGATTTGGTGATCTATAACCTCAAAATGGCTTGTTACATGATTGTAGTTCATTCTCATCTAATTGTTGACCGAATCGGTGATTTGTAAGCTTTGAATGAGTTGTTACCTGATTGTAGTTGATTCTCATCGAACCATTAACTAATTCATTGATTTGTAAGATCAGAATGGCTTGTTACGTGGTTGTAATCAATTCTCATTGAACGTTTGACTGATTCAGTGATTTGTAAAGTCAAACTGGCTTGTTATGTGATTGTAACTAATTCTCATCAAATGGTTGATCGATTCTGTGATTTGTAAGCTCAGAATGGCTTGTTACATGATTTTACCTAATTCTCAACAAATAGTTGACCGATTCAATAATTTGTAAGCTCAAAATGGCTTATTACCTGATTGTAGATGATATTTTACACTTATTAAATAAGTCACTTCGTTTAATTAATTAAGTTATTTATTACTCTATTTTCTTAGAATAAATTGATAGAGTAATTAAATTTTACACTTATTAATTAAATCACTTTGGTTTAATTAATTAAGTTATTTATTACTCTATTTTTTGAAACTATCTCTTAGGTGCATTATAATTAATATCTTTATTAATTATAATGTGCAACCTAATTTTTTTATACTTTAGGGTTTTGTTCACCTTTATAGGTTGACCCTTGTAAATCTTTTTTGATTAAGTTGGATCATAATTTTGCTCTCACATTTTGAGTAACTTCTGAGTTTTGCCTTTTGCTTTTTTCTGCTTCTCTACTGTAACAGGTTATTTACATGCAGGTATTATTGGCGTTCTGTGGATTTGTATCTCTCAAATCTTACATAAATAATATTCACGTAACAAGCCATTCTGAGCTTACAAATCACTGAATCGGTCAACCGTTCGATGAGAATCAATTACAATTACATAACAAGCCATTCTGAGGTTACAAATCACCTAATCAGTTAACCATTTGATAAGAATCAGCTACAATCATGTAACAAGCAATTATGAGCTTACAAATCATCCAATCGGTCAACCGTTTGATGAGAATTATCTATAATCACGTAGCAAGCAATTGTGACCTTATAAATCACCGAATCGGTCAATCACTCAATAAGAATCAACTACAATCACATAAAAAACCATTTTGAGCTTACAAATCACTAAATAAGTCAACCATTCAGTGAGAATCAACTACAATCATGTAACAAGTGAGTTTGACCTTACAAATCACTGAATCGGTCACCAGTTCGTTGAGAATCAATTACAATCATGTAACAAGCCATTTTGAGCTTACAAATTACCAAATTGGTTAACTGTTCGATGAGAATCAACTACAATCACGTAACAAGCCATTCTGAACTTATAAATCACTGAAACAGTCAACCGTTTGATAAAAATAAATTACAATTATGTAACAAGCCATTCTAAGATTACAAATCATCGAATCGGTCAACCATTTGTTGAGAATCAACTAAAATCATGTAACAAGCCATTCTGAGCTTACAAGTCACAGAATCGGTAAACCATTTGATGATAATTAATTACAATCACATAACAAGCCAGTCTGAGCTTACAAATCACTGAATCGGTCAACTCTTCAATGAGAATTGATTACAACCACGTACCAAGCCATCCTGATCTTAAAAATCACCAAATTGGTCAACCGTTCGATGATAATCAGTGACAATACAATAACAACCCATTCAGAGCTAACAAATCACCAAATCAATCAACCATTTGATGAGAATCAACTACAATGATGTAACAAGGCATTCTGAGGTTATAGATCACCAAATCGGTCAACCCTTTGATGAGAATTAATTACAATCACGTAACAAGCCGTTCTGAGTTTAAAAATAACCAAATCGGTCAATCGTTCGATGAGAATCAACTACTATCATGAAACAAGCTATTATGAGCTTACAAATTATTAAATTGGTTATTCGTTCAATGAGAATCAATTACAATTATGTAACAAGCCATTCTGAGCTTACAAATAACTAAACCAGTCGACCATTTGATAAGAATCAGCTATAATCATGTAACACACCATTCTGAGCTTACAAATCATCCAATCGGTCAACCGTTAGATGAGAATCAATTACAATCACGTAACAAGCCATTCTAAGCTGACAAATCACTGAATCGATCAACCATTTGATGAGAATCAGCTACAATCACGTGACAAGTCATTCTAAGCTTACAAATCATCGAATCAGTCAACCGTTTGATGAGAATCAATTACAATCATGTAACAAGCCATTCCGAGCTTACAAATAACCAAATCAGTCAACCGTTCGATGAGAATAATCTACAATCATGTAACAAGCCATTCTGAGCTTACAAATCACTGAATCAGTCAACTATTTGTTGACAATCAGTTACAATCATGTAACAACCCATTCTGAGCTTACAAATCATAAAATCGGTCAACCATTCGATGAGAATCAACAACAATCACGTAACAAGTCATTCTGAGGTTATAGATCACCAAATCGGTCAACCGTTTGATGAGAATCAATTACAATCACATAAGAAGCTAGTTTGAGCTTACAAATCACCGAATCGGTCAACCGTTCAATGAGAATTGATTACAACCATGTAACAAGCCATTCTAATCTTACAAATCACCGAATTGGTCAACCGTTCGATGAGAATCAGCTACAATCAGGTAACAACCCATTCAGAGCTTACAAATCACCAAATCGGTCAACCATTTGATGAGAATCAACTACAATCATGTAACAAGCCATTCTGAGGTTATAGATCACCAAATCGGTCAACTGTTCGATGATAATCAATTACAATCACATAAGTAGTCATTCTGAGCTTACAAATCATCGAATCGGTCAACCGTTCGATGAGAATCAATTATAATCATGTAACAAGCCATTTTGACCTTACAAATGACCAAATTGGTCAACCATTTGATGAGAATCAATTACAATCCTGTAACAAGCCATTCTGAGCTTACAAATCACCAAATCGGTCAACCGTTTGATGAGAATTAATTACAATCACGTAACAAGCCATTTTGAACTTGCAAATCACCGAATTGGTCAACTGTTCGATGAGAATCAATTACAAGCATGTAATAAGCCATTCTGAGCTTACAAATCACCGAGTCGATCAACTATTCAATGAAAATTATCTATAATAATGTAACAAGCGATTCTGAGCTTACAAATCACTGAATCAATTGATTGTTCGATGAGAATCAGCTACACTCACGTAACAAGCCATTATGAGCTTATAAATTATCAAATCGGTCAACCACTCGATGAGAATCAACTACAATCATGTAACAAGCCATTATGCGCTGATAAATCATCGAATCGGTCAACTGTTTGATGAGAATCAATTACAATTACGTAACAAGCCATTATGAGCTGACAAATCACCGAATCCGTCAACCATTCGATGAGATTCACCAACAATCATGTAATAAGCCATTCAATCACGTAACAGGCCATTCTGAGCTTACAAATTACCAAATCGGTCAACCCTTCGATGGGAATCAACTACAATCACATAACTAGCCATTCTGAGCTTAGAAATCACTGAATCGGTCAACCGTTCGATGAGAATCAATTACAATGATGTAATAATCCATTTTGAGCTTACAAATCACCAAATCGGTCAACCATTTGATGAGAGTAAATAACAATACCGTAACAAGCCATTCTGAGCTTACAAATCACTGAATTGGTCAATCATTCGATAAGAATCAATTACAATCATGTAATAAGCCATTCTGAGCTTACGAATCACTGAGTCGATCAACTATTCGATGAGAATTATCTATAATCATGTAACAAGTGATTCTGAGCTTACAAATCACTGAATCAGTCGATCGTTCGATGAGAATTAGCTACAATCATGTAACAAGCCATTATGAGCTTACAAATTACCGAATTGGTCAACCACTTGATGAGAATCAGCTACAATCACGTAACAAGCCATTCTTAGCTTGCAAATCAAGGAATCAATCAACCGTTCAATGAGAGTCAATGGTTGACCGATTCAGTGATAATGGCTTGTTATGTGATTGTAGGTGATTCTCATCGAATGGTTGACTGATTCAATAATTTGTAAGCTCAGAATGGCTTGTTACGTGATTGTTATTTATGTAGGATTTGAGAGATACAAATCCACATAATGCCAAGAATACCTGCATGCAAATAACCTGTTACAGGAGAGAAGCAAAAAGAAGCAAAAGGCAAAATTCAGAAGTTACTCAAAATGTGAGAGCAAAATTATGATCCAAGTTAATGAAAAAAGATTTACAAGGTTCAACCTATAAAGGTGAACAAAACCCTAAAGTCTAAAAAAACTAGGTTGCACATTATAATTAATAAAAATATTAATTACAATGCACCTAAGAGATAGCTTAAGAAAATAGAGTAATAAATAACTTAATTAATTAAACCAAAGTGATTTAAATAATAAGTGTAAAATATAATTACTCTAACAATTTATTCTCTTGGAACGATTGACCAGTTCAATGATTTGTATGCTCAAAATGGCTTGTTACGTTATTGTAATTGTTTCTCATCAAACGGTTGACCGATTCAGTGATTTGTAAGCTTAGAATGACTTGTTATGTGATAGAAGTTGATTCTCATCGAGCGATCGATTGATTCAGTGATTTGTAAGCTCAGAATGGCTTGTTACGTGATTGTAGCTAACTCTCATCGAATTGTTGACCGATACGATGATTTGTAAGCTAAGAATGGCTTGTTAAATGATTGTAATTGATTCTCATAGAATGGTTGACTGATTCAGTGATTTGTAATCTCAGAATGGTTTATTACATGATTGTAGTTGATTCTCATCGAACAGTTGACCGATTCGGTGATTTGTAAGCTAAAAATGACTTATTACATGATTGTAATTAATTCTCATCGAATGATTGACTGATTCACTGATTTGTAAGCTCAGAATGGCTTGTTACGTTATTGTTATTGATTCTCATCAAACGGTTGACTGATTCGGTGATCTGTAAGCTTAGAATAGATTGTTACGTGATTGTAATTGATTTTCAATGAATGGTTGACCGATTCAGTGATATTTATAAGCTCAGAATAGCTTGCTATGTGATTGTAGCTGATTCTCATCGAAAGGTTGACTGATTTAGTAATTTGTAAGCTCAAAATGGCTTGTTACGTGATTGTAATTGATTCTCACCAAAAGGTTGACCTATTTGGTGATTTGCAAGCACATAATGGCTTATTACGTGATTGTAGTTCATTCTCATCCAACGGTTGACCAATTCAATAATTTGTAAGCTCAGAATAGCTTGTTACGTGATTTTAGCTGATTCTCATCGAACTCTTAATCGATTCAATAATTTGTAAGCTCATAATGGCTTGTTACATGATTCTAGGTGATCTTCATTAAACTATTGACCAATTCAGTGATTTGTAACCTCAGAATGGCTTGCTATGTGATTGTAGTTGATTCCATGATTTGTTTGCTCATAATGACTTGTTACATGATTGGAATTGATTCTCATCAAACGGTTGACTGAATCGGTGATTTATAAGCTGAAAATAGCTTGTTACGTGATTGTAGTTGATTATCATTGAAAGATTGATTAATTCACTGATTGCTAAGCTCAGAATAGCTTGTTACGTGATTGTTGCTGATTCTCATCGAATATTTGACTGATTTGGTGATTTGTAAGCTCAGAATGGCTTGTTACGTGATTATAATTGATTCTTATTTGATGGTTGACCGATTCGGTGATTTGTAAGCTCAGAATGGCTTGTTACGTGATTGTAATTGATTCTCATCTAACGATTGACCGATTCGGTGATTCGTAAGTTGACAATGGCTTGTTACGTGATTGTAGCTTATTCTCATCAAATGGTTGACCGATTCGATAATTTGTAAGCCTAGAATGGCTTGTTACGTGATTGTAATTGATTCTCATTGAATGATTGACCGATTCATTGATTATTAAGCTCAAAATGGCTTGTTACGTGATTCTAATTCATTTTCATCGAATAGTTGACCAATTCGGTGATTTGTAAGCTTAGAATGGCTTGTTACATGAGGGTATCTGATTCTCATTGAATGATTGATCGATTCGGTGATTTGTAAGCTCAAACTGGCTTGTTACGTGACTTTAATTGATTCTCATGAAATGGTTGACCAACTCGGTGATTTGAAAGCTTAGAATGGCTTGTTACATGATTGTAATTGATTCTCATCTAATCATTGACTGATTCGATGATTTGTGAGCTCAGAATGGCTTGTTACATAATGGTATCTGATTTGAATCAAATGGTTGACTGATTCTATGATTTGTAAGTTCAAAATGGCTTATTACGTGATTGTAGTTGATTCTCATTGAACGGTTGACTGATTTAGTGATTTGTAAGTTTAGAATGGGTTGTTACATGATTGTAGCTGATTATCATCGAACGGTTGACCAATTCGGTGATTTGTCAGCTCATAATGGCTTGTTAGGTGATTGAAATTTATTCTCATCAAGTGGTTGACTGATTCGGTGATTTATAAGCTTAGAATGGCTTGTTACATGATTGTAGCTAATTCTCATCGAACGGTTAACCGATTCAAAGATTTGTAAGCTCAGAATGGCATGATAAGTGATTGTAGCTCATTCTCATTGAACGGTTGACCGATACAGTAATTTTTAAGCTCAGCATTCACTGAATTAGTCAACCTTTTGATGATAATCAACTACAATGACGTAACAAGCCATTTTGAGCTTATAAATCATCGATTCGGTCAACCATTTGATGAGAATAAATTCCAATCATGTAACAAGTCATTCTGAGTTAACAAATCATGGAATCAGTCAAACATTCGATGAGAATCAGCTACAATCACATAACAAGCCATTCTGATCTTATAAATCGCCGAATCGGTCAACCATTCAATGAGAAACAATTACAATCACCTAACAAGGCATTCTAAGCTTACAAACCACCGAATCGGTCAACTGTTTGATGAGAATCAATTACAATCACATAACAAGCTATTCTTAGCTTACAAATCACCAAATCAGGGAACTGTTTGATCAGAATCAATTATAATCACGTAACAAATCATTCTGAGCTTACAAATCACTTAATCGGTCAAACATTTGATGAGAATCAGCTACAATCATGTAATAAGCTATTCTGAGCTACAATTATGTAACAAGCTATATATTCTGAGTTTACGAATCATCGAATTTGTCAACCGTTGGATGAGAATCAACTATAATCATGTAACAAGCCATTCTAAGCTTACAAGTCACTCAATCGATTAACCGTTTGATGAGAATCAATTACAATTACGTAAAAATCCATTCTGAGCTTACAAATCATTGAATCAGTTAACCATTCGATGAGAATCAGCTACAATCACATAACAAGTCATTATAAGCTGATAAAATAACTGAATCGGTCAACCGTAGAAAGAGAATTAGCTATAATCATGTAACAAGCCATTTTGAGCTTACAAATCACCTAATCCATCAACTGTTCGATGATAATTAGCTTCAATCACATAACAAGCCATTATGAGCTTATAAATCATTGAATTGGTCGACCATTTTATGAGCATCAATTATAATTATGTAACAAGCCATTGTGAGATTACAAATCACTGAATCGATCAACCATTCAATGAGAATCAAATACCATTATGTATTCTGAGGTTACAAATCACCAAATCGGTCAACCGTTCAATGAAAATCAATTACAATCACATAATAAGCCATTCTGAGCTTACAAATCACCGAATCGGTCAACCGTTTGATGAGAGTCAGCTCTAATCACGTAACAAGCTATTCTAAGATTACAAATTGCTGAATCGGTCAACTGTTTGATGAGAATGAGCTACAATCACGTAACAAGCCATTCTAGGCTTATAAATTACCAAATCAGTCCACCGTTTGATGAGAATTAATTATAATTACGTAACAAGCCATTCTGAGCTGACAAATCACTAAATTGGTCAACCCTTCGATGAGAATCAGAGAGAATCATGTAACAAGATATTATGAGCTTACATTCAGTTTAGAAATCACTTAATTGTTCAACTGTTCAATTATATTCAGCTACAATCACGTCACAATTCATTTTGAGCTTAGAAGTCACCAAATCGGTCACCCGTTCGATGAGAAACAATTACAATCATGTAACAAGCCATTCTGAGCTTACAAATCATCGAATTGGTCAACCATTTGGTGAAAATCAATTATAATCACATAACAAGCCATTCTTAGCTTATAAATCACCGAATCAGTGAACCGTTTGATGAAAATTAATTACAATCACATAACAAGTCATTCTTAGCTCAGAAATCACCAAATCGGTCAACCGTTCGATGAGACTTAATTACAATCATGTAACAAGCCATTCTAAGCATACAAATGACTGAATCGATCAACTGTTCAATGAGAATCAGCTACAATAATGTAATAAACCATTTTGAGCTTACAAATCATCGAATCAGTCAACTATTTGATGAGAATCAGCTATAATCACGTAACAAGCCATTCTGAACTTACAAATTACCAAATCAATCAATCGTTCGATGAAAATGAATTACAATCATGTACCAAATCATTGTGAGCTTTCAATTTACCGAATCGGTCAACCGTTCGATCACAATCAATTAGAATCACGTAACAAGCCATTCTGAGCTTACAAAACACCAAATTGGTCAACCGTTGGATGAGAAACAATTGCAATCATGTAACAAGCCATTTTGAGCTTAAAAATCACCAAATCGGTTAACCGTTCGATGAGAATTAATTAAAATCACATAACAAGCCATTTTGAGCTTAAAAATCATCGAATCGGTCAACCATTCTATGACAATCAATTACAATCACGTAACAAGCCATTCTCAGCTGACAAATTATCGAATCGTTCAAATGTTCGATGAGAATCAACTACAATCATGTAACAAGCTATTCTGAGCTGACAAATCACCGAATCGGTTAACCGTTAGATGAGAATCAACTACAATCATGTTACAAGCCATTCTGAGCTTTCAAATCACAAAATCAGTCAACCGTTCGATGAGGATCAACTACAATCACGTAACAAGCCATTCTGAGCTTACAAATCACCGAATTGGTCAACCATTTGATGAGAATTAGCTACAATTGCGTAAGAAGCCATTTTGAGCTTAAAAATCACCGATTCAGTAAACCATTCGATGAGAATCAATTCCAATCATGTAACAAGCCATTCTAGGCTTACAAATCACTGAATCGGTAAACAGTTTGATGCGAATCAATTACAATCACATAACAAGCCATTCTTAGCTTACAAATCACTAAATCAGTCAACCGTTCGATGAGAATTAGCTACCATCAGGTAACGAGACATTCTGAGCTTAAAAATCAATGACTCGATCAACCGTTCGATGAGGATCAACTACAATCATGTAACAAGCCATTCTGAGCTAACAAATCATTGAATCGATCAAGAGTTCGATGAGAATCAGCTACAATCACACAACAAGCCATTCTGAGCTTACAAATCATCTAATTGGTCAACCGTTCGATGAGAATCAATTAAAATCATGTAACCAGCCATTCTGAGCTTACAAATCACTGAATTGGTCAACAGTTCAATGAGAATCAGCTACAATCACATGACAAGCCATTCTGAGCTTACAAATCATCTCATCGAATGGTTGATTGATTCAGTGATTTGTAAGCTCAGAATGGCTTGTTATGTGATTGTAGCTGACTTTCATCGAATGGTTGACCGATACTGTGATTTGTAAGCTAAGAATGGCTTGTTACGTGATTGTAATTGATTCTCATCGAATGGTTCACTGATTCGATGATTTGTAAGCTGAAAATGGCTTGTTACATAATTGTAGCTGATTCTCATCGAACGGTTGACCGATTCGGTGATTTGTAAGCTAAGAATGACTTGTTACGTGATTGTAGCTGATTCTCATCGAGTGGTTGACCAATTTGGTAATTTTTAATCTCAAAATGGCTTGTTACGTGATTGTAGATGATTCTCATCGAACGATCGACCGATTTAGTGATTTGTAAGATGAGAATCGCTTGTTACATGATTATAAATAATTCTTATCGAAGAGTTGACAGACTCAGTGATTTGTAATCTTAGAATAGCTTATTACATGATTGTAATTGATTCTCATCAAATGATTGATTGATTCAGTAATTTGTAAGCTCAGAATGGCTTGTTATCTTATTGTTATTGATTCTCATCGAACAGTTGACCGATTCGGTGATTTGTAAGCTCAGAATGGATTGTTACGTGATTGTAATTGATTCTCATAGAACGGATGACCGATTCAGTGATTTATAAGATCAAAATGGCTTGTTATGTGATTGTAGCTAATTCTCACCGAAGGGTTGACCGATTTGGTAATTTGTAAGTTCAGAATGGCTTGTTACGTGATTGTAATTGATTTTCACCGAAAGGTTGACCTATTCGGTGATTTGTAAACACATAATGGCTTGTTACATAATTGTAATTGATTTTCATTGAACGGTTAATGGATTCAATGATTTGTAGGTGCAGAATGGCTTGTTACGTGATTGTAGTTGATTCTCATTGAATGGTTGACCGATTTGGTGATTTGTAAGCTTAGAATGGCTTGTTACATTATTGTAGCTGATTCTCATCAAATGGTTGATCGATTCAGTGATTTGTAAGCTCAGAATGGCTTCTTACATGATTGTAATTAATTCTCATCAAATGGTTGATCGATTTGGTGATTTGTAAGCTCAGAATACCTTGTTACAAGATTGTAATTGATTCGCATCGAACAGTTCACCGATTTCATCTTTTGTAAGCTCAAAATGGCTTGTTACATGATTATAATTGATTCTCATTGAACGGTTGACCGATTCAGTGATTTGTAAGTTCAGAATGACTTGTTATGTGATTGTAATTGAATTTCATCGAACGGTTGATGGATTTGGTTAGCTATAATTTTAAAATGGCTTGTTACCTGATTATAGTTGATTCTCATCGAATGGTTGATCGATACAATGATTAGTAAGCTCAAAATGGCTTGTCACGTGATTGTAGTTGATTCTCACCGAATGGTTGACCTAGTCAGTGATTTGTAAGCTTAGAATGACTTGTTATGTGATTGTAGCTGATTCTCATCGAACATTTAACCAATTCGTTGATTTATAAGCTCAGAATGGCTTGTAACGTGATTGTAAGTAATTCTCATCAAACGATTGACCGATTTGGTGAGTTGTAAGCTCAGAATAGCTTGTTATAGGATTGTAATTGATTCTCATCGAACGGTTGACCGATTTGGTCATTTGTATGCTCAAAATGACTTGTTATGTGATTATAATTGATTCTCATCGAACAGATTCGGTGATTTCTATGCTCAGAATGGCTTGTTAGGTGATTGTAATTGATTCTCATCGAACGGTTGACCGATTTGGTGATATATAACCTCAGAATGGCTTGTTACATGATTGTAGTTGATTCTCATCGAATGGTTGACCGATTCAATGATTTGTAAGCTCTGAATGGGTTTTTACCTGATTGTAGCTAATTCTCATCGAATGGTTGACCACTTTGATGATTTGTAAGATCATAATTGCTTCTTAGGTGGTTGTAATCAATTCTCATTGAACGGTTGACCGATTCGATGATTTGTAAACCTAGATTAGCTAGTTATGTGATTGTAATTAATTCTCATCGAATGGTTGACCTATTCGGTGATTTGTAAGCTAAGAATGGCTTGTTACGTGATTGTAGCTGATTCTCATCGAACGGTTGACCAATTCATTGATTTGTAAGCTCAGAATGGCTTGTTACGCCATTGTAATTGATTCTCATCAAACTGGTGATCGATTCAGTGATTTGGTGATTTGTAAGCTCTGAATGGGTTGTTACCTGATTGTACTTGATTCTCATCGAACGGTTGACCACTTCGATGATTTGTAAGATTAGAATTGCTTGTTATGTGATTTTAATTAATTGTCATTGAACGGTTGACCGATTCAGTTACTTGTAAGCTTAGAATGGCTTGTTACGTGATTGTAGGTGATAATCATTGAACGGTTGACCGATTCGGTGATTTATATGCTCAAATTTATTTGTTACGTAATTGTAGCTGATTCTCATCGAAAGGTTGATCGATTGGATGATTTGTAAGCTCAGAATGGTTTCTTACTTGATTGTAAGTGATTCTCATCGAACGGTTGACCGATTCAATGATTTATAAGCTCACAATCTTTTGTTAACATTATAATTATTAAGTGTAAAATATAATTACTCTAACAATTTATTCTCTTAGAACGGTTGACTGGTTCAGTGATTTGTAAGCTCAGAATCACTCATTACGTGATTGTAATTGATTCTCATCGAGTGGTTGACCGATTCGGTAATTTGTAAGCTCAGAATGGCTTCTTACGTGATTGTAGCTGATTCTCATCGAATGATCGCTTGATTCAGTGATTTGTAAGCTCATAATCACTTGTTACATGATTATAGATAATTCTCATCGAATAGTTGACTGACTTGGTGATTTGTAAGCTCAGAATGGCTTATTGCACGATTGTAATTGATTCTCATTGAATGATTGACTGATTCAGTGATTTGTAAGCTCAGAATGGCTTGTTACATTATTGTTATTGATTCTCATCGAACGGTTGACCGATTCGATGATTTGTAAGCTCAGAATGGATTGTTACGTGATTGTAATTGAGTCTCATCGAACGGTTGATCGATTCAGTGATTTATAAGCTCAGAGTGGCTTGTTATGTGATTGATGCTGATTCTCATCGAAGGGTTGATCGATTTGGTAATTTGTAATCTCACAATGGCTTGTTACATGATAGTAATTGTTTCTCATCAAAAGGTTGACCTATTTGGTGATTTGTAATCTCTGAATGGGTTGTTACCTGATTGTAGCTGATTTTCATCGAATAGTTGACCAATTCAATGATTTGTAAGGTCAGACTGGCTTGTTATGTGATTGTAATTAATTCTCATTGAATGGTTTGACCGATTCTATGATTTTAAAGCTTAGAATGGCTTGTTACATGATTATAGCTGATTCTCAACAAACAGTTGATCGATTCAGTGATTTGTAAGCTTAGAATGGCTTGTTACGTGATTGTAATTGATTCTCACCGAACGGTTGACCTATTCGATGATTTGTAAGCTCATAGTGGCCCTTTACGTGAGTGTAGTTGATTCTCATCAAATAGTTGACTAATTCGATGATTTGTAAGCTCAGAATGGCTTGTTACGTGATTGTAATTGATTCTCATCGAACTGGTGACCAATTCAGTGATTTGTAAGGTCAGACTGGCTTGTTATGATTGTAGTTGATTCTCATCAAGCGGTTGACCGATTTGGTGATTTATAAGCTCAGAATGGCTTGTTATATGATTTTAGCTGATTCTCATCGAACCATTTACCAATTCAGTGATTTGTAAGCTTAGAATTGCTTGTTACGTGATTGTAGGTGATTCTCTTTGAACGGTTGACCGATTCAGTGATTTATAAGCTCACAATCATTTGTTACATGATTGTAGCTGATTTTCATCGAACGGTTGACCGATTGGATGATTTGTAAGCTCAGAATGGCTTATTACGTGATTGTAGCTTATTCTTATCAAATGGTCGACTTATTCCGTGACTTGTTATGTAATTGTAATTGATTTTAATCGAACGGTTGACCGATTCATTCATTTGTAAGCACATAATGGCTTGTTACGTGATTGTTATTTATGTAGGATTTGAGAGATACAAATCCATAGAATGGCAAGCAGACCTGCATGCAAATAACCTGTTTCAGGAGAGAAGCAAATTCTCATTGAACAGTTGACTGATTCAGTGATTTGTAAGCTTAGCACTGAATCGGTCAACCGTTCGATGAGAATCAACTACAATTACATAACAAGCCATTCTGAGCTTACAAATCACTGTATCGATCAACCATTTGATGAGAATCTGATGAAGGGTGCTCTCCTTAATACCAGAAACACATAACAGACATAGAGAAACAACAACAATAATATGCAAGAACAGAAAATTGGCTTCTTATTATCTCCACAAATGTGGAATTACAAATTTTCAAAATTACAACATGCAAAGCCACATGGGCATTCCCTTACAATATTCTGTAGGACAAAGCCTCAAACTATTACCCAGATCTACTACCTAGAACTATTCTGAACTACCTAAGACAATAATACAGCCTTCCTTATATAGGCAATTCCCCACCGCCTGGGAAGGTTCTAGAATTTTAGCCAATAAGGCCGACCAAACTTAGAATTATTTTATTTTACATTTCATTACATCATAGTCGGCTCAAGATAACCTTTGAAACCCGAACAGAAATTTTGAAAAAAATTATTTTTCGCCATTTCAGGGGGCCCAACATCTGAAGACCATAAGTCATCACCAGTTGACCCGATCGGCTATTATAACCCCATTTCAGAAATGCCAAGAAGCGCTCTACAGGCTTGACCCGCGCAAGCGCCCATCACCCAAATTTTCGACCTCATCCGGAGCCTCTAAAGCTTTCAAAACTGAGTTCAAAGTTTCTATACCCTGCTGCCAATACCGAAAATCTTCAATATCTTCCAATATACACTTGATCTGGCAATGAAACTTTACTTGCAGACTTATATGACCAAAATGAACCTCCAAGAAAGAAATTAGATCATTCTAAGCACATACGAAAATGATAAAAAAAATAGTAACTTTCCATAAATAGTAGCTCTGCACAAAATAGCCCTTATTGAAAATAAAAATAGAAATATTTTTGGGTGATGCAAGATTGCTCTTACACCCAGGATGCTACTGCATCAGACACCCGGGGTAATTTGAGAAGTGACCCTGTCACGACTCAGGTGTGCAGAGGAAAACCAAGATGGCTAACCTCCTCCTTTGTCAGCCATGATGAATCTTCAACAGGTCATCCTTTCCACTTGACCAGATATTCTTCATATGTCCTGTTCCTTATGCTTCTGCCAACACGACTGTCCAGTATATCTTCGATCTCCTTAGTGTCTGAACTAGTTGCTGGAATACTCCACTGTGCTGCTGTGATCTCATCTTCAACACCTCCTTCATGATACTCTGTCAGATCTGAAATGTTAAACACTAGTGAAATATTTAGCTCAGTAGGCAATTCTACCTCATATGCATTTCCTGAATCATATTTCTTCAGTATCCTACATGGTCCAAACTTCTTCATTTTCAGCTTATTATATGTACCAACTGGAAACTGCTCCTTTCGCAAATGAACCATGACTTCATCACCAACCTCAAATTCCTTATACCTCTTTTTCTCATCTGCCTTAGCCTTATACTATGCATTCATCTTGGTAATATGCTTCCTCACCTCCCCATGGATGTTCTTCAAGTGTTCTGCAAAATCCTCAGCTTTAGCACTACTTATTTCTCCTTTATCTATCTTCCTCAATTCAGATGCATTTCTTGGACTACTTCCATATACAATCTGGAATGGTGATTTACCAGTGCTTCTATTGATAGAATTATTATATGCAAATTTTGCCTGTGGTAAAATCAAATCCCATCCTGTTGGCTTATCTCCAACCAAACATCTCAGCAAATTTCTCAAACTTCTATTCACCACCTCTGTCTGTCCATCAGTCTGTGGATGATGTGATGAACTGAACTTCAAATCTGTCTTCAACTTCTTCCACAATGTACGCCAGAAATATCCAACAAACTTAGTGTCCCGATCTGAAACTATGGTCTTTGGCAAACCATGAAGTCTCACTACTTCTATGAAAACCAATTCTGCTACATGAACAACATCATCAGTCTTTTTGCAGGGAATGAAATGTGTCATCTTTGAAAATTTGTCAACCACCATAAAAATTGAATCATGTCCCCGCTGTGTCCTTGGTAAACCAAGAACAAAGTCCATACTGATATCCTCCCAAGGCTTCTCTGGTATAGGTAATGGCTGATACAACCCTGTATTTTGCTTCACTCCTTTCGCCATCTGACATACTCTGCAACTCTGTACAAACTTCTTCACATCTTGCTGCAACTGTGGCCAATAATTCTCACTAACCAAACCAAGGGTTTTATCACGACCAAAATATCCAGCCAATCCTCCGCTATGCTTCTCCTTGATGAGATTCTCCCTCATAGAACTTCGTGGAATGCACAACTGACTCCCTCTGAATAGCATATCATCCTGGATGATGAAATCCAACCATTTCGTCCTGTCTAGAGTAACAAGTTCTGTACAAGCTTTCCAAGCTTCACCAAAATCAGGATCCTCTAGATATAAATTCTTGAGTTCCTTGAACCCAACCACCTCAATCTGCATCTCTGTCAGCAATAGTTGCCTTCTGCTAAGAGCATCTGCAACCCTGTTAGACTTTCCACTCTTGTGTTTCAAAACAAATGTATAACTCTGCAAAAACTCAACCCATTTCAAATGCCTTTGATTCAATTTTCCTTGACTATTCAAATATTGCAAAGCTTGATGATCGGTATACAAAACAAACTCGTTAGGAAGTAGATAATGTCTCCACTTCTTTAATGCCTGAACTATAGCATAAAATTCCTGATCATAAACAGAATATTTCCTCTTGGCATCATTTAACTTTTCACTGAAATAAGCAACAGGTTTACCTTCTTGGCTCATAACAGCTCCTATTGCAGTACCACTAGCATCACAATCTACTTGAAACACCTTATTAAAATTTGGAAGTGCTAAAACAGGTTGTTCTGTAACTTTTTGTTTCAATAATTGAAAACTCTTTTCTGCCCCATTAGTCCACTTAAACTCTTTTCTATCCCCTCTCATTGTTTCAGTCAAGGGACCACAAATACTGCTAAAATTTTTGATAAACTTTCTGTAAAAGCTAGCCAAATCATGAAAAGATCTTACCTCAGTAGCACTCCTTGGAGTAGGCCATTCAAGGATAGCCTGTACCTTTTCTGGGTCCATTTTTAGACCTTCTGCTGAAACTACAAATCTCAAATACACTAACTCTTTCTTCACAAAACTACACTTCTTCAAATTAATCAACAATTTCTCTTCTCTCAGCTTCTCAAATACCATACGAATATGCATCATATGCTCCTCCAATGTCTTACTAAAGATCAAAATATCATCTAGGTAAACAATGACAAACTTACCCAGAAATTCTTTCAGAACCTCGTTCATGAGCCGCATGAAAGTGCTCGGTGCATTGGTTAGCTCAAAAGGCATGACTAACCACTCATACAGTCCTTCCTTTTTCTTGAAGGCAGTCTTCCATTCATCTCCTTCTCTGATCCGAATCTGATGATATCCACTTTTTAGATCTATCTTTGAAAAATACACAGCTCCACTCAAACAGTCCATAATATCATCCATTCGTGGCAATGGAAACTTGTACTTGATTGTGATCTTATTTATTGCCCTAGAATCTGTACACATCCTCCACTCTCCATTATTCTTTGGTGCTAATACCACTGGTATAGCACAGGGACTCAGACTCTCTCAAATCAACCCCTTCTGTAACAGTTCATGTACTTGTCTGTTCAACTCCTCACTTTCTGCAGGTGTCATTCTGTGTGCTGCCTTATTCGGCAAAATCGCTCCTGGGATCAAGTCCATCTAATGACTAATCTTCCTGACTGGTGGTAATCCATCAAGCACGTTATCGAATACAATATCCTGAAACTCATTCAACAAATCTGCAACTTCTACAGGAACATCTTCTACTTCCTCTTTACCAACTTTTGGAATTAGAGCAAAACATACATGCTCATGCCTCATACCATTTAGAAAATTTCTTCCATCAACAAAAGTTATCCTTGCATTACCACATACCTTTTCTTTAGTCTCCTTCAATGGTTTTAGCTTATGTCGCACTCCATCCTTTGTCAGGGAATAGGTATTCGCACGACCATCATGTACAGCACATCTGTCAAATTTCCATGGTCTACCCAACAACATATGACATGCATTCATAGATATATATCACACAGTACCTCATCTTGGTATCTGCCAATCTTGAACTTCACCAGGCATTGTTCATTGACCATGACCTTGTGGTCATCCTGTACCCAGGCAATCCGATATGGATGTGGGTGTTTCTGTCTCTTGAGCTTCAACTTTGTCACCATCTCTTCTGACACCAAATTGTCAGTGCTTCCACTATCGATAATCACATCACAACATTTACCTTCACACTTGCACCTGGTGCGAAACAAGCTCCTCCTTTGCTCAGGTTCATTCTCACCACTCAACAGGACTCTTCTGTTAATCAACGTTTCTCCTCTTTCAGCATCTTCAGAATTTGATCATCTGGCATCTTCATCTACATGTGCAACTCTGGCCTGGCCTTCATTTCTCCTGTCTGTTCTGCCTTGGCCCTGAGGACATTCAAATGCCCTATGACCTTCTTCTCCACAGTGAAAACATGTTCCACGGAAGCCACCTCTTCCAGATCCTTGTCCTCTTCCCCTTCCTCTTTGATCTCTATTATTCTGATCCTGGAAGCGATTGGAATTGTTTCCTCTCTGATTCTGACTGCTACTGGCCTCATCCTTCTTTTTCGGATCTTCATTTCGGCCACCATATGACCATCCACCAGATCGTCCACCACGACCTCTTCCATTTTGTCTGCTCTCAAACTTCTTGTTCAGCTTTTCCTCTACTTTTAGGGCAAACTAGTATGCCTCTTCAATACTATTCATTCGAACCAGATTCAACTCCTCCTGAATGCTTGGCCTTAACCCATTAAGGTATCGGGCAAATTTCTCCTTATCAGCTTCTGCATGGCCTGTTCTGATGAGAAGTCGATAGAACTCCTCTGTATACTCCTGAACAGATCTTCCTGCTTGCTTCAAACTCTGCATTTTCTTCAGCAGGTCAAGCTCATAATCAACAGGAATGAACTGTCGCTTTAATTTATCCACCATCCGATCCCATCTCGTGATTTTCTCCTTTCCCCTTCTATTTCGCTCCAACTGAATCTCTTGCCACCATATCTTCGCATGACCTTTCAATCTGGCCTTCACAAATTTGACCCTATCAGGATCCTCGACATCTTCATACTCAAAATATTCTTCACATTCATTGATCCAGTCGATCAATTCTTCTGGGTTAAGATTTCTAGAAAATGTAGGAACCTCAATCTTAGGTCTTTTCCCAATCTTGGAAATCGCCCGAAAAAGTCTTTCTTCCTCCTGGTTCACAATTTCAACTTCTCCCTCTTGATATTCTTCTTCGGCTTCATCCTCGCTTTCGTCTCTGACATTAAGATTCATTCCTTTACGAATCTCTTCTTGCAATGCTTGCACTTGTCTCTGCAGCTCTCTAACTTCAGGTGTCACAGCACCAGCTCTTCTGCCACGTTCTCTTCGTGGAGGCATTTTCGCAATGCACGCTGAAACCCTACCACGGTCTTGGTGCAAACTGCCTCACAGTCGGTGATCTATTTACACACTCAAGAAAACCTGCTCTGATACCACTTGATGAAGGGTGCTCCCCTTAATACCACAAACACATAACAGACATAGAGAAACAACAACAATAATATGCAAGAATAGAAAATTGGCTTCTTATTATCTCCACAAATGTGGAATTACAAATTTTTAGAATTACAACATGCAAAGCCACATGGGCATTCCCTTACAATATTCTGTAGGACAAAGCATCGAACTATTACCCAGATCTACTACCCAGAACTATTCTGAACTACCTAAGACAATAATACAGCCTTCCTTATATAGGCAATTCCCCACCGCCTAGGAAGGTTCCAAAATTTTAGCCAATAAGGCCGACCAAACTTAGAATTATTTTATTTTACATTTCATTACATCATAGTCGGCTCAAGATAACCTTTGAAACCCGAACAGAAATTTTGAAGAAAATTATTTTTCACCATTTCAAGGGGCCCAACTTCCGAAGACCATAAGTCATCACCAGTTGACCCGATCGGCTAT
Source organism: Chamaecyparis obtusa (assembly GCA_027943335.1). NCBI lineage: Eukaryota > Viridiplantae > Streptophyta > Pinopsida > Cupressales > Cupressaceae > Chamaecyparis > Chamaecyparis obtusa. Next base: position 7,449,513 of record BSBK01000740.1, on the reverse strand, counting down.
TATAACCCCATTTCGAAAATGCCACGAAGTGCTCTACAGGCTTGACTTGCGCAAGCGCCTGTCATCCAAATTTTTGACCTCATTCGGGGCCTCTAAAGCCTTCAAAACTGAGTTCAAAGTTTCTGTACCCTGCTGCCAATACTGAAAATCTTCAATATCTTCCAATATACACTTGATCTGGCAATGAAACTTTACTAGCAGACTTATATGACCAAAATGAACCTCCAAGAAACAAATCAGATCATTCTGAGCACATACGAAAATGACCAAAAAAAATAGTAACTTTCCATAAATAGCAGCTCTGCACAAAATAGCCCTTATTGAAAATAAAAATAGAAATATTTTTGGGTGATGCAAGATTGCTCTTACACCTAGGATGCTCCTGCATCAGAATCAGCAACAATCACGTAATCAACCATTCTGTGCTTACAAATCACCGAATAGTGACCTTTGGGTGAGAATCAATTACAATCACGTAACAAGCTATTCTGAGTTTACAAATTGCCAAATCGATCAACCCTTCAATGAGAATCAGCTACAATCACATAACAAGCTATTCTGAGCTTATAAATCATAGAATCGGTCAACCATTCGATGAGAATCAATTACAATCATGTAATAATCTATTCTAAGCTTACAAATCATCGAATCGGTCAACCGTTTGATAAGAATGAATAATAATAATGTAACAAGCCATTCTGAGCTTACAAATCATTGAATCAGTTAATCTTTCGATGTCAATCAATTACAATCATGTAATAAGCCATTCTGAACTTACAAATCACCGAGTCGGTCAACTGTTCAATAATAATTATTTATAATGATGTAACAAGCGATTCTGAGCTTACAAATAACTGAATCAGTTGATCATTTGATGAGAATCAGCTACAATCACGTAACAAGCCATTCCGAGCTTACAAATTACCGAATTGGTCAACCACCCGATGAGAATCAGCTACAATCACGTAACAAGCCATTCTTAGCTTACAAAACACCAAATCGGTCAACTATTCGATGAGAATTAGCTATAATCATGTAACAAGCCATTCTGAGCTTACATATCACCAAATCAATCAATCGTTCGATTAGAATCAACTTCTATCACATAACAAGCCATTCTAAGCTTATACAAATCACTGAATCAGTCAACTGTTCAATGAGAATCAATTACAATCACGTAACAAGCTATTCTGAGCTTACAAACCACTCAATCGGTCAACTGTTGTAAGAGAATAAATTGTTAGAGTAATTATATTTTATACTTATTGATTAAATCACTTCGGTTTAATTCATTAAATTATTTATTACTCTATTTTCTTAAGTTATCTCTTAGCTGCATTATAATTAATATCTTTATTAATTATAATGTGCAACGTAGTTTTTTTTATACTTTAGGGTTCTACTCTCACATTTTGAGTAACTTTTTAGTTTTGCATTTTGCTTCTTTCTACTTCTCTCCTGTAACAGGTTATTTGCATGTACGTATTTTTAGCGTTATGTGGATTTGTATCTCTCAAATCCTACATAAATAACAATCATGAAATAAGTCATTATGAGCTTACAAATCCCCAAATCGATCAACCGTTCGATGAAAATTAATTATAATTATGTAACAAGCCATTCTGAGCTTACAAATCACCGAATCAGTGAACCGTTCAATGAGAATTAGCTACAATCATGTAACAAGCCATTCTGATCTTATAACTCACCGAATCGATCAACCGCTCGATGAGAATCAGCTACAATCACATAACAAGCCATTTTGAGCTTACAAATCAGATCATTCAATCGTTTGATGAGAATCAGCTACAATCACATAACAAGCCAATCTAACCTTATAAATCACTGAATCGGTCACTAGTTCGATGAGAATCAATCACAATCTCATAAAAAGCCATTATGAGCTTACAAATCATCGAATTGGTCAACCGTTCGATAAGAATCAACTACAATCATGTAACAAGGCATTTTGAGCTTACAAATCACCGAATAGGTCAATTGTTAGGTGAGAATCAATTACAATCATGTAATAAGCTATTCTGAGCTTACAAATCATTGAATCGGACAACCATTCGATGAGAATCAACTACAATCACGTAACAAGTCATTCAGAACTTACAAAATCACCGAATTAGTCAACCGTTTGTTTAGAATCAGCTAAAATCATGTAATAAGCCATTCTGAGCTTATAAATCATAGAATCGGTCAACCATTTGATGAGAATTAACTACAATCACATAACAAGCCAGTCTGAGCTGACAAATCACCAAATCGGTCAACTGCTCAATGACAATTGATTAGCACCACGTAACAAGCCTTTCTGATCTTACAAATCACCAAATTGGTCAACCGTTCGATGAGAATTAGCTACTATCAGGTAACCACCCATTCAAAGCTTACAAATCACTGACTCAGTCAACCATTCGATGAGAATCAACTACAATCACGTAATCAGCCATTTTGAGGTTACTGATCATGAAATTGGTGAACCGTTCAATGAAAATTAGTTACAATCACATCACAAGCCATTCTGAGCTTACAAATCACCGAATCGGACACTCGTTCAATAAGAATCAATTACAATCACATAATAAGCTATTTTGAGCTTACAAATGACCAAATCGGTCAACCGTTCGATAAGAATCAATTACAATTGTATAACAAGCCATTCTGAGCTTACAAATCACCAAATTGGTCAACCGTTTAATGAGAATTAATTACAATCACGTAACAAGTCATTTTGAGGTTAGAAATCACAAATCAATCAACTATTCGATGAGAATCAGCTACAATAATGTAACAAGCCATTCTGAGTTTAAAAATCACTGAATCCGTCAATCGTTCGATGAGGATCAATTATAATCACGTAACAAGCCATTCTGAGCTGACAAATCACTGAATCGATCAACCATTCAATGAGAATCAACAACAATCATGTAATCAACCATTCTGTGCTTACAAATCACCGAATTGGTCAACGTTTCAGTGAGAATCAATTACAATCACGTAACAAGCCATTCTGAGCTTACAAATCACTGAATCGATCAACCATTTGATGAGAATCAGCTACAATCAGGTAACAAGCCATTCTGAGCTTACAAATCATCGAATCGTTCAACCGTTTGATGAGAATCAATTACAATCATGTAACAAGTCATTCTGAGCTTACAAATCACCGAATCAGTCAACCGTTCGATGAGAATACATTACAATGACGTTACAAGCCATTCTGAGCTAACAAATCATGAAATTCCTCAACTGATCAGTGAGAATAATCTACAATCATGTAACAAGCCATTCTGAGCTTAGAAATCAGTGAATCGGTCAAGCGTTCAGTGAAAATATATTACAATCATATAACAAGCCATTCTGATCTTACAAATCACTGAATTGGTCAACCGTTCGATGAGAATAAGCTACAATCAAGTAACACAACCCATTCAGAGCTTACAAATCACCAAATCGGTCAATAATTTGATGAGAATCAACTACAATCATGTAACAAGCCATTTTGAGGTTATAGATCACCAAATTGGTCAACCGTTCGATTAGAATTAATTAAAATCACATAACAAGCCATTCTGAGCTTAGAAATCACCGAATTGGTCAACCATTCGATGAGAATCAATTATAATCACGTAACAAGCTATTTTGAGCTTACAAATCACCAAGTTGATCAACTGTTCGATGAGAATTATCTATAATCAGGTAACAAGCCATTCTAAGCTTACAAATCACTGAATCGTTCAACCATTCAATGAGAATCAGCTACAATCATGTAACAAGCCATTCTAAGCTTACAAATCACTGAATAGGTCAACTGTTTGATGAGAATATATTACAATCATGTAACAAGCTATTCTGAGCTTACAAATCATCGAATCGGTCAACTGTTCAATGAGAATCGATTACAATCATGTAACAAGCCATTCTTAGCTTACAAATCACCAAATTGGTCAACCATTCAATGAGAATCATCTATAATCACGTAACAACCCATTCAGAGCTTACAAATCACCAAATCAATCAACCATTCGATGAGAATCAACTTTTATCACATAATAAGCCATTCTAAGCATACAAATCACCAAATCAGTCAACTGTTCGATGAGAATCAATAACAATAACGTAACAAGCCATTCTATGCTTACAAATCACTGAATCGGTCAATCATTCGATGAGAATCAATGATAATTATGTATTAAGCCATTCTGAACTTACAAATAACCGAGTCGGTCAACTGTTCGATGAGAATTATCTATAATCATGTAACAAGTGATTCTAAGCTTACAAATCACTGAATAAGTCAATCGTTTGATGACAATCAACTACAATTAAGTTACAAGCTATTCTGAGCTTACAAATTATCAAATCGGTCAACCACTCGATGAGAGTCAGATACAATCACGTAAAAAGCCATTCTGAGCTTACAAATCACCGAATCAATCAACCATTCAATGAGAATCAACTTCTATCACATAACAAGCCATTCTAAGCTTACAAATCATCAAATCGGTCAACCGTTCGATGAGAATCAATTACAAACATGTAACAAGACATTCTTAGCTTACAAATCATCGAATCGGTCAATTGTTCGATGAGAATCAACTACAATCATGTAACAAGCCATTCTGATCTTACAAATCACTGAATCGGTCAACGATTCGATGAGAATCAATTACAATCATGTGACAAGCCATTTTTAGCTTACAAATCATTGTATCGGTCAACCATTCGATGAGAGTCAGTTACAATCACGTAACAAGCCATTTTGAGCTTACAAATCACTGAATCAGTCAATCGTTCGATGAGATTAAACTTCTATGATATAGCAAGCCATTCTAAGTTTACAAATCACCGAATCAATCAACCATTCGATGAGAATCAAATATAATTACGTAACAAGCCATTCTGAGCTTACAAATCACTGAATCAGTCAACCATTTGATAAGAATCAGCTACAATCATATAATAAGCCATCCTGAGCTTACAAATCATCCAATCGGTCAACCCTTCGATGAGAATCAGCTACAATCACGTAACAAATGATTGTGAGATTACAAATAACTGAATTGTTCAACCATTCGATGAGAATCACCTACAATTACGTAACAAGCCATTCTAAGCTTACAAATCACTGAATCAGTCAATTGTTTGATGAGAATCAGCTACAATCACGTAACAAGCCATTCTAAGCTTATAAATCACCGAATCGGTTAATCGCTCAATGAAAATTAGCAACAATCACATAACAAACAAATCTAAGTTTACAAATCATCGAATCGATCAACCGTTCGATGAGAATCAGCTACAATAACGTAACAGTGCCATTCTGAACTTACAAATTACCGAACCGGTCAACCGTTTGATGCGAATCAACTAAAATCATGTAACAAGCCATTCTGCACTTACAAATCACCAAATCAGTCAACCGTTTGGTGAGAATAAGCTACAATCACGTAACAAGCCATTGTGAGCTGACAAATCATCGAATCGCTCAACCATTCGATGAGAATCAGCAACAATCGCGTAATAACCCATTTTGTGCTTAGAAATCACTGAATTGGTCAACCTTTCGGTGAGAATCAATTACAATCACGTAACAAGGCATTCTAAGCTTACAAATTATCGAATCGGTGAACGACTCAATGAGAATCAGCTACAATCACGTAGCAAATCATTCTTAGCTTACAAATCATCGAATCGGTCAATTATTCGATGAGAATCAGCTACAATCATGTAATAAGCCATTCTGAGCTTACAAATCACCGAATTGGTCAACCATTCGATGAGAATCAATTACAATCATCTAACAAGCCATTCTTAGCTTAGAAATCACTGTATTGGTCAACCATTCAATGAGGGTTAGCTACAATCACGTAACAAGCCATTCTAATCTTGCGAATCACTGAATCAATCAATCGTTCAATGAGAATCAACTTCTATCACATAACAAGCCATTCCAAGCTTACAAATCACCGAATAGGTCAACCGTTCATGAGAAATCAATTACAATCACGGAACAAGCCATTTTGAGTTTACAAATCACTGAATTGATCAACTGTTCTAAGAGAATAAATTAGTAGAGTAATTATATTTTACACTTATTAACTAAATCACTTCGGTTTAATTAATTAATATCTTTATTAATTATAGTGTGCAACCTAGTTTTTTTAGACTTTAAGGTTTTGTTCACCTTTTGTTCAACCTTGTAAATCTTTTTTCATTAACTTGGATCCTAATTTTGCTCTCACATTTTGAGTAACTTCTAAGTTTTCCCTTTTGCTTCTTTCTACTTCTCTCCTGTAATAAGTTATTTACATGCATGTATTCTTGGCGTTCTATGGATTTGTATCTCTCAAATCTTACATAAATAACAATCATGTAACAAGCCATTCTGAGCTTACAAATCACTGAATCGGTCAACTGTTCGATGAGAATCAATTACAATCATGTAACAAGCCATTCTGAGCTTATAAATCACTAAATCGGTCAACCACTCGATGAGAATTAGCTACAATCACATAACAAGCCATTATGAGCTTACAAATCACTAAATCAGTCAACCGTTCGATTAGAATCAACTACAACCATGTAATAAGCCAGTCTAACCTTACAAATCACTAAATCGGTCAATCATTCGGTGAGAATCAATTACAATCATGTAATAAGCCATTCTGAGCTGGAAAATCACCTAGTCGGTCAACTGTTCCATGAGAATTATCTATAATCATGTAACAAGCCATTCTGAGCTTACAAATCATCAAATTGGTCAACCGTTCGATGAGAATCAGCTACAATCACGTAACAACCCATTCTGAGCTTACAAATGACCAAATAGGTCAACCATTCGGTGAGAATCAATTACAATCATGTAACAACCCATTCTGAGCTTACAAATCACTGAATCGGTCAACCATTCCATGAGAATCAGCTACAATCACGTAAAAAGTCATTCTGAGCTTACAAATCACCAAATCGGTCAACTGTTTGATGAGAAGGAATTATAATCCTATAACAAGCCATTCTGAGCTTACAAATCACCAAATCAGTCAACCGTTTGATGAGAATTAATTATAATTACGTAACTAGCCAATCTGAGTTTACAAATCACCAAATCGATCAACTGTTCGATGAAAATCAGCTACAATAATGTAACAAGTCATTCTGAGCTTACAAATCACCGAATCATTCAACCATTCGATGAGAATCAACTACACTCATGTAACAAGCCATTCTGTGCTTACAAGTCACCGAATCGATCAACCGTTCGATGAGAATCAATTACAATTACGTAATAAGCCATTATGAGCTGATAAATCACTGAATCGGTCAACCATTCGATGAGAATCAGCAACAATCACGTAATAAGCTATTTTGTGCTTACAAATCACCGAATAGGTCAACCTTTCGATGAGAATCAATTACAATCACGTAACAAACCATTCTAAGCTTACAAATTACCAAATTGGTCAACCCTTCAATGAGAATCAGCTACAATCACATAACAAGCCATTTTGAGCTTATAAATATCACTGAATCGGTCAACCGTTTGATGAGAATCAATAACAATAACGTAACAAGCCATTCTCAGATTATAAATCACTGAATCAGTCAATCATTCGATGACAATCAACTACAATCATGTAACAAGCCATTTTGAGCTTACAAATCACCGAATTGGTCAACCATTCAATGAGGATCAATTACAATCATGTAACGAGCCATTTTTAGCTTACAAATCACCATATCGGTCAACCATTCGATGAGAGTCAGCTACAATCACGTAACAAGCCATTCTGAGCTTACAAATCAGATACAATCACATAACAAGCCATTCTGAGCTTATAAATCACTTAATCGGTCAACCGTTCGATGAAAATCAATTACAATCACGTAACAATCCATTCTGAGCTTACAAATCATTGAATCGGTCAATTTGTTTGATGAGAATCAATAACAATAACGTAACAAGCCATTATGAGCTTAAAAATCACTAAATAGGTGAACTGTTTGATGAGAATCAGCTACAGTCATGTAACAAGCTAGTTTGACCTTACAAATCACTGAATCGGTCACCAGTTCGGTGAGAATCAATTGCAACCACATAACAAGCCATTTTGAGATTACAAATCATGAAATCAGTCAACCGTTCAATCAGAATCAATTACAATTACGTAACAAGCCATTCTGAGCTTACAAATCACCTAATCAGTCAACCATTTGATAAGAATCAGCTACAATCACGTAACACGCCATTCTGAGCTTACAAATCATCCAATCAGTCAACCTTTCGATGAGAATAACCTACAATCATGTAACAAATGATTGTGAGCTTAGAAATCAAGGAATCGGTCAACCGTTTGATGAGAATCACCTACAATCATTTAACAAGCCATTCTGAGCTAGCAAATCACTGAATTAGTCAACGGTTCGATGAGAATCAGCTACAATCATGTAACAAGCAATTATGAGCTTATAAATCACCGAATCGGTCAACCGCTTGATGAGAATCAGCTACAATCAAATAACAAGCCATTCTGAGCTTACAAATCACTAAATCAGTCAACCGTTTGATGAGAATCAACTACAATCATGTAACAAGTCATTCTAACCTTACAAATCATTGAATTAGTCACCAATTCAAAGAAAATCAATTACAATCACGTAACAAGCCATTCTAAGCTTACAAATCACCGAATTGGTCAATCGTTCAATAAGAATCAGCTACAATGACGTACCAAGCTATTTTGAGCTTACAAATTATCGAATCAGTCAACCGTTTGATGAGAATCAATTACAATCATGTAACAAGTCATTCTAAGCTTATAAATCACCAAATCAGTCAACCGCTCGATTAGAATCAGCTACAATCATATAACAAGCCATTCTGAGCTTACAAATCACTAAATCAATCAACCGTTACATGAGAATCAGCTACAATCATGTAATAAGCCAATCTGACCTTACAAATCATTGAATCGGTCACCAGTTCGATGAGAATCAATTACAATCATGTAAGAAGCCATTCTGAGCTTACAAATCACCGAATTGGTCAACTATTCGATGAGAATCAGCTACAATCACGTAACAAGCCATTCTGAGCTTACAAACCACTGAATCAATCAACCATTCAATGAGAATCAACTACAATCATGTAACAAGCCATTCTAAGCTTACAAATCACCAAATCGGTCAACCTTTTGATGAGAATTAATTATAATTATGTAACAAGCCAATCTTAGTTTACAAATCACCGAATCGGTTAACCGTTCGATGAGAATCAGCTACAATAACATCACAAGCCATTTTGAGCTTACAAATCTTCAAATCATTCAACCGTTCAATGAGAATCAACTACAATCATGTAACAAGCCATTCTGCGCTTACAAATCACCAAGTAGGTCCGCCTTTCGGTGAGAATCAATTACAATCACGTAACAAACCATTCTGAGCTTATAAATTACCAAATCGGTCAACCCTTCAATGAGAGTCAGCTACAATCATATAACTAGCCATTTTGAGCTTATAAATATCACTGAATCAGTCAATCGTTCGATGAGAATCAATTACAATCACATAACAATCCATTCTAAGCTTACAAATCATCGAATCGGTTAACAGTTTGATGAAAATCAATAACAATAACGTAACAAGCCATTCTGAGCTTACAAATCACTGAATCGGTCAATCATTCGATGAGAATCAATTACAATCATGTAATAAACCATTCTGAGCTTACAAATCACCGAATCAGTCAACCATTCGATGAGAATCAACTACAATCATGTAACAAGCTATGTTGAGCTTACAAATGACCAAATCGGTCAATCGTTTGATGAGAATCAATTACAATCCTGTAACAAGCCATTCTGAGCTTACAAATCACCAAATCAGTCAATCTTTTGATGAGAATTAATTACAATCACGTAACCCTTCGATGAGAATCAGCTACAATTTCTCGCATCCTACGAAAAGAAAAAAAAGCATGAAAAGACTCGAATGATATGATCCCTCTGTCACCCTAGAATAAAACATGATCTCGTAGTTCTTGGTCTGTGAAGATGCGTTGTTAGGTGCTTTTTTACACATTTAGGCTTAATAACAAGCCATTATGAGTTTATAAATCACTGAATTGTTCAACCATTTGATGAGAATCAATTACAATAACGTAACAATCCATTCTAAGCTTACAAATCACCGAATCGGTCAACTATTGGATGAGAATAAATAACAATAATGTAACAAGTCATTTTAAGCTTACAAATCACTGAATCGGTCAATCATTCGATGAGAATCAATTACAATCATGTAATAAGCCATTTTGAGCTTAGAAATTACCGAATTGGTCAACCACTCAATGAGAATCAGCTACAATCACGTAACAAGCCATTCTTAGCTTACAAATCACCGAATTGGTCAACTATTCGATGAGAATCAGCTACAATCATGTAACAAGCCATTTTTAGCTTACAAATCACCGAATCGATCAACCATTCGATGAGAATTAATTACAATCATGTAACAATGCATTCTTATCTTACACATCACCGAATCGGTCAACCATTCGATGAGAGTTAGCTACAATCACGTAACAAACCATTCAGAGCTTACAAATCACCGAATCAATCAATTATTCGATGAGAATCAACTTCTATCACATAACAAGTCATTCTAAGCTTACAAATCACCGAATCGGTCAACCGTTCGATGAGAATCAATTACAATCACATAACAAGTCATTTTGAGTAATTATATTTTACACTTATTAAATAAATCACTTCAGTTTAATTAATTAATTTATTTATTACTCTATTTTCTTAAGCTATCTCTTAGATGCATTATAATTAATATCTTTATTAATTATAATGCGCAACCTAGTTTTTTGAAACTTTAGGGTTTTGTTCAGCTTTATAGGTTGAACTTTGTAAATCTTTTTTCATTAATTTGGATCATAATTTTGCTCTCACATTTTGAGTAACTTCTAAGTTTTGCTTTTTGCTTTTTTCTGCTTCTCTCTTGTAACAGGTTATTTTCATGCCAGTATTCTTGGCGTTCTTTGGATTTGTATCTCTCAAATCTTACATAAATAACAATCACGTAACAAGTCATTCTGCACTTACAAATCACTGAATTGGTCAACCGTTTGATGAGAATAAATTACAATTACGTAACAAGCCATTATGAGCTCACAAATAACCGAATCAATCAACCATTTGATAAGAATCAGCTATAATCACGTAACAAGTCATTATGAGCTTACAAATCATCCAATTGATCAACCATTCAATGAGAATCCACTACAATCACGTAACAAATGATTGTGAGCTTATAAATCATGAAATCAATCAACCGTTTGATGAGAATCACTTATAATCACGTAACAAGCCATTCTAAGCTTACAAATCACTGAATCGGTCAACATGATGAGAATCAGCTACAATCATGTAACAAACCATTCTGAGCTTATAAATCACCGAATCATTCAACCGCTTGATGAGAATAAGCTAAAATCACATAACAAGCCATTCTGAGCTGACAAATCATTGGATCAATCAATCGTTCGATGATAATTAGTTACAATCATCTAACATGCCAGTTTGACCTTACAAATCATTAAGTCGGTCATGAGTTCGATGAGAATCAATTACAATCACGTAACAAGCCATTTTGAGCTTACAAATCACCAAATTGGTCAACCGTTTGTTGAGAATCAACTAAAATCATGTAACAAGCCATTCTAAGTATACAATTCACAGAATCGGTCAACCATTCGATGAGAATTAATTACAATCACATAACAAGCCTGTCTGAGCTTACAAATCACCGAATCGGTCAACCGTTCAATGAGAATTGATTACAACCACGTAACAAGTCATTCTGATCTTACAAATCACTGAATTGGTCAACTATTCGATGAGAATTAGGTACAATCAAGTAACAACCCATTCAGAGCTTACAAATCACTGAATTGGTCAACCATTCGATGAGAATCAACTACAATCACGTAACAAGCCATTCTGAGGTTATACATCAACAAATCGGTGAACCGTTCTATGAGAATATTTTACAATCACATAACAAGGTGTTCTGAGCTTACAAATCACCGAATCAATCAACCGTTCGATTAGAATTAATTAAATCATGTAACAAGCCATTTTGAGCTTACAAATGACCAAATCGGTCAACCGTTTGATGACAATTAGCTACAATCATGTAACAAACAATTGTGAGCTTATAAATCATCCAATTGGTCAACCGTTCGATGAGAATCACCTACAATCAGATAACAAGCCAATATAAGCTTACAAATCACTGAATAGGTCAACCGTTCGGTGAGAATCAATTACAATCACGTAACAAGCCATTCTGCTGAGCTTACAAATCACTGAATCGGTCAAGCATTCGATAAGAATCAGCTACAATCACGTAACAAGCTATTTTGAGCTTAGAAATCACATAATTGGTCAACCGTTCAATGAGAATTAATTACAATCACATAACAAGCCAAATTATGTGCTTAAAAATCACTGAATCGGTTAACCGTTCAATGAGAATTGATTACAACTATGTAACAAGCCATTTCGATCTTACAAATCATCGAATTGGTCAACTGTTCATTGAGAATCAGCTACAATCAGGTAACAACTCATTCAGACTTACAAATCACCAAATCAGTCAACCATTTGATGAGAATTAATTACAATCATGTAACAAGCCATTCTGAGCTTACAAATCACCGAATCTGTCAACCTTTCGATGAGAATCAGCTACAACAATGTAAGAAGCCATTCTGAGCTTACAAATCACCGAATCGATCAACCGTTCAATGAGAATCCACTACAATAATGTAACAAGTCATTCTGAGCTTAGAAATCACTGAATCGGTCAATCATTCGATGACAATCAATTACAATCATATAATAAGCCATTCTGAGCTTACAAATCATTGAGTCGGTCAACCTTTCGATGAGAATCAGCTACAACAATGTAAGAGCCCATTTAGAGCTTACAAATCACCGACTCAATCAACTAGTCGATGAGAATCAACTACAATCACGTAACAAGCCATTCTGATCACCAAATCGGTCAACTGTTCGATGAGAATCAATTACAATCACATAACAAGCCGTTTTGAGCTTACAAATCACTGAATCGGTCAATCATTCGATGAGAATCAATTATAATCACGTAACAAGCCATTTTGAGCTTACAAATGACCAAATCGGTCAACCATTCGATGAGAATCAATTACAATCTTGTAACAAGCCATTCTGAGCTTACAAATCACCAAATTGGTCAACCCTTTGATGGAAATTAGCTACAATCATGTAACAAGTCATTTTGAGCTTACAAATCACCGAGTCGGTCAACTTTTCGATGAAAATTATCTATAATCATGTAACAAGTGATTCTTAGCTTACAAATCACTGAATCGGTCAACTATTCGATGAGAATCAACTATAATCATGTAACAAGCCATTATGAGCTTACAAATCACCGAATCAATCAACCGTTCAATGAGAATTAACTTCTATCACATAACAAGCCATTCTAAGCTTACAAATAACTGAATCGGTCAACCATTCGATGAGAATGAATTACAATCACATAAGAAGTCATTCTGAGCTTACAAACCACTGAACTGTTTGATGAGAATTAGCTACAATCATGTAACAAGCCAGTCTGACCTTACAAATCACTGAATCGGTCACCAGTTCGATGAGAATCAATTACAATAACGTAACAAACAATTCTGAGCTTATAAATAACCGAATCGGTCAACCGTTCAATGAGAATTAATTACAACCACGTAACAAGCCATTCTAATTTTCAAACTCACTGAATTGGTCAACCGTTCCATGAGAATCAGCTACAATTAGGTAACAACCTGTTCAGAGCTTACAAATCACCGAATCGGTCAACCATTCGATGAGAATCAACTACAATCACATAAAAAGCCAATTTTAAGTTATAGATCACCAAATCAGTCAACCGTTTGATGAGAATCAATTACAATCACATAACAAGCCATTCTGAGCTTACAAATCACCAAATCGGTCAACTGTTTGATGAGAATCAATTATAATCACGTAACAAGCCATTTTGAGCTTACAAATGACCAAATCGGTCAACCGTTCGATGAGAAACAATTACAATCCTGTAACAAGCCATTCTGAGCTTACAAATCACCAAATCGATCAATCGTTTGATGAAAATTAATTACAATCACGTAACAAGCCATTCTGAGCTTACAAATCACCGAATCGGTCAACCCTTCGATGAGAATCAATTACAATTACAATTATAATTATAATCATGTAAAAAAATGATTGTGACCTTATAAATCATCAAATCGGTCAACCGTTCGATGAGAATCACCTACAATCACGTAACGAGCCATTCTAAGCTTACAAATCACTGAATCGGTCAACCGTTTGATGAGAATCAGCTACAATCATGTAACAAGCCATTCTGAGCTTACAAATCACCGAATTGACCAACCGTTTGGCGAGAATACATTACAATTACGTAACAAGCCATTCTGAGTTTACAAATCATAGAATTGGTCAACCATTCGGTGAGACTAATCTACAATCGTGTAACAAGCCATTCTGAGCTTACAAATCATCGAATCGGTCAACCATTTGTTGAGAATCAGCTAAAATCAAGTAACAAGCCATTCTGAGCTGACAAGTCACATAATCGGTCAACCATTCGATGAGAATTAATTACAATCATATAACAAACTAGTCTGATCGAATGATTGATTGATTCAATGATTTGTAAGCTCATAATGGCTTGTTACGTAATAGTTATTGATTCTCATCGAACGGTTGACCGATGGGGTGATTTGTAAGCTCAAAATGGATTGTTACGTGGTTTTAATTGATTAGCATCGAACGGTTGACCAATTTGGTAATTTGTAAGCATAGAATGGCTTATTACATGATTGTTGCTGATTCTTAACGAATGGTTAACTGATTCGGTGATTTCTCAGTTCAGAATGGCTTGGTACATAATTGTAGTTGATTCTCATCGAACGGTTGAATGATTCGGTGATATGTAAGCACAAAATGGCTTGTTGCCTGATAGTAGTTGATTCTCATCGAACGGTTGATCGATTCGGTGATTTGTAAGCATGGCTTGTTATGTGATTGTAATTGATTGTCATTGAATGATTGACCGATTTGGTGATCTATAACCTCAGAATGGCTTGTTACGTGATTGTAGTTGATTCTCATCGAATGGTTGACCGATTTGGTGATTTGTAAGCTTTGAATGAGTTGTTACCTGATTGTAGCTGATTCTCATCGAACGGTTGACCAATTCAGTGATTTATAAGATCAAAATGGCTTGTTATGTGGTTGTAATCAATTCTCATCGAATGGTTGACCGATTCCATGATTTGTAAGCTCATACTAGCTTGTTATGTGATTGTAATTAATTCTCATCAAAAGGTTGACCGATTCTATGATTTGTAAGCTCAGAATGGCTTGTTACATCATTTTAGTTGATTCTCAACAAACGGTTTGATGAGAATCAATTACAATTACTTAACAAGCCATTCTGAGCCTATAAATCATCGAGTCAGTCAACCGCTCGATCAGAATCAGTTACAATCACATAACAAGCCATTCTGAGCTTACCAGTCATTGAATCAGTCAACCGTTTGATGAGAATTAGCTACAATCATGTAACAAGCCAATCCAACTTTACAAGTCCCCGAATCGGTCACTAGTTCGATGAGAATCAATTACAATCACGTAAAAAGTCATTCTGAGCTGACAAATCATCGAATTGGTCAACCATTCGATGAGAATCAGCTACAATCATATAACAAGCCATTCTGAGGTCATACATCACCAAATCAGTTAACCGTTCAATGACAATCAATTACAATCACATAACAAGCCATTCTGAGCTTACAAATCACCGAATCAGTCAACTGTTTGATGAGAATATATTACAATCATGTAACAAGCCATTTTGAGCTTACAAATCATGTAACAATCCATTCTGAGCTTACAAATCACCCAATCAGTCAACCGTTCGATGAGAATCAATAACAATAACATAACAAGCCATTTTGAGCTTACAAATCATTGAATTGGTCAATCATTCGATGATAATCAATTACCATCATGTAATAAGTCATTCTAAGCTTTACAAATCACTGAGTCAGTCAACTGTTCGATGAGAATTATCTATAATCATGTAACAAGCAATTTTGAGCTTACAAATCACTGAATCAGTCGATCTTTCGATGATAATCAGCTACAAATTATCGAATCGGTCAACCACTCGATGAGAATCAGCTACAATGATGTAACAAGTCATTCTTAGCTTACAAATCACAGAATCGGTCAACTGTTCAATGAAAATCAGCTATAATCATGTAATAAGCCATTCTGAGCTTACAAATCATCGAATCGGTCAACCATTCGATGAGAATCAATTACAATAATGTAACAAGCCATTCTTAGCTTACAAATCACCGTATCGGTCAACTATTCGATGAGAGTCAACTACAATCACGTAACAAGCCATTCTAAGCTTACAAATCACCGTTCTAAGAGAATAATCACAGTAATTGTTAGAGTAATTATATTTTACACTTATTAATTAAATCACTTTGGTTTAATTAATTAAGTTATTTATTACTCTATTTTCTTAAGCTATCCATTAAGTGCATTATAATTAATATTTTTATTAATTATAATGTGCAACCTAGTTTTTTTAGACTTTAGGGTTTTGTTCACCTTTATAGGTTGAACCTTGTAAATCTTTTTTCATTAACTTGGATCATAATTTTGCTCTCACATTTTGAGTAACTTCTGAGTTTTGCCTTTTGCTTCTTTCTGCTTCTCTCCTATAACAGGTTATTTGCATGTAGGTATCCTTGGCGTTCTGTAGATTTCTATCTCTCAAATCGTAAATAAATAACAATCACGTAACAAGGCTTTCTCAGCTTACAAATCACCAAATCGATCAACTGTTCGATGAGAATCAATTACAATTATGTAACAAGCCATTCTGAGCTTTTACAAATCACCGAATCGGTCAACCATTCGATGAGAATAAGCTACAATTACATAACAAGTCATTCTGAGCTTACAAATAACAAAATTGATCAATCGTTTGATGAGAATTAATTACAATCATGTAACAAGCCATTCTAAGCTTACAAATCACTGAATCGGTCAACCGTTCGATGAGCATACATTACAATCACGTAACAAGCCATTCTGAGCTTACAAATCATGGAATTGGTCAATTGTTCGATGAGAATAATCTACAATCATGTAACAAGCCATTCTAAGCTTACAAATCACTGAATCGGTCAACCATTTGTTGAGAATCAGCTAAAATCATGTAACAATCCATTATGAGCTTACAAATCATAGAATCGGTGAACCGTTCGATGAGAATCAGCTACAATCAGATAACAGCCCATTCAGAGCTTACAAATCACCAAATCGGTCAACCGTTCGATGAGCATACATTACAATCACGTAACAAGCCATTCTGAGCTTACAAATCATGGAATTGGTCAATTGTTCGATGAGAATAATCTACAATCATGTAACAAGCCATTCTAAGCTTACAAATCACTGAATCGGTCAACCATTTGTTGAGAATCAGCTAAAATCATGTAACAATCCATTATGAGCTTACAAATCATAGAATCGGTGAACCGTTCGATGAGAATCAGCTACAATCAGATAACAGCCCATTCAGAGCTTACAAATCACCAAATCGGTCAACCATTCCATAAGAATCAACTACAATCATGTAATAAGCCATTCTGAGGTTATAGATAACCAAATCGGTCAACCATTCGATGAGAATCAATTACAATCAGTAAACAAGTCATTCTAAGCTTACAAATAACCAAATCGGTAAACCGTTCGATGAGAATCAATTATAATAATGTAACAAGCCATTTTGAGCTTACAAATGACCAAATCGGTCAATCATTCGATGAGAATCAATTACAATCTTCTAACAAGCCATTTTGAGCTTAAAAATCACCGAATTGGTCAACCGTTCGATCAGAATCAACTACAACAACATAACAAGCCATTCTGAGTTTACAAATCACCGAATTGGTTAATCTTTTGATGACAATCAACTATAATCATATAATAAGCCATTCTATGCTTACAAATCACTGAATCAGTCAACCGTTCGAGGAGAATCAATTTCAATTACGTAACAAGCCATTCTGAGCTGACAAATCACTGAATCGGTCAACCATTCGATTAGAATCAGTAACGATCAGGTAATAAGCCATTCTGTGCTTACAAATCATCGAATAGGTCAACCTTTCAATGAGAATCAATTACAATCACGTAACAATCCATTTTGAGCTTACAAATCACTTAATTAGTCAACCGTTCAATTAGAATTAACTTTTATCACACAACAAGCCATTATAAGCTTACAAATCACTAAATCAGTCAACCGTTCAATGAGAATCAATTACAATCACGTAACAAGTCATTCTAAGCTTAAACATCACTGAACCGGTCAACCGTTCTAAGAGAATAAATTGTTAGAGTAATTATATTTTACACTTATTAATTAAATCACTTAGATTTAATTAATTAATTTACTTATTACTCTGTTTTCTTAAGCTATCTTTTAGGTGCATTATAATTAATATCTTTATTAATTATAATGTGCAACCTAGTTTTTTTAGACTTTAGGGTTTTGTAAACCTTTATAGGTTGAACTTTGCTCTCACATTTTGAGTAAATTCTATGTTTTGCCTTTTGCTTCTTTCTACTTCTCTCCTATAACAGGTTATTTGCATGCCAGTATTCTTAGCATTTTGTGGATTTGTATCTCTCAAATCGTACATAAATAACAATCACGTAACAAGTCATTCTGAGCTTACAAATCACCGAATCGGTCAACCATTCGATGAGAATCAATTACAATTACCTAACAAGTCATTCTAAGCTTACGAATCATCGAATCAGTTAACAATAACGTAACAAGCCATTCTGAGCTTACAAATAATTGAATCAGTCAATCATTTTATGAAAATCAGCTACAATCATGTAACAAGCTAGTCTGAGCTTACAAATCACTGAATTGGTCACCAGTTCGATGACAATCAATTACAATTACGTAACAAACCATTTTGAGCTTACAAATCCCTGAATCGGTCACCCTTTTGATGAGAATCAATTACAATTTGGTAACAAGCCATTCTGAGCTCACAAATCATCAAATCAGTAATCTATTTGATAAGAATCAGCTGCACTAATGTAACAAGCCATTCTGAGCTTACAAATCATCTAATCGGTCAATCGTTCGATGAGTATCAGCTACAATAACGTAACAAACAATTGTGAGCTTATAAATCATCGAATCGGTCAATCATTTGATTAGAATCACCTACAATCACAGAACAAGACATTTTGAGTTTACAAATCACTGAATCAGTCAACTGTTCTATGAGAATCAGCTACAATCATGTAACAAAATAGTCTGACCTTACAAATCCCTGAATCCGTCACCAGTTTAATGAGAATCAATTACAATCATGTAATAAGCCATTCTGAGCTTACAAATCACCGAATTGGTCAACCGTTCGATGAGAATCAGCTACAATCATGTAACAAGCCATTCTAAGCTTACAGATCACCGACTTGGTCAACCATTCGATGAGAATCAGCTACAATCACTTAACAAGCCATTTTGAGTTGACAAATTATCGAATAGGTCAACCATTCGATGAGAATCAATTACAATCACGTAACAAGCCATTCTGAGCTTACAAATCATTGAATCGGTCAAACATTTGATCAGAATCAGCTACAATCATGTAACAAGTCATTTTGACCTTACAAATCACCGAATCAGTCAATCGTTTGATGAGAATCAATTATAATTATGTAACAAGCCATTCTGAGATTACAAATCATTGAATCCTTTAACCGTTCGATGAGAATATACATTAGAATCACGTAACAAGCCATTTTGAGCTTACAAATCACAGAATTGGTCAACCGTTCGATGAGAATCAACTACAATAAGGTAACAAACCATTTTGAGCTTACAAATCACCAAATTGGTCAACCATTTGATGAGAATCAGGTACAATAATGTAACAAGCCATTCTGAGCTTACAAATCACTGACTTGGTCAACCATTCTATGAGAATCAGCTACAATCACGTATCAAGCCATTTTGAGCTTATAAATTACCGAATAGGTCAACCGTTCGGTGAGAATCAATTACAATCACGTAACAAGCCATTCTGAGCTTACAAATCATGAAATTGGTCAACCGTACGATGAGAATAATTTAGAATCATGTAACAAGCCATTCTGAGCTTACAAATCATAGAATTGGTCAACCATTCGATGAGAATTAATTACAATCAGATAACAAGCCAGTCTGAGCTTACAAATCACTGAATCGGTCAACCGTTCAATGAGAATTGATTACAACCATGTAACAAGCCATTCTAATCTTACAAATCACCGAATTGGTCAACCGTTCGATGAGAATCAGCTACAATTAGGTAACAATCCATTCAGAGCTTACAAATGACCAAATCGGTCAACCGTTCGATGAGAAATAATTAAAATCACATAACAAGCCATTCTGAGCTTAGAAATCACCAAATCGGTCAACCGTTCAATGAGAATCAATTATAATCATGTAACAAGCCCTTTTGAGCTTACAAATGACCAAATCGGTCAACCATTCGATGAAAATCAATTATAATCTTGTAAGAAAACATTCTCAGCTTGCAAATCACCAAATCGGTCAACCGTTTGATGAGAATTAATTACAATCATGTAACATGCCATTCTGAGGTTACAAATGACTGAATTGGTCAACCATTCAATGAGAATCAACTACAACAATATAACAAGTCATTATGAGCTTACAAATCACCGAATTGGACAACCGTTCGATGAGAATCAACTACAGTCATGTAACAAGCCATTCTACATTTACAAATCATCGAATAGGTCAACCTTTCGGTGAGAATCAATTACAATCACGTAAAAAGACATATTGACCTTACAAATTACCAAATCATGTAACAAGCCATTCTGAGCTTATAAATCACTGAATCGGTCAACCGTTCGATGAGAATCAATTACAATAACGTAACAATCTATTCTAAGCTTACAAATCACTGAATCGGTCAATCGTTGGATGAGAATCAATAACAATAACGTAACAAGCCATTCTAAGCTTACAAATCACTGTATCGGTCAACCATTCAATGAGAGTCAGCTACAATCACGTAACAAGCCATTATGAGCTTACAAATCACTGAATCAATCAACCGTTTGATCAGAATCAACTTCTATTACATAACAAGCTATTCTAAGTTTACAAATCACCGAATTGGTCAATCATTCGATGAGAATCAATTACAATCACGTAACAAGCCATTATGAGCTGACAAATCACTGAATCGGTCAACCGTTAGAGTAATTATATTTTACACTTATTAATTAAATCACTTCGGTTTAATTAATTAAGTTATTTATTACTCTATTTTCTTAAGCTATCTCTTAGGTGCATTATAATTAATATCTTTATTAATTATAATGTGCAACCTAGTTTTTTTAGACTTTAGGGTTTTGTTCACCTTTATAGGTTGAACGTTGTAAATCTTTTTTCATTAACTTGGATCATAATTTTGCTCTCATATTTTGAGTACCTTTTGAGTTTTGCCTTTTGCTTCTTTCTGCTTCTCTCCTCTAATAGGTTATTTGCATGCAGGTATTCTTGGTGTTTTGTGGATTTGTATCTCTCAAATCCTACATAAATAATAATCACGTAACAAGCCATTCTGAGCTTACAAATCACTGAATCAGTCAAGCATTTGCTAAGAATCAGCTACAATCACGTAACAAGTCATTTTGAGCTTACAAATCATCCAATCGATCAACCGTTCGATGAGAATAAGCTACAATCACTTAACAAATGACTGTGAGCTTATAAATCATTAAATCGATCAACCGTTCGATGAGAATCACCTACAATCATGTAACAAGCCATTATAATACAAATCACTGAATCGGTCAACCGTTCGATGAGAATCAGCTACAATCACGTAACAAGCCATTCTGAGCTTATAAATCAGTGAATCGGTCAACCGATCAATGAGAATGAGCTACAATCACATAACAAACCATTCTGAGGTTAGAAATCATTGAATTAGTCAACCGTTCGATGAGAATCAGCTACAATCATGTAACAAGCCAGTCTGACCTTACAAATCACTGAATCGGTTACCAGTTCAATTAGAATCATTTACAATCACGTAATAAGCCATTCTGAGCTTACAAATCACTGAATTGGTCAACCGTTTGATGAGAATGAAATATAATAATGTAACAAGCCATTTTGAGCTTACAAATGACCAAATCGGTCAATCGTTCGATGAGAATCAATTACAATCCTGTAACAAGCTATTCTGAACGTACAAATCATCAAATCAGTCAACCATTTGATGAGAATTAATTACAATGACATAACAAGCCATTTTGAACTTACAAATCACTGAATCGATCAACTGTTCGATGAGAATTAGCTACAATAATGTAACAAGCCATTCTAAGCTTACAAATCACCAAATTAGTCGATCATTCAATAAGAATCAACTACAATCACGTAACAAGCCATTTTTTGCTTACAAATGACCGAATCGGTCAACCGTTCGATGAGAAGTGATTACAAGTACATAACAAGCCATTCTGAGCTAACGAATCACCGAATCGGTCAACCATTTGATTAGAATCAACAACAATCACCTAATAAGCCATTTTGTGCTTACAAATCACCAAATAGGTCAACCTTTTGGTGAGAATCAATTACAATCACGTAACAAGCCATTATGTTCTTACAAATTACAATCACATAACAAGCCATTCTGAGCTTATAAATCACTGAATCGATCAACCAATGATGACAATCAATTACAATCATGTAACAATCCATTCTGAGCTTAGAAATCACCGAATAGGTCAACTGTTTGATGAGAATTGATTACAACCATGTAACAAGCCATTCTAATCTTACAAATCCCTGAATTAGTCAACCCTTCGATGACAATCAGCTGTAATCAGGTAACAACCTATTAAGAGCTTACAAATCACTGAGTCGGTCAAATGTTTGATGAGAATCAACTACAATCATGTAACAAGCCATTATGAGCTTATAAATCATCGAATTGCTCAACCGCTCTGTGAGAATCAACTACAATCAGATAACAACCCATTCTTAGCATACAAATCACTGAATAAGTCAACTGCTCGATGAGAATCTACTACAATCATGTAAGAAGCTAGTCTGACCTTAAAAATTAGTGAATTGGTCACCAGTTTGATGACAATCAATTACAATCACATAACAACTCATCTGAGCTTACAAATCACCGAATTGGTCAACCGTTTGATGAGAATCAACTACAATCACTTAACAAATCATTATGAGACTACAGATCACCTAATAGGTCAACCGTTCAATGAGAATCAATTACAATCACGTAACAAACCATTCTAAATTTACAGATCACCGAATCAGTCAACCGTTCGATCAGAATCAACTACAACAACGTAACAAGTCATTCTGAGCTTACAATACACTGAATTGGTCAACCGTTTGATGAGAATCAACTACAATCATGTAACAAGCCATTCTGTGCTTACAAATCACCGAATCAGTCAACCGTTCGAATAGAATCAATTACAATTTCGTAACAAGTCATTATGAGCTGACAAATCACCGAATTGGTCAACCATTCAATCAGAATTAGCAACAATTACGTAATAAGCCATTATGTGCTTACAAATCACTGAATAGGTCAACCTTTCGGTGAGAATCAATTACAATCATGTAACAAACCATACTGAGCTTACAAATTACCAAATCATGTAACAAGCCATTTTGAGCTTATAAATCACTGAATCGGTCAACCATTCGATGAGAATCAATTACAATCACGTAACAATCTATTCTGAGCTTACAAATCATTGAATCGGTTAACCGTTGGATGAGAATCAATAACAATAACGTAAAAGGCCATTCTGAGCTTACAAATCACTGTATCAGTTAACCGTTGGATGAGAATCAATCATTCGATGAGGATCAACTTCTATCACATAACAAGCCATTCTAAGTTTACAAATCACCGAATCGGTCAACTGTTCGGTGAGAATCAATTACAATCACGTAACAAGCTATTTTGAGCTTAAAAATCATTGAATCGGTCAATCGTTCTAAGAGAATAAATTGTTAGAGTAATTATATTTTACACTTATTAATTAAATCACTTCGGTTTAATTAATTAAGTTATTTATTACTTTGTTTTCTTAAGCTATCTCTTAGGTGCATTATAATTAATATCTTTATTAATTATAATGTGCAACCTAGTTTTTTTAGACTTTAGGGTTTTGTTCACCTTTATAGGTTGAACCTTGTAAATCTTTTTTCATTAACTTGGATCATAATTTTGCTCTCACATTTTGAGTAACTTCTGAGTTTTGCCTTTTGCTTCTTTCTGCTTCTCTCCTCTAATAGGTTATTTGTATGTAGGTATTCTTGGCCTTCTATGGATTTGTATCTCTGAAATCCTACATAAATAACAATCACGTAACAAGTCATTCTAAGCTTACAAATCACTGAATCTGTCAAGCATTTGATAAGAATCAGCTACAATCATGTAACAAGCCATTATGAGCTTACAAATCATCCAATCGATCAACCGTTTGATGAGAATAAGCTACAATCATGTAACAAATGATTGTGAGCTTATAAATCATCAAATCGGTCAACCATTCAATTAGATTCACCTACAATCATGTAACAAGCCATTATAAGCTTACAAATCACTGAATCGGTCAACCGTTTGATGATAATTAGCTACAATCATGTAACATGACAATTTGAGCTTATAAATCAGTGAATCGGTCAACCGATCGATGAGAATTAGCTACAATCACATAACAAGTCATTTTGAGGTTACAAATCACTGAATCAGTCAACCGTTCAATGAGAATTAGCTACAATCATGTAACAAGTTAGTCTGACCTTACAAATCACTGAATCGGTCACCAGTTTGATTAGAATCATTTGCAATCATGTAACAAGCCATTCTAAGCTTACAAATCACCGAATTGGTCAACCGTTCGATAAGAATCAATTATAATCATGTAACAAGCCATTTTGAGCTTATAAATGACCAAATCGGTCAACCGTTCGATGAGAATCAATTACAATCCTATAACAAGCCATTCCAAACGTATAAATCATGAAATCGGTCAACCGTTTGATCAGAATTAATTACAATCACATAGCAAGCCATTTTGAGCTTAAAAATCACTGAATTGATAGACTGTTCGATGAGAATCAGCTACAATAATGCAACAAGTGATTCTAAGCTTACAAATTACCAAATTGGTCAACCGTTTGATAAGAATCAACTACAATCACGTAACAAGCCATTATGTGCTTACAAATCACTGAATCAGTCAACCGCTTGATGAGAATCAATTACAAGTACGTAACAAGCCATTCTGAGCTAACAAATCACCAAATCGATCAACCATTCAATGAGAATCAACAATAATCACCTAATAAGCCATTTTGTGCTTACAAATCATCGAATAGGTCAACCTTTTGGTGAGAATCAATTACAATCACGTAACAAGCCATTTTGAGCTTACAAATTACAAAATTGGTCAACCCTTCGATGAGAATCAGCTACAATCACATAACAAGCCATTCTGAGCTTATAAATCACTGAATCGGTCAACCAATGATGACAATCAATTACAATCATGTAACAATCCATTCTGAGCTTACAAATCACTGAATCGGTCAACCGTTCGATGAGAATCAATAACAATAATGTAACAAGCCATTCTGAGCTTACAAATCACTCAATCGGTCAATCATTCGATGAGAATCAATTACAATCATGTAATAGGCCATTCTGAGCTTAAAAATCATCGAATCGGTCAACTGTTCGATGAGAATTATCTATAACCATGTCACATGTAATTTAAAGCTTACAAATCACTGAATCAGTCGATCGTTCGATCAGAATCAACTACAATCAGGTAACAAACCATTCTGAGCTTAGAAATTACCGAATCGGTCAAGCACTCGATGAGAATCAGCTACAATCACGTAACAAGCCATTCTTAGCTTACAAATCACTGAATCAGTCAACTGTTCGATGAAAATCAGCTACAATCATGTAACATACCATTCTGAGCTTACAAATTAACAAATCGATCAACCCTTCGATGAGAATCAGGTACAATCACATAACAAGCCCTTGTAAGATTATAAATCATTGAATCGATCAACTGTTCGATCAGAATCAATTACAATCATGTAACAATCCATTTTAAGCTTACAAATCACTGAATCGGTCAACTGTTCGATGAGAATACATTACAATCATGTAACAAGCCATTCTGAGCTTACAAATCATGAAATTGGTCAATCGTTTGATGAGAATAATCTACAATCACGTAACAAGCCATTCTGAGCTTACAAATCACTGAATCGGTCAACCGTTTGTTGAAAATCAGCTAAAATCATGTAACAAGCCATTCTAAGCTTACAAATCATTGAATCCGGCAACCATTCAATGAGAATTTATTATAATCACATAACAAGCCAGTCTGAGCTTAGAAATCACTAAATCGGTCAACTGTTCGATGAGAATTGATTACAACCACGTAACAAAACATTCTGATCTTACAAATCACTAAATTGGTCGACAGTTTGATGACAATTAGCTGCAATCAGGTAACAACCCATTAAGAGCTTACAAATAATTGAATCAGTCAAACGTTTGATGAGAATCAGCTACAATCATGTAACAAGCCATTCTGAGCTTATAAATCACTGAATCGGTCAACCGCTCAATGAGAATCAGCTACAATCACATAACAACCCTTTCTGAGCATACAAATCACTGAATCAATCAACCGTTCGATGAGAATCAGCTACAATCATGTAAGTAGCCAGTCTGACCTTATAAATCACTAAATTGGTCACCAGTTCGATCACAATGAATTACAATCACATAACAAGCCATTCTAAGTTTACAAATCACCAAATTGGTCAACCGTTCGATGAGAATCAGCTACAATCACGTAAGAAATCATTATGAGTTTACAAATCACCTAATAGGTCAACCGTTCAGTGAGAATAAATTACAATCACGTAACAAGCTATTTTGAGCTTACAAATCACTGAATCGGTCAACCATTCGATCACAATCAGCTACAACAATGTAACAAGCCATTCTGAGCTTATGAATCACCGAATCGATCAACCATTTGATGAGAATCAACTACAATCATGTAACAAGCCATTCTGCACTTACAAATCACCGAATCAGTCAACCGTTCGAGGAGAATAATTACAATTACATAACAAGCCATTCTGAGCTAACAAATCACCGAATTTGTCAACCATTCGGTGAGAATTAGCAATAATCACGTAGTAATCCATTCTATTCTAACAAATCACCAAAGAGGTCAACCTTTCGGTGAGAATCAATTACAATCATGTAACAAGCCATTCTGAGCTTACAAATTATTAAATTGGTCAACCTTTCGATGACAATCAACTACAATCACATAACAAGTCATTCTGAGCTTATAAATCATTGAATCGGTCAACCCTTCAATGAGAATCAACTACAATCACGTAATAAGCCATTCATCACTGAATCCATCAACCTTTCGATGAGAATTAGCTACAATAACAGAACAAGCCATTCTAAGCATATAAATCACTGAATCGGTCAACCGTTCGATGAGAATCAATTACAGTCACGTAACAATACCATTCTAAGCTTACAAATCACCGAATCAATCAATCCGTTCGGTGAGAATTAATAATAATAATGTAACAAGACATTCTGAGCTTAAAAATCACTGAATTGGTCAACTGTTCGATGAGAATAAGCTACAATCACGTAACAAATGATTGTGAGCTTATAAATCACCGAATAGGTCAACCATTTGATGATAATCACCTACAATCACGTAACAAGCTATTCTAAGCTTACAAATCACTAAATCGGTCAACGGTTCGATGAGAATCAGCTACAATCATGTAACAAGCCATTTTGAGCTTATAAATCACCAAATCTCTCAACTGTTCGATGAGAATCAATTACAATCACATAACATGCCATTCTGAGCTTACAAATCACCGAATCAGTCAACCGTTCGATAAGAATCAATTATAATAATGTAACAAGCCATTTTGAGTTTACAAATGACCAAATCGATCAACCATTCGATGAGAATCAATTACAATCTTGTAACAAGCCATTCTCTGAGCTTACAAATCACCAAATCGGTCAATCGTTTGATGAGAATTAATTACAATCATGTAACAAGTGATTCTTAGCTGGCAAATCACCGAATCGGTCAACCGTTCGATTAGAATCAGCTACAATAACGTAGCAAGCCATTGTGAGCTTACAAATCACTGAACCTCTCAACCGTTCGATGAGAATCAATTACAATTATGTAACAAGCCATTCTGAGCTGACAAATCACCGAATCGGTCAACCATTCAATGAGAATCACCAATAGTCATCTAATCAACCATTTTGTGCTTACAAATCACCGAATAGGTCAACCTTTCGGTGAGAATCAATTACAATCACGTAACAAGCCATTCTGAGCTTACAAATTAACAAATCGCTCAACCATTCGATGAGAATCAGCTACAATCACATAACAAGTCATTTTGAGCTTATAAATCACTGAATCGGTCAACCATTCAATGAGAATCAACTACAATCACGTAACAAGCCATTCTAAGCTTACAAATCACCGAATCGGTCAACCATTCGATGAGAATTAATTACAATCACATAACAAGCTAGTCTGAGCTTACAAATCATTGAATCGATCAACCGTTTAATGAGAATTGATTACAACCATGTAACAAGCTATTCTTATCTTAAAAATTGCCCAATTGGTCAATCATTCGATGAGAATCAACTACAATCAACTAACAACCCATTCAGAGCTTACAAATCACCGAATTGGTCGACCATTCGATGAGAATCAACTAAAATCATGTAACAAGCCATTATGAGGTTATAGATCACCAAATCGGTCAACTGTTCGATGACAATCAATTACAATCACATAACAAGCTATTCTGAGCTTATAAATTACCGAATCGGTCAACCGTTTGATGAGAATCAATTATAATCACGTAACAAAACATTTTGAGCTTACAAGTGACCAAATCAATCAACCGTTCGATGAGAATCAATTACAATCCTGTAACAAGCCATTCTGAGCTTACAAATCACCAAATCGGTCAACCGTTTGATAAGAATTAATTACAATCACTTAACAAGCCATTCTGAGCTTACAAATAACTGAATCAGTCAACCATTTAATTAGAATCAGCTACAACAATGTAACAAGTCATTCTGAGCTTACAAATCACTGAATCGATCAACCGTTCGATGAGAATCAACTACAATCACGTAACAAGCCATTATGCGCTTATAAATCACCGAATCACGTAACAAGCCATTCTGAGCTTACAATTCAGTCAACCATTCGATGAGAATCAACAACAATCATGTAATAAGCCATTATGTGCTTACAAATCACCGATAGGTCAACCTTTCGGTGAGAATCAATTAAAATCACGTAACAAGCCATTTTGAGCTTACAAATTACCAAATCATGTAACAAGCCATTCTGAGCTTATAAATCACTGAAACGGTCAACCGTTCGATGAGAATCAATTACAATCAGGTAACAATCCATCCTGAGCTTACAAATCACCGAATTGGTCAACCGTTTGCTGAGAATCAATAACAAGATCGTAACAAGTCATTCTGAGCTTACAAATCACTGTATCAGTGAACCATTTGATGAGAGTCAACTACAATCATGTAACAAGCCATTATGATCTTTCAAATCACTGAATCAATCAACCGTTCGATGAGAATCAACTTCTATCACATAACAAGCCATTTTAAGTTTACAAATCACCGAATCGTTCAACCGTTCGATGAGAATCAATTACAATCACGTAACAAGCCATTATGAGCTTACAAATCACTGACCAATCAATCGTTCTAAGAGAATAAAATCACTTCTGTTTAATTAATTAAGATATTTATTACTTTGTTTTCTTAAGCTATCTCTTAGGTGTATTATAATTAATATCTTTATTAATTATAATGTGCAACCTAGTTTTTTTAGACTTTAGGGTTTTGTTCACCTTTATAGGTTGAACCTTGTAAATCTTTTTTCATTAACTTGGATCATAATTTTGCTCTCACATTTTGAGTAACTTCTGTGTTTTGCCTTTTGCTTCTTTCTGCTTCTCTCCTCTGATAGGTTATTTGCATGTAGGTATTCTTGGCATTCTGTCAATCGTTCGACGATAATCAATTACAATTACGTAAGAAGCTATTTTGAGTTTACAAATCATCGAATCAGTCAACCATTTGATAAGAATCAGCTACAATCACGTAATGAGCCATTATGAGCTTACAAATCATCTAATAGGTCAACCGTTAGATGAGAATAAGCTACAATCATGTAACAAATGATTGTGATCTTATAAATCATCGAATCAGTCAACCGTTCGATGGGAATCACCTTCAATCATGTAACAAGCCATTCTAAGCTTACAAATCATTGAATTGGTCAACTGTTCGATGAGAATCAGCTACAATTATGTAACGAGCCATTCTGAGCTTATAAATCACTGAGTCAGTCAACCTCTCGATGAGAATCAGCTACAATCACATAACAAGCCATTCTGAGCTTACCAGTTACTGAATCAGTCAACCATTCAATGAGAATCATCTACAATCATGTAACAAGCCAGTCTGACCTTACAAATCACTAAATCAGTCACCAGTTCAATGAGAATCAATTACAATCATGTAACAAGCCATTTTGAACATACAAATCACCGAATTGGTCAACCGTTCGATGATAATTAACTACAATCATGTAACAAGACATTCTGAGCTTACAAATCACCGAGTAGGTCAACCTTTCAGTGATAATCAATTACAATCACGTAACAAGCTATTCTGAGCTTACAAATCATTGAATCGATCAACCATTCGATGAGAATTAGCTACAATCACGTAACAAGCATTCTGAACTTACAAATCATCGAATCGGTCAACGATTTGTTGAGAATCAGCTAAAATCATGTAACAAGTCATTCTGATCTTAGAAATTATCGAATAGGTGAACTGTTCAATGAGAATCAGCTACAATCAGGTAACAATCCACTCAGAGCTTACAAATCACCAAATCGGTCAACCATTCGATGAGAATCAACTACAATCACGTAACAAGTCATTCTGAGGTTATAGATCACTGAATCAGTCAATCATTTGATGAGAATAAATTACAATCACATAATAAGCCATTTTGAGCTAACAAATCACTGAATCGATCAATCGTTGTGAGAATCAATTATAATCTTGTAACAAGCCATCTTGAGCTTACAAATCACCAAATTGGTCAACCATTATATAAGAATCTATTACAATACTGTAACAAGCCATTCTGAGCTTACAAATCACCAAATCGGTCAACCGTTTGATGAGTATTAATTACAATCATGTTGAGCTTACAAATCACTGAATCGGTCAACCGTTCGATGAGAATCAGCTATAATAACGTAACAAGCTATTCTGAGCTTACAAATCACTGAATCGGTGAACCGTTCGATGAGAATCAACTACAATTATGTAACGAGGCATTTTGCACTTACAAATCATGGAATCAACCAACCGTTCAATGAGAATCAATAACAATTAGCTAACAAGCGATTCTGAGCTGACAAATCACCGAATCGGTCAACCATTGATGCGAATCAGCAACAATGATGTAATAATCCATTCTGTGCTTACAAATCACCAAATAGGTCAACCTTTCGGTGAGAATCAATTACAGTCACGTAACAAGCCATTCTGATCTTACAAATAACCAAATCGGTGAACCCTTCGATGAGAATCAACTACAATCACATAACAAGCCATTTTGAGCTTATAAATCACTGAATCGGTCAATCGTTCGATGAGAATCAATTACAATCATGTAACAATCGATTCTGAGCTTACAAATCACTGAATTGGTCAACTGTTCAATGAGAATCAATAACAATAACATAACAAGCTATTTTGAGCTTACAAATCACTGACTCGGTCAATCATTCGATGAGAATCAATTATAATCATGTAATAAGCCATGCTGAGCTTACAAATCACCGAGTCGATCAACTGTTCGATGAGAATTATCTATAATCATCTAACAAGCGAGTCTGAGCTTACAAATCACTGAATCGGTCGATCGTTCCATGAGAATCAACTACAATCACGTAAAAAGATATTTTGAGCTTATAAATTACTGAATCGGTCAAACACTTGATGAGAATTAGCTACAATCACGTAACAAGCCATTCTTCAATGAGAATCAGCTCAAATAATGTAACAAGCCATTCTGAGCTTACAAATCATTGAAATGGTCAACTATTCGATGAGAGTCAATTACAATCATGTAACAAGCCATTCTTAGCTTACAAATCACCATATCGATCAACCATTCAATTAGAGTCAGCTACAATCACGTAACAAGCCATTCGCAGCTTACAAATCAGCGAATCAATCAACTGTTCGATGCGAATCAATTACACTTACGTAACAAGCCATTTTGAGCTTACAAATCACCGAATCAGTCAACCATTTGATAAGAATCATCTACAATCATGTAACAAGCCGTTCTAAGCTTACAAATCATCCAATCGGTCCGCCGTTCGATGATAATAAGCTACAATCACGTAAAAACTGATTGTGAGCTTATAAATCACCTAATTGGTCAACCATTCGATGAGAATCACCTAAAATCATGTAACAAGCCATTTAATGCTTACAAATCACTGAATCGGTCAACCGTTCGATGAGAATAAGCTACAATCACGTAACAAGCCATTCTGAGCTTACAAATCATCGACTTGGTCAACCGTTCGATGAGAATCAGCTACAATCATGTAAAAGGCCATTTTGAGCTTACAAATTATCGAATAGGTCAACCATTCGGTGAGAATCAATTAAAATCATGTAACAAGCCATTCTAAGCTTACAAATCATTGAATCGGTCAACCATTCGATGAGAATCAGCTACAATCACGTAACAAGCCATTCTAAGCTTACAAATCACCGAATCGGTCAACCATTCGATGAGAATTAATTATAATCACATAACAAGCTAGTCTAAGCTTACAAATCACCGAATCCGTCAACCATTCAATTAGAATTGATTACAACCATGTAACAAGCCATTCTTATCTTAGAAATTACCGAATTGGTCAATCGTTCGATGAGAATCAGCTACAATCAAGTAACAACCCATTTAGAGCTTACAAATCACCGAATTGGTCAACCATTCGATGATGAATCAACTACAATCATGTAACAAGCCATTTTGAGCTTACAAATGACCAAATTAGTCAACTGTTCAATCAGAATCAATTACAATCTTGTAACAAGCCATTCTGAGCTTACAAATCGCCAAATCGGTCAACCGTTTGATGAGAATTAATTACAATCACTTAACAAGCCATTCTGAGCTTACAAATGACTGAATCGGTCAACCATTCGATTAGAATCAGCTACAAGAATGTAACAAGTCATTCTGAGCTTACAAATCACTGAATCGGTCAACCGTTCGATGAGAATCAACTACAATCATGTAACAAGCCATTATGCGCTTATAAATCACTGAATCAGTCAACTGTTTGATGAGAATCAATTACAATTACATAACAAGCCATTCTGAGATGACAAATCACTGAATCGGTCAACCATTCGATGAGAATCAACAACAATCATGTAATAAGCCATTATGTGCTTACAAATCACCGAATAGGTCAACCTTTCGGTGAGAATCAATTACAATCACATAACAAGCCATTCTGAGCTTACAAATTACCAAATCATGTAACAAGCCATTCTGAGCTTATAAATCACTGAATCGGTCAACCGTTCGATGAGAATCAATTACAATCAAGTAACAATCCATTCTGAGCTTACAAATCACTGAATCGGTCAACCGTTGGGTGAGAATCAATAACAAGAACGTAACAAGCCATTCTGAGCTTACAAATCACTATATCAGTCAACCATTCGATGAGAGTCAACTACAATCACGTAACAAGCCATTCTGATGTTACAAATCACCGAATCAATCAACCGTTTAATGAAAATCAACTTCTATCACATAACAAGACATTCTAAGTTTACAAATCACAGAATCATTCAACCGTTCGATGAGAATCAATTACAATCACGTAACAAGCCATTCTGAGCTTACAAATCACTGACCGATCAATCGTTGTAAGAGAATAAAATGTTAAAGTAATTATATTTTACACTTATTATTTAAATCACTTTAGTTTAATTAATTAAGTTATTTATTACTTTGATTTCTTAAGCTATCTCTTAGGTGTATTATAATTAATATCTTTATTAATTATAATGTGTAATCATAGACCCCAATACTCCATAGACTGTTTGAACCGTCTAATAACAATAATTTTTCTGTTATATGCTATTAATAATGCTATGTAATGGCATATAACAGAAAGTTTCAATCCGACGAGGTTAGAGGACTAGAAAAGGACTCATGACTAACTAATGGAAGGCCTTTTTTATGGGCCCAATAGCTATCTAATTATAGAATGGAAGGCTATATTAAGGATGAAGATTTTCAACATATTGACTTTTTCCATTGTTTATATGGTACTGAATATTGCATGACTGGTTTTGGTGATTCATAACCATATTTGTTAGATACAAATCGAACATCTAAAAAAAAAGAAAAAAGTGTCATTTAATTGAAAATAATATAAAACAAGGAAAATATTTCCAATAATATAAAACAATGAAAATTTATTTATGTTTTTCTCTTTTTACCTTAATTTCCTAACTTACAAATCATTGAATCGGTCAACCATTTGATGAGAATCAGCTACAATCATGTAACAAGCCATTCTGAGCTTATAAATCACCGAATCGGTCAATCGTTCGATGAGAATTAGCTATAATCACATAACAAGCCATTCTGAGCTTAAAATCACTGAATCAGTCAACCATTCGATGAGAATCAGCTAATATCATGTAACAACCCAGTCTGAGCTTACAAATCACTGAATCTATCACAAGTTTAATGAGAATCAATTATAATCACGTAACAAGCCATTCTGAGCTTACAAATCACCGAATTGGTCAACTGTTTGATGAGAATCAGCTACAATCACGTAACAAGACATTTTGAGCTTACAAATCACTGAATAGGTCAACCGTTCATTGAGAATCAATTACAATCACGTAACACTGGATCAACTAGCCCCATAGAATTGATAGGGCAACTATATTGTGGCCCTATCAATTCTATGGCCACCGCTCTGTTACCAAGGACTCCAGAATATAGTTGATCTGCTGCTGGAACTAGATCTGTAGGCTAAGGAGCTAGAGCTTCAATTGGGCCATATAATTGATAGGGCCCTTAGAATAGTAGGGCACCTGACAAAACTGGGTCCCCTTAGATATAGTAGGGCGCCGCCCCTACTATTATAAAGGGGGCTTCAATGAGCCCTATCTATCCCATCGCTGGCCCTTCTGGGAACCGGATCTGCCGTCGGGCCGATCTAAAAATGGATCTGCCAAGCCATTCTGAGTTTACAGATCACTGAATCGGTCAACCATTCGATGAGAATCAGCTACAATCACATAACAAGCTATTCTGAGTTTACAAATCACCGAATTGGTCAACCATTCGATGAGAATTAATTACAATCACATAACAAGCCAGTCTGAGCTTAAAAATCACCGAATCGGTCAACCGTTCAATGAGAATTGATTACAACCATGTAACAAGCGATTATGATCTTACAAATCATCAAATTGGTGAATCATTCGATGAGAATCAGCTACAATCAGGTAACAACCCATTCAGAGCTTACAAATCACCAAATCGGTCAACCATTCGATGAGAATCAACTACAATCATATAACAAGCCATTTTGAGCTTACAAATGACCAAATCGGTCAACTATTCGATGAGAATCAATTACAATCCTGTAGCAAGCCATTCTGAACATACAATCACCAAATCGGTCAACCGTTTGATGAGAATTAATTACAATCACATAACAAGCCATTCTGAGCTTACAAATCACCGAATCGATCAACCGTTCAATGAGAATCAGCTACAATAATGTAACAAGCCATTCTGAGCCTAAAAAACACCGAATCGGTCAACCGTTCGATAAGAATCAACTACAGTCATGTAACAAGCTATTCTGTGCATACAAATCACCGAATTGGTCAATCATTTGATGAGAATGAATTAAACGTATGTAACAAGCCATTCTGAGGTGACAAATCACTGAATTGGATAACCATTCACTAAGAATCAACAACAATCACGTAATAAACTATTATGAGCTTACAAATTACCAAATCGGTCAACCCTTCGATGAGAATCAGCTACAATCACATAACAAGCCATTCTGAGCTTATAAATAACTGAATCGGTTAACCAATGATGACAATCAATTACAATCACGTAACAATCCATTCTGAGCTTACAAATAACCGAATCGGAAAACCGTTCGATGAGAATCAATAATAATAACGTAACAAGCCATTCTGAGCTTACAAATCACTGAATCGGTCAATCATTCGATGAGAATCAGTTACAATCATGTAATAAGCCATTCTAAGCTTACAAATCACCGAGTCGGTCAATTGTTTGATGATAATTATCTATAATAATGTAAGAAGCGATTCTGAGCTTACAAATCCCTGAATCGGTCGATCGTTTGACAAGAATCAGCTACAATCACGTAAAAAGACATTATCAGCTTACAAATTACCGAATCGGTCAACCACTCGATGAGAATCAGCTATAATCACGTAACAAGCCATTCTTAGCTTGCAAATCACCGAATCTTCAACTGTTCTATGAGAATCAGCTACAATCACGTAACAAGCCATTTTGAGCTTACAAATCACCGAATCGGTAAATTGTTTAGTGAAAATTGATTACAATGGCATAACAAGCCATTCTGATCTTACAAATCACCGAATTGGTCAATCGTTTGATGAGAATCAGCTACAATTAGGTAACAACCCATTCAGAACTTAGAAATCACTAAATCAGTCAAGCATTTGATGAGAATCAACTACAATCACGTAAAAAGCCATTCTGAGGTTATAGATTACCAAATCGGTCAACCGTTCGATGAGAATCAATTACAATCACATAACAAGTCATTCTGAGCTTACAAATCACTGAATCGGACAACCATTTGATGAGAATCAATTATAATTACGTAACAAGCCATTTTGAACCTACAAATGACCAAATCGGTCAACCGTTTGATGAGAATTAGCTACAATATTGTAATAAGCCATTCTGAGCTTACAAACCACCGACTCGGTCAACATTTTGATGAGGATCAACTACAATCAGGTAACAAGCCATTCTGCGCTTACAAATCATAGATTTGGTCAACCGTTCGATGAGAATCAATTACAATTACGTAACAGGCCATTCTTAGCTGACAAATCACCGAATCAGTCAACCATTCGATGAGAATCAGCAACAATCACGTAATAAGCCATTTTGTGCTTACAAATCACAGAATAGGTCAACCTTTCGGTGAGAATCAATTACAATCATGTAACAAGCCATTCTGAGCTTACAAATTACTGAAGCGGTCAACCCTTCGATGAGAATAAGCTATAGTCACGTAACATGCCATTCTGAGGTTACAAATCACTGAATCGGTCAACCGTTTGATGAGAATCAATTACAATCATGTAACAAGCCATTCTGAGCTTACAAATTACCGAATAGGTCAACCATTCGAAGATAATCAATAACAATAACGTAACAAGCTATCTGAGCTTACAAATCATGTAACAATCAGCTTACAAAATCACTGAATCGGTCGATCATTCGATGATAATCAACTACAATCACGTAACAAGCCAGTCTAAGCTTATAAAGAACTGAATCGGTCAACCGTTCAATGAGAATTGATTACAACTATGTAACAAGCCATTCTGATCTTAAAAATCAATGAATTGGTCAACCGTTTGATGAGAATCAGCTACAATCATGTAACAAGCCATTCTAAGCTTACAAATCATCGAATCGGTCAACCATTCGATGAGAATCAATTACAATCATGTAGCAAGCCATTCTTAGCTTACAATTCACCGTAACGGACAACCATTTGATTAGAGTCAGCTATAATCACGTAACAAGCCATCCTGAGCTTACAAATCATAGAATCAATCAACCGTTCGATGAGAATCAACTTCTATCACATAACAAGCCATTATAAGCTGACAAATCACCGAATCGGACAAACGTTCAATGAGAATCAATTACAATCATGTAAAAAGCCATTCTGAACTTACAAATCACTGAATCAGTCAACCGTTCTAAGAGAATAAATTGTTAGAGTAATTATATTTTACATTTATTAATTAAATCACTTCAGTTTAATTAATTAAGTTATTTATTACTCTATTTTCTTAAGCTATCTCTTAGGTGCATTATAATTAATACCTTTATTAATTATAATGTGCAACCTAGTTTTTTTAGAGTTTAGGGTTTTGTTCACCTTTATAGGTTGAACCTTGTAAATCTTTTTTCATTAACTTGGATCATAATTTTGCTCTCACATTTTGAGTGACTTTTGTGTTTTGCCCTTTGCTTATTTCTGCTTCTCTCCTGTAACAAGTTATTTGCATGCAGGTATTCTCGACGTTTTGTGGATTTGTCTCTCTCAAATCCTACATAAATAACAATCATGTAACAAGGCATTCTGAGCTTATAAATCATCAAATTGGTGAACCGTTTGATTAGAATCAATTACAATTACGTAACAAGCCATTATGAGCTGACAAATCATCGAATCAGTCAACCATTCGATGAAAATCAGCAACAATCACATAATAAGTCATTCTGTGCTTACAAATCACCGAATCGATCAACCGTTCAATGAGAATCACCTACAATCACGTAACAAGCCATTCTAATCTTACAAATGATTGAATCAGTCAACCGTTCGATGAGAATCAGCTACAATCATGTAACAAGCCATTCTGAGCTTATAAATCACCGAATTGGTCAATCGCTCAATGACAATCAGCTACAATCACATAACAAGCCATTTTGAGCTTACAAAGTACTGAATCAGTCAACCGTTCGATGAGAATCATGTACAATCATGTAACAAACTACTTTGAGCTTACAAATCACCAAATAGGTCAACCGTTTGGTAAGAATCAATTACAATCATGTAACAAGCCATTCTGAGCTTACAATTCATTGAATCGGTCAACTATTCGATGAGAATTAGCTACAATCATGTAACTAGCCATTCTGAGTTTACAAATCACCGAATCAGTCAGCCGTTTGATGAGAATCAATTACGATCATGTAACAGGCCATTCTGAGCATACAAATCACTGAACTGGTCAGCTGTTATAAGAGAATAAATTGTTAGAGTAATTATATTTTACACTTATTAATTAAATTGTTGACCCTTGTAAATCTTTTTTCATTAACTTGGATCATAATTTTGCTCTCACATTTTGAGTAACTTCTGAGTTTTGCCTTTTGCTTCTTTTTGCTTCTCTCCTGTAACAGGTTATTTACATGCAGGTATTCTTAGCGTTTTGTGGATTTTTATTTCTCAAATCTTACATAAATAACAATCACGTAACAAGCCATTCTTAGCTTAAAAATCACAGAATCGGTCAAGCGTTCGATGAGAATCAATTACAATTATGTAACAAGCCATTCTGAGCTTACAAATCATCCAATCAGTCAACCGTTCGATGAGAATCAGCTATAATCACGTAACAAATGATTGTGAACTTATAAATCATTGAGTTGGTCAATCGCTCGATGAGAATCAGCTACAATCACATAACAAGCCATTCTGAGCTTATAAATCACTGAAGAAGTCAACCGTTCAGTGAGAATCAACTACAATCCTTTCATTGAGAATCAATTACAATCACATAACAAGAGATTCTGAGCTTACAAATCACAGAATCGGTGAACCATTCGATGAGAATTAATTACAATCACATAACAAGCTAGTCTAAGCTTACAAATCACTGAATCGATCAACTGTTCAATGAGAATTGATTACTACCATGTAACAAGCCATTCTAATCTTACAAATCATCGAATTGGTCAAACATTCAATGAGAATCAGGTATAATATAGTAACAACCCATTCAGAGCTTACAAATCACCAAATCAGTCAACCATTCGATGAGAATCAACTACAATCATGTAACAAGGCATTCTGAGGTTATAGATCACCAAATCGGTCAACCGTTTGATGAGAATTAATTACAATCACGTAACAAGCCCTTCTGAGCTTACAAATCACCAAATCGATCAATCATTTAATGAGAATCAACTACAATAATGTAACAAGCCATTCTGAGCTTACAAATCACCAAATTGGTTAACCGTTCGATGAGAATCAACTACAATCACGTAACAAGACATTCTGTGCTTACAAATCACTAAATCGGTCAACCGTTTGATGAGAATCAATTACGTAACAAGCCATTCTGAGCTAACAAATCACCGAATCGGTCAACCATTCGATGAGAATCAGCAACAATCACGTAATAAGCCATTCTGTGCTTACAAATCACCGAATAGGTCAACCTTTTGGTGAGAATCAATTACAATCACATAACAAGCCATTCTGAGCTTATAAATTACCAAATCGGTCAACCCTTCGATGAGAATTAGCTACAATCACATAACAAGCCATTTTGAGCTTATAAATCACTTAATCGGTCAACCGTTCGATGAGAATCAATTACAATCATGTAACAATCCATTCTGAGTTTACAAATTACTGAATCGATCAATCCGTTCGATGAGATTCAATAAAAATAATGTAACAAGCCGTTATGAGCTTAAAAATCACTGAATTGGTCAACTGTTCGATGAGAATCAGCTACAATCATTTAACAAGCCATTCTGAGCTTACAAATCATCGAATCGATCAACCTTTCAATGAGAATTAATGACAATAAATTGTTAGAGTAATTATATTTTACACTTATTAACAATCACGTAACGAGCCATTCTAAGCTTACAAATCACTGAATTGGTCACCAGTTCGGTGAGAATCAATTACAATCACATAACAAGCCATTCTGAGCTTACAAATCGTCAAATCGGTCAACCGTTCAATGAAAATTGATTACAACCATGTAACAATCCATTCTGATCTTACAAATCACTGAATTGGTCAATCGTTCTATGAGAATCAGCTACAATCAGGTAGCAACCCATTCAGAATCACTAAATTATTAGAGTAATTATTTTACACTTATTAATTAAATCACTTCGGTTTAATTAATTAAGTTATTTATTATTTTATTTTATTAAGCTATCTCTTAGGTGCATTATAATTAATGTCTTTATTAATTATAATGTGCAACCTAGTTTTTTAAGACCTTATGGTTTCGTTCACCTTTATAGGTTGAACCTTGTAAATTTTTTTTCATTAACTTGAATTATATTTTTGCTCTCACATTTTGAGTAACTTCTGAGTTTTGCCTTTTGCTTCTTTCTGCTTCTCTCCTATAACAAGTTATTTGCATGCAGGTATTCTTGGCATTTTGTGGATTTTTATCCATCTAATCCTACATAAATAACAATCATGAAACAAGTCATTATGAGCTTACAAATCACCGAATCAGTCATCCATTCGATGAGAATCAATTACAATTACGTAACAAGCTATTATGAGCTTACAAATCATTGAATCAGTCGACCATTTGATAAGAATCAACTACAATCATGTAACACGCAATTTTGAGCTTACAAATCATCCAATGGGTAAACCGTTCAATGAGAATAAGCTACAATCATGTAACAAATGATTGTGAGGTTATAAATCACCGAATCAGTCAACCATTTGATAAGAATCAACTACAATCACGTAACACACCATTCTGAGCTTACAAATCATCCAATCGATCATCCGTTCGATGACAATAAGCTACAATCACATAACAAGTCATTCTAAGCTTACAAATCATTGAATCAGTCAACGGTTCAATGAGAATCAACTACAATCATGTAACAAGCTATTCTGAACTTATAAATCACCAAATCGGTCAACCACTTGATGAGAATTAGCTACAATCAAATAACAAGCCATTCTGAGCTTACAAATTACTAAATCAGTCAACCGTTCGATGAGAATAAGCTAAAATCATGTAACAAGCCAGTCTGACCTTACAAATCACTGAATTGGTCACCAGTTCGAAGACAATCAATTACAATCATGTAACAAGCCATTCTGAGCTTACAAATCACCGAATTGGTCAATCGTTAAATAAGAATCAGCTACAATCACGTAACAAGCCATTCTGAGCTTACAAATCATCGAATAGGTCAACCGTTCGGTGAGAATCAATTACAATCATGTAACA
Organism: Chamaecyparis obtusa; assembly: GCA_027943335.1. Lineage (NCBI taxonomy): Eukaryota > Viridiplantae > Streptophyta > Pinopsida > Cupressales > Cupressaceae > Chamaecyparis > Chamaecyparis obtusa. The sequence continues at coordinate 7,406,927 of BSBK01000740.1, read as the reverse complement.
AGACATTCTGAGCTAACAAATCATTGAATCAATCAACCATTCGATGAGAATCAGCTACAATCACGTAACAAGCCATTTTGAGCTTACAAATCACCGAATCGGTCAACCGTTTGATGAGAATCAATTACAATCATGTAACAAGCCATTCTGAGCTTACAAATCATCAAATCAGTCAACCGTTCGATGAGAATATATTACAATCACGTAACAAGCCATTCTGAGCTTAGAAATCATGGATTGGTCAACCGTTCAATGAGAATAATCTATAATCATGTAATAAGCCATTTCAACTTACAAATCACCGAATCGGTCAACTGTTTGTTGAGAATCAGCTACAATCATGTAACAACCTATTTAGAGTTTACAAATCATAGAATTGGTCAACCATTCGATGAGAATCAACAATAATCACATAACAAGCCATTCTGAGGTTATAGATCACCAAATCGGTCAACCATTCTATGAGAATCAATTACAATCAGATAACAAGCTATTCTGAGATTACAAATCATTGAATCAGTCAATCATTCGATGAGAATCAATTATAATAATGTAACAAGCCATTTTGAGCTTACAAATGGCCAAATCGATCAACCGTTCGATGAGAATCAATTGCAATTACGTAACAAGCCATTCTGCGCTTACAACTCACTGAATCGATCAACCATTCGATGAGAATGAATTACAATTATGTAACAAGCCATTCTGAGCTGACAAATCACTAAATCGATCAACCATTCGATGAGAATCAGCAACAATCACGTAATCAGCCATTCTATGCTTACAAATCATCGAATAGGTCAACTTTTCGGTGAGAATCAATTATAATCACGTAACAAGCTATTCTGAGCTTACAAATTACCAAATCGGTCAACCCTTCGATGAGAATCAGCTACAATGACATAACAAGCCATTCTGAGCTTATAAATACATAATCGGTCAACCGTTCGATGAGAATCAATTAAAATCACGTAACAATCCATTTTGAGCTTACAAATCACTGAATCGGTCAACCGTTTGATAAGAATCAATAACAATAATGTAACAAGCCATTCTGAGCTTACAAATCATTGAATCAGTCAATTAACCTAGTTTTTCTATACTTTAGGATTTTGTTCACCTTTATATGTTGAACCTTGTAAATCTTTTTTCATTAACTTGGATCATAATTTTGCTCTCACATTTTGAGTAGCTTTTTAGTTTTGCATTTTGCTTCTTTCTGCTTGCCTCCTGTAATAGGTTATTTGCTTGTAGGTATTCTTGGCGTTCTGTGGATTTGGATCTCTCAAATCCTACATAAATAATAATAATGAAACAAGCTATTATGAGCTTACAAATCACCGAATCGGTCAACTGTTCGATGAGAATTAATTATAATTATGTAACAAGCTATTCTGAGCTTAAAAATCACTGAATCAGTCAACTGTTCGATGAGAATCAGCTACAATCATGTAAAAAGCCATTCTGAGCTTATAAATCATTGAATCGGTCAACCGCTTGATGAGAATCAGCTACAATCACATAACAAGCCATTCTAAGCTTACAAATCATTGAATCATTCAATCGTTCCATGAGAATCAGCTACAATCACGTAACAAGCCAGTCTGACCTTACAAATCACTGAATCAGTCACTAGTTCGATGAGAATCAATTACAATCATGTAACAAGCTATTCTGAGCTTACAAGTCACTGAATTGGTCAACCGTTCGATGAGAATCAGCTACAATAACGTAACAAGGCATTCTGAGCTTACAAATCACCGAATAGGTCAACCATTCAGTGAGAATCAATTGCAATCACGTAACAAGCCATTTTGAGCTTACAAATCACTGAATCGGTCAACCATTTGATGAGAATCAGCTATAATCACGTAACAAGCCATTCAGAGCTTACAAATCACCGAATCAGTCAATTGTTTGTTGAGAATCAGCTAAAATCATGTAACAAGCCATTCTGAGCTTACAAATCATAGAATCTGTCAACCATTCGATGAGAATTAATTACTATCACATAACAAGCCAGTCTGAGGTTACAAATCACCAAATCGATCAATCGTTCAATGAGAATTTATTAGCACCACATAACAAGCCTTTTTGATCTTACAAATCACCAAATTGGTCAACCGTTCGATGAGAATTAGCTACATTAGGTAACAACTCATTCAGAGCTTACAAATCACCGAATCGGTCAACCATTCGCTGAGAATCAACTACAATCACGTAATCAGCCATTCTGAGGGTACAGATAATGAAATTGGTCAACCGTTTGATGAAAATCATTTACAATCACATAACAAGCCATTCTGAGCTTACAAATCACCAAATCGGACAACCGTTCGATGAGAATCAGCTACAATAATGTAATAAGTCATTCTGAGCTTACAAATCACTAAATCGGTCAACCGTTTGATGACAGTCAATTATAATAATGTAACAAGCCATTTTGAGCTTACAAATGACCAAATCGATCAACCGTTTGATGAGAATCAACTACAATTACATAACAAGCCATTCTATGCTTACAAATCACTGAATCGGTCAATCGTTTGATCAGAATCAATTACAATTATGTAACAAGCCATTCTGAGTTGACACATCACCGAATCGGTCAACCATTCGATGAGAATTAGCAACAATCATGTAATCAGCCATTTCGTGCTTACAAATCACTGAATCGGTTGACCTTTCGCTGAGAATCAATTAGAATCACGTAACAAGCCATTTTGAGCTTACAAATTACCAAATCGGTCAACCTTTTGATGAGAATCAGCTACAATCACATAACAAGCCATTCTCTGCTGATAAATCACTAAATCGGTCAACCATTCGATGAGAATCAATTACAATCACGTAACAATCCATTCTGAGCTTACAAATCATCGTATCGGTCAACCGTTCAATGAGAATCAATAACAATAAAGTAATAAGCCATTCTGAGCTTACAAATCACTAAATCGGTCAATCATTCGATGAGAATCAATTACAATCATGTAATAAGCCATTCTGAGCTTACAAATCATCGATTTGGTCAACTGTTCGATGACAATTATCTATTATCATGTAACAAGTGATTCTAAGCTTACAAATCACTGAATCAATCTATCGTTCAATGAGAATCAGCTACAATCATGTAACAAGTAATTTTGTGCTTACAAATTACCGAATCGGACAACCCCTCGATGAGAATCAGCTACTGTCACGTAACAAGATTTCGTATCTTACAAATCATTGAATTGGTCAACTGTTTGATGAGAATCAACCACAATTATGTAAAAAGCCATTCTGAGCTTACATATCACCGAATCGGTCAACCATTCAATGAGAATCAATTACAATCTTGTAACAAGCTATTCTTAGCTTACAAATCACCGTTTTGGGCAACCATTCAATGAGAGTTAGCTACAATCATGTAATAAGCCATTCTGAGCTTACAAATCACTGAATCAATCAACCGTTCGATGAGAATCAACTTCTATCACATAACAAGCCATTCTGAGCTTACAAATCACCAAATCGATCAACCGTTTGATGAGAATCAGCTACAATCACGTAACAATCCATTCTGAGCTTACAAATCACCAAATAGGTCAACCGTTCAGTGAGAATCAATTACAATAGCGTAACAAGCCATTCAGAGCTTACAAATCACTGAATCGATCAACCATTCGATGAGAATCAACTACAATAAGGTAACAAGCCATTCTGAGCTTACAAATCATCGAATTGGTCAACCGTTTGATGAGAATCAATTACAACCATGTAACAAGCCAGTCTGAGCTTACAAATCATCGAATTAGTCAACCGTTCGATGAGAATACATTACAATCATGTTACAAGCCATTCTCAGCTAATAAATCATGGAATTGGTGAACCATTCGGTGAGAATAATCTACAATCACGTAACAAGCCATTCTGAGTTTAGAAATCACCGAATCGGTCAAGTGCTCGATGAGAATACATTACAATCACGTAACAAACCATTCTACACTTAGAAATCATAGAATTAGTCAACCGCTTGATGAGAATAATCTACAATCACGTAATAAGCCATTCTGAGTTTACAAATCATCAAATCGGTCAACTGTTTGTTGAGAATCAGCTAAAATCATGTAACAAGCCATTCTAAGCTTACAAATAATAGAATCGGTCAACCATTCGATGAGAATTAATTACAATCACATAACAAGCTAGTTTGAGTTTACAAATCATCGAATCGGTCAAATGTTTAATGAGGATTGATTACAACCACGTAACAAGCCATTCTGATCTTACAAATCATCGAATTGGTCAATGGTTTGATGAGAATCAACTATAACCAGGTAATAACCCATTCAGAGCTTACAAATCACCGAATCAGTCAACAATTAGATGAGAATCAACTACAATCATGTAACAAGCCATTCTGAGGTTATAGATCACCAAATCGGTCAAATGTTCAATGAGAATCAATTACAATCACATAAGAAGCCATTCAGAGCTCACAAATCATTGAATTGGTCAACCGTTCGATGAGAATCAATTATAATCATGTAACAGGCCATTTTGAGCTTACAAATCACCAAGTCGGTCAACTGTTCGAAGAGAATTATCTATAATCATGTAACAAGTGATTCTGAGCTTACAAATCACTGAATCAGTCGATCATTCGATGACAATCAACTACAATCACGTAATAAGCCATTTTGAGCTTACAAATTATCAAACCGGCCAACCACTCGATGAGTGTCAGCTACAATCATGTAACAAGTCATTCTGAGCTTACAAATCACCGAATCAATCAACCGTTCGATGAGAATCAACTTCTATCACTTAACAAGCCATTCTAAGCTTACAAATCACTGAATCGGTCAACCGTTCGATGAGAATCAATTACAATCACGTAACAAGCCATTCTGAGCTTACAAATTACTGAACTGATCAACCGTTCTAAGAGAATAAATTGTTAGAGTAATTATATTTTACACTTATTAATTAAATCACATCGGTTTAATTAATTAAGTTATTTATTACACTATTTTCTTAAGCTATCTCTTAGGTGCATTATAATTAGTATCTTTATTAATTATAATGTGCAACCTAGTTTTTTTAGACTTTAGGGGTTTTTTCACCTTTATAGGTTGAACCTTGTAAATCTTTTTTCATTAACTTGCATCATAATTTTGCTCTCACATTTTGAGTAAATTATGAGTTTTGCATTATGCTTCTTTCTGCTTCTCTCCTGTAACAGGTTAGTTACATGCAGGGAATCTTGGCGTTCTGTGGATTTGTATCTCTCAAATCTTACATAAATAACAATCATGTAACAAGCGATTCTGAGCTTACAAATCACCAAATCAGTCAACCGTTCAATGAGAATTATTTATAATTACGTAACAAGCCATTCTTAGCTTACAAATCACTGAATCAGTCAACCATTTGATAAGAATCAGAATTGTTTCTCCTTTACATACATTTCATGGCCAACCCCCTGCACCGACCGAGACAACAGAATTTTTTTTAAGAAAATTGAGAATAGAAAGTTTAAAATGACCTCCCATAATTCTCTGACCTACCCTTTTTTTTAGAGACTGCACCTTACTTGTACAAATCTATCACATCCAGCAACCAACTCAACTCGAAACTAACTTACCTAAGCCCTACTATACAATCACGTAACAAGCCATTCTTAGATTACAAATCACCGAATAGGTCAACCGTTCGGTGAGAATCAATTACAATCACGTAAAAAGCTATTCTGAGCTTACAAATCACTTAATTGGTCAACCATTCGATGAGAATTAATTACAATTACGTAACAAGTCAATTTGAGTTTACAAATCACCGAATCGATCAACTGTTCGATGAAAATCTGCTACAATAATGTAACAAGCCATTCTGAGCTTACCAATCATCGAATCGTTCAACCGTTCAATGAGAATCAACTACAATCATGTAAGTCATTCTACGCTTACAAATCACCAAATCGGTCAACCATTCGATGAGAATCAACAACAATCGCGTAATAAGCCATTCTATGCTTACAAATCACTGAATAGGTCAACCTTTCAGTGAGAATCAATTACAATCACGTAACAAACCATTCTGAGCTTACAAATTACCAAATCGGTCAACCCTTCAATGAGAATCAGCTACAATCACATAACAAGCTATTTTGAGCTTATAAATATCACTGAATCGGTCAACCGTTTGATGAGAATCAATTACAATCACGTAACAATCTATTTTGACCTTACAAATCACCGAATTGATCAACCGTTTGATGAGAATCAATAACAATAACGTAACAAGCCATTCTGAGCTTACGAATCACTGAATCGGTCAATCATTCGATGAGAATGAATTACAATCATGTAATAAGCTATTATGAGATTACAAATCACTGAGTCAGTCAACTGTTCGATGAGAATTATCTATAATCATGTAACAAGTGGTTTTGAGCTTACAAATGACTGAATCAATCAATCATTCGATGAGAATCAACTACAATCACGTAACAAGCCATTCTGAGCTTACAAATTACTGAATCGGTCAACCACTCAATAAGAATTAGCTACAATCACATTCTGAGCTTACAAATGACCGAATCAGTCAACCGTTTGATGAGAATACATTACAATCACGTAACAAGCCATTCTGAGCTTACAAATCATAGAATTGGTCAATCGTTCGATGAGAATAATCTACAATCACGTAACAAGCCAAATTCTCAGCTTACAAATCACCGAATCGTTCAACCGTTTGTTGAGAATCAGCTAAAATCATGTAACAAGCCCTTCTGAGCTTACAAATCATAGAATCAGTCATCCATTCGCTGAGAATTAATTACAATAACATAACAAGCTAGTCTGAGCTTACAAGTCACCGAATCAGTCAATCATTCAATGAAAATTGATTACAACCACGTAAATAGCCATTCTGAGCTTAAAAATACCGAATCCATTAACCATTCAATGAGAATCAATTATAATCACCTACCAAGTTATTTTGAGCTTACAAATGACCAAATCATTCAACCGTTCGATGAGAATCAATTAAAATCCTGTAACAAGTCATTCTGAGCTTACAAATCACCAAATCGGTCAACCGTTTGATGAGAATTAATTACAATCACGTAACAAGCCATTCTAAGCTTACAAATTACCAAATCGGTTAACCCTTCGATGAGAATCAGCTACAATCACATAACAAGCCATTCTGAGCTTATAAATCACTCAATTGTTCAACCATTTGATGAAAATCAATTACAATCACCTAACAATTTATTCTAAGCTTACAAATCACCGAATTGGTCAACGGTTTGATGAGAATAAATAACAATAACGTAACAAGCCATTCTGAGCTTACAAATCACTGAATCAGTCAATCATTGGATGAGAATGAATTACAATCATGTAATAAGCCATTATGAGGTTACAAATTACCGAATCAGTCAACCACTGGATGAGAATCAGCTACAATCATGTAATAAGCCATTCTTAGTTTACAAATCATCGAATCAGTCAACCATTCGATCAGAGTTAGCTACAATCCCGTAACAAGCCAGTCTGAAATTACAAATCACTGAATCAATCAACCGTTCGATGACAATCAACTTCTATCACATAACAAACCATTCTAAGTTTACAAATCACCGAATCGATCAACCGTTCGATGAGAATTAATTAAAATGATGTAACAAACTATTTTGAGCTTACAAATCACTGAACCGGTGAACTATTTTAAGAGAATAAATTGTTAGAGTAATTATATTTTACACTTATTAATTAAATCACTTTCGTTTAATTAATTAATTAATTTATTACTCTATTTTCTTAAGCTATCTCTTAGGTGCATTATAATTAATATCTTTATTAATTATAATGCGCAACCTAGTTTTTCGAGACTTTAGGGTTTTGTTCACCTTTATAGGTTGAACCTTGTATTCTTGGCATTCTGTGGATTTGTATCTCTCAAATCTTATATAAATAACAATCAGGTAACAAGTCATTATGAGCTTACAAATCATCCAATCTATCAACTGTTCGATGAAAATCAACTACAATCATGTAACAAACGATTGTGAGTTTATAAATCACTGAATCGTTCAACTGCTCGATGAGAATCAACTACAATCACATAACAAGCCATTCTGAGTTTACAAATCACTGAATCAGTCAACCGTTCGATGAGAATTAGTTACAATCATGTAACAAGCCAGTCTGACCTTACAAATCACTAAATCGGTCACCAGTTTAATGAGAATCAATTACAATCACGTAACAAGCCATTCTGAGCTTACAAATCACTGAATCAGTCAGCTATTTGTTGAGAATCAGCTAAAATCATGTAACAAGCTATTCTGAGCTTACAATTCACAGAATCGGTCAACCATTCGATGAGAATTAATTACAATCACATAACAAGCCAGTCTGAGCTTACAAATCACCGAATCGGTCAACCATTTAATGAGAATTGATTATAACCACGTAACAAGCCATTCTGATCTTACAAATCACCAAATTGGTCAACCCTTCGATGAAAATCAGCTACAATCAGGAAACAACCCATTTAGAACTTACAAATCATCGAATCGGTCAACCATTCGATAAGAATCAACTACAATCATGTAACAAGCCATTGTGAGGTTATAGATCACCAAATCGGTTAACCTTTTGATGAGAATCAATTACAATCACATAACGAGCCATTCTCAGCTTACAAATCACCAAATCGGTCAACCGTTTGGTTAAAATTAATTATAATCACGTAACAAGCCATTTTGAGCTTACAAACGACCAAATTGGTCAACCATTCGATGAGAATCAATTAAAATCCTGTAACATGCCATTCTGAGCTTACAAATCACCAAATCGGTCAACGTTTGGTGAGAATTAATTAAAATCACGTAACAAGCCATTTTGAGCTTACAAATCACTGAATAAGTCAACCGTTCGATGAGAATTAGCTACAACAATGTAAGAAGCCATTCTGAGCTTACAAATCATCGAATCAGTCAACCGTTCGATGAGAATCCACTACAATCACGTAACAAGTCATTCTGCTTTTACAAATCACCGAATCGATCAATCATTCGATGAAAATCAATTACAATTATGTAACAAGCCATTGTGAGCTGACCAATCACTGAATCAGTCGATCGTTCGATGAGAATCAGCTACAATCATGTAACAAGTCATTCTGAGCTTACAAATTATTGAATCGGTCAACCACTCAATGAGAATCAATTACAATCATGTAACAAGCCATTCTTAGCTTACAAATCATCGAATCGGTCAACTATTCGATCAGAATTAGCTACAATCTAGTATCAAGCCATTTTCAGCTTTCAAATCACCGAATCGGTCAACCATTCGATGAGAATAAATTATAATAACATAACAAGCCATTTTGAACTTACAAATCACAGAACTGATCAACCGTTCGATGAGAATCAGCTACAATCAGGTAACAACCCATTCAGAGCTTCCAAATCACTGACTCTGTCAACCATTCGATTAAAATCAGCTACAATCACGTAACAAGCCATTCTGATCTCCAAATTAGTCAACTGTTTGATGAGCATTAATTACAATCATGAAACAACCTATTCTGAGCTTACAAATCACCGAATCGATCAACCATTCAATGAGAATCAACTACAATCATGTAACAAGCCATTATGAGCTTACAAATCACCGAATCAATCAACCGTTCGATGAGAATCAACTTCTATCACATAACAAGTCATTCTAAGCTTACAAATCACCGAATCGGTCAACCGTTCCATGAGAATCAATTACAATCACATAACAAGTCATTCTGATAACAAGTCAAATCTCTTAGGTGCTTTATAATTAATATTTTTATTAATTATAATGTGCAACCTAATTTTTTTAGACTTTAGGGTTTTGTTCACCTTTATATGTTGAACCTTGTAAATATTTTTTCATTAACTTGGATCATAATTTTGCTCTCACATTTTGAGTAACAAGCCATTTTGAGCTTACAAATCACCGAATTGGTCAATTGTTCGATGAGAATCAATTACAATTACGTAACAAGCCATTATGAGCTTACAAATAACCGAATTAGTGAACCATTTGATAAGAGTCAGCTACAATCATGTAACAAGCCATTCTGAGCTTACAAATCATGCAATCGGTCAATCATTTGATAACAATTAGCTACAATCACATAACAAATGATTGTGAGCTTATAAATCACCAAATCAGTCAACCGTTCATTGAGAATCACCTACAATCACATAACAAGCTATTCTAAGCTTAAAAATCATTGAATCAGTCAACCGTTCGATGGGAATTAGCTACAATCATATAATAAGCCATTCTGAGCTTATAAATCACCAAATCATTCAACGGCTCGATGAGAATTAGCTACAATCACATAACAAGTCATTCTGATATTACAAATCACTGAATCAGTCAATTGTTTGATGAGAATTAGTTACAATCATGTAACAAGCCAATCTGACCTTACAAGTCACCAAATCAGTCAACTGTTCGATGAGAATCAATTATAATCACGTAACAAGCCATTTTAAGCTTACAAATGACCAAATCGGTCAACTGTTTGATGAGAAACAATTACAATCCTGTAACAAGCCATTCTGAGCTTACAAATCACCAAATCGGTCAACCTTTTGGTGAGAATTAATTAAAATCACGTAACAAGCCATTCTGAGCTTACAAATCACCAAATTGGTCAACCGTTCGATGAGAATCAGGTACAACAATGGAACAAACCCTTCTGAGATTACAAATCACCGAATCCGTCAACCGTTCGATGAGAATCAGGAACAATCACATAATAAGCCATTCTTTGCTTACAAATCATCGAATAGACCTTTTGGTGAGAATTAATTACAATCACGTAACAACCCATTCTGTGCTTACAAATTACCTAATCGGTCAACCCTTTGATGAGAATCGGCTGAAATCACATAACAAGTCATTCTGAACGTATAAATCATTGAATCGGTCAACCGTTTGATGAGAATCAATAACAGTAACGTAAGCCATTCTAAGCTTACAAATCACTGAATCAATCAATCATTCGACAAGAATAAATTACAATCATGTAACAAGTGATTCTGAGCTTACAAATCACTGAATCAGTCGATCGTTCGATGAGAATCAGCTACAACCACGTAACCAGCTATTCTAAGCTTACAAATCACCCAATAGGTCAACCATTCGGTGAGAATCAATTACAATCATGTAACAAGCCATTCTGAGCTTACAAATCACTGAATCGATCAACCATTCCATAAGAATGAGCTAGAATCACGTAACAAGCCATTCTGAATTTACTAATCACTGAATAGGTCAACCGTTTAATGAGAATTAATTACAATCATGTAACAAGTCATTCTGAGCTTACAAATCACCGAATTGGTCGACCGTTCGATGAGAATACATTACGATCACATAACAAACCATTCTGAGCTTAGAAATCATGGAATTGGTCAACCGTTCGATGAGAATAATCTACAATCACCTAACAAGCCATTCTGAGCTTACAAATCAAGGAATCGGTCAACCATTTGTTGAGAATCAACTAAAATTATGTAACAAGCCACTATGAGCTTACAAATCACAGAATCGGTGAACCATTCGATAAGAATTAATTACAATCACATAACAAGCCAGTCTAAGCATCGAATGAATCAACACTCGATGAGAATCAGCTACAATCATGTAACAAGCCATTCTAAGCTTACAAATCACCGAATCGGTCAACCGTTCGATGAGAATCAATTATGATCATGTATCAAGCCATTCTAAGCTTACAAATCACCGAATCGATTAACCATTCGATGAGAATCAATTACAATCATGTAACAAGCCATTTTTAGCTTACAAATCAACGTATTGGTTAAAAGTATGATGAGAATCAATTACAATCACTTAACAAGCCATCTGAGCTTACAAATTACTGAACCGATCAACCGTTCTAAGAGAATAAATTGTTAGAGTAATTATATTTTACACTTATTAATTAAATCACTTCGGTTTAATTAATTAAGTTATTTATTACTCTATTTTCTTAAGTTATCTCTTAGGTGCATTATAATTAATATCTTTATTAATTATAATGTGCAACGTAGTTTTTTTAGACTTTAGGGTTTTGTTCACCTTTATAGTTTGAACCTTGTAAATCTTTTTTCATTAACTTAGATCATAATTTTGCTCTCACATTTTGAGTAACTTCTGAGTTTTGCATTTTATTTTTTTTGCTTTTGTCTTGTAATAGGTTATTTGCATGCAAGTATTCTTAGCGTTCTATGGATTTGTATCTCTCAAATCCTACATAAATAGCAGTCACTTAACAAGCCATTTTGAGCTTACAAATCATCGAATCGGTCAACCGTTCAATGAGAATCAACAAATCAGTCAACCATTTGATAAGAATCAGCTACAATCACGTAACAAGCCATTCTGAGCTTACAAATCATCCAATCGGTCAATCGTTCGATGAGAATCAACTACAATCACATTAAAAAAATGATTGTGAGGTTATAAATTTTCAAATTGGTCAACCGTTCGATTAGAATCACCTACAATCATGTAACGAGCCATTCTAAGCTTACAAATCACTCAATCGTTCAACCGTTCGATGAGAATCAGCTACAATCATGTAACAAATCATTTTGAGCTTACAAATCACCGAATCGATCAATCGTTTGATGAGAATACATTACAATCATGTAACAATCCATTCTGAGCTTACAACTCATAGAATTGGTCAACCATTCGATGAGAATAATCTACAATCACGTAACAAGCCATTTTGAGCTTACAAATCACCCAATTGGTCAACCGTTTGTTGAGAATCAACTAAAATCAAGTAACAAGCCATTCTGAGCTTACAAGTCACATCATCGGTCAACCATTCGATGAGAATTAATTACAATCACATAACAAACTAGTCTGAGCTTACAAATTACTGAATCGGTCAACCGTTGATTGAGAATTGATTACAACCACATAACAATCCATTCTGATCTTACAAATCTTTTAATTGGTCAACCGTTCGATGAGAATCAGCTACAATCAAGTAACAACCCATTGATTCTCATCGAAGGGTTGAATGATTCGATGATATGTAAGCGTAGAATGGCTTGTTACGTGGTAGGTGATTTGTAAGCTCAAAATGGCTTGTTATGTGATTGTAATTGATTCTCATTGAACGGTTGACCGATTTGGTTATCTATAACCTCAGAATGGCTTGTTACGTGATTGTAGTTGATTCTCATCGAATGGTTGACCGATTTGGTGATTTGTAAGCTCTGAATGGGTTGTTACCTGATTGTAGCTGATTCTCATCGAACAGTTGACTAATTCAATGATTTGTAAGATCAGAATGGCTTGTTATGTGGTTGTAATCAATTCTCATTGAACGGTTGACCGATTCGGTGATTTTTACGCGATTGTAATGTATTCTCATTGAACGGTTGACCGATTCGGTGATTTTTACGCGATTGTAATGTATTCTCATCAAACGGTTGACCAACTTGATGATTTGTAAGTTCAGAATGGCTTGTTACATGATTGTAATTTATTCTCATCAAACGGTTGACCGATTCGGTGATTTGTAAACTCAGAATCACTGAATTGGTCAATCATTCTTTCAGAATCAATTATAATTAAGTAACAAGCCATTTTGAGCTTATAAATCACCGAGTCGGTCAACTACTTGATGAGAATCAGCTACAATCACATAACAAGCCATTCTGAGCTTACCAGTCATTGAATAAGTCAACCGTTCGATGAGAATCAGCTACAATCATGTAACAAGCTAGTATGACCTTATAAATCACTGAATCGATCACCCGCTCGATAAGAATCAATTACAATCACATAACAAGCCATTCTGAGCTTACAAATCACCAAATTCATCAACCGTTCAATGAGAATCAGTGACAATCATGTAACAAATCATTCTGAGCTTAATATCATCGAATAGGTCAATTTTTCAGTGAGAATCAATTACAATCACGTAACAAGCCATTTTGAGTATACAAATCACTGAATTGGTCAACCATTCGATGAGAATTAGCTACAACCATGTAACAAGCCATTCTGAGCTTACAAATTACTAAATCGGTCAACCATTTGATGAGAATTGATTACAATCATGTAACAAGCCATGTTAGCTTATAAATCACTGAATTGGTCAACCATTCGATGAGAATCAACTATAATCATGTAACAACCCATTCAGAGCTTACAAATCATCGAATCAATCAACCATTTGATTAGAATCAACTTTTATAACATAATAAGCTAGTCTGAAGTTACAAATCACTGAATCGGTGACCAGTTTGATGAGAATCATTTACAATCATGTAACAAGCCATTTTGAGCTTACAAATCACCGAATTCATCAACCGTTCGATGAGAATTAGCTACATTTATGTAACAAGCCATTCTAAGCTGACAAATCACTGAATTGGTCAACCGTTTGATGAGAATACATTACAATCATGTAACAAGCCATTCGAAGCTTACAAATCATGGAATTGGTCAACCGTTTGATGAGAATAATCTACAATCACGTAAGAAGCCATTCTAAGCTTACAAATCATCGAATCAGTTAACCGTTTGTTGAGAATCAGCTAAAATCATGTAACAAGCCATTCTGAGCTTACAAATCATAGAATTAGTCGATCATTTGATGAGAATCAGCTACAATCATGTAACAAGCCATTCTGAGTTTACAAATTACCGAATCGGTCAACCACTCGATGAGAATCAACTACAATCACGTAACAAGCCATTCTGAGCTTACAAATCACCAAATCGGTCAACTGTTTGATGAGAATCAATTACAATCATGTAACAAACTATTTTGAAATTATAAATAACCGAATTGATCAACCATTTGATGAGAATACATTCCAATCACGTAACAAGCTATTCTGAGCTTACAAATCACCAAATCGGTGAACTGTTTGATGAGAATCAATTACAATCATGTAACTAACCATTTTAAAATTATAAATAATCGAATCGGTCAACCATTCGATGAGAATACATTCCAATCACGTAACAAGCCATTCTAAGCTTACAAATCATGTAACAATCCATTATGAGCTTACAAATCATCGAATCAGTCAACCGTTTGATGAGAATCAATAACAATAACGTAACAAGCCATTCTGAGCTTACAAATCACTGAATCGGTCAATTGATGAGAATTAATTACAATCATGTAATAAGCCATTATGAGCTTACAAATCATCGAGTTGGTCAATTGTTCAATGAGAATGATCTATAATCATGTAACAAGCAATTTTGAGCTTACAAATCACTAAATCAGTCGATCATTTGATGATAATCAGCTACAATCATGTAACAAGCCATTCTGAGCTTACAAATTATCGAATCGGTCAACCATTCGATGAGAATCAATTGCAATCATGTAAAAAACCATTCTTAGCTTCCAAATCATTGTATTGGTCAACTATTCAATGAGAGTCACATAACAAGCCATTCTAAGCTTAAAAATCAGCGAATCGGTCAACCGTTCGATGAGAATCAATTATAATCACGTAACAAGTCATTCTAAGCTTACAAATCACTGAACCGGTCAACCGTTCTAAGAGAATAAATTGTTAGAGTAATTATATTTTACACCTATTAATTAAATCACTTCAGTTTACTTAATTAAGTTATTTATTACTCTATTTTCTTAAGCAATCTCTTAGGTGCATTATAATTAATATCTCTATTAATTATAATGTGCAACCTAGTTTTTTTAGACTTTAGGGTTTTGTTCAACTTTATAGGTTGAACCTTGTAAATCTTTTTTCATTAACTTGGATCATAATTTTGCTCTCACATTTTTAGTAACTTCTGAGTTTTGCCTTTTGCTTCTTTCTACTTCTCTCCTGTAATAGGTTATTTGCATGCAGGTATTCTTGGCATTCTGTGGATTTGTATCTCTCAAATGATAAATAAATAACAATCACATAACAAGGTTTTATGAGCTTACAAATCACCGAATCGATCAACCGTTCGATGAGAATCAATTACAATTACATAACAAGCCATTCTGAGCTTACAAATCACCGAATCAATCGACCATTTGATAAGAATCAGCTACAATCACGTAACAAGCCATTCTGAGCTTACAAATCATCCAATCGGTCAATCATTCGATGAGAATCAACTACAATCACGTAACAAATGATTGTAATCATTGAATCGGTCAACCGTACGATCAGAATCATCTACAATCACGTAACAAGCCATTTTGAGTTTACAAATCACCCAATAGGTCAACCATTCGGTGAGAATGAATTACAATCACATAACAAGCCATTCTGAGCTTACAAATCACTAATCGGTCAACCATTCGATGAGAGTCAGCTACAATCACGTAACAAGTCATTCTAAGCTTACAAATAACCAAATTGATCAACCGTTTGATAAGAATTAATTACAATCATTTAACAAGTCATTCTGAGCTTACAAATCACCGAATCGGTCAATAGTTCGATGATCATACATTACAATCATGTAACAAGCCATTCTGAGCTTACAAATCATGGAATTGGTTAACTGTTCGATGAGAATAATCTACAATCACATAACAAGCTATTCTAAACTTACAAATCACCCAATCGGTCAACCGTTTGTTGAGAATCAGCTAAAATCATGTAACAAGCCATTATGAGCTTACAAATCATAGAATCGATGAACCATTCGATGAGAATTAATTACAATCACATAACAGGCCATTCTGAAGCTTACAAATCACCGAATCGGTCAACCGTTTAATGAGAATTGATTGCAACCACATAACAAACCATTCTGATCTTACAAATCATGGAATTGGTCAACCATTCGATTATAATCAGGTACAATCAGATAACAACCCATTCAGAGCTTACAAATCATTAAATCGGTCAACCATTCGATAAGAATCAACTACAATTATAACAAGCCATTATGAGGTTATAGATCACCAAATCGGTCAACCATTCGATGAAAATCAATTACAATCACAGACCAAGCCATTATGAGCTTACAAATCAGCAAATCCATCAACCGTTCGATGAGAATCAATTATAATCACGTAACAAGCCATTCTGAGCTTACAAATCATAGACTTGGTCAATCATTTGGTGAGAATCAACTACAATCAACCATTCTGAGCTTACAAATCATCGAATCAGACAATTGTTCAATGAGAATCAATTATAATCATGTAACAAGCCATTTTGAGCTTACAAATGACCAAATCGGTCAACCATTCGATGAAAATCAATTACAATCCTGTAACAAGATATTCTAAGCTTACAAATCACCAAATCGGTCAACCATTTGATGAGATTTAATTACAATAACGTAACATGCCATTTTGAGCCTACAAATCACCAAATCGGACAACCGTTCGATGAGAATCAACTACAATCACGTAAGAAGCCAATGTGCGCTTACAAATCACCGAATTGGCCAACCATTCGATTAGAATCAATTACAATTACATAACAAGCCATTTTGAACTGTCAAATCATCGAATCGGTCAACCATTCGATGAGAATCAGCAACAATGACGTAATAAGCCATTCTGTGCTTACAAATCACCAAATAGGTCAACCTTTCGATGATAATCAATTACAATCATGTAACAAGCCATAATGAGCTTACAAATTACCAAATCACATAACAAGCCATTCTGAGCTTATAAATCACTGAATCGGTCAACTGTTCGATGAGAATCAATTACAATCACGTAACAATCCATTCTGAGCTTACAAATTATTGAATCGGTCAACCGTTGGATTAGAATCAATAATAATAATGTAATAAGTCATTCTAAGCTTACAAATCACTGTATCGGTCAACCATTCGATGAGAGTCAGCTACAATCACGTAACAATCCATTATGAGCTTATAAATCACTGAATCAGTCAACCATTTGATAAGAATCAACTACAATCATGTAACAAGCCATTATAAGCTTACAAATCACTGAATCGGTCAACCGTTCGATGAGAGTCAGCTACAATCATGTAACAAGCCATTCTGAGCTTATAAATCAATGAATCGGTCAACCGATCGATGAGAATTAGCTACAATCACATAACAAGCCATTCTGAGGTTACAAATCACTGAATCAGTCAACTTTTTGATGAGAATCAATTAGAATCTTGTAACAAGCCATTCTAAGCTTACAAATCACCGAATCAGTCAACTGTTCGATAAGAATCAACTACTATCACGTAACAAGTCATTCTGCGCTTACAAATCACCAAATCGGTCAACCGTTCGATGAGAATCAATTACAAGTACGTAACAAGCAATTCTAAGCTAACAAATCACTGAATCGGTCAACCATTCGATGAGAATCAACAATAATCACCTAATAAGCCATTATGTTCTTACAAATCACCGAATAGACACCTTTTGGTGAGAATCAATCACAATCACGTAAAAAGCCATTCTGAGCTTACAAATTACCAAATTAGTGAACCCTTCGAACAGATTCAGCTACAATCACATAACAAGTTATTCTTCGCTTATAAATCACTGAATCGGTCAACCAACGATGACAATCAATTACAATTACGTAACAATCCATTTTGAGCTTACAAATCAGTGAATCAGTCAACCATTCGATTAGAATCAATAACAATAACGTAACAAGCCATTCTGAGCTTACAAATCACTAAATCGGTCAATCATTCGATGAGAATCAATTACAATCATGTAATAAGCCATTCTGAGCTTACAAATCACCGAGTCGGTCAACTGTTCGATGAGAATTATCTATAATCATGTAACAAGTGATTTAAAGCTTACAAATCACTGAATCAGTCGATCGTTCAATGAGAATCAGCTACAATCACGTAACAAGCCATTCTGAGCTTACAAATTATCGAATTGGTCAAGCACTCGATGAGAATCAGCTGCAATCACGTAACAAGACATTCTTAGCTTACAAATCATGAAATCGGTCAACTGTTCGATGAGAATCAGCTACAATCATGTAACAAGCCATTCTAAACTTACAAATCATCGAATCGGTCAACCATTCGATGAGAATCAATTACAATCATGTAACAAGCCATTCTTAGCTTACAAATCACCGTATCGGTCAACCGTTCAATGAGAATCTACTAATATCACATAACAAGCCATTCTGGGCTTACAAATCCCTAAATCGGTCAACCGTTCGATGAGAATCAATTACAGTTAGGTAACAAGCCATTCTGAGTTGACAAATCACCGAATTGATCAACCATTCGATGAGAATCAGCAGCAATGATGTAATAAGCCATTCTGTGCTTACAAATCACTTAGTAGGTCAAGCTTTTGATGAGAATCAATTACAATCATGTAACAAACCATTCTGAGCTTAAAAATTATGAAATCGATCAACCCTTCGATGAGAATTAGGTACAATGACATAACAAGTGATTCTAAGCTTATAAATCACTGAATCGGTCAACCATTCGATGGGAATCAATTACAATCACGTAACAATCCATTCTGAGCTTACAAAAAATCGAATCAGTCAATTGTTTGATGAGAATACATTACAATCATGTAACAAGCCATTCTGAGCTTACAAATCATGAAATTGGTCAACCGTTTGATGAGAATAATCTACAATCACGTAACAAGCCATTTTGAGCTTACAAATTAGTGTATCGGTAAACCGTTTGTTGAAAATCAGCTAAAATCATGTAACAAGCCATTTTGTGCTTACAAATCATAGAATCGGTCAACCATTCGATGAGAATTAATTACAATCACATAACAAGCCATTCTGAGCATACAAATCACTTAATCAATCAACTGTTAATGAGAATCAGCTACAATCATGTAAGAAGCTAGTCTGACCTTACAAATCATTGAATCGGTCGCCAGTTTGATGACAATCAATTACAATCACATAACATGCTACAATAACGTAACAAGCCATTCTGAGCTAACAAATCATCGAATCGGTTGACCATTTGATGAGAATCAACTACAATCATGTAACAAGCCATTCTGGGCTTACAAATCATCAAATCGGTCAACCATTCGATGAGAATGAGTTACAATTACGTAACAAGCCATTCTCAGCTGACAAATCATTGAATCGGTCAACCATTCGATGAGAATCAGCAACAATCACGTAATAAGCCATTCTGTGCTTACAAATCACCGAATAGGTCAACCTTTCGGTGAGAATCAATTATAATCATGTAACAAGCCATTCTGAGCTTACAAATTACCAAATCTGTCAACCCTTCGATGAGAATTAGCTACAATTAGAGAACAAGCCATTCTGATCTTATAAATTAATGAATTGGTCAACCATTCGATGAGAATCAATTATAATCACGTAACAATCCATTCTAAACTTGCAAATCACTGATCAATTATTCGATGAGAATCAATTACAATCATGTAACAAGCCATTCTGAGCTTACAAATTACTGAATCGGTCAACCATTTGATGAGAATCAGCTACAATTACGTAACAAGCCATTCTGAGCTTACAAATCACCAAATCGGTCAACCGTTTGATGAGAATCAATTACAATCATGTAACAAGCCATTTTGAGCTTACAAATCACCAAATCGGTCAACCGTTCGATGAGAATACATTACAATCACGTAACAAGCCAGTCTGAGTTTACAAATCATTGAATTGGTCAATTGTTTGATGAGAATAATCTACAATCAGGTAAGAAGCCATTCTGAGGTTATAGATCACCAAATTGGTCAACCGTTCAATGAGAATGAATTACAATCACATAACAAGCCATTCTGAGCTTACAAATCACTGAATCGGTCAACTGTTCGATGAGAATCAATTATAATCACGTAACAAGTCATTTTGAGCTTACAAATGACCAAATCGGTAAACCTTTCGATGAGAATCAATTACAATCCTGTAACAAGTCATTCTCTAAGCTTACAAATGACCAAATCCGTGAACCGTTTGATAAAAATTAATTACAATCATGTAACAAGCCATTCTGAGCTGACAAATCACCGAATCGGTCAACCGTTCAATGATAATCAGCTACAATAATGTAGCAAGCCATTGTGAGCTTACAAATCACCGAATAGGTCAACCTTTCGGTGAGAATCAATTACAATCACGTAACAAGCCATTCTGAGCTTACAAATTAAGAAATCGCTCATCCATTCGGTGAGAATCAGCTACAATCACATAATAAGCCATTCTGAGCTTATAAATCACTAAATCAGTCAATCGTTCGATGAGAATCAATTACAATCTCGTAACAATCCATTCTAAGCTTACAAATCATTGATTCGGTCTACCGTTCGATGCAAATCAATAACAATAATGTAACAAGCCATTTTGAGCTTACAAATCACTGAATCGGTCAATCATTCAATGAGAATCAATTACAATTATGTAATAAGCCATTCTGAGCTTACAAATCATTGATTCGGTCTACCGTTCGATGCAAATCAATAACAATAACGTAACAAGCAATTCTAAGCTTACAAACTACTGAATCGGTCAACCACTCGATGAGAATCAACTACAATCATGTAACAAGCCATTCTCAGCTTACAAATCATCGAATCAGTCAACTGTTCGATGCGAATCAGCTACGATCATGTAACAAGCCATTCTGAGCTTACAAGTCACCGAATCGGTCAACCATTCGATGAGAATCAATTACAATCATGTGACAAGCCTTTCTTAGCTTACAAATCACCGTATCGGTCAACCATTTGATGAGAGTCAGTTACAATCACGTAACAAGCCATTCTGAGCTTACAAATCACCGATTCAGTGAATCATTTGATGAGAATAAACTTTTATGATATAACAAGCCATTCTAGATTTACAAATCACCGAATCGGTCAACCATTCGATGAGAATCAATTACAATCATGTAACAAGCCATTCTGAGCTTACAAATCACTAAACCGGTCAACTGTTCTAAGAAAATAAATTGTCAGAGTAATTATATTTTACACTTATTAATTAAATCACTTTGGTTTAATTAATTAAGTTATTTATTACTCTATTTTCTTAAACTATTTATTACCATGTCAATCTTTTTTCATTAACTTGGATCATAATTTTGCTCTCACATTTTGAGTAACTTCTGAGTTTTGCCTTTTGCTTCTTTCTGCTTCTCTCCTCTAACAAGTTATTTGCATGCAGGTATTCTTGGCGTTGTGTGGATTTGTATCTTTCAAATCTTACATAAATAACAATCACGTAACAAGCCATTCTGAGCTTACAAATCACCCAATCGGTCAACCGTTCGATGAGAATCAATTACAATTACGTAACAAGCCATTTTGAGCTTACAAATCATTGAATCAGTCAAGCATTCGATAAGAATTAGCTACAATCACGTAACAAGCCATTCTGAGCTTACAAATCATCCAATCGGTCAACTGTTCGATGAGAATAAGTTACAATCATGTAACAAATGATTGTGATCTTATAAATCATCGAATCGGTCAATCGTTCAATGAGAATCACCTACAATCACGTAACAAGCCATTGTAAATATTATCACGTCTCTATATAATAGAGTATAGAATATTATCACGTCTCTATATAATAGAGTATAGAATATTATCACTTCTACTATATAATAGAGTATAGAATATATATATAATCATATTCAGTCTACCATATTCAATAATAATATCAACATGTTAGATTCATATTCAAACTCTTGAATGAATTATATTCAATGCGAATATCCACATAGTCCGTTAGATTCATATTCGAACTATTGAATGAATTATGTTCAATTCATATTTGTAATCATGTAATCATAGACCCCAATACTCCATAGACGGTTTGAACCATCTAATAACAATAATTTTTCTGTTATATGCCATTACATAATGCTATGTAATGGCATATAACAGAAAGTTTCAATCTGACGAGGTTAGAGGACCAGAAAAGGACTCATGACTAACTAATGGAGGGCCTTTTTTATAGGCCCGATAGCTATCTAATTATAGAATGGAAGGCTATATTAAGGATGAAGATTTTCAACATATTGACTTTTTCCATTGTTTATATGTTACTGAATATTGCATGACTGGTTTTGGTGATTCATAACCATATTTGTTAGATACAAATCGAACATCTAACAAAAAAATAAAAAGTGTCATTTAATTGAAAATAATATGAAACAAGGAAAATATTTCCAATAATATAAAACAATGAAAATTTATATATGTTTTTCTCTTTTTACCTTAATTTCCTAACTTACAAATCACTCAATCGGTCAACCATTCGATGAGAATCAGCTACAATCATGTAACAAGCCATTTTGAGTTTATAAATCACCGAATTGGTCAACCGTTCGATGAGAATTAGCTACAATCACATAACAAGCCATTCTGAGCTTAAAATCACTGAATCGATCACCAGTTTGATAAGAATCAATTACAATCACGTAACAAGCCATTCAGAGCTTACAAATCACCGAATTGGTCAACCGTTTGATGAGAATCAACTACAATCACGTAACAAGCCATTCTGAGCTTACAAATCACCGAACAGGTCAACCGTTTGGTGAGAATCAATTACAATCACGTAACAAGCCATTCTGAGTTTACAAATCACTGAATCAGTCAACCATTCAATGAGAATCAACTACAATCACATAACAAATAATTTTGAGCTTACAAATCACCGAATCGGTCAACCATTCAATGAGAATTAATTACAATCACATAACAAGCCAGTCTGAGCTTAAAAATCACCGAATCAGTCAACCGTTCAATGAGAATTGATTACAACCACTTCACAAGCCATTCTGATCTTAGAAATAATTGAATTGGTCAACCGTTCAATGAGAATCATCTACAGTCAGGTAACAACCCATTCAAAGCTTACGAAATCACCAAATCGCTGAACCATTCGATGAGAATCAACTACAATCACGTAACAAGCCATTTTGAGGTTATAGATCACCAAATTAGTCAACCGTTTGATGAGAATCAATTATAATCACATAAAAAGCCATTATGAGCTTACAAATCACCGAATCGGTCAACCGTTCGAAGAGAATCAATTATAATCACCTAACAAGCCATTTTGAGCTTACAAATTACCAAATCGGTCAACCGTTCGATAAGAATCAATTACAATCTTGTAACAAGCCATTCCGAATGTACAAATCACCAAATCGTTCAACTGTTTGATGAGAATTAATTACAATCACATAACAAGCCATTCAGAGCTTACAAATCATCGAATCGATCAACCGTTCGATGAGAATTAGCTACAATAATGTAACAAGCCATTCTGAGCTTACAAATCACCGAATCAGTCAACCGTTCGATGAGAATCCACTACAATCATGTAACAAGCCATTTTACGCTTACAAATCACCGAATCAGTCAACTGTTCGATGAGAATCAATTAAAAGTATGTAACAAGCCATTCTGTGCTGACAAATCACCGAATCGGTGAACCGTTCGATGAAAATCAATAACAATAACGTAACAAGCCATTCTGAGCTTACAAATCACTGAATCGGTCAATCATTTGATGAGAATCAATTACAATCATGTAATAAGTCATTTTGAGCTTAAAAATTACCGAGTCGGTCAACTGTTCGATGATAATTATCTATAATCATGTAACAAGTGATTCTGAGCTTACAAATCCCTAAATCGGTTGATCTTTCAATGAGAATCAGCTATAATCATGTAACAAGACATTATGAGCTTACAAATTACCGAATCGGTCAACCACTCAATGAGAATCAGCTACAATCACGTAACAAGCCATTCTAAGCTTACAAACCACCGAATCAATCAACCGTTCAATGAGAATCAACTTCTATCACATAACAAGCCATTCTAAGCTTACAAATCACTGAATCGGTGAACCGTTCAACAAGAATCAATTACAATCATGTAACAAGCCATTCTGAGCTTACAAATCACTGAATCGGTCAACCATTCGATGAGAATCAGCTACAATCACCTAACAAGCCATTCTGACCTTACAAATCATCAAATCGGTAAACTGTTCAGTGACAATTGATTACAACCGTGTAACAAGCCATTTTGATCTTACAAATCACTGAATTGGTCGATCGTTCAATGAGAATCAGCTACAATCAGGTAACAATGTATTCAAAGCTTAAAAATCACCGAATCGGTCAACCATTCGATGAGAATCAACTACAATCATGTAACAAGCCATATTGAGGTTATAGATCACCAAATCGATCAACCGTTTGATGAGAATCAATTACAATCACATAACAAGCTATTCTGAGCTTACAAATCACCGAATCGGTCAATAATTCGATGAGAATCAATTATAATCATGTAACAAGCCATTTTGAACTTACGAATGACCAAATCGATCAACCGTTCAATGAGAATCAGCTACAATAACGTAACAAGCCATTCTGAGCTTACAAATCACTGAATCGGTCAACCGTTCGGTGATGATCAACAACAATCACGTAACAAGTCATTCTATGCTTACAAAGCACAGAATAGGTCAACCTTTTGGTGAGAATAAATTACAATCATGTAACAAGCCATTCAGAGCTTACAAATCATTGAATCGGTCAACCCTTCGATGAGAATAAGCTACAATCAGATAACAAGACATTATGAGCTTACAAATCACTGAATCGATCAACCGTTTGATGAGAATCAATTACAATCATGTAACAAGCCATTCTGAGCTTACAAATTACTGAATCGGTCAACCGTTCGAAGAGAATCAATAACAATAACATAATAAGCCATCTGAGCTTACAAATCATGTAACAAGCAATTTTGAGCTTACGAATCACTGAATCAGTCGATAGTTCGATGACAATCAGCTACAATCACATAACAAGCTAATCTGAGCTTTTATAAATCACTGAATCGGTCAACCGTTTAATGAGAATTGATTACAACTACGTAACAAGCCATTCTTATCTTACAAATCACTGAATTGGTCAACTGTTCCATGAGAATCAACTACAATCATGTAATAAGCCATTCTAAGCTTACAAATCATCGAATCGGTCAACCATTCGATGAGAATCAATTACAATTATGTAACAAGCCATTGTTAGCTTACAAATCACTGTATTAGACAACCATTTGATTAGAGTCAGCTACAATCATGTAACAAGCTATATTCTGAGCTTACAAATCATCGAATCAATCAACCATTCGATGAGAATCAACTTCTATCACATAACGAGCCATTATAAGCTTACAAATCACTGAATCAGTCAATCGTTCGATGAGAATCAATTACAATCATGTAAAAAGCCATTCTGAGCCTACAAATCACTGAATCGGTCAACCGTTCTAAGAGAATAAATTGTTAGAGTAATTATATTTTACACTTAGTAATTAAATCACTTTGGTTTACTTAATTAAGTTATTTATTTATTATTTATTAAGTTATTTATTATATTGTATATTATAATTAATATCTTTATTAATTATAATGTGCAACCTAGTTTTTTTAGAGTTTAGGGTTTTGTTAACCTTTATAGGTTGAACTTTGTAAATCTTTTTTGATTAACTTGGATGATAATTTTCCTCTCACATTTTGAGTGACTTCTGAGTTTTGCCCTTTGCTTATTTCTGCTTCTCTCTTGTAACGAGTTATTTGCATGCAGGTATTCTCGGCATTTTGTGGATTTATATATCTCAAATCCTACATAAATAACAATCATGTAACAAGACATTCTAAGTTTACAAATCACCGAATCGGTCAACTGTTCCATGAGAATCAATTACAATTACGCAACAAGCCATTCTGAGCTGACAAATCTTTGAATCACTCAACCATTTGATGAGAATCAGCAATAATGATGTAATAAGCCATTATGTGCTTACAAATCACTAAATCGATCAACTGTTCGATGAGAATCAGCTATAATCACATAAAAAGCCATTCTGAGGTTACAAAGCACTGAATCAGTCAGTCGTTCGATGAGAATCATGTACAGTCATGTAACAAGCCACTCTGACCTTATAAATCACTAAATCGGTCACCAGTTTGATGAGAATCAATTACAATCACAGAATTGGTGAATCATTCGATGAGAATTAATTACAATCACATAACAAATCACTGAATCGGTCAGCTGTTCAATGAGAATTGATTACAACCACGTAACAAGCCATTGTAATCTTACAAATCACCGAATTGGTCAACTGTTCGATGAGAATTAATTACGATCATGTAACAAGCCCTTCTGAGCTTACAAATGACCAAATTGGTCAATCGTTTGATGAGAATCATCTACAGTAACGTAACAAGCCATTCTGAGCTTACAAATCACTGAATCAGTCAACCGTTCGATGATAATCAACTACAATTAGGTAACAAGACATTCTGCCCTTACAAATCACTGAATCGGTCAACCGTTAGATGAGAATCAATTACAATTATGTAACAAGCCATTTTGAGCTGACAAATCACCGAATCGGTCAACCATTCGATGAGAATCAACAACAATCAAGTAGCAAGCCATTTTGTGCTTACAAATCACCAAATAGGTCAACTTTTTTATGAGAATCAATTACAATCACATAACAAGCCAGTCTGACATTAAAAATCACTGAATCGGTCACCAGTTCGATGAGAATCAATTACAATCATGTAACAATCCATTACGAGCTTACAAATCACCAAATTGGTCAACCGTGTGATGAGAATCAGCTACCACCACGTAACAAACATTTTTGATCTTATAAATCACTAAATTTGTCAACCGTTCGATGAGAATTAGCTACTATTAGGTAACAACCCATTTAGAGCTTACAAACCACCGAATTGGTCAACCATTTGATGAGAATAAACTACAATCACATAATCAGCAATTCTGAGGTTACTGATCATGAAATTGGTCAACCGTTCGATGAGAATCAGTTACAATCACATAGCAAGCCATTCTGAGCTTACAAATTGCCGAACCGGACAACTGTTTGATGAGAATCAATTATAATCACGTAACAAGCTATTTTGAGCTTACAAATGACCAAATCGGTCAACCATTCGATGAGAATCAATTACAATTCTGTAACAAGCCATTTTGAGCTTACAAATCACCAAATCGGTCAACCGTTTGATGAAAATTAATTACAATCACGTAAGAAGCCATTCTGAGGTTACAAATCACTGAATCAGTCAATGGTTTGATGAGAATCAGCTACTATAACGTAACAAGCCATTTTGAGCTTAGAAATCTTTGAATCGGTCAACCGTTCCATGAGAATCAATTACAATTATGTAACAAGCCATTCTGAGCTAACAAATCATCGAATTGGTCAACCGTTCAATGAGAATCAATTACAATTACGTAACAAGCCATTTTGAGCTTACAAATACTCAATCGGTCAACCATTCCATGAGAATCGATTACAATTACGTAACAAGCCATTCTGAGCTGAAAAATCACCGAATTGGTCAACCATTTGATGAGAATCAACAACAATCACATAATTAGCCATTCTGTGCTTACAAATCACTGAATAGGTAAACCTTTCAGTGAGAATCAATTACAATCACGTAACAAGCCATTGTGAGCTTACAAATCACTGAGTCAGTCAATTGTTGCATGAGAATTATCTATAATCATGTAACAAGTGATTTTGAGCTTACAAATCATTGAATCGATCAATCATTCGATGATAATCACTTACAATCACATAACAAGTCATTCTTAGCTTACTAATTACCGAATCGGTCAACCCCTCGATGAGAATCAGCTACTATCACGTAACAAGTCATTCTTATCTTACAAATTACCGAATCGGTCAGCTATTTAATGAGAATCAGCTACAATCATGTAACAAGCCATTCTGAGCTTATATATAACTGAATCGGTCAACCATTCGATGAGAATCAATTACAATCATGTAACAAGCCATTCTTAGCTTACAAATCACCGTATCGGTCAACCATTCAATGAGAGTTAGCTACAATCATGTAACAAGCCATTCTGAGCTTACAAATCTCCAAATCAACCAACCGTTTGATGAGAATCAACTTCTATAACATAACAAGCCATTCTCAACTTACAAATCACCGAATCGGTCAACCGTTCGATGGGAATCAACTACAATCACGTAACAATCCATTCTGAGCTTACAAATCACCGAATAGGTCAACCGTTAAGTGAGAATCAATTACAATCATGTAACAAGCCATTCTAAGTTTACAAATCACTGAATCGGTCAACCATTCGATGAGAATCAACTACAATCACATAACAAAACATTCTGAGCTTACAAATCACTGAATCGGTCAACCATTCGATGCAAATTAATTACAATCACATAACAAGCCAGTCTGACTTTAAAAATCATCGAATCGGTCAAACGTTCAATGAGAATTGATTACAACCACGTAACAAGCTATTCTGATCTTACAAATCATCGAATTGGTCAACCGTTCGATGAGAATTATCTACAATCAGGTAACAACCCATTTAGAGCTTACAAATCATCAAATCATTCAACAATTCGATAAGAATCAACTACAATCACGTAACAAGCCATTCTTAGGTTATAGATCACCAAATCAGTCAACTGTTCGGTGAGAATCAATTACAATCACATAACAAGCCATTCTGAGCTTACAAATCACCGAATCGGTCAACTGTTTGATGAGAATCAATTATAATCATGTAATAAGCCATTTTGAGCTTACAAATTACTAAGTTGTTTAACTGTTTGATGAGAATTATCTATAATCATGTAACAAGCGATTTTGAGCTTATAAATCACTGAATCAGTTGATCGTTTGATGACAATCAACTACAATCATGTAACAAGCTATTCTGAGCTTACAAATTATCAAATCGGTCGACCACTCGATGAGAGTCAGCTACAATCACGTAACAAGACATTCTGAGATTATAAATCACTGAATCAATCAACCGTTCGATGAGAATCGACTTCTATCACATAACAAGCAATTCTAAGGTTACGAATCACCAAATCGGTCAACCGTTCCATGAGAATCAATTACAATCATGTAACAAGCCATTCTGAGCTTACAAATCACTGAACCGGTCAACCGTTCTAAGAGAATAAATTGTTAGAGTAATTATATTTTACACTTATTAATTAAATCACTTCTATTTAATTAATTAAGTTATTTATTACACTATTTTCTTAAGCATGCAGGTAATCTTGGCGTTCTATGGATTTGTATCTCTCGAATGCTACATAAATAACAATCACGTAACAAGCCATTCTGAGGTTACAAATCATCGAATCAGTCAACCATTCGATGAGAATCAATTACAATTACATAACAAGCCATTCTGAGCTTACAAATCACTGAATCAGTCAACCATTTGATAACTACAATCATGTAACAAGCCATTCTGAGCTTACAAATCATCCAATCGGTCAATCTTTTGATGAGAATCAGCTACAATCACATAAAAAATAATTGTGAACTTATAAATAACCGAATCATTCAACCGTTCGATGAAAATCACCTACAATCACGTAACAAGCCATTTTAAGCTTACAAATCACTGAATTAGTCAACCGTTCGATGAGAATCAACTACAATCATGTAACAAGCCATTCTGAGCTTATAAATCATCGAATTGGTCAATCGCTCGATGAGGATCAATAATAATCACATAACAAGCAAATCTGAGTTTACAAATCACCGAATCGATCAACCGTTCAATGAGAATTAGTTATAATAATGCAATAAGCCATTCTGAGCTTACAAATTACCGAATCAGTCAACCGTTCGATGAGAATCAACTATAATAATGCAACAAGCCATTCTGCACTTACAAATCACCAAATCGGTTAACCGTTTGGTGAGAATCAGCTACAATCACGTAAATAGCCATTCTGAGCTGACAAATCACCGAATCAGTCAACCATTCGATGAGAATCAGCAACAATCATGAATAACCCATTCTGTGCTTACAAATCACCGAATAAGTCAACCTTTCGGTAAGAATCAATTACAATCACGTAACAAGGCATTCTAAACTTACAAATTATCGAATCGGTCAACCACTCGATGAGAATTAGGTACAATCACGTAACAAGTCATCCTTAGCTTACAAATCATTGAATCGGTCAACTGTTCGATGAGAATCAGCTACAATCATGTAACAAGCCATTCTTAGCTTACAAATCACCGAATCGGTCAACTATTCGATGAGAGTCAGTTACAATCCCGTAACAAGTCGTTATGAACTTACAAATCACTGAATCAATCAACCATTCGATGACAATCATCTTCTATCACATAACAAGCCATTCTAAGCTTACAAATCATCGAATTAGTCAACCGTTTGATGAGAATCAATTAGAATGACGTAACAAACCATTTTGAGCTTACAAATCACTGAACCGGTCAACTGTTTTAAGTGAATAAAATGTTAGAGTAATTAACTTGGAACATAATTTTTCTCACATTTTGAGTAACTTCTAAGTTTTGCCTTTTGCTTTTTTCTGCTTCTCTCCTGTAATAGGTTATTTGCATGCAAGTATTCTTGGCATTCTGTGGATTTGTATCTCTCAAATCCTACATAAATAACAATCATGTAACAAGTCATTATGAGCTGAAAAATCATCCAATTGATTAATTGTTCGATGAGAATCAACTACAATCACGTAACAAATGATGGTGAGCTGATAAATCACTAAATCGGTCAATTGTTTGATGAGAATCACCTACAACACGTAACAAGCTATTGTAAGCTTACAAATCATTGAATCGGTCAACCGCTCGATGAGAATCAACTATAATCACATAACAAGCCATTCTGAGCTTACAAATCACTAAATCAGTCAACCATTTGATGAAAATTAGTTACAATCATGTAACAAGCCAGTCTGACCTTACAAATCATTGAATCAGTTAGCTATTTGTTGAGAATCAGCTAAAATCATGTAACAAGCCATTCTGAGCTTACAATTCATAGAATCGGTCAACCATTTGATGAGAATTAATTACAATCACATAACAAGCCAGTTTGAGCTTACAAATCACCAAATCGGTCAACCATTCAATGAGAATTGATTACAACCACGTAACAAGCCATTCTGATCTTACAAATCATCGAATTGGTCAACTGTTTGATAAGAATCAGCTACAATTAGGTAACAACCCATTTAGAGCTTACAAATCACCGCCTCGGTCAACCATTCGATGAGAATCAACTACAATAACGTAACAAGCCATTCTGATCACCAAATCAGTCAACCGTTCTATGAGAATCAATTAGAATCACATAACAAGCCATTCTGAGCTTACATATCACTGAATCGGTCAACCGTTTGATGAGAATCAATTATAATAACGTAACAAGCCATTTTGAGCTTAGAAATGACCAAATCGGTCAACCATTCGATCAGAATCAATTACAATCTTGTAACAAGCCATTCTGAGCTTACAAATCAGCAAATTGGTCAACCGTTTGATGAGAATTAATTACAATCATGAAACAAGTCATTTTGAGCTTACAAATCACCGAATCGGTCAATTATTCGATGGGAATTAGCTACAATCACGTAACAAGCCATTCTGAGCTTACAAATCACTGAATCGGTCAACCGTTCGATGATAATCAATTACAATCATGTAACAATCCATTCTAAGGTTACAAATCACCAAATCGGTAAACCGTTCGATGAGAATCAATAACAATAATGTAAAAAGCCATTATGGGCTAAGAAATCACTGAATCAGGTAATCATTCGATGAGAATCAATTACTATCATGTAATAAACCATTTTGAGCTTACAAATCACCGAGTCGGTGAACTGTTCGATGAGAATTATCTATAATCATGTAACAAGCGATTCTAAACTTACAAATCACTGAATCGGTCGATTGTTCGATGAGAATCAGCTACAATCACGTAACAAGCCATTCTGAGCTTACAAATTTCTGAATCGGTCAACTGTTCGATGAGAATCAGCTACAATAATGTAACAAGCCATTATGAGCTTACAAATCACCGAATCAATCAACCATTCGATGAGAATCAACTTCTATCACATAACAAGCCATTTTAAGCTTACAAATCACCGAATCGGTCAACTGTTCGATGAGAATCAAATACAATCACATAACAAGTCATTCCGAGCTTACAAACCACTGAACCGATCAACCGTTCTAAGAGAATAAATTGTTGAAGTAATTATATTTTACACTTATTACTCTATTTTCTTAAGCTATTTCTTAGGTGCATTATAATTAATATCTTTATTAATTATAATTTGCAACCTAGTTTTTTTAGACTCTAGGGTTTTGTTCACCTTTATAGGTTGAACCTTGTAAATCTTTTTTCATTAACTTGTATCATAATTTTGCTCTCACATTTTGAGTAACTTCTGAGTTTTGCCTTTTGTTTTTTTTGCTTTTCTCTTGTAATAGGTTATTTGCATGCAGGTATTCTTGGCGTTCTGTGGATTTGTATCTCTCAAATCCTACATAAATAACAATCACGTAACAAGCCATTCTGAGCTTACAAATCACCGAATCGGTCAACTGTTCGATGAGAATAATTTACAATCACGTAACAAGCCATTCTGAGCTTACAAATCATGGAATGGGTCAACCGTTTAATGAGAATCAATTACATCATGTTACAAGCCATTCTGAGCTTACAAATTACTGAATCGGTCAACCATTCAATAAAAATTAATTACAATCATGTAAGACGTCATTCTTAACTTACAAATCATCAAATTGGTCAACCATTCGACAAGAATTAGCTACAATTACGTAACAACCCATTCAGAGCTTAAATTGTTAGAGTAATTATATTTTACAGTTATTAATTAAATCACTTCTGTTTAATTAATTAAGTTATTTATTACTCTATTTTCTTAAGCTATCTCTTAGGTGCATTATGATTAATATCTTTATTAATTATAATGTCCAACTTAGTTTTTTTAGACTTTAGGGTTTTGAACCTTGTAAATCTTTTTTCATTAACTTGGATCATAATTTTGCTCTCACATTTTGAATAACTTCTGAGTTTTGCCTTTTGCTTCTTTCTACTTCTCTCTTATAACAGGTTATTTGCATGTAGGTATTCTTGGCGTTCTGTGGATTTGTATCTCTAAAATCCTACATAAATAAAAATCACATAACAAGCCATTTTGAGCCGTTTAATGAGAATCAATTACAATTACGTAACAAGCCATTCTAAGCTTACAAATCATCGAATGAGTCAACCATTTGATAAGAATCAACTACAATCACGTAACAAGCCATTATGAGCTTACAAATCATCCAATCGGTCAACCGTTCGATGAGAATAAGCTACAATCACGTAACAAATGATTGTGAGCTTATAAATCATCGAATCGGTCAACCCTTTGATGAAAATCACCTACTATCACATAACAAGCCATTCTATGCTTACAAATCACTGAATCGGTCAACTGTTTGATGAGAATCAGCTACAATCATGTAACAAGCCATTGTGAGCTTATAAATCAACAAATTGGTGAGAATCAGCTACAATCACATAACAAGCCACTCTGACCTTATAAATCACTGAATCGATCACCAATTCAATGAGAATCAATTACAATCACGTAACAAGTCATTCTGAGCTTACAAATCACCGAATTGGTCAATTGTTTGATGAGAATTAGCAACAATCATGTAACAACCCATTCTGAGCTTACAAATCATCGAATAGGTCAACCATTCTGTGAGAATCAATTACAATCACGTAACAAGCCATTCTGAGCTTACAAATCACTGAATCGGTCAATCATTCGATGAGAATCAGCTACAATCACGTAACAAGCAATTCTGAGCTTACAAATCATCGAATCAATCAACCGTTTGATGAGAATCAATTACAATCGTGTAACAGGCCATTTTGAGCATACAAATCACCGAACCAGTCAACTGTTATAAAAGAATAAATTGTTTGAGTAATTATATTTTACAGTTATTAATTAAATCACTTCGGTTTAATTAATTAAGTTATTTATTACTCTATTTTCTTAAGCTATCTCTTAGGTGCATTATAATTAATATCTTTATTAATTATAATGTGCAACCTAATTTTTTTAGACTTTAGGGTTTTGTTCACATTTATAGGTTGACCCTTGTAAATCTTTTTTCATTAACTTGGATCATAATTTTGCTCTCACATTTTGAGAAACTTTTGAGTTTTGCCTTTTGCTTCTTTATGCTTCTCTCCTGTAACAAGTTATTTACATGCAGGTATTCTTGGGGTTCTGTGGATTTGTATCTCTGAAATCTTACATAAATAACAATCACGTAACAAGCCATTCTAAGCTTACAAATCACCGAATCGGTCAACCGTTCGATCATAATCAATTACAATTACGTAACAAGCCATTCAAAGGTTACAAATCATCGAATCAGTTAACCATTTGATAAGAATCAGCTACAATCACGTAACAAGCCATTCTGAGCTTACAAATCATCCAATCGATCAACCGTTCGATGAGAATCAGCTATAATCACGTAACAAATGATTGTGCACTTATAAATCACTGAATCGGTTAATCGCTCGATTAAAATAAGCTACAATCACATAACAAGCCATTCTGAGCTTACAAATCATGGAATAAGTCAACCATTCAATGAGAATCAACTACAATCATGTAACAAGCCAGTCTGACCTTACAAATCACTGAATCGATCACCAGTTCCTTGAGAATATTACAATCACATAACAAGCCATTCTGAGCTTACAAATCATCGAATTGGTTAACCGTTCGATGAGAATCAGCTACAATCATGTAACAAGCAATTTTGAGCTTACAAATCATTGAATTGATCAACCGTTTGTTGAAAATCAACTAAAATCATGTAACAAGCCATTCTGAGTTTACAAATCACAGAATCGGTGAATCATTCGATGAGAATTAATTACAATCACATAACAAGCTAGTCTGAGCTTACAAATCACTGAATCGGTCATCGGTTCAATGAGAATTGATTACAACCACGTAACAAGCCATTCCAATCTTACAAATCATTGAATTGGTCAACCGTTCGATGAGAATAACCTACAATACATTAACAACCCATTTAGAGCTTACAAATCTCCAAATCGGTCAACCATTCGATGAGAATAAACTACAATCATGTAACAAGGCATTCTGAGGTTATAGATCACCAAATCGGTCAACCATTTTATGAGAATTTATTACAATCACATAACAAGCCCCTCTGAGCTTACAAATCACTAAATCCGTCAATTGTTAGATGAGAATCAATTATAATTACATATTAAGCCATTATGAGCTTACAAATTACCAAATCGGTTAACCCTTCGATGAAAATCAGCAACAATCACATAACAAGTCATTCTGAGCTTATAAATCACTTAATCGGTCAACCATTCATTGAGAATCAATTACAATCACGTAACAATCCATTCTGAGCTTACAAATCACTGAATTGGTCAATTGTTTGATGAGAATCAGCTACAATCATTTAACAAGCCATTCTGAGCTTACAAATCATCGAATCGGTCAACCATTCAATGAGAATCAATTACAATCATGTAACAAGTCATTCTTAGCTTACAAATCACTGTATCGGTCAACCGTTCGATGAGAATCAATTACAATCACGTAACAAGCCATTCTGAGTTTACAAATCACTGAATAGGTCAACTGTTCTAAGAGAATAAATTGTTAGAGTAATTATATTTTACACTTATTAACAATCACATAACGAGCCATTCTAAGCTTACAAATCATTGAATCGATCAATCGTTCGATGAGAATCAACTACAACCATGCAACAAGCCATTCTGAGCATATAATCACTGAATCGATCAATCGCTCAATGAGAATCAGCTACAATCACATAACAAGCCATTCCGAGCTTACAAATCACTGAATTAGTCAATCATTCGATGAGAGTTAGCTACAATCATGTAACAAGCCAGTCTGAGCTTACAAATCACTTAATCGATCACTAGTTCGATGATAATCAATTACAATCACATAGCAATCTATTTTGAGCTTACAAATCACCGAATCGGTCAACCGTTCAATGAGAATTGATTACAACCATGTAACAATCCATTCTGATCTTACAAATCACTGAATTGCTCAACCGTTCTATGAGAATCAGGTAACAACCCATTCAGAATCACTAAATTTATATTTTACATTTATTAATTAAATCACTTCGGTTTAATTAATTAAGTTATTTATTACTCTGTTTTATTAAGCTATCTCTTAGGTGCATTATAATTAATCTCTTTATTAATTATTATGTGCCACCTAGTTTTTTAAGACTTTATAGTTTTGTTAACCTTTATAGGTTGAACCTTGTAAATCTTTTTTCATTAACTTGGATCATAATTTTGCTCTCACATTTTGAGTAACTTTTGAGTTTTGCCTTTTGCTTTTTTCTGCTTCTCTCCTGTAACAAGTTATTTGCATGCAGGTATTCTTAGCGTTTTGTCGATTTGTATCTATCTAATCCTACATAAATAACAATCATGAAACAAACCATTATGAGCTTACAAATCATCGAATCGGTCATCCGTTTGATGAGAATCAATTACAATTACATAACAAGCCATTCTGAGCTTACAAATCACTGAATCAATTGAAGATTTGATAAAAATTAGCTACAATCACGTAACAAGCCATTCTAAACTTACAAATCACTGAATCAGTCAACGGTTCGATGAGAAT
Source organism: Chamaecyparis obtusa (assembly GCA_027943335.1). NCBI lineage: Eukaryota > Viridiplantae > Streptophyta > Pinopsida > Cupressales > Cupressaceae > Chamaecyparis > Chamaecyparis obtusa. The sequence continues at coordinate 7,369,275 of BSBK01000740.1, read as the reverse complement.
TAGCTACAATCATGTACTAAGCCATTCTGAGTTTATAAATCACCCAATCAGTCAACCACTTGATGAGAATCAGCTACAATCAAATAACAAGGCATTCTGAGCTTACAAATCACTGAATCAGTCAACCGTTCGATGAGAATTAGCTACAATCATGTAACAAGCCAGTCTGACCTTACAAATCACTGAATCAGTCACCATTTCGAAGACAATCAATTACAATTATGTAACAAGCCATTCTCAGCTTACAAATCACCGAATTGGTCAATCGTTCAATAAGAATCAGCTGCAATCACGTAACAAGCCAGTTTGAGCTTACAAATCATCGAATAGGTCAACTGTTCAATGAGAATCAATTAGAATCAAGTAACTATTAGGAATAAGGTGTCTCAACCTTGGATAATTCCTATTCTTATTATTTGTTTTGTGAATGTATTTTTTGCAAATAATATAATTAAGTGTGAGTGTACATGTCTAGTTGGCATGTTGATATGTCACTCCACTTGATGTGTCGGCATCTTGTGCGTAAGGAGATCATGACTGAAATGGTCATGACGGATTCTTATGATGCATAAGAACTATTTAAGGAATGTGCTATGACAGGTGTAAGAGCATCTTATGACTTGGGCCTATTTGGGCACCCAAGAAGAAGTGGTTGGTGTGTGTAAGAGAATATGCCAAAAATAGGTTGGTATGATAGATTCTCTTACACTTCTTTTGTGACCGTTATTTTTGGCAGATTCTATGATAAGCTGTCATAGTCTATTCTAGGGATGGACGCCTATTCTTGGGATTGCATGTAACAACTGTGTACATGTGGCTTTGTGCATGGGTCTTGGTGGTTGTGCCTATTTTTGGGTCTAGAGGAGTCTATATATATGATGCTGCTCCTATGGGAGAGATATAACAAAATTTAAGTCTTGTTGGCTTTGTCTCTCATTTCTTGAAAGAACTTGCATTGCAAGTCTATTGTAATCTTTGTGTTGAAGATAATACATTGTGCAGGTTTTGGAGTGCTGGGGTTTTTTACCGAAAGGTTTTCCCCAGGGTATATCATTGTGTCATTCTCTATTTTTCTGTATGCATGGTATGTGGTTACAATATCTTTGTTAAAGTAGTTAACGAATATGAAATTGTAAGGGTTTATAAGAATTTGCACAATACTTTCCTTAAGAGATTAGCGTAGGAAGCCATTTTCGCACCTGAGTTTCTTTACAGTAACAAGCCATTCTGAGCTGACAAATCACTGAATCGGTCAACCATTCGATGAGAATCAGCTACAATCATGTAACAAGCCATTCTGAGCTTACAAATCACTGAATCAATCAAGCATTTGATGCGAATCAATTATAATCATGTAACAAGCCATTCTGAGTTTACAAATCACCAAATCGGTCTACCATTCGATGAGAATACATTACAATCACGTAACAAGCCAGTCTAAGATAAGAAATCACAAAATTGGTCAACCATTCGATGAGAATAATCTACAATCATGTAACAAGCCATTCTGAGCTTACAAATCACTGAATCGGTCAACTATTTATTGAGAATCAGCTACAATCATGTAACAACCCATTCAAAGCTTACAAATCATGAAATCGGTCAACCATTTTTGATGAAAATCAACTACAATTATGTAACAAGTCAATCTACGCTTACAAATCACTGAATCGGTCAACAGTTCGATGAGAATCAATTACAATTATGTAACAAGCCATTCTGAGCTGACAAATGACCGAATCGGTCAACCATTCGATGAGAATCAGCAACAATCACGTAATCAGCCATTCTGTGCTTACAAATCACCGAATAGATCAACGTTTCAGTGAGAATCAATTACAATCACATAACAAGCTATTCTGAGCTTACAAATTACCAAATTGGTCAACCCTTCGATGAGAATCAGCTACAATCACATAACAAGCCATTTTGAGCTTATAAATCATTGAATCGGTCAACTGTTTGATGAGAATCAATTACAATCACGTAACAATCCATTCTGAGCTTACAAATCATTGAATTGGTCAACCGTTCGATAAGAATCAATAACAATAATGTAACAAGCCATTCTAAGCTCACAAATCACTGAATCAATCAATCTTTCGATGAGAATCAATTACAATCATGTAATAAGCCATTTTGAGATTAGAAATCATCGAGTCAGTCAACTGTTCAATGAGAATTATCTATAATCACATAACAAGCTATTCTGAGCTTACAAATTACCGAATCAGTCAACCACTCGATGAGAATCAGCTACAATCATGTAACAAGCTATTCTTAGCTTACAAAATACTGAATCGGTCAACTATTCGATGAGAATCAGCTACAATCATGTAACAAGCCATTCTAAGCTTACATATCACCGAATCAGTCAACCATTGATGAGAATCAATTACAATCATGTAACAAGGCATTCTTAGCATACATATCACCCAATAGGTCAACCATCAATGAGAATCAATTACAATCACATAACAAGTCATTCTAAGCTTACAAATTAGCGAATCGGTCAACCGTTCGAAGAGACTCAATTACAATCAGGTAATGAAACCACTCAATTGGTTAACTGTTGTAAGAGAATAAATTGTTAGAGTAATTATATTTTACAATTATTGATTAAATCACTTCGATTTAATTAATTAAGTTATTTATTACTCTTTTTTCTTAAGCTATATAGCTCTTAGTTGCATTATAAATAATATCTTTATTAATTATAATGTGCAACCAAGATTTTTTATACTTTAGGGTTTTGTTCACCTTTATATGTTGAACCTTGTAAATTTTTTTTCATTAACTTGGATCATAATTTTGCTCTCACATTTTGAGTAACTTTTTAGTTTTGCATTTTGCTACTTTCTGCTTCTCTCCTATAACAAGTTATTTCCATGCAGGTATTCTTGGCATTCTATGGATTTTTATCTCTCAAATCCTACATAAATAACAATCATGAAACAAGCCATTATGAGCTTACAAATCACCGAATCGGTCAACCGTTCGATGAGAATCAATTATAATTATGTAACAAGCTATTCTGAGCTTACAAATCACTAAATCAGTCAACCGTTCGATGAGAATCAGCTACAATCATGTAACAAGCCATTCTAAGCTTATAAATCATCAAATCGGTCAACTGCTCAATTAGAATCAGCTAAAATCACATAACAAGCCATTCTGAGCTTACAAATTATTGAATCATTCAATCATTCTATGAGAACCAGCTACAATCACGTCACAAGCCAGTCTGACATTACAAATCACTGAATCGGTCACCAGTTTGATGAGAATCAATTACAATCACGTAACAATCCATTCTGAGCTTACAAATCACCGAATTGGTCAACCGTTTGATGAGAATCAGCTACAATCATGTAAAAAAGCATTTTGAGCTTACAAATCATCAAATAGGTCAACCGTTCAGTGGGAATGAATTAAAATCATGTAACAAGTCATTCTGGGCTTACAAATTATTGAATCAATCAACAATTCGATTAGAATCAGCTACAATGACGTAACAAGCCATTCAGAGCTTACAAATCACCGAATTGGTCAACCGTTTGTTAAGAATCAGCTAAAATCATGTAACAAGCCATTCTAAGCTTACAAATCATAGAATCGGTCAACCATTCGATGAGAACTAATTACAATCACATAACAAGCCAGTCTGAGATTACAAATCATTGAATTGGTCAACCGTTCAATGACAATTGATTACCACCACGTAACAAGTCTTTTTGATCTTACAAATCACTGAATTGGTCAACCGTTCGATGAGAATTAGCTCCTATCAAGTAACAACCCATTCAGAGCTTACAAATCATCGAATCGGTCAACCATTTGATGAGAATCAACTACAATTATGTAACAAGTCATTCTGGGCTTACAAATCACTAATCGGTCAACCGTTCCATGAGAATCAATTACAATTACGTAACAAGCCATTCTGAGCTGACCAATCACCGAATTGGTCAACCATTCGATGAGAATCAACAACAATCATGTAATCAACCATTCTGTGCTGATAAATCACTGAATAGGTAAACCTTTCGGTGAGAATCAATTACAATCACGTAACAAGCCATTGTGAGCTTACAAATCACCGAGTCGATCAACTGTTGGATTAGAATTATCTATAATCATGTAACAAGAGATTCTGAGCTTACAAATCATTCAATCCATCAATCGTTCGATGAGAATCAGCTACAATCATGTAACAAGCCATTCTGAGCTTACATATCACCGAATCAGTCAACCATTCGATGAGAATCAATTACAATCATGTAACAAGCCATTCTGAGCTTACAAATCATCGTATCGGTCAACCATTCAGTGAGAGTTAGCTGCAATCATGTAACAAGCCATTCTGAGCTTGCAAATCTTCGAATCAACCAACCGTTTGATGAGAACCAACTTCTATCAAATAACAAGCCATTCTCATCTTACAAATCATCGAATCGGTCAACCATTCGATGGGAATCTGCTACAATCAGGTAACATTCCATTCTGAGCTTACAAATCATCGAATAGGTCAACCATTCGATGAGAATCAATTACAATCACGTAACAAGCCATTTTGAGCTTATAAATCACTGAATCAGTCAACCATTCGATAAGAATCAGCTACAATCATGTAACAAGCCATTCTGAGCTTACAAATCACTGAATCGGTCAACCATTTGATGAAAATTAATTACAATCATGTAACAAGTCATTCTGAGCTTACAAATCATCGAATCAGTCAACCGTTCGATGAGAATATATTACAATCATGTTACAAGCCTTTCTGAGCTAACAAATCACGGAATTGGTCAACCGTTCGGTGAGAATAATCTACAATCACATAACAAGCCATTTTGAACTTAGAAATCACCGAATCGGTCAAGCATTCAATGAGAATACATTGCAATCATGTAACAAGCCATTCTACGCTTACAAATCATAGAATTAGTCAACCGTTCGATGAGAATAATCTACAATCACATAATAAGCCATTCTGAGCTTACAAATCACCGAATTGGTCAACCATTTATTGAGAATCAGCTAAAATCATGTAACAAGCCATTCTGAGCTTACAAATCATAGAATCCGTCAACCATTCAATGAGAATTAATTACAATCACACAACAAGCCAATCTAAGTTTACAAATCACCGAATCGGTCAAACGTTCAATGAGAATTAAATCAACCACGTAACAAGTTATTCTAATCTTACAAATCACCGAATTGGTCAACCGTTCGATGAGAATCATCTACAATTAGGTAACAATGCATTTAGAGCTTACAAATCATAGAATCGGTCAACAATTTGATGAGAATCAACTACAATCATGTAACAAGCCATTCTGAGGTAATAGATCACCAAATCGGTCAACCTTTCGATGAGAATCAATTACAATCACATAACAAGCCATTCTAAGCTTACGAATGACCAAATCGATCAACCGTTCGATGAGAATTATCTATAATCATGTAACAAGCGATTCTGAGCTTACAAATCACTGAATCACTCGATCGTTTGATGACAATCAACTACAATCACGTAACAAGGCATTCTGAGCTTACAAATTATCAAATCGGTCAACCACTTGATGAGAGTTAGCTACATTCATGTAAGAAGACATTTTGAGTTGACAAATCACCGAATCAATCAACCGTTCGATGAGAATCAACTTCTATCACATAACAAGCCATTCTAAGGTTACAAATCACCGAATCAATCAACCGTTCGATGAGAATCAATTACAATCATGTAACAAGCCATTCTGAGCTTACAAATCACTAAACCGGTCAACCGTTCTAAGAGACTAAATTGTTAGAGTAATTATATTTTACACTTATATATTAAATCATGTCGGTTTAATTAATTAAGTTATTTATTACAGTATTTTCTTAAGCATGCAGGTAATCTTGGCATTCTGTGGATTTGTATCTCTCAAATCCTACATAAATAACAATCAGGTAACAAGCCATTCTGAGCTTACAAATCACCGAATCAGTCAACCGTTCAATGAGAATCAATTACAATTACGTAACAAGCCATTCTGAGCTTACAAATCACTGACTCAGTTAACCATTTGATAAGAATCAGCTACAATCATGTAACAAGCCATTCTGAGCTTACAAATCATCCAATCGGTCAATCGTTTGATGAGAATCAGCTACAATAACATAACAAGTCATTCTGAGCTTACAAATTACCGAATCAATCAACCGTTCGATGAGAATCAACTACAATCATGTAACAAGCCATTCTGCACTTATAAATCACCAAATCGGGCAACCATTTGCTGAGAATCAGTTACAATCACGTAAATAGCCATTCTAAGCTGACAAATCAATGAATCGGTCAAGCATTCGATGAGAATCAACAACAATCATGTAATAACTCATTCTGTGCTTACAAATCACTGAATAGGTCAACCTTTCGGTGAGAATCAATTACAATCACGTAACAAGGTATTTTGAGCTTACAAATTATTGAATCGGTCAACAACTCGATGAGAATCAGCTAAAATCATGTAACAAGTCATTCTTAGCTTACAAATCACCGAATCGATCAACTGTTCGATGAGAATCAGCTACAATCATGTAACAAGTCATTCTGAGTTTACAAATCATCGAATTGGTCAACCATTCAATGAGAATCAATTAGAATCATGTAACAAGCCATTCTTAGCTTACAAATCACTGTATCGGTCAACCATTCGATGAGGGTCAACTACAATCATGTAACAAGCCATTCTAAACTTATAAATCACCGAATCAATCAATCGTTCAATGAGAATCAACTTCTATCACATAACAAGCCATTCTAAGCTTACAAATCACCAAATTGGTCAACCGTTCGATGAGAATCAATTACAATCACGTAACAAGCCATTCTGAGCTTACAAATCACTGAACTGATCAACCGTTCTAAGAGAATAATTGTTAAAGTAATTATATTTTACACTTATTAATTAAATCACTTCGGCTTAATTAATTAAGTTATTTATTACTCTATTTTCTTAAGCTATCTCCGAGGTGCATTATAATTAATATCTTTATTAATTATAATGTGCAACCTAGTTTTTTTAGACTTTAAGGTTTTTTTCACCTTTATAGGTTGAACCTTGTAAATCTTTTTTCATTAACTTGGATCCTAATTTTGCTCTCACATTTTGAGTAACTTCTGAGTTTTTGGCTTTTGCTTCTTTTTCCTTCTCTCCTGTAACAAGTTATTTGCATGCATGTATTCTTTGCGTTCTGTGGATTTGTATCTCTCAAATCTTACCTAAATAACAATCACGTAACAAGCCATTCTGAGCTTAAATCACCGAATTGGTCAACCGTTCGATGAGAATCAATTACATTCATGTAACAAGCCATTCAGAGATTATAAATCACCAAATCGGTCAACTGCTCAATGAAAATCAACTACAATCACATAATAAGCTATTCTGAGCTTACAAATCACTAAATCAGTCAACGGTTCGATGAGAATCAGCTACAATCATGTAATAAGCTAGTCTGATCTTACAAATCACTGAATCGGTCACCAGTTCGATGAGAGTCAATTACAATCATGTAACAAGCCATTCTGAGCTTACAAATCATTGAATTGGTCAACCATTTGATGAGAATCAGCTACAATCATGTAAAAGGCCATTCTAAGCTTACAAATCATTGAATAGGTCAACCATTCAACGAGAATCAATTACAATCATGTAACAAGCCATTATGAGCTTACAAATCACTGAATCGGTCAACCATTCGATGAGAATCAGCCACAATCACGTAACGAGCCATTCTGAGCTTACAAATCACCAAATCAGTCAACTGTTTGATGAGAATGAATTATAATTCTATAACAAGCCATTATGAGCTTACAAATCACCAAATCAGTCAACCGTTTGATGAGAATTAATTACAATTACGTAACAAACCAATCTGAGTTTACAAATCATAGAGTCGATCAATCGTTCAATGAAAATCAGCTACAATAACATAACAAGCCATTCTGAGCTTACAAATCACCGAATCGTTCAACCGTTCGATGAGAATCAACTACAATCATGTAACAAGCCATTCTACACTTACGAATCATCGAATTGGTCAATCATTCGATGAGAATCAATTACAATTATGTAACAAGCAATTATGAGCTGACAAATCACTGAATCGGTCAATAATTCGATGAGAATCAGCAACAATCACGTAATAGGCCATTTTGCACTTACAAATCACTGAATAGGTCAACCTTTCAGTGAGAATCATTTACAATCACGTAACAAACCATTCTGAGCTTACAAATTACCAAATCGGTCAACCCTTGAATGAGAATCAGCTACAATCACATAACAATCCATTTTGAGCTTATAAATATCATTGACTCAGTCAACCATTCAATGAGAATCAGCTACAATCACGTAACAAGTCATTCTGAGCTTACAAATTACCGAATCGGTCAACCACTCCATGAGAAATAGCTACAATCATGTAACAAGCCATTCTGAGCTTACAAATCACCAAATCGATCAACCGTTTGATTAGAATCAACTAGAATCATGTAACAAGCCATTCTGAGCTTACAAATCACCAAATCGGTCAACCGTTCGATGAGAATACGTTACAATCACGTAACAAGCCATTTTGAGCTTACAAATCAGAGAATTGGTCAATCGTTCATTGAGAATAATCTACAATCACATAACAAGCCGAATTCTGAGCTTACAAATCACCGAGTCATTCAACCATTTCTTGAGAATCAGCTAAAATCATGTAACAAGCCATTCTGAGCTTACAAATCACAAAATTCATCAACCATTCACTGAGAATTAATTACAATAACATAAAAAGCTAATCTGAGCTTACAAATCAGTGAATCGGTCAACCGTTCAATGAGAATTGATTACAACCACGTAAATAGCCATTGTGATCTTACAAATCACCGAATTGGTCAACCGTTCAATGAGAATCGACTTCAATCAGGTAACAACCCATTCAGAGCTTACAAATCATCGAATCGGTGAACTATTCGATGAGAATCAACTACAATCACGTAACAAGCTATTCTGAGGTTATAGATCACCAAATCAGTCAACCATTCGATGACAATCAATTACAATCACATAACAAGTCATTCTGAGCTTACAAATCACCAAATCGGTCAACCCTTCGATGAGAATCAGCTACAATCACATAACAAGCCATTCTGAGCTTATAAATCATTGAATTGTTCAACCGTTCGATGAGAATCAATTACAATCACGTAACAATCCATTCTAAGCTTACAAATAACCTAATCGGTCAACTGTTTGATGAGAACAAATAACAATAACATAACAAGCCATTCTGATCTTACAAATCACTTAATAGGTCAATCATTCGATGAGAATCAAATACAATCATGTAATAAGCCATTCTGACCTTACAAATTACCAAATCGGTCAACCACTCGATGAGAATCAGCTACAATCACGTAACAAGCCATTCTTAGCTTACAAATCACCAAATTGGTCAACTGTTTGATGAGAATCAGCTACAATCATGTAACAATCCATTTTGAGCTTACAAATCACTGAATCGGTCAACCATTCGATGAGAATCAATTACAATCATGTAACAAGCCATTCTTAGCTTACAAATCACCGAATCGGTCAACCATTCGACGAGAGTCAGCTACAATCATGTAACAAACCATTCGAAGCTTACAAATCATTGAATCAATCAATCGTTCGATGAGAATCAACTTCTATGACATAACAAGCCATTCTAAGCTTACAAATCACCGAATCACTCAACTGTTCGATGAGAATCAATTACAATCACGTAACAAGCCATTCTGAGCTTACAAATCACTGAACCGATCAACCATTCTACGAGAATAAATTGTTAGAGTAATTATATTTTACACTTATTAATTAAATCACTTCAGTTTAATTAATTAATTAATTTATTGCTCTTTTTTCTTAAGCTATCTCTTAGATGCATTATAATTAATATCTTTATTAATAATAATGTGCAACCTAGTTTTTTGAAACTTTAGGGTTTTGTTCACCTTTATAGGTTGAACCCTTTAAATATTTTTTCATTAATTTGGATCATAATTTTGCTCTCACATTTTGAGTAACTTCTGAGTTTTGCCTTTTGCTTCTTTATGCTTCTCTCCTATAATAGGTTATTTGCATGCCAGTATTCTTGGGGTTATGTGGATTTGTATCTCTCAAATCTTACATAAATAATAATCATGTAACAAGTCATTTTGAGCTTACGAATCATCGAATCGGCTAACCGTTCGATGAGAATCAATTACAATTACGTAACAAGCCATTTTGAGCTCACAAATAATTGAATCAGTGAACTATTTGATAAGAATCAGCTACAATCACGTAACAAGTCATTATGAGCTTACAAATCATCCAATCGATCAACCGTTTTATGAGAATCAAATACAATCACGTAGCAAACAATTGTGAGCTTATAACTCACTGAATAGGTCAACCGTTTGATGAGAATCACTTACAATCATGTAACAAGCCATTCTAAGCTTACAAATCACTGAATTGGTCAACTACTCAATGAGAATTGATTACAACCACGTAACAAGCCATTCTAATTTTACAAATCACTGAATTGGTCAACTGTTTAATGAGAATAAGGTACAATCAGGTAACAACCCATTCAGAGCTTACAAATCACTGAATCGGTCAACCATTCGATGAGAATCAACTACAATCACGTAACAAGTTGTTGTGAGCTTATACATCAACAAATCGGTCAACCCTTCGATGAGAATCAATTGCAATCACATAACAAGGCATTCTGAGCTTACAAATCACTGAATCGGTCAATCATTTGATTAGAATTAATTAAATCACATAACAAGCTATTTTGAGCTTACAAATGACCATATCGGTCAACCGTTCGATGACAATCAGCTACAATCACGTAACAAATGATTGTGAGCTTATAAATCATTGAATTGTTCAACTGTTCGATGAGAATCACCTATAATTAGGTAACAAGCCATTCTAAGCTTACAAATAACTGGATCAGTCAACCGTTCGATGAGAATCAGCTACAATTATGTAAGAATCCAGTCTAACTTTACAAATCACTGAATAGGTCAATCGTTGGGTGAGAATCAATTACAATCATGTAACAAGCCATTCTGAGCTTACCAATCACTGAATCGATCAAGCATTCGATGAGAATCAGCTACAATCATGTAACAAGCCATTCTGACCTTACATATCACTGAATCAGTCAATCGTTTGATGAGAATCAATTAAAATAATGTAACAATTCATTCTGAGCTTACAAATCACCAAATCAGTCAACCGTTCAATGAGAATACATTACAATCATGTAACAAGCTATTCTGAGCTTACAAATCACCGAATTGGTCAACCATTCGATTAGAATAATCTACAATCATGTAACAAGCAGAATTTTGAGCTTACAAATCACCGAATCGGTCAACCATTTGTTGAAAAATTAGCTAAAATCATATAACAAGCCATTCTGAGCTTACAAATGACCGAATTGGTCAATCGTTTGATGAGAATCAGCTTTAATCAGGTAACAACCCATTCAGAGCTTACAAATCACCGATTCGATCAACCATTTGATGAGAATCAACTACAATCACGTAACAAGCCATTCTGAGGTTATAGATAACCAAATCGGTCAACCGTTTGATGATAATCAATTATAATCACATAACAAGCCATTCTCAGCTTAAAAATCACTGAATCGGTTAACCATTCAATGAGAATCAATTATAATCACGTAATAAGTTATTTTGAGCTTAGAAATGACCAAATCAGTCAACCTTTCGATGAGAATCAATTACAATCCTGTAACAAGTCATTCTGAGCTTACAAATCACTAAATCGGTCAACTGTTTGATGACAATTAATTACAATCATATAACAAGTCATTTTGAGCTTACAAATTACTAAATCGGTGAACCCTTCCATGAGACTCAGTTACAATCACATAACAAGCCATTCTGAGCTTATAAATCACTGAATTGTTCTACTGTTCAATAAGAATCAATTACAATCAAGTAACAATCCATTCTACTGTTGGATGAGAATCACCTACAATCAGGTAACAAGCCATTCTAAGCTTACAAATCACTGAATCAGTCAACCGTTCAATGAGAATTAGCTACAATAATGTAACAAGTCATTCTGAGCTTATAAATCATCGAATTATTCAACCACTCAATGAGAATTAGCTACAATCACATAACAAGCCATTCTGAGCTTACAAATCACTGAATCAGTCAACCGTTCGATGAGAATTAGTAACAATTATGTAACAAGCCAGTCTGACCTTACAAATCACTCAATCAGTCACCAGTTCGATAAGAATCAATTACAATCATGTAGCAAGCCATTCTAAGCTTACAAATCATCAAATCGATCAATCGTTTGTTGAGAATCACCTCAAATTATGCTACAAGCCATTCTGAGCTTACAATTCACAGAATCGGTCAACCATTTGATGAGAATTAATTACAATCACGTAACAAGCCAGTCTGAGCTTACAAATCACCGAATCGGTCAATCGTTCAATGAGAATTGATTAAAACCACGTAACAAGCCATTCTGATCTTACAAATCATCGAATTGGTCAACTGTTCGATGAGAATCAGCTACAATCAAGTAACAACCCATTCAGAGCTTACAAATCATCGACTCGGTCAACCATTCGATGAGAATCAACTACAATCACGTAACAAGCCATTCTGATCACCAAATCGGTCAACCATTTGATGAGAATCAATCACAATCACATAACAAGCCATTCTGAGCTTACAAATCATTGAATCGGGCAACCGTTCAATGAGAATCAATTATAATCACGTAAAAAGCCATTTTGAGCTTACAAATGACCAAATCGGTCAACCGTTCGATGAGAAACAATTACAATCTTGTAACAAGCCATTCTCTGAGCTTACAAATGACCAAATCCATGAACCGTTTGATAAAAATTAATTATAATCATGTAACAAGCCATTCTGAGTTGACAAATCACCAAATCGGTCAACCATTCGATGAGAATTACAATCACATAACAAGTCATTCTGAGCTTACAAACCACTGAATCAATAAACCGTTCTAAGAGAATAAATTGTTACAATAATTATATTTTACACTTATTAATTAAATCACTTCTGTTTAATTAATTAAGTTATTTATTACTCTATTTTCTTAAACTATCTCTTAGGTGCATTATAATTAATATCTTCATTAATTATAATGTGCAACCTAGATTTTTTAGACTTTAGGGTTTTTTCACCTTTATAGGTTGAACCTTGTAAATCTTTTTTCATTAACTTGTATCATAATTTTGCTCTCACATTTTGAGTAAGTTCTGAGTTTTGCCTTTTGCTTTTTTCTGCTTCTCTCTTGTAATAGGTTATTTGCATGTAGGTATTCTTGGCGTTCTATGGATTTGTATCTCTCAAATCTTACATAAATAACAATCACGTAACAAGCCATTCTTAGCTTACAAATCATCGAATCAGTCAATTGTGTGATGAGAATCAATTACAATCACGTAACAAGCCACTCTGAGCTTACAAATTATGGAATGGGTCAACCGTTTGATGAGAATCAATTACAATCATGTAACAAGCCATTCTGAGCTTACAAATCACCAAATCGGTCAACCGTTCAATGAAAATTAATTACAATCATGTAACAAGCCATTCTTAACTTACAAATCATGAATTGGTCAACCATTCGATGAGAATTAGCTACAATCACGTAACAACTCATTCAGAGCTTACAAATCATCGAATCAATCAACCATTTGATGAGAATCAACTTTTATCACATAATAAGCCATTCTAAGCTTACAAATCACTGAATCAGTCAACCGTTCAATGAGAATCAATTACAATCATGTAACAAGTCATTCTCAGATTACAAATCGCCGAATAGGTCAACTGTTCGATGAGAATCAGCTAGAATCATGTAACAAGCCATTCTTAGTTTACAAATCATCAAATCGGTCAATTGTTCGATGAGAATCAGCTACAATCATGTTATAAGTCATTCTGAGCTTACAAATCATCAAATCGGTCAACCATTCGATCAGAATCAATTACAATCATGTAACGAGTCATTCTTACCTGAAAAATCATTGTATCCATCAACCATTCGATGAGAGTCAGCAATAATTATGTAACAAAGTATTCTGAGCTTACAAATCATTGAATCAATCAACCGTTCAATGAGAATCAACTTCTATCACACAACAAGCCAATCTAAGCTTACAAATCACCGAATCAATCAACCGTTTGATGAGAATCAATTACAATCATGTAACAAGCCATTCTGAGCTTAAACATCACTGAACTGGTCAACAGTTCTAAGAGAATAAATTGTTAGAGTAATTATATTTTACACTTATTAATTAAATCACTTTGGTTTAATTAATTAAGTTGTTTATTACTTTGTTTTCTTAAGCTATCTCTTAGGTGCATTATAATTAATATCTTTATTAATTATAATGTTGAACCTAGTTTTTTTAGACTTTAGGGTTTTGTTCACCTTTATAGGTTCAACCTTGAAAATCTTTTTTCATTAACTTGGATCATAATTTTGCTCTCAGATTTTGACTAAATTCTGAGTTTTGCCTTTTGCTTCTTTCTGCTTCTCTCTTGTAACAGGTTATTTGCATGTAGGTATTCTTGGCGTTCTGTGGATTTGTATCTCTAAAATCCTACATAAGTAACAATCACATAACAAGCCATTTTGAGCTGTTTAATGAGAATCAATTACAATTATTTAACAAGCCATTCTAAGCTTACAAATCACCGATTGAGTCAACCATTTGATAAGAATCAACTACAATTACGTAACAAGCCATTATGAGCTTACAAATATCCAATTGGTCAACAATTTGATGAGAATCAGCTACAATCACATAACAAATGATTATGAGCTTATAAATTACCGAATCGGTCAACCGTTCGATAAGAATCACCTACTATCACGTAACAAGCCATTCTACGCTGACAAATCACTGAATTGGTCAACCATTTGATAAAAATTTGCTACAATCATGTAACAAGCCATTCTGAGCTTATAAATCATCCAATTGGTCAACTGCTCGATAAGAATCAGCTACAATCACATAACAAGCCATTCTGAGCTTACAAATCAATGAATTAGTCAACCGTTTGATGAGAATCAACTACAATCATGTAAAAAGCCATTCTAAGCTTACAAATCACCGAATAGGTCAACCATTTTGTGAGAATCAATTGCAATCATGTAACAAACCATGCTGAGCTTACAAATCATTGAATTGTTCAACCGTTCGATGAGAATCAGCTACAATCATGTAAAAAGCCATTATAAGCTTACAAATCATCGAATAGGTCAACTATCTTGTGAGAATAAATTACAATCACATAACAAACCATTCTGAGCTTACAAATCACTGAATCGGTCAACCATTCGATTAGAACCAGCTACAATCACGTAAAAAGCAATTCTTAGCTTACAAATCACTGAATCGGTCAACTATTCGATGAGAATCAGCTACAATCATGTGACAAGCCATTCTAAGCTTATAAATCACCGAATCGGTCAACCGTTCGATCAGAATTAATTACAATCACATAACAAGCCAGTTTGAGCTTACAAATCACTGCGTCGGTCAACCGTTGAATGAGAATTGATTACAACCATGTAACAAGCCATTCTTATCTTACAAATCACCAAATTGGCCAACTATTAGATGAGAATCAGCTACAATCAGGTAACAACCCATTCTGAGCTTACAAATCATTGAATCGGTCAACCATTCGATGAGAATCAACTACAATCACATAACAAGCCATTCTGAGGTTATAGATCACCAAATCGGTCAACCATTCGATGAGAATGAATTACAATAATAGAGTAATTCATTCTAAACTTACAAATCACCGAATTGGTCGACCGTTCAATAAGAATCAATTATAATCATGTAACAAGCCATTTTGAGCTTAAAATGACCAAATCGGTCAACCATTCGATGAGAATCAATTACAATGCTGTAACAAGCTATTTGAGCTTACAAATCACCAAATCGATCAACCGTTTGATGAAAATTAATTACAATCATGTAACAAGCTATTCTAAGCTTACAAATCATCGAATTGGTCATCAGTTCGATGAGAATCAGCTACAATCACGTAACAAATGATTGTGAGCTTATAAATCAATGAATTGGTTAACCGTTTGATGAGAATCACCTACAATAACGTAAGAAGTCATTCTAAGCTTACAAATTACTGAATCAGTCAACCGTTCGATGAGAATCAGCTACAATCATGTAATAAGTCATTATGAGCTTATAAATCACTGAATCGATCAACCGCTCGATGAGAATCAGCTACATAACATAACAAGCTTTTTTGAGCTTACAAATAACTAAATCAGTCAACCATTCAATGAGAATCAGCTACAATCATGTAACAAGCCAGTCTGACCATACAAATCACTGAATTGGTCACCCGTTCGATGAGAATCAATTACGATAACGTAACAAGCTATTCTGAGTTTACAAATTATCGAATTGGTCAACTGTTCGATGAGAATCAGCTACAATCACGTATCAAGCCATTTTGAGGTTATAGATCACCAAATTGGTCAACCGTTTGATGAGAATCAATTACAATCACATAACAAGCCATTCTGAGCTTACAAATCACCGAATCAATCAACCGTTCGATGAGAATCAATTATAATTATGTAACAAGCCATTTTCAGCTGACAAATGACCAAATAGGTCAACCATTCAAAGAGAATCAAATCACCAAATCGGTCAACCGTTTGATGAGAATTAGTTACAATCACGTAGGAATCCATTCTGAGCTTACAAATCACTGAATCAGTCAATCGTTCGATGATAATCAGCTACAATCACGTAACAAGTCATTCTGAACTTACAAATCACTGAATCGGTCAACCGTTCGATGAGAATGAACTACAATCATGTAACAAGACATTATGCGCTTACAAATCACCTAATCGGTGAATTGTTTGATAAGAATCAATTACAATTATGCAACAAGCCATTCTGAGCTGACAAATCACTAAATGAGTCAACCATTTGATAAGAATCAGCTACAATCATGTAACAAGCCATTCTAACCTTACAAATCCCTGAATGAGTCAACCATTTGATAAGAATAAGCTACAATCACGTAACAAGCCACTATGTGCTTACAAATCATCCAATCTGTCATCTGTTCGATGAGAATCAGGTACAATCATGTAACAAATGATTGTGAGCTTTTAAATCACCGAATAGGTCAACTGTTCGATGAGAATCACCTACAATCATGTAACAAGCTATTATAAGCTTACAAATCACTAAATTGGTCAACCGTTCGATGAGAATCAGCAACAATAATGTAACAAGCCATTCTGAGCTTATAAATCACCAAATCGATCAACCGCTCGATGAGAATCAGCTACAATCACATAACAAGCCATTTTGAGCTTACAAATCACTGAATTAGTCAACCGTTCGATGGGAATCAACTACAATCATGTAACAAGCTAGTCTGACCTTACAAATCACCAAATCAGTCACCAGTTCAAAGAGAATGAATTACAATCATGTAACAAGCCATTCTGAGATTACAAATCACTGAATTGGTCAACCGTTCAATGAGAATCAGCTTCAATCGCGTAACAAGCCATTCTGAGCTTACAAATCACCGAATAGGTCAACCATTCGATTAGAATCAGCTACAATCACATAACCAGCCATTTTGAGCTTGTAAATCATCGAATTGGTCAACTGTTTGATGAGAATCAATTATAATAATGTAACAAGCCATTCTGAGCTTACAAATCATCGAATTTGTCAACCGTTCGATGAGAATACATTACAATCACGTAACAAGGCATTCTAAAATTAAAAATCACTAAATTCATGAATCGTTTGATTAGAATCAGCTACAATCATGTAACAAGCCATTCTGAGCTTACAAATCATCAAATTGGTCAACCGTTTGATAAGAATCAGCTACAATAATGTAACAAACCATTCTGAGGTTACAAATCATCTACAATCATGTTACAAGCTATTTTAAGGTTACAAATGACTAAATCGGTCAACCATTCGATGAGAATCAGCTACAATCACATAACAAGCCATTCTGAGCTTACAAATCATTAAATCAGCCAACTGTTCGATGAGAATCAGCTACAATCATGTAACAAGCCAATCTGACCTTACAAATCACTGAATCGGTCACCAGTTCGAAGAGAATTAATTACAATCATGTAACAAGCCATTTTGAGCTTACAAATCACTGAATTGGTCAACCGTTCGATGAGAATCAACTTGAATCACGTAACAAGCCATTCTGATCTTACAAATCACCGAATAGGTCAACCGTTTGGTGAGACTCAATTACAATCATGTAATAAGCCACTATCAGCTTACAAATCAATGAATCGGTCAACCATTTGATGAGAATCAGCTACAATCACGTAACAATCTAGTTTGAGCTTAAAAATCACTGAATCGGTCACCAGTTCGATGAGAATCAGCTACAATCATGTAACAAGCCAATCTAATCTTACAAATAACTGAATCGATCACTAGTTCGATGAAAATCAATTACAATCACATAACAAGTCATTCTGAGCTTAAAAATCACTGAGTCGGTCACCAGTTCGATGAGAATCAATTACAATCACGTAACAAGCCATTCTGAGCTTACAAATCATCGAATTGGTCAACTCTTCGATAAGAATAATCTACAATGACGTAACAAGCCATTTTGTGCTTACAAATCACCGAATCGGTCAACCATTCTTTGAGAATCACCTAAAATCATGTAACAAGCCATTCTGAGCTTATAAATCATAGAATTGGTCAATTATTCAATGAGAATTAATTACAATCACATAACAAGCCAGTCTGAGCTTACAAATCACTGAATCGGTCAAACGTTCAATGAGAATTGATTACAACCACATAACAAGCTATTATGCTCCTATAATTCACTAAATTGGTCAACCGTTCGATGAGAATCAGCTACAATCAGGTAACAACCCATTTAGAGCTTACAAATCAGCAAATCAGTCAACCATTTGATGAGAATAAACTAAAATCATGTAACAAGCCATTCTGAGCTTACAAATTACCAAATCGGTCAACCCTTCAATGAGAATCAACTACAATCACGTAACAAGCCATGCTTAGCTTACAAATCACCGAATCGGTCAACTGTTCGATGAGAATCATCTACAATCATGTAACAAGCCATTCTGTGCTTACAAATCATCGAATCGGTCAACCATTTGATGAAAATCAATTACAATCATGTAATAAGCCATTCTAAGCTTACAAATCACCGAATTGGTCAACTGTTCCATGGGAATCAGGTACAATCATGTAACAAGCCATTCTAAGCTTGACAATTATAGGTTGAACCTTGTAAATCTTTTTTCATTAACTTGCATCATAACTTTGCTCTCACATTTTGAGTAACTTCGGAGTTTCGCCTTTTGCTTCTTTCTGCTTCTCTTCTCTTACAGGTTATTTGCATGCAGGTATTCTTGGCATTCTGTGGATTTGTCAAATCACTGAATCGGTCAACCGTTCGATGAGAATCACCTACAATAATGTAACAAGCCATTCTACTAAGCTTACAAATCACTGAATCGGTCAACCGTTCCATGAGCATTAGGTACAATCATGTAACAAGCCATTCTAAGCTTATAAATCATCGAATCGGTTAATCGCTCGATGAGAATCAGCTACAATCACATAACAAGCCATTCTGAGCTTACAAATTATTGAATCAATCAAACATTCGATGAGAATCTGCTACAATCATGCAACAAGCCAGTCTGACCTTACAAATCACTGAATCAGTCACTAGTTCGATGAGAATCAATTACAATCACGTAACAAGCCATTTTGAGCTTACAAATCACCGAATTGGTATATCATTCGATGAGAATCAACTACAATCATGTAACAAGCCATTCTGAGTTTACAAATAATCGAATAGGTCAACTGTTTGGTGAGAATCAATTACGATCATGTAACAAGCCATTCTGAGCTTACAAATCACTGAATCGGTCAACCATTCAATGAGAATAAGCTACATTATGTAACAAGCCATTCTGAGCTTACAAATCACCGGATTGGTCACCCGTTTGATGAGAATCAATTACAATCATGTAACAAGCCATTCTGAGCTTACAAATCACCAAATCGGTCAATTGTTCAATGAGAATACATTACAATCACATAACAAGCCATTCTGAGCTTACAAATCATGAAATTGGTCAATTGATTGCTAAGAATAATCTACAATCACGTAACAAGCCATTCTGAGCTTACATATCACTGAATCGATCAACCACTTGTTAAAAATCACCTAAAATCATGTAACAAGCCATTCTATGCTTACAAATCATAGAATCGGTCAACCATTCGATGAGAATTAATTCCAATCACATAACAAGCCAGTCTGAGCTTACAAATCACTGAATCGGTCAACCGTTCAATGAGAATTTATTAGAACCATGTAACAAGCTATTCTGATCTTACAAATCATCGAATTGGTCAACCATTTGATGAGAATCAACCACAATCAAGTAACAACCCATTCAGAGCTTACAAATCACCAAATCGATCAACCATTCGATGAGAATCAACTACAATCACATAACAAGCTATTCTGAGCTTACAAATCACTAAATCGGTCAACTGTTCTATGAGAATTAATTATAATAATCACGTAACAAGCCATTTTGAGCTTACAAATGACCAAATCGGTCAACCGTTTGATTAGAATCAATTACAATCCTGTAACAAGCCATTCTGAGCTTACAAATCACCAAATTATTCAACCGTTTGATGAGAATTAATTACAATCACGTAACAAGCCATTCTGAGCTTACAAATCACCGAATCATTCAACCGTTCGAAGAGAATCAATTACAATAATTTAATAAGCCATTTTGAGCTTAGAAATCACCAAATCAGTCAACCGTTCAATGAGAATAAACTTCTATCATATAACAAGCCATTCTAAGTTTACCAATCACTGAATCGGTCAACGCTTTGATGAGAATCAATTACAATCACGTAAGAAGCCATTCTGAGCTTACAAATCACTGAACCGATCAACCGTTCGAAGAGAATAAATTGTTAGAGTAATTATATTTGACACTTATTAATTAAATCACTTTGGTTTAATTAATTAAGTTATTTATTACTCTATTTTCTTAAGTTATCTCTTAGGTGAATTATAATTAATATCTTTATCAATTATAATGTGCAACCTAGTTTTTTAGGACTTTAGGGTTTTGCTCACATTTATAGGTTGAACCTTGTAAATCTTTTTTCATTAACTTGGATCATAATTTTGCTCACTTTTTGAGTAAATTTTGAGTTTTGTCTTTTGCTTCTTTCTGCTTCTCTCTTATAATAGGTTGTTTGCATGCAAGTATTCTTGGCATTCTGTGGATTTGTATCTCTCAAATCCTACATAAAAAACAATCACGTAACAAGCCATTCTAAGCTTACAAATCACTGAATTAGTCAACCGTTCGATAAGAATCAATTATAATTACGTAACAAGCCATTCTGAGCTTACAAATCACCGAATCAGTCAACCATTCGATAAGAATCAGCTACTATCACATAACAAGCCATTATGAGCTTAAAATCATCCAATCGGTCAACCATTCGATGAGAACAAGCTACAATCATGTAACAAATAAGTGTGAGCTTATAAATCACTGAATTGGGCAACCGTTCGATGAGAATCATGTACAATCACGTAACAAGTCATTTTAACCTTACAAATCACTGAATCGGTCAACTGTTTGATGAGAATCAGCTACAATCATGTAACAAGCCATTCTGACCTTATAAATCACCGAGTCGGTCAACCACATGATGAGAATCAGCTATAATCACATAACAAGCCATTCTAAGCTTACAAGTCATTGAATAAGTCAACCGTTCGATGAGAATCAGCTACAATCACGTAACAAGCCATTCTGAGCTTACAAATCACTAAATCGGTCAACCATTCGATAAGAATCAGCTACAATCACATAACAACCTATTCTGAGCTTGCAAATCACTGAATCCATCAACCCTTTGATAAAAATCAATTACAATCATGTAACAAGCTAAATTCTGAGCTTAAAAATCATCGAATCGGTCAACCATTTGTTTAGAATCAGCTAAAATATGTAACAAGCCATTTTGAGCTTACAAATCAAAGAATCGATCAACCTTTCGATGATAATTAATTACAATCACATAACAAGCTAGTCTGAGCTTACAAATAACCGAATCGATCAACTGTTTAGTGAGAATTGATTACAACCACGTAACAAGCCATTCTGATCTTACAAATCATGGAATAGGTGAACCGCTCGATGAGAATTAGCTACAATTAGATAACCCATTCAGAGCTTACAAATCACTGGATCGGTTAGCCATTCGATGGGAATCAACTACAATCACATAAGAAGCCATTCTAAGGTTATAGATCACCGAATCGATCAATCATTTGATGAGAATCATTACAATCACATAACAAGACATTCTGAGCTTACAAATCACTAAATCTGTCAACCATTCAATGAGAATCAATTACAATCCTGTAACAAGCCATTCTGAGCTTATAAATCACCAAATCGGTCAACCGTTTGATGAGAATTAATTATAATCACATAACAAGCTGTTTTGAGCTTACAAATTATCGAATCGGTCAACCACTTGTTGAGAATCAGCTACAATCACGTGACAAGCCATTCTTAGCCTACAAATCATAAAATCGGTTAACTGTTCGATGAGAATTAGCTACAATTATGTAACAAGTCATTCTGAGCTTACAAATCACCGAAACGGTCAACCATTCGATGAGAATCAATTACAATCATGTAACAAACCATTCTTAGCTTACAAATCATCGTATCGGTCAACCATTTAGTGAGAGTCAGCTACAATCACGTAACAAGCCATTCTGAGCTTACAAATCACCGAATCAATCAACCATTTGATGCGAATCATTTACAATTATGTAACAAGCTATTCTGAGCTTACAAATCACCGAATCAATCAACCATTTGATAAGACTTAGCTACAATCACGTAACAAACCATTCTGAGCTTACAAATCATCCAATCAGTCAACTTTTCGATGAGAATCAGCTACAATCATGTAACAAATAATTGTGAGCTTATAAATCACCGTATCGGTCAACTATTTAATGAGAATCACCTACAATCAGGTAACAAGCCATTCTAAGTTTACAAATCATTGAATCGGTCAACCCTTCGATGAGAATCAGCTACAATCACATAACAAGCCATTCTAAGCTTATAAATCATCGAATCAGTCAACCACTCCATGAGAATCAGCTAAAATCACTTAACAAGCCATTCTATGGTTACAAATCATTGAATCAGTCAACCATCTGATGAGAATCAGCTCCAATTATGTAACAAACCATTCTGACCTCACAAATAACTGAATAGGTCAACCGTTCGGTGAGAATCAATTACAATCACGTAACAAGCCATTGTGAGCTTACAAAACTTGGAATAAGTCAACCATTCGATGAGAATCAGCTATAATCATGTAACAAGCCATTCTAAGCTTACAAATCACTGAATTAGTCAACCGGTTGATGAGAATCAACTACAATCATGTAACAAGGCATTTTGAGCTTACAAATCACCGTATCAGTCAACCGTTCAATGAGAATTGATTACAATCATGTAACAAGCCATTCTTAGTTTAGAAATCACCGAATTGGTGAACCATTTGATGAGAATTAGCTACAATCATGTAACAACCTATTCAGAGCTTACAAATCACTGAATCAATCAACCATTCGATGAGAATCAACTTCTATCACATAATAAGCCATTCTAAGCATACAAATCACCGAATCGGTCAACTGTTCGGTGAGAATCAATTATAATCATGTAAGAAGCCATTTTGAGGTTACAAATCACTAAATCAGTCAACCATTCAATAAGAATCAACTACAATCACATAACAAGCCATTCTGAGCTTACAAATTACCGAATCGGTCAACCACTCGATGAGAATTAGCTATAATCATGTAAGAAGTCATTCTTAGCTTACAAATCACCAAATCAACCGTTCGATGAGAATCAACTTCTATCACGTAACAAGTCATTCTAAGATTATAAATCACCTAATTAGTCAACCGTTCGATGAGAATCAATTACAATCATGTAACAAGCCATTCTTAGCTTACAAATCACTGAACTGATCAACCATTCCAAGAGAATAAATTTTTAGAGTAATTATATTTTACAGTTATTAATTAAATCACTTCAGTTTAATTAATCAAGTTATTTATTACTCTATTTTCTTAAGCTTTCTCTTACGTAAAAAATAATCATGTAACAAGTCATTCTAAGCTTACAACTCATTGAATCGGTCAACCGTTCGATGAGAATCAGCTACAATCATGTAACAAGCCATTCTGAGTTTATAAATCATCAAATCGGTCAACCGCTCGATGAGAATCAGCTACAATCACATAACAAGCCATTCTGAGCTTACAAATCATTGAATTGGTCAACCGTTCGATGAGAATTAATTACAATCACATAACAAGCCAGTCTGAGCTTACAAATCACTGAATCGGTCAACTGTTCAATGAGAATTGATTACAACCACGTAACAAGCCATTCTGATCTTACAAATCACCGAATTGGTTAACCATTCGATGAGAATCAGCTACAATCAGGTAACAACCCATTTAGAGCTTACGAATCACTGAATCGGTCAACCATTCGATAAGAATCAATTACAATCACGTAATAAGCCATTCTAAGGCTACAATCTTGTAAGAAGCCATTATGAGCTTACAAATCACCAAATCGGTCAACCATTTGGTGAGAATTAATTACAATCATGTAACAAGCCATTTTGAGCTTACAAATCACCAAATCGATCAACCGTTCGATGAGAATCAACTACAATAACGTAACAAGCTATTTTGAGCTTACAAATCACCGAATCGGTCAAACATTTGATGAGAATCAATTATAATCATGTAACAAGCCATTCTGAGCTTATAAATTATCAAATTGGTCAACCGTTCGATGAGAATCAATAACAATAACGTAACAAGCCATCTAAGCTTACAAATCACTAAATTGATCAACTGTTTGATGATAATCAACTACAATAATGTAACAAGCCATTTTGAGCTTGCAAATTACCAAATCGGTCAATTGTTCGATGAAAATCAGCTACAATCACATAACAAGCCATTATGAGCTTACAAATTACCGAATCGGTCAATCATTCGATGAGAAATAATTAAAATCACGTAACACGCCATTCTAAGCTTAGAAATCACCGAAATGGTCAACCGTTCGATGAGAATCAGCTACAATCACATAACAAGTCATTCTGAGCTTACAAATCACCAAATTAGTCAGCCGTTCGATGAGACTCAGCTACAATCATGTAACAAGCTATTTTGAGCTTACAAATCACCAAATTGGTCAACCTGTTGCCCAAAAATTCCTTGTCATTCATTTTCAGCCACAATCCTATTTTCCAAGTGAAATGATCAAGTGTCGAGAGTCCAGTGTGTTTTCTGCTCAAGTGTCGAAAACCCAGTGTGTTTTCGACCTCTCCTTTGTAAGCTCGGGATGTTTCTACCTTTCGGTTCGAAAGCCCAGTGTGTTTTCAACCTCTCTGCTCTGAAAATTCAGTTTGTTTTTTACCCTGGCTCGAAAACCCTCTGTGTTTTCAACACCCTTTTGTGTTTTTGGCCCTAAGCGCGCAACTCCGACAGGCAGGTCCCAGTGCCTAAAGCCATGCCAGTGCAGAGAAAGATTTGACGACTATCGCATGATCGCATGGGATCTTCCGATCCCATGAGATCATACAACAACCATTGATGCGGTATCATGCAAGATCTTCGGCAGTCAAGATAGGCGGTCGACTCCAAGCACTGACTGTTATCGGGTAGCATCATGCGGTTAGTCGCATGATCGCTGGGCTCTTCCGAGCCCATGTGACCATGCGATAAACCGTCAGTGGTTCCAGTGGCGATGGTTCATGGTCTGACAGTTAGTGACAGGCGGTCTTGCGAACTCGAGGTTTCTGCATTGGCGCAGGATCGACGGTTGTCGTATGATCTCATGGGATCTTCTGATCCCATGTGATCATGCGACAACCGTTCGATGGGAATCTGTAGTTGGGTGGGTCCTATGCCAGGGGTGCCGAGATGTTCGTTGATGTAGCGGCCGGGATGTATAAGGGGGGTGACACGTGGTGGTACTGAACTTGGGGTTGGCAAGCTTTGCGCAGTTGCACAATTGGAGGTGGGCCCAGTTTTATGCTCAGTTGGGTAATCTCACGATAAAGAGAAGAATATTCTTTCTACCTAGCAATTTAGTAACTTCCCTTAGTCGGGTAATCTCCTAATGGAAGGGAATATGCCAAAAGTTTTTCGAGACTCAGCGATTGCTGTTGGATGAAGCAAGGATCGACAATTTTCGCGTGCTCACTAGATGTGACCCCGGGGTTAAGGAAGATTGTGCGGCTTGGCGACTAAATGGAAATTTGAACCCAGGGTGGAGCCAAGGTTAAGTTTGCAGTTTTCAAAGGGTTGTCGCATGATCGCATGAAGCCTTTTAGCCTCATGCAATCATGCGACTGCTGACTTTTCAAGCAGTGTGGTCGTGGGTCTAGCCATGTGGTCGGCTCCAGTTGGGCCACGTGGCAAGCTTAGTAGGTGGCAGATCTTGCATGCCCCATGTGTCTTGCGCAGGCGGAGGCAAGTTTTCAAAGGGTGTCGCGTGGTCGCATGAAGCCTTTCAGCCTCATGCGATCATGTGACCATTGCTGTGGCAAAGCGGTGGCAGTTTCAAAGAAAGTTGTCGCATGATCTCATGAAGGTTTTTTATCTCATGCGATCATGCGACCAGGTTCATTTCAAGGGCGGCATGTTTGTTTTTCATGAGGTTTTCTTTTGAGAGAGATATTGTAGGCGGCGAGTAGCTAAGAAATTGATGATATTTTCTAGAGGTGGTTACAGTTGGATAGATATTTGCAGAGATCTTTTGGGCACTGTTTCAAGTCCTTTCCAGGATCTGATCGGATTTGAACATTCATGACAGAGTCCAGCTTGCAAAGAGGTAGATAGATGAAGTTTTTTGTCGACAGGTTGATCAATTCAGGGATGGACACGCAGGAAAAATATCTGATCTGTTGAGATATTTTGAAGAGCACATTTTTTATCAGAAGTAACCAATTTTAGGGATGATTATTATAATGCAGATCTATGTAGCCCTAATTCAGAGATATTTTTGATTCCTGCCTACGTGCAGAGATGTATATAATTTGTTTTTGGAGCTTTTGTAGCTCAGAATTCACATTTTGTAGAAAGAGAAAGTCTTTCCTTGGAGAACTATCTGTAGCATTTCTGCTTTCTGGTTTTTCATATCTTGTAAATTCCCATTGATAATACAAGCATTGCAGAGGCATTTTTGTGATAGTCTTTCATGTCCTTGTGTCTTCCCTACTTGCATTATCTCTTATTAGATTGAGGTTTATGGATGCATGTTTTCAATGATGTCTTAGTTCCCCTGATTTCTCTTACTTTTTGTAACTGTGTGTGTTATTGTGTTGATCTGATTTAGATGCTTTGTGGGTATATTTCAGCCCTTGATAGTCTTGTCTCAATCCTACACTGAGTTATAGGAGGGAATGTTTGTTTGCAGGTCATGGATTGATGTCTAATCCTAAGAGTCTTGTTGTTGTGAAAGAATCTTTTCTCTTTCCCTGAACATCCTCTTTTGTTTGCAGACCCTTCCATGAAACACTTATGCAGGCCTATTCAGTAAGTTGTGATCTCCCAGAACTAAGCCTCTCATTGGTTTCATTCCTCTATACTGAGATCCAACCCCTAGTTTCAGTGCATCACCTAGTAGGATAGATTTACTTCCTGTCATTTCCCTTTCATGCATTCCTTCTATCCCTTTTCCCCTCAAGTTTACTTTCCCGTTTAAGAACAAATCAAGGTGACTATCCAAGAGGAACCAGCCTAGAATCTAGAGGTCTCATCTCGGTTAGCAAAAGGTCCCACAACCTTGAGATGATTCCCTTATTATACTGATTTATCAAGACTACGAGAGCTTGAACTAAGGGTGCAAATTTAGTGTATAACATTTCTGGCACGCCCGGTGGGACAATGAAGATCAGAGTAAAGTTCAAAGGTGTTCCTGTTGGTTCATCTGCAAAAGGATCAGAGAAATTCAGTACACAAGGCCTATCAGTATAGACTCAAGCTCAAAGATTCCCCACCTTGGTGCCAGTGTATAACATTTCTGGCCCCCGGGTGGGACTGAAGTTTAGATTCATGTTCAAAGTATGCTATCTTGGATATGCTGGTAGCATGCTACAGGCCTAGAAGAGGTCATTTTGCTGCATATCTGGTGACTCTAGAAGGTCTATTGGTTTCAAAGATCAGATGCTGATATGTTTTCAAGCTTTCATTTTCAAATTCCAGCTGATTGCATGAGTAGACATGTCAAGTTACTCACCACCCTATTGTGATAATAATGCTCAGTCGGCTAGTTTTCAGCCTTACCAAAGCCACCCAAAGCCTCCTTTTACCCCAAGCTATTATACTTCTCAAGGGTATCAGTATATCCAGTATGCCCCAAATAAGTTTTCCCTTGTGCAAAGTTATGAGCAGGCTCTCAAGCAAGGTGGATCATGGGCACAAGAGGCACAATAGCAAATGCAAGGCCAACTTTCCCATCATGCTTCTCAGCCTATTCAGCAGCAGATGCAGACTCTGAGCTCAGACCTCAAGAAGATGCAAGAGACAAAGAGTCTGTTGCTTGATTTAGTTAAGCAAGTGTTTGAACTCAGGGAGCTCAAAGAGCAGGAGGCTCAAAGTTATTATGAAGAGGAGTCAGCTCCCTATCGGGAGATGGAAGCCCAAAGTTATGAGCAGGGGTTCATTCCTTACCAAGCGGCAGCGACTCTTGTTGAGGAGCAGCAAGCAAGGCAGTTTCAAGAGGAGATTAGGCACTGAGCTGAAATTGAGACAATAAGGTTGAGATCACTGATTGCTCAACAAGAGGCTCCTAGGCCTAAGATTCAAAGCTGGAGGGCCCATTTTCCTCAAGAGCCTACACATGAGGAGCCTGCTAAGCATTCAGTCCCAAGCTTTAAAGTAGTTGTGCCTTCTTCGTCTTCCCCCTCTCCCCCTCAGTTTCACATCCCAAGTTTCAAGGCAAAAAATTCTTTTCAAGAGCCTGTGCTTGAGTTTTAGTCCACCTTGCAAGATCAGCCCGTTCAAGAAAGATTTTCATCCCAAGAAGCCCCTCTGGTTTCTCAGGATGATGAAGTAATATGGATACCCCAATGGACTCTTCCTCCTGGCTGTCAGATGCCAAGTCTTTTCAAGGACACTAGTCTGGTGTCTGAGCAAGGGCTTGTGGTAAATGAGCTTTCATGTGATGAGGAAGAGAAGAAATTTGAGGCATCAGTGCAGAGTGATGACTATGGTGAAAATGAGCAGCAAGGTGTGGAGGTGGGGGTTAATGCTCAACCTGGGCTCTTAGGTGATTTGTATGATGAGCTTCCCCTCTTTGTTGATGATAAAGAAGAGACCATGCCATTACCTATGGTTGAAGGTCAATCAGAACAGCAGGTCCACCATCAACAGGAGGTTGCTATAAAGGAGGATGCCTTGTCCTTGTTGGATGAGCTGCCTGGTTTTGTTGAGCAGGATGAGGAAGATGTGATCATAGCCACTTTTATAAAATTGCAGCAGCTAGAAGAGGTTGATCCTGATGATATGTTAATTCGTGAGCTTGATCTCATTTTTGAGGATGAGGCTTCCCAATGTACTGAAGGTAACCAGAGCCTTGACAAAGATTATCTGGGAAGCATCATGGATGGCTTGTATATGGAGCCTGATTGTAATAAGCTCTTGGCTGGTTTAAAAGAGGAAGATGATAGTCCCCTGGCTATGGATGAGGAGTTGACTTGGCTGTCCATGATGGAAGGCAACCACAAGGATAAAGAAGAAACTGGCAATGAAAGTCCTACCTTCAGAATTTCAAGAGGCTGCCCCATCAGATACTTGGCCCAGAAGGAGTTCACTAAGACACCTCCATATGATCCATTTGAGGTGAGTGAACTTGATCTTGTTTTTGTAGAGGTAGCATATCCTCATTTGCCAAATTTTCATATGCCTCAACCAGAATTCATTGTTGGCTTCGGTTTCACCCTGTAACATGCCTTTAGTTCCCACAATTTGCCCCTACCCCCTACCCCCTACTATTGCCCTTTATATCATTGGCAGAAGGGGAAGGGCCCAAACGATAAATAATAGGGCGGGCCTATCATCATTCATTAGGCCCTACGCCCTACCATTCTATAGGCGAAGCTGAAGAGGAGCCCCTACTATTCTAAGCTGTGATATTTCTATCTCTGGGCCCCTAGAAGGTTCGTAGCAGGGTGGACCAGACTTGAGCGAAAACAATTCATGTTGAAGCAGTTCGCCCTACTATTCATTGGCGGGGGCGGTAGGCTTATAGTTTATTTAGGCCATCTTCTATACGTAACATGGCCCTATATTATAAAGGGCAGGGGGAGGCCCCTACTATTCTATGGCCCCTACTATTATCTGTCTCGCTCACCGAGATAAAACTTCACCTCAGGCCACCCGGGTTGCCCTACTATTCTAAGGGCTTGTCTTAGAGTATTAAGCCGATCCAAGTGCCCTATATAGTGTACCCCATCTGAGCAGGTTGCCATACTTCAAGCGGCCACTTACTAGCAAAAAAGTGGTGCTGACTGCGGCCCTTTATAATAGTAGGGGGTTCGTCACAGCCATATGAATATGGGCAGCCTACTAAGCTTAGTTCATATACGTGATATGTAGCCTCCCAAACTATCCTAAAACTGGGGCATGCCCTATATATCTTAGTTGCCCTTGCCGAATGGTAGGGGGGCCACTTGATCAAGAATGTTACATTAGCCCGCCCAACGAAAAAAGTTCCCCGACACATGATTTTTATGCCCCGCCACATATGTTATATCCTTGTGGCTATCTTCATGTGTTCAGTGCAAAATATCTTGATGAGGAAGAGGGTAGCTATTTCAACATGCCAGTGAATGGCTTTGTTTAGCCAGGTCTCTGCACTGGTTAGTTTAGGTTAGGATAGGTTTCCCTATTTTTATTTCCACTATTTTCTAGAGTAGTTTCTTATTTTCCAAGAAGTGCTTGTGCACAGGTTTGTCTTCCCGGTTTAGTTTTTGTCTCTGAAAGTTTTTGTGCCCAAAAGAAGTGACCCCGTGCCCAATGGATTTTGTCAAGGCAACTGGTCTATGTCTAGCAAGCTGACATCCCGCAGAAGTCGCCAAAATGTTGCCCAAAAATTTCCTGTCATTCATTTTTGACCACAGTCCTATTTTCCAAGTGAAATGATCAAGTGTCGAGAGTCTAGTGTGTTTTTTCTGATGAATAGGTCAACCGTTTGATGATAATCAACTAAAAATCACCAAATCGATGAACAGTTTGATGGGACTCAGTTAAAATCACGTAACAAGCCTTTTTGAGCTTACAAATCTTTGAATCGGTTAAGAGTTCAATGATGATTAGCTAAAATGATGTATCAAGCCATTTTGAGTTTACAAATCACTGAATAGGTCAATTATTCGATGATAATCAGCTACAAATCACCGAATCGGTGAACGGTTCAATGAGACTCAGTTAAAATCATGTAACAAGCCTTTTTGAGCTTACAAATCTTTAAATCGATCAACCATTTGATGAGAATAAATTACAATAATGTAACAAACCATTCTAAGCTTACAAATTATCGAATCGATCAACCGTTCGATGAGAATCAACTACAATCACGTAACAAGCCATTATGAAGTTATAAATGACCGAATTAGTCAACCGTTCGATGACAATCAACTACAATCATGTAACAAGCCATTCTGAGCTTACAAATCACCGAATCAGTCAACCATTCGAGAAGAATCAGCTGTAATCACATAATAAGCCATTATGAGCTAACAAATCACCGAATCAGTCAACCATTCGATGAGACTCAATTACAATTATGTAAAAGGCCATTTTGAGCTTACAAATCAACGAATCGGTCAACCATTTGATGAGAATCAATTGCAATCAGATAACAAGCCATATTAAACTTAAAAATCACTGAATTAGTCAACTGTTCGATGAGAATCAGCTACAAACATGTAACAAGCCATTATGAGCTTACAAATCACTAAATCGGTCAATCACTCGATGAGAATCAGCCACAATCAAGTAAAAAATTATTCTAAGCTTACAAATCACTGAATCGGTCAGTCGTTTGAGGAGAATCAGCTACAATCACGTAACAAGCCATTCTGAGCTAACAAATCATAAAATCGGTCATCCCTTCGATGAGACTCAATTACAATAACGTAACAAGCCATTCTGAGCTTACAAATCAATGAATCGGTCAACCGTTTGATGAAAATAAATTACAATCACGTAACAAACCATTTTGAGCATAAAAATCACTAAATTGGTCAACCGTTCGATGAGAATTAGCTACAATCATCTAACAAGCCATTCTGAGCTTACAAATCACCGAATAGGTCAACCATTCGATGAGAATTAGCTACAATCATGAAACAAGCCATTTAGAGGTTACAAATTACTGAATCGGTCAACCGTTTGATGAGAATCAGCTACAATCACTTAACAAGTCCTTTTGAGCTTACAAATCACTTTATTGGTCAACTGTTTGATGAGAATCAATTACAATCATGTACCAAGCCATTTTAAGCTAAACAAATCACTGAATCGATCAACAGTTCGATGATAATCAACTACAATCACGTAACAAGCCATTCTAAACTTACAAATCACTGAATCGGTCAACCATTCAATGAGAATCAGCTACAATCATGTAACAAAACATTTTGAGTTTACAACTCACCGATTAGATCAATTGTTCATTGAGAATCAATTTCAATCACATAACAACCCATTCTAAGCTTACAAATCACTGAATTGGTCAACCGTTCAATGAGAATTACCTACAATCATGTAAAAAGGCATTCTGAGCTTATAAATAACCAAATCAATCAACCGTTCCATGAGAAATAATTACAATCACGTAACAAGCCATTCTGAGCTTACAAAATCATCGAATCGGTCAACTATTTGATTAAAATCAATTACAATCACGTAACAAGCCATTCTGAGCTTACAAATCACCGAATCGGTCAACCAT
The DNA here is from genome assembly GCA_027943335.1 of Chamaecyparis obtusa. Classification (NCBI taxonomy): domain Eukaryota; kingdom Viridiplantae; phylum Streptophyta; class Pinopsida; order Cupressales; family Cupressaceae; genus Chamaecyparis; species Chamaecyparis obtusa. The sequence goes on along the minus strand of BSBK01000740.1, from coordinate 7,335,961 downwards.
TCGATTAGAATCAGCTACAATCACGTAATTAGCTATTTTGAGCTTACAAATCATTGAATCCATCAACCGTTCGATAAGAATTAGCTAAAATCACATAACAAGCCATTCTGAGCTTGCAAATCACCGAATCAGTCAACTGTTTAATGAGGATCAGCTACAATCACATAACAATCCATTCTAAGCTTACAAATCACTGAATCGGTCAACTATTTGATTAAAATCAGCTATAATTATGTAACAAGCCATTCTGAGCTTAAAAATTATCGAATCGGTCAACCATTCGATGAGAATGAGCTACAATCACTTAATAAGCCATTTCGAGCTTACAAATCATTGAATCGGTTAACTGTTCGATGAGAATTAGCTAAAATCACGTAACAAGCCATTATGATCTAATAAATCACCGAATCGGTCAACAGCTCCATGAGAAACAATTACAATCACGTAACAAGCCATTCTTAGCTTACAAATCACCGAATTGGTCAATCATTTTATGAGAATTAGCTAAAACCACCTACAAAGCCATTTTGAGCTTGCAAATAACTGAATCAGTCAACCGTTCAATGAGGATTAGTTACAATCACGTAACAAGCCATTTTGAGCTTATAAATCACTGAATCAGTCAACCGCTCAATGAGAAATAATTACAATCATGTAACAAGCCATTCTGAGCTTACAGATCACCGAATCGGTCAATCGTTTGATGAGAATCAACTACAATCACGTAACAAAACATTCTGAGCTTACAAATCATGGAATCAGTCAATTGTTCGATGAGAATTCACTACAATCACGTAACAAGCCATTCTGAGCTTACAAATCACTAAATCAATTAACCGTTTGATAAGAATTGGCTACAATCACGTAACAAGCCATTTTGAGCTTATAAATCACCGAATCTGTCAACCGCTCGATAAAAAATAATTACAATGATGTAACAAGCCATTCTAAGCTTACAAATCACCGAATCGGTCAACCGTTTGATGAGAATCAATTACAATCACATAGCAAGCGATTGTGAGCTTACAAATCACTGAATACATTACAATCTCGTAACAAGCCACTTTGAGCTTAAAAATCACCAAATCGGTCAACCGTTCTATGAGAATCAATTAAAATTACGTAACAACCCATTTTGAGCTTACAAATCATCAAATCACTCATCCGTTCGATGAGAATCAACTAGAATCATGTAAAAAGCTATTCTGAGCTTACAAATCATCGAATTAGTCAACCGTTTGATGAGAATCAATTACAATCACCTAACAAGCCATTATGAGCTTACAAATCACCGAATTGCTCAACCGTTCGATGATAATCATCTACAATCATGTAACAACCCATTCTGAACTTACAAATTTACTAAATCGGTCAACCGTTCAATGAGAATCAGCTAGAATCACGCAACGAGCCATTCTAAGCTTACAAATCACCGAATCAGTCAATGATTGGATGAGAATCAATTACAATCACGTAACAAGCCATTCTGAGTTTTCAAATCACCAAGTTGGTCAACCATTTCATGAGAATCAATTACAATCACGTAACAAGCCAGTTTGAGCTGACAAATCACCGAATCGGTCAATCGTTCAATGAGAATCAGATACCATCACATAACAAGCCATTTTGAGCTTACAAATCACCGAATGAGTCAACTATTCGATGAGAATCTATTAGAATCACGTAACAAGCCATTCTGAGCTTAATAATCAATGAATCGGTCAACCGTTCGATGAGAATCAATTACAATCACGTAACAAGCCATTGTGAGCTTACACAAATCACCGAATCGGTCAATCATTCGATGAAAATCGATGAGAATCAATTAGAATCATGTAACAAGCGATTCTGAGCTTACAAATCACCGAATCGGTCAACCGTTCAATGAGAATCAATTACAATCACGTAACAAGCCATTCTGAGCTTACAAATTACCGAATCGGTCAAACATTCGATGAGAATTAGCTACAATCACGTAACAAGCCATTCTGAGCTTACAAATCATCCAATCGGTCAACTGTTTCATGAGAATCAATTATAATCATGTAACAAGTCATTCTGAGCTTACAAATCACCAAATCTATCAATCGATTGATGAGTATCAGATACAATCACGTAAAAAGTCATTATGAGCTTATAAATCACTGAATCGGTCAACCATTCGATGAGAATCAACTACAATCACATAACAAGCCATTCTGAGCTTATAAATCGCCGAATCAATCAACTATTTGCTGAGAAATAATTACAATCATGTAACAAGCCATTCTAAGCTTACAAATCACCAAATCGGTCAACTGTTTGATGAGAATCAATTACAATCACATAACAAGCCATTCTTAGCTTACAAATCATGAAATCAGGGAACTGTTCAATGAGAATCAATTAAAATCACGTAGCAAGCCATTCTGAGCTTACAAATCACTGAATCGGTCAAACATTTGATGAGAATCAGCTACAATCATGTAATAAGCCATTCTGAGCTACAATCATGTAACAAGCTATTCCGAGCTTACGAATCACCGAATCGGTCAATCGTTTGACGAGAATCAACTATAATCTGTAACAAGCCATTCTAAGCTTACAAGTCATTGAATCGGTCAACCATTCGATGAGAATCAATTATTATCACGTAACAAGTATTTTTGAGCTTACAAATCACCGAATCGGTCAACCATTCAATGAGAATATATTACAATCATGTAACAAGCCATTTTGAGCTTGCAAATCATTGAATCGGTCAACCGTTTGATGAGAATCAATTACAATTACGTAAAAATCTATTTTGAGCTTATAAATCATTGAATCAGTTAACCATTCGATGAGAATCAACTACAATCACGTAACAAGCCATTATGAGCTTACAAATAACTGAATCAGTCAACCGTAGAAAGAGAATTAGCTACAATCATGTAACAAGACATTTTGAGCTTACAAATCACCTAATCGGTCAACTGTTCGATGATAATCAGCTACAATCACATACCAAGACATTATGAGCTTACAAATCATCGAATCGATCAACCGTTTGATGAGTGTCAATTACAATTATGTAACAAGCTATTCTGAGATTACAAATCATGGAATTAGTCAACCGTTCGATGAGAATCAATTACAATCACGTAACATGCCATTCTGATATTAACAAATCTCTGAATCGGTCAACCGTTTGATGAGAATGAATTACAATCATGTAACAAGCTATTCTGAGCTTACAAATCACCGAATTGGTCAACCATTCGATGAGAATCAGGTACCACGTAACAAGCCATTCTGAGGTTACAAATCACCAAATCGGTCAACCGTTCAATGAGAATAAATTACAATCACATAACAAGCCATTCTGAGCTTACAAATCATAGAATCGGTCAATCGTTCGATGAGAGTCAGTTCCAATCACGTAACAAGCTATTCTGAGATTACAAATTGCTGAATCCGTCAACCATTTGATGAAAATGAGCTACAATCACGTAACAAGCCATTCTAAGCTTATAAATTACCAAATCAGTCCATCGTTTGATGAGAATTAATTACAATCACGTAACAAGTCATTCTCAGCTTACAAATCACTAAATTTGTCAACCATTCGTTAACAATCAAGTTCAACCACGTAACACGCTATTCTCGGCTTAGAAATCATTGAATCGGTCAACTATTCGATGAGAATCAGCTAGAATCACGTAACAAGATATTCTGAGCTTACAAATCATTGAATCTGTCAACCGTTTGATCAGAATCAGCTGCAAACACATAAGAAGCCATTATGAGCTTACAAATCAACCAAATTGCTCAACCGTTCGGTGAGAATCAGCTACAATCATGTAACAAGCCATTCTAAGCTTACAAATCACCGAATCGGTTAACTGTTTGATTATATTTAGTTACAATCACGTCACAATCCATTTTGAGTTTAGAAGTCACCAAATCAGTCAACCGTTCAATGAGAAACAATTACAATCATGTAACAAGCCATTCTGAGCTTACAAATCATCAAATTGGTCAACCATTTGGTGAGAATCAATTACAATCACATAACAAGCCATTTCTTAGCTTATAAATCACCGAATCAGTGAACCGTTTGATGAGAATCATCTAAAATCACATAACAAGGCATTATGAGCTTAAAAATCATTGAATCGGTTAACCATTCGATGAGAATCAGTTACAATGATGTAACAAGCCATTCTGAGCTTACAAATCACCTAATCGGTCAACCGTTCATTAAGAATCAAGTACAATCACATAACATGCTTAGAAATCACCGAATCGGTCAATCGTTTGATGTGAATCAGCTACAATCATGTAACAAGCCATTCCAAGCTTACAAATCACCAAATAGGTGAGTTGTTCGATGAGAATCAGCTACAATCATGTATCACGCCATTCTGAGCTTACAAATCACCAAATCAGTCAACTGTTCCATGAGAATCAATTACAATCACATAACAAGCCATTCTGAGCTTACAAATCACCGAATTGGTTAACCGTTCGATGAGAATGAATTACAATCATGTAACAAGCCATTCTGAGATTACAAATCACCGAATCGGTCAACCATTTGAGGAGAATCAATTAAATTCATGTAACAAGCCAGTCTAAGCTTACAAATCACTGAATCATTTAATCGTTCGATGAGAATCAACTACTATCATGTAACAAGCCATTATGAGCTTACAAATCACCTAATCGGTCATTTGTTTGATGAAAATTAGCTACCATCACGTAACAAGCCATTATGAGTTTACAAATCACTGAATCGGTCAACTGTTCAATTACAATCATCAACAATCACGTAACATGCCATTCTGAGCTTACAAAACACCGAATCGGTCAACTGTTGGATGAGAATCAACTGCAATCATGTAACAAGCCATTTTGAGCTTAGAAATCATCGAATCGGTCAACCATTTGATGAGAATTAATTACAATCACATAGGAAGCCATTCTGAGCTTACAAATAATTGAATCGGTAAACCGTTCGATGAGAATCAATTACAATCACTTAACAAGCAATTTTGAGTTTTCAAACCACCGAATCGGTCAACGATTCGATCAGAATCAGCTACAATCATGTAACAAGGCCTTCTAAGCTTACAACTCACCGAATCGGTCAACAATTTGATGAGAATCAATGACAATCATGTAACAAGCCATTTTGAGCTTTCAAATCACCAAATCGGTCAACAATTGGATGAGAATCAATTACAATCATATACACCATTCTGAACTTAGAAATCACCGAATCGGTCAACCATTCGATGACAATCAATTACAATCATGTAACAAGCCATTCTGAGCTAACAAATCATCGAATCAGTCAAACGTTCGATGAGAATTAGCTACAATCACGCAACAAATCATTCTGAGCTTACAAATCACCGAATCGGTTAACCGTTCGATGAGAATCAGCTACAATCATGTTACAAGCCATTCTGAGCTTTCAAATCACAAAATCAGTCAACCATTCGATGAGGATCAACTACAATCACGTAACAAGCCATTCTGAGCTTACAAATCACTGAATTGGTCAACCATTTGATGAAAATCAGCTACAATTACGTAACAAGACATTTGAGTTTAAAAATCACCAATTCGGTCAACCATTCGATGAGAATTAATTGCAATCATGTAACAAGCCATTCGAGGCTTACAAATCATCGAATCAGTAAACCGTTCGATGAGAATCAATTATAATCACGTAACAAGCTATTGTGCAATTACAAATCACCGAATCAGTCAACCGTTCGATGAGAATCAATTAAAATCATGTAACAAGCCATTCTGAGCTTTCAAATCACCGAATTGGTCAACTGTTCGATGAGAATCAGATACCATCACATAACAAGCCATTATGAGCTTACAAATCACTGAATCACTCAACCTTTTGATGGGAATCAATTACAATCATGTAACAAGCCATTCTAAGCTTACAAATAACCGAGTCAGTTAATAATTCGATGAGAATCAACTATAATCATGTAACAAGCCATTTTGAACTTACAAATTATCGAAACGGTCAACTGTTCGATGAGAATCAGCTACAATTACGTAACAAGCCCTTCTGAACTTACAAATCACTGAATAGGTCAACTATTCGATTCAAATTAGCTACAATCACCTAACAAGTCATTATGAGCATACAAATCACCGAATTGGTCAACTGTTTGATGAGAATCATCTACAATCACGTAACAAGCCATTCTGAGCTTAGAAATCATCGACTCGGTCAACCATCAATGAGAATCAATTACAATCACATAACAAGCCATTCTGAGTTTACAAATCATTGACTTGATCAACCGTTCGATGAGAATCAACTAAAATCATGTAACAAGCCATTCTGAGCTCACAAATCACCAAATCAGTCAATCGTTCGATGAGAATTAATTACAACGATGTAACAAGCCATTCTGAGTTTACAAATCACTGAATCGGTTAATCATTCGATGAGAATTAGCTACAAACATGTAAGAAACTATTCTAAGCTTACAAATCACAAAATCGGTGAATGGTTCGATGAGAATCAGCTAAAATCACGTAACAAGCCATAATGAGCTTACAAAACACTGAATCGGTTTACTGTTCGATAAGAATCACCTACAACCATGTAACAAACTATTCTGAGCTTACAAATCACCGAATCAGTCAACGATTCGATGAGAATAAATTACAATCACGTAACAAGCCATTCTGAGCTTTCAAATCATCAAATAAGTCAACCACTTGATGAGAATCAATTATAATCACGTGACAAGCCATTTCAAGCTTAGAAATCACTGATTCGGTCAACTGTTTGATGAGAATCAGCTAAAATCAGGTAACAAGCCATTCTAAATGTACAAATCATTCAATTGGTCAACCATTCGATGAGAATCAATTACAATCATGTAACACGCCATTTTGAGCTTAGAAATCACCGAATTGGTCAACCTTTCGATTAGAATCAGCGACAATCATGTAACAAGTCATTATGAGCTTACAAATTACCAAATCAGTCAACCCTTCGATGAGAATCAGCTAAAATCATGTAACAAGCTATTTTAAGCTTACAAATTACCAAATCGATCAACCATTTGATGAGAACCAACTACAATCACGTAACCAGCCATTCTGAGCTTACAAATCATTGAATCAGTCAACCGTTCGATGAGAATAAAAAACAATAACATAACAAGCCATTCTGAGTTTACAAAATACTGAATCGGTCAATCATTCAATGAGAATCAATTACAATCATGTAATAAGTCATTTTTAGCTTACAAATCACTGAATCGCTCAACTGTTCGATGAGAATCAGCTACAATCATGTAAGAAGCCATTCTTAGCTTACAAATCACCATATCGGTCAACCATTCAATGAGAGTCAGCTACAATCACGTAACAAGCCATTCTGAGCTTACAAATCACTGAATGAATCAACCGCTCGAGGATAATCAACTTCTATCACATAACAAATCATTTTAAGCTTACAAATCACCGAATCGGTCAACTGTTTGATGAGAATCAATTACAATCACGTAACAAGCCATTCTGAGCATAGAAATCACTGAACCGGTCAACTGTTCCAAGAGAATAAATTGTTAGAGTAATTTTTCCTTTTGCTGCAGAAGCTTCTCTCCTGTAACAGGTTATTTGCATGCAGGTATTCTTGGCGTTATGTGGATTTGTACTTCTCAAATCCTACAGAAATAACAATCACGTAACAAGCAATTTTGAGCTTACATATCACCGAATCGGTGAACTGTTCGATGAGAATCAATTACAATTACGTAACAATCCATTCTAAGCTTACAAATCACCAAATTAGTCAACCATTTGATAAGAATAAGATACAATCATGTAACAAGCCATTCTGAGCTTACAAATCATCCAATCGGTCAACTGTTCAATGAGAATCAGCTACAATCATGTAACAAATGATTGTGAGCTTATAAATCACCGAATCAGTCAACCGTTCGATGAGAATCACCTACAATCATGTAACAAGCCATTCTAAACTGACAAATCACCAAATCGATCAACTGTTTGATGAGAATCAATTACAATCATGTAACAAGCCATTATGAGCTTACAAATCACCAAATCGGTTAAGCGTTTGATGAGAATATATTACAATCACGTAACAAGTCATTCTCAGCTGACAAATCATGGAATTGGTCAACTGTTCGATGAGTATAATCTATAATTACGTAACAAGCCATTCTGTGCTTACAAATCACCGAATCGGTCAATTGTTTGTTTAGAATCAGCTAAAATCATGTAACAAGTCATTCTGAGCTTACAAATCACAGAATCGATCAACCATTTGATGAGAATTAATTATAATCATATAACAAACCAGTCTGAGCTTACAAATCATCGCATCAGTCAACTGTTGAATGAGAATTGATTACAACCACGTAACAAGCCATTCTGATTTTAGAAATCACCGAATTGGTCAACCGTTTGATGAGAATCAGCTACAATCAAGTAACAACCCATTTAGAGCTTACAAATCACCAAATCAGTCAACCATTTGATGAGAATCAACTACAATCACATAACAAACCATTTTGAGGTTATAGATAACTAAATCGGTCAATCGTTCGATGAGAACCAATTACAATCACATAACAAGCCATTATGAGCTTACAAATCACCGAATCTGTGAACCGTTTGATGAGAATAAATTTTAATCACGTAACAAGCCATTTTGAGCTTACAAATGACCAAATCAGTCAACCATTCGATGAGAATCAATTACAATCTTGTAACAAGCCATTCTGAACTTACAAATCACCAAATTGGTCAACAGTTTGATGAGAATTAATTACAATCACATAACAAGCCATTCTGAGTTTACAAAGCACTGAATCGATCAACCATTCGATGAGAATCAGCTAAAATAATGTAACAAGTGATTCTGAGCTTACAAATCACCGAATCAGTCAATCGTTTGATGAGAATCAACTACAATCATGTAACAAGCCATTCTGTGATTTGTAAGCTTAGAATGGCTTGTTATGTGATAGAAGTTGATTCTCATCGAACGGTTGATTGATTCGGTGGTTTGTAAGCTCAAAATGGCTTGTTACGTGATTGTGATTGGTTCTCATCGAACGGTTGACCGATTCGGTGATTTGTAAGCTTAGAATGGCTTGTTATTTGACAAAAGTTTATTCTCATCGAATGGTTGACCTATTCAGTGATTTGTAACCATAGAATGGCTTATTACATGATTGTTGCTGATTCTCATTGAATGGTTGACCGATTCGGTGATTTGTCAGCTTAGAATGTCTTGTTACGTAATTGTAATTGATTCTCATCAAACGGTTGATCGATTTGGTGATTTGTAAATGCCGAATGGCTTGTTACATGATTGTAGTTGATTCGCATCGAATGGTTGACCGATTTGGTGATTTATAAACTCACAATGGCTTGTTACGTTATTGTAGCTAATTCTCATCAAACGGTTGACCGATTCAGTGATTTGTAAGCTCAAAATGGCTTGTTATGTGATTGTAATTGATTCTCATCGAACAGTTAACCAATTTGGTGATCTATAACCTAAGAATGGCTTGTTATGTGATTGTAGTTGATTCTCATCAAATGGTTGACCGATTCGATGATTTGTAAGCTTTGAATGGGTTGTTACTTGATTGTAGCTAATTCTCATCGAATAGTTGACCAATTCGATGATTTGTAAGATCATAATGGATTATTATATGGTTGTAATCAATTCTCATTGAACGGTTGACCGATTTGGTGATTTGTAAGATTAGACTAGCTTGTTATGTGATTGTAATTAATTCTCATTGAATGGTTGACCGATTATGTGATTTGTAAGCTCAGAATGGCTTGTTACATGATTTTAGCTGATTCTCAACAAACAGTTGACCGATTCGATGATTTGTCAGCTTAGAATGGCTTGTTACGTGATTGTAGATTATTCTCATCGAATGGTTGACCAATTCTATGATTTGTAAGCTCAGAATGGCTTGTTACATGATTGTAATATATTCTCATAGAACGGTTGACTGATTTGGTGATCTATAACCTCAGAATGGCTTGTTATGTGATTTTAGTTGATTCTCATCGAATGGTTGACTAATTCAGTGATTTGTAAGCTCAGAATGGCTTGTTATGTGATTGTAGCTGATTCTCATTGAATGGTTGACCGATTCAATGATTTGTAAAGTCAGAATAGCTTGTTACGTGATTGTAATTGATTCTCACCGAATGGTTGACCTATTCATTGATTTGTAAGCTCAGAATGGTTGGTTACATGATTGTAGGTGATTCTCATCGAACATTTGACCAATTCAGTGATTTGTAAGCTCAGAATGACTTATTAAGTGATTGTAATTGATTCTCATCGAACTGGTGATTGATTCAGTGATTTGTAAGGTCAAACTGCCTTGTCACATGATTGTAGCTGATTCTCATCGAATGGTTGACTGATTCAGTGATTTTTAATCTCAAAAATGACTTGTTACATGATTGTAATTGATTCTCATAGAACGGTTGACCTATTCAGTGATTTGTAAGCTCAGAATGGCTTGTTACGTGATTGTAGTTGATTCTTATCGAACGGTTGACCAATTTGGTGATTTGTCAGCTTAGAATGGCTTGTTACGTGATTGTAATTGATTCTCATCGAACTAGCGACTGATTCAGTAATTTGTAAGGTCAGACTGGCTTGTTATATCATTGTAGCTTATTCTCATCGAACGGTTGATTGATTGAGTGATTTATAAACTCAGGAATGACTTGTTACGTGATTGTAATTGATTCTCACTGAACGGTTGACCTATTCGGTGATTTGTAATCGTAGAATGACTTGTTACATGATTGTAGCTGATTCTCATCGAACGGTTGATCAATTCACTGATTTGTAAGCTTAGAATGGCTTGTTACATGATTGTAATTGATTCTCATCGAACTAGTTACCGATTTAGTGATTTGTAAGATCAGACTGACTTGTTACATGATTGTAGCTGATTCTCATCAAACGGTTGACTGATTCAGTGATTTGTAAACTCAGAATGACTTGTTATGTGATTGTAGCTGATTCTCATCGAGTGGTTGACCAATTTGGTGATTTATAAGCTCAGAATCACTTGTTACATGATTGTTATTTATTTAGGGTTTGAGAGATACAAATCTATAGAATGCCAAGAATACCTACATGCAAATAACTTATTCTAGGAGAGAAGAAAAAGGCAAAACTCAGAAGTTACTCAAAATGTGAGAGCAAAATTATGATACAAGTTAATGAAAAGAGATTTACAAGGTTCAACCTATAAAGGTGAACAAAACCCTAAAGTCTAAAAAAACTAGGTTGCACATTATAATTAATAAAGATATTAATTCTAAAGCACCTAAGAGATAGCTTAAGAAAACAAAGTAAAAAATAACTTAATTAATTAAACTGAAGTGATTTAATTAATAAGTGTAAAATATAATTACTCTAACAATTTATTCTCTTAGAACAGTTGACCACTTCAGTGATTTGTAAGCTCAGGATGGCTTGTTACGTGATTGTAATTGATTGTCATCGAACAGTTCACTAATTCGGTGATTTGTAAGCTTAGAATGGCTTGTTATGTGATAGAAGTTAATTCTCATCGAACAGTTGATTGATTTGGTGATTTGTAAGCTCAGAATGACTTGTTACGTGATTGTAGTTGACTCTCATTGAAGGTTGACCAATACGGTGATTTGTAAGGTAAGAATGGCTTGTTACATGATTGTAATTTATTCTCATCAAATGGTTGACCGATTCAGTGATTTGTAAGCTTAGAATGGCTTGTTACCTGATTGTAGCTGATTCTCATCGAACAGTTGACAAATTCGGTGACTTGTAAGCTAAGAATGGCTTGTTACATGATTGTAGCTGATTCTCATTGAGTGGTTGACCGATTCAATGATTTGTAAGCTCAGAATGGATTGTTACGTGATTGTAATTGATTCTCATCGAACGGTTGACCGATTTAGTGCCTTATAAGCTCAGAATCGCTTGTTATGTGATTGTCGCTGATTCTCATCGAAGGGTTGATCGATTTGGTAATTAGTAAGCTCAAAATGGCTTGTTACATGATTGTAATTGATTCTCACCGAATAGTTGACCTATTCGGTGATTTGTAAGCACAGAATGACTTATTACATGATTGTTGATGATGCTCATCGAATGGTTGTGCGATTCGGTGATTTGTTAGCTCAAAATGGCTTGTTACGTAATTGTAATTGATTCTCATCGAACAGTTGACCGATTCAATTATTTGTAAGTGCAGAATGGCTTGTTACGTGATTCTAGTTGATTCTCATCGAACGGTTGACCGATTTGGTGAATTATAATCTCATAATGGCTTGTTACATTGTTGTAGCTGAGTCTCATCGAACAGTTGACCGATTTAGTGATTTCTAAGCTCAGAATGCCTTGTTACATGATTGTAATTGATTCTCATCGAACGGTTGACCGATTTGGTGATCTATAAGCTCAAAATGGCTTGTTACATGATTGTAGTTGATTCTCATCAAATGGTTGACCGATTCGGTGATTTGTAAGCTCTGAATGGGTTGTTACCTGATTGTAGCTGATTCTCATCGAATCGTTGAGCAATTCGGTGATTTGTAAGATCAGAATGGCTTGTTACATGGTTATAATCAATTCTGATTGAACGGTTGACCGATTCAATGATTTGTAAGCTCAGATTGGCTTGTTATGTGATTGTAATTAATTCTCATCGAATGATTGCCTGATTCTGTGATTTGTAAGCTCAGAATGGCTTGTTACATGATTTTAGTTGATTCTTAACAAACGGTTGACCGATTCAATGATTTGTAACCCGAGAATGGCTTGTTACATGATTGTAGTTGATTCTCATCGAGTGGTTGACCGATTCAGTAATTTGTAAGCTCAGAATGGCTTGTTACGTGATTGTAATTGATTCTCATCGAGCGGTTGACCGATTTGGTGATCTATAACCTCAGAATGGCTTGTTACGTGATTTTAGTTGATTTTCACCGAATAGTTGACCGATTCGGTGATTTTTAAGCTCTGAATGGGTTGTTACTTGATTGTTGCTGATTCTCATCAAATGGTTGAGCAATTCGATGATTTGTAAGATCAGAATGGCTTGTTACATGTTTGTAATCAATTCTCATTCAACAGTTGACTGTTTAAGTGATTTTTAAGCTCAGACTGGCTTGTTATGTGATTGCAATTAATTCTCATCGAATGGTTGATCGATTCGATGATTTGTAAGCTTAGAATGGCTTTTTACATGATTGTAGCTGATTCTCATTGAACGGTTGACCAATTCGGTGATTTGTAAGCTCAGAATGGCTTGTTACATGATTGTAATTGATTCTCATCAAACTGGTGACCAATTCACTGATTTGGAAGCTCACATTGGCTTGTTACATGATTGTAGTTGATTCTCATCGAACGGTTGATTGATTCAATGATTTGTAAGCTCAGAATGGCTTGTTATGTGATTGTAGTTGATTCTCATCGAGTAGTTGATCGATTCGGTGATTTATAAGCTCAAAATGGCTTGTTACATGATTGTAGCTGATTCTCATCAAATAGTTGACTGATTCAGTTGACCGACTCTATGATTTGTAAGCTTAGAATGGCTTATTACATGATTGTAATTGATTCTCATCGAATGATTGACCGATTCAGTGATTTGTAAGCTCAGAATGGCTTGTTACATTATTGTTATTGAGTCTCATCGAACGGTTGACTGATTTGGTGATTTGTAAGCTCAGAATGGAATGTTACTTGTTTGTAATTGATTCTCATTGAACAGTTGACTGATTCAGTGATTTATAAGCTTAGAATGGCTTGTTATGTGATTGTAGCTGATTCTCATCGAAGGGTTGACTGATTTGGTAATTTGTAAGCTCATAATGGCTTGTTATGTGATTGTAATTGATTCTCATCAAAAGGTTGACCTATTCGGTGATTTGTAAGCACAAAATGGCTTGCTACTTAATTGTTGTTGATTCTCATCGAATTGTTGACGGATTCAGTGATTTGTTAGCTCATAATGGCTTGTTACGTAATTGTAATTGATTCTCATCGAATAGTTGATAGATTCGGTGACTTGTAAGCACAGAATGGCTTGTTACATTATTATAGCTGATTCTCATCAAACGGTTGACTGATTCAGTGATTTGTAAGCACATAATGGCTTGTTAAGTATTGTAATTAATTCTCATCAAACTGTTGATCGATTTGGTGATTTATAGGCTCATAATGGCTTGTTACAAGATTGTAATTGATTCTCATCGAACGGTTGACCGAGTTGGTCATTTGTAAGTTTAAAATGGCTTCTTATGTGATTATAATTGATTCTCATTGAACAATTGACCGATTTGGTGATTTGTAAGCTCAGGATGGCTTGTTATGTCATTGTAATTGATTCTCATCGAACAATTGACCAATTTAGTGATCTATAACCTCAAAATGGCTTGTTACGTGGTTGTAGTTGATTCTCATCAAATGGTTGACCAATTTGGTGATTTGTAAGCTCTGAAAGGGTTGTTACCTGATTGTAGCTGATTCTCATCAAATGATTGACCGATTCAGTGATTTGTAAGATTGGAATGGCTTGTTACATGATTTTAGCTGATTCTCAACAAATGGTTGATTGATTCAGTGATTTGTAAGCACAGAATGGCTTGTTAGATGATTGTAGATTATTCTCATCAAACAATTGACCAATTCTATGATTTGTAAGCTCAGAATGGCTTGTTACATGATTTGGTAATTTGTAAGCTCAGAATGGCTTGTTACGTGATTGTAATTGATTCTCACCGAACGGATGACCTATTCGGTGATTTGTAAGCTAAGAATGGCTTGTTCCATGATTGTAGATGATTCTCATTGAACGGGTGACCGATTCAGTGATTTGTAAGGTCAGACTAGCTTGTTACATTATTTTAGTTGAACAGTTGACTGATTCAATGATTTGTAAGCTCAGAATTGCTTGTTATGTGATTGTAGCTGATTTTCATTGAGTCGTTGACTGATTCAATGATTTATAAGCTCAGAATGGATTGTTACATGATTGTAGCTGATTCTAATTGAACGATTGACCGATTCGGTGATTTATAATCTCACAATCATTTGTTATGTGATTGTAGCTGATTGTCATCGAATGGTTGACCGATTGGATGATTTGTAAGTTTAGAATAGCTTGTTACGTGATTGTAGATGATTCTTATCAAATGGTTGATTGATTCGGTGATTTGCAAGCTCAGAATGGCTTGTTACGTAATTGTAATTGATTCTCATTGAACCGTTGACCGATTCGGTGATTTGTAAGCTCAGAATGGCAACATAATTATGATTTATGTAAGATTTGAGAGATACAAATCCATAGAATGCCAAGAATACATGCATGCAAATAACCTGTTACAAGAGAGAAGCAAAAAGAAGCAAAAGGCAAAACTCAAAAGTTACTCAAAATGTGAGAGCAAAATTATGATCCAAGTTAATAAAAAAGATTTACAAGGTTCAACCTATAAAGGTGAACCAAACCCTAGAGTCTAAAAAAACTATGTTGCACATTATAATTAATAAAGATATTAATTATAATGCATGTAAGAGACAGCTTAAGAAAATAGAGTAATAAATATCTTAATTAATTAAACCAAAGTGATTTAATTAATAAGTGTAAAATATAATTACTTTAACAATTTATTCTCTTAGAACGGTTGACCGATTCAGTGATTTGTAAGCTCAGAATGGATTGTTACATGATTGTAATTGATTTTCATCGAACGGTTGACCGATTTGGTGATTTGTAAGCTTAGAATGACATGTTATGTGATAGAAGTTGATTCTCATCAAACGATTGATTGATTCGATGATTTGTAAGCTAAGAATGGCTTGTTACGTGATTGTAGCTGATTTTCATCGAGTGGTTGACTGATTCGATAATTTGTAAGCTCAAAATGGCTTGTTATGTGATTGTAGCTGATTCTCATCAATCGATTCAGTAATTTGTAAGCTCAGACTCACTTGTTAGATGACTATAGATAATTCTAATGGATTATTATGTGATTGTAATTGATTCTCATCAAACGGTTGACCTATTCAGTGATTTATAAGCTCAGAATGGCTTGTTATGTGATTGTAGTTGATTCTCATCGAAGGGTTGACCGATTTGCTAATTTGTAAGCTTAGAATGGCTTGTTATGTGATTGTAATTGATTCTCACAGAAAGGTTGACCTATTCAATGATTTGTAAGCACAAAATGGCTTATTACATGATTGTTGCTGATTCTAATCGAATAGTTAACCGATTCTGTGATTTGTCAGCTCAAAATGGGTTCTTACGTTGTTGTAGCTGATTCTCATCGAACAATTGATCGATCCGGTGATTTGTAAGCTTAGAATGGCTTGTTACATGATTGTAATTAATTCTCATCAAACGGTTGACCGATTTGGTGATTTGTAAGCTCAGAATGGCTTGTTACAGGATTGTAATTGATTCTCATCGAACTGTTGACCGATTTGGTCATTCGTAAGGTCAAAATGGCTTGTTACATGATTATTATTGATTCTCATCGAACGGTTGACCAATTCGGTGATTTCTAAACTCAGAATGGCTTGTTATGTGATTGGAATTGATTTTCATGGACGGTTCATCGATTTGGTGTTCTATAACCTCAGAATGGCTTGTTACGTGATTGTCGTTGATTCTCATAGAATGGTTGACCGATTCGGTCATTTGTAAGCACTGTATGGGTTGTTACCTAATTGTGGCTAATTCTCATCGAACGGTTGACCAATTCGGTGATTTGTAAAATCAGAATAGTTTGTTACGTGGTTGTAATCAATTCTCATTGAACGGTTGACTGATTCATTGATTTGTAAGCTCAGACTAACTTGTTATGTGATTGTAATTAATTCTCATCGATGGTTGACTGATTCTATGATTTGTAAGCTCAGAATGGCTTGTTACATAATTTTAGCTGATTCTCAACAGATGGTTGACCGATTCCCTGATTTGTAAGCTCAGAATGGCTTGTTATGTGATTGTAGATTATTCTCATTGAACGGTTGACCAATTGAATGATTTGTACGCTCAAAATGGCTTGTTACGTGATTATAATATATTTTCATCGAACGGTTGACAAATTTGGTGATTTGTAAGCTCAGAATGACTTGTTGCATGATTATAATTGATTCTCATCAAACAGTTGACTGATTCAGTGATTTGTAAGCTCAGAATGGCTTGTTATGTGATTGTAGTTGATTCTCATTGAATGGTTAACTGATTCAATGATTTGTAAACTCAGAATGACTTGTTACGTGGTTGTAATTGATTCTCATCAAACGGTTGACCTATTCAGTGATTTGTAAGCTTAGAATGGCTTGTTACATGATTGTAGCTGATTCTCATCAAACGGTTGACCAATTCGGTGATTTGTAACCTTATAATGGCTTGTTACGTGATTGTAATTGATTCTCATCAAAATGGTGACCGATTCAGTGATTTGTAAGGTCAGAATAGCTTGTTAAATGATTGTAATTGATTCTCATCGAATTGGTGACTGATTCAATAATTTGTAAGCTCAGAATGGCTTGTTATGTGATTGTAGCTAATTCTGATTGAACAATTGACTGATTCAGTGATTTATAAGCTCAGAATTACTTGTTACATGATTGTAGCTGATTCTCATCGAACGATTGACTGATTCGATGATTTATAAGCTCACAATCATTTCTTAAGTGATTGTAGCTGATTCTCATCAAACAGTTGACCGATTGGATGATTTGTAAGCTCAGAATGGCTTGTTACATGATTGTAGATGATTCTTATCAAATGGTTGACTAATTCAATGATTTGTAAGCTCAGAATAGCTTGTTAGGTAATTGTAATTGATTCTCATCGAACGGTTGACCGATTCGGTGATTTGTAAGCTTAGAATGGCAAGGTGATTCTAATTTATGTAGGATTTGAGAGATACAAATCCATAAAATGCCAAGAATACATGCATGCGAATAACTTGTTAGAGGACAGAAGCAAAAGGCAAAACTCAGAAGTTACTCAAAATGTGAGAGCAAAATTATGATCCAAGTTAATGAAAAAAGATTTACAACGTTTAACCTATAAAGGTGAACCAAACCCTAAAGTCTAAAAAAACTATGTTGCACATTATAATTAATAAAGATATTAATTATAATGCATGTAAGAGATAGCTTAAGAAAATAGAGTAATAAATAACTTAATTAATTAAACTGAAGTGATTTAATTAATAAGTGTAAAATATAATTACTTTAACAATTTATTCTCTTAGAACGGTTGACCGGTTCAGTGATTTGTAAGCTCAGAATAGCTTGTTACATGATTGTAATTGATTTTCATCGAACGGTTGACCGATCTGGTGATTTGTAAGCTTAAAATAGCTTGTTATGTGATAGAAGTTGATTCTCATCGAACGGTTGATTGATTCGGTGATTTGTAAGCTAAGAATGGCTTGTTACATGATTGTAGCTGATTCTCGTCGAGTGGTTGACTGATTCGGTAATTTGTAAGCTCAGAATGGCTTGTTACGTGATTGTAGCTGATTCTCATCGACCGATTCAGTGATTTGTATTCTCAGAATCCCTTATTAGATGACTACAGATAATTCTAATGGATTATTACGTGATTGTAATTGATTCTCATCGAACGGTTGACCTATTCAATAATTTATAAGCTCAGAATGGCTTGTTATGTGATTGTAGTTGATTCTCATTGAAGGGTTGACCGATTTGTTAATTTGTAAGCTCATAATGGCTTGTTATGTGATTGTAATTGATTCTCACAAAAAGGTTGACCTATTCGGTGATTTGTAAGCACAAAATGGCTTATTACATGATTGTTGCTGATTCTAATCGAATGGTTAACCAATTCTGTGATTTGTCAACTCAAAATGGCTTCTTACAGGATTGTAATTGATTCTCATTGAACGATTGACTGATTTGGTCATTCATAAGGTCAAAATATCTTGTTACGTGATTATTATTGATTCTCATCGAACGATTGACCGATTCGGTGATTTCTAAGCTCAGAATGGCTTGTTATGTGATTGTAATTGATTCTCATGGAACAGTTCATCGATTTGGTGATCTATAACCTCAGAATTGCTTGTTACGTTATTGTAGTTGATTCTCATAGAATGGTTGACCGATTTAGTCATTTGTAAGCACTGGATGGGTTGTTACCTGATTGTAGCTAATTCTCATCGAACGGTTGACCAATTCGATGATTTGTAAAATCAGAATGGCTTGTTACGTGGTTGTAATCAATTTTCATTGAGCGATTGACTGATTCATTGATTTGTAAGCTCAGACTAGCTTGTTATGTGATTGTAATTAATTCTCAATGATGGTTGACCGATTCTATGATTTGTAAGCTCAGAATGGCTTGTTACATAATTTTAGCTGATTCTCAACAGACGGTTGACCGATTCCCTGATTTGTAAGCTCAAAATAGCTTGTTACATTATTATAGGTGATTCTCATCGAACGGTTCACAAATTGTTACATGATTGTAATTAATTCTCATCAAACAGTTGACTGATTTGCTGATTTGTAAGCTTAGAATGACTTGTTACAAGATTATAATTGATTCTCATCAAACGATTGAACGATTTGGTAATTTGTAAGCTCAAAAAGGCTTGTTATGTGATTATAATTGATTCTCATCGAACGGTTGATTAATTCGGTGATCTATAACCTTAGAATGGCTTGTTATGTGATTGTAGTTGATTCTCATCGAATGGTTGACCGATTCGGTGATTTGTAAGCTCTGAATGTGTTGTTACCTAATTGTAGCTGATTCTAATGGAACAGTTGACCAATTCGATGATTTGTAAGATCAGAATGGCTTGTTGCGTGGTTGTAATCAATTCTCATTAAACGGTTGACCTATTTGGTGATTTGTAAGCCCAGACTGGCTTGTTATGTGATTGTAATTAATTCTCATCAAATGGTTTACCTATTCTATGATTTGTAAGCTCAGAATGGCTTGTTACATGATTTTAGCCGATTCTCAACAAACGCTTGATAGATTCGATGATTTGTAAGCACATAATGGCTTGTTTATGATTCTAGATTATTCTTATCGAACAGTTGACCAATTACATGATTTGTAAGCTCATAATGGCTTGTTACATAATTGTAATATATTCTCATCGAACGATTAACCGATTAGGTGATTTGTAAGCTCAGAATGGCTAGTTAAATGATTGTAATTGATTCTCATCAAACGGTTGACCGATTCAATGATTTGTAAGCTCAAATGGCTTGTTACGTGATTGTAGCTGATTCTCATCGAATGGTTGACCGATTCAGTGATTTGTAAGCTCAGAATGGCTTGTTACGTGATTGTAATTGATTCTCACCAAATGGTTGACCTAGTTGGTGTTTTGTAAGCTTAGAATGACTTGTTACATGATTGTAGCTGATTCTCATCAAACTAGTGACCAATTTAGTGATTTGTAAGGTTAGTCTAGCTTGTTACATGATTGTAGCTGATTCTCATCGAATGGTTGACTGATTCAGTGATTTGCAAGCTCAGAATGGCGTGTTATGTGATTGTAGTTGATTCTCATCGAGCGATTGACCAATTCGGTGACTTGTAAGCTCAGAATGGCTTCTTTCGTGATTGTTATTTATGTAGGATTTGAGAGATAGAAATCCACAGAACGCCAAGAATACTATCATGCAAATAACCTATTACAAGAGAGAAGCAGAAAGAAGCAAAGGGCAAAACTCAAAAGTTACTCAAAATGTGAGAGCAAAAAAGATTTACAAGGTTCAACCTATAAAGGTGAACAAAACCCTAAACTCTAAAAAAACTAGGTCACACATTATAATTAATCAAGATATTATTTATAATGCACCTAAGAGATAGCTTAATAAAATAGAGTAATAAATAACTTAATTAATTAAACCGAAGTGATTTAATTAATAAGTGTAAAATATAATTACTTTAACAAATTATTATCTTAGAATGGTTGACCGGTTCAGTGATTTGTAAGCTTAGAATGGTTTTTTATATGATTGTAATTGATTCTCATCGAACGGTTGAACGATTCATTGATTTCTAAGCTTAGAATGACTTGTTATGTGATAGAAGTTGATCCTCATCGAACGATTGATTGATTTGGTGATTTGTAAGCTCAGAATGGCTTGTTACTTGATTGTAGCTAACTCTCATCAAATGGTTGTCCGATATGGTGATTTGTAAGCTAAGAATGGCTTGTTACATGATTGTAATTGATTCTCATCGAATGGTTGACCGATTCGGTGATTTGTAAGCTCAGAATAGCTTGTTACATGATTGTAGTTGATTCTCATCAAACGGTTGACCAATTCGATGATTTGTAAGATCAGAATAGCTTGTTATGTGGTTATAATCAATTCTCATTAAACGGTTGATCGATTTGGTGATTTGTAAGCTTAGACTGGCTTGTTATGTGATTGTAATTAATTCTCATTGAATGGTTGATCGATTCTATGATTTGTATGCTCAGAATAGCTTGTTACATGATCTTAGCTGATTCTCAACAATTGGTTGACTGATTCAGTGATTTATATGCTCAGAATGGCTTGTTACATGATTGTAGATTATTCTTATCGAACGGTTGACCAATTCTATGATTTGTAAGCTCAGAGTGGCTTGTTACATGATTGTAATTCATTCCTACCAAACGGTTGACCGAGTCGGTGATATTTAAGCTTGAAATGCCTTGTTACGTGATTGTAGTTGATTCTCATTGAATGGTTGATCGATTCATTGATTTTTAAGCTCAGAATGGCTTGTTACGTGATTGTAATTGATTCTCACCGAATGGTTGACCTATTCGGTGATTTGTAAGCTCAGAATGGCTTGTTTCATGATTGTAGCTGATTCTCATCAAACGGTTGACTAATTCAGTGATTTGTAAGCTCAGAATGGCTTGTTATGTGATTGTAGCTAATTCTCATTGAGCGGTTGACCGATTCGGTGATTAATAATCTCAGAATGAATTGCTACATGATTGTAGTTGATTTTCATCAAAGGGTTGATTGATTCAGTGATTTGTAAGCTTAGAATGGCTTGTTACGTGATTCTAGGTGATTTTCATCGAACGGTTGACTGATTCAGTTATTTAGAAGCTCACGATCATTTGTTACATGATTGTAGCTGATTCTCATCCAACGGTTGACCGATTAGATGAATTGTAAGCTTAGAATGGCTTGTTACGTGATTGTAGCTGATTCTTATCAAATGGTTCACTGATTCAATAATTTTTAAGCTCAAAATGGCTTGTTACGTAATTGTCATTGATTCTCATTGAACGGTTGACAGATTCAGTGATTTGTAAGCTCAAAATGACTTGTTACATGATTGTTATTTATGTAGGATTTGAGAGATACAAATCCACAAAATGCTAAGTGCATGCAAATAAACTGTTACAGGAGAGAAGCTAAAATAAGCAAAAGGCAAAACTCAGAAGTTACTCAAAATGTGAGAGCAAAATTATGATCCAAGTTAATGAAAAAAGATTTACAAGGTTCAACCTATAAAGGTGAACAAAACCTTAAAGTCAAAAAAAACTAGGGTGCACATTATAATTAATAAAGATATTAATTATAATGCACCTAAGAGATAGCTTAAGAAAATAGAGTAATAAAGAACTTAATTAATTAAACAGAAATGATTTAATTAATAAGTGAAAAATATAATTAATCTGACAATTTATTCTCTTAGAACAGTTGACTGGTTCAATGATTTGTAAGCTCAAAATGGCTTGTTATGTGATTGTAATTGATTCTCATCGAACGATTGACCGATTCGGTGATTTGTAATGGCGTGTTATGTGATAAAAGTTGATTCTCATTGAACAGTTGATTGATTCGGTGATTTGTAAGCTCATAATGGCTTGTTACGTGATTGTAGTTAACTCTCATCGAATGGTTGACCTATACAGTGATTTGTAAGCTCAAAATGACTTATTACATGATTGTAATTGATTCTCATCGAATGGTTGACCGATTCGATGATTTGAAAGCTCAGAATGGCTTGTTACATGATTGTAGTTGATTCTCATCGAACAGTTGACCGATTCATTGATTTGTAAGCTCAGAATGGCTTGTTACGTGACTGTAATTAATTCTCATCAAATAGTTGACCGATTTGGTGATTTGTAAGCTCAGAATGGCTTGTTATAGGATTGTAATTGATTCTCATCGAACCGTTGACCGACTTGGTCATTTGTAAGCTAAAAATGGCTTTTTACATGATTATAATTGATTCTCATCGAACGGTTGATCGATTCAATGATTTGAAAACTCAGAATGGCATGTTATGTGATTGTAATTGATTCTCATCGAATGGTTGATCGATTTGGTAATTTGTAAGCTCATAATGGGTTGTTACATGATTGTAATTGATTCTCACCGAAAGGTTGACCTATTCGGTGATTTGTAATCTTAAAATGACTTGCTATGTTATAGAGGTTGATTCTCATCGAACGGTTGATTGATTCAGTGATTTGTAAGCTCAGAATGGCTTGTTACGTGATTATAGCTGAGTCTTATCGAATGGTTGATCGATACGGTGATTTGTAAGCTAAGAATGGCTTGTTATATGATTGTAATTAATTCTCATTAAATGGTTGACCTATTCGGTGATTTCTAAGCTCTGAATGGCTTGTTACATGATTGTAGCTGATTCTAATCGAACAGTTGACTGATTGAGTGATTTGTAAGCTAAGAATTGCTTGTTACGTGATTGTAGTTGATTCTCATCAAGTGGTTGACCGATTCAGTAATTTGTAGGTTCAAAATGGCTTGTTACGTGATTATAGCTGATTCTAATCAAATGGTTGACCGATTCAGTGATTTGTCAGCTCAGAATGACTTGTTACGTAATTGTAATTGTTTCCCATCGAACGGTTGACTGATTCGGTGATTTGTAAGCGCAGAATGGCTTGTTACGTGATTGTAGGTGATTCTCATTAAACGGTTGATGGATTCGGTGATTTGTAAGCTCAAAATGGCTTGTTACGTGATTGTAGCTGATTCTCATCGATCGATTCAGTGATTTGTAAGCTCAGAATCACTTGTTACATGATTATAGATAATTCTCATCGAACAGTTGACCGACATGGTGATTTGTAAGCTTAGAATGGCTTATTACATAATTATAATTGATTCTCATTGAATGATTGACCGATGCAATGATTTGTAAGCTTAGAATGGCTTGTTACATAATAGTTATTAATTCTTATTGGACGGTTGACCGATTTGGTGATTTGTAAGCTCAGAATGGATTGTTACATGATTGTAATTGATTATCATTGAACGGTTGACCGATTTGGTAATTTGTAAGCACAGAATGGCTTATTATGTGATTATTGCTAATTCTCATAGAATGGTTAACCGATTCGATGATTTGTCAGCTCAGAATGGCTTGTTACATAATTGTAATTGATTCTCATCAAACGGTTGAACAATTTGGTGATATGTAAGCGCAAAATGGCTTGTTACATGATAGTAGTTTATTCTCATCGAACGGTTGACCAATTCGGTGATTTGTAAGCTCAAAATGGCTTGTTATGTGATTGTAATTGATTCTCATCGAACGGTTGACCGATTTGGTTATCTATAACCTCATAATGGCTTGTTACATTGTTGTAGTTGATTCTCATCGAATGGTTGATGAATTCAGTGATTTGTAAGATCAGAATGGATTGTTATGTGGTTTTAATCAATTCTCATTGAATGGTTGACTGATTTGGTGATTTGTAAGCTTAGACTAACTTGTTATGTGATTGTAATTAATTCTCATCGAATGGTTGACTGATTCTATGATTTATAAGCTTAGAATGGCTTGTTACATGATTTTAGTTGATTCTCAACAAACAGTTGACCAATTCGGTGATTTGTAAGCTCAGAATGGCTTGTTACATAATTGTAGATTATTCTCATTGAACGGTTGACCAATTCCATGATTTGTAAGCTCAGAATGGCTTGTTACGTGATTGTAATGTACTGTCATCAAACGGTTGATCGACTCAGTGATTGGTAAGCTCAGAATGGCTTGTTATATGATTGTAAATTATTCTCATCAAACGGTTGATCGATTCAGTGATTTGTAAACTTAGAATCACCTAATCGGTCAACAGTTCGATGAGAATCAATTACAATTATGTAACAAGCCATTCTGAGCTTATAAAATCACCGAGTCGGTCAACCGCTTGATGAGAATCAGCTATAATCACATAACAAGTCATTCTAAGCTTACCAGTCACTAAATCAGTCAACCGTTCGATGAGAATCAGCTACAATCATGTAACAAGCCAGTTTGACCTTACAAATCACCGAATTGGTCACGAGTTCAATGAGAATCAATTACAATAACATAAAAAGCCATTCTGAGCATACAAATCACCGAATTGGTCAACCATTCGATGAGAATCAGTTAAAATCACGTAACAAGTCATTTTGAGCTTACAAATCACCGAATAGGTCAACCGTTCGGTGACAATCAATTACAATCATGTAACAACCCATTCTGAGCTTACAAATCATCGAATCGGTCAACCATTTGATGAGAATCAACTACGACCACGTAACAAGCCATTCTGAGCTTACAAATTACTGAATTAGTCAACTGTTTGATGAGAATTGATTATAATCATGTAACAAGCCATGTTATCTTACAAATCACTGAATTGGTCAACCATTCAATGAGAATCAACTACAATCATGTAACAACCCATTCAGAGCTTACAAATCATCGAATCAATCAACCATTTGATGAAAATCAACTTCTATCACATAATAAGTCATTCTAAGCTTACAAATCACTGAATCGGTCAACCGTTTGATGAGAATCAATTATAATCATGTAACAAGCCATTCTAAGCTTACAAATCACCAAATTGGTCAACCGTTTGATGAGAATCAATTATAATCACTTAACAAGCTATTCTCAGCTTACAAATCATCGAATCGGTTGACCGTTCGATGAAAATTGGGTACAATATTGTAACAAGCCATTCTGAGCTTACAAATTACTGAATCGGTCAACCATTCTATGAGAGTCAGCTACAATCATGTAACCAGCCATTCTGAGCTTACAAATGATCGAATCAATCAACCGTTCAATGAGAATCAACTTCTATCACATAACAAGCCATTCTAAACCGAATCTATCAACCATTTGATGATAATCAATTACAATCACTTAACAAGCCATTCTGAGCTTACAAATCATTGAATCGGTCAACCGTTTGATGAGAATCAACTACAATCATGTAACAAGCCATTCTAAGATTATAAATCCCTAAATCGATCAACCGCTTGATGAGAATCAGCTACAATCACATAACAAGCCATTCTGAGCTTACAAAATACTGAATCAGTCAACCGTTCGATGAGAATCAGCTACAATCATGTAACATGCTAGTCTGACCTTACAAATCACTGAATCAATCACCAGTTTGATGAGAATCATTTACAATCACGTAACAAGCCATTCTAAGCTTACAAATCACTGTTCTAAGAGAATAAATTGTTAGAGTAATTATATTTTACACTTATTAATTAAATCACTTTGATTTAATTAATTAAGTTATTTATTACTCTATTTTCTTAAGCTATCTCTTAGGTGGATTATAATTAATATCTTTATTAATTATAATGTGCAACCTAGTTTTTTAGACTTTAGGGTTTTGTTCACCTTTATATGTTGAACCTTTTAAATCTTTTTTCATTAACTTGGATCATAATTTTGCTCTCACATTTTGAGTAGCTTCTAAGTTTTTTCTTTTTTTTCTTTTTGCTTCTCTCCTCTAACTGGTTATTTGCATGCAGGTATTCTTGGTGTTCTGTGGATTTATATCTCTCAAATCCTAAATAAATAACAATCACGTAACAAGGCTTTCTGAGCTTACAAATCACCGAATCAATCAACCATTTGATGAGAATCAATTACAATTACGTAACAATCCATTCTGAGCTTACAAATCATCGAATTAGTCGACCATTTGATAAGAATCAACAACAATCACATAACAAGCCATTCTGAGCTTACAAATCATCCAATCAGTCAATCGTTAGATGAGAATCAGCTACAATCATGTAACAAATGATTGTGAGCTTATAAATCACCAAATCGGTCAACCGTTTGATGACCATCACCTACAATCATGTAACAAGCCATTTTGAGTTTACAAATCACCCAATAGGTCAACCGTTCGGTGAGAATCAATTACAATCACATAAAAAGCCATTGTGAGCTTACAAATCATTGAATCGGTCAACCGTTCAATGAGCATACATTACAATCATGTAAAAAACCATTTTGAGCTTACAAATCATGGAATTGGTCAACTGTTTGATGAGAATAGTCTACAATCACGTAACAAGCCATTCTAAGCTTACAAATCACTGAATCGATCAACCATTTGTTGAGAATCAGCTAAAATCATGTAACAAGCCATTATGACCTTAAAAATCATAGAATCGATGAACCATTCACATAACAGGCCAGTCTGAAGCTTACAAATCACCGAATCAGTCAACCGTTCAATGAAAATTGATTACAACTACGTAACAAACCATTCTGATCTTATAAATCACTGAATTGGTCAACCGTTCGATGAGAATCAGCTACAATTAGATAACAACCCATTCAGAGCTTACAAATCATCGAATTGGTCAGCCATTTGATAAGAATCAACTACAATCACGTAACAAGCCATTATGAGGTTATAGATCACCAAATCGGTCAACTGTTCAATGAGAATAAATTACAATCACATAACAAGTCTTTCTGAGCTTACAAATCACCAAATCAGTCAACCATTCGATGAAAATCAATTAGCCATTTTGAGCTTACAAATGCCCAAATCGGTCAATCATTCGATGAGAATCAATTACAGTCTTCTAAAAAACCATTTTGAGCTTAAATATCTTCAAATCGGTCAACCGTTCGATCAGAATCAGCTACAACAATATAACAAGTCATTTGGAGCATACAAATCATCGAATCGGTCAATCATTTGTTGAGAATCAACTACAATCACATAACAAGCCATTCTGCACTTACAAATCACCAAATCAGTCAACCGTTCAAGGAGAATCAGTTACAATTATGTAACAAATCATTCTGAGCTGACAAATCACCGAATCGGTCAACCATTCAATAAGAATTAGCAATAATTACGTAATAAGCCATTCTATGCTTACAAATCATCGAATATGTCAACCTTTTGGTGAGAATCAATTAAAATCAGGTAACAAGCCATTGTAAGCTTACAAATTACCAAATCGGTCAACCCTTCGATGAGAATCAGCTACAATCACATAACAAGCCATTCTGAGCTTATAAATCACTGAATCGGTCAACCCTTTGATGAGAATCAACTACAATCACGTAATGAGTGATTTTACGCTTACAAATCACCGAATCGGTCAACCGTTTGATGAAAATCAATAACAATAATTAGAAGCCATTCTTAACTTACAAATCACTGAATCGGTCAATAATGTGGTGAGAATCAATTACAATCATGTAATAAGCCATTCTGAGCTTACAAATCACCGAGTCGATCAACTATTCCATGAGAATTATCTATAATCATGCAACAAGTGATTCTGAGCTTACAAATCACTAAATCGGTCGATCATTCGATGAGAATCAGCTACAATCACGTAATAAGCCATTCTGAGCTTACAAATTATCGAATTGGTCAACCACTCCATAAGAATCAGCTACAATCACGTAACAAGCCATTCTTATCTTACAAAGCACCGAATCGGTCAACTGTTCGATGAAAATCAGCTACAATCATGTAACAAGCCATTCTGAGCTTACAAATCACTAAATCGGTCAACCATTCGATGAGAATCAATTACAATCATGTAACAAGTCATTCTTAGCTTACAAAATACCGTATCGGTCAAACATTCGATGATAGTCAGCTACAATCATGTAACAAGCCATTCTAAGCTTACAAATCACCGAATTAATCAACCGTTCAATGAGAATCAACTTCTATCACATAACAAGCCATTCTAAGCTTACAAATCACCGAATTGGTCAACCGTTCAATGAGAATCAATTACAATCATGTAACAAGCCATTCTTAGCTTACAAATCATCGAATCGGTCAACTGTTCGATGAGAATCAGCTACAATCATGTGACAAGCCATTCTCAGCTTATAAATCACTGAATCGTTCAACCGTTTGATGAGAATCATCTACAATCACATAACAAACCATTTTAATCATGTAACAAGTGATTTTGAGATTACAAATGACCAAATCAGTCAACTGTTTGATGAGAATCAATTACAATGCAGTAACAAGTCATTCTGAGCTTAGAAATCACCAAATCGGTCAACCGTTTGATGAGAATTAATTACAATCATGTAACAAGCCATTCTGAGCTTACAAATCACTAAATCTATCAACCGTTCGATGAGAATCAACTACAATCACGTAACAAATTATTGTGAGCTTATAAATCATCGAATCGGTCAACCGTTCGATGAGAATCACCTACAATCATGTTAGAAGCCATTCTAAGCTTACAAATCACTAAATCGGTCACCAGTTTGGTGAGAATCAATTACAATCATGTAACAAGTCATTCTGAGCTTACAAATCACCAAATTGGTCAACCGTTCGATGAGAATCAACTACAATCACGTAACAAGCCATTCTAAGCTTACAAATCACCGAATAGGTCAACTGTTTGGTGAGAATCAATTACAATCACGTAAGAAGCCATTCTGAATTTACAAATCACTGAATCGGTCAACCCTTTGATGAGAATCAGCTACAATCAGGTAACAACCCATTCAGAGCTTATAAATCACCGAATCGATCAACCATTCGATGAGAATCAACTACAATCACATAACAAGCCATTCTAAGGTTAAATATCACCAAATTGGTCAACCATTTTACAAATCACTGAATCGATCAACTGTTTGATGAGAATTATCTACAATCATGTAACAAGCCATTCTGAACTTACAAATCACCGAATCGATCAATCGTTCGATGAGAATCAACTACAATCATGTAACAAGCCGTTATGGGCTGACAAATCACCTAATCAGTCAAGCATTTGATGAGAATCAATTACAATTACGTAACAAGCCATTCTGAGTTGACAAATCACTGAATCGGTCAACCATTTGATGAAAATCAGCAACAATCACGTAATAAGTCATGTTGTGCTTACAAATCACATAATACGTCAACCTTTCGATGAGAGTCAATTATAATCATGTAAGAAGCCATTCTGAGCTTACAAATTACCAAATCGGTCAACCCTTCGATGAGAATCAACTAGAATCACATAACAAGCCATTCTAAGCTTATAAATCTATAGGATTTGAGCAATACAAATCCACAAAAACCCGAAGATCACCTGCATACAAAAACCTGTCACAAGAAGTCAAGAGAAGAAGAGGGCAAGGGTTTGACTCAGAAGATGAGGAAGAAAATATCCTCAAATAACTGAATGAATAATAGTGTACAATGGATTATCCATCTAAAGGAGATCAAAGGCCTTGAAAAGGCAAACCTTAAAAGTAGAAGTGCATGTAATAATCAGTTAAACTATTACAAGACTAATGCATGCAAAAAACAACTGATGCATAACTAGTGCATGAGTCAACTAAAGCAAACTGATGCATAACTAGTGCATCAGTTGACTAAAGCAAAGAGTTGATATCTTAAGAAGCGAGTAAAATATTAATAGAATTAATAATTTACTCCAACAAAATCACTTAATTGGTCAACTTTTTGATGAGAATCAATAACAATCACGTAAGATGCCATTCTGAGCTTACAAATCACTGAATCAGTCAACCGTTTGATGAGAATCAATTACAATTACGTAACAAGCCATTCTGAGCTTAGAAATCATTGAATTAGTCAACCATTTGATAAGAATCAGCAATAATCACGTAACAAGCCATTCTGAGCTTACAAATCATCTAATCAATCAAATGTTCGA
Organism: Chamaecyparis obtusa; assembly: GCA_027943335.1. Lineage (NCBI taxonomy): Eukaryota > Viridiplantae > Streptophyta > Pinopsida > Cupressales > Cupressaceae > Chamaecyparis > Chamaecyparis obtusa. Next base: position 7,304,940 of record BSBK01000740.1, on the reverse strand, counting down.
TGAGAATCAGCTACAATAACGTAATAAATGATTATGAGCTTATAAATCACCGAATCGGTCAACCGTTCGATGAGAATCAAGTACAATCATGTAACAAGTCATTCTAAGCTTACAAATCATTGAATTGGTCAATCGTTCGATGAGAATCAGCTACAATCATGTAACAAACCATTCTGAGCTTATAAATCATTGAATTGGTCAACCACTCGATGAGAATTAGCTACAATCACATAACAAGCCATTCTAAGCTTACAAATAACTGAATCAGTCAACCGTTCAATGAGAATCAGCTACAATCATGTAACAAGCCAGTCTGAGCTTACAAATCACTGAATTGGTCACCAGTTCGACAAGAATCAATTACAATTATGTAACAAGCCATTTTGAGCTTACAAATCCCTGAATCGGTCGAATCAGTCAACCATTTGATAAGAATCAGCTACAATCACGTAACAAGCCATTCTGAGCTTACAAATCATCTAATCAGTCAACCGTTCGATGAGAATCAGCTACAATCACGTAACAAGCCATTCTAAGCTTACAAATCAGCTACTTGGTCAACTAACTTGGTCAACCATTCAATGAGAATCAGCTACAAGCCATTTTGAGCTGACAAATTACCGAATAGGTCAACTGTTTGGTGAGAATCAATTATAATCATGTAACAAGCCATTCCGAGCTTACAAATCACTGAATCGATCAACCATTCGATGATAATCAAGTACAATCATGTAACAAGCCATTTTGAGCTTACAAATCACCGAATCAGTCAATCGTTTGATGAGAATCAATTATAATCATGTAACAAGCCATTCTGAGCTTACAAATCACTGAATCCGTCAACCATTCGATGATAATAGATTAGAATCACGTTACAAGCCATTCTGAGCTTGCTAATCATGGAATTGGTCAACCATTCGATGAGAATCAGCTACAATCATGTAACAAGGCTTACAAATCAAAGAATCGGTCAACCATTTGATAAAAATTAATTACAACCACATAACAAGCTATTATGATCTTACAAATCACCAAATTGGTCAACCGTTCGATGAGAATCAGCTACAATCAGGTAACAACCCATTCAAAACTTACAAATGACCAAATCGGTCAACTGTTCAATGAGAATCAATTAAATCACATAACAAGCCATTCTGAGCTTACAAATCACCGAATCAGTCAAACATTCGATGAGAATCAACTATAATCATGTAGCAAGCCATTTTGAGCTTACAAATGACCAAATCGGCCAACCATTCGATGAAAATCAAGTACAATCCTATAAAAAGACATTCTGAGCTTACAAATTGCCAAATTAGTCAACCGTTTGATGAGAATCACCTACAATCATGTAACAAGCCATTCTAAGCTTACAAATCACTGAATTGGTCAACCGTTCAATAAGAATCAGCTACAATCATGTAACAAGTCATTTTAAGCTTATAAATCACTGAATCGGTCAACTGCTCGGTAAGAATCAGCTACAATCATATAACAAGCCATTCTGAGCTTACAAATCACTGAATCAGTCAACGGTTCAATGAGAATCAGCTACAATCATGTAACAAGCTAGTTTGACCTTATAAATCCATTCTGAGCTTACGAATCACTGAATCAGTCAACCGTTTCATGAGAATCAATAACAATAATGTAACAAGCCATTTTGAGCTTACAAATCACTGAATCGGTCAATCATTTGATGAGAATCAATTACAATCATCTAATAAGCCATTCTAAGCTTACAAATCATCGAGTCGGTGAACTTTTCGATGATAATTATCTATAATCATGTAACAAGCGATTCTGAGCTTACAAATCCTTGAATTGGTCAATCGTTTGATGAGAATCAGCTACAATCACGTACATTATGAGCTTACAAATTACCGAATCAGTCAACCACTCGATGAGAATCAACTACAATCATGTAACAAGCCATTCTTAGCTTACAAATCATCGAATCGGTCAACTATTCAATGAGAATCAACTACAATCAAGTAACAAGCCATTCTGAGCTTACAAATCACTGAATCAATCAACCATTCGATGAGAATCAATTACAATCATGTAACAAGCCATTCTTAGCTTACAAATCACCGTATCGGTCAACCATTCAATGAGAGTCAGCTACAATCACGTAACAAGCCATTCTAAGCTTGCAAATCATCGAATCAATCAACTGTTCGATGAGAATCAACTTCTATCACATAACAAGCCATTCTAAGCTTACAAATCATCGAATCAGTCAACCGTTCGGTGAGAATCAATTACAATGACGTAACAAGCCATTTTGAGCTTACAGATCACTAAATCGGTCAACCATTCCATGAGAATCAGCTACAATCACGTAACAAGCCATTGTGAGCTTATAAATCACCGAATTGGTAAACCGTTCAATGGCAATTGATTATAACTGTGTAACAAGTGATTCTGATCTTACAAATCACTGAATTGGTCAACCGTTTGATGAGAATCAGCTACAATCAGGTAAAAACCCATTCAGAGCTTAGAAATCACTGAATCGGTCAACCATTCGATGACAATCAATTACATTCACGTAACAAGCCATTCTGAAGTTATAGATCACCAAATCGGTCAAAGGTTTGATGAGAATCAGCTACAATAATGTAAAAAGTCATTCTAAGCTTACAAATCATCGAATCAGTCAACCGTTCGATGAGGATCAACTACAATCACCTAACAAGCTATTCTACACTTACAAATCACCAAATTAGTCAACCGTTCGATGAGAATCAATTACAATTATGTGACAAGCCATTCTGAGCTGACAAATCATCGAATCGGTCAACCATTCGATGACAATCAGCAACAATCATGTAATAAGCTATTATCTGCTTACAAATCACACAATAGGTCAACCTTTCGGTGAGAATTAATTACAATCATGTAAGAAGCCATTCTAAGCTTACAAATCATTGAATCGGTCAACCCTTCGATGAGAATAAGCTACGATCACCTAACAAGCCATTCTAAGCTTACAAATCACTGAATCAGTCAACCGTTTGATGAGAATCAATTACAATCATGTAACAATCCATTCTGAGGTTACAAATTACCGAATCGGTCAACCGTTCTAAGAGAATTAATAACAATAACGTAACAAGCCATCTGAGCTTACAAATCATGTAACAATCATGTAACAAGCGATTTTGAACTTACAAATCACTGAATCCGTCGATCGTTTGATGACAATAAGCTACAATCACGTAACAAGCCAGTCTAAGGTTATAAATCACTGAATCGGTCAACCGTTCAATGAGAATTGATTAGAACTACGTAACAAGCCATTCTCATCTTACAAATCACCGAATTGGTCAACCGTTCGATGAGAATCAGCTACAATCATGTAACAAGTCATTCTGACTTTACAAATCATCTAATTGGTCAACCATTCGATCAGAATCAATTATAATCATGTAACAAGCCATTCTTAGCTTACAAATCACCATATTGGATAACAATTTGATTAGAGTCAGCTACAATCACATAACAAACCATTCTGAGCTTACAAATCACCGAATCAATCAACCATTCAATGAGAATCAACTTCTATCACATAACAAGCCATTATAAGCTTACAAATCACCGAATCGGTCAACCGTTCAATGAGAATCAATTACAATCATGTAAAAAGCCATTCTAAGCTTACAAATCACTGAATCGATGAATCGCTCGATGAGAATCAACTACAATCACATAACAAGCCATTCTGAGCTTACAAAGCACTAAATCAGTCAACCCTTCGATGAGAATCATGTAACAAGCCACTTTGACCTTATAAATCACTGAATTGGTCACCAGTTTGATAAGAATCAATTACAATCACGTAACAAGTCATTCTGAGCTTACAAATCATAGAATTGGTCAACCGTTTGATGAGAATCAGCTACAATCATGTAACAAGCCATTCTGAGCTTACAAATCATCGAATAGGTCAACCGTTTGGTGAGAATCAATTACAATCACGTAACAAGCCATTCTGAGCTTACAAATCACTAAATCGGTCAACCATTCGATGAGAATCAACTGCAATCATGTAACAAGCCATTTTGAGCTTACAAATCACCGAATTAGTCAACCATTTGATGAGAATCAATTACAATCATGTAACAGTGCCATTCTGAGCATACAAATCACTGAACCGGTATTCTTGGCATTCTGTGGATTTGTATCTCTCAAATCCTAGATAAATAACAATCATGTAAGAAACCATTCTGAGCTTACAAATCACTAAATCTGTCAACCTTTCAATGAGAATGAATTACAATTACTTAACAAGCAATTCTGAGGGTACAAATCTTCGAATCAGTTAACCATTTGATAAGAATCAGCTAGAATCACGTAACAAGCCATTCTGAGCTTACAAATCATCCAATCGGTCAACCATTGGATGAGAATCAACTATAATCATATAACAAATGATTGTGATCTTATAAATCACGTAACAAATGATTTTGACCTTACAAATCATTGAATTGGTCACCAGTTCGTTGAAAATCAATTACAATCACGTAACATGCCATTCTGAACTTACAAATCATCAAATTGGTTAACCGTTTGATGAGAATTGGCTACAATCATGTAACAAGCCATTCTGAGCTTACAAATCACTGAATCAGTCAACTGTTTGATGAGAATCAATTACAATAAGGTAACAAGCCATTCTGAGCTTACAAATCACCGAATTGGTCAACTGTTTGTTGAGAATCAGCTAAAATCATGTAACAAGCCATTTTGAGCTTACAAATCATAGAATCGGTGAACCATTCAATGAGAATTAATTACAATCACATAACAAGCTAGTCTGAGCTTACAAATTACTGAATCGGTCAACTGTTTAATGAGAATTGATTTCAACGATGTAACAAGCCATTCTGATCTTACAAATCACTGAATTGGTCAACCGTTCGATGACAATCATCTACAATATAGTAACAACCCATTCAGAGCTTACAAATCAGCAAATCGGTCAACCATTCGATGAGAATCAACTACAATCATGTAACAAGGCATTCTGAGGTTATAGATCACCAAATCGGTCAACCATTTGATGAGAATTAATTACAATCATGTAACAAGCCCTTCTAGGCTTACAAATCACAAAATCAGTCAATCATTCGATGAGAATTAGCTACAATGATGTAACAAGCCATTCTGAGCTTACAAATCACCAAATCGGTCAACTGTTCGATGAGAATCAACTACAATCACGTAACAACACATTCTGCCCTTACAAATCACTGAATCGGTCAACGATTCGATGAAAATCAATTACAATTACATAACAAGTCATTCTGAGTTGACAAATCACTGAATCAATCAACCATTCGATGAGAATCAACAACAATCACGTAATAAGCCATTCTGTGCTTACAAATCACCGCATAGGTCAACCTTTCGGTGAGAATCAATTACAATAACATAACAAGCCATTCTGAGCTTACAAATAACCAAATTGGTCAACCCTTCAATGAGAATCAGCTACAATCACATAACAAGCCATTCTGAGCTTATAAATCAGTTAATCGGTCAATCCATTCGATGAGAATCAATAACAATAATGTAACAAGCCATTATGAGCTTAAAAATCACTGAATTGGTGAACTGTTCAATGAGAATCAGCTACCATCATTTAACAAGCTATTTTGAGCTTACAAATCATTGAATCGGTCAACCATTCGATGAAAATCAATTACAATCATGTAAAAAGCCATTCTTAGCTTACAAATCACTGTATCGGTCAACCGTTCGATGAGAATCAATTACAATCACGTACCAAGCCATTCTAAGCTTACAAATCATTGAACCGGTCAACCGTTCTAAGAGAATAAATTGTTAGAGTAATTATATTTTAAACTTATTAACAATCACGTAACGAGCCATTCTAAGCATATAAATCACCAAATCGGTCAACTGCTTAATGAGTATTAGCTACAATCACATAACCAGTCATTCTGAGCTTACAAATCACCGAATCGGTCAACTGTTCAATGAGAATCAATTACAATTACGTAACAAGCCATTTTGAGCTTACAAATCACCGAATCAGTCGACCATTTGATAAGAATCAACTACAATCATGTAATATGCCATTTTGAGCTTACAAATCATCCAATCGGTCAACCGTTTGATGAGAATAAGCTACAATCATGTAAAATGATTGTGAGCTTACAAATCACTGAATCGGTCAACCGTTTGATGAGAATAATCTACAATCACGTAACAAGCCATTCTAAGATAACAAATCATTGAATCAGTCAATGATTCGATGAGAATCAGCTACAATCATGTAACAAGCCATTCTCAGCTTATAAATCATCGAATCGGTCAACCGCTTGATGAGAATCAGCTACAATCAAATAATAAGCCATTCTAACCTTATAAATCACTGAATTGGTCACGAGTTCAAAGACAATCAATTACAATCACGTAACAAGCCATTTTGAGGTTACAAATCACCCAATTGGACAATCGTTCAATAAGAATCAGCTACAATCATGTAACAAGCCATTCTCAGTTTACAAATCACTGAATCGGTCAACCGTTTGATGAAAATCAATTACAATCATGTAACAAGCTATTTTGAGCTTGCAAATAACTAAATCAGTCAATCGTTCGATGAGAATACATTACAATCACGTAACAAGCCTATCTGAGCTTAGAAATCATGGAATGGGTCAACTATTCAATGAGAATAATCTACAATCATGTAACAACCCATTCAAAGCTTACAAATCACAGAATCAGTCAACCATTCGATAAGAATCAACAACAATCATGTAACAAGCCATTTTGAGGTTATAGATGACCAAATCGGTCAACCGTTTGATAAGAATCAATTACAATCATGTAACAATCCATTTTGAGCTTACAAATGACCAAATGGATCAACCGTTTGATGAGAATCAACTATAATTATGAAACAAGCCATTCTGCGCTTACAAATTACTGAATCGGTCAACCGTTCGAGAAGAATCAATTACAATTACGTAACAAGCCATTCTGAGCTGAGAAATCACCGAATCGGTAAACCATTCGATGAGAATCAGCAACAATCATGTAATCAGCCATTCTGTGCTTACAAATGACCAAATAGGTCAACCTTTGAGGGAGAATCAATTACAATCACGTAACAAGCCATTCTGAGCTTACAAATTACCAAATCGGTCAAACCTTCGATGAGAATCAGCTACAATAACATGACAAGCTATTCTAAGCTTATAAATCATTGAATCGGTCAACCGTTCGATGAGAATCAATTACCATCACGTAAAAATCCATTCTGAGCTTAAAAATCACTGAATCGGTCAACCGTTTGATAAGAATCAATAACAATAATGTAACAAGCCATTCTGAGCTTACAAATCACTGAATCAGTCAATCTTTCGATGAGAATCAATTACAATCATGTAATAAACCATTCTGAGCTTACAAATCACTGAGTCGGTCAATTGTTTGATGAGAATTATCTATAATCATGTAACAAGTGATTCTGAGCTTACAAATCACTGAATCAGTCGATCATTCGATGAGAATCAGCTACAATCACGTAACAAGCCATTCTGAGCTTACAAATTACCGAATCGGTCAACCACTCGATGAGAATCTACTAATATCATGTAACAAGCTATTGTTAGCTTACAAAACACCAAATCGGTCAACTATTCGATGAGAATCAGCTAGAATCATGTAACAAGCCATTTTGAGCTTACAAATCACCGAATCGGTCAACCATCGATGAAAATCCATTACAATCATGTAACAAGCCATTCTCAGCATACAAATCACCGTATCAGTGAACCATTCAATGAGAATGAACTACAATCATGTAATCAGCCATTCTGAGGTTAAAAATCATGAAATTGGTCAACCGTTCGATGAGAATCAGTTACAATCACATAGCAAGCCATTCTGAGCTTACAAATCATCGAATGGGACAACCGTTCAATGAGAATCAATATAATCATGTAACAAGCTATTTTGAGCTTACAAATGACCAAATCGGTCAACCATTCAATGAGAATCAATTACAATCCTGTAAAAAGCCATTCTGAGCTTACAAATCACCAAATCGGTCAACTGTTTGATGAGAATTAATTAAATCACATAACAAGCCATTCTGAGGTTACAAATCAATGAATCAGTTAACCGTTCGATGAGAATCAGCTACAATAATGTAACAAGCCATTCTGAGCTAACAAATCACCGAATCGGTCAACCATTCGATGACACTTAGCAACAATCATGTAATCAACCTTTATGTGCTTACAAATCACCGAATAGATCAACCTTTCAGTGAGAATCAATTACAATCATGTAACAAGCCATTCTGAACTTACAAATTACCAAATCGGTCAACCCTTTGATGAGAATCAGCTACAATCACATAACAAGCCATTCTGAGCTGATAAATCACTGAATCGGTCAGGCGTTTGATGAGAATCAATTACAATGACGTAACAATCCATTCTGAGCTTACAAATCACCGATCGGAGAACCATTCGATGAGAATCAATAACAATAACGTAACAAGCCATTTTGAGCTTCCAAATCACTGAATTGGTCAATCATTCGATAAGAATCAATTACAATCATTTAAAAAGCCATTTTGAGCTTAGAAATCACCGAGTTAGTGAACTGTTCGATGAAAATTATTTATAATCATGTAACGAGTGATTCTGAGCTTACAAATCCCTGAATTGATCGACCGTTCGATATGATTCAACTACATTCACGTAACAAGTCATTTTGAGCTTACAAATTACCGAATCACTCAACCCCTTGATGAGAATCAGCTACTATCACGTAAGAAACTATTCTTATCTTACAAATCACCGAATCGGTCAACTGTTCGATGAGAATTAGCTACAATCATGTAGCAAGCCATTCTGAGTTTACATATCAACAAATCGGTCAACCATTTAATGAGAATCAATTACAATCATGTAACAAGCCATTCTTAGCTTACAAATCACCGTATCAGTCAACCATTCAATGAGAGTTAACTACAAATATGTAACAAGCCATTCTGAGCTTACAATTCACCGAATAGGTCAACCGTTCGGTGAGAATCAATTACAATCACGTAACAAGCCATTCTGAGCTTACAAATCACTGAATCAGTCAACCATTCGATGAGAATCAGCTACAATAAGGTAACAAGCCATTCTGAGCTTACAAATCACCAAATCGGTTAACTGTTTGATGAGAATCAATTACAATCATGTAACAAGCCATTCTGAGCTTAGAAATCACTGAATCAGTCAAGCATTCGTTGAGAATACATTACAATCACGTAACAAGCCATTCTGCGCTTACAAATCATAGAATTAGTTAATCGCTCGATGAGAATAATCTACAATCACGTAATAAGCCATTCTGAGCTTACAAATCATCGAATCGATCAACAGTTTGTTGAGAATCAGCTAAAATCATGTAAGAATCCTTCTGAGCTTACAAATCACAGAATCAGTCAACCATTCAATGAGAATGAATTACAATCACATAACAAGCCAATTTGAGTTTACAAATCATCGAATCGGTCAAACGTTCAATGAAAATTGATTACAACCATGTAACAAGCCATTCTGATCTTACAAATCATCGAATTGGTCAACCGTTCGATGAGAATCAGCTACAATCAGGTAACAACCCATTCAGAGCTTACAAATCACTGAATCAGTTAAAAATTTGATGAGAATCAACTACAATCATGTAACAAGCCATTATGAGGTTATAGATAACCAAATCAATCAACTGTTCGATGAGAATCAATTAGAATCACATAACAAGCCATTCTGAGCTTAAAAATCATCGAATCGGTCAACCGTTTGATGAGAATCAATTATAATCACGTAACAAGCCATTTTGAGCTGACAAATCACCAAGTCGGTCAACTGTTCGATGAGAATTATCTATAATCATGTATTAAGCAATTCTGAGCTTACAAATCACTGAATCAGTCGATTGTTCAATGACAATCAACTACAATCACATAACAAGCCATTTTGAGCTTACAAATTATCGAATCAGTGAACCACTCGATGAGAGTCAGCTACAATCACGTAACAAGCCATTCTGAGCTTACGAATCACCGAATCAATCAACCGTTCGATGAGAATCAACTTCTATCACATAACTAGCCATTCTAAGTTTACAAATCACCGAATCGGTCAACCATTCGATGAGAATCAATTACAATCACATAACAAGCTATTCTAAGCTTACAAATCACTGACCTGATCAACCGTTTTAAGAGAATAAATTGTTAGAGTAATTATATTTTAAACTTATTAATTAAATCACTTCAGTTTAATTAATTAAGTTATTTATTACTGTATTTTTTGAAGCTATCTCTGAGGTGCATTATAATTAATATCATTATTAATTATAATGTGCAACCTAGTTTTTTTAGTCTTTAAGGTTTTGTCCACCTTTATAGGTTGAACTTTGTAAATCTTTTTTCATTAACTTGGATCCTAATTTTGCTTTCACATTTTGAGTAACTCCTTAGTTTTGCCTTTTGCTTCTTTCTGCTTCTCTCCTATAACAAATTATTTGCATGCATGTATTCTTGGCATTCTATGGATTTGTATCTCTCAATTCTAACATAAATGACAATCACGTAACAAGCCATTTTGAGCTTACAAATCATCGAATCAATCAACCATTTGATGAGAATCAATTACAATCATGTAACAAGCTATTCTGAGCTTATAAATCACCAAATCGGTCAACCGCTCGATGAGAATCAGCTAAAATCATATAAGAAGCTATTCTAAGCTTAAAAATCACTAAATCAGTCAACTATTCAATGGGACTTAGCTACAATCATGTAATAAGCATATCTTTACAAATCACTGAATCGGTCACCAGTTCGATGAGAATCAATTACAATCATGTAACAAGCCATTCTAAGCTTACAAATCAATGAATTGGTCAACCGTTCGATGAGAATCAGCTACAATCACGTAACAAGCTATTTTGAGCTTACAAATCACCGAATCGGTCAACTGTTTGATGAGACTCAATTACAATTATGTAACAAGCTATTATGAGCTTACAAATAATCAAATCAGTGAACCATTTGATGAGAATTAGCTAGAATCACGTAACAAGCCATTCTGAGCTTTCAAATCATGCAATCGCTCAACCATTCGATGACAATTAGCTACAATCACATAACAAATGATTGTGAGCTTATAAATCATTGAATCGGTCAACTGTTCATTGAGAATCACCTACAATCAAGTAACAAGCCAGTCTAAGCTCACAAATCACTGAATTGATCAACCGTTCGATGAGAATTAGCTACAATCATGTAACAAGCCATTCTGAGTTTATAAATCACTGAATCATTCAACCGCTTGATGAGAATCAGCTACAATCATGTAACAAGCCATTCTGAGCTTACAAATCACCGAATCGGTCAACCATTCGATGAGAATCAACTACAACAACATAACAAGTCATTCTGAGCTTACAAATCGCCGAATCAGACAACCGTTCGATGAGAATAAACTACAATCATGTAACAAGTCATTCTGCACTTGCAAATCATCGAATCAGTCAATAGTTCGATGAGAATCAATTACAATCACGTAACAATCCATTATGAGCTTAGAAATCACTAAATCGGTCAACCGTTGGATGAGAATCAATAACAATAATGTAACAAGTCATTCTGAGCTTACAAATCACTGTATCGGTCAACCATTCGATGATAGTCAGCTACAATCACGTAACAAGCCATTCTGAGCTTACAAATCACCGAATAATTCAACTGTTTGATAAGAATCAACTTCTATCACATAACAAGCCATTCTAAGTTTACAAATCACTGAATCGGTCAACCGTTCGATGAGAATCAATTACAATCACGTAAAAAGCCATTTTGAGCTGACAAATCACTAAATCGGTCAACAGTTATAAGAGAATAAATTGTTAGAGTAATTATATTTTACACTTATTAATTAAATCACTTCGGTTTAATTAATTAAGTTATTTATTACTCTATTTTCTTAAGCTATCTCTTAGGTGCATTATAATTAATATCTTTATTAATTATAATGTCCAACCTAGTTTTTTTAGACTTTAGGGTTTTGTTCACCTTTATAGGTTGAACCTTGTAAATCTTTTTTCATTAACTTGGATCATAATTTTGCTCTCACATTTTGAGTAACTTCTGAGTTTTGCCTTTTGCTTCTTTTTGGTTCTCTCCTCTAACAGGTTATTTGCATGCAGGTATTCTTTGGGTTATGTGGATTTGTATCTCTCAAATCCTACATAAATAACAATCATGTAACAAGCCATTCTGAGCTTACATATCACCGAATTGGTCAACTGTTTGATGAGAATCAATTACAATTACGTAACAAGCCATTCTGAGCTTACAAATTATCTAATCGATCAACCATTCGATGAGAATAAGCTATAATCACGTAACAAATGATTACGAGCTTATAAATCATCGAATCGGTCAACCGTTCAATGAAAATCACCTACAATCATGTAACAAGCCATTATAAGCTTACAAATCACTGAATCGGTCAACCGTTCGATGAGAATCAACGACTATCATGTAACAAGCCATTCTGGCTTATAAATCACTGAATCGGTCAACCGATCGATGAGAATTAGCTACAATCACATAACAAGCCATTCTGAGGTTACAAATCACTGAATCAGTCAACTGTTCGATGAGAATCAGCTACAATCATGTAACAAGTCAGTCTGACGTTATAAATCACTGAATCGATCACCAATTTGATTAGAATCATTTACAATCACGTAACAAGCCATTATGAGCTTACAAATCACTGAATTGTTTAACCGTTCGATGAGAATCAATTATAATCATGTAACAAGCCATTTTGAGCTTACAAATGACCAAATCGGTCAACCGTTCGATGAGAATCAATTAGAATCCTGTAACAAGCCATTCTGAACATACAAATAATGAAATTGGTCAACCGTATGATGAGAATTAATTAAAATCACATAACAAGCCATTTTGAGCTTACAAATCACTGAATTGATCAACCATTCAATAAGAATCAGTTATAATAATGAACAGGCCATTCTAAGCTTACAAATCACCGAATCGATCAACCCTTCGATAAGAATCAACTACAATCATGTAACAAGCCATTATGTGCTTACAAATCACAGAATCGGTCAACCGTTCAATAAGAATCAATTACAAGTACGTAACAAGCCATTCTGAGCTAACAAATCATCGAATCGGTCAACCATTCGATGAGAATCAACAACAATCACCTAATAAGCCATTCTGTGCTTACAAATCACCGAATAGGTCAACCTTTTGGTGAGAATCAATTACAATCACGTAACAAGCCATTCTGAGCTTACAAATTACCAAATTGGTCAACCCTTCGATGAGAATCAGCTACAATCACATAACAAGTCATTCTGAGCTTATAAATCACTGAATCGGTCAACCAACGATGACAATCAATTACAATCACGTAACAATCCATTCTGAGCTTACAAATCACCGAATCGATGAATCATTCGATGAGAATCAATAACAATAATGTAAGAAGCCATTCTGAGATTACAAATCACTGAATCGGTCAATCATTAGATGAGAATCAATTACATTAATGTAATAAGCCATTCTGAGCTTACAAATCACCGAGTCGGTCAACTGTTCGATGAGAATTATCTATAATCATGTAACAAATGATTTAAAGCTTACAAATCACTGAATCAGTCGATCGTTCGATGAGAATCAGCTAAAATTTGGTAACAAGTCATTCTGATCTTACAAATTACTAAATCGATCAAGCACTCGATGAGAATCAGCTACAATTATGTAACAAGCCATTCTTAGCTGACAAATCACTGAATCAGTCAACTGTTTGATGAGAATCAGCTACAATCATGTAACAAACCATTCTAAACTTAAAAATCACCGAATCGGTCAACCATTTGATGAGAATCAATTACAATCATGTAACAAGCCATTCTTAGCTTACAAATCACCGTATCAGTCAACCGTTCGATGAGAATCAACTACAATAAGGTAATGAGCCATTCTGCGCTTACAAGTCCCTAAATCAATCAACCGTCGATGAGAATCAATTATAATTACGTGACAAGCTATTCTGAGCTGACAAATCACCGAATCGATCAACCATTCGAAAAGAATCAACAACAATCACGGTCAACCTTTCGATGAGAATCAATTACAATTATGTAACAAACCATTCTGAGCTTACAAATTATGAAATTGGTCAACCCTTTGATGAGAATCAGGTAAAATCACATAACAAGCCATTCTAAGCTTATAAATCACTGAATCGGTCAACCGTTCGATCAGAATCAATTACAATCACGTAACAATCCATTTTGAGCTTAAAAATCACCGAATCGGTCAACTGTTCGATGAAAATACATTGCAAACACGTAACAAGCCATTCTGAGCTTACAAATCATGGAATTGGTCAACATTTCGATGAGAATAATCTACAATCACGTAACAAGCCATTATGAGCTTACAAATCACTGAATCGGCAACTGTTTGTTGAAAATAAGCTAAAATCATGTAACAAGCCATTCTGAGCTTACAAATAATAGAATCGGTTAACGATTCGATGAGAATTAATTACAATCACATAACAAGCCAGTCTAAGCTTAGAAATCACTGAATCGATCAACTGTTCGATGAGAATTAATTACAACAACGTAACAAGCCGTTATGATCTTACAAATCACTAAATTGGTCAACTGTTCGATGACAATATGCTGCAATCAGGTAATAACCCATTAAGAGCTTACAAATCACTGAATCGGTCAAATGTTCGATGAGAATCAGCTACAATCATGTAACAAGCCATTCTGAGCTTATAAATCATTGAATCGATCAACCGCTCGATGAGAATCAGGTACAATTACTTGACAAGCCAGTCTGAGCATACAAATCATTGAATCAATCGACCGTTCGATGAGAATCAGCTACAATCATGTAAGAAGCTAGTTTGACCTTACAAATCACTAAATTGGTCACCAGTTCGATGACAATGAATTACAATCACATAACAAGCCATTCTGAGCTTACAAATCACCAAATTATTCAACCGTTCGATGAGAGTCAGCTACAATCACATAACAAATCATTATGAGCTTACAAATCACCTAATAGGTCAACCGTTCAGTGAGAATCAATTACAATCACATAACAAGCCATTCTGAGCTTACAAATCATTCGATTGATCAACCGTTCGATCAAAATCAGCTGCAACATTGTAACAAGCCATTCTAAGCTTACGAATCATTGAATCGGTCAACCGTTTGATGAGAATCAACTACAATCACATAACAAGCCATTCTGCGCTTACAAATCACCGAATCAGTCAACCGTTCGAGGAGAATCAATTACAATTACATGACAAGCCATTCTGAGCTGACAAATCACCGAATTGGTCAACCATTCGATGAGAATTAGCAACAATCATGTAACAAGCCATTCTGTGCTTACAAATCACTGAATCGGTCAACCGTTCGATTAGAATCAATTACAATTACGTAACAAGCCATTCTGAGTTGACAAATCACCAAATTGATCAACCATTCGATGAGAATCAATAACAATCACGTAATAAGCCATTTTGTGCTTACAAATCACCGCATTGGTCAACCTTTCGGTGAGAATCAATTACACTCATGTAACAAGCCATTCTGAGCTTACAAATTACCAAATCGATCAGCCCTTCGATGAGAATCAGCTAAAATCATAGAACAAGCCATTATGAGCTTACAAATCACCGAATAGGTCAACCGTTCAGTGAGAATCAATAACAATCACGTAACAAGCCATTCTGATCTTCTAAATCATCGAATAGCTGAACCGTTCAATGAGAATCAGCTAAAATCAGGTAACAACCCATTCAATGCTTACGAATCATGAAATCGGTCAACCATTCGATGAGAATCAACAACAATCATGTAACAAGCCATTCTGAATCACAGAATCGGTCAACCGTTCGATGAGAATCAATTATAATCATGTAACAAGTCATTTTGAGCTTACAAATGACCAAATCGATAACCGTTCGATGAGAATCAACTACAATTATGTAACAAGCCATTGTGCACTTACAAATCACTGAATCGGTCAACCGTTCGATGAGAATCAATTACAATTACATAACAAGCCATTCTGAGCTGACAAATCACCAAATCGGTCAACCATTCGATGAGAATTAGCAAGAATCACATAATCAACTATTCTATACTTACAAATCACCGAATGGGTCAACCTTTTGGTGAGAATCAATTACAATCACGTAACAAGCTATTCTGAGCTTACAAATTACCAAATCGGTCAACCCTTCGATGAGAATCAGCTACAATCACATAACAAGCCATTCTGAGCTTATAAATCATAGAATTGGTCAACCATTCGATGAGAATCAATTACAATCACGTAACAATCCATTCTGAGCTTACAAATCATCGAATCGGTCAACCGTTCGATAAGAATGAATAACAATAATGTAACAAGCCAGTCTGAGCTTACAAATCACTGAATTAGTCAATCTTTCGATGTGAATCAATTACAATCATGTAATAAGCTATTCTGAGCTTACAAATCATCGAGTCGATTAACTGTTCAATGAGAATTATCTATAATCATGTAACAAGTGATTTTAAGCTTACAAATCACTGAATCAGTTAATCGTTCAATGAGAATCAGCTACAATCACGTAACAAGCCATTCTGAGCTTACAAATTACCGAATCGGTCAACCACTTGATGAGAATCAGCTACAATCACATAACAAGCCATTCTTAGCTTACAAAACACCGAATCGGTCAACTATTCGATGAGAATCAGCTATAATCATGTAACAAGCCATTTTGAGCTTACATATCACCGAATCGGTCAACCATCAATGAAAATCAATTACAATCATGTAACAAGCCATTCCTAGCATACAAATCACCATATCGGTCAACCATTTGATGAGAGTTAGCTACAATCATGTAACAAGCCATTCTGAGCTTACAAATCACCGAATCAATCAACCGTTTGATTAGAATCAACTTCTATCACATAACAAGTCATTCTAAGCTTACAAATCATCGAATCGGTCAACCGTTCGATGAGAATCAATTACAATCACGTAACAAACCATTCTGAGCTTACAAACCACTCAACCAGTCAACCGTTGTAAGAGAATAAATTGTTAGAGTAATTATATTTTACACTTATTGATTAAATCGCTTCAGTTTGATTAATTAAGTTATTTATTACTTTGTTTTCTTAAGTTATCTCTTAGCTGCATTATAATTAATATCTTTATTAATTATAATGTGCAACCTAGTTTTTTAATACTTTAGGGTTTTGTTCACCTTTATATGTTGAACCTTGTAAATCTTTTTTCATTAACTTGGATCATAATTTTGCTCTCACATTTTGAGTAACTTTTTAGTTTTGCATTTTGCTTCTTTTTGCTTCTCTCCTATAACAGGTTATTTGCATGTAGGTATTCTTGGCGTTCTGTGGATTTGTATCTCTCACATCCTACATAAATAACAATCATGAAACAAGCCATTATTAGCTTACAAATCCCTGAATCGGTCAACTGTTCGATGAGAATCAATTATAATTATGTAACAAGCTATTTTGAGCTTACAAATCACCGAATCAGTGAACCGTTCAATGAGAATCAGCTACAATCATGTAACAAGCCATTCTGAGCTTATAACTCACCGAATCGATCAACCGCTCGATGAGAATCAGCTACAATCACATGACAAGCCATTTTGAGCTTACAAATCAGATCATTCAATCGTTCGATGAGAATCAGCTATAATAACGTAACAAGCCAGTCTGACCTTACAAATCACTGAATCGGTCACTAGTTCAATGAGAATCAATTACAATCTCGTAACAAGCTATTCTGAGCTTACAAATCACCGAATTGGTCAACCGTTCGATGAGAATCAACTACAATCACGTAAGAAGGCATTTTGAGCCTACAAATCACCAAATAGGTCAATCGTTTGGTGAGAATCAATTACAATCGTGTAACAAGCCATTCTGAGCTTGCAAATCACTGAATCGGTCAACCATTCGATGAGAATCAGCTACAATCACGTAACAAGCCATTCAGAGCTTACAAATCACCAAATCGGTCAACCGTTCATTGAGAATCAGCTAAAATCATGTAATAATCCATTCTGAGCTTACAAATCATAGAATCGGTCAACCATTTGATGAGAATTAATTACAATCACATAACAAGTGAGTCTGAGCTTACAAATCACCGAATCGGTCAACAGTTCAATGACAATTGATTACCACCACGTAACAAGCCTTTCTGATCTTACAAATCACCAAATTGGTCAACTGTTCGATGAGAATTAGCTACTATCAGGTAACAACCCATTCAGAGCTTACAAATCACCGAATCAGTCAACCATTCGATGAGAATCAACTACAATCACGTAATCTGCCATTTTGAGGTTATTGATCATGAAATTGGTCAATCATTTAATGAGAATCAGTTACAATGACATAACAAGCCATTCTGAGCTTACAAATCAATTACAATCCTATAACAAGCCATTCTAAGCTTAGAAATCACCAAATTGGTCAACTGTTTGATGAGAATTAATTAAAATTATGTAACAAGCCATTCTGAGGTTACAAATCACTGAATCAGTCAACCATTCGATGAGAATAAGCTACAATAACGTAACAAGCCATTCTGAGTTTACAAATCACTGAATCGGTCAACCGTTCGATGAGAATCAATTATAATCACATAACAAGCCATTTTGAGCTTACAAATGACCAAATTGATCAATCGTTCAATGAGAATCAACTACAATTACATAACAAGTCATTCTACACTTACAAATCATTGAATCTGTCAACCATTAATTGAGAATCAATTATAATTACGTTACAAGCCATTTTGAGCTGACAAATCACCGAATCGGTCAACAATTTGATGAGAATCAGCAATAATCACGTAATCAGCCATTCTATGATTACAAATCACCGAATAGGTCAACCTTTCGGTGAGAATCAATTACAATCACGTAACAAGCTATTATGAGCTTACAAATTACCAAATCGGTCAACCCTTCGATGAGAATCAGCTAGAATCACATAACGAGTCATTCGAAGCTAATAAATCACTGTATCAGTCAACCGTTCGATGAGAATCAATTACAATCACGTAACAATCTATTCTGAGCTTACAAATCATCGAATCGATCAACCGTTTGATGAGAATCAATAACAATAACGTTACAAGCCATTCTGAGCTCACCAATCACTGAATCGGTCAATCATTCGATTAGAATCAATTACAATCATGTAATAAGTCATTTTGAGCTTACAAATCACCGATTCGGTCAACTGTTCGATGAGAATTATCTATAATCATGTAACAAGTGATTCTAAGCTTACAAATCATTGAATCAATCGATCGTTTGATGAGAATCAGCTACAATCACGTAACAATCCATTTTCAGTTTACAAATCACCGAATAGGTCAACCGTTCGGTGAGAATCAATTACAATCATGTAACAAGCCATTCTGAGCTTACAAATCACTTAATCGGTGAACCATTCGATGAGAATCAGCTACAATTAGGTAACAAGCCATTTTGAGCTTACAAATCACCGAATTGGTCAACCGTTTGATGAGAATCAATTACAATCATGTAACATCCCATTCTGAGCATACAAATCACCGAATCAGTCAACTGTTTGATGAGAATACATTACAATCACGTTACAAGCCATTCTGAGCTAACAAATGATGAAATTCGTCAGCCGTTCAGTGAGAATAATCTACAATCACATAACAAGCCATTCTTAGCTTAGAAATCATTGAATCGGTCCAGCATTCGATAAGAATACATTACAATCACGTAACAAGCCATTCTGCGCTTACAAATCAAAGAATTAGTCAACTGTTCAATGAGAATAATCTACAATCACGTAATAAGCCATTCTGATCTTACAAATCACCAAATCGGTCAACCATTTGTTGAGAATCAGCTAAAATCATGTAACAAGTCATTCTGAGTTTACAAATCATAGAATTGGTCAACCATTCGATGAGAATTAATTACAATCACATAACAAGCTAGTCTGAGTTTAGAAATCAATGAATCGGTCAAATGTTCAATGAGAATTGATTACAACTACGTAACAAGCCATTCTGATCTTACAAATCACTGAATTGGTCAACCGTTCGATGAGAATCAGCTACAATCAGGTAACAACCCATTCAAAGCTTACAAATCACCGAATCGGTCAACAATTCGATTCGAATCAACTACAATCACGTAACAAGCCATTCTAAGGTTATAGATCACCAAATTGGTCAACCGTTCAATGAGAATTAATTAAAATCACATAACAAGTCATTCTAAGCTTAGAAATCACCGAATCGGTCAACCATTTGATGAGAATCAATTATAATTATGTAACAAGCTATTTTGAGCTTACAAATCATCGAGTCGATCAACTGTTCGATGAGAATTATCTATAATCAGGTAACAAGCCATTCTAAACTTACAAATCACTGAATCGGTCAACCGTTCAATGAGAATTGATTACAATCATGTAACAAGCCATTCTTAGCTTACAAATCACCGAATTGGTCAACCATTTGATGAGAATTAGCTATAATCACGTAACAACCCATTCAGAGCTTACAAATCACCGAATCAATCAATCATTCGATGAGAATCGACTTCTATCACATAATAAGCCATTCTAAGCGTACAAATAACCAAATCGGTCAACTGTTCGATGAGAATCAATAACAATAACGTAACAAGCTGTTCTAAGCTTACAAATCACTAAATCGGTCAATCATTTGATGAGAATCAATTACAATTATGTATTAAGCCATTCTGAGCTTATAAATCACTGAATCAATCAACCACTCAATGAGAATCAGCTACAATCTATAATGATGTAACAAGCGATTCTGAGCTTACAAATCATTGAATCATTCATTCGTTCGATGACAATCAAGTACAATCAAGTAACAAGCCATTCTAAGCTTACAAATTATCGAATCAGTCAACCACTCGATGAGAGTCAGCTACAATCACATAAAAAGCCATTCTGAGCTTACAAATCACCGAATCAATCAACTGTTCGATGAGAATCAACTTCTATCACATAACAAGCCATTCTAAGCTTACAAATCATCGAATCGGTCAACCGTTCGATGAGAATCAATTACAATCATGTAACAAGCCATTCTGAGCTTACAAATCACTGAACCAGTCAACTATTCTAAGAGAATAAATTGTTAGATTAATTATATTTTACACTTATTAATTAAATCACTTCGGTTTAATTAATTAAGTTATTTATTACACTATTTTCTTAAGCTATCTCTTAGGTGCATTATATAATTAATATCTTTATTAATTATAATGTGCAACCTAGTTTTTTTAGACTTTAGGGTTTTTTTCACCTTTATAGGTTGAACCTTGTAAATCTTTTTTCATTAACTTGGATGATAATTTTTGCTCTCACATTTTGAGTAACTTCTGAGTTTTTCCTTCTAGTTCTTTCTGCTTCTCTCCTGTAATAGGTTATTTGCATGCAGGTAATCTTGGCGTTCGAATCAGTCAACCATTTGATAAGAATCAACTACAATCATGTAACAAGCCATTCTGAGCATACAAATCATCCAATCGGTCAACCCTTCGATGAGAATCAACTATAATCATGTAACAAATGATTGTGAGCTTACAAATAATCAAATTGTTCAACCGTTCGATGAGAATCACCTATAATCACGTAACAAGCCATTCTAAGCTTACAAATTACTGAATCAGTCAACCGTTTGATAAGAATCAGCTACAATCATGTAACAAGCCATTCTGAGCTTATAAATCACCAAATCGGTCAATCGCTCGATGAGAATCAACAACAATCACATAACAAACAAATCTAAGTTTACAAATCACCGAATTGATCAACTGTTCGATGAGAATCAGCTACAATAACGTAACAAGCCATTTTGAGCTTACAAATTACCGAATCGGTCAACCGTTCAATGAGAATCAACTACAATCACGTAACAAGCCATTCTGCACTTACAAATCACCAAATCGGTCAATCGTTTGGTGAGAATCAGGTATAATCACGTAACAAGACATTCTGAGCTGACAAATCACTGAATTGGTCAACCATTCGATGAGAATCAGCAACAATCACGTAATAACCCATTATGTGCTTACAAATCACTGAATTGGTTAACCTTTCGGTGAGAATCAATTACAATCATGTAACGAGGCATTCTGAGCTTACAAATTATCGAATCGATGAACCACTCGATGAGAATCAGCTATAATGATGTAACAAGTCATTCTTAGCTTACAAATCATCAAATCGGTCAACTGTTCGATGAGAATCAGCTACAATCATGTAATAAGCCATTCCAAGTTTACAAATCACTGAATTGGTCAACCATTCGATGAGAATCAATTACAATCATGTAACAAGCCATTCTAAGCTTATAAATCACCAAATCGGTCAACCGCTCCATCAGAATCAGCTAGAATCACATAACAAGCCATTTTGAGCTTACAAATCACTAAATCAGTCAACTGTTTGATTAGAATCAGCTACATTCATGTAATAAGCCAGTCTGACCTTACAAATCACTGAATCAGTCAATCATTCATTGAGAATCAATTACAATCATGTAAAAAGCCATTCTGAGCTGACAAATCACCGAGTCGATCAACTGTTCCATGAGAATGATCTACAATCATGTAACAAGCCATTTTGAGCTTACAAATCACCGAATAGGTCAACTGTTCGATGAAAATTAGCTACAATGACGTAACAAGCCATTCTGAGCTTACAAATCACCGAATAGGTCAATCGTTCGGTGAGAATCAATTACAATCAGATAACAAGCTATTTTGAGCTTACAAATCACTGAATCAGTCAACCATTCGATGAGAATCAGCTACAATCACGTAACAAGCCATTATGAGCTTACAAATCATGAAATTAGTCAACTGTTTGATGACAATGAATTATAATCCTCTAACAAGCCATTCTAAGCTTACAAATCACCAAATTAGTCAACCGTTTGATGAGAATTAATTACAATTACGTAACAAGCTAATTTGAGTTTACAAATCACTGAATCAATCAACCGTATGATGAGAATCAACTACAATAACGTAACAAGCCATTCTTAGCTTACAAATCATCGAATCGTTCAACTGTTCAATGAGAATCAACTACAATCATGTAACAAGCCATTCTGCACTTACAAATCACTGAATCGGTCAACTATTCGATGAGAATCAATTACAATTATGTAACAAGCCATTATGAGATGACAAATCACTGAATCGGTCAACCATTCGATGAGAATCGACAATAATCACGTAATAAGCCATTCTGTGCTTACAAATCACCGAATAGGTCAACCTTTTGGTGAGAATTAATTACAATCACGTAACAAACCATTCTGAGCTTACAAATTACCAAATCGGTCAACCCTTCAATGAGAATCAGCTACAATCACATAATAAGCCATTTTGAGTTTATAAATATCACTGAATCAGTCAACCGTTCCATGAGAATCAATAACAATAACGTAACAAGCCATTCTGAGCTTACAAATCACTGAATCTGTCAATCATTCGATGAGAATCAATTACAATCATGTAATAAGCCATTCTGAGCTTACAAATCACCGAGTTGGTCAACTGTTTGATGAGAATTATCTATAATCATGTAACAAGTGATTCTAAGCGTACAAATCATTGAATCGGTCGATCGTTCGATGAGAATAAACTACAATCACGTAACAAGGCATTCTGAGCTTACAAATTACCGAATCGGTCAACCACTCGATGAGAATCAATTACAATTACGTAACGAGCCATTCTGAGCTTACAAATCACTGAATCGGTCAATTGTTTGATGAGAATCAGCTACAATTATGTAACAAGTCATTTTCAGCTTACAAATCACCAAATTAGTCAACCATTCGATGAGAATCAATTACAATCATGTAACAAGCCATTCTTAGCTTACAAATCATAGTATCGGTCAACCATTCGATGAAAGTCAGCTACAATCACATAACAAGCCATTCTGAGCTTACAAATCACCGAATCAATCAACCCTTCGATGAGAATCCACTTCTATCACATCACAAGCCATTCTAAGCTTACAAATCACCAAATCGGTCAACCATTCGATTAGAATCAATTACAATCACGTAACAAGCCATTCTGAGCTTACAAATGAATGAACCGGTCAACTGTTCTAAGAGAATAAATTTTTAGATTAATTATATTTTACATTGATTAATTAAATCACTTCGGTTTAATTAATTAAGCTATTTATTACTCTGCATTCTTAAGCTATCTCTTAGGTGCATTATAAATAATATCTTTATTAATTTTAATGTGTGACCTAGTTTTTTTAGACTTTAGGGTTTTGTTCACCTTTATAGGTTGAACCTTGTAAATCTTCTTTCATTAACATCGATCATAATTTTGCTCTCACATTTTGAGTAAGTTATGAGTTTTGCCTTTTGCTTGTTTCTGTTTCTCTCCTGTAACAGGTTCTTTGCATGCAGGTATTGTTGGCATTCTTTGGATTTGTATCTCGCAAATTATACATAAATAACAAACATGTAACAAGCCATTTTGAGCTTACAAATCACCGAATCGGTCAACCATTTGATGAGAATCAATTACAATTACATAACAAGCCATTCTAAGGTTACAAATCACTGAATCGGTCAATCGTTTGATGAGAATTAGCTACAATCATGTAACAAGCCATTCTGAGTTTATAAATCACCGAATCGGTCAACCACTCGATTAGAATTTTCTACAATCACATAACAAGCTATTCTGGGCTTACGAATCACTGAATCAGTCAACCATTCGATCAGAATTAGCTACAATCATGTAACAAGCCAGTCTGACATTACAAATCACTAAATCGGTCACCAGTTTGATGAGAATCAATTACAATCACTTAACAAGCCATCCTGAGCTTACAAATCATCGAATTGGTCAACCATTTGATGAGAATCAGCTACAATCACGTAAAAAGCCATTCTGAGCTTACAAATCACCGAATATGTGAACCGTTTGGTGATAATCAAATATAATCACCTAACAAGCCATTCAGAGCATACAAATCATCAAATCGATCAACCATTCGATGAGAATCAACTACAATCATGTAACAAGCTATTCTGAGGTTATAGATTACCAAATCGATCAACCATTTGATGAGAATCAATTACAATCATGTAACAAGCCATTCTGAGGTTAGAAATCACCGAATCGTTCAGTCGTTTGATGAGAATACATTACAATCACGTAACAAGCCATTTTGAGCTTACAAAATGATCAGATCGATCAACTGTTCGATGAAAAACAATTGCAATCCTGTAACAAGGCATTCTGAGCCTACAAATCACCGAATTTGTCAACCGTTCGATGAGAATCAACTACAATCAAGTAACAAGCTATTTTGCGCTTACAAATCACCGAATCGGTCAACCGTTCGATGAGAATCAATTACAATTACGTAACAAGCTATTTTGAGCTGACAAATCACCGAATCGGTCAACAATTCGATGAGAATCAACAACAATCACGTAATAAGCCACTATGTGCTTACAAATCACCAAATAGGTTAACCATTCGGTGAGAATCAATTACAATCACGTAACAAGCCATTATGAGCTTACAAATCACTTAATCGGTCAACCATTCCATAAGAATGAGCTACAATCACGTAACAAGCCATAGTGAGCTTACAAATCACCAAATAGGTCAACTGTTTAATGAGAATTAATGACAATCATGTAACAAGTCATTCTGAGCTTACAAATCACTGAATTGGTGAATCGTTCGATGAGAATACATTACAATCATGTAATAGGTTCTTTGCATGCAGGTATTCTTGGCATTTTTTAGATTTGTATCCCTCAAATTATACATAAATAACAAACATGTAACAAGCCATTCTGAGCTCACAAATCACCGAATCGGTCAACCGTTTGTTGAGAATCAGATAAAATCATGTAACAAGCCATTATGAGCTTACAAATCACCGAATCGGTCAACCATTTGGTGAGAATTAATTACAATCACATAAAAAGCTAATCTGAGATTACAAATCACGGAATGAATCAACCGCTCGATGAGAATCATATACAATCACGTAACAAGCCATTCTGAGCTTACAAATCACCGAATCGGTCAACCGTTCGATGATAATCAATTACGATCATGTAACAAGCCATTCTAAGCTTACAAATCATCGAATCGGTCAACCATTCGATGAGAATCAATTACAAACATGTAGCAAGCCATTCTTAGCTTACAAATCAACGTATCGGTCAAATGTATGATGAGAATCAATTACAATCACGTAACAAGCCATTCTGAGCTTACAAATCACTAAACCGGTCAACCGTTGTAAGAGAATAAATTGTTAGAGTAATTATATTTTACACTTATTAATTAAATCACTTCAGTTTAATTAATTAAGTTATTTATTACTCTATTTTCTTAAGCTATCTCTTAGGTGCATTATAATTAATATCTTATTGATTATAATGTACAACCTTGTTTTTTTTTACTTTGGGGTTTTGTTCACATTTACAGGTTGAACCTTGTAAATCTTTTTTCATTAACTTGGATCATAATTTTGCTCTCACATTTTGAGTAACTTCTGAGTTTTGACTCTTGCTTTTTTCTGCTTCTCTCCTGTAACAGGTTAATTGCATGCTTGTATTCTTGGCGATCTGTGGATTTGTATCTCTTAAATCTTTAATAAATAACAATCACGTAACAAGCCATTCTGAGCTTACAAATCACCGAATCGGTGAACCATTCGATGAGAATCAATTACAATTACGTAACAAGCTATTCTGAGCTTACAAATAACTGAATTAGTTAACCATTTGATAAGAATTAGCTACAATCACGTAACAAGTCATTCTGAGCTTACAAATCATCCAATCGATCAACCGTTCAATGAGAATCAGCTACAATCAAGTAAAAAAATTATTGTGAGCTTATAAATCATCAAATCAGTCAACCGTTTCAATGAGAATCACCAACAATCACGTAACGAGCCATTCTAAGCTTACAAATCACTGAATCTATCAACCGTTCGATGAGAATAAGCTAGAATCATGTAACAAGCCATTCTGAGCTTATAAATCATTGAATTGGTTAACCACTCGATGAGAATTAGCTACAATCACATAACAAGCCATTCTGAGCTTACAAATAACTGAATAAGTCAACCGTTCATAGAGAATCAACTAAAATCATGTAACAAGCCAGTCGACCTTACAAATCATTGAATCGGTCACTAGTTTGATGAGAATTAATTACAATCACATAACAAGCCAATTTGAGCTTACAAATCACCAAATCGGTCAACCGTTGATTGAGAATTGATTAGAACCACGTAACAATCCATTGTGATCTTACAAATCTTTGAATCGGTCAACCATTCGATGAGAATCAACTATAATCAGGTAACAACCCATTCAGAGCTTACAAATCACTGAATCGGTCAACCATTCGATGAGAATCAACTACAAACATGTAACAAGCCATTCTGAGGTTATAGATCACTAAATCAGTCAACCGTTCAATAAGAACCAATTACAATCACATAACAAGCCATTTTGAGCTTACAAATCACTGAATCAATCAACCGTTCGATGAGACTCATTTATAATCATGTAAAAAATTATTTTGAGTTGACAAATGACCAAATCAGTCAACCGATCGATGAGAATCAATTACAATCCTGTAACAAGCCATTCTGAGCTTACAAATCACCAAATCGGTCAACCGTTTGATGAGAATTAATTACAATCACGTAACAACCCATTTTGAGCTTACAAATCACCGAATCGGTCAACCATTTGATGAGAATCAGCTATAATAAAGTAACAAGCTATTCTGAGTTTACAAATCACCGAATCAGTCAACCGTTCGATGAGAATCAATTACAATCATGTAATAAGCCATTCTGAGCTTAAAAATCACTAAGTCGGTCAACTATTCGATGAAAATTATATATAATCATGTAATAAGCCATTCTGAGTTTACAAATCATCAAATTGGTCAACCGTTCAATGAGAATCAGCTACAATCACGTAACAAGCCATTTTCAGCTTACAAATCACCAAATCGGTCAACCATTCGATGAGAATCAACAACAATCACATAATAAGGCATTCTGTACTTACAAATCACGGAATAGGTCAACCTTTCGGTGAAAATCAATTACAATCACGTAACAAGCTATTCTGAGCATATAAATTACCAAATCGGTCAAGCCTTCGATGAGAATCAGCTACAATCACATAACAAGCCATTCTGAGCTTATAAATCACTGAATCGATCAACCATTCGATGACAATCAATTACATTCATGTAACAATCCATTCTGAGCTTACAAATCATCGAATCGGTCAACCGTTCAATGATAATCAATAACAATAACGTAACAAGCCATTCTGAGCTTACAAATCATTGAATCGGTCAATCATTCCATGAGAATTAATTAATATCATGTAATAAGTCATTCTGATCTTACAAATCATCGAGTCAGTCAACTATTCGAAGAGAATTATCAATAAACATGTAAGAAGTGATTCTAAGCTTACAATTCACTGAAACGATCGATCGTTCGATGAGAATCAGCTACAATCGTGTAACAAGCCATTCTGAGCTTACAAATTACCGAATCGATCAACGACTTGATGACAATCATGTAACAAGCCATTCTTAGCTTACAAATCACCGAATCAATCAACTGTTTGATGAGAATTAGCTACAATCATGTAACAAACCATTCTGAGCTTACAAATCATCGAATAGGTCAACCATTCGACGAGATTCAATTACAATCTATAACAAGCCATTCTTAGCTTACAAATCACCGTATCAGTTAACCATTCGATGAGAGTCAGCTACAATCACGTAACAAGCCATTTCGAGCTTACAAATTACTTAATCAATCAACCACTCGATGAGAATCAGCTACAATCACGTAACAAGTCATTCTAAGGTCACAAATCATCGAATTGGTCAACCGTTCGATGAGAATCAATTACAATCATGTAACAAGCCATTCTGAGCTTACAAATCACTGAATCGGTCAACCATTCGATGAGAATTAATTACAATCATGTAACAAGCCATTCTTAGCTTACAAATCAACGTATCGGTCAACCGTTCGATGAGAATCAATTACAATCACGTAACAAGCCATTCTGAGCTTACAAATCACAGAACCGGTCAACTGTTCTAATAGAATAAATTGTTAGAGTAATTATATTTTACACTTATTAATTAAATCACTTCGGTTTAATTAATTAAGTTATTTATTACTTTGTTTTCTTAATTTATCTCTTAGGTGCATTATAATTAATATCTTTATTGATTATAATGTACAACCTAGCATTTTTTTACTTTAGGGTTTTGTTCACCTTTATAGGTTGAACCCTGTAAATATTTTTTCTTTAACTTGGATCATAATTTTGCTCTCACATTTTGAATAACTTCTGAGTTTTGCCTTTTGCTTCTTTATGCTTCTCTCCTGTAATAGGTTATTTGCATGGAGGTATTCTTGGTGTTCTGTGGATTTGTATCTCATAAATCCTACATAAATAACAATCATGTAACAAGCCATTCTGAGCTTACAAATCACCAAATCGGTCAACCGTTCAATGAAAATCAATTACAATTACGTAACAAGCCATTCTGAGCTTACAAATCACCGAATCAGTCAACCATTTGATAAGAATCAGCTACCATCACGTAACAAGCAATTCTGAGCTTACAAATCATCCAATCGGTCAACCGTTCGATGAGAATCAGCTACAATCATGTGACAAATGATTGTGAGCTTATAAATTATGAAATCGGTCAACCGTTCGATGAGACTCACCTACAATCACGTAACGAGCCATTCTAAGCTTACAAATCACTTAATCGATCAACCGTTCGATGAGAATCAGCTACAATCGTGTAACAAGTCATTTTAAGCTTATAAATCACTAAATCGGTCAACCAGTCAATGAGAATCAGCTACAATCACATAACAAGCCATTCTGAGCTTACAAATCACTAAATCAATCAACCGTTCACTGAGAATCAGCTACAATCATGTAACAAGCTAGTCTGACCTTACAAATCACCGAATCGATCAACCATTCGATAAGAATCAGCTACAATAACGTAACAAACCATTTTGAGCTTATAAATCACTGAATCGGTCAACCGTTCGATGAGAATCAATAACAATAACGTAACAAGCCATTCTGAGCTTAAAAATCATTGAATCAATCAATCATTTGATGTGAATAAATTACAATTACCTAACAAGCCATTCTGAGCTTACAAAATCACTGAATCAATCGACCATTTGATGAGAATCAACTACAATCATGTAACACGCCATTCTGAGCTTAGAAATCATCTAATCGGTCAACTATTCGATGAGAATAAGCTACAATCATGTAACAAATGATTGTGACCTTATAAATCACTGAATCGGTCAATCATTCGATGAGAATCAATTACAATCATGTAATAAGCTATTCTGAGCTAACAAATCACCGAGTCGGTCAACTGTTCGATGAGAATTATCTGTAATCATGTAACAAGTGATTCTGAGCTTACAAATCATTGAATCGTTCAATCATTCGATGAGAATCAACTACAATCATGTAACAAGCCATTCCAAGCTTACAAATTACTGAATCGGTGAACCACTCGATGAGAATCAGCTACAATCACGTAACAAGCCATTCTTAGCTTACAAATCACTGAATCGGTCAACTATTCGATGAGAATCAGCTACAATCATGTAACAAGCCATTCTGAGCTTATAAATCACCGAATTGGTCAACCATTCGATGAGCGTCAGCTACAATCATGAAACAAGTCATTCTAAGCTTATAGATCACTGAATCAATCAACCGTTCGATGAGAATCAACTTCTATCACATAACAAGGCAGTCTGAGCTTACAAATCACCGAATCGATCAAACGTTCAATGAGAATTGATTACAACCACGTAACAAGCCATGCTGAGCATACAAATCACACCAGTCTGAGCTTACAAATCACTGAATCGATCAACAGTTCAATGCGCATTGATTACAACCACGTAACAAGCCATTCTGATCTTACAAATCACCCAATCAATTATAATCACGTAACAAGCTATTTTGAGCTTACAAATGACCAAATCGGTCAACCGTTCAATGAGAATCAATTACAATCCTGTAACAAGCCATTCTCAGCTTACAAATCACCAAATTAGTCAACCGTTGGATGAGAATTAATTACAATCACGTAATAAGCCATTCTGAGCTTACAAATGACTAAATCAGTTAACCGTTTGATGAGAATCAGCTACAACAATGTAACAAGCCATTTTGAGCCTACAAATCACTGAATCGGTCAACCGTTCGATCAGAATCAACTACAATCACGTAACAAGCCATTCTGAGCTTACAAATTACCAAATGAGTCAACCCTTCGATGAGAATCAGCTACAATCACATATAAAGCCATTCTAAGCTTATAAATCACTAATCGGTCAACCATTCGATGAGAATCAATTAAAATCACATAATAATCTATTCTGAGCTTACAAATCACTGAATCGGTCAACCGTTCGATGAAAATCAATAACAATAACGTAACAAGCCATTTTGAGCATACAAATCAGTGAATGGGTCAACATTTGATGAGAATCATTCGATAAGCTTACATATCACCGAGTCGGTCAACTGTTCAATGAGAATTATCTATAATCATGTAACAAAGGATTTTGAGCTTACAAATCACTGAGTCCGTCGATCGTTCGACGAGAATTAGCTACAATCACGTAACAGGGAATTCTTAGCTTACAAATCATCGAATTGGTCAACTGTTCGAGTAGAATCAGCTACAATCACGTAACAAGCCATTCTGAGCTTACAAATCACTGAATCAATCATCCGCTTGATGAGAATCAACTTCTATCACATAAAAAGTCATTCTAAGCTTACAAATCATCGAATCGGTCAATCGTTCGGTGAGAATCAATTACAATCAACGTAAACAAGCCATTCTGAGCATACAAATCACTTAGTTTTTGACATTTTAAAAATACTCAGTTTTCAACATTTTAAACAATTACAATCATGTAACAAGCCATTCTGAGCTTACAAATCATCGAATTCGTCAACCATTTGGTGAGAATCAATTACAATCACATAACAATCCATTCTTAGCTTATAAATCACCGAATCAATGAACCGTTTGATGAGAATTAATTAAAATCACATAACAAGCCATTCTTGGCTCATAAATCACTAAATCGGTCAACCATTCGAGGAGAATTAATTATAATCATGTAACAAGCCATTGTGACCATACAAATGATTGAATCGATCAACCGTTCGATGAGAATCAGCTACAATAACATAACAAGCCATTCTCAGTTTACAAATCATCGAATCAGTCAACTATTTGATGAGAATCAACTACAATCATGTAACAAGCCATTTTGAGCTTAGAAATCACCGAATCGGTCA
The DNA here is from genome assembly GCA_027943335.1 of Chamaecyparis obtusa. Classification (NCBI taxonomy): domain Eukaryota; kingdom Viridiplantae; phylum Streptophyta; class Pinopsida; order Cupressales; family Cupressaceae; genus Chamaecyparis; species Chamaecyparis obtusa. Next base: position 7,272,287 of record BSBK01000740.1, on the reverse strand, counting down.
ACCATTCGATGAGAATTAATTACAATCACATAGCAAGCCATTCTGAGCTTAGAAATCACCGAATCGGTCAACCATTCAATGACAATCGATTACAATCATGTAACAAGCCATTCTGAGCTGACAAATCACCGAATCGGTCAAACGTTTGATGAGAATCAGCTACAATCACGTAACAAGACATTCTGAGCTTACAAATCATCGAATCAGTCAACCATTTGATGAGAATCAACTACAATTACTTAACAAGCCATTTTGAGCTTAAAAATCACCGATTCAGTCAACCATTCGATGAGAATCAATTCCAATCACGTAACAAGCCAATCTAGGCTTACAAATCACCAAATCGATAAATCGTTCGATGCGAATCAATTACAATCATGTAATAAGCCATTCTTAGCTTACAAATCACTAAATCGGTCAACCATTCGATGAGAATCAGCTACCATAAGGTAACGAGACATTTTGAGCTTAAAAATCACCGATTGGGTCAACCGTTCGATGAGGATCAGCTACAATCATGTAACAAGCCATTATGAGCTTACAAATCATTGAATCGGTCAAGAGTTCGATGAGAATCAGCTACAATCACGTAACAAGCCATTCTAAGCTTACAAATCATCGAATTGGTCAACTCTTCCATGAGAATCAATTACAATCACATAACAAGCCATTGTGAGCTTACAAATCACTGAATTGGTCAACAGTTCGATGAGAATCAGCTACAATCACGTGACAAGCCATTCTGAGCTTACAAATCACCGAATCGGCCAAGCGTTCGATGAGAATCAACTACAATCACGTAACAAGCCATTCTGAGCTTACAAATCACTGAATTGGTCAACATTTTGATCAGAATCAGTTACAATCACATAATAAGCCATTTTGAGCTTACAAATCATCGAATCGGTCAACTGTTTGATGAGAATCAATTACAATCATGTAACAAGCCATTATGAGCTTACAAATCACTGAATTGGTCAACAATTCGATGAGAATTAGCTACAATCATGTAACAAGCAATTCTGAGATTACAAATCACCGAATCGGCCAACCATTCGATGAGAATCAACTACAATCACGTAACAAGCAATTCTAAGCTTACAAATCATCGAATTGGTCAACCGTTCGATGATAATCAGCTATAATAACCTAACAAGCCATTCTGAGCTTAGAGATCACTGAATTGGTCAACTATTCGATGACAATCAATTACAATCACGTAACAAGCCATTCTAAGCTTACAAATCACCCAATTGGTCAACAGTTTGATGACAATAAGCTACAATCATGTAACAAACCCTTCCGAGCTTACAAATTAACGAACTAGTCAACCGTTCGATGAGAATCAATTATAATCACATAAGAAGCTATTGTGCGGTTACAAATCACCAAATCAGTCAACCGTTCGGTGAGAATCAATTAGAATCATTTAACAGGCCATTCTAAGCTTTCAAATCACTGAATCAGTCAACCGTTCAATGAGAATCAGCTACAATCAAGTAACAAGCCATTCTGAACTTACAAATCACTGAATTGTTCAACCATTCGATGAGAATCAGATACCATCATGTAACAAGCCATTCTGAGCTTACAAATCACTGAATCGGTCAACCCTTCGATGAGAATCAATTACAATCATGTGACAAGCTATTCTAAGCTTACAAATCACCGAGTCAGTCAACAATTCAATTAGAATCAACTATAATCATGTAACAAGCCATTTTGAGCTTACAGATTACCGAAACGGTCAACTATTCGATGAGAATTAGCTACAATCATGTAACAAGCCATTCTGAGCTTACAAATCATTGAATAAATCAATTGTTTGATTCGAATCAGCTACAATCACCTAACAAGCCATTCTGAGCATACAAATCACCGAATCGGTCAACCGTTTGATGAGAATCAGCTACAATAATGTAACAAGCCATTCTGAGCTTAAAAATCACCGACTCAGTCAACCATCGATGAGAATCAATTACAATCATGTAACAGGCCATTCTGAGCTTAGAAATCACCGAATTGGTCAACCTTTCGATGAGAATTAGCTACAATCACGTAACAAGCCATTATGTGCTTACAAATCACCGAATCGGTCAATCGTTCGATGAGAATCAGCTACAATCATTAAACAAGTCATTCTGAGCTTACAAATTATCGAATCAGTCAACCGTTTGATGAGAATTAGCTAAAATCAAATAACAAAACATTCTGAGCTTGCAAATCACCGAATCGGTCAACCGTTCAATGAGAATCAATTACAATCATGTAACAAGCCTATCTGAGCTTTCAAATCACTGAATCGGTCAACCGTCCGATGAGAATCAGCTACAATCAGGTAATAAGACATTCTAAACTTACAAATAACTGAATCGGTCAACCGTTCAATGAGGATCGGCTACAATCATGTAACAAGCCAATCTTAACTTACAAATCATCGAATCGGTGAAGAGATTGACGAGAATCAGCTAAAATCATGTAACAAGCTATTCTTAGCTTACGAATCATTGAATTAGTCAACCGTTGGATGAGAATCAGCTATAATCACGTAACAAGTCATTCTGAGCCTATAAATCATCGAATCGGTCGATCGTTCGATAAGAATCAATTACAATGACATAACAAGCCATTCTAGGTTTACAAATCACTGAATTGGTCAACAGTTTGATGAGAATCAGCTACAATGATGTAGCAAGCCATTATGACCTTACAAATCACCGAATCGGTCAACCGTTTCATGAGAATCAATTACAATCATGTAGAAAGTGAGTTTGAGTTTACAGATCATCGAATCGGTCAACCTTTCAATGAGAATTAGATACCATCATGTAACAAGCCATTCTGAGCTTACAAATCACTGAATCCATCAACCGTTCGACGAGAATCAGCTGAATCAAGTAACAAGTCATTCTGAGCTTACAAATCACTGAATCGGTTAACCATTCAAAGAGAATCAATTAGAATCATGTAACAAGCCATTCTGAGCTTACAAATCACCGAATTGGTCAACTGTTTGACGAGAATCAATTACAATCACGTAACAAGCCATTCTAAGCTTACAAAACATCGAATCGGTCAACCGTTCGGTGAGAATCAACTACAATTATGTAACAAGCCAGTCTAAGCTTAGAAATCACAGAATCGGTCAACCGTTTGATGAGAATCAGCTACAATCATGTAACAAGCCATTCTCAGCTTACAAATAATTGAATCGGTCAACTGTTGGATGAGAATCAATTACAATCACGTAACAAGCCATTCTGAGCTTACAAATCACCGAATCAGTCAACCATTGGATGAGAATTAGCTACAACCATGTAACAAGCTATTTTGAATTTACAAATAATTGAATCAGTCAACCGTTGGATGAGAATCAATTACAATAATGTAACAAGCCATTTTGAGCTTACAAATCACTGAATTGGTCAACCGTTTGAAGAGAATTAGATACCATCACGTAACATGCCATTCTTAGCTTAAAAATCACCGAATCAGTCAACTGTTTGATGAGGATAAGCTACAATCATGTAACAAGCCATTCTGAGCTTACCAATCACCGAATCGGTCAACCGTTCGATGATAATCAACTACAATCACATAACAAGCCATTTTGAGATTACAAATCACAGATTTGGTTAACCGTTCGATGAGAATCAATTCTAATCATGTAACAAGCCATTCTGAGCTAACAAATAACTGAATCGGTCAACCGTTCGATGAGAATCAATTACAATGATGAAACAAGCTATTCTAAGCTTACAAATTATCGAATTGGTCAAGAGTTCGATGAGAATTAGCTACAATCATGTAACAAGTCATTCTGACCTTACAAATCACTGAATCGGTCAACTATTTGATGAGAATCAACTAGAATCATGTAACAAGCCATTTTGAGGTTATAGATCACCAAATCAATCAACCATTCGATGAGAATCAGCTACAATCACATAACAAGCAATTCTGAGCTTATAAATATCACTGAATCTGTCAACCGTCAATGAGAATCAATTACAATCACGTAACAATCTATTCTGATCTTACAAACCACCAAATCGGTCAACCGTTCGATGAGAATCAATAACAATAATGTAACAAGCCATTCTGAGCTTACAAATCAGTGAATCGGTCAATCATTCGATGACAATCAATTAAAATCATGTAATAAGCCATTCTTAGCTTACAAATCACTGAATCGGTCAACCGCTCGATGAGAATCAGCTACAAGCATGTAACAAGCCATTCTGAGCTTACAAATCAGAGAATTGGTCAACCATTAGATGAGAATTAATTATAATCATATAACAAACCATTCTGAGCTTACAAATTATCGAATCGGTCAACCATTCAATGAGAATTGATTACAACCATGTAACAAGCTATTCTGATCTTACAAATCATCAAATTGGTCAACCATTCGATGAGAATCAATTATAATCACCTAACAAGCCATTTTCAGCTTACAAATGACCAAATCGGTCAACCGTTTGATGAGAATCAATTACAATCCTGTAACAAGCCATTCTGATCTTACAAATCACCAAATCGGTCAACCATTTGATGAGAATTATTTACAATCACGTAACAAGCCATTCTGAGCTTACAAATCATCAAATCGGTCAACCGTTTGATGAGAATCAGCTACAACAACATAACAAACCATTCTAAGCTTACAAATCACCGAATCGATCAACTGTTCAATGAGAATCAACTACAATCACGTAACAAGCCATTCTGCGCTTAGAAATCATCGAGTCGGTCAACCGTTCAATGAGAATCAATTACAATTACGTAACAAGCCATCCTGAGCGGACAAATCAGCGAATCGGTCAACCATTCGATGAGAATCAGCAATAATCACATAATAAGCCATTCTGTACTTACAAATCATTGAATCAATCAACCATTCGATGAGAATCAACTTGTATCATATAACAAGCCATTCTAAACTTACAAATCACCGAATCAGTCAACCATTCGATGAGAATCAATTACAATCACCTAACAAGCCATTATGAGCTTACAAATCACTGAACCGGTCAACTCTTCTAAGAAAATAATTCTTTAGAGTAATTATATTTTACACTTATTAATTAAATCACTTCGGTTTAATTAATTAAGTTATTTATTACTCTATTTTTGTAAGCTATCTCTTAGGTGCATTAGAATTAATATCTTTATTTATTATAATGTGCAACCTAGTTTTTTTAGACTTTAGAGTTTTGTTCACCTTTATAGGTTGAACCTTGTAAAAAAAATTTCATTAACTTGTATCCTAATTTTGCTCTCACATTTTGAGTAACTTTTGAGTTTTTACCTTTTGCCTCTTTTTGCTTCTCTCCTGTAACAGGTTATTTGCATGCAGGTATTCTTGGCATTTTATGGATTTGTATCTCTCAAATCTTACATAAATAATAATCACGTAACAAGCCATTCTGAGCTTACAAATCATCGAATCGGTCAACCGTTCGATGAGAATAAATTACAATTACGTAACAAGCCATTATGAGCTTACAAATCACCGAATCAGTCAACCATTTGATAAGAATCAGCTACAATCACGTAACAAACCATTCTAAGCTTACAAATCATCAATTCGGTCAACCGTTCAATGAGAATAAGCTACAATCACATAACAAATGATTATGAGTTTATAAATTATTTAATTGGTCAACTTATCAATGAGAATCACCTACAATCACGTAACAAGCCATTCTGAGCTTACAAATCACTGAATCACTCACCAGTTCGATGAGAATCAATTACAATCACGTAACAAGCCATTATAAGGTTACAAATCACTGAATTGGTCAACCGTTCGATGAGAATCAGTTATAATCACATAAGAAGCCATTCTGAGCTTACAAATCACCGAATAGGTCAACCATTCAGTGAGAATCAATTACAATAACGTAACAAGCCATTCTGAGCTTACAAATCACTGAATCAGTGAACTATTCGATGAGAATCAGATCCAATCATGTAACAAGCCACTCTGAGCTTAGAAATCACCGAATTGGTCAACTGTTCGATGAGAATCAACTACAATAACGTAACAAGCTATTCTGAGCTTACAAATCAATGAATAGGTCAACCGTTTAGTGAGAATCAATTACAATCATGTAACAAGCCATTCTGAGCTGACAAATCACTGAATAGGTCAACCATTCGATGAGAATCAGCTACAATTACATAACAAGCCATTCTAAGCTTACAAATAATTGAATCACTCAACCGTTTGATGAGAATCAATTACAATCATGTAATAAGCCATTCTTAGCTTACAAATCGCTGAATAAGTCAACTATTTGATGAGAATACATTACAATCACGTAACAAGCCATTCTGAGTCTACAATCACGTAACAAGCCATTCTAAGTTTACAAATTATCGAATCGGTCAACCGTGTGTTGAGAATCAGCTTAAATCATGTAACAAGCCATTCTAAGCTTGCAAATCACAAAATCAGTCAACCATTTGATGAGAATCAACTAGAATCACGTAACAAGCCAGTCTGAGGTTATAGATCACCAAATCGGTCAACTGTTTGATGAGAATCAATTACAATCACATAACAAGCCATTCTGAGCTTACCAATCATCGAATCGGTCAACCGTTTTATGAGAATCAATTATAATCATGTAACAAGCCATTTTGAGCTTACAAATGACCAAATTGGTCAACCGTTCAATGAGAATCAATTACAATCCTGTAACAAGCCATTCTGAACTTACAAATCAAAAAATCCGTCAACCGTTTAATGAGAATTGATTACAATCACATAACAAGCCATTCTGAGTTTAAAAATCACCGAATCGATCAACTGTTCGATGAGAATCAGCTACAATAACTTAACAAGTTATTATGAGCTTACAAATCACCGAATCGGTCAACCGTTCTATGAGTATCAACTACAATCACATAACAAGCCATTCTGAGCTTAAAAATCATTGAATCGGGCAACCGTTTAATGAGAATTGATTACAACCGCGTAAGAAGCTATTCTGATCTTACAAATCACCGAATTGCTTAACCATTTGATGAGAATCAGCTCACAAATGCAAAACTCAAGAAAGAAGCAAAATGCAAAACATAGACGTTACTCAAAAGGTGAGAGCAAAATTATGATCCAAGTTAATGAAAAAAGATTTACAAGGTTCAACCTATAAAGGTGAACAAAACCCTAAAGTCTAAAAAAACTAGGTTGCATATTATAATTAATAAATATATTAATTATAATGCACCTAAGAGATAGCTTAAGAAAAATGAGTAATAAATAAATTATTTAATTAGACCGAAGTCATTTAATTAATAAGTGTAAAATATAATTACTCTAACAATTTATTCTCTTACAAAGGTTTGCCGGTTCAGTGATTTGTAAGCTCAGAATGGCTTCTTACATGATTGTAATTGATTCTCATCTAACGGTTGACCGATTCACTGATTTGTAATCTTAGAATGGCTTGTTATGTGATAAAAGTTGATTCTCATCGAACGGTTGATTGATTTAGTGATTTGTAAGCTCAGAATGGCTTGTTACGTTATTGTAGCTAATTCTCATCGAACGATTGACCGATTCGGTGATTTGTAAGCTCATAATGGCTTGTTACGTGATTGTAATTAATTTTCATCAAACGGTTGACTGATTTGGTGATTTGTAAGCTCAGAAAGAGTTGTTACAAGATTGTAATTGATTCTCATCAAACGGTTGACTGATTTGGTCATTTATAAGCTCAAAATGTCTTGTTACGTGATTATAATTGATTCTCATCGAACGGTTGACTGATTCTCTGATTTGTAAGCTCAAAATGGCTTGTTAGGTTACTGTAATTGATTCTCATCCAACGGTTGACCGATTCAATGATTTGTAAGCTTAGATAGGCTTTTTACGTGCTTATAGGTGATTCTCACCGAACGGTTGACCGATTCGATGATTTATAAACTCACAATCATTTGTTACGTGATTGTAGTTGATTCTTATCGAATGGTCGACCGATTGGATGATTTGTAAGCTCGGAAAGACTTGTTACGTGATTGTAGCTGATTCTTATCAAATGGTTGGTTGATTTAGTGATTTGTAAGCTCAGAATGGCTTGTTACGTAATTACAATTGATTTTGATCGAACGGTTGACAAATCCACAGAACACCACGAATACCTGCATGCAAATAACCTATTATAGAAGAGAAGCAGAAATAAGCAAAAGGAAAAACTCAAAAGTTACTCAAAATGTGAAAGCAAAATTATGATCCAAGTTAATGAAAAAAGATTTACAAGGTTCAACCTATAAAGGTGAACAAAACCCTAAAGTCTAAAGAAACTAGGTTGCACATTATAATTAACAAAGATATTAATTATAATGCACCTAAGAGATAGCTTAAGAAAATAGAGTAATAAATAACTTATTTAATTAAACCGAAGTGATTTAATTAATAAGTGTAAAATATAATTACTCTAACAATTTATTCTCTTAGAACGGTTGATTAGTTTAGTGATTTGTAAGCGTAGAATGGCTTGTTATGTGATTGTAATTGATTCCCATCGAACAGTTGACTGATTCGGTAATTTGTAAGCTTAGAATGGCTTGTTACATGATTGTAGCTGACTCTCATTGAATGGTTGACCGATACGGTGATTTGTAAACTAAGAATGACTTGTTACATGATTGTAATTGATTCTCATCGAATGGTTGACCGATTCGGTGATTTGTAAGCTCAGAATGGCTTGTTACGTGATTGTAGCTGATTCTCATCAAATAGTTGACCGATTCCGTGATTTGTAAGCTAAGAATGGCTTTCTACGTGATTGTAGCTGATTCTCATCGAACGATTGACCGATTTAGTGATTTGTAAAATCAAAATCGCTTGTTACATGATTATAGATAATTCTCATCGAATAGTTGACCAACTCGGTGATTTCTAAGCTCAGAATGGCTTATTACATGATTGTAATTAATTCTCATTGAATGATTGATTGATTCAGTGATTTGTAAGCTCAGAATGACTTGTTATCTGATTGTAGTTGATTCTCATTGAATGGTTGACCGATTTGGTGATTTTTAAGCTCAGAATGGCTTGTTACATTATTGTAGCTAATTTTAATCGAACGGTTGACCAATTCAGTGATTTGTAAGCTTAGAATGGCTTGTTAAGTGATTGTAGTTGATCCTCATCGAACGGTTGACCGATTCAGTGATTTGTAAGCTTAGAATGGCTTGTTACATGATTGTAATTGATTCTCATTAACGGTTGACCAATTTGGTGATTTGTAATCTTAGAATGACTTGTTACATTATTGTAGCTGATTCTAATCGAACGGTTGACCGATTCAGTGATTTGTAAGCCCAGAAAAGCTTGTTAAGTGATTGTAATTAATTCTCATCATAGGGTTGACCGATTTGGTGATTTATAGGCTCATAATGGCTTGTTACAGGATTGTAATTGATTCTCATCGAATGGTTGACCAATTCGGTCATTTGTAAATTGATTGATTATCATCAAACAGTTGACCGATTTGGTGATCTATAACCTCAAAATGGCTTGTTACGTGATTGTATTTGATTCTCATCAAAAGGTTGACCGATTTGGTGATTTGTAAGCTCTGAATGGGTTGTTACCTGATTGTAGCTGATTCTCATCGAACGGTTGACCGATTCAGTGATTTGTAAGATTAGAATGGCTTGTTACATGATTTTAGCTGATTCTCAACAAACAGTTGACCGATTCGGTGATTTGTAAGCACATAATAGCTTGTTACATGATTGTAGATTATTCTCATCAAACGATTGAACAATTCCATGATTTGTAAGCTCAGAATGGATTGTTACATAATTGTAATGTATTCTCATCGAACGGTTGACCAATTTGGCTATTTGTAAGCTCAAAATGGCTGTTACATGATTGTAATTGATTCTCATCAAACGGTTGACTGATTCAGTGATTTGTAAGCTCAGAATGGCTTGTTACATGACTGTACCTAATTCTTATCGAATGGTTGACCGATTCAGTGATTTGTAAGCTCAGAATGGCTTGTTACATGATTGTAGCTGATTCTCATCGAGTGGTTGACCGATTCGATGATTTATAAGTTCAAAATGGCTTGTTATGTAATTGTAATTGATTCTCATCGAACGGTTGACTGATTCGGTGATTTGTAAGCTCAAAATGGAAACGTGATTGTTATTTATGTAGGATTTCAGAGATACAAATTCACAAAATGGCAAGAATACATGCACACAAATAACCTGTTACAGGAGAGAAGTAGAAAGAAGCAAAAGACAAAACTCAGAAGTTACTCAAAATGTTAGACCAAAATTATGATCCAAGTAAATGAAAAAAGATTTACAAGGTTCAACCTATAAAGGTGAACCAAACCCTAAAGTGTTAAAAAAGTAGGTTGCACATTATAATTAATAAAGATATTAATTATAATGCACCTAAGAGACAGCTTAAGAAAATAGAGTAATAAATAACTTAATTAATTAAATCAAAGTGATTTAATTAATTGATTTTCATTGAACGGTTGACCGATCCGGTGATTTGTAAGCTTAGAATGGCTTGTTATGTGATAGAAGTTGATTCTCGTCAAACGGTTGATTGATTCGGTGATTGTAAGCTAAGATTGGCTTGTTACATGATTGTAGCAGATTCTCATCGAGTGGTTGATCTATTCGGTAATTTGTCAGCTCAGAATGGCTTGTTACGTAATTGTAATTGATTCTCATCGAACAGTTGACCGATTCAGTGATTTGTAAGATAAAAATGGCTTGTTACGTGATTGTAGTTGATTCTCATCGAACGGTTGACCGATTTGGTGATTTTAAGCTCAAAATGGCTTCTTATGTTCTTGTAGCTGATTCTCATTGAACAATTGACCAATTCAGTGATTTGTAAGCTCAGAATAACTTGTTACATGATTGTAATTAATTCTGATCAAATGGTTGACCGATTTGGTGATTTGTAACCTCAGAATGGCTTGTTACGTGATTGTAGTTGATTCTCATCAAATGGTTGACCGATTCGGTCATTTGTAAGCTTTGAATGGGTTGTTCCTAATTGTAGCTAATTCTCATCAAATGGTTGACCAACTAGGTGATTGTAGTTGGTTCTCATCGAATGGTTAACCGATTCAGTGATTTGTAAACTCAAAATAGCTTGTTACGTGATTGTAATTGATTCTCACTGAACGGTTGACCTATTCCGTGATTTCTAAGCTCAGAATGACTTGTTACGTGATTGTATCTAATTCTCATTGAACGGTTGACCAATTTGGTGATTTGTAACCTCAGAATGGCTTGTTACGTGATTGTAATTGATTCTCATCGAATTGGTGACCAATTCAGTGATTTGTAAGGTCATAATAGCTTGTTACATGATTGTAGTTGATTCTCATCAAACGGTTGACTGATTCAGTGATTTGTAAGCTCAGAATGGCTTGTTATGTGATTGTAACTGATTCTCATCGAGCGGTTGACCGATTCGGTGATTTATAAACTCAAAAGGGCTTGTTACATGATTGTAGCTGATTCTCATCAAATCGTTGACCGATTTAGTGATTTTTAAGCTTAGAATGGCTTCTTACATGATTGTAGGTGATTCTCATTGAACAATTGACCGATTTGGTGATTTATAAGCTCACAATCATTTGTTAGATGATTGTAGCTAATTCTCATTGAATGGTTGACCGATTGGATGATTTGTAAGCTCAGAATGGCTTGTTACGCGATTGTAGCTAATTCTTCTCAAATGGTCGATTCATTTGGTGATTTTGTAAGCTCATAATGGCTTGTTACGTAATTGTAATTGATTCTCATCGAACGGTTGACCGATTTGGTGATTTGTAAGCTCATAATGGATTGTTACGTGATTTTTATTTATGTAAGATTTAAGATTTCTATAAAGGTGAACAAAACCTTAGAGTCTAAAAAAACTAGGTTGCACATTATAATTAATAAAGATATTAATTATAATGCACCTAAGAGATAGCTTAAGAAAATAGAGTAATAAATAACTTAATTAATTAAACCAAAGTGATTTAATTAATAAGTGTAAAATATAATTACTCTAACAATTTAATCTCTTAGAAGGGTTGACCGGTTCAGTGATTTGTATGCTCAAAATGGCTTGTTAAGTGATTGTAATTGATTCTCATCGAACGGTTGACCGATTTGATGATTTGTAGGCTTAGAATAGCTTGTTATGTGATAGAAGTTGATTCTCATCGAATGGTTGATTGATTCAGTGATTTGTAAACTTAGAATGGCTTGTTACATGATTGTAGATGACTCTCATCGAATGGTTGACCGATACGGTGATTTGTAAGCTAAGAATGACTTGTTACATGATTGTAATTGATTCTCATCGAATGGTTGACTGATTCGATGATTTGTAAGCTTAGAATAGCTTGTTACATGATTGTAATTGATTCTCGTCAAACAGTTGACTGATTTCATGATTTATAAGCTGAATGGCTTGTTACATGATTGTAGCTGATTCTCATCAAGTGGTTGACCTATTCGGTAATTTGTAAGCTCAGAATGGCTTGTTACATGATTGTAGTTGATTCTCATCGAACAATCGACCGATTCAGTGATTTGTAAGTTCAGAATCGCTTGTTACATGATTATAGATAATCCTCATCGAACAATTGACCGACTCGGTGATTTGTAAGCTCAGAATGGCTTATTACATGATTGTAATTGATTCTCATCGAATGATTGACCGATTCAGTGATTTGTAAGCTCAGAATGGCTTGTTACGTTACTGTTATTGTTTCTCAACGAACGGTTGACCGATTCAGTGATTTGTAAGCTCAAAATGGATTGTTACGTGATTGTAATTGATTCTCATCGAATGGTTGACCGATTCAGTGATTTATAATCTGAGAATGGCTTGTTATGTGATTGTAGCTGATTCTCATCTAAGGGTTGACCGATTTGGTAATTTGTAATCTTAGAATGGCTTGTTACGTGATTGTAATTGATTCTCACCGAAAGGTTGACCTATTCCATGATTTGTAACCACAGAATGGCTTATTATGTGATTGTTGCTAATTTTCATCGAATGGTTGACCGATTCGGTGATTTGTCAGCTCAGAATGGCTTGTTACATGATTGTAGTTGATTCTCATCCAATGGTTGACCGATTTGGTGATTTGTAAGCTCAGAATGGCTTGTTACATTATTGTAGCTGATTCTCATTGAATGGTTGACCGATTCCATGATTTGTAAGCTCAGAATGGCTTGTTACGTGATTGTAATATATTCTCATCAATTGGCTGACCGATTCGGTGATTTGTAAGCTCATAATGGCTTGTTACATGATTGTAATTGATTCTCATCAAACCGTTGACTGATTCAGTGATTTGTTAGCTCAGAATGGGTTGTTATGTGATTTTAGTTGATTCTCATCGAATGGTTGACCAATTCAGTGATTTGTAAACTCAGAATAGCTTGTTACATGACTGTAATTGATTCTCACCGAACGGTTGACCTATTTAGTGATTTGTAAGTTCAGAATGGCTTGTTACATGATTTTAGATTATTCTTATCAAATCATTGACTGATTCCATGATTTGTAAGCTCATAATGGCTTTTTACGTAATTGTAATTGATTATTATCGAATGGTTGACTGATTCAGTAATTTATAATCTCAGAGGTACAAATCCATAGAATGGCAAGAATACCTGCATGCAAATAACCTGTTACAGGAGAGAAGCAGAAAGAAGCAAAAGATAAAACTTAGAAGTTACTCAAAATGTGAGAGGAAAATTATGATGCAAGTTAATGAAAAAAGATTTACAAGGTTCAACCTATAAAGGTGAACAAAACCCTAAAGTGTTAAAAAACTAGGTTGCACATTATAATTTATAAAGATATTAATTATAATGCACCTAAGATATAGCTTAAGAAAATAGGGTAATAAATAACTTAATTAATTAAACCAAAGAGATTTAATTAATAAGTGTAAAATATAATTACTCTAACAATTTATTCTCTTAGAACGGTTGATTGGTTCAGTGATTTGTAAGCTCAGAATGGCTTGTTACATGATTGTAATTGATTCTCATCGAACGGTTGACCAAATCGGTGATTTGTAAGTTTAAAATGGCTTGTTATGTGATAGAAGTAGATTGTCATCAAATGATTGATTGTATCGATGATTTGTAAACTCAGAATGTCTTGTTACTTGATTGTAGCTGACTCTCATCGAATGGTTGACCTATACAGTGATTTGTAAGCTAAGAATGGCTTGTTACATGATTGTAATTGATTCTCATCGAATGGTTGACCGATTCGGTGATTTGTAAGCTCAGAATGGCTTGTTACATGATTGTAGATGATTCTCATCGAACAGTTGACCGATTCGGTGATTTGTAAGCTAAGAATGGCTTGTTACGTGATTGTAGCTGATTCTCATCGAGTGGTTAACTGATTCGATAATTTGTATGCTCGAGATGGCTTGTTATGTGATTGTAGCTGATTCTCATTGAATGATCGACTGATTCAGTGATTTTTAACCTCAGAATGGCTTGTTATGTTATTGTTTTGATTCTCATCGAATGATTAACCGATTCGGTGATTTGTAAGATTGTTACGTGATTGTAATTGATTCTCACCGAACGGTTGACTGATTCATTGATTTATAAGCTCAGAATGGCTTGTTATGTGATTGTAGCTGATTCTCATTGAAGGGTTGACCAATTCGGTGATTTGAGAGAACATAATTGATTATTACATGATTGTTGCTGATTCTAATCCAATAGTTGACTGATTCTGTGATTTGTAAGCTCAGAATGGCTTGTTACGTGATTGTAATTAATTCTCATCAAATGGTTGACCAATTTGGTGATTTGTAAACTTAGAATGGCTTGTTACAGGATTGTAATTGATTCTCATTGAACAGTGGACCGATTTGGTCATTTGTAAGTAAAAAATGGCTTGTTACGTGATTATAATCAATTCTTAATGAACGGTTGACCGATTCGGTGATTTGTAAGCTCAGATTGGCTTGTTATATGATTGTAATTAATTCTCATCGAATGGTTGACCGATTCTGTGATTTGTAAGCTCAAAATGGCTTGTTACATGATTTTAGCTGATTTTGAACAAACAGTTGACCGATTCGGTGATTTGTAAGCTCAGAATGGCTTGTTACGTGATTGTAATTAATTCTCATCAAACGGTTGACCGATTTGGTGATTTGTAAACTCAGAATGGCTTGTTACAGGATTGTAATTGATTCTCATCAAACAGTTGGCCGATTTGGTCATTTGTAAGCTCAAAATAGCTTATTACATGACTATAATTGATTCTCATCCAATGATTGACCAATTCAGTGATTTGTAACTTCAGAATGGCTTGTTATGTTATTGTTATTGATTCTCATCGAACGGTTAACCGATTCGGTGATTTGTAAGCTCAGAATAGATTGTTACATGATTGTAATTGATTCTCATCAAATGGTTGACCGATTCATTAATTTATAAGCTCAGAATGGCTTGTTATTTGATTGTAGCTGATTCTCATCGAAGGGTTCACCAATTTGGTGATTTTTAAGCACAGAATTGCTTATTACATAATTGTTGTTGATTCTAATCTAATCGTTAACCGATTCGGTGATTTGTCAGCTCAGAATGGCTTGTTATGTAATTGTAGTTGATTGTCATCGAACGATTGATAGATTTGGTGATTTCTAAGTGTAGAATGGCTTGTTACATGATTATAGTTGATCTTGATCGAACGATTGACCGATTTAGTGATTTGTAACCTCATAATGGCTTGTTACGTTACTGTAACTAATTCTTATCGAACGGTTGACTGATTCGATGATTTGTAAGCTCACAATGGCTTGTTATGTGATTATAACTAATTCTCATCGAATGGTTGACCGATTCTATGATTTGTAAGCTCATAATGGCTTGTTACATGATTTTAGTTGATTCTGAACAAACGGTTGACCGATTCATTGACTTATAAGCTCAGAATGGCTTGTTATGTGATTGTAGCTGATTCTCATCGAAGGGTTGACCGATTCGGTGATTTGTAAGCACAGAATGGCTTATTACATGATTGTTGCTGATTCTAATCCAATCGTTGACCGATTCGGTGATTTGTCAGCTCAGAATTGCTTGTTACGTGATTGTAATTAATTCTCATCAAACGGTTGACCGATTTGGTGATTCGTAAGCTCTGAATGGGTTGTTACGTGGTTCTAATAAATTCTCATTGAACGGTTGACCGATTCAGTGATTTGTAAGCTCAGACTGACTTGTTATGTGATTGTAATTAATTCTCATCGAATGGTTGACTGATTATGTGACTTGTAAGCTCAGAATGGCTTGTTACATGATTATAATTGATTCTCACCAAACGGTTGACCTATTCAGTGATTTGTAAACTCAAAATGGCTTGTTACGTGATTGTAGCTAATTCTCATCTAATAGTTGACTGATTCGGTGATTTGTAAGCTAAGAATGGCTGGTTATGTGATTGTAGCTGATTCTCATCAAGTGGTTGACCGATTCGGTAATTTGTAAGCTCAAAATGGCTTGTTACATTATTGTAGCTGATTCTCATCGAACGATCGATTGATTTAGTGATTTGTAAGGTCAGAATCGCTTGTAACATGAATATAGATAATATCCATTGAACAGTTGACCGACTCGATGATTTGTAAGATCAAAATGGCTTATTACATGATTGTAATTGATTCTCATCGAATGATTGACCGATTTAGTGATTTGTTAGCTCAGAATGACTTGTTACGTTATTCTTATTGATTGTCATTGAACGGTTGACCGATTCGGTGATTTGTAAGCTCAGAATAGATTGTTACGTGATTGTAATTGATTCTCATCGAACGGTTGACCGATTCAATGATTTATAAGCTCAGAATGGTTTGTTATGTGATTGTAGCTGATTCTCATCGAAGGGTTGACCGATTTGGTAATTTATAAGCTCAGAATGGCTTGTTATGTGATTGTAAAATATTTTGACCGAAAGGTGATTTGTAAGCACAGAATGGCTTATTACGTGATTGTTGTTGATTCTCATCCATTGGTTGACCGAATCGGTGATTTGTCAGCTCAGAATGGCTTGTTACATAATTGTAATTGATTCTCATTGAACTATTGACTGATTCGGTTATTTGTAAGCGCAAAATGACTTTTTACATGATTATAGTTGATGTTCATCGAACGGTTGACTGATTTGGTGATTTGTAAGATCAGAATGGCTTGTTACAAGGTTGTAATTGATTCTCATCGAATGGTTGACCGATTTGGTCATTTGTAAGCTCAAAATGGCTTGTTACGTGATTATAATTGATTCTCATCGAACGGTTGACTGGTTCGGTGATTTGTTAGGTCAAAGTAGCTTGTTATGTGATTGTAATCGATTCTCATCGAACGATTGACCGATTTGCTAATCTATAACCTTAGAATGGCTTGTTACGTCATTGTAGTTGATTCTCATCTAATAGTTGATCGATTCGGTGATTTGTAAGCTCTGAATGGCTTGTTATGTGCTTATAATCAATTCTCATTGAATGGTTGACCCATTCAGTGATTTGTAATCTCAGACTGGCTTGTTATGTGAAACTACTTAATTCTCATCGAATGGTTGACTGATTATGTGATTTGTAAGCTCAGAATGGCTTATTACATGATTTTAGCTGATTATCAACAAACGGTTGACCGATTCGGTGATTTGTAAGGTTATAATGAATTGTTACATGATTGTTGATTATTCTCATCGAATGATTCACCAATTCAGTGATTTGTAAGATCAGAATGGCTTGTTACGTGGTTGTAATCAATTCTCACTGAACGGTTGACCGATTCGGTGATTTGTAAGCTCAACTTGGCTTGTTATGTGATTGTAATTAATTCTCATCGAATGGTTGACCGATTCGGTGATTGTAAGCTCTGAATTCAGCTTGTTACATGATTGTAAATTATTCTCATCGAATAGTTGACCAATTCTATGATTTGTAAGCTCAAAATGACTTGTTATGTGATTGTAATGTATTCTCATTGAACGATTGACCGATTCGATGATTTTTAAGCTCAGAATGGCTTGTTACATGATTGTAATTGATTCTCATCAAACGGTTGACCAATTCGGTGATTTGTAAGCTCAGAATGGCTTGTTACGTGATTGTAGTTGATCGATTCAGTGATTTGTTAACTCAGAATTGCTTGTTACATGATTGTAATTGATTCTCACCGAACGGTTGACCTATTCAGTGATTTGTAAGCTCACAATGGCTTGTTACGTGATTGTAGCTGATTCTCATTGAATAGTTGAACAATTTGGTGATTTGTAAGCTTAGAATCGCTTGTTACATGATTGTAATTGATTCTCATCAAATTGGTGACCGATTCAGTGATTTTTTAAGGTTAGATTGGCTTGTTACATGATTGTAGCTGATTCGCATAGAACGATTGACTGATTCAGTGATTTGTAAGCTCAAAATGGCTTGTTATGTGATTGTAGCTGATTCTCATCAAGCGGTTGACCGATTCGGTGACTTATAAGCTCAGAATGGCTTGTTACATGATTGTAGCTGATTCTCATCGAATGGTTGACCGATTCAATGATTTGTCAGCTTAGAATGGCTTGTTACGTGATTGTAGGTGATTCTCATTGAATGGTTGACCGATTCATTGATTTAGAAGCTAACAATCATTTGTTACATCATTGTAGCTAATTTTTATCAAACGGTTGATCGATTGGATGATTTGTAAGCTCAAAATGGCTTGTTACGTGATTGTAGCTGATTCTTATCAAATGGTTGACTTATTCGATGATTTGTAAGCTCAAAATGGCTTGTTACGTAACTGTAATTGATTCTCATCAAACGGTTAACAGATTCGGTGATTTGTAAGCTCAGAATGACTTGTTACATGATTGTTATTTATGTAGAATTTGAGAGATACAAATCCACAAAACGCTAGAAATACCTACCTGCAAATAAACTGTTACAGGAGAGAAGCAAAAATAAGCAAAAGGCAAAATTCAGAAGTTACTCAAAATGTGAGAGCAAAATTATGATCCAAGTTAATGAAAAAAGATTTACAAGTTTCAACCTATAAAGGTGGACAAAACCTTAAAGTCTAAAAAAACTAGGTTGCACATTAAAATTAATAAAGATATTAATTATAATGCACCTAAGAGATAGCTTAAGAAAATAGCATAATAAATAACTTAATTAATTAAACCGAAATGATTTAATTAATAAGTGTGAAATATAATTACTCTAACAATTTATTCTATTAGAATAGTTGACTGGTTCAGTGATTTGTAAGCTCAGAATGGCTTGTTATGTGATTGTAATTGATTCTCATCGAACAGTTGACCGATTCGGTGATTTGTAATGGCTTGTTATGTGATAAAAGTTGATTCTCATCGAACAGTTGATTGATTCAATGATTTGTAAGCTCAAAATGACTTTTTATGTGATTGTAGCTGATTCTCATCCAATGGCTGACCTATATGGTGATTTGTAAGCTAAAAATGGCTTGTTACATGATTGTAATTGATTTTCAATGAATGGTTGACTAATTCAGTGATTTGGAAGCTTAGAATGGCTTGTTACATGATTGTAATTGATTGTGATCCAACAGTTGACCGATTCGGTGATTTGTAAGCTTAGAATGGCTTGTTACGTGACTGTAATTAATTCTCATCAAACAATTGACCGATTTGGTGATTTGTAAGCTCAGAATGGCTTGGTACAGGATTGTAATTGATTCTTATTGAACTGTTGATCGATTTGGTCATTTGTAAGCTGAAAATGGCTTTTTACGTGATTATAATTGATTCTCATCGAATGGTTGACTGATTCAATGATTTGTAAGCTTAGAATGGCTTGTTATCTGATTGTAATTGATTCTCATTGAACGGTTGACCGATTTGGTGATCTATAACCTCAGAATGACTTGTTACATGATTGTAGTTAATTCTCATCAAATGGTTGACCGATTCAGTGATTTCTAAGCTCTGAATGGGTTGTTAACTGATTGTAGCTGATTCTCATCGAACGGTTGACCAATTCGGCAATTTGTAAAATCAGAATGGCTTGTTACATTGTTGTAATCAATTCTCATTGAATGGTTGACCGATTCACTGATTTGTAAGCTCAGACTGGCTTGCTATGTGATTATAATTAATTCTCATGGAACTAGTGACTAATTCAATGATTTGTAAGATTAGACTGGCTTGTTACATGATTATAGTTGATTCTCATCGAACGGTTGATTGATTCAGTGATTTTTAAGCTCAAAATGACTTTTCATGTGATTGTAGCTGATTCTCATCGAGTGGTTGACCGATTCGGTGATTTATAAGCTTAGAATAGTTTGTTACCTGATTGTGGCTGATTCTCATCGAACGGTTGACCAATTCGGTGATTTGTAAGCTCAGAATGGCTTGTTACGTGATTGTAATTGATTCTCATCGAACTGGTGACCGATTCAATGATTTGTAAGGTCAGACTGGCTTGTTATATGATTGTAGTTGATTCTCATTGAACGGTTGACTGATTCAGTGATTTATAAGCTCAGAATGGCTTGTTATGTGATTGTAGTTGATTCTCATCGAAGGGTTGACCGATTTGGTAATTTGTAAGCTCAAAATGTGTTGTTACATGATTGTAATT
Source organism: Chamaecyparis obtusa (assembly GCA_027943335.1). NCBI lineage: Eukaryota > Viridiplantae > Streptophyta > Pinopsida > Cupressales > Cupressaceae > Chamaecyparis > Chamaecyparis obtusa. The sequence goes on along the minus strand of BSBK01000740.1, from coordinate 7,251,630 downwards.
GATTCTCACTGGAAGGTTGACCGATTTGGTGATTTGTAAGCTCAGAATAGCTTGTTATGTGGTAGAGGTTGATTCTCATCGAATGGTTGATTGATTTGGTGATTTGTAAGCTCAGAATAGCTTGTTACGTGATTATAGCTGAGTCGCATCGAATGGTTGACTAATACGGTGATTTGTAAGCTAAGAATGGCTTGTTACATGATTGTAATGTATTCTCACTAAATTATTGACCTATTCAGTGATTTGTAAGCTCAGAATGGCTTGTTACATGATTATAGCTGATTCTCATCGAAAAGTTGACTAATTCAGTGATTTGTAAGCTCAGAATGGCTTATTACATGATTGTAATTGATTCTCATCGAATGATTGATCAATTCAGTAATTTGTAAGCTCAGAATGGCTTGTTACATTATTGTTATTGATTCTCATCGAACGGTTGATTGATTTGGTTATTTGTAGGCTCATAATGGATTGTTACATGATTTTAGCTGATTCTCAACAAACAGTTGACCGATTCGGTAATTTGTAAGCCCATAATGGCTTGTTACATGATTATAGCTAATTCTCACCAAACGATCAACTGATTCAATGATTTGTTAGCTTAGAATGGATTGTTACATGATTGTAATTGATTCTCATCAAACGGTTGACTGATTCAGTGATTTGTAAACTCAGAATGGCTTGTTATGTGATTGTAGCTGATTCTCATTGAAGGGTTGACCGATTTGGTAATTTGTAAGCTCAGACTGGGTTGTTACATGATTGTAATTGACTCTTACCAAAAGGTTGACCTATTCGGTGATTTGTAAACATAGAATGGCTTATTACGTGATTGTTACCGATTCTCATCAAATGGTTGACCGATTCAGTGATTTGTTAGCTCTGAATGGCTTGTTACGTAATCGTAATGGTTTCTCATGAAATTGTTGACCGATTCGGTGAGTTATAACCGCAGAATGGATTGTTTCATGATTGTAGGTGATTCTCATCAAACGGTTGACCGATTCAGTGATTTGTAATCTTAGAATGGCTTGTTACATCATTGTAGCTGATTCTCATCGACCGATTCTGAGCTTACAAATGATAGCATCGGTCAACCATTCGACAATAATTAATTACAATCACATAACAAGCCATTCTAAGCTTACAAATCATTGAATCGGCCAACCGTTTGATGAGAATATATTACAATCATGTAACAAGCCATTTTGAGCTTAAAAATCACTGAATTGGTCAACCATTCGATGAGAATAATCTACAATCATGTAACAAGCCATTCTGAGCTTACAAATCATCGAATCAGTCAACTGTTTATTGAGAATCAGCTAAAGTCATGTAACAATCCATTATGAGCTTACAAATCACCAAATCAATCAACCATTCAATGAGAATCAATAACAATAACAATAACGTAACAAGCCATTCTAAGCTTACAAATCACTGAATCGATCAATCAATCGATGAGAATCAATTACAATCATGTAATAAGCCATTCTGAGCTTACAAATCACCGAATCAATCAACCGTTTGATGAGAATCAACTTCTATCACATAACAAGCCATTCTAAACTTACAAATCATCGAATTGGTCAATCGTTCGATCACAATCAATTACAATCACGTAAGAAGCCATTCTGAGATTACAAATCACTAAACCGATCAACCGTTCTAAGAGAATAAATTGTTAGAGTAATTATATTTTACACTTATTAATTAAATCACTTCAGTTTAATTAATTAAGTTATTTATTACTCTATTTTCTTAAGCTATCCCTTAGGTGCATTATAGTTAATATCTTTATTAATTATAATCTGCAACCTAGTTTTTTTAGACTTTAGGGTTTTGTTCACCTTTACAGGTTGAACCCTGTAAATCTTTTTTCATTAACTTGGATCATAATTTTTCTCTCACATTTTGAGTAACTTTTGAGTTTTGCCTTTTGCTTTTTTTTACTTTTCTCATCTAATAGGTTATTTGCATGCAGGTATTCTTGGCGTTCTGTAGATTTGTATCTCTCAAATCACCGAATCAGTCATCTGGTTGATGAGGTTACAAATCATTAAATTGATCAACCGTTTGATGAGAATCAATTACAATTACGTAACAAGCCATTATGAGCTTACAAATCACTGAGTTGGACAACCCTTTGATGAGAATTAGCTACAATCATGTAACAAGCCATTTTGAGCTTACAAATCACCCAATAGGTCAACTGTTCTATGAGAATCAATTACAATCACATAACAAGCCATTCTGAGCTTACAAATCACTGAATCGGTCAACCATTAGATGAGAATTAATTACAATCATGTAACAAGCCATTCTGAGCTTACAAATCACTGAATCGATCAACCGTTCGATGAGCATTCATTACAATCATGTAACAAGCCATTATGAGCTTGCAAATCATGGAATTGGTCAACCGTTTGATGAGAATAATCTACAATCACATAACAAGCCATTTTGAGTTTATAAATCACCAAATCGGTCAACCATTTGTTGATAATCAGCTAAAATCATGTAACAAGTCATTATGAGCTTACAAATCAGAGAATCGATCAACCATTCGATGAGAATTAATTACAATCACATAACAGGCCACTCTGAAGCTTACAAATGACCGAATCAGTCAACCATTCAATGAGAATTGATTACAACCATGTAACAAACCATTTTGATCTTACAAATCACTGAATTGGTCAACCGTTTGATTAGAATCAGCTACAATCAGATAACAACCCATTTGGAGCTTACAAATCATGGAATCGGTCAACCATTCGATAAGAGTCAACTACAATCACGTAACAAGCCATTCTGATATTATAGATCACCAAATTGGTCAACCGTTTGATAAGAATCCATTACAATCACATAACAAGCCATTCTGAGCTTACAAATCACCAAATTGGTCAACGGTTTGATGAGAATCAATTATAACAACATAACAAGCCATTCTGAGCTTACAAATCACCGAATCGGTCAATCATTTGATAAAAATCAACTACAATCACGTAACAAGTCATTCTGCACTTACAAATCACCGAATCAGTCATCTGTTCAAGGTGAATCAATTACAATTAGGTAACAAGCCATTCTGAGCTAACAAATCATCAAATCGGTCAACCATTCAATGAGAATTAGCAGCAATCACGTAATAAGCCATTCTATGCTTACAAATCACCAAATAGGTCAACCTTTCAGTGAGAATCAATTACAGTCACTTAACAAGCCATTCTAAGCTTACAAATTACCAAATCGATCAACCCTTCGATGAGAATCCATTCTGAGCTTATAAATCACTGAATCGGTCAACCCTTCGATGAGAATCAACTACAATCACGTAACAAGTGATTCTACGCTTACAAATTACTGAATCGGTCATCCGTTCGATGAGAATCAATTACAATTACGTAACAAGCCATTCTGAGATGACAAATCACTGAATCGATCAACCATTCGATGAGAATCAACAACAATCACGTAATAAGCAATTCTTAGCTTAGAAATCACCGAATAGGTCAACCGTTCGGTGAGAATCAATTACAATCACGTAACAAGCCATTCTGAGCTTACAAATCATTGAATCGGTCAACCCTTCGATGAGAATCAGCTACAATCAGGTAACAACCCATTCAAAGCTTATAAATCACCGAATCAGTGAACCATTCGATGAGAATCAACTACAATCATGTAACAAGCCATTCTGAGGTTATAGATCACCAAATCGGTCAACTGTTCGGTGAGAATCAAATTACAATCCTGTAACAAGCCATTATGAGCTTACAAATCCCCAAATCAGTCAACCGTGTGATGAGAATTACTTACAATCACGTAACAATCCATTCTGAGCTTACAAATCAATGAATCGGTCAACCGTTTGATGAGAATCAGCTACAATCATGTAAGAAGCCATTCTGAGCTTACAGATCACCGAATCAGGCAACCGTTTGATGAGAATCAACTACAATCACGTAACAAGCCATTCTGCGCTTACAAATTACCTAATCGGTCAACCGTTTGATGAGAATCAATTACAATTATGTAACAAGCCATTCTGAGCTGAGAAATAATCGAATCGGTCAACCATTTGATGAGAATCAACAACAATCACGTTATAAGTCATTTTGTGCTTACAAATCACCGAATAGGTCGACCTTTTAGTGAGAATCAATTATAAGGACGTAATAAGCCATTTTGAGCTTACAAATTATAAAATCGGTCAACCCTTCGATGAGAATCAGCTACAATCACATAACAAGCCATTCTGAGCTTATAAATCACTGAATCGGTCAACCTTTCGATGAGAATCAATTACAATCATTTAACAATCCATTCTGAGCTTACAAATCACTGAATCAGTCAACCGTTTGATGAGAATTATCTATAATCATGCAACAAGCGATTCTAAGCTGACAAATCACTGAATCGATAGATCGTTTGATGATAATCAGCTACAATCACGTGACAAGCCATTCTGAGCTTAAACATCACTGAACCGATCAACCGTTCTAAGAGAATAAATTGTTAGAGTAATTATATTTTACACTTATTAATTAAATCACTTCGATTTAATTAATTAAGTTATTTATTACTCTATTTTCTTAACCTATCTTTTAGGTGCATTATAATTAATATCTATATTAATTATAATTTGCAACCTAGTTTCTTTAGACTTTAGGGTTTTGTTCACCTTTATAGGTTGAACCTTGTAAATCTTTTTTCATTAACTTGCATCATAATTTTGCTCTCACATTTTGAGTAACTTTTCAATTTTGCCTTTTGCTTCTTTCTGCTTCTCTCCTATAACAGGTTATTTGCATGCAGGTATTCTTGGCGTTCTATGGATTTGTATCTCTCAAATCCTACATAAATAACAATCCTGTAACAAGCCATTATGAGCTTACAAATCACCGAATCGGTCAACCGTTCGATGAGAATCAATTACAATTATGTAACAAGCCATTCTGAGCTTAGAAATCATCAAATCAGTCAACCATTTGATAAGAATCAGCTACAATCATGTAACAAGCCATTATGAGCTTACAAATCATCCAATCGGTCAATCATTCGATGAGAATCAGCTACAATCACGTAACAAAGGATTGTGAGCTTATAAATCATCAAATCGGTCAACCGTTCGATGAGAATCAGCTACTATCATGTAACAAGCCATTCTAAGCTTACAAATCACTAAATCGACCAACCGTTCAATGAGAATTAGCTACAATCATGTAGAAGCCATTCTGAGCTTATAAATCACCGAATCGGTCAACCGCTTGATGAGAATCAGCTACAATCACATAACAAGTCATTCTAAACTTATAAATCACTGAATAAGTCAACCGTTCAATGAGACTCAACTACAATCATGTAACACGCTATTCGGGAATTACAAATCATAGAATTGGTCAATCATTCGATGTGAATAATCTACAATCATGTAACAAGCCATTCTGAGCTTACAAATCACCGAATCGGTCAATCATTTGTTGAGAATCAGCTAAAATCATGTAACAAGGCATTTTGAGCTTACAAATGATAGAATCGGTCAACCATTCGATTAGAATTAATTACAATCACATAACAGGTCATTCTGAGCTTACAAATCACCGAATCAATCAACCATTCGATGAGAATCAACTACAACCTTGTAACAAGGTATTTTGAGGTTATAGATCACCAAATCGTTCAACCGTTTGATGAGAATTAATTACAATCACATAACAAGCCATTCTGAGCTTCCAAATCACCGAATCGGTCAACCGTTCGATGAGAATCAACTACAATCACGTAGCAAGCTATTCTATGCTTACAAATCACCGAATCGGTCAACTGTTCGATGAGAATCAATTACAATTACGGAACAAGCAATTCTTAGTTGACAAATCATCGAATTGGTCAACCATTCGATGAGAATCAGCAACAATCACGTAAAAAGCCATTCTGTGATTGCAAATCACCGAATAGGTCAACCTTTCGGTGAGAATCAATTACAATCACGTAACAAGCCATTTTGAGCTTACAAATTACCAAATCAGACAACCCTTCGATGAGAATTAGCTATAATCACATAACAAGACATCCTGAGCTTATAAACTACTAAATTGGTCAACCGTTTGGTGAGAATCAATTACAATCACGTAACAATCCATTCTCCGCTTACAAATCACCGAATCGGTCAACCGTTCGATGAGAATCAATAACAATAACGTAACAAGCCATTCTAAGCTTACAAATCACTGAATCGGTCAATCATTCGATGAGAATCAATTACAAATCACTGAATCAGTCAATTGTTTGATGAGAATCAGCTACAATCATGTAACAAGCCATTCTGAGGTTACAAATCACCGAATTGGTCAACCATTTGATAAGAATCAGCTACAATCACGTAACATGGCATTCTAAGCTTACAAATCATCCAATCAGTCAACTGTTCGATAAGAATCAGCTACAATGATGCAAGAAATGATTGTGCGCTTATAAATCATCAAGTTGGTCAACTGTTTGATGAGAATCACCTACATACACATAACGATCCATTCTAGGCTTAAAAATCACTAAATTGGTCAACTATTTGTTGAGAATCAGCTAAAATCATGTAACAAGCAATTTTGAGCTTACAAATCATAGAATCGGTCAACCATTTGATGAGTATTAATTACAACCACATTACAACCCAGTTTGAGCTTACAAATCATAGAATCGGTCAACTATTCAATTAGAATTGATTACAATCATGTAATAAGCCATTCTAGATTGGTCAACCGTTTGGTGAGAATCAGCTACAATCAGGTAACAACCCATTAAGAGCTTACAAATTACTGAATAAGTCAACCGTTCGATGAGAATCAGCTACAGTAACATAACAAGCCATTCTGAGCTTATAAATCACTAAATCGGTCAACCGTTCAATGAATCAACTACAATCACGTAACAAGCCATTCTACGCTTACAAATCACTGAATCGGTCAACTGTCTGATGAGAATTAATTATAATTACGTAAGAAGCCATTCTGAGGTGACAAATCACTGAATCGGTGAACCATTCAATGAGAATCAACAACAATCACATAATAAGCCATTATGTGCTTACAAATCACTGAGTAGGTCAACCTTTTTGTGAGAATCAATTAAAATCACATAACAAGCCATTCTGAGCTTACAAATTACCAAATCAGTCAACCCTTCGATGAGAATCAGCTACAATCATAGAACAAGCCATTCTGAGCTTATAAATCACTAAATCTGTCAATCGTTTGATGAGAATCAATTACAATCACGTAACAATCCATTCTAAGCTTACAAATCACCGAATCGGCCAATCCGTTCTATGAGAATCAATAACAATAACGTAACAAGCCATTATGAGCTTAAAAATCACTGAATTGGTCAACTGTTCGATTAGAATAAGTTACAATCATGTAACAAACCATTGTGAGCTTATAAATCACCGAATCGGTCAACAGTTCGATGAGAATCAGCTACAATCATGTAACAAGCCATTCTGAGCTTATAAATCACCGAATCGGTCAACCACTCGATGAGAATTAGCTACAATCTCATAACAGGCCATTCTGAGCATACAAATTACTGAATCAGTCAACCGTTCGATGAGAATCAGCTATAATCATGTAACAAGCCAGTCTGACCTTACAAATCATTGAATTGGTCACGAGTTCGAAGAGAATCAATTACAATCATCTAACAAGCCATTCTAAGTTTACAAATCACTGAATCGCTGAACCATTCGATGAGAATCAATTACAATCACGTAACAAGCCATTATGAGCTTACAATTCACTGAACCGGTCAACCGTTCTAAGAAAATAAATTCTTAGAGTAATTATATTTTACACTTATTAATTAAATCACTTCAGTTTAATTAATTAAGTTATTTATTACAATGTTTTCTTAAGTTATCTCTTAGGTGAATTATAATTAACATCTTTATTAATTATAATATCCAACCTAGTTTTTTTAGACTGTAGGGTTTTGTTCAGCTTTATAAGTTGAACCTTGTAAATCTTTTTTGATTAACTTGGATAATATTTTTTCTCTCACATATTGAGTAACTTCTGATTTTTTCCTTTTGCTTCTTTATGCTTCTCTCTAGTAACAGGTTATTTGCATGCAGGTATTCTTGGCGTTCTATGGATTTGTATCTCTAAAATCCTACATAAATAACAATCATGGAACAAGCCATTCTGAGCTTACAAATCACCGAATCAATCAACCATTCAATGAGAATCAATTACAATTATGTAACAAGCCATTCTGAGCTTACAAATCACTGAATCAGTCAACCATTTGATAAGAATCAGCTACAATCATGTAACAAGGTATTATGAGCTTACAAATCATCCAATCGGTCAACCGTTCGATGAGAATAAGCTACAATCACGTAAAAAATGATTGTCAGCTTATAAATTACCAAATTGGTCAACCATTTGATGAGAATCACCTACAATCACGTAACAAGCCATTCTAAGCTTACAAATTACTGAATCGGTCAACTGTTCGATGAGAATCAGGTATAATCACGTAACAAGCCATTTTGAGCTTATAAATCACCGAGTCTATCAACCTCTTGATGAGAATGAGCTACAATCACATAACAAGCCATTCTGAGCTTACCAGTCACTGAATCAGTCAACCGTTTGATGAGAATCAGCTACAATCATGTAATAAGCCAGTCTCACCTTACAAATCACTAAATCAGTCACCAGTTCAATGAGAATCAATTACAATCATGTAACAAGCCATTCTGAACTTACAAATCATCGAATTGGTCAACCGTTCGATCAGAATCAGCTACAATCACGTAAAAAGCTATTCTAAGCTTACAAATCACCGAGTACATCAACCAGACAGTGCTAATCAATTACAATCATGTAACAAGCCATTCTGAGTTTACAAATCACTGAATCGGTCAACCATTCGATGAGACTCAACTACAATCACGTAATAAGCCATTCTGAGCTTACAAATCATTGAATCCGTCAACCGTTTGATGAAAATCAATTACAATCATGTAACAAGCCATTCTGAGCTTACAAATCACCGAATCGGTCAACCGTTGGATGAGAATACATTACAATAATGTAACAAGCCATTATGAGCTTATAGAGAAGGGAATTGGTCAACTGTTCGATGAGAATAATCTACAATCATGTAACAAGCCAAATTTAGAGCTTATAAATCATCGAATCGGTCAACCGTTTGTTGAGAATGAGCTAAAATCATGTAACAAGTCATTCTGAGCTTACAAATCAAGGAATCGGTCAACTGTTGAGTGAGAATTGATTACAACCATGTAACAAGCCATTCTAATCTTACAAATCATTGAATAGGTCAACCGTTCGATGAGAATCAGCTACAATCAGGTAACAATGAATTCAGAGCTTACAATTCACCGAATCGGTCAACCATTCAATGATAATCAACTACAATCATGTAACAAGCCATTCTAAGGTTATAGATCACCAAATCAGTCAACCATTTGTTGAGAATCAATTACAATCACATAACAAGCCATTCTGAGCTTACAAATTAGTGAATTGGTCAATCGTTGTGAGAATCAATTATAATCACGTAACAAGCCATTTTGAGCTTACAAATGACCAAATTGGTTAACCGTTTGATAAGAATCAATTACAATCCTATAACAAGCCATTCTAAGCTTACAAATCACCAAATCGGTCAACCGTTTGATGAGTATTAATTACAATCACGTAACAAGCCATTCTGAGCTTACAAATCACCGAATCGGTTAACCGTTTGATGAGAATCAGCTACAATAATGTAACAACCATTATGGGCTTAGAAATTACCGAATCGGTCAACCGTTCGATTAGAATCAACTACAATCACGTAACAAGTCATTCTGCACTTACAAATCACCAAATCGATCAACCGTTTGATGATAATCAATTACAATTACCTAACAAGCCATTTTGAGCTTATAAATCACTGAATCGGTCAATCGTTCGATGAGAATCAATTACAATCATGTAACAATCATTCTAAGCTTACAAATCACCGAATAGGTCAACCTTTCGGTGAGAATCAATTACAGTCATGTAACAAGCCATTCTGAGCTGAAAAATTACCAAATCGGTCAACCCTTCGATGAGAATTAGCTACAATCACATAACAAGCCATTTTGAGCTTATAAATCACTGAATCGGTCAATCGTTCGATGAGAATCAATTACAATCACGTAACAATCTATGCCGAGCTTACAAATCACCAAGTCGGTCAACTGTTCGATGAGAATTATCTATAATCATGTAATACAGGATTCTGAGCTTATAAATTACCGAATCGGTCAACCACCTGATGAGAATCAACTAGAATAACGTAACAAGCTATTCGGAGCTTACAAATTATCAAATCGGTCAACCACTCGATGAGAATTAGCTACAATCATGTAACAAGCCATTCTTAGCTTACAAATCACCGTATCGGTCAACCATTCAATGAGAGTCAACTACAATCACGTAATAAGCCATTTTGAGCTTACAAATCACTGAATCAATCAACTATTCGATGTGAATCAAATATAATTATGTAACAAGCTATTTTGAGCTTACAAATCATCGAATTAGTCAACCATTTGATAAGAATCAGCTACAATCACATAAAAAGTCATTCTGAGCTTACAAATCATCCAATCAATCAACCATTCGATGAGAATCAGCTACAATCACGTAACAAATGATTATGAGCCTATAAATCACTGAATCAGTCAACCATTCCATGAGAATCACCTACAATCAGGTAACAAGCCAATCTAAGCTTACAAATCACTGAATCGGTCAACCGTTTGATGAGAATCAGCTACAATCACATAACAAGCCATTCTAAGCTTATTAATCACCGAATTGGTCAACCGTTCGGTGAGAATTAATTACAATCACGTAACAAGCCATTCTGAGCTTACAAAACATTGAATCGATCAACCATTCAATGAGAATCAACTACAATCACGTAACAAGCCATTCTGAGCTTACAAATCACTGAATCGGTCAACCGTTTGATGAGAATATATTACAATCATGTAACAAGCCATTTTGAGTTTACAAATCACTGAAACGATCAACCGTTTGATGAGAATATATTACAATCATGTAACAAGCCATTCTGAGCTTACAAATCACCGAATCGGTCAACCGTTCAATGAGAATTGATTACAATCATGTAACAAGCCATTCTTAGTTTACAAATGACTGAATTGGTCAACCATTCGATGAGAATCAACTATAATCATGTAACAACCCATTCAGAGCTTACAAATCACCGAATCAATCAACTATTAGATGACAATCAGCTTTTATCACATAATAAGCCATTCTAAGCATACAAATCACCAAATCGGTTAATCGTTTGATGAGAATCAATAACAATAATGTAACAAGCCATTCTGAGCTTACAAATCACTGAATTAGTCAATCATTTGATGAGAATCAATTACAATCATGTAATAAGCCATTCTGAGCTTACAAATCACCGAGTCGGTCTACTATTCGATGAGAATTATCTATAATCATGTAAGAAGCCATTCTGAGCTTACAAATCACTGAATCAGTCGATCGTTCGATGAGAATCAACTACAATAATGTAACAAGCCATTCTGAGCTTACAAATTATTGAATCGGTCAACCACTCGATGAGAACCAGCTACAATCACATAACAAGCAATTCTTAGCTTACAAATCACCGAATCGGTCAACTGTTTGATGAGAATCAGCTACAGTCATGTAACAAGTCATTCTGAGCATACAAATCACTGAATCAATCAGCCGTTCAACGAGAATCAACTTCTATCACATAACAAGCCATTCTAAGATGACAAATCATCAAATCGGTCAACCGTTCGATGAGAATCAATTCCAATCATGAACAAGTCATTTTGAGCTTACAAATCACTGAACCGGTCAACCGTTCTAAGAGAATAAATTGTTAGAGTAATTATATTTTACACTTATTAATGCACCTTTAAAGTTTTTTAAGACTTTAGGGTTTTGTTCACCTTTATAAGTTGAACCTTGTAAATCTTTTTTCATTAATTTGGATCATAATTTTCCACTCACATTTTGAGTAACTTATGAGTTTTATCTTTTGCTTTGTTTTGCTTCTCTCCTGTAACAAGTTATATGAATCCAGGTATTCTTGTCATTCTGTGGATTTGTATCTCTCAAATCTTACATAAATAACAATCACGTAACAAGCTATTTTGAGCTTACAAATCACCCTATTGGTCAACCGTTCGATGAGAATCAATTACAATTATGTAACAAGTCATTCTAAGCTTAGAAATCATCGAATTAGTCAACAATTTGATAAGAATCAGCTACAATCACGTAGCAAGCCATTCTCAGCTTAAAAATCATCCAATCAGTCAACCATTCTATGAGAATCATCTACAATCACGTAACAAATGATTGTGAGCTTAGAAATCACCGAATTGGATCACCTACAATCACGTAACAAGCCATTCTAAGCTTACAAACTATTGAATCGGTCAACAGTTCGATGAGAATTAGCTACAATCATGTAACAAGCCATTATGAGCTTATAAATCATTGACTTAGTCAACTGTTCAATGAGAATTAGCTACAATCATGTAACAAGCTAATCTAACCTTACAAATCACTAAATCGGTCACCAGTTCGATGATAATCAACTACAAGCATGTAACTAGCCATTCTGAGCTTACAAATCATCGAATCGGTCAACCGTTTGATGATAATCAACTACAATCACGTAACAAGCCATTCCGCGATTACAAATCACATAATTGGTCAATCGTTTGATAAGAATCAATTACAATTACGTAACAAGCCATTCTGAGCTGACAAATCATCGAACCGGTCAACCATTTGATGAGAATCAGCAACAATCACGTAATTAGCCATTCTATGCTTACAAATCACTGAATAGGTCAACCTTTCATTGAGAACCAATTATAATCACGTAACAAGCCATTCTGAGCTTCCAAATTACCAAATCAGTCAACCCTTCGATGAGAATCAGCTACAATCACATAACACACCATTCGGAGCTTATAAATCACTGAATCGGTCAACCTTTCAATGAGAATCAATTACAATCATGTAACAATCCATTCTGAGCTTACAAATCACTGAATCAGTCAACCGTTCGATGAGAATCAATAACAATAACGTAACAAGCCATTCTGAGCTTACAAATCACTAAATTGGTCAATCATTCGATGAGAATAAATTATAATCATGTAATAAGCCATTCTGAGCTTACAAATCAGTTACAATCACATCACAAGCCATTCTAAGCTTACAAATTATCGAATCAGTGAACCACTCGATGAGAATCAGCTACAATCACGTAACAAGCCATTCTTAGCTTACAAATCACCGAGTCGGTCAACTATTCAATGAGAATCAGCTACAATCATGTAACAAGCCATTCAGAGCTTACAAATCACCGAATCAGTTAACCATTCGGTGAGAATCAATTACAATCATGTAACAAGCTCTTCCAAGCTTACAAATCACTGAATTGATCAACCGTTCGATGAGAATCAATTACAATCACGTAACAAGCCATTTTGAGCTTAAACATCATTGAACCGGTCAACCGTTCTAAGAGAATAAATTGTTTGAGTAATCATATTACAATTACGTAACAAGCCATTCTAAATTTACAAATCACCGAATGAGTCAACCATTTGATACAAATCAGGTACAATCATGTAACAAGCCATATGAGCTTACAATTCATCCAATCGGTCAACTGTTTGATGAGAATCAGCTACAATCACGTAACAAATGATTGTGAGCTTGTAAATGATCGAATATGTCAACCGTTCGATGAGAATCACCTACTATCACATAACAAGCCATTCTAAGCTTACAAATCACTGAATCGGTCAACCGTTCGATGAGAATCAACTACAATCATGTAAAAAACCATTCTGAGCTTATAAATCACCGAATTGGTCAACCGCTCGATGAGAATCAGCTACAATCACATAACAAGCCATTTTGAGCTTACAAATCATTGAATTAGTCAACCGTTCAATGATAATCAACTACAATCATGTAACAAGCTAGTTTGACCTTACAAATCACTGAATCGGTCAGCAGTTTGATGAGAATCAATTACAATCACGTAACAAGCCATTTTGAGCTTACAAATCACCGAATTGGTCAATTGTTTGATGAGAATCATCTACAATCACATAACAAACCATTCTGAGCTTACAAATCACCGAATAGGTCAACCATTTGGTGAGAATCAATTACAATCACGTAACAAGCTATTATGAGCTTACAAATCACTGAATCGATCAACTATTCGATTAGAATCAGTTACAATCACATAACCAGCCATTCTGAGCTTACAAATCACCAAATCGGTTAACCGTTTGATGAGAATCAATTATAATCTTGTAACAAGCCATTATAAGCTTAGAAATGACCGAATTGGTCAACCGTTCAATGAGAATACATTACAATCATGTAACAAGGCATTCTGAGATTACAAATCACTGAATCCATCAATCGTTTGATTAGAATCCACTACAATAACGTAACAAGCCATTCTGAGCTTACAAGTCATCGACTCGGTCAACCATTTGATGAGAATCAACTACAATCACGTAACAAGGCATTTTGAGGTTATAGATCACCAAATCGGTCAACTGTTTGATGAAAATTAATTACAATCACATAACAAGCCCTTTTGAGCTTACAAATCACCTAATCGATCAACTGTTTGATGAGAAATAGCTATAATAACGTAACAAGTCATTTTGAGGTTACAAATCATCTACAATCACGTAACAACCCATTCTAAGGTTATAAATAACTAAATCTGTCAACCGTTCGATGAGAATCAGCTACAATTATGTAACAAGCCATTCTGAGCTTATAAATAACCAAATCGATCAACCGCTCAATGAGAATCAGCTACAATCACATAACAAGCCATTCTTAGCTTACAAATCATAAAATCAGCCAACTGTTCGATGAGAATCAACTACAATCATGTAAGAAGCCAGTCTGACCTTACAAATCACTGAATCGGTCACCAGTTTAAAGAGAATCAATTACAATCACGTTACAAGCCATTCTGAGTTTACAAATCACCGAATTGGTCAACCGTTCGATCAGAATCAGCTTCAATCACCTAACAAGCTATTCTGAGCTGACAAATCACCGAATAGGTCAACCGTTCGGTGAGACTCAATTACAATCATGTAATAAGCCACTATGAGCTTACAAATCAATGAATCGGTCAACCATTCGATGAGAATCAGCTACAATCATGTAGCAAGCCATTCTGAGCTTTCAAATCACTGAATCGGTCACGAGTTCGATGAGAATCAATTACAATCATGTAACAAGCCAATCTAACCTTACAAATAACTGAATCAATCACTAGTTCGATGAGAATCAATTACAATCACATAACAAGCCATTCTGAGCTTACAAATCACTGAATTGGTCACGAGTTCGATGAGAATCAGTTACAATCAGGTAACAACCCATTCAAAGCTTACAAATCAGCGAATCGGTCAACCATTTGATGAGAATCAAATAAAATTACGTAACAAGCCATTATGAGCTTACAAATTACCAAATCGGTCAACCCTTTGATGAGAATCAGCTACCATACTGAGCTTACAAATTATCAAATTGGTCAACCACTCAATGAGAATCAATTGCAATCACGTAACAAGCCATTCTTAGCTACAAATCACCGAATCGGTCAACTGTTTGATGAGAATCAACTACAATCATGTAATAAGCCATTATGTGTTTACAAATCACCGAATCAGTCAACCATTCGATGAGAATTAATTACAATCATGTAAGAAGCCATTCTTAGCTTACAAATCACTGTATCAGTCAACCATTTGATGAGGGTCAGCTACAATCACGTAACAAGCCATTCTGAGCTTACAAATCACCGAATCAATCAACCGTTCGATGAGAATCAACTTTTATCACATAAAAAGCCATTCCAAGCTTACAAATCATCGAATTGGTCAACCGTTTGATGAGAATCAGTTACAATCACGTAACAAGTCATCCTTTTCTTACAAATCACTGAACTGGTCAACCATTCTAAGAGAATAAATTGTTAGAGTAATTAAATTTTATCCTTATTAATTAATTCACTTTGGTTTAATTAATTAAGTTATTTATTAATCTATTTTTTTAAGCTATCTCTTAGGTGCATTATAATTAATATCTTTATTAATTATAATGTGCAACCTAGTTTTTTTAGACTTTAGGATTTTGTTCACCTTTATAGGTTGAACCTTGTAAATCTTTTTTCATTAACTTGGATCATCATGTAAGAAGCCATTCTGAGCTTATAAATCATCAAATCAGTCAATCGCTCGATGAGAATCAGCTACAATCACATAACAAGCCATTCTGAGCTTACAAATCATTGAATTGGTCAAACGTTCGATGAGAATCTGCTAGAATCATGTAACAAGCCAGTCTAACCTTACAAATCACTGAATCGGTCACCAGTTTTGATGAGAATCAATTACAATCACGCAACAAGCCATTCTGAGCTTACAAATCACTGAATTGGTATATTGTTTGATTAGAATCAGCTACAATCATGTAACAAGCCATTCTGAGCTTACAAATCACCGAATAGGTCAACCATTCGGTGAGAATCAATTACAATCATGTAACAAGCCATTTTGAGCTTAGAAATCATGAAATTGGTCAACAGTTTGATGAGAATAATCTAGAATAACGTAACAAGCCATTCTGAGCTTACATATCACCGAATCAGTTAATGGTTTGTTAAAAATTAGGTAAAATCATGTAACAAGTCATTCTGAGCTTACAAATCATAGAATCGGTCAACCATTCGATGATAATTAATTGCAATCACATAACAAGCCTATCTAAGCTTACAAATCACTGAATTGGTCAATCGTTCGATGAGAATCAACTACAATCACATAACAAGCCATTCTGAGCTTACACATCACTAAATCGGTCAATTGTTCTATGAGAATCAATTATAATAATCATGTAACAAGCCATTTTGAGATTACAAATGACCAAATCGGTCAACCGTTTGATTAGAATCAATTACAATCCTATAACAAGTCATTCTGAGCTTACAAATCACCAAATTGGTCAACCATTTGATGAGAATTAATTAGAATCACGTAACAAGCCATTCTAAGCTTAAAAATCACCGAATCGGTCAACTGCTCAATGAGAATCAACTACAATAACATAGCAAGCCATTGTGAGCTTACAAATCACCGAATCGGTCAACCATTGGATGAGAATCAAATACAATCACGTAACAAGCAATTCTGCGCTTACAAATCACTGAATCGGTCAACGGTTTGATGAGAATCAATTATAATTATGTAACAAGCCATTCTAAGCTTACAAATCACTAAATTGGTCAACCATTCGATGAGAATGAGCAACAATCATGTAATAAGCCATTTTGTGCTAACAAATCACCAAGTAGGTCCACCTTTCAGTGAGAATCAATTACAATAACATAACAAGGCATTTCGAGCTTACAAATTACCAAATCGGTCAACCCTTTGATGCGAATCAGTGACAACCACATAACAAGGCATTTTGAGCTTATAAATCACTGAATCGGTCAACTTTTTGATGAGAATCAATAACAATAATGTAACAAGCCATTCCGAGCTTACAAATCACTGAATCGGTCAATCATTCGATGAGAATCAATCACAATAATGTAATAAGTCATTTTGAGCTTACAAATCATCGAGTCGGTCAACTGTTCGATGAGAATTATCTATAATCATTTAATGATTTTGAACTTACAAATCACTGAATCGATCGATCGTTCGATGAGAATCAGCTACAATCACATTAGAAGTCATTCTGAGTTTACAAATTATCAAATCGGTCAACCACTCGATGAGAATCAACTACAATCACATAACAAGTCATTCTTTGCTTACAAATCACCGAATCGGTCAACTGTTCGATGAGAATTAGCTACAATCATGTAACAAGCTATTCTAAGCTTATAAATTACCGAATGGGTCAACCATTCGATGAGAATCAATTACAATCATGTGATAAGCCATTCCTAGCATACAAATCACCGTATCGGTTGAACCTTTAGGACTTTAGGGTTTTGCTCACCTTTATAGGTTGGACCTTGTAAATCTTTTTTCATTAACTGGATCAAAATTTTGCTCTCACATTTTGAGTAACTTCTGAGTTTTGCCTTTTGCTTCTTTCTGCTTCTCTCTTGTAACAAGTTGTTTGCATGCAGGTATTCTTGGCATTCTATGGATTTGTATCTCTCAAATCCTACATAAAAAACAATCATGTAACAAGTCATTCTGAGATTACAAATCACTGAATCAGTCAACCGTTCGATGAGAATCAATTACAATTACGTAACAAGCGATTTTGAGCTTACAAATCACCGAATCAGTTAACCATTCGATAAGAATCAGCTACAATCATGTAACAAGCCATTATGAGCTTAAAATCATCCAATCGGTCAACCGTTCGATGAGAATAAGCTAAAATCACGTAACAAATAAGTGTGAGTTACAATCAGCTACAATCATGTAACAAGCCATTCTGAGCTTATAAATCACCGAGTCGGTCAACCACTCGATGAGAATTAGCTACATTCACATAACAAGCCATTCTGAGCTTACAAGTCACTGAATCAGTCAATCGTTCGATGAGAATCAACTACAATCATGTAACAAGCTAGTCTAACCTTACAAATCACTGAATTAGTCACCAGTTCAATGAGAATCAATTACAATGACGTAACAAGCCATTCTGAGCTTACAAATCACCGAATTGGTCAACTGTTCAGTGAGAATCAATTACAATCATGTAACAAGCAATTATGAGCTTACAAATCACTGAATCAGTCAACCATTCGATGAGAATCAACTACAATCACATAACAAGCCATTCTGAGCTTACAAATCACCGAATCCATCAATCCTTTGATAAAAATCAATTACAGTCATGTAACAAGCCATTCTAAGCTTACAAATCATTGAATCGGTCAACCGTTCGATGAGAATACATTACAATCATGTAACAAGCCATTCTGAGCTTACAAATCAAAGAATCGGTCAACCTTTCAATGAGAATTAATTACAATCACATAACAAGCTAGTCTGAGTTTACAAATCACCGAATCGGTCAACTGTTTAGTGAGAATTGATTACAACCACATAACAAGCCATTCTGATCTTACAAATCATCAAATAGGTGAACCGTTCGACGAGAATCAGCTACAATCAGGTAACAACCCATTCAGAGGTTACAAATTACCAAATCGGTCAACCATTAGATGGGAATTAACTACAATCACCTAAGAAGCCATTCTGAGGTTACAGATCACTGAATTAGTCAATTGTTTGATGTTAATCAATTACAATCACATAACAAGCCATTCTGAGCTTACAATCACTGAATTGGTAAACCGTTTGATGAGAATCAATTACAATCCTATAACAAGCCATTCTAAGCTTACAAATCACCAAATCGATCAACCATTTGATGAGAATTAAATCACATAACAAGCCATTCTGAGCTTACAAATCATTGAATCGGTCAACTATTTGATGAGAATCAATAACACTAATGTAACAAGCCATTCAGAGCTTACAAATCACTGACTCGGTCAATCATTCGATGAGAATCTATTAAAATCATGTAATAAGTCATTCTAAGCTTACAAATCATCGAGTCAGTCTACTGTTTGATGAGAATTATCTATAATCATGTAACAAGCGATTCTGAGCTTACAAATCAGTGAATCAGTCGATCGTTCGATGAGAATCAACTACAATCATGTAACAAGCCATTCTGAGCTTACAAATTATTGAATCGGTCAACCACTCGATGAGAATCAGCTACAATCACGTAACAAGCCATTCTTAGCCTACAAATCATAGAATCAGTCAACTGTTCGATGAGAATCAGCTACAATTATGTAACAAGCCATTCTGAGTTTACAAAATACCGAAACGGTCAACCATTTGATGATAATCAATTACAATCATGTAACAAGCCATTCTTAGCTTACAAATCACCGTATCGGTCAACCATTCAGTGAGAGTCAGCTACAATCATGTAACAAGCCATTCTGAGCTTACAAATCACCGAATCAATCAACTGTTCAGTGTGAATCAATTACAATTACGTAACAAGCTATTTTGAGCTTACAAATCACCGAGTCAGTCAACCATTTGATAAGACTTAGCTGCAATCATGTAAGAAGCCATTCTGAGCTTACAAATCATCCAATCAGTCAATCGTTTGATGAGAATCAGCTACAATCATGTAACAAATGATTGTCAGCTTATAAATCCCCAAATCGGTCAACTATTTAATGAGAATCACCTACAATTAGGTAACAAGCCATTCTAAGCCTACAAATCACTGAATCGGTCAACTCTTCAATGAGAATTAGCTACAATCACATAACAAGCCATTCTGAGCTTATAAATCACCGAATCGATCAACCACTCCATGAGAATAAGCTAAAATCACTTAACAAGCCATTTTGAGCTTACAAATCACCGAATCAGTCAATCATTTGATAGAATCAGCTACAAGGATGTAACAAGCTAGTCTGACCTTACAAATCATTGAATCGGTCACAAGTTTGATGACAATCAATTACAATCACGTAACAAGCCATTTTGAGCTTACAAATCACCGAATTGGTCAACCATTCGATGAGAATCAGCTACAATTACATAACAAATGATTCTGACCTTACAAATCATTGAATAGGTCAACCGTTCAGTGAGAATCAATTACAATCACGTAACAAGCCATTGTGAGCTTACAAATCATTGAATCGGTCAACCATTCGATGAGAATCAGCTACAATCACATACCAAGCCATTCTGAGCTTACAAATCACCTAATCGGTCTACCGTTTGATGAGAATCAATTACAATCATGTAACAAGCCATTTTGAGCTTACAAATCACTGAATCGGTCAACTGCTCAATGAGAATTGATTACAATCATGTTACAAGCCATTCTTAGTTTACAAATCATGGAATTGGTGAACCATTCAATGAGAATCAGCTACAATCACGTAGCAACCCATTCAGAGCTTACAAATCATTGAATCAATCAACCATTCGATGAGAATCAACTTCTATCACATAATAAGCCATTCTAAGCATACAAATCACCGAATCGGTCAATCGTTCAGTGAGAATCAATTACAATCACATAAGAAGCCATTGTGAGCTTACAAATCACTAAATCGGTCAACCATTCGATGAGAATTAGCTACTATCACATAACAAGCCATTCTGAGCTTACAAATCACCGAATAAGTCAACCATTTGATGAAAATAAACTTCTATCATATAACAAGCCATTCTAAGTTTACCAATCACCGAATCGGTCAACCCTTCGATGAGAATCAATTACAATCACATAACAACCCGTTCTGAGCTTACAAATCACTGAATCGGTCAACCGTTCAAAGAGAATAAATTGTTAGAGTAATTATATTTTACACTTATTAATTAAATGACTTCGGTTTAATTAATTAAGTTATTTATTACTCTATTTTCTTAAGCTATCTCTTAGGTGCATTATAATTAATATCTTTATTAATTATAATGTGCAACCTAGTTTTTTAAGACTTTAGGGTTTTGCTCACCTTTATACTTTGAACCTTGTAAATCTTTTCTCATTAACTTGGATGCTCTCACATTTTGAGTAACTTCTAGGCTTTGCCTTTTTCTTTTTTCTACTTCTCTCCTATAATAGATTATTTGCATGCAAGGATTCTTGGCGTTCTGTGGATTTGTATCTCTCAAATCCTACATAAATCACAATCATGTAACAAGCCATTCTGAGCCGTTCGATGAGAATCAATTACAATTACGTAACAAGAGATTCTAAGCTTACAAATCACAGAATTAGTCAACCATTTGATAAGAATCATCTATAATCACGTAACAAGCCATTATGAGCTTACAAATCATCTAATCGGTCAACCGTTCGATGAGAATCAGCTACAATCACGTAACAAATGATTGTGACGTTATAAATTACCGAATTCATCAACCGCTCGATGAAAATCAGCTACAATCACATAACAAGCCATTATGAGCTTACAAATCATTGAATCGGTCGATTGTTCGATAACAATCAGCTACAATCACGTAACAAGCCAGTCTGAGCTTACAAATCACCGAATCGGTCAACCGTTTGATGAGAATCAATTACAATCATGTAGCAAGCCATTCTGAGCTTACAAATCACCGAATTGATCAACCGTTCGATGAGAATACATTACAATCATGTAACAAGCTATTCTGAGCTTACAAATTATGGAATTGGTCAATCGTTCGATGAGAATAATCTACAATCACGTAACAAGCTATTTTGAGCTTACAAATCACCTAATTGGTCAACCGTTCGATGAGAATCAGCTACAATACAGTAACAACCCATTGAGAGCTTACAAATCACCGGATTAGTCAACCATTCGATGATAATCAACTACAATCACGTAACAAGATATTTTGAGGTTATAGATCACCAAATCAGTCAATTGTTCGATGAGAATCAATTAAAATTACGTTAAATGTCATTCTGAGCTTACAAATCACCAAATGAGTCAACCATTTGATAAGAATCAGCTATAACCACATAGCAAGTCATTCTGAGCTTACAAATCATCCAATCGATCAACCATTTGATGAGAATCAACTACAATCACGTAACAAATGATTGGGAGCTTATACATCATCAAATTGGTCAACCGTTCAATAAAAATCACTTACAATCACATAACGAGCTATTCTAAGCTTACAAATCATTGAATTGATCAACCGTTTGATGAGAATCAGCTACAATCATGCAACAAGCCATTCTGAGCTTATAAATCACCGAATCAGTCAACCGCTCGATAAGAATTAGCTACAATCACATAACAAGTCATTCTGAGCTTACAAATCATAGAATCAGTCAACCATTCGATGAGAATCACTACAATCATGTAACAAGCCAGTCTAACCTTATAAATCACTGAATCGGTCACCAGTTCTGTGAGAATCAATTACAATCATGTAACAAGCCATTTTGAGCTTACAAATCACCGAATTGGTCAATCGTTCAATGAGAATTGTTTACAACCACATAACAATCCGTTATGATCTTACAAATCACCAAATTGGTCAACTGTTCTATGAGAATCAGCTACAATCAGGTATCAACCCATTCATAATCACTAAATTGTTAGAGTAATTATATTTTACACTTATTAATTAAATCACTTTGGTTTAATTAATTAAGTTATTTATTACTCTATTTTCTTAAGCTATCTCTTAGGTGCATTATAATTAATATCTTTATTAATTATAATGTGCAACCTAGTTTTTTAAGACTTTATGGTTTTGTTCACCTTTATAGGTTGAACCCAAATCTTCTTTCATTAACTTGGATGATAATTTTGCTCTCACATTTTGAGTAACTTTTGAGTTTTTCCTTTTGCTTCTTTCTGCTTCTCTACTGTAACAACTTATTTGCATACAGGTATTCTTGGCATTCTATGGATTTGTATCTATCAAATCCTACATAAATAACAATCACGAAACAAGCCATTATGAGCTTACAAATCACCGAATCGGTCAACCGTTTCATTAGAATCAATTACAATTACGTAACAACATTTTGAGCTTACAAATCATCGAATCAGTCGACCATTTGATAAGAATTAGCTACAATAATGTAACACACCATTTTGAGCTTACAAATCATCCAATCGGTCAATCGTTCGATGAGAATAAGCTAAAATCACGTAACAAAAGATTGTGAGCTTATAAATGATCGAATCGATTAATCGTTCGATGAGAATCACCTACAATCACGTAACAAGCCATTCTAAACTTACAAATCATTGAATCGGTCAACTATTTGATGAGAATCAGCTACAATCATGTAACAAGCCATTTTGAGCTTATAAATCACTGAATCGATCAATCGCTCAATGAGAATCAGCTACAATCACATAACAAGCCATTCTGAGCTTACAAATCACTGAATAGGTCAACCGTTCGGTGAGAATCAATTACAATCATGTAACAAGCCATTCTGAGCTTACAAATCATCGAATAGGTCAACCGTTCGGTGAGAATCAATTACAATCATGTAACAAGTCATTCTGAGCTTACAAATCACTGAATCGGTCAACCATTCGGTGAGAATCAGCTACAATCATGTAACAAGCCATTTTGAGCTTAAAAATCACCAAATCAGTCAACTGTTTGATGAGAATCAATTACAATCATGTAACAAGCCATTTTGAGCTTACAAATCACCGAATCGGTCAACCGTTTGATGAAAATACATTACAATCATGTAACAAGGCATTGTAAGCTTACAGATCATGAAATTGGTCAACCATTTGATGAGAATGATTTACAATCACGTAACAAACCATTATGAGCTTACAAATCATAGAATTGATCAACCGTTCGATGAGAATAATCTACAATCACATAAAAAGCTATTCTGAGTTTACAAGTCACCGAATCAGTCAACCGTTTATTGAGAATCAGCTAAAATTATGTAATAAGCCATTCTGAGCATACAAATCATAGAATCGGTCAACCATTCAATGAGAATTAATTACAATCACATAACAAGCCAGTCTGAGCTTACAAATCATCGAATCAATCAACCATTCAATGAGAATTTATTACAACCACGTAAAGAGCCATTTTGATCTTACAAATGATTGAATTGGTCAATTGTTTGATGATAATCAGCTACAATTAGGTAACAACCCATTCAGAGCTTACAAATCACTAAATCGGTCAACCATTCGATGAGAATCAACTACAATCATGTAACAAGCCATTCTGAGGTTATAGATCACCAAATCCATCAACTATTCAATGATAATTAATTACAATCACATAACAAGCCATTTTGAGCTTACAAATCACCAAATCGGTCAACCGTTCAATGAGAATCAATTATAATCACATAACAAGGCATTTTGTGCTTACAAATGATCAAATCGGTCAACCGTTTGATGAGAATCAATTACAATCCTATAACAAGCCATTCTAAGCTTACAAATCACCAAATGGGTCAACCGTTTAATGAGAATTAATTACAATCACATAGCAAACCAATCTGAGTTTACAAATCACTGAATCAGTCAATCGTTTGATGAGAATCAGCTACAATCACATAACAAGTCATTTTGAGGTTACAAATTATGAAATCGGTCAACCGTTTGTTGAGAATCAGCTACAATCATGTAACAAGCCAGTCTGAGCTTACAAATCACTGAATTAGTCAATCGTTCGATGAGAATCAGATACCATTACATAACAAGCCATTATGAGCTTCCAAATCACCAAATCGGTCAACCGTTCGATGAGAATCAATTATAATCATGTAAGAAGCCATTCTGAGCTTACAAATCACCGAATCAGTCAACCGTTCGATGCGAATCAGCTATAATATCGTAGCAAGCCATTCTGACCTTAAAAATTACCAAATCGGTCAACCGTTTGATGAGAATCAATTAGAATCTACCCATTTTGAACTTAGGAATCACCGAATCGGTCAACTATTTGATGATAATCAATTACAATTACGTAACAAGCCATTCTGAGCTTACAAATCACCAAATCGGTCAACCGTTCGATGAGAATCAACTACAATCACGTAACAAGATGTTCTGTGCTTAAAATCACTGAATCAGCAACCGTTTGATGAGAATCAACTACAATCATGTAACAAGTCATTCTGAGCTTACAGATCACCGAATCGGTCAACCGTTTGATGAGAATCAACTACAATCACGTAAAAAGCCATTCTGAGCTTACAAATAACTAAATCGGTCAATTGTTCGATGAGAATCAGCTACAATCATGTGACAAGCCATTTCATCGAATCGGTGAACCGTTTGGTGAGATTCAATTAAAATGACGTAACAAGCCATTCTAAGCATACAAATCACTGAATCAACAAATCACTGAATCAGCAACCATTTGATGAGAATCCACTACAATCATGTAACAAGTCATTCTGAGCTTACAAATCATCGAATAGGTCAACCGTTCTATAAGAATTAGCTACAATCATGTAACCAGCTATTCTGAGCTTACAAATCATCGAATCGGTTAGCGATTTGATGAGAATCAATTACAATCACGTAATAAGCCATTCTGAGCTTACAAATCACTGAATTGGTCAACTGTTCAATGAGAATCAATTACAATCACGTAACAAGCCATTCTGAGTGAGAAATAACTGAATCGGTTAACCGTTTGATGAGAATCAACTACAATCACGTAACAAGGCATTCTAGGCTTACAAATCACTGAATAGGTCAACCATTCAATGAGAATCAGCTCTAATCATGTAACAAGCCATTCTGAGCTTACAAATCATGGAATCAGTCAATTACTTGATGAGAATCAGCTACGATCACGTAACAAGCCATTCTGGGCTTACAACTCACCGAATCGGTCAACTATTCGATGAGAATCAGCTATAATCACGTAACAAGCCATATTGAGCTTACAAATCACCGATTTGGTCAATCCTTCTTTGAGAATCAGTTACAATCACTTAAAAAGCTATTTGAAGCTTACAAATCACCGAATCGGTCAACCGTTTGATGAGAATCAGTTACAATCATGTAACAAGCCATTCTGAGCTTAAAAATTACTGACTCAGTCAACCGTTTGATGAGAATCAGCTACAATCACTTTAAAAACCATTTTGAGCTTACAATTCATCGAATCCGTCAACCGTTTGATGAGAATCACCAACAATCATGTAACAAGCCATTCTTAGCTTACAAATCACTGAATCGGTCAACCGTTCGATGAGAGTCAACTCCAATCACGTAACAAGCTATTCTGAAATTACAAATTGCTAAATCGGTCAACCGTTTGATGAAAATGAGCTACAATCATGTAACAAGCCATTCTAGGCTTATAAATTACCAAATCAGTCCACCGTTCGATGAGAATTAATTATAATCATGTAACAAGTCATTCTGAGCTTACAAATCACTATATTGGTCAACCATTCATTAAGAATCAAGTACAACCACTTAACACACCATTCTCAGCTTAGAAATCACTAAATCAGTCAACTGTTTGATGAGAATCAGCTAGAATCATGTAACAGGATATTTTGAGCTTACAAATCACTGAATCGGTCAACCGTTCGATCAGAATCATCGAATTGGTCAACCATTTAGTGAGAATCAATTACAATCACATAACAACCCATTCTTAGCTTATAAATCATCGAATAGGTGAATTGTTCGATGAGAATCAGCTACAATCACGTATCACGCCATTCTAAGCTTACAAATCATCGAATCGGTCAACCGTTCTATGAGAATCAATTACAATCACATAACAAGACATTTTGAGCTTACAAATCATCGAATCGGTTAACCGTTTGATGAGAATGAATTACAATCATGTAACAAGCCATTCTGAGATTACAAATCATCAAATCGGTCAACCTTTTGAGGAGAATCAATTAAATTCACGTAACAAGGCAGTCTGAGCTTACAAATAACTGAATCATTTAACCGTTTGATGAGAATTAGCTACTATCATGTAACAAGCCATTATGAGCTTACAAATCACCTAATCGGTCATTTGTTTGATGAGACTTAGTACCATCATGTAACAAGCTATTCTTAGCTCACAAATCACCAAATCAGTCAACCATTTGATGAGAATTAATTACAATCATGTAACAAACCATTCTGAGCTTACAAATGACTGAATCGGTCAACCGTTCGATGAGAATTAGCTACAATAATGTAATAAGCCATTTTGGGCTTACAAATCATCAAATCGGTCATCTGTTTGATGAGAATCAGCTATAATCATGTAACAAGCCATTCTGAGCTTACAAATCACCGAATCAATCAACCGTTTGATAAGAATCAATTACAATCACATAGCAAGCCATTCTGAGCTTACAAATAATTGAATTGGTAAACCATTTGATGAGAATCAGTTACAATCACTTAACAAGCAATTTTTGAGTTTTCAAACCATCGAATCGGTCAACCATTTGATCAGAATCAGCTACAATCACGTAACAAGCCATTTTAAGCTTACAAATCACTGAATCAGTCAACAATTTGATAAGAATCAATGACAATCATGTAACAAGGCATTTTGAGCTTTCAAATCACCGAATCGGTCAACAATTGCATCAGAATCAATTACAATCATGTAATATGCCATTCTGAGCTTAGAAATCCTCGAATCGGTCAACCGTTCGATGACAATCAATTACAATCACCTAACAAGCCATTTTGAGTTGACAAATCATCAAATCGGTCAAATGTTCAATGAGAATCATGTAACAATAACCAAATCGACGTTCGATGAGAATCAACTAGACTCATGTAACAAGCCATTCTGAGCTTACAAATCATCGAATCGGTCAACTATTCGATCAGAATCAACTACTATCACGTAACAAGACATTCTAAGCTTACAAATCATCGAATTGGTCAACTGTTCGATGAGAATCAGCTACAATCACGTAACAAGCCATTGTGGGTTTACAAATCACTGAATGAGTAAACCATTCGATGAGAATCAGATACAATCACGTAACAAGCTATTCTGAGCTTACAAATTATCGAATTTGTCAATCGTTGGATTAGAATCAATCATAATCACGTAACAAGCCATTTTGAGCTTACAAATCACTAAATTGGTTAACCGTTCGATGAGAATCAGCTACAATCATGTAACAAGCCATTCTGAGCTTACAAATCTCTGAATCAGTCAACCGTTCGATGAGAATGAGCTACAATCACGTAATAGGTCATTCTGAGGTCACAAATCACCAAATTGGTTAAGAGTTATATGATAATCAGCTACAATGATGTATCAAGTCATTTTGAGTTTACAAATCACCAAATAGGTCACCCGTTCGATGATAATCAGCTACAAATCATCGAATCAGTGAACGGTTTGATGAGACTCAGTTAAAATCACGTAACAAGCCTTTTCGAGCTTACAAATCTTTGAATCGGTCAATCGTTTGATGAGAATCAATTACAATAACGTAACAAACCATTCTGAGCTTACAAATCACCAAATCGATCAATTGTTCAATGAGAATTAGTTACAGTCCTGTAACAAGCCATTTTGAATTTACAAATGATCGAATCAGTCAACTATTTGTTGAGAATCAACTACAATCACGTAACAAGCCATTCAGAGCTTACAAATCACTAAATAGGTCAACCGTTCGATCAGAATAAGTTACAATCACTTAACAAGCCATTATGAGCTTACAAATCACTGAATCGGTCAATCGCTCGATGAGAATCAGCCACAATCAACTAACAAAACATTCGAAGCTTACAAATCACCGAAACGGTCAGTCGTTCAAGGAGAATCAGCTGCAATCACGTAACAAGCCATTCTGAGCTAACAAATTACCGAATCGGTCAATCGTTCGATGAGACTGAATTACAATAACGTAACAAGCCATTCTAAGCTTACAAATCAATGAAATGGTCAACCGTTTGATGAGAATCAATTATAATCACGTAACAAACCATTATAAGCTTAAAAATCACTGAATTAGTCAACCGTTCGATGAGAATCAGTTACAATCACCTAACAAGCTATTCTGAGCTTACAAATCACCGAATAGGTCAACCGTTTGATGAGAATCAACTACAATCATGAAACAAATCATTTAGAGGTTACAAATTATGAAATCAGTTAACCGTTCTATGAGAATCAGCTACAATCACGTAACAAGCCATTCTAAGCTTACAAATCACTTAATTGGTCAACTGTTTGATGAGAATCAATTACAATCATGTAGCAAGTTATTTTGAGCTAACAAATCATCGAATCGATCAATAGTTCGATGACAATCAACTACAATCATGTAACAAGCCATTCTAAACTAACAAATCACTGAATCGGTCAACCGTTCAATGAGAATTAGCTACAATCATGTAACAAACCATTTTGAGCTTACAAATCACCGATTCGATCAATTGTTCATTGAGAATCAATTCCAATCACATAACAAGCCATTTTGAGCTTACAAATCACTGAATCAGTCAACCGTTTGATGAGAATTACCGACAATCATGTAACAAGGCATTCTGACCTTATAAATAACCAAATCGATCAACCGTTCGATGAGAAACATTTACAATTACATAACAAGCCATTCTGAGCTTACAAAATCACCGAATCGGTCAACTGCTCAATTAGAATCAATTACAATAATGTAACAAGCCATTTTGAGCTTACAAATCACCGAATTGGTCAACCATTCGATTAGAATTAGCTACAATCATGTAACAAGCCATTTTGAGCTTACAAATCACTAAATCGGTCAGCCGTTCGATAAGAATTAGCTAAAATCACATAACAAGCCATTCTAAGCTTACAAATCACCGAATTAGTCAACCGTTCAATAAAGATCAGCTACAATCACATAACAATCCATTTTGAGCTTACAAATCACAAAATCGGTCAACCATTCGATTAAAATTAGCTACAATCACCTAACAAGCCATTCTAAGCTTAAAAATTACTGAATCGGTCAACGATTGGATGAGAATGAGCTACAATCACTTAACAAGGCATTCTGAGCTTACAAACCACTGAATCGATTAACCGTTCAATGAGAATTAGCTAAAAT
Organism: Chamaecyparis obtusa; assembly: GCA_027943335.1. Classification (NCBI taxonomy): domain Eukaryota; kingdom Viridiplantae; phylum Streptophyta; class Pinopsida; order Cupressales; family Cupressaceae; genus Chamaecyparis; species Chamaecyparis obtusa. The sequence continues at coordinate 7,220,899 of BSBK01000740.1, read as the reverse complement.
CATGTAACAAGCCATTATGACCTAATAAATCACCGAATCGGTCAACCGCTCGATGAGAAAAAATTACAATCACGTAACAAGCCATTCTGAGCTTACAAATCACTGAATCTGTCAATCGTTTTATGAGAATTAGCTAAAATCACATACAAAGCCATTTTGAGCTTGCAAATAATTCAATCAATCACTCGTTCAATGAGGATTAGTTACAATCATGTAACAAGCCATTATGAGCTTATGAATAACTAAATCGGTCAACCCCTCAATGAGAAACAATTACAATCACGTAACAAGCCATTATGAGCTTACAAATCACCGAATCGGTCAACCGTTTGATGAGAATCAATTACAATCACGTAACAAAACATTATGAGCTTACAAATCATGGAATCAGTCAACCGTTCGATGAGAATTCACTACAATCACTTAACAAGCCATTCTGAGCTTACAAATCATCGAATCAGTCAGCCGTTCGATAAGAATTAGCTAAAATCACATAACAAGCCATTCTGAGCTTAAAAATCACCAAATCGGTCAACCATTGGATGAGAATGAGCTACAATCACTTAACAAGCCATTCTGAGCTTACAAATCATTGAATCGGTTAACTGTTCGATAAGAATTAGCTATAATCACGTAAAGAGCCATTCTGAGTTTATGAATCATCGAATCGGTCAACCGCTCGATAAGAAAAAATTACAATCACGTAACAAGCCATTCTAAACTTACAAATCACCGAATCGGTCAACCGTTTGATTAGAATCAATTACAATCACATAACAAGCGATTGTGAGCTTAGAAATCACTGAATATATTACAATCACGTAACAAGGCATTTTGAGCTTACAAATCACCCAATCGGTCAACCGTTCAATGAGAATCAATTACAATGACATAACAAGCCATTTTGAGCTTAATAATCATCAAATCGGTCATCCGTTCGATGAGAATCAATTAGAATCACATAAAAAGCCATTCTGAGCTTACAAATCACCAAATCAGTCAACCGTTTGATGAGAATCAATTACAATCACCTAACAAGCCATTATGAGCTTACAAATCACCGAATTGGTCAACCGTTCGATGATAATCAGCTAGAATCACGTAACAACCCATTCTGAACTTACAAATTTACCGAATCAGTCATCCGTTCAATGAGAATTAGCTACAATCACGCAACAAGCTATTTTGAGCTTACAAATCACCGAATCGATCAATGATTGGATGAAAATCAATTACAATCACTGAGTTGGTCAACCATTTCATGAGACTCAATTACAATCAGGTAACAAGCCAGTTTGAGCTTACAAATCACCGAATCGGTCAACCGTTTAATGAGAATCAGATACCATCACGTAACAAGTCATACTGAGCTTACAAGTCACCGAATCGGTCAACTATTCGATGAGAATCCATTAGAATCATGTAACAAGTTATTTTGAGATTAATAATCAATGAATCGGTCAACCATTCGATGAGAATCAATTACATTCATGTAACAAGCCATTCTGGGCTTACAAATCACCGAATCAGTCAATCGTTTGATGAGAATAAGCTACAATCACGTAACAAGCCATTCTCATCTTTCAAATCATTGAATCGGTCAACTGTTCGATGAGGATCAATTACAATCACGTAACAAGCCATTGTGAGCTTACACAAATCACCAAATCGGTCAACTGTTTGATGAGAATTAGCTACAATCATGTAACAAGCCATTCTAATCTTAAAAGTCATCGAATCGGTCAACCGTTTGATGAGAATCAATTACAATCACGTAACAAGGCATTCTTAGCTTACAAATCACCGAATAGGTCAACCATTCAATGAGAATCAATTAAAATCATGTAACAAGCCATTCTGAGCTTACAAATCACCGAATTGGTCAAACATTCGACGAGAATCAACTGCAATCATGTAACAAGCCATTCTGAGCTTACAAATCATCCAATCGGTCAACCGTTTAATGAGAATAAATTATAATCATGTTGTAAGCCATTCTGAGCTTACAAATCACCAAATTAGTCAAATGTTCGATGCGTATCAAATACAAATGTAAAAAGGCATTTTGAGCTTATAAATCACTGAATCGGTCAACCGTTCGATGAGAATAAGGTACAATCATATAACAATCCATTCTGAGCTTATAAATCCTTGAATTAGTCAACCATTTGATGAGAAAAAATTACAATCGCATAACAAGCCATTCTGAGCTTACAAATCACCGAATCGATCAACCGTTCCATGAGAATCAATTACAATCACATAAAAAGCCATTATGAGCTTACAAATCACCGAATCGGTTAACCGTTCGATGAGAATGAATTACAATCATGTAACAAGCCATTCTGAGATTACAAATCACTGAATCGGTCAACCATTTGAGAAGAATGAATTAAATTCACGTAACAAGCCAGTCTGAGCTTACAAATCACCGAATCATTTAACCGTTCGATGAGAATCAGCTACTGTCATGTAACAAGCCATTATGAGCTTACAAATCACCTAATCGGTCATTTGTTTGATGAGACTTAGCTACCATCATGTAACAAGCCATTTTGAGCTCACAAATCACCAAATCGGTCAACCGTTCGATGAGAATTAATTACAATCATGTAACAAGCCATTTTGAGTTTACAAATGATTGAGTCAGTCAACCGTTTGATGAGAATTAGCTACAATAACGTAATATGCCATTTTGGGCTTACAAATCATCAAATTGATCATCTGTTTGATGAGAATCAGCTACAATCATGTAACAAGCCATTCTGAGCTTACAAATCACCAAATCAATCAATCATTCGATGAGAATCAATTACAATCACGTAACAACTCATTGTGAGCTTACAATTTATTGAATCGATCAATCGTTCGATCAGAATAAATTAGAATCACGTAACAAGCCATTATGAGCTTAGAAATCACCGAATCGGTCAACTATTCGATTACAATCATGAACAATCACATAACAAGCCATTCTGAACTTACAAAACATGGAATCGATCAACTGTTGGATGAGAATCAACTGCAATCATGTAACAAGCTATTTTGAGCTTAGAAATCACTGAATCGATCAACCGTTCGATGAGAATTAATTACAATCACATAGCAAGCCATTATGAGCTTACAAATAATTGAATCGGTAAACCGTTCGATGATAATCAGTTACAATCACTTAACAAGCAATTCTGAGTTTTCAAACCACCGAATCGGTCAACCATTCAATTAGAATCAGTTACAATCACGTAACAAGCCATTCTAAGCTTACAAATCATCGAATCGGTCAGCAATTTGATAAGAATCAATGACAATCATGTAACGAGCCATTTTGAGCTTTCAAATCATTGAATCGGTCAACAATTAGATGATAATAAATTACAATCATGTAATACACCATTCTGAGCTTAGAAATTGTTGAATCGGTCAACCGTTCAATGACAATCAATTACAATCACCTAACAAGCCATTCTGAGCTGACAAATCATCGAATCGGTCAAACGTTTAATGAGAATCAGCTACAATCACGTAACAAATCATTTTGAGCTTACAAATCATCGAATTGGTTAACCGTTTGATGAGAATCAGCTACAATCATGTTACAAGCCATTCTGAGCTTTCAAATCACAAAATCAGTCAACCCTTCGATGAGGATCAACTACAATCACGTAACAAGCCATTCTGAGCTTACAAATCATGGAATCGGTCAACCATTTGATGAGAATCAGCTACAATTATGTAACAAGTCATTTTGAGGTTAAAAATCACCAATTCGGTCAACCATTCGATAAGAATCAATTCCAATCACGTAACAAGCCATTCTAGGCTTACAAATCACTGAATCGGTAAACCATTTGATGCGAATCAATTACAATAACGTAACAAGCCATTCTTAGCTTACAAATCACTAAATCGATCAACCGTTTGATGAGAATCAACTACCATCAGCTAATGAGACATGCTGAGCTTAAAAATCACTGACTTGGTCAATCGTTTGATGAGGATCAGCTATAATCATGTAACAAGTCATTCTGAGCTTACAAATCATTGAATCGGTCAAGAGTTCTATGAGAATTAGGTACAATCATGTAACAAGCCATTCTGAGTTTACAAATCACCGAATTGATCAATCGTTCGATGAGAATCAATTACAATCACGTAACAAGCCATTGTGAACTTACAAATCAATGAATTGGTCAACAGTTCGATGAGAATCAACTACAATCACATAATAAGCCATTCCAAGCTTACAAATCACCGAATCGGTCAAGTGTTCGATGAGAATCAACTACAATCATGTAACAAGTCATTCTAAGCTTACAAATCACCGAATCAGTCAACCGTTCGATGATAATCAATTACAATCACGTAACAAGCCATTCTGAGCTTACAAATCACCGAATCAGTAAACCGTTCGATGCGAATCAATTACAATAACGTAACAAGCCATTCCTAGCTTACAAATCACTAAATCGGTCAACCGTTCGATGAGAATCAGCTACCATCAGCTAATGAGACATGCTGAGCTTAAAAATCACTGACTTGGTCAACCGTTCGATGAGGATCAGCTACAATGATGTAACAAGTCATTCGAAGCTTACAAATCAGTGAATCGGTCAAGAGTTCAATGAGAATCAGGTACAATCATGTAACAGGCCATTCTAAGCTAACAAATCACTGAATTGGTCAATCGTTCGATGAGAATCAATTACAATCACGTAACAAGCCATTGTGAGCTTACAAATCAATGAATTGGTCAACAATTCAATGAGAATCAGCTACAATCACGTAATAAGCCATTCTGAGCTTACAAATCACTGAATCGGTCAAGTGTTTGATGAGAATCAACTACAATCATGTAACAAGTCATTCTGAGCTTACAAATCACCGAATCAGTCAACCGTTCGATGATAATCAATTATAATCACGTAACAAGCCATTCTAAGCTTACAAATCACTGAATTAGTCAACAGTTTGATGAGAATTAGCTACAATCATATAACAAGCAATTCTGAGCTTACAAATCACCGAATCGGTCAACCGTTCGGTGAGAATCAGCTACAATCACCTAACAAGCCATTCTGAGCTTACAAATCAATGAATCGGTCAACTGTTCGATGACAATCAATTACAATCACATAACAAGCCATTCTGAGCTTACAAATCACCAAATCGGTCAACAGTTTGATGAGAATAAGCTACAATCACGTAACAAACACTTCTGAGCTTACAAATTAACAAATCGGTCAACCGTTTGATGAGAATCAATTATAATCACGTAACAAGCCATTGTGCGCTTACAAGTCACCAAATCAGTTAACCGTTCGATGAGAATCAATTAGAATCATGTAACAAGCCATTTTGAGTTTTCAAATCACCGAATCGATCAACCGTTCAATGAGAATCAGATACCATCACATAACAAGCCATTCTAAGCTTACCAATCACCGAGTCAGTCAACAATTCGATGAGAATCAACTACAATCACGTAACAAGCCATTTTGAGCTTACAAATTACTGAAACAGTCAACTGTTTGATGAGAATCAGCTACAATCACGTAACAAGCAATTCTGAGCTTACAAATCACTGAATAGGTCAACTGTTCGATTTGAATCAGCTACAATCACTTAACAAGCCATTATGAGCATACAAATCACCGAATCGGTCAACCGTTTGATGAGAATTAGCTACAAAGACGTAACAAGCCATTCTAAGCTTAGAAATTACCGACTCGGTCAACCATCAATGAGAATCAATTATAATCATGTAACAAGCCATTCTGAGCTTACAAATCACTGGGTCGGTCAAAGGTTCGATGAGAATCAACTAAAATCGTGTAACAAACCATTTTGAGCTCATAAATCACCAAATCGGTCAACCGTTCGATGAGAATTAATTACAATCACGTAACAAGCCATTCTGAGTTTACAAATCACTGAATCGATGAATTGTTCAATGCGAATCAGCTACAAACACGTAAGAAACCATTCTAAGCTTACAAATCATAGAATCGATCAACCGTTCGATGAGAATCAACTAAAATAATGTAACAAGCCATTATGAGCTTACAAAACACTGAATCGGTTTACCGTTTGATAAGAATCAGCTACAACCACGTAACAAACCATTCTGAGGTTACAAATCACCGAATCGGTCAACAATTCGATGAGAATAAATTACAATCACGTAACAAGCTATTCTGAGCTTTCAAATCATTGAATAAGTCAACTGCTTCATGAGAATCAATTATAATCACGTGACAGGACATTTCAAGCTTACAAATCACTGATTCGGTCAACCGTTTAATGAGAATTAGCTAAAATCAGGTAACAAGCCATTCTGAGCATACAAATCATTGAATTGGTCAACCATTCGATGAGAATCAATTACAATCATGTAACACGTCATTCTAAGCTTAGAAATCACCAAATTTGTCAGACCCGGCGGACCGACGATTCGAAAAGGAAGAGTCTTTTCCTTATTTCATAGATTTTAACAATCTATGGTTGATAATGGTAAGAAATGAAAAGAATAAAAATGAGCCAGCTATCGGGATCAAACCGATGACCATCGCATTACAAGTGCGACGCTCTCACCTCTGAGCTAAGCAGGCTCATATGCATGCAGTATGCAGTCACATACTTATTGGTTGAAATTAAAAGATCTCTTCGAAATCGCTCGAATTATAGCGAATCAAATTATAATAATGCAATTCAGATTAAAATGAAACATTGCGTCAATTTATATGAATTGATTATTATAAAACAATAATGGGGTGTGGCCAAGCGGTAAGGCAGCAGGTTTTCATCTTGTTATTTCGAAGGTTCGAATCCTTCCGTCCCAGGTGGAACAGTATTATTGGAAATAAAAAAAAAAGACTCTATTTATAGAATGTCAACCTTTTGATGAGAATCAACTACAATCATGTAACAAGCCATTCTGTGCTTACAAATCACCGAATTGGTCAACCGTTCAATTAGAATTAGCTACAATCATGAAACAAGCCATTCTAAGCTTACAAATCACCAAATCAGTTAACCGTTCGATGAGAATTAGCTACAATCACGTAAAAATCCATTCTAAGTGTACAAGTCATGGAATCGGTCAACTGTTTGATGAAAATCAGTTACAATTACGTAACAAGACATTCTAAGTTGACAAATCACTGAATTAGTCATTTATAAGCTCAGAATGGCTTGTTATGTGATTGTAGTTGATTTTCATCGAAGGGTTGACCGATTTGGTAATTTGTAAGCTCAGAATGGCTTGTTACGTAATTGTAATTGATTCTCATCGAATAGTTGACTGATTCGGTGACTTGTAAGCGCAGAATGACTTGTTACATGATTGTAGTTGATTCTCATCGAACAGTTGACTGATTTAGTGATTTATAAGCACAGAATGGCTTGTTAAGTGATTGTAATTAATTCTCATCAAATGGTTGACCAATTTGGTGATTTATAGGCTCATAATGGCTTGTTACAGGATTGTAATTGATTCTCATCGAACGGTTGACTGATTTGGTCATTTGTAAGCTCAAAATAGCTTGTTATGTGATTGTAAATTATTCTCGTCGAACGGTTGACTGATTCGGTGATTTGTAAGCTCAGAATGGCTTGTTATGTGATTGTAAATTATTCTCATCGAACGGTTGACCGATTTGGTGATCTATAACCTCAGAATGGCTTGTTACGTAATTGTATTTGATTCTCATCGAAAGGTTGACCGATTCAGTGATTTGTAAGATTAGAATGGCTTGTTACATGATTTTAGCTAATTCTCAACAAACGATTAACATATTCGGTGATTTGTAAGCACAAAATGGCTTGTTACGTGATTGTCGATTATTCTCATCAAATAGTTGACCAATTCTGTGATTTGTAAGCTCATACTAGCTTGTTATGTTATTGTAGCTGATTCTGATTGAACGGTTGACTGATTCAGTGATTTGTAAGCTCAGAATGGCTTGTTATGTTATTGTAGCTTATTCTCATCGAGCGGTTGACTGATTCAATGATTTATAAGCTCAAAATGGCTTGTTACATTATTGTAGCTGATTCGGTGATTTATAAGCTAACAATCATTTGTTACGTGATTGTAGCTGATTCTCATCGAACGATTGACCGATTGAATGATTTGTAAGTTCAGAATGGCTTGTTACGTGATTGTAGATGATTCTTATCAAATGGTTGACTGATTCAGTGATTTGTAAGTTTAGAATGGCTTGTTATGTAATTCTAATTGATTCTCAACAAATGGTTGACCGATTCAGTGATTTGTAAGCTCAGAATGGCAATGTGATTGTGATTTATGTAAGATTTGAGAGATACAAATCCACAAAATGCCAAGAATAGATGCATGCAAATAACCTATTACAGGAGAGAAGCAGAAGGAAGCAAAAGGCAAAACTTAGAAGTTACTCAAAATGTGAGAGCAAAATTATGATCCAAGTTAATGAAAAAAGATTTACAAGGTTCAACCTATAAAGGTGAACCAAACCCTAAAGTCTAAAAAAACTAGGTTGCACATTATAATTAATAAAGATATTAATTATAATGTATGTAAGAGATAGCTTCAGAAAATAGAGTAATAAATAACTTAATTAATTAAACTGAAGTGATTTAATTAATAAGTGTAAAATATAATTACTTTAACAATTTATTCTCTTAGAATGGTTGACTGGTTCAGTGATTTGTAAGCTCAGAATGGATTGTTACATGATTGTAATTGATTTTCATCAAACGGTTGACCGATCCGGTGATTTGTAAGCTTAGAATGGCTTGTTATGTGATAGAAGTTGATTCTCATCGAACAGTTGATTGATTCGCTGATTTGTAAGCTAAGAATGGCTTGTTACGGTTGACCGATTCAGTGATTTATAAGCTCATAATGGCTTGTTATGTGATTGTAGCTGATTCTCATCAAAGGTTTGACTAATTTGCTAATTTGTAAGCTCAGAATGGCTTGTTATGTGATTGTAATTGATTCTCACGGAAAGGTTGTCATATTTGATGATTTGTAAGCACAGAATGACTTATTATGTGATTGTTGCTGATTCTAATCGAATGGTTAACCGATTCGGTGATTTGTCAACTCAGAATAGCTTGTGACGTAATTGTAATTGATTCTCATCGAACGGTTGAACGATTCGGTGATTTGTAAGACAATAATGGCTTGTTACGTGATTGTAGTTGATTCTCATCGAATGGTTGACCGATTCGATGATTTGTATGCTCAAAATGGCTTCTTAGATTTTTGTAGCTGATTCTCATCGAACAGTTGATCGATTCGGTGATTTGTAAACTCAAAATGGCTTGTTACGTGATTGTAATTAATTCTCATCAAACGGTTGACCGATTTGGTGATTTGTAAGCTCAGAATGGCTTGTTACAAGATTGTAATTGATTCTCATCGAACGGTTGATCGATTTGGTCATTTGTAAGCTCAAAATGGCTTGTTATGTGATTATAAACGGTTGACCGTTTCGGTGATTTCTAAGCTCAGAATGGCTTGTTATGTGATTATAATTGATTCTCATGGAACGGTTGATCGATTTGGTGATCTATAACCTCATAATGGCTTGTTACATGATTGTATATGATTTTCATGAAATGGTTGACCGATTTGGTCATTTTTAAGCACTAAATGGGTTGTTACCTGATTGTAGCTAATTATGATCGAATGGTTGACCAATTCGGTGATTCGTTAGATCAGAATGGCTTGTTACGTGGTTGTAATCAATTCTCATTGAACGGTTGACTGATTCATTGATTTGTAGGCTCAGAATGGCTTGTTATGTGATTGTAATGTATTTTCATCGAACCGTTGACCAATTCGGTGATTTGTAAGCTCAGAATGGCTTGTTACATGATTGTAATTGATTCTCATTAAACGGTTGATCGATTCGGTGATTTGTAAGCTCAGAATGGCTTGTTACGTGATTGTAGTTGATTCTCATCGAATGGTTAACCGATTCAGTAATTTGTAAACTCAGAATGACTTGTTACATGATTGTAATTGATTCTCACCAAACAGTTGATCTATTCAGTGATTTGTAAGCTCAGAATGGCTTGTTAAGTGATTGTAGCTGATTCTCATTGAACCATTGACCGATTCAGTGATTTCTAAGCTTAGAATGGCTTGTTACATGATTGTAGTTAATTCTTATCAAATGGTCGATTCATTCGGTGATTTGTAAGCTCGTAGTGACTTGTTACATAATTGTAATTGATTCTCATTGAATAGTTGACCGATTCGGTGATTTGTAAGCGTAGAATGACTTGTTACGTGATTGTAGTTGATTCTCATCGAACGGTTGACCAATTTGATGATTTGTAAGCTCAGAATGGCTTGTTATGTTATTGTAGCTGATTCTGATCGAACAGTTCACTAATTCAATAATTTGTAAGCTCAGAATGGCTTGTTACATGATTTGGTGATCTATATAATGTTAGAATCACTTGTTATGTGATTGTAGTTGATTCTCATCGAATGGTTGACCAATTCGGTGATTTGTAAGCTCTGAATGTGTTGTTACCTGATTGTAGCTGATTCTAATCGAACAGTTGACCAATTCGGTGATTTGTAAGATCAGAATGGCTTGTTTATGATTCTATGATTTGTAAGCTGAGAAGGGCCGTTTACATGATTTAGCTGATTCTCAACAAACCGTTGATAGATTCAGTGATTTGTAAGCTCAGAATGGCTTGTTTATGATTGTAGATCATTCTCATAATAGATAGCTTAATAAAACATAGTAATAAATAACTTAATTAATTAAACTAAAGTGATCTAATTAATAAGTGTAAAATATAATTACTTTAACAAATTATTCTCTTAGAACGGTTGATCGGTTTAGTGATTTGTAAGCGCAGAATGGATTTTTACATGATTGTAATTGATTCTCATCGAACGGTTGACCGATTCAGTGATTTGTAATCTCAGAATGGCTTGTTACATGATTGTAGCTAACTCTCATCGAATGGTTGACCGATTCGGTGATTTGTAAGGTCAGAATAGCTTGTTACATGATTGTAGTTGATTCTCATTGAACGGTTGACCAATTCAGTGATTTGTAAGATCAGAATGGCTTGTTACGTGGTTATAATCAATTCTCATTGAACGGTTGACTGATTCGATGATTTGTAAGCTCAGATTAACTTGTTATGTGATTGTAATTAATTTTAATCGAATGGTTGACCGATTCTATGATTTGTAAGGTCAGAATGGCTTGTTACATAATTTTAGCTGATTCTCAACAATTGGTTGACTGATTCGGTGATTTATAAGCTCAGAATGGCTTGTTACATGATTGTAGATTATTCTTATCGAACAGTTGACCAATTCCATGATTTGTAAGCTCAGAATGGCTTGTTACGTGATTGTAATGTATTCTCATCAAATGGTTGACCAATTCTGTGATTTGTAAACTCAAAATGGCTTGTTACATGATTGTAATTCATTCCTACCAAATGGTTGACCGATTCAGTGATTTGTAAGCTCGAAATGACTTGTTACGTGATTGTAGCTGATTCTCATCGAATGGTTGACTGGTTCATTGATTTGTATGCTCAGAATGGCTTGTTACATGATTTTAATTAATTCTCACCGAATGGTTGACCTATTCGGTGATTTGTAAGCTCAGAATGGCTTGTTACGTGATTGTAGTTGATTCTCATCAAACGGTTGACCAATTCGGTGATTTGTAAGCTCAGAGTGGCTTGTTACGTGATTGTAATTGATTCTCATCGAACTGGTGACTGATTCAGTGATTTGTAAGGTTAGAAAAGCTTGTTACATGATTGTAGCTGATTCTGATCGAACGGTTGATTGATTCAGTTATTTGTAAGCTCATAATGGCTTGTTATGTGATTGTAGCTGATTCTCACCGAGCGGTTGACCGATTCTATGATTTATAAGCTCATAATGAATTGTTACATGATTGTAGTTGATTCTCATCGAAGGGTTGACCGATTCAGTCATTTGTAAGCTAAGAATGGCTTGTTACGTGATTGTAGGTGATTCTCATTGAATGGTTGATTGAGTCAGTTATTTATAAGCTCACAATAGTTTTTTACGTGATTGTAGCTGATTCTCATCCAACGATTGACCGATTGGATGATTTGTAATCTCAGAATGGCTGGTTACATGATTGTAGCTGATTCTTATCAAATGCTTCACTGATTCGGTGATTTGTAATCTCAGAATGGCTTGTTACATAATTGTAATTGATTCTCATCGAACGGTTGACAGATTCAGTGATTTGTAAGCTCAAAATGACTTGTTACATGATTGTTATTTATGTAAGATTTGAGAGATACAAATCCACAGAACGCCAAGAATACCTGCATTCAAATAAACTGTTACAGGAGAGAAGCGAAAATAAGCAAAAGGCAAAACTCATAAGTTACTCAAAATGTGAGAGCAAAATTATGATCCAAGTTAATGATTTTAGTTGATTCTCATCGAACAGTTGACCGATTCGGTGATTTGTAAGCTTGGAATGGCTTGTTGCGTGACTGTAATTAATTCTCATCAAACTGTTGACCGATTTGGTGATTTTTAAGCTCAGAATGGCTTGTTACAGGATTGTAATTGATTCTCATTGAACCATTGACCGATTTGGTCATTTGTAAGTTGAAAATGGCTTTTTACGTGAGTATAATTGATTCTCATCGAACGGTTGACCGATTCAATGATTTGAAAGCTCAGAATGGCTTGTTATGTGATTGTAATTGATTCTCATCGAACGGTTGACCGATTTGGTGATCTATAACCTCACAATGGCTTGTTACATGATTGTAGTTAATTCTCATCTAATGGTTGACCGATTCGGTGATTTGTAAGCTCTGAATGGGTTGTTAACTGATTGTAGGTGACTATCATCGAACGGTTGAGCAATTCAGTGATTTGTAAGATCACAATGGCTTGTTACATGGTTGTAATCAATTCTCATTGAATGGTTGATGGATTCGGTGATTTGTAAGCTCATACTAGCTTGCTATGTGATTGTAATTAATTCTCATTAAATGGTTGACTGAGGCTGTGATTTGTAAGGTCATAATGGCTTGTTACAAGATTTTAGCTGATTCTCATCGAATGGTTGATCGATTCATTGATTTGTAAGCTTAGAATGGCTTGTTACATGATTGTAATTGATTTTCACTGAATGGTTGACCTATTCGATTATTTGTAAGCTCATAATGGCTTGTTACGTGATTGTAGCTGATTCTCATCGAACAGTTGACCAATTCATTGATTTGTAAGCTCAGAATGGCTTGTTACATGATTGTAATTGATTCTCATTGAATTGGTGACCAATTCAGTGATTTGTAAGGTCACACTAGCTTGTTACATGATTGTAGCTGATTCTCATTGAACAGTTGACTGATTCAGTGATTTTTGAGCTCAGAATGGCTTGTCATGTGATTGTAGCTGATTCTCATCGAACGGTTGACCAATTCGATGATCTATAAGCTAACAACCATTTGTTACGTGATTATAGCTGATTCTCACTGGATGGTTGACCGATTGGATGATTTGTAAGCTTAGAATGGCTTGTTACATGATTGTAGCTGATTCTTATCAAGTGGTTGATTGATTTAGTGATTTGTAAGCTCAGAATGGCTTGTTACATAATTGTATTTGATTCTCATCGAATGGTTGACCGATTCGATGATTTGTAAGCTCAGAATGGCTTGTTACGTGATTTTGGTTGATTCTCAACAAATGGTTGACCGATTCAGTGATTTGTAAGCTCAGAATTTAGATTGTTACTTGATTGTAGATTATTCTCATCGAACAGATGACCAATTCCATGAATTGTAAGCTCAGAATGGCTTCTTACGTTATTGTAATGTATTCTCATCGAACAGTTGACCGATTAGTGATTTGTAAGCTCAAAATGGCTTGTGACATGATTGTAATTGATTCTCATCGAACAGTTCACCTATTCGATGATTTGTAAGCTCAGAATGGCATGTAACCTTATTGTAGTTGATTCTCATCGAACGGTTGACCAATTCGATGATTTGTAAGCTCAGAATGGCTTGTTACATGATTGTAATTGATTCTCATCGAACTGGTAACCGATTCAATGATTTGTAAGGTCAGACTGGCTTATTATTTGATTGTAGCTGATTCTCATCGAATGGTTGATTGATTCAGTGATATATAAGCTCAGAATGGCTTGTTATGTGATTGTAGTTGATTCCTATCGAAGGGTTGACCGATTTGGTAATTTGTAAGCTCAGAATGGGTTGTTACATGATTGTAATTGATTCTCACCGAAACGTTGACCTATTCGATGATTTTTAAGCTTGGAATGACTTTTTATGTGATAGAGGTTGATTCTCATCGAACGGTTGATTGATTCGGTAATTTGTAAGCTCAAAATGGCTTGTTACATGATTGTAATTAATTCTCATCAAATGGTTGACCGATTCCAATGATTTTTAAGTTTAGAATGGCTTGTTATGTGATTGTAATTGATTCTCACTGAACAGTTCACCTATTCAATGATTTGTAAGCTCAGAATGATGTGTTACCTGATTGTAGTTGATTCTCATTGAATGGTTGACCAATTCGGTGATTTGTAAGTTCATAATGGCTTGTTACATGATTGTAATTGATTCTCATTGAATTTGTAACCGATTCAATGATTTGTAAGGTCAGACTCGCTTGTTATATGATTGTAGTTGATTGTCATCGAATGGTTGACTGATTCAGTGATATATAAGCTTAAAATGGCTTGTTATGTGATTGTAGTTGATTCTTATCGAAGGGTTGACCGATTTGGTAATTTGTAAGCTCAGAATGGGTTGTTACATGATTGTAATTGATTCTCATCGAAAGGTTGACCTATTCGGTGATTTGTAACCTTAGAATGGCTTGTTATGTGATAGAGGTTGATTCTCATCGAATGGTTGACCGATACGGTGATTTGTAAGCTAAGAATGGCTTGTTACATGATTGTAATTGATTCTCATTGAATGGTTGATCTATTTGATGATTTGTAAACTCAGAATGGCTTGTTACATGATTGTAGCTGATTCCTATCGAACAGTTGATTGATTCGATGATTTGTAAGCTAAGAATTGTTTGTTATGTGATTGTAGTTGATTCTAATCGAGTGGTTGACCGATTCAGTAATTTGTAAGCTTAGAATGGCTTGTTACGTGATTGTAGCTGATTCTCATCGAATGATCGACCGATTCAGTGATTTGTAAGCTCAGAATCACTTGTTACATGATTATAGATAATTCTCATCGAACAATTGACCGACTCGGTGATCTGTAAGCTCAGAATGGCTTGTTACATGATTGTAATTGATTCTCATCGATTGATTGACCGATTCAGTGATTTGTAAGCTGAGAATGGCTTGTTACGTGATTGTAGCTGATTCTCATCGAATGATTGACCGATTCAGTGATTTATAAGCTCAGAATGGCTTGTTATGTGATTGTAGCTGATTTTCATCGAAGGGTTGACCGATTTGGTAATTTGTAAGCTCGAAATAGGTTGTTACATGATTGTAATTGATTCTCATGGAAAGGTTGACCTATTCGGTGATTTGTAAGCACATAATGGCTTATTATGTGATTGTTATTGATTCTCACCGAATGGTTGACCGATTTAGTTATTTGTCAACTTAGAATGGCTTGCTACGTAATTCTAATTATTTCTCATCGAACGGTGGACTGATTCAATGATTTGTAAGCACAGAATGGCTTGTTACATGATTGTAGGTGATTCTCATCAAACGCTGACTGATTCGATGATTTGTAAGCTCAGAATGGCTTGTTACGTGATTGTAGCTGATTGTCATCGACCGATTCAGTGATTTGTAAGCTCAGAATCACTTGTTACATGATTATAGATAATTCTCATTGAACAGTTGACCGACTTGGTGATTTTTAAGCTTAGAATGGCTTATTACATGATTGTAATTGATTCTCATCAAATGATTGATCGATGTAATGATTTGTAAGCTCAAAATGGCTTCTTACATAATAGTTATTGATTCTCATCGGACGGTTGACCGATTGGGTGATTTTTAAGCTCAGAATGGATTGTTACGTGATTGTAATTTATTATAATTGAATGGTTGACCGATTTGGTAATTTGTAAGCACAAAATAGCTTATTATGTGATTGTTGCTGATTCTCATCGAATGGTTAACCAATTTGATGATTTGTCAGCTTAGAATGGCTTGTTACATAATTGTAATTGATTCTCATCGAACGGTTGAATGATAAAGTGATATGTAAGTGCAGAATGGCTTGTTACGTAATAGTAGTTGATTCTCATCTAACAGTTGACCGATTCGGTGATTTGTAAGCTCAGAATGGCTTGTTATGTGATTGTAATTGATTCTCATTGAACGGTTGACCGATTTAGTGATCTATAACCTTAGAATGGCTTGTTACGTGGTTGTAGTTGATTCTCATTGAATGGTTGACCGATTTGGTGATTTGTAAACTCTGAATGGGCTGTTACTTGATTGTAGCTGATTCTCATCGAACGGTTGACCAATTCAGTGATTTGTAAGATCAAAATGGCTTGTTATGTGGTTGTAATGAATTCTCATTGAACAGTTGACCGATTCGGTGATTTGTAAGCTTAGACTGGCTTGTTATGTGATTGTAATTAATTCTCATCGAATGGTTGACCGATTCTATGATTTGTAAGCTCAAAATGGCTTATAACATGATTTTAACTGATTCTCAACAAACGGTTGACCGATTTGGTAATTTGTAAGCTCAGAATGGCTTGTTACGTAATTGTAGACTATTCCAATCAAACAGTTGTCCAATTCTATGATTTGTAAGCTCAGAATGGCTTGTTATGTGATTGTAATGTATTCTCATTGAACGGTTGACCAACTTAGTGATTTGTAAGCTTAGAATGGCTTGTTACATGATTATAATTTATTCTCATCAAATGGTTGACTGATTCAATAATTTCTAAACCATTCAATAAGAATCAAGTACAATCACTAAATCAGTCAACCATTCGATAAGAATCAAGTACAATCACTGAATCGGTCAACCATTTTATAAGAATCAAGTATAATCACGTAAGAAGTCATTCTAAGGTCAAACGTTCAAACGTTCGATGAGAATCAATTACAATCAGATAACAAGCCATTCTGACCCTACAAATCACCAAATCGGTCAACCATTCGATGAAAATCAATTATAATCACGTAACAAGCCATTTTGAGCTTACAAATTACCAAACTAGTCAAGTATTTGATGAGAATCAATTACAATCCTCTAACAGGCCATTCTGAGCTTAAAAATCACCGAATCGGTCAACCGTTTGATCAAAATCAGCAACAACAACATAACAAGCCATTCTAAGCTTACAAATCATCGAATCGGTCAATCGTTTGATGAGAATCAACTACAATCATGTAACAAGCCATTCTACGCTTACTAATCACTGAATCAGTCAACCATTCGAGAAGAATCAATTACAATTATGTAACAAGCCATTCTGAGCTGACAAATCACCGAATTGATTAGCCATTCGATAAGAATTAGCAACAATGACGTAATAAGCCATTTTGTGCTTAAAAATCACCGAATAGGTCAACCTTTCGATGAGAATCAATTACAATCATGTAACAAGCCATTCTAAGCTTACAAATTACCAAATCAGTCAACCCTTCGATGAGAATCAACTACAATCACATAACAAGCCATTTTGAGCTTATAAATCACTGAATCGGTCAAACCTTTGATGAGAATTGACTAAAATTATGTAACAAGCGATTCTGCACTTACAAATCATAGAATCGGTCAACCGTTCGATGAGAATCAATAATAATAACGTAAGAAGCCATTCTTAACTTACAAATCACTGAATCGGTCAATCATTCGATGAGAATCAATTACAATCATGTAATAAGCCATTTTGAGCTGACAAATCACTGAGTTGGTCAACTGTTCCATGAGAATTATCTATAATCATGTAACAATCGATTCTGAGCTTACAAATCACTGAATTGGTCGATCGTTCGATGAGAATTGGCTACAATCACGTAACAATCCATTCTGAGCTTACAAATTACCGAATCGGTCAACCATTTGATGAGAATCAACTACAATCATGTAACAAGCCATTCTTAGCTTACAAAGCACCGAATCGGTCAACTATTTGATGAGAATCAATTACAATCATGTAACAAGCCATTCTGAGCTTACAAATAATCGAATCTGTCAACCATTCGATGAAAATCAATTACAATCATGTAATAAGTCATTCTTAGCTTACAAAATATCATATCGGTCAACCATTCGATGATAGTCAGGTACAATCATGTAACAAGCCATTCTAAACTTACAAATCACTGAATCAATCAACCGTTCAATGAGAATCAACTTCTATCACATAACAAGCTATTCTAAGTTTACAAATCATCGAATTGGCCAACCGTTCGATGAGAATCAATTACAATCATGTAACAAGCCATTCTTAGCTTACAAATCACCGAATGGGTCAACTGTTCGATGAGAATCAGCTACAATCATGTGACAAGCCATTATCAGCTTATAAATCACCGAATCGGTCAACCGTTTGATGATAATCACCTGCAATCACGTAACAAACTATTCGAAGCTTACAAATCACTTAATTGGTCAACCGTTCGATGAGAATCAGTTACAATCATGTAACAAGCCATTCTAAGCTTATAAATCACCGAGTGAATCAACCACTTGATGAGAATCAGCTACAATCACATAACAAGCCATTTTAATCATATAACAAGCCATTTTGAGATTACAAATGACCAAATCGATCAACCATTCGATGAGAATCAATTAGAATACTGTAACAAGCCATTCTGAGCTTAAAAATCACCAAATCGGTCAACCATTTGATGAGAATTAAATACAATTATGTAACAAGCCATTCTAAGATTACAAATCATTGAATCTGTCAACCGTTAGATGAGAATCAGCTACAATCACGTAACAAGCCATTCTGAGCTTACAAATCACCAAATAGGTCAACCGTTTGGAGAGAATCAATTACAATCACGTAACAAACCATTCTGAGCTTACAAATCATTGAATCAGTTAACCCTTCGATGAGAATCAGCTACAATCAGGTAACAACCCATTCAGAGCCTTTAAATCACCGAATCGGTCAACCATTCGATTAGAATCAACTACAATCATGTAACAAGCCATTCTGAGGTTATAGATCACCAAATCAGTCAATCGTTTGATGAGAATCAATTACAATCCTATAACAAGCCATTCTGAGCTTTCAAATCACCAAATCGGTCAACTGTTTGATGAGAATTAATTACAATCACGTAACAATCCATTCTGAGCTTACAAATCACCAAATCGATCAACCATTTGATGAGAATTAGCTACAATCACATAACAAGCCATTCTAAGCTTACAAATCAACTACAATCATGTAACAAGCTGTTCTATGCTTACAAATCAGCTAATCGGTCAACCATTTGATGAGAATCAAAATCACTTGTTATGTGATTCTAATTGATTCTCATCGAACGGTTAACCGATTCAGAGATTTATAAGCTCAGAATGGCTTGTTAAGTGATTGTAGCTCATTCTCATTGAACGGTTGACCGATTCGATAATTTTTAAGCTCAGCAATCACTAAATCAGTCAACCTTTCGATGATAATCAACTACAATCACATAACAAGCCATTTTGAGCTTATAAATCATTGATTCGGTCAACCATTTGATGAGAATCAATTCCAATCATGTAACAAGTCATTCTGAGCTAACAAATCACCGAATCGGTCAAACATTCGATGAGAATCAGCTACAATCATGTAACAAGCTATTCTGAGCTTACAAATAATCAAATCGGTCAACTGTTTAATGAGAATCAATTATAATCAGGTAACAAGCCTTTCTGAGCTTACAAATCACCAAATCAGTCAACTATTCAATGAGTATCAGATACAATCACGTAGAAAGCCATTCTGAGCTTATAAATCACTGAATCAATTAACCATTCGATGAGAATTAGCTACAATCACATAACAAGCCATTCTAAAATTATAAATCACCGAATCGGTCAACCATTCGATGAGAAATAATTACAATCACGTAACAAGCCATTCTAAGCTTACAAATCACCGAATCGGTCAACCGTTTGATGAGAATCAATTGCAATCACATAAAAAGCCATTCTTAGCTTACAAATCACCAAATCAGGGAACTGTTCGATGAGAATGAATTACAATCATGTAACAAGCCATTCTGTGCTTACAAGTCACCGAATCGGTCAACCGTTTGATGAGTATCAATTATAATTACGTAAAAATCCATTCTAAGCTTACAAATCATTGAATCTGTTAACCATTCGATGAGAATGAGCTACAATCACGTAACAAGCCATTATGAGCTTACAAATAACCAAATCGGTCAACCGTAGAAAGAGAATTAGCTATAATCACGTAACAAGCCATTTTGAGCTTGCAAAACACCTAATCGATCAACTGTTTGATGCTAATCAGCTGCAATCACGTAACAAGCCATTATTAGCTTACAAATTATCGAATTGGTCAGCCATTTTATGAGCATCAATTACAATTATGTAACAAGCTATGTTGAGATTACAAATCACTGAATTAGTCAACCGTTTGATGAGAATAAAGTACAATCATGTAACAACCCATTCTGAGAGTAACAAATCCCTGAATCGATCAACCGTTTGATGAGAATCAATTACAATCACGTAACAAGCTAGTTTGAACAAATCACCAAATCGGTCAACCATTTGATGAGAATCAGATACCATCACGTAACAAGCCATTCTGAGGTTACAAATCACCAAATCGGTCAACTGTTCAATGAGAATCAATTACAATCACATAACAAGCCATTCTGAGCTTACAAATCACCGAATCGGTTAACCGTTCGATGAGTCAGCTCCAATCACATAATAAGCTATTCCTTAAGAATTAAGTACAACCATGTAACATGCCAATCTTAGCTTAGAAATCACTTAATCGGTCAACTGTTCGATGAGAATCAACTAGAATCATGTAACAAGATATTCTGAGCTTACAAATCACTGAATCAGTCAACCGTTCGATCAAAATTAGCTGCAAGCACATAAGAAGCCATTATGAGCTTACAAATCAAACAAATCGATCAACCCTTTGATGAGAATCAGCTACAATCATGTAACAAGCCATTCTGAGCTTACAAATCACCGAATTGGTTAATCGTTTGATTATATTCAACTACAATCACATCACAATCCATTTTGAGCTTAGAAGTCACCAAATCAGTCAACTGTTCGATGAGAAATAATTAGAATCATGTAACAAGCCATTTTGAGCTTACAAATCACCAAATCGGTGAACCGTTCGATGAGAATTAATTACAATCACATAGTAAGCCATTCTGAGCTTAGAAATCACCTAATCAGTCAACCATTCGATGACAATTAATTACAATCACTTTACAAGCTATTCTGAGCTGACAAATCACTGAATCAATCAAACGTTCGATGAGAATCAGCTACAATCATGTAACAAGCCATTCTAAGCTTACAAATACACGAATCGGTTAACCGTTCCATGAGAATCAGCTACAGTCATGTTACAAGCCATTCTGAGCTTTCAAATCACAAAATCAGTTAACCATTCAATGAGGATCAACTACAATCACGTAACAAGCCATTCTGAGCTTACAAATCACCGAATCGGTCAACCATTTGATGAGAATCAGCTACAATTACGTAACAAGCAATTTTGAGCTTAAAAATCACCAATTCGGTCAACCACTCCATAAGAATAAATTCCAATCACGTAACAAGCCATTCTAGGTTTACAAATCACCGAATCGGTAAACCGTTCGATGCGAAACAATTACAATCACGTAACAAGCCATTCTTAACTTACAAATCACTAAATCGGTCAACCGTTCGATGAGAATCAACTACCATTAGGTAACGAGACATTCTAAGCTTAAAAATCACTGACTCGGTCAACCTTTTGATGAGGATCAGCTATAATCATGTAACAAGCCATTCTGAGCTTACAAATCATTGAATCGATCAAGAGTTCGATGAGAATCAGCTACAATCACGTAAGAAGCCATTCTAAGCTTACAAATCATCGAATTGGTCAACCGTTCGATGAGAATCAATTACAATCACGTAACAAGCCATTGTTAGCTTACAAATAATTGAATTGGTCAACAGTTCGATGAGAATCAGCTACAATCAAGTGACAAGCCATTCTGAGCTTACAAATCACTGAATCGGCCAAGCGTTCGATGAGAATCAACTACAATCACGTAACAAGCCATTCTGAGCTTACAAATCACCAATTTGGTGATTTGTAAGTTTAGAATGGCTTGTTACGTGATTGTAATTAATTCTAATAAAACGGGTGACCAATTTGGTGATGTCTAAACTCAGAATGGCATGTTATAGGATTGTAATTGGTTCTCATCGAACAGTTGACCAATTTGGTCATTTGTAAGCAAAAAATGGCTTGTTATGTGATTATAATCAATTCTCATTGAACGGTTGACCGATTCGGTGATTTGTAAGCTCAGAATAGCTTGTTATGTGATTGTAATTAATTCTCATCGAATGGTTGACCGATTCTATGATTTTTAAGCTTAGAATGGCTTAATACATGATTTTATCTAATTATCAACAAACGGTTGACCGATTCAGTCATTTGTAAGCTCAGAATTCAGCTTGTTACGTGATTGTAAATTATTCTCATCGAATAGTTGATCGATTCGATGATTTGTAAGCTCAGAATAGATTGTTATGTGATTGTAGTTGATTCTCATCAAATGGTTGACGGATTTGGTGATTTGTAAGCTCTGAATGGGTTGTTACCTGATTGAAGCTAATTCTCATCGAACGATTGACCAATTCAGTGATTTGTAAGATCAAAATGGCTTGTTACGTGGTTCTAATAAATTCTCATTGAACGGTTGACCGATTCAGTGATTTGTAAGCTCAGACTGGCTTGTTATGTGATTGTAATTAATTCTCATCGAATGGTTGACTGTGTCTGTGACTTGTAAGCTCAGAATGGCTTGTTACATGATTATAATTGATTCTCACCGAACGGTTGACCTATTCAGTGATTTGTAAGCTCAAAATGGCTTGTTACATGATTGTAGTTGATTCTCATTGAACAGTTGACCGATTTGGTGATTTGTAAGCTAAGAATGGGTTGTTACGTGATTGTAGCTGATTCTCATTGAGTGGTTGACCGATTTGATAATTTGTAAGTTCAAAATGTCTTGTTACATTATTGTAGCTGATTCTCATCGAACGATCGACCGATTCAGTGATTTGTAAGGTCAGAATCGCTTGTAACATGAATATAGATAATTCGCATCAAAAAGTTGATCGACTCGGTGATTTGTAAGATCGGAATGGCTTATTACATGATTGTAATTGATTCTCTTCGAATGATTGACCGATTCAATGATTTGTTAGCTCAAAATGGCTTGTTACATTATTCTTATTGATTGTCATCGAACGGTTGACCGATTCGGTGATTTGTAAGCTCAGAATGGATTATTACGTAATTGTAATTGATTTTCATCGAACGGTTGATTGATTCAGTGATTTATAAGCTCAGAATGGCTTGTTATGTGATTGTAGCTGATTCTCATCGAAGGGTTGACCGATTTGGTAATTTATAAGCTCAGAATGGCTTGTTATGTGATTGTAATTGATTCTGACCGAAAGGTTGACCTATTCGGTGATTTGTAAGCACATAATGGCTTATTACGTGATTGTTGCTGATTCTCATCCAATGGTTGACCGAATCGGTGATTTGTCAGCTCAGAATGGCTTGTTACATAATTGTAATTGATTCTCATTGAACTGTTGACCGATTCAGTTATTTGTAAGCGCAGAATGGCTTGTTACGTTATTATAGTTGATGCTCATCGAACGATTGACTGATTCAGTGATTTGTAAGCTTAGAATGGCTTGTTACGTTATTGTAACTGATTCTCATCGAATGGTTGACCGATTTGGTGATTTATACACTCAAAATGGCTTGTTACGTGATTGTAATTAATTCTCATCAAATGGTTGACCGATTTGGTGATTTGTAAGATCAGAATGGCTTGTTATAGGGTTGTAATTGATTCTCATCGAACAGTTGACAGATTTGGTCATTTGTAAGCTCAAAATGGCTTGTTACGTGATTATAACTGATTCTCATCGAACGGTTGACCGATTCCATGATTTGTTAGCTCAGAGTGGCTTGTTATGTGATTGTAGTCGATTCTAATCGAATGGTTGACTGATTTGCTAATCTGTAAGCTCAGACTGGCTTGTTATGTGATTCTACTTAATTCTCATCGAATGGTTGACCAATTATGTGATTTGTAAGCTCAGAATGGCTTATTACATGATTTTAGGTGATTTTCAACAAATGGTTAACCGATTCGGTGATTTGTAAGCTCAGAATGGCTTGTTACATGATTATTGATTATTCTCATCGAACGGTTGACCAATTCAGTGATTTGTAAGATCAGAATGGCTTGCTATGTGGTTGTAATCAATTCTCACTGAATAGTTGACCTATTCGGTGATTTGTAAGTTCAACCTGGCTTGTTACATGATTGTAAATTATTCTCATCGAATAGTTGACCAATTCTATGATTTGTAAGCTCAAAATGGCTTGTTGCGTGATTGTAATGTATTCTCATCGAACGGTTGACTGATTCGATGATTTTTAAGCTCAGAATGGCTTGTTACATGATTGTAAATGATTCTCATGAAATGGTTGACCGATTCGGTGATTTGTAAGCTTAGAATGGCTTGTTACGTGATTGTAGCTGATTCTTATCGAATGGTTAACCAATTCAGTGATTTGTCAACTCAAAATTGCTTGTTACATTATTGTAATTAATTCTCACTGAACGGTTGACCTATTCGGTGATTTGTAAGCTCACAATGGCTTGTTACGTGATTGTAGCTAATTCTCATAGAATAGTTGATTAATTTGGTGATTTGTAAGCTCAGAATGGCTTGTTATATGATTGTAATTGATTCTCACCAAATTGGTGACCAATTCAATGATTTTTAAGGTCAGATTGGCTTGTTACATGATTGTACCTGATTCTCATCGAACGGTTGACAGATTCAATGATTTGTATCTCAGAATGGCTTGTTATGTGATTGTAGCTGATTCTTATTGAGCGGTTGACCGATTCGGTGACTTATAAGCTCAGAATGGTTTATTACATGATTCTAGCTGATTCTCATCGAACGGTTGATCGATTCAGTGATTTGTAAGCTTAAAATGGTTTATTACATGATTGTAATTGATTCTCATCAAACGGTTGACAGATTCGCTGATTTGTAAGCTCAAAATGGCTTGTTACATGATTGTTATTTATGTAGGATTTGAGAGATAGAAATCCACAGAACGCCAAAAATACCTGTATGCAAATAACCTGTTACAGAGAGAAGCGGAAAGACGCAAAAGGCAAAACTTAGAAGTTACTTAAAAGGTGAGAGAAAAATTATGATCCAAGTTAATGAAAAAAGATTTACAAGGTTCAACCTATATAGGTGAACAAAACCCTAAAATCTAAGAAAACTAGGTTGCACATTATAATTAATAAAGATATTAATTATAATGCACCTAAGAGATAGCTTAAGAAAATAGAGTAATAAATAACTTAATTAATTAAATCGAAGTGATTTAATTAATAAATTTAAAATATAATTACTATAACAATTTATTCTCTTAGAATGGTTGACCAGTTCAGTGATTTGTAAACTTAGAATGGCTTGTTACGTGATTGTAATTGATTCTCATCGAACAGTTGACCGATTTGGTGATTTGTAACCTTAGAATGACATGTTATGTGATAGAAGGTTATTCTCATCGAACAGTTGATTGATTCAGTGATTGTAATTGATTCTCACCGAATGGTTGACATTTTTGATAATTTATAATCTCACAATGGCTTTTTACGTGATTGTAGCTGATTCTCATCAAATGGTTGACCAATTCAGTGATTTGTAAGCTCAGAATGGATTGTTACATGATTGTAATTGATTCTCATCGAACTGGTGATCGATTCAATAATTTGTAAAGTCAGACTGGCTTGTTACATTCTCATCAAATGGTTGATTGATTCAGTGATTTGTAAGCTCAGAATGGCTTGTTATGTGATTGTAGCTGATTCTCATTGAATGGTTGACCGATTCGATGATTTATAAGCTCAGAATGGCTTGTTACATGATTGTAGCTAATTCTCATTAGACCGTTGATCGATTCAGTGATTTGTCAGCTTAGAATGGCTTGTTACGTGATTGTAGGTGATTCTCATCGAACGGTTGACCGATTCATTGATTTAGAAGCTGACAATCATTTGTTACGTCATTGTAGCTGATTCTTATCGAATGGTTGACCGATTGGATGATTTGTAAGCTAAGAATGACTTGTTACGTGATTGTAGCTAATTCTTATCAAATGGTTGACTGATTCGGTAATTTGTAAGCTCAGAATGGCTTGTTACATACTTCTAATTGATTATCATCGAACGGTTGACCAATTCGGTGATTTGTAAGTTCAGAATGGCTTGTTACGTACTTCTAATTGATTCTCATCGAACGGTTGACCAATTCGGTGATTTGTAAGCTTAGAATGGCTTGTTACATAATTGTTATTTATGTAGGATTTGAGAGATACAAATCTACAGAATGCCAAGAATACCTGCATGCAAATAACCTGTTACAAGAGAGAAGCATAAAGAAGCAAAAGACAAAACTCTGAAGTTACTCAAAATGTGAGAGCAAAATTATGATCCAAGTTAATGAAAAAAGATTTACAAGGTTAACCTATAAAGGTGAGCAAAACCCTAAACTGTAAAAAAACTATGTTGCACATTATAATTAATAAAGATATTAATTATAATGCACCTAAGAGATAGCTTAAGAAAACAGTGCAATAAATAACTTAATTAATTAAACCAAAGTGATTTAATTAATAAGTGTAAAATATAATTACTCTAACAATTTATTATCTTAGAATGGTTGACCGGTTTAGTGATGTGTAAGCTCAGAATGGCTTGATACAAGATTGTAATTGATTCTCATCGAACGGTTGACCGATTCAGTCATTTGTAAGCTTAGAATGGCTTGTTATGTCATAGAAGTTGATTCTCATCGAACGGTTGATTGATTTAGTGATTTGTAAGCTCAAAATAGCTTGTTACATGATTGTTGCTGACTCTCATCGAATGGTTGACCGATACTGTGATTTTTAAGCTAAGAATGGCTTGTTACATGATTGTAATTGATTCTCATCGAATGGTTGACTGATTCGATGATTTGAAAGCTCAAAATGGCTTTTTACATGATTGTAGCTGATTCTCATCAAACAGTTGACCAATTCGGTGATTTGTAAGCTAAGAATGGCTTGTTATGTGATTGTAGCTGATTCTCATCAAGTGGTTGACCAATTCGATAATTTGTAAGCTCAAAATGGCTTCTTACGTGATTGTAGCTAATTCTCATCGAACGATCGATTGATTCAGTGATTTGTAAGCTCAGAATCACTTGTTACATGATTACAAATAATTCTCATCGAGCAGTTGGCCGAATCGGTGATTTGTAACCTCAAAATGGCTTATTACATGATTATAATTGATTCTCATTCAATGATTGACCGATTCAGTGATTTGTAAGCTCAGAATAGCTTGTTACATTATTGTTATTGATTCTCATCGAACGGTTGACCGATTCAGTGATTTGTAAGCTAAGAATGATTGTTATGTGATTGTAATTGATTCTCATCGAACGGTTGACCGATTTAGTGATTTATAAGCTCAGAATGGCTTGTTATGTCATTGTAGCTGATTCTCATCAGAGGGTTGACTGATTTGGTAATTTGTAAGCTCATAATGGCTTTTTACGTCATTGTAATTAATTCTGACTGAAAGGTTGACCTATTCGGTGATTTGTAAGCACATAATGGCTTATTACATGATTGTTGTTGATTCTCATCGAATGGTTGACCGATTCAGTGATTTGTCAACTCAGAATGGCTTGTTACATAATTGTAATTGATTCTCATCGAATGGTTGACTGATTCAGTGATTTGTAAGCGTAGAATGACTTGTTCTATGATTGTAGTTGATTCTCATCAAACGGTTGACCGATTCGATGATTTGTAAGCTCAGAATGGCTTGTTACGTTATTGTAGCTAATTCTCATTGAATGGTTCACCAATTCGATGATTTTTAAGCTTAGAATGGCTTGTTACATGACTGTAATTAATTCTCATCAAACGGTTGACTGATTTGGTGATTTGTAAGCTCAGAATTGCTTGTTACGTGATTGTAATTGATTCTCATCGAACGGTTGACTGATTTGGTCATTTGTAAGCTCAAAATGGCTTGTTACGTGATTATAATTAATTCTCATTGAACGGTTGATCGATTCAGTGATTGGTAAGCTCATAATGGCTTGTTATGTGATTGTAATTGATTCTCATCGAACGATTGACCGATTTGGTGATCTATAACCTTAAAATGGCTTGTTATGTGATTGTAATTGATTCTTATCAAACGGTTGACCGATTCAGTGATTTGTAAGCTCAGACTAGCTCATTATGTGATTGTAATTAATTCTCATCAAATGGTTGATCAATTCTATGATTTGTAAGCTCAGAATGGCTTGCTACATGATTTTAGCTAATTCTCAACAAACGGTTGACCGATTCGGTGATTTACAGGCTGAAAATGGCTTGTTACGTAATTGTAGATTATTCTCATCGAATGATTGACCAATTCTATGATTTGTAAGCTCAAAATGGCTTTTTAGGTGATTGTAATATATTCTCATCAAACGGTTGACCACCTCGGTGATTTGTAAGCTCAGAATGGCTTGTTACATGATTGTAATTTATTCCCATCAAACGGTTGATCGATTCGGTGATTTGTAAACTTAGAATCACTAAATCGGTCAACCATTCAATGAGAATCAATTACTATTACGTAACAAGCCATTCTGAGCTTATAAATTATCGAGTCAGTCAACCGCTTGATGAGAATCAGCGACAATCACATAAACAGCCATTCTGAGCTTACTAGTCACTGAATCAGTCAACCATTTGATGAGAATCAGCTACAATCAAGTAACAAGTCAGTCCAACCTTACAAATCACTGAATCAGTCACCAGTTTGATGAGAATCAATTACAATCATGTAAAAAGCCATTCTGACCTTACAAATCACTGAATTGGTCAATCATTCGATGAGAATCAGATATAATCACATAACAAGCCATTCTGAGCTTACAAATCACCGAATCGGTCAACCATTTGATGAGAATCAATTACAATCATGTAACAAGCTACAAATCACTGAATCAGTCAACCATTTGATGAGAATTAGCCATTTTGAGCTTACAAATCATGGAATTGGTCAACCACATAACAAGCCATTTTGAGCTTACACATCATGGAATTGGTCAACCATTTGTTGAGAATCAGCTAAAATCATGTAACAAGCCACTCTGATCTTACAAATCACAGAATCAGTCAACCATTTGATGAGAATTAATTACAATCACATAACAAGCAAGTCTGAGCTTACAAATCACTGAATTTCTCAATTGTTTGATGAGAATGGATTACAACCATGTAACAAGCCATTTTGATCTTACAAATCACTGAATTGGTCAACCATTCAATGACAATCAGCTACAATCAGGTAACAACCCATTTAGAGCTTACAAATCAATGAATCGGTCAACCGTTTGGTTCACAAGCCATTCTGAGTTTATAAATCACCAAATTGGTCAACCGCTCGATGAGAATCAGCTACAATCATGTAACAAGCCATTCTTACCTTACAAATCACTGAATCGGTCACCAGTTCGATGACAATCAATTACAATCACATAATAAGCCATTCTGAGCTTACAAATCATGGAATTGGTCAACCATTCAAGGAGAATCAGCTACAATCATGTAACAAATCATTTTGAGCTTACAAATCACTGAATAGGTCAACCGTTTGGTGAGAATCAATTACAATCATGTAACAAGCCATTATGAGCTTACAAATCACTGAATCGGTCAACCAATCAATGAGAATCAGCTACAATCATGTAACAAACCATTCTGAGCTTACAAATTATTGAATCGGTCAACCATTTAATGAGAATTGATTACAATCATGTAACAAGCCATGTTAACTTACAAATCACTGAATTCGTCAACCATTTGATGAGAATCAACTACAATCACGTAACAACCCATTCAGAGCTTACAAATGATTGAATCAATCAACCATTCGATGAGAATCAACTTCTATCACATAATAAGCCATTCTCAGCTTGCAAATCACCGAATCAGTCAACCGTTTGATGAGAATCAATTACAATCACATAACAAGCCATTCTGAGGTTATAGATCACCAAATCGGTCAATCGTTCGATGAGAGTAAATTACAATCCTATAACAAGCCATTCTGAACTTACAAATCACCAACTTAGTCAACCGTTTGATGAGAATTAATTACAGTCACGTAACAAGCTATTCTAAGCTTACAAATCACTGAATCGGTCAACCGTTCAATGAGAATTAGCTACAATATTTTAACAAGCTATTTTGAGCTTTCAAATCACTGAATCGGTCAACCATTCGATGAGAGTCAGCTACAATCATGTAACCAACCATTCTAAGCTTACAAATCATCAAATCATTGAACCGTTCGATGAGAATCAACTTCTATCACATAACAAGCCATTCTAAGCTTACAAATCACCGAATCTGTCAACCATTTGATGAGAATTAATTATAATCATGTAACAAGCCATTGTGAGCTTACAAATGACTGAATTGGTCAACCGTTCGATGAGAATCAGGTAAAATCATGTAACAAGCCATTATGAGCTTATAAATCTACAAATCAGTCAATCGCTCGATGAGAATCAGCTACAATCACATAACAAGCCATTTTGAACTTAAAAATCACTGAATCAATCAAACGTTTGATGAGAATCAGCTACACTCATGTAACAAGCCAGTTTGACCTTACAAATCACTAAATCGATCACCAGTTTGATGAGAATCATTTACAATCACGTAACAAGCCATTCTGAGCTTACAAATCACCGAATTCATCAACCGTTCCATGAGAATCAATGCCAATCATGTAACAAGCCATTCTGAGCCTACAAATTATTGAATCAGTCAACCGTTTGATGACAATACATTAAAATCATGTAACAAGCCATTCTAAGCTTATAAATCATAGAATTGGTCAACCGTTCAATGAGAATAATCTACAATCATGTAACAAGCCATTCTGAGCTTACAAATCATTGAATCGGTCAATCGTTTGTCGAGAATCAGCTAAAATAATGTAACAAGCCATTCTGAGCTTACAAATCATAGAATTGGTCAATCGTTCGATGAGAATCAGCTACAATCATGTAACAAGCCATTCTTAGCTTACAAATTATCGAATCGGTCAACCACTCAATGAGAATCAGCTACAATCACGTAACAAGTCATTTTGAGCTTACAAATCACCGAATCGGTCAACCATTTGATGAGAATCAATTACAATCATGTAACAAGCCATTCTGAGCTTACAAATCATCGAATCAGTCAACCGTTCGATGAGAATATATTACAATCACGTAACAAGCCATTTTGAGCTTAGAAATCATGGAATTTGTCAACCATTTGATGTGAATAATCCACGATCACGTAACAAGCCATTTGAGCTTACAAATCACTGAATCGGTCAATCATTTGTTGAGAATCAGCCAAAATCATGGAACAATCCATTATGAGCTTACAAATCACCGAATCGGTCAACCGTTTGATGAGAATCAATAACAATAATGTAAAAAGCCATTCATAGGTTACAAATCACTGAATTGATCAATCATTCAATGGGAATCAATTACAATCATCTAATAAGCTATTCTGAGCTTACAAATCACTGAGTCAGTCAACTGCTTGATGAGAATTATCTATAATTATGTAACAAGCGATTCTAAGCTTACAAATCACCGTATCGGTCAACTATTGGATGAGAGTCAGCTACAATCATGTAACAAGTCATTCTGAGCTTACAAATCATCGAATCAATCAACCGTTTGATGAGAATCAACTTCTATAATATAACAAGCTATTCTAAGCTTACAAATCACCGAATCAGTCAATCGTTCGACGAGAATCAATTACAATCATGTAACAAGCCATTCTGAGCTTACAAATCATTGAACCGATCAACCGTTCTAAGAGAATAAATTGTTAGAGTAATTATATTTTACACTTATTAATTAAATCACTTCTGTTTAATTAATTAAGTTATTTATTACTCTGTTTTCTTAAGCTATCTCTTAGGTGCATTATAGTTAATATCTTTATTAATTATAATGTGCAACCTAGTTTTTTTAAACTTTAGGGTTTTGTTCACCTTTACAGGTTGAACCTTGTAAATCTTTTTTCATTAACTTGGATCATAATTTTGCTCTCACATTTTGAGTAATTTTTGAGTTTTACCTTTTACTTTTTTCTGATTCTCTCCTCTAATAGGTTATTTGCATGTAGGTATTCTTGGCGTTCTGTGGATTTGTATATCTCAAATCCTAAATAAATAACAATCACGTAACAAGGTTTTTTGAGCTTACAAATCACCGAATCAATCAACCGTTTGATGAGAATCAATTACAATCACATAACAAGCCATTCTGAGCTTACAAATAATTGAATCGATCAACCATTCGATGAGAATCAACTACAATCACGTAACAAGTCATTTTGAGCATACAAATAACTGAATCAATCAACCGTTTGATGAGAATTAATTACAATCATTTAGCAAGCCATTCTGAGCTTACAACTCATCGAATCGGTCAACCGTTCGATGAGCATACATTACAATCATGTAACAAGCAATTATGAGCTTACAAATCATGGAATTGGTCAACCGTTTGATTATAATAATCTACAATCATGTAACAATCTATTCTAAGCTTACAAATCACCGAATCGGTCAACCGTTTGTTGAGAATCAACTAAAATAATGTAACAAGACATTATGAGCTTACAAATCATAGAATCGGTCAACCATTTAATGAGAATTAATTACAATCACATAATAGACTAGTCTGAAGCTTACAAATCACCAAATCGGTCAACCGTTCGATGAGAATCAATTATAACAATGTAACAAGCCATTTTGAGCTTACAAATCATTGAATCGGTCAATCGTTTGATGAGAATCAACTACAATCATGTAACAAGTCATTCTGCACTTACAAATCTGCCAAATCAGTCAACCGTTCAAGGAGAATCAATTACAATTAGGTAACAAGTCATTCTGAGCTGACAAATTGCTAAATTGGTCAACCATTCGATGAGAATTAGCAACAATCACTTAATAAGCCATTATGTGCTTACAATTCATCGAATAGGTCAACCTTTCGGTGAGAATCAATTACAATCACTTAATAAGACATTCTAAGCTTACAAATTACCAAATCGGTCAACCCTTCAATGAGAATCAGCTACAATCACATAACAAGCCATTTTGAGATTATAAATCATTGAATCGGTCAACCCTTCGATGAGAATCAACTACAATCATGTAACAAGCCACTCTGAGCTTACAAATCACCGAATAGGTCAACCGTTCTGTGAGAATCAATTAGAATCACGTAACAAGCTATTCTGAGCTTACAAATCACTGAATCGGTCAACCATTCAATGAGAATCAACAACAATCACGTAATACACCATTCTGAGCTTACAAATCACCGAATAGGTCAACCGTTCGGTGAGAATCAATTAGAATCACGTAACAAGTCATTCTAAGCTTACAAATCACTGAATCGGTCAACCCTTCGATGAGAATCAACTACAATCAGGTAACAAACTATTGAAAGCTTATAAATCACCGAATCGGTCAACCATTTCATGAGAATCAACTACAATCATGTAACAAGCCATTCTAAGGTTATAGATCACCAATTTGGTCAACTGTTCCATAAGAATCAATTACAATCCTGTAACAAGCCATTTTGAGCTTACAAATCATCAAATCGGTCAATCATGTGATGAGAATTACTTACAATCACGTCACAATCCATTCTGAGCTTACAAATCAATGAATCCATCAACCGTTCGATGAGAATCACCTATAATCACGTAACAAGCCATTCTGAGCTTACAAATCACTGAATCGGTCAACCGTTCGATGAGAATCAACTATAATCACGTAACAAGCCATTCTGTGCTTAAAAATAACCTAATATGTCAACCGTTTGATGAGAATCAGTTACAATCACATAACAAGCCATTCTGAGCTTATAAATCACTGAATCAGATAACCTTTTGATGAGAATCAATTACAATCACGTAACAATCCATTCTGAGCTTACAAATCACTAAATCAGTCAACCGTTTGATGAGAATTATCTATAATCATGTAACAAGTGATTCTGAGCTTACAAATCACTGTATCGTTCGATCGTTCGATGATAATTAGCTACAATCACATGACAAGCCATTCTGAGCTTAAACATTACTGAACCGATCAACCGTTCTAAGAGAATAAATTGTTAGAGTAATTATATTTTACACTTATTAATTAAATCACTTCAGTTTAATTAATTAAGTTATTTATTACTCTATTTTCTTAAGTTATCTTTTAGGTGCATTATAATTAATATCTTTATTAATTATAATTTGCAACCTAGTTTCTTTAGACTTTAGGCTTTTGTTCACCTTTATAGGTTGAACCTTGTAAATCTTTTTTCATTAACTTGGATCATAATTTTGCTCTCACATTTTGAGTAACTTCTGAGTTTTGCCTTTTGCTTCTTTCTGCTTCTCTCCTATGACAGGCTATTTGCATGTAGGTATTCTTGGCATTCTGTGGATTTGTATCTCTCAAATCCTACATAAATAACAATCATGTAACAAGCCATTTTGAGCTTACAAATTATCGAATCGATCAACCGTTCGATGAGAATCAATTACAATTACATAACAAGCCATTCTGAGCTTACAAATCATCGAATCAGTCAAACATTTGATAAGAATCAGCTACAATCACGTAACAAGCCATTTTAAGTTTACAAATCATCCAATCAGTCAACCGTTTGATGAGAATTAGCTACTATCACGTAACAAACAATTGTGAGCTTATAAATCACCGAATCAGTCAACCATTTGATGAGAATCACCTATCACATAACAAGCCATTCTAAGGTTACAAATAATTGAATCGATGAACTGTTAGATGAGAATTAGCTACAATCATGTAAGAAGCCATTTTGAGCTTATAAATCACCGAATCGGTCAACGGCTCGATGAGAATCAGCTACAATCACATAACAAGCCATTCTAAACTTATAAATCATTGAATAAGTGAACCGTTCGATGAGAATAAACTACAATAATGTAACAAGCCTATTTGACTTTACAAATCACTGAATCGGTCACCAATTCGATGAAAATTAATTACAATCATGTAGCAAGCCATTCTAAGCTTACAAATCACTGAATTGTTCAACCGTTTGAAGAGAATCAGCTATAATCATGTAACAAGTCATTCTGTGCTTACAAATCACCGAATATGTCAACCATTTGGTGAGAATCAATTACAATCATGTAACAAACCATTATGAGCTTACAAATCACTGAATTGGTCAACCATATGATAAGAATCAATTACAACTATGTAACAAGCCATTCTGAGCTTACAAATCACCGAATCGGTCAACCGTTCGATGAGAATACATTACAATCACGTAACAAGCTATTCTAAGATTACAAATCATAGAATTGGTCAATCATTTGATGAGAACAATCTACAATCATGTAACAAGCCATTCTAAGTTGTCAAATCACTGAATCGGTCAACCATTTGATGAGAATCAACTATAATCACATAACAAGGCATTTTGAGGTTATAGATCACCAAATCGTTGAACCGTTTGATGAGAATTAATTACAATCACATAACAAGCCATTCTGAGCTTACAAATCACCGAATCAGTCAATCCTTCGATGAGAATCAACTACAATCACGTAACAAGCAATTTTGCACTTACAAATCACCGAATCGGTCAACCGTTTGATGAGAATCAATTACAATTACATAACAAGAAATTCTTAGTTGACAAATCATCTAATCGGTCAACCATTCTATGAGAATCAACAACAATCATGTAATAAGCCATTCTGTGATTGCAAATCACCGAATAGGTCAACCTTTCGGTGAGAATCAATTATAATCACGTAACAAGCCATTCTGAGCTTACAAATTACCAAATTAGAAAACCCTTCGATTAGAATCAACTACAATCACATAACAAGCCATTCTGGGCTTATAAACCACTGAATCGGTCAACCGTTCGATGAGAATCAATTACAATCACGTAACAATCTAGTCTGAGCTTACAAATCACCGAATCGGTCAACCGTTCAATGAAAATCAATAACAATAACGTCACAAGCCATTCTGAGTTTGCAAATCACTGAATCGGTCAATCATTCGATGAGAATCAATTACAATCATGTAATAAGCTGTTCTGAGCTTACAAATCACCGAGTCAATCAACTAATCGATGAGAATTATCTATAATCATTCGATGAGAATCATCTACAATGATGTAACAAGCCATTCTTAGCTTACAAATCACTGCATTGATCAATTGTTCGATGAGAATCAGCTACAATCATGTAACAAGCCATTCTAAGGTTACAAATTACTGAATTGGTCAACCATTTGATAAGAATCAGCTACAATCACGTAACAAGCCATTCTAAGCTTAAAAATCATCCAATCAGTCAACCGTTCGATAAGAATCAGCTACAATCACGCAAAAAATGATTGTGAGCTTATAAATCATCAAATCGGTCAATCGTTCGATGAGAATCACCTACAATCACATAACGAGCCATTTTAAGCTTACAAATCACTAAATTGGTCAATTATTTGTTGAGAATCAGCTAAAATCACGTAACAAGTGATTTTGAGCTTACAAATCATAGAATTGGTCAACCATTTGATGAGTACTAATTACAACCACATAACAAGCCAGTCTGAGCTTACAAATCACTAAATTGGTCAACCGTTCAATGAGAATTGATTACAATCACATAACAAGCCATTCTAGTCCTACAAATCATCAAATTGGTCAACCGTTCGATGAGAATCAACTACAATCAGCTAACAACTCATTTAGAGCTTACAAATCATCAAATCGGTCAACCATTCGATGAGAATCAACTACAATCACATAACAAGGCATTCTGAGGTTATAGATCACCAAATCAGTCAACCATTTGATGAGAATTAATTATAATCAGGTAACAAGCCCTTCTGAGCTGACAAATCACCGAATCATTCAACTGTTCGATGAGAATCAGCTACAATAATGTAACAAGCCATTCTGAGCTTATAAATCACTGAATCAGTCAACCGTTCAATGAGAATCACCTACAATCATGTAACAAGCCATTGTAAGCTGAAAAATCACTGAATCGGTCAACAGTTTGATGAGAATCGGCTACAATCATGTAAAAAGCCATTTTGAGCTTATAAATCACCGAATCGGTCAACCGCTAGATCAGAATTAGCTACAATCTCATAACAAGTCATTCTGAGCATACAAATTACTGAATCAATCAACCGTTTGCTAAGAATCAGCTACAATCAGCCTGTCTGACCTTACAAATCACTAAATTGGTCACCAGTTCCAAGAGAATCAATTACAATCACGTAACAAGCCATTCTGAGCATACAAATCATCGAATTGGTCAACCGTTCGATGAGAATCAGCTACAATCACGTAACAAGCCATTCTGATCTTACAAATCATCGAATAGATAAATCGTTCAGTGAGAATCAATTACAATCACGTAACAAGCCATTCTGAGCTTACAAATCACTGAATCAGTCAACCATTCGATGAGAATCAGCTACAATCACGTAACAAGCCATTCTGAGCTTTCAAATCACCGAATCGGTCAACTATTTGTTGAGAATCAGCTACAATCATGTAACAACGCATTCAGAGCTTAGAAATCACAGAATCGGTCAACCATTCGATGATAATCAACAAAAATCACGTAACAAGCTATTCTGAGGTTATAGATCACCAAATCGGTCAACTGTTTGATGATAATCAATTACAATCACATAACAAGCCATTCTGAGCTTACAAATCACCGAATCGATCAATCGTTCGATGAGAATAAATTATAATCATGTAACAAGCCATTTTGAGCTTACAAATGACCAAATCGGTTAACTGTTCGACGAGAGTCAATTACAATTCTATAACAAGTCATTCTCTGAGCTTACAAATCACCAAATCGGTCAACCGTTTGATGAGAATTAATTACAATCACGTACAAGTCATTCTGAGTTGACAAATCACTGAATCGGTCAACCGTTCGATGAGAATCAGCTATAATAACGTAGCAAGCCATTGTGAGCTTACAAATCACCAAATTGGTCAATTGTTCGAGGAGAATCAATTACAATTACGTAACAAGCCATTCTGAGCTGACAAATCACCGAATCGGTGAACCATTCGTTGAGAATCAGCAATAGCCACGTAATCAACCATTCTGTGCTTACAAATCATGGAATAGGTCAACCTTTCAGTGAGAATCAATTACAATCACATAACAATTCATTCTAAGCTGACAAATTATTAAATCGCTCAACCATTCGATGAGAATCAGCTACAATCACATAACAAGTCATTCTAAGCTTATAAATCACTAAATCGGTCAACTGTTTGATGAGAATCAAGTACAATCACATAACAATCCATTATGAGCTTACAAATCACCGAATCGGTCTATTGTTCGATGAGAATCAATTAGAATCACGTAACAAGCCATTCTGACCTTACAAATCACTGAATCGGTCAATCCGTTCGACGAGAATTAATTACAATTATGTAATAAGTCATTCTGAGCTTACAAATCACCGAGTCGGTCAACTGTTCGATGAGAATTATCTATAATCATGTAATAAGTGATTCTGAGCTTACAAATCACTGAATCGATCGATTGTTCGATGAGAATCAACTACAATCACGTAACAAGCCATTCTAAGCTTACAAATTATCGAATCGGTCAACCACTGAATGAGAATCAACAATAATCACATAACAAACCATTCTCAGCTTACAAATCACCAAATCGGTCAAGTGTTTGATGAGAATCAGCTACAATCATGTAACAAGCCATTCTGAGCTTACAAATCACTGAATCGGTCAACCATTCGATGAGAATCAATTACAATCATGTGAGAAGCTATTCTTAGGTTACAAATCACCGTATCGATCAACCATTCGATGAGAGTCTATTACAATCACGTAACAAGCCATTCTGAGCTTACACATCACCGAATCAGTCAACCGTTCGATGAGAATAAACTTCTGTCATATAACAAGCCATTCTAAATTTACAAATCACCGAATCAGTCAACCATTTGATGAAAATCAATTACAATCATGTAACAAGCCATTCTGAGCTTACAATTCACTGAACCTGTCAACCGTTCTAAGAAAATAAATTGTTAGAGTATTTATATTTTACACTTATTAATTAAATCACTTCAGTTTAATTAATTAAGTTATTTATTACTCTATTTTCTTAAGCTATCTCTTAGGTGCATTATAATTAACATCTTTATTAATTATAATGTCCAACCTAGTTTTTTCAGACTTTAGGGTTTTGTTCACCTTTATAAGTTGAACCTTGTAAATCTTTTTTCATGAACTTGGATCATAATTTTGCTCTCACATTTTGAGTAACTTCTGAGTTTTGCCTTTCGCTTCTTTATGCTTCTCTCCTGTAACAGGTTATTTGCATGCAGGTATTCTTGGCATTCTATGGATTTGTATCTCTCAAATCCTACATAAAAAAGAATCACGTAACAAGCCATTCTGAGCTTACAAATCATCTACAATCACGTAACAAGCTGTTATGAGCTTACAAATCATCCAATCCGTCAACCATTTGATGACAATAAGCTATAATCATGTAAGAAATGATTGTGATCTTATAAATTACCAAATCGGTCAACCATTTGATGAGAATCACCTACAATCACGCAACAAGCCATTCTAAGCTTAAAAATCACTAAATCGGTCAACTGTTTGATGAGAATTAGGTATAATCATGTAACAAGCCATTATGAGCTTATTAATCATTGAGTCGGTCAACCTCTTGATGAGAATGAGCTACAATCACATAACAAGCTATTCTGAGCTTACCAGTCACTGAATCAATCAACTGTTCGATAAGAATCAGCTACAATCATGAAACAAGCCATTTAGAGGTTACAAATTACCGAATCTGTCAACCGTTCGATGAGAATCAACTACAATCATGTAACAAGCCATTCTGAGCTTACAAATGACTTAATTGGTCAACTGTTTGATGAGAATCAATTACAATCACGTACCAAGCCATTTTGAGCTAACAAACCACCAAATCGATCAACAGTTTGATGACAATCAACTACAATCACGTGACAAGCCATTCTAAACTTACAAATCACTGAATCGGTCAACCATTCAATGAGAATCAGCTACAATCATGTAACAAACCATTTTGAGGTTACAAATCACTGATTCGACCAACTGTTCATTGAGAATCAATTACAATCACGTAACAAGCCATTCTGAGCTTACAAAATCACTGAATCGGTCAACTGTTTGATTAGAATCAATTACAATCATGTAACAAGCTATTCTGTGCTTAAAAATCATCGAATCGGTCAACCGTTTGATTAGAATTAGCTACAATCACGTAACAGGCCATTTTGAGCTTACAAATCACTGAATCGGTCAGCCGTTTGATAAGAATTAGATAAAATCACATAACAAGCCATTCTAAGCTTGCAAATCACCGAATCAGTCAACCCTTCAATAAGGATCAGCTACAATCCAATAACAATCCATTCTGAGCTTACAAATCATCGAATCGGTCAACCATTCGATTAAAATTAGTTACAATCACGTAACAAGCCATTTTGAGCTTAAAAATTACCGAATCGGTCAACCATTTGATGAGAATGAGCTACAATTACTTAACAAGCCATTCTGAGCTTACTAATCATTGAATCATTTCACCGTTCGATGAGAATTAGCTAAAATCACGTAACAAGCCATTATGAGCTAATAAATCACCAAATTGGTCAACCGCTCGATGAGAAACAATTAGAATCATGTAACAAGACATTTTGAACTTACAAATCACTGAATCGGTCAACCATTTGATAAGAATCAATTATAGTCACGTAACAAAACATTTTGAGCTTACAAATCATGGAATCAGTCAACCGTTCGATGAGAATTCCCTACAATCACTTAACAAGCCATTCTAAGCTTACAAATCACTGAATCGGTTAACCGCTCGATGAGAAATAATGACAATCACATAACAAGCCATTCTAAGCTTACAAATTATCGAATCGGTCAACCGTTTGATGAGAATCAATTACAATCACATAATAAGCGATTGTGAGTTTACAAATCACTGAATACATTACAATCACGTAACAAGCCATTTTGAGCTTACAAATCACCGGATCGGTCAACCGTTCGATGAGAATCAATTACAATGACGTAACAAGCCATTTTGAGCTTACAAATCATCAAATCGATCATCCGTTCGATGAGAATCAATTAGAATCACATGAAAAGCCATTCTGAGCTTACAAATCATTGAATCAGTCAACCGTTCGATGAGAATCACTTACAATCACCTAACAAGCCATTATGAGCTTACAAATTACCAAATTGGTCAACCGTTCGATGATAATCAGCTATAATCACGTAACAACCCATTCTAAACTCACAAATTTACCGAATCGGTCAACTGTTCAATGAGAATCAGCTACAATCACGTAACAAGGCATTCTAAGCTTAGAAATCGCCGAATCGGTCAATAATTTGATGAGAATCAATTACAATCACCGAGTTGGTCAACCATTTCATGAGAATCAATTACAGTCACGTAACAAGCCAGTTTGAGCTTACAAATCACCGAATCAGTCAACTGTTCAATGAGAATCAGATACCATCACGTAACAAGCCATTCTGAGCTTACAAATCATTGAATCGGTCAACTATTCGATGAGAATCCATTAGAATCATGTAACAAGCTATTCTGAGCTTAATAATCAATGAATCGGTCAACCGTTCGATGAGAATCAATTACAATCACGT
Source organism: Chamaecyparis obtusa (assembly GCA_027943335.1). Lineage (NCBI taxonomy): Eukaryota > Viridiplantae > Streptophyta > Pinopsida > Cupressales > Cupressaceae > Chamaecyparis > Chamaecyparis obtusa. The sequence goes on along the minus strand of BSBK01000740.1, from coordinate 7,178,659 downwards.
AACAAGCCATTCTGGGCTTACAAATCACTGAATCAGTCAACCGTTTGATGAGAATAAGCTACAATCACGTAAGAAGCCATTCTCATCTTACAAATCACTGAATCGATCAATCGTTTGATGAGAATCAATTACAATCATGTAACAAGCCATTGTGAGGTTACACAAATCACCAAATTGGTCAACCGTTCGATGAAAATCGATGAGAATCAATTAGAATCACGTAACAAGTGATTTTGAGCTTACAAATCATCGAATCGGTCAACTGTTTGATGAGAATCAGCTACAATCATGTAACAAGCGATTCTAATCTTAAAAGCCACCAAATCGGTCAACCATTGGATGATAATCAATTACAATAATGTAATAAGCCATTATGAGCTTAAAAATTACCGAATCAGTCAACCATTCGATGAGAATCAGCTATAATGACGTAACAAGCCATTCTGAGCTTACAAATCATCCAATCGGTCAACCGTTTAATGAGAATCAATTATAATCATGTACAAGCCATTCTGAGCTTACAAATCACCAAATTAGTCAACCGTTCGATGAGTATCAGATACAATCACATAAAAAGCCATTCTGAGCTTATAAATCACTGAATCGGTAAACGGTTCGATGAGAATCAGTTACAATCACATAACAAGTCATTTCGAGCTTATAAATCACCGAATCAGTAAACCATTTGATGAGAAACAATGACAATCACGTAACAAGCCATTCTAAGCTTACAAATCACCGAATCGGTCAACCGTTTGATGAGAATCAATTACAATCACATAACAAGCCATTCTTAGCTTACAAATCACCAAATTAGGGAACTGTTCAATGAGAATAAATTACAATCACATAACAAGCCATTCTGAGATTAACAAATCCCCAAATCGGTTAACTGTTTGTTGAGAATCAATTACAATCACGTAACAAGCCATTCTGAGCTTACAAATCACCGAATCGGTCAACCATTCGATGACAATCAGATACCATCACGTAACAAGCCATTTTGAGGTTACAAATCACCAAATCGGTCAACCGTTCGATGAGAATCAATTGCAATCACATAACAAGCCATTCTAAGCTTACAAATCATCGAATCGGTCAACCATTCGATGAGAGTCACCTCCAATCACATAACAAGCTTTTCTGAGATTACAAATTGCTGAATCGGTTAATTGTTTGATGAAAATGAGCTACAATCACGTAACAAGCCATTCTAGGCTTATAAATTACCATCATTTGATGAGAATTAATTACAATCACGTAACAAGTCATTCTGAGCTTACAAATCACTAAATTGGTCAACCATTCGTTAAGAATCAATTACAACCACGTAACACGCCATTCTCAGCTTAGATATCATTGAATTGGTCAATTGTTCGATGAGAATCAGCTAGAATCACCTAACAAGATATTCTGAGCTTACAAATCACTGAATCGGTCAACTATTCAATCAGAATCATCGAATTGGTCAACCATTTGGTGAGAATCAATTACAATCACATAACAAGTCATTCTTAGCTTATAAATCACCGAATCGGTGAACCATTTGATGAGACTCATTTACAATCATGTAACAAGGCATTATGAGCTTACAAATCACTGAATCGGTCAACCATTCGATGAGAATCAATTACAATGATGTAACAAGCCATTTTGAGCTTACAAATCACCTAATCGGTCAACTGTTCGTTGAGAATCAAGTAGAATCACATAACATGCCATTATGAGCTTAGAAATCACTGAATCGATCAATCATTCGGTGAGAATCAGCTACAATCACGTAACAAACCATTCTAAGCTTACAAATCACCGAATAGGTGAACTATTCGACGAGAATCAACTACAATCACGTATCACACCATTTTGAGCGTACAAATCATCGAATCAATCAACCGTTTCATGAGAATCAATTACAATCACATAAGAAGCCATTCTGAGCTTACAAATCACCAAATCGGTTAACTATTCGATGAGAATGAATTACAATCATGTAACAAGCTATTTTGAGATTACAAATCACCGAATCGGTCAACCATTTGAGGAGAATCAATTAAATTCATGTAACAAGCCAGTCTTAGCTTACAAATCACCGAATCATTTAACCGTTCGATGAGAATCAACTACTATCATGTAACAAGCCATTATGAGCTTACAAATCACCTAATCGATCATTTGTTTGATGAGACTTAGCTACCATCATGTAACAAGCCATTCTGAGCTTATAAATGACTGAATCGGTCAACCGTTCGATGACAATCAGCTACAATAATGTAATAGGCCATTTTGGGCTTACAAATCATCAAATCGGTCATCTATTTGATGAGAATCAGCTACAATCACGTAACAAGCCATTCTAAGCTTACAAATCACTGAATCAATCAACTGTTCGATGAGAATCAATTACAATCACGTAACAAGTCATTGTGAGTTTACAATTTACCGAATCGGTCAACCGTTTGATCAAAATCAATTAGAATCATGCAACAAGCCATTATGAGCTTACAAATAACCAAATTGGTCAACCGTTCGATTACAATCATCAACAATCACGTAACAACCAATTCTGAGCTTACAAAACACCGAATCGGTCAACTGTTGGATGAGAATCAACTGCAATCATGTAACAAGCCATTTTGAGCTTAGAAATCAATGAATTGGTCAACTGTTCGATGAGATATAATTACAATCACATAGCAAGCCATTCTGAGCTTACAAATAATTGAATCGGTAAACCATTCGATGAGAATCTGTTACAATCACTTACCAAGCAATTCTGAGTTTTCAAACAACCGAATCGGTCAACCATTCGATCAGAATCAGCTACAATCATGTAAAAAGCCATTCTAAGCTTACAAATCATAGAATTGGTCAACAATTTGATGAGAATCAATGACAATCATGTGACAAGCCATTTTGAGCTTTCAAATCACCGAATCAGTCAACAATTGGATGAGAATCAATTACAATCATGTAATACGCCATTCTGAGCTTAGAAATCACCGAATCGGTCAACCGTTCAATGACAATCAATTACAATCACGTAACAAGCCATTCTGAGCTGACAAATCATCGAATCGGCCAAACATTCAATGAGAATCAGCTACAATCACGTAACAAATCATTCTCAGCTTTCAAATCATCGAATCGGTTAGCCGTTCGATGAGAATCAGCTAATATCATGTTACAAGCCATTTTGAGCTTTCAAATCATAAAATCAGTCAACCGTTCGATGAGGATCAACTACAATCACGTAACAAGCCATTCTGAGTTTACAAATCATTGAATCGGTCAACCATTTGATGAGAATCAACTACAATTATGTAACAAGCCATTTTGAGTTTAAAAATCACCAATTCGGTCAACCATTCGATTAGAATCAATTCCAAGCACATAACAAGCCATTCTAGGCTTACAAATCATCAAATCGATAAACCATTCGATGCAAATCAATTACAATCACGTAACAAGCCATTCTTAGCTTACAAATAACTAAATTAGTCAACTGTTCGATGAGAATCAGCAACCATCAAGTAACGAGACATTTTGAGCTTAAAAATCACTGACTCAGTCCACTGTTCAATGAGGATTAGGTCCAATCATGTAACAAGTCATTCTGAGCTTACAAATCACTGAATTGGTCAACAGTTCGATGAGAATCAACTACAATCACGTAACAAGACATTCTGAGCTTACAAATCACCTAATTGGTCAACAGTTTGATGAGAATCAATTACAATCACGTAACAAGAGATTATGAGCTTACAAATCACTGAATTGGTCAAAAGTTCGATGAGAATCAGCTACAATCACATAACAAGCCATTCTGAGCTTACAAATCACCGAATCGGCCAAGCGTTCGATGAGAATCAGCTACAATCACGTAACAAGCAATTCTGAGCTTACAAATCACCGAATCGGTCAACCCTTCGATGAGAATCAACTACAATCACCTAACAAGCCATTCTAAGATTACAGATCACCGAATCAGTCGACTATTCGATGACAATCAATTACAATCACGTAACAAGCCATTTTGAGCTTACAAGTCACCAAATCGGTCAATAGTTTGATGAGAATAAGCTACAATCACGTAACAAACACTTCTGAGCTTACAAATTAATGAATCGGTCAACCGTTCGATGAGAATCAATTATAATCACGTAACAAGCCATTGTGTGCTTACAAATCACCGAATCAGTCAACCGTTCGATGAGAATCAATTAGAATCATGTAACAAGCCATTCTGAGTTTTTAAGTCACCGAATCAGTCAACCGCTCGATGAGAATCAGATACCATCACGTAACAAGCCATTATGTGCTTACAAATCACTGAATCTGTCAACCCTTTGATGGGAATCAATTACAATCACGTAACAAGCCATTCTGAGCTTACAAATAACTAAATAGGTCAACTGTTCGATTCGAATAAGCTACAATCACCTAACAAGCCATTATGAGAATACAAATCATTGAATCGGTCAACCATTTGATGAGAATTAGCTACATTCACGTAACAAGACATTCTGAGCTTACAAATCATTGACTCGATCAACTGTTCGATGAGAATCAACTAAAATCATGTAACAAGCCATTCTGAGCTCACAAATCACCAAATCGGTCAACCGTTCGATGAGAATTAATTACAAAATACTGAATCAGTTTACCGTTTGATAAGAATCAACTACAACCACGCAACAAACCATTCTGAGCTTACAAATCACTGAATCGGTCAACAATTCGATGAGAATAAATTACAATCATGTAAAAGCCATTCTGAGCTTTCAAATCACCGAATAAGTCAACCGCTTGATGAGAATCAATTATAATCACGTGACAAGCCATTTCAAGCTTACAAATCATTGATTCGGTCAACCGTTTGATGAGAATTAGCTAAAATCAGGTCACAAGCCATTATGAGTGTACAAATCATTGAATTGGTCAACCATTCGATGAGAATCAATTACAATCATGTAACATGCCATTCTGAGCTTAGAAATCAGTGAATTGGTCAACCTTTCGATGAGAATCAGCTACAATCACGTAACAACCATTCTGCACGCACAAATCATCGAATCGGTCAACCATTCGATGAGAATCAGCTACAATCATGAAACAAGCCATTCTGAGCTTACAAATTACTGAATCAGTCAACCGTTCAATGAGAATCAACTACAATCACGTAAAAATCCATTCTGAGTGTACAACTCACCGAATCGGTCAACCGTTCGATGAGAATCAATTACAATCAAGTAACAAGCCATTCTGAGCTTATAAATCACTAAATCGTTCAACCGTTCGATGAGGATTAGCTACAATCATGTTACAAGCCTTTATGAGCTTACAAATCATCCAAATGGTCAACCGTTTGATGAGAATTAGCTAAAATCACGTAACAAAACATTCTGAGCTTACAAATCACCAAATCGGTCAACCGTTCAATGAGAATCAATTACAATCATGTAACAAGCCCATCTGAGCTTTCAAATCACTGAATTGGTCAACCGTCTGATGATAATTAGCTAGAATCACGTAACATGCCATTTTGACCTGAAAAATCACCGAATCGGTCAACCGTTTCATGAGAATCAATTACAATCACGTAGAAAGGGAGTCTAAGCTTACAAATCACTGAATCGGTCAACCGATCAATGAGAATCAGATACCATCACGTAACAAGCCATTCTGAGCTTACAAATCATCGAATCCGTCAACTGTTCGATGAGAATCAGTTGAATCACGTAACAAGCCATTCTGAGCTTACAAATCACCGAATCGGTTAACCGTTTGATGAGAATCAATTAGAATCATGTAACAAGCCATTCTGAGCTTACAAATCACTGAATCGGTCAACCGTTTGATGAGAATCAATTACAATCATGTAACAAGCCATTCTGAGCTTACAAATCACTGAATCGGTCAACCGTTCGATGAGAATCAACTACAATTACGTAACAAGCCAGTCTTAGCTTAGAAATCACTGAATCGGTCAACTGTTTGATGACAATCAGCTATAATCAGGTAACAAGCCATTCTCAGCTTACAAATAATTGAATTGGTCAACCATTGGATGACAATGAATTACAATCACGTAACAAGCCATTCTGAGCTTACGAATCACCAAATCAGTCAACCATTGGATGAGAATCAGCTACAACCACGTAACAAGCCATTTTGAATTTACAAATAACTTAATCGGTCAACTGTTGGATGAGAATCAATTACAATAACGTAATAAGCCATTCCGAGCTTATAAATCACTGAATTGGTCAACTGTTTGAAGAGAATTAGATACCATCACATCACAAGCCATTCTTAGCTTAAAAATCACCGAATCAGTCAACCGTTTGATGAGGATAAGCTACAATCACATAAGAAGACATTTGGAGCTTACCAATCACCGAATCGGTCAACCATTCGATGATAATCAACTACAATCACATAACAAGCTATTCTGATATTACAAATCACTGATCAATCAACCGTTCAATCAGAATCAGCTCAGAACAAGCCAGTCTGACCTTACAAATCATTGAATCGGTCACCAGTTCAATGAGAATCAATTACAATCACGTAACAAGCCATTCTGAGCTTACAAATCACCGAATCGGTCAACAATTTGATGAGGATCACCTACAATCATGTAACAAGCCATTATGAGCTTACAAATTATTGAATCGATTAAGAGTTCAATAAGAATCAGCTAAAATCATGTAACAAGCTATTCTAAGCTTACGAATCATCGAATCGGTCAACCGTTGGATGGGAATCAACTACATTCATGTAACAAGCCATTCTGAGCTTACAAATAACCGAATCGATCAATCGTTCGATGAGAATCAATTACAAGCATGTACCAAGCCATTCTGAGCTTAGCAATCACCGAATCTGTCAACCTTTCAATGATAATCAACTACAATCACATAACAAGCCATTTTGAGCTTAGAAATCACTGATTCGGTCAACCGTTCGATGAGAATCAATTCCAATCATGTAACAAGTCATTCTGAGCTTACAAATTACCAAATCAGTCAACCGTTTGATGAGAATCAGCTAAAATCACGTAACAAGCTATTCTAGGCTTACAAATCACCGAATCGGTCAACCGTTTGATGAGAATCAACTACAATCACGTAACAAGCCATTCTGAGCTTACAAATCACCGAATCGGTCAACCGTTTGATGAGAATCAATAACAATAACGTAACAAGCGATTCTGAGCTTACAAATCAGTGAATAGGTCAATCATTCGATGAGAATCAATTACAATCATGTAATAAGCCATTCTTAGCTTACAAATCATCGAATCGGTCAACTATTCGATGAAAATCAGTTACAATCATGTAACAAGCCATTCTGAGCTTACAAATCATCAAATCGGTCAACCATTCTATGAGAATCAATTACAATCATGTAACAAGCCATTCTTAGCTGACAAATCACCGTATCGGTCAACCATTCGATAAGAGTTAGCTACAATCACGTAACAAGCCATTCTGAGCTTACAAATCACCGAATCAATCAACCGCTCGAGGAGAATCAACTTCTATCACATAACAAATCATTCTAAGCTTACAAATCACAAAATCGGTCAACCGTTTGATGAGAATCAATTACAATCATGTAACAAGCCATTCGGAGCATAGAAATCACTAAACCGGTCAACTGTTCCAAGAGAATAAATTGTTAGAGTAATTATATTTTACACTTATTATTTAAATCACTTCGGTTTAATTAATTAAGTTATTTATTACTTTGTTTTCTTAAGCTATCTATTAGGTGCATTGTAATTAATATCTTTATTAATTATAATGTGCAACCTAGTTTTTTGACTTTAGGGTTTTGTTCACCTTTATATGTTGAACCTTCTAAATCTTTTTTCATTAACTTGGATCATAATTTTGCTCTCACATTTTGAGTAACTTCTAAGTTTTGCCTTTTGCTTCTTTCTGCTTCTCTCCTGTAACAGGTTATTTGCATGCAAGTATTCTTTGGGTTATGTGGATTTGTATCTCTCAAATCCTACATAAATAATAATCATGTAACAAGCCATTCTGAGCTTACATATCACCGAATTGGTCAACCGTTCGATGAGAATCAATTACAATTACGTAACAAGCCATTTTGAGCTTACAAATCACTGAATCAGTCAACCATTTGATAAGAATCAGCTACAATCACATAACAAGCCATTCTTAGCTTACAAATCATCTAAGCAGTCAACTATCCAATGAGAATCAGCTACAATCACGTAACAAATGATTGTGAGCTTATAAATCACCGAATCGGTTTACTGTTCCATAACAATCACCTACAATCATGTAACAAGCCATTCTAAGCTGACAAATCACTGAATCGGTCAACCGTTTGATGAGAATCAACTATAATCATGGAACAAGCCATTCTGAGCTTATAAATCACCGAATCGGTCAACCACTCGATGAGAATCAATTACAATCATGTAACAAGCCATTCTGAGCTTTCAAATCACCGAAGTGGTCAACCGTTCGATGAGAATCAGCTACAATCATGTAACAAGCTATTTTGAGCTTACAAATCACCGAATAGGTCAACTGTTCGGTGAGAATCTATTACAATCACGTAACAAGTTATTCTGAGTTTACAAATCACTGAATCGGTCAACCATTCGATCAAAATCAGCTACAATCATGTAACAATCCATTCTGTGCTTACAAATCACCGAATCGGTCAACCATTTGATGAGAATCAATTACAATCAGAATGGCCCTTTACGTGATTGTAGCTGATTCTTATTGAACGATTGACCAATTTGGTGATTTGTAAGCTCAGAATGGCTTGTTACGTTATTGTAATTGATTCTTATCGAACTGATGACTGATTCAGTGATTTGTCAGGTCAGACTGGCTTGTTACATGATTGTAGCTCATTCTCATCGAACGGTTGATTGATTTAGTGATTTGTAAGCTCAGGAATGACTTGTTACGTGATTGTAATTGATTCTTACCGAACGGTTGACCTATTTGGTGATTTGTAAGCACAAAATGGCTTGTTACATGATTGTAGTTGATTCTCATCGAATGGTTGACCAATTGGGTGATTTGCAAGCTCAGAATGGCTTGTTACATGATTGTAATTGATTCTCATCGAACTAGTTACCGATTTAATGATTTGTAAGGTCAGACTAGCTTGTTACATGATTGTAGCTGATTCTCATCGAACGGTTCAATGATTCAGTTATTTGTAAGCTCAGAATGACTTCTTATGTGATTGTAACTGATTCTCATCGAGTGGTTGACCGATTCAGTGATTTATCAGCTCAGAATGGCTTGTTACGTGATTGTTATTTATGTAGGGTTTGAGAGATACAAATCCATAGAACGCCAAGAATACTTGCATGCAAATAACCTGTTACAAGAGAGAAGCAAAAGGAAAAACTCAGAAGTTAATCAAAATGTGAGAGCAAAATTATGATACAAGTTAATGAAAAAAGATTTACAAGGTTCAACCTATAAAGGTGAACAAAACCCTAAAGTCTAAAAAAACTAGGTTGCGCATTATAATTAATAAAGATATTAATTCTAATACACCTAAGAGATAGCTTAAAAAAATAGAGTAAAAAATAACTTAATTAATTAAATCGAAGTGATTTAATTAATAAGTGCAAAATATAATTACTCTAACAATTTATTCTCTTAGAACGGTTGAGTGGTTCACTGATTTGTAAGCTCAGAATGGCTTGTTACGTGATTGTAATTGATTCTCATCGAACGGTTGACCGATACGGTGATTTGTAAGCTTAGAATGACTTATTATGTGATAGAAGTTGATTCTCATCGAATAGTTGATTGATTCAGTGATTTGTAAGCTTAGAATGGCTTGTTACATGATTGTAGCTAACTCTCATCAAATGGTTGACTGATACGGTGATTTGTAAGCTAAGAATGACTTGTTACATGATTGTAATTTATTCTCATCGAATGGTTGACCGATTCAGTGATTTGTAAGCTCAGAATGGCTTGTTACCTGATTGTAGCTAATTCTCATCGAACAGTTGACCAATTTGGTGATTTGTAAGCTAAGAATGGCTTGTTAGGTGATTGTAGTTGATTCTCATCGAGTGGTTGATCGATTCAATGATTTGTAAGCTCAGAATGACTTGTTACATTATTGTTATTGATTCTCATCAAACGGTTGACCGATTCGGTGATTTGTAAGCTTAGAATGGATTGTTACATTATTGTAATTGATTCTCATCGAATGGTTGACCGATTCAGTGCCTTATAAACTCAGAATCACTTGTTATGTGATTGTAGCTGATTCACATCGAAGGGTTGACCGATTTGGTAATTTGTAAGCTCAGAATGGCTTGTTACATGATTGTAATTGATTCTCATCAAACGGTTGACTGATTTGGTGATTTGTAAGCGCAAAATGGCTTTTTACATGATTCTAGCTGATTCTCATCGAACGGTTGACCGATTCGATGATTTGTAAGCTCAAATGGCTTGTTACATTGTTGTAGCTGAGTCTCATCGAATGGTTGACCGATTTAGTGATTTGTAAGCTTAGAATGGCTTGTTACGTGATTGTAATTGATTCTCATCGAACGATTGACCAATTTGGTGATCTATAACCTCAGAATGGCTTGTTACGTGATTGTAGTTGATTCTCATCGAATGGTTGACCAATTCGGTGATTTGTAAGCTTTGAATGGGTTGTTACTTGATTGTAGCTGATTCTCATTGAATGGTTGACCGATTCGATGATTTGTAAGATCAGAATGGCTTGTTACATGGTTGTAATCAATTCTGATTGAATGGTTGACCGATTCAGTGATTTGTAAGCTCAGACTGGCTTGTTATGTGATTGTAATTAATTCTCATCGAATGGTTACCCGATTCTGTGATATGTAAGCTCAGAATGGCTTGTTACATGATTCTAGTTGATTCTCAACAAACGGTTGACCGATTCGATGATTTGTAAGCTGAGAATGGCTTGTTACATTTGTAGCTGATTCTCATCGAGTTGTTGATCGATTCAGGAATTTGTAATTTCAGAATGACTTGTTACGTGATTGTAATTGATTCTCATCAAACGGTTGACCGATTTGGTGATCTATAACCTCAGAATGCCTTGTTACGTGATTGTAGTTCATTTTCATCGAATGGTTGATCGATTCAGTGATTTGTAAGCTCTGAATGGGTTGTTACCTAATTGTAGTTGATTCTCATCAAATGTTTTAGCAATTCGGTGATTTGTAAGATCAGAATGGCTTGTTACGTGGTTGTAATCAATTTTCATTGAACGGTTGACCGATTAAGTAATTTTTAAGCTTAGACTGGCTTGTTATGTGATTGTAATTAAATCTCATCGAATGGTTGATCGATTCGGTGATTTGTAAGCTCAAAATGGCTTGTTACATGATTGTAGCTAATTCTCATCGAACGGTTGACCAATTCGATGATTTGTAAGCTCAGAATGGCTTGTTACATGATTGTAATTGATTCTCATGGAACTGGTGATCGATTCACTAATTTGTAAGGTCAGACTGGCTTGTTACATGATTGCAGCTGATTCTCATCGAACGGTTGATTGATTCAGTGATTTGTAAGCTCAGAATGGCTTGTTATATGATTGTAGCTGATTTTCATTGAGCAGTTGACCGATTAAGTGATTTATAGGCTCAAAATGGCTTGTTACATGATTGTAGCTGATTCTCATCGAACAGTTGACTGATTCAGTGATTTGTAAGCTTAGAATGGCTTGTTACATGATTGTAGCTGATTCTTATCAAATGGTCAATTGATTCGGTGATTTGTAAGCTCATAATGGCTTCTTACCTAATTGTAATTGATTCTCATTGAACGGTTGATAGATTCGGTGATTTGTAAGCTCATAATGGCTCGTTACATGATTTTTATTTAGATTTGAGAGATACAAATACACAAAATGCCAAGAATACCTGCATGCAAATAACTTGTTACAGGAGAGAAGCAGAAAGAAGCAAAAAGCAAAACTCAAAAGTTACTCAAATTGTGAGAGCAAAATTATGATCCAAGTTAATGGAAAAAAATTTACAATGTTCAACCTATAAAGGTGAACAAAACCCTAAAGTCTAAAAAAACTAGGTTGCACATTATAATTAATAAAGATATTAATTATAATGCACCTAAGAGATAGCTTAAGAAAATAGAGTAATAAATAACTTATCTAATTAAACCGAAGTTGTTTAATTAATAATTGTAAAATATAACAATTTATTCTCTTAGAACGGTTTGTCGGTTCAGTGATTTGTAAGCTCAGAATGGGTTCTTACGTGATTGTAATTGATTCTCATCGAACGGTTGACCGATTTAGTGATGTGTAAGCTCAGAATGGCTTGTTACATTATTGTTATTGATTCTCATCGAATAGTTGACTGATTCGATGATTTGTAAGCTCAGAATGGATTGTTACATATTTGTAATTGATTCTCATTGAACGGTTGACCGATTCAGTGATTTATAAGCTCAGAATGGCTTGTTATGTGATTGTAGCTGATTCTCATCGAAGGGTTGACTGATTTGGTAATTTGTAAGCTCAGAATGGCTTGTTACGTGATTGTAATTGATTCTCATCGAAAGGTTGACCTGATTTGTAAGATCAGAATGGGTTGTTACGTGATTGTATTTGATTTTCATAGAAAGGTTGACCAATTTGGTGATTTGTAAGCTCTGAATGGGTTGTTACCTGATTGTACCTAATTCTCATCGAACGGTTGACCGATTGAATGATTTGTAAGATTAGAATGGCTTGTTACATGATTTTCATTGATTCTCAACAAACGGTTGACCGATTCGGTGATTTATAAGCATAGAATGGCTTGTTACGTGATTGTAGATTATTCTCATCAAATAATTGACCAATTCCATGATTTGTAAGCTCAGAATGGCTTGTTACATGATTGTAATATATTCTCATCGAACGGTTAACCGATTTGGCTATTTGTAAGCTCAGAATGGCTATTACATGATTGTAATTGATTCTCATCAAACAATTGACCGATTCGGTGATTTGTAAGCTTAGAATGGCTTGTTACATGATTGTACCTAATTCTCATCGAATGGTTGACCGATTCAGTGATTTGTAAGTGTAGAATGGCTTTTTACGTGATTGTAATTGATTCTCACCGAACGGTTGACCTATTCGGTGATTTATAAGCTAAGAATAGCTTGTTACATGATTGTAGTTGATTCTCATTGAACGGTTGACCAATTCAGTGATTTGTAAGCTCAGAATGGCTTGTTATGTGATTGTAATTGATTCTCATCAAACGGTTGACCGGTTCAATGATTTGTAAGCTCAGAATGGATTGTTACATGATTGTAATTGATTTTCATCGAACGGTTGACCGATCTGATGATTTGTAAGCCTAGAATGGCTTGTTATGTGATAGAAGTTGATTCTTATCAAACAGTTGATTGATTCGGTGATTTGTGAGCTAAGAATGGCTTGTTATGTGATTGTAGCTGATTCTCATCGAAGGGTTGACTGATTTGCTAATTTGTAAGCTCAGAATGGCTTGTTATGTGATTGTAATTGATTCTCATAGAAAGGTTGACCTATTCAGTGATTTGTAAGCACAGAATGGCTTATTTCATGATCGTTGCTGATTCTAATTGAATGGTTAACTGATTCGGTGATTTGTCAGCTCAGAATGGCTTGTTACGTAATTGTAATTGATTCTCATCAAACGGTTGACCGATTCAGTGATTTGTAAGACAAGAATGGCTTGTTACGTGATTGTAGTTGATTCTCATCAAACGGTTGACTGATTCGATGATTTGTAAGCTCAAAATGACTTCTTACGTTGTTGTAGCTGATTCTCATCGAACAGTTGACCGATTCAATGATTTGTAAGCTCAGAATGGCTTGTTACATGATTATAATTAATTCTCATCAAACGGTTGACCGATTTGGTGATTTGTAAGCTCAGAATGACTTGTTACAGGATTGTAATTGAATCTCATCAAACGGTTGACCGATTTGGTCATTTGTAAGCTCAAAATGGCTTGTTACGTTATTATAATTGATTCTCATCGAATGGTTGACCGTTTCGGTTATTTCTAAGCTCAGAATGGCTTGTTATGTGATTGTAATTGATTCTCATGAAACAGTTGATCGATTTGGTGATCTATAACCTCAGAATGGCTTGTTACGTGATTGTAGTTGATTCTCATGGAATGGTTGACCGATTCGGTCATTTGTAAGCACTGAATGAGTTATTACTTGATTCTAGCTAATTCTCATCAAATGGTTGACCAATTCGGTGATTTGTAAGATCAGAATGGTTGGTTACATGGTTGTAATCAATTCTCATTGAACGGTTGACTGATTCATTGATTTGTAAGCTTAGACTGGCTTGTTATGTGATTGTAATTAATTCTCATCGAATGGTTGACCGATTCTATGATTTGTAAGCTCAGAATGGCTTGTTACATGATTTTAGTTGATTCTCAACAAACGGTTGACCGATTCGCTGATTTGTAAGCTCAGAATGGCTTGTTACATGATTGTAGATTATTTTCATCGAACGGTTGACCAATTCTATGATTTGTAAGCTTAGAATGGCTTATTACGTGATTGTAATGTATTTTCATCGAACGGTTAACCGATTCTATGATTTGTAAGCTTAGAGTGGCTTGTTACATGATTGGAATTGATTCTCATCAAACGGTTGAACAATTCGGTGATTTGTAAGCTCAGAATGGATTGTTACGTGATTGTAGTTGATTCTCATCGAATAACTGATTCAGTGATTTGTAAACTCAGAATGACTTGTTACGTGATTGTAATTGATTCTCACTGAACAGTTGACCTATTCAGTGATTTGTAAGCTCAAAATGGCTTGTTACATGATTGTAGCTGATTCTCATCGAACAGTTGACCAATTCGGTGATTTGTAACCTCAGAATGGCTTGTTACGTGATTGTAATTGATTCTCATCAAACTGGTGACCGATTCAATGATTTGTAAGGTTAGAATAGCTTGTTACATGATTGTAGTTGATTCTCATCGAACGGTTAACTAATTCAGTAATTTGTAAGCTCATAATTGCTTGTTATGTGATTGTAACTGATTCTCATCAAGCGGTTGACCGATTCGGTGATTTATAAGCTCAAAATAGCTTGTTACATAATTGTAGCTGATTTTCATCGAACCGTTGACCAATTCAGTGATTTCTAAGCTTAGAATGGCTTGTTACATGATTGTAGCTGATTCTCATTGAACGGTTGACCGATTCAGTGATTTATAAGCTCACAATCATTTGTTACGTGATTGTAGCTAATTCTCATCGAACGGTTGACCGATTGGATGATTTGTAAGCTCAGAATGGCTTGTTATGTGATTGTAGTTGATTCTTATCAAATGGTCGATTGATACGGGGATTTGTAAGCTCATAATGGCTTGTTACATAATTGTAATTGATTCTCATCGAATAGTTGACCGATTCGGTGATTTGTAAGTGTAGAATGGCTTGTTACGTGGTTGTAGTTGATATTCATCGACTGGTTGACCGATTTGAGGGTTTGTAAGCTTAGAATGGCTTGTTATGTTATTGTAGCTGATTCTCATCGAATGGTTAACTAATTCAGTGATTTGTAACCTTTGAATGGCTTGTTACATGATTGTAATTAATTCTCATCAAATGGTTGACTGATTTTGTGATTTGTAAGCTCAGAATGGCTTGTTACAAGATTATAATTGATTCTCTTCGAACAATTGATCGATTTGGTCATTTGTAAGCTCAAAATGGCTTGTTACATGAGTATAATTGATTCTCATCGAACGGTTGATCGATTCGGTGATTCGTAAGCTCAGAATGGCTTGTTATGTGATTGTAATTGATTTTCATCGAATGGTTGAGCGATTTGGTGATCTATAACCTTAGAATGGCTTGTTACGTGATTGTAGTTGATTCTCCTCGAATGGTTGACTGATTCGATGATTTGTAAGCTCTGAATGTGTTGTTACCTGATTGTAGCTGATTCTAATCAAACAGTTGAGCAATTCGGTGATTTGTAAGATCAAAATGGCTTGTTACGTAGTTCTAATCAATTATCATTGAACGGTTGATCGATTCAGTGATTTGTAAGCCCAGACTAGCTTGTTATGTGATTGTAATTAATTCTCATCAAATGGTTTACCAATTTTGTGATTTTTAAGCTCAGATTGGCTTGTTACATGATTTTAGCTGATTCTCAACAAACGATTGATAAATTCATTTGTAAGCTCAGAATGGCTTGTATATGATTGTAGATTATTCTCATCGAACGGTTGACCAATTTCATGATTTTTAATCTCAGAATGGCTTGTTATGTCATTGTAATATATTCTAATCAAACGGTTAACCGATTAGGTGATTTGTAAGCTCAGATTGGCTAGTTACATGATTGTAATTGATTCTCATCAAACGGTTGACCGATTTGGTGATTTGTAAGCTCAAATGGCTTGTTACGTGATTATAGCTGATTCTCATCGAATGGTTGACTGATTTAGTGATTTGTAAGTTCAGAATGGCTTGTTACGTGATTGTAATTGATTTTAACCAAACGGTTGACCTAGTCGGTGTTTTTTAAGCTCAGAATGGCTTGTTACGTGATTGTAGCTGATTCTCATCAAACTAGTGATCGATTTTGTGATTTGTAAGGTCAGACTGGCTTGTTACATGATTGTAGCTGATTCTCATCGAATGGTTGATTGATTCAATGATTTGTAAGCTCAGAATGGCTTGCTACATGATTGTAGTTGATTCTCATCGAATGGTTGACCAATTCAGTGATTTGTAAGCTCAGAATAGCTTGTTACATGATTGTAGTTGATTCTCATCGAACAGTTGACCAATTCAGTGATTTGTAAGATCAAAATGCTTTGTTACGTGGTTATAATCAATTTTCATTGAACGGTTGACTGATTCGGTGATTTGTAAGCTCAAACTGGCTTGTTATGTGATTGTAATTAATTCTCATCAAATGGTTGACCGATTATGTGATTTGTAAGCTCAGAATGGCTTGTTACATGATTTTAGTTGATTCTCAACAATCGATTGACCGATTCGGTGATTTATAAGCTCAAAATGGCTTGTTATGTGATTGTAGATTATTCTTATCGAACGGTTGACCAATTCCATGATTTGTAAGCTCAGAATGGCTTGTTACATGATTGTAATGTATTCTCATCGAATCGTTGACCAATTCTATGATTTGTAAGCTCAGAATAGTTTGTTACATGATTATAATTCATTCCTACCAAAGGGTTGACCGATTTGGTGATTTGTAAGCTCGAAATGGCTTGTTACATGATTGTAGCTGATTCTCATCGAATGGTTGACCGATTCATTGATTTGTAAGCTTAGAATTGCTTGTTACGTGATTGTAATTGATTCTCACCGAATGGTTGACCTATTTGGTGATTTGTAAGCTCAGAATGGCTTGTTACATGATTGTAGCTGACTCTCATCGAACGGTTGACCAATTTGGTGATTTGTAAACTTAGAATGGCTTGTTACATGATTGTAATTGATTCTCATCAAACTGGTGACCGATTCAATGATTTGTAAGGTCAGACTGGCTTGTTACATGATTGTAGCTGATTCTAATCAAGCAGTTGATTGATTCAGTGATTTGTAAGCCTATAATGGCTTGTTATGTGATTGTAGCTGATTTGCATCGAGCGGTTGACCTATTCAGTGATTTATAAGCTCAGAATGAATTGTTACATGATTGTAGTTGATTCTCATCGAAGGGTTGACCGATTTAGTGATTTGTAAGCTTAGAATGGCTTGTTATGTGATTGTAGGGTATTCTCATCGAACGGTTGACCAAGTCGATGATCTATAAACTCATAACTATTTGTTATGTGATTGTAGCTGATTCTCACTGAACGGTTGACCAATTGGATGATTTGTAAGCTCAGAATAGCTTGTTACGTGATTGTAGCTATTTCTTATCAAATGGTTGACTGATTCGATGATTTGCAAGCTCAGAATGACTTGTTACATAATTATAATTGATTCTCATCAAACGGTTGATCGATTCGATGATTTGTAAGCTCAGAATGGCTTGTTACATGATTTTACCTAATCCTCAACAAACGGTTGACCAATTCGGTGATTTGTAAGCTGAGAATTTAGATTTTTACTTGATTGTAGATTATTCTCATCGAATGGGTGACCAATTCCATAAATTGTAAACTCAGAATGGCTTCTTACGTGATTGTAATGTATTCTCATCGAACGATTGACTGATCGGTGATTTGTAAGCTCAAAATGGCTTGTTACATGATTGTAATTAATTCTCATCAAATGGTTAACTGATTCTGGTATTTGTAAGCTCAGAATGGCTTGTTACGTGATTGTAGCTGATTCTCATTGAATGGTTGACCAATTCAGTGATTTGTAAGTTCAGAATGGCTTGTTACGTGATTGTAATTGATTCTCACCAAACAGTTGACCTATTCGATGATTTGTAAGCTCAGAATGGTGTGTTACCTGATTGTAGTTGATTCTCATCGAACTGTTGACCAATTCGGTGAATTGTAAGCTCAAAATGGCTTGTTACATGATTATAATTGATTCTCATCAAACTGGTAACTGATTCAGTGATTTGTAAGGTTAGACCAGCTTATTATATGTTTGTAGCTGATTCTCATTGAATGGTTGACTGATTCAGTGATTTATAAGCTCAGAATGGCTTGTTATGTGATTGTAGCTAATTCTCATTGAAGGGTTGACCGATTTGGTAATTTGTAAGCTCAGAATGGGTTGTTACATGATTGTAATTGATTCTCACTGAAAGGTTGACCTATTCGGTGATTTGTAAGCTTAGAATGGCTTGTTATGTGATAGAGGTTGATTCTCATCAAACGGTTGATTCTCATCAAATGGTTGATTGATTCTATAATTTGTAAGCTCAAAATGGCTTGTTACATGATTGTAGCTGAGTCTCATCGAATGGTTGACCGATACGGTGATTTGTAAGCTAAGAATGGCTTGTTACATGATTGTAATTGATTCTCATTGAATGGTTGACCTATTCGGTGATTTGTAAGCTCAGAATTGCTTGTTACATGATTGTAGCTGATTGTAATCAAACAGTTGACTGATTTAGTGATTTGTAAGCTAAGAATTGCTTATTACATGATTGTAGTTCATTCTCATCGAACAGTTGAGCAACTCACTAATTTGTAAGCTCAGAATGGCTTGTTACGTGATTGTAGCTGATTCTCATCGAATGATTGACCAATTCAGTGATTTATAAGCTCAGAATGGCTTGTTATGTGATTGTAGCTGATTCTCATTGAAGGGTTGACCAATTTGGTAATTTGTAAGCTCAAAATAGGTTGTTACATGATTGTAATTGATTCTCACCAAAAGGTTGACCTATTCGGTGATTTATAAGCACAAAATGGCTTATTACATAATTATTATTGATTCTCATCAAATGGTTGACCGATTCAGTGATTTGTCAGCTCAAAATGGCTTGTTACATAATTGTAATTGTTTCTAATCAAATAGTTGACCGATTCAATGATTTGTAAGTACGAAATAGCTTGTTACATGATTGTAGGTGATTCTCATTGAATGGTTGACAGATTCAATGATTTGTAAGCTTAGAATGGCTTGTTACATGATTGTAGCTGATTCTCATTGACTGATTCAATGATTTGTAAGCTCAGAATCACTTGTTACATGATTATAGATAATTCTCATTGAATAGTTGACCGACTCGGTGATTTGTAAGCTTAGAATGGCTTATTACATGATTGTAATTTATTCTCATTGAATGATTGACTGATGCAATGATTTGTAAGCTCAGAATGGTTTGTTACGTAATAGTTATTGATTCTCATCGGACAGTTGACCGATTGGGTGATTTCTAAGCTCAGAATGGATTGTTACGTGATTGTAATTGATTATCATCGAACGATTGACCGATTTGGTAATTTGTAAGCACAAAATGGCTTATTATGTGATTGTTGCTGATTCTCATCGAATGGTTAACCGATTTGATGAGTTGTCAACTTAGAATGGCTTGTTACATAATTGTAATTGATTCTCATCGAACGGTTGAATGATTCAGTGATATGTAAGCGTAGAATGGCTTGTTACGTAATAGTAGTTGATTCTAATAGGACGGTTAACTGATTCAATGATTTGTAAGCTCAAAATAGCTTGTTATGTGATTGTAATTGATTCTCATCGAATGGTTGACCGATTTGGTGATCTATAACCTTAGAATGGCTTGTTACATGGTTTTAGTGGATTCTCATTGAATGGTTAACCGATTTGGTGATTTGTCAGCTCTAAATGGGTGGTTACCTAATTGTAGCTGATTCTCATCGAACGGTTGACCAATTTGGTGATTTTTAAGATCAGAATGGCTTGTTATGTGGTTGTAATCAATTCTCATTGAACGGTTCACTGATTCAGTGATTTGTAAGCTTAAACTAGCTTGTTATGCGATTGTAATTAATTCATATCGAATGGTTGACCGATTCTATGATTTGTAAGCTCAGAATGGCTTGTTACATGATTTTAGCTGATTCTCAACAAATGGTTGACCGATTCAATGATTTGTAAGCTCAGAATGGCTTGTTACATGATTGTAATTTATTCTCATCAAACGGTTGACCGATTCGGTGATTTGTAAACTTAGAATAATCAAATCGGTTAATCATTCGATGAGAATCAATTACAATTATGTAACAAGCCATTCTGAACTTATAAATCACTGAGTTGGTCAACCGCTTGATGAGAATCAGCTACAATCACATAACAAGCAATTCTGAGCTTACCAGTCACTGAATAAGTCAACTGTTTGATGAGAATTAGCTACAATCATGTAACAAGCCAGTTCGACCTTAGAAATCACTGAATCGGTCACCAGTTTGATGAGAATCAATTACAATAATGTAAAAAGTCATTCTGAGCTTAGAAATCACTGAATTGGTCACCAGTTCGATGAGAATCAGCTACAATCATGTAACAAGCCATTCTGAGCTTACAAATCATCGAATCAGTCAACTGTTTGATAATAATCAATTACAGTCATGTAACAAGCTATTCTGAGCATACAAATCACTGACTCCGTCAACCGTTCGATGAGAATCAGCTACAATCATGTAACAAGCCATTCTGAGCTTACAAATCATTGAATTCATCAACCGTTCGATGAGAATCAGCTACAATCATGTAACAAGGCATTATCAGCTTAAAAATCATTGAATTGGTCAACTATTTGATGAGAATACATTGCAATCACGTAACAAGCCATTCTGAGCTTACAAATCATCGAATCAGTCAACTATTTGTGAGAATCAGCTAAAATCATGTAACAAGCCATTTTGAGGTTAGAAATCACTGAATCGATCAACCATTCAATGAGAATACATTACAATCATGTAACAAGCCATTCTGAGCTTACAAATCATGTAGTAATCCATTTTGAGCTTACAAATCACTAAATTGGTCAACCATTGGATGAGAATCAATAAAAATAATGTAACAAGCCATTCTGAGCTTACAAATCACTAAATTGGTCAATCATTTGATGAGAATCAATTACAATAATGTAATATGCCAGTCTGAGCTTACAAATCACCATGTCGATCAACTGTTCGATGAGAATTATCTATAATCATGTAACAAGTGATTCTAAGCTTACAAATCACTAAATCGGATCATCATTCGATGATAATCAGCTACAATCATGAAACAAGCCATTCTGAGCTTACAAATTACCAAATCAGTCAATCACTCGATGAGAATCAGCTACAATGATGTAACAAGCCATTCGTGGCTTACAAATCACTAAATCGGTCAATTGTTCGATGAGAATCAGCTACAATCATGTAACAAGCCATTCTGAGCTTACAAATCACCGAATCGGTCAACCATTCAATGAGAATCAATTATAATCATGTAACAAGCCATTCTTACCTTAAAAATCACTGTATCGGTCAACTATTCGACTAGAGTCAAGTACAATCATGTAACAAGCCATTTTGAGCTTACAAATCACCGAATCAATCAACTATCCGATGAGAATCAACTTCTATCACATAACAAGCCATTCTCAACTTACAAATCACCGAATCGGTCAATCATTCGATGAGAATCAATTACAATCATGTAACAAGCCATTTTGAGCTTACAAATCACTGAACCGGTCAACCGTTCTAAGAGAATAAATTGTTAGAGTAATTATATTTTGCACTTATTAATTAAATCACTTCGGTTTAATTAATTAAGTTATTTATTACTCTATTTTTTTAAGCTATCTCTTACGTGCATTATAATTAATATCTTTATTAATTATAATGAGCAACCTAGTTTTTTTAGACTGTAGGGTTTTGTTCACCTTTATAAGTTGAACCTTGTAAATCTTTTTTCATTAACTTGGATCATAATTTTGCTCACATTTTGAGTAACTTCTCAGTTTTTCCTTTTGCTTCTTTCTGCTTCTCTCCTCTAACAAGTTATTTGCATGTAGGTATACTTGGTGTTTTGTGGATGTGTATCTCTCAAATCTTACATAAATAACAATCACGTAACAAGGTATTCTAAGCTTACAAATCACCGAATCGGTCAACTGTTTGATGAGAATTAATTTCAATTACGTAACAAGCCATTTTGAGCTTACAAATCACTGAATCTGTCGACCATTTGATAAGAATCAGCTACAATCACGTAACAAGCCATTCTGAGCTTACAAATCATCCAATCAGTCAATCGTTCGATGAGAATCAGTTACAGTCACGTAACAAATGATTGTGAGCTTAAAAATTACTGAATCGGTCAACTGTTTGATGAGAATGACCTACAATCACATAACAAGCAATTTTGAGTTGACAAATCACCCAATAGGTCAACCATTCGATGAAAATCAATTACAATGACATAACAAGCCAGTCTGAGCTTACAAATCACTGAATCAGTCAACTGTTTGATTAGCATACATTACAATCACGTAACAAGCCATTCTGAACTTACAAATCATGGAATTGGTGAACCGTTCGATGAGAATAATCTACAATCATGTAACAAACCATTCTAAGCTTACAAATCATAGAATCAGTGAACCATTCACATAACAGGCTAGTTTGAAGCTTACAAATCACCAAATCGATCAACCATTCAATGAGAATTGATTACAACCACATAAAAGACAATTCTAATCTTACAAATCACCAAATTGGTCAACCATTCGATGAGAATTAGCTAGAATCAGATAACAACCCATTCAGAGCTTACAAATCACCGAATCGGTCAACTATTTGATAAGAATCAACTATAATCATGTATTAAGCCATTCTGAGGTTATAGATCACCAAATCGCTCAACCGTTCAATGAGAATCAATTACAATCACATAACAAGCCATTCTGAGCTTACAAATCACCAAATCAATCAACCGTTCAATGAAAATCAATTATAATCACGTAATAACCTATTTTGAGCTGACAAATGACCAAATTGGTCAACCATTCGATGAGAATCAATTACATTCTTGTAACAAGCCATTCTGAGCTTACAAATCACCGAATCGGTCAATTGTTTGATGAGAATCAACTACAATCACATAACAAGCCATTCTGCGCTTACAAATCATTGAATCAGTCAACCGTTCGAGGAGAAACAATTACAATTACATTACAAGCCATTCTAAGCTGACAAATCACCAAATCGGTCAACCATTCGATCAGAATTAGCAACAATCACGTAATAAGCCATTCTGTGCTTACAAATCACCGAATAGGTCACCCTTTCTATGAGAATCAGTTACAATCACGTAACAAGCCATTCTAAGCTTACAAATTACCAAATAGGTCAACCCTTTGATGAGAATCAGCTACAATCACATAACAAGCCAGTTTAAGCTTATAAATCACTGAATCGGTCAACCCTTCGATGAGAATCAACTACAATCACGTAACAAGTGATTCTGCGCTTATAAATCACCGAATCGGTCAACCGTTTGATGGGAATCAATAACAATAACGTAATAAGCCATTCTTAACTTGGCTTGTTACGTGATTGTAATGTATTCAGTGTTTTGTAAGCTCACAATCGCTTGTTATGCGATTGTAATTTATTCTCATCAAATGGTTGACCAATTCGGTGGTTTGTAAGCTTAGAATGGTTTGTTACGTGATTGTAATTATTTCTCATCAAGCAGTTTACCGATTCGGTGATTTATAAGCTCAGAATGGCTTGTTACGTGATTGTAGCTAATTCTCATCAAACGATTAACTGATTCAGAGATTTGCAAGCTTAGAATGACTAGTTAAGTGATTGTAGCTCATTCTCATTGAACGGTTGCCCGATTCGATAATTTTTAAGCTTAGCAATCACCGAATCAGTTAACCTTTTGATGATAATCAACTACAATCATGTAACAAGCCATTTTGAGCTTATAAATCACTGATTCAGTCAACCATTCGATGAGAATCAATTCCAATCATATAACAAGTCATTCTGAGCTAACAAATCACCAAATCGGTCAAACATTTGATGAGAATTAGCTAAAATCACGTAACAAGCTATTCTGAGCTTGCAAATAATCAAATCAGTCAACTGTTTAATGAGAATCAATTATAATCAGGTAATAAGCCATTCTGAGGTTACAAATCAACAAATCAGTCAACCGTTCGATGAGTATCAGTTACAATCACATAAAAAGCCATTCTAAGCTTATAAATCACTGAATCATTTAACTGTTAGATGAGAATCAGCTACAATCACATAACAAGCCATTTTAAGCTTATAAATCATCGAATCGGTCAACCATTCATTGAGAAATAATTACAATCACGTAACAAGCCATTCTAAGCTTACAAATCACTGAATCGGTCAACCGTTTGATGAGAATCAATTACAATCACATAACAAGCCATTCTTAGCTTACAAATCAGCAAATCAGGGAACTATTCGATGAGAATCAATTACAATCACGTAACAAGCCATTCTGAACTTACATATCACTTAATCGGTCAAACATTAGATGAGAATCAACTACAATCATGTAATAAGCCATAATCAACTATAATCATGTAACAAGCCATTCTGAGCTTACAACTCACCGAATCGGTCAACCATTCATGAGAATCAATTACAATTACGTAAAAATGCATTCTGAGCTTACAACTCATTGAATCAATTAACCATTCGATGAGAATTAGCTACAATCACGTAACAAGCCATTATGAGCTTACAAATAATCAAATCAGTCAACTGTAGAAATGGAATTAGCTATAATCACGTAACAAGCTATTTTGAGCTTACAAATCACCTAATCGGTCAACCGTTCGATGATAATCAACTACAATCACGTAACAAGCCATTATGATCTTACAAATCATTGAATTGGTCAACCATTTTATGAGCATCAATAACAATTATGTAACAAGCCATTGTGAGATTACAAATCACTGAATTAGCCAATCGTTCGATGATAATCAAGTACAATCATGTAACAACCCATTCTGAGATTAACAAATCCTTGAATCAGTCAACCGTTTGATGAAAATCAATTACAATCATGTAACAAGCCATTCTGAGCTTACAAATCACTGAATCGGTCAACCATTTGATGAGAATCAGATACCATCACGTAACAAGCCATTCTAAGGTTACAAATCACCAAATCAGTCAACCGTTCAATGAGAATCAGTTACAATCACATAACAAGCCATTCTGGGCTTACAAATCATCGAATCGGTCAACTGTTCGATGACAGTCAGCTCCAATCACGTAACAAGCTATTCTAAGATTACAAATTGCTGAATCGGTCAACCGTTTGATGAGAATGAGTTACAATCATGTAACAAGCCATTCTAGGCTTATAAATTACCGAATCAGTCCACCGTTCGATGAGAATTAATTACAATCACGTAACAAGCCATTCTGAGCTTACAAATCATTAAATTGGTCAACCATTCATTAAGAATCAAGTACAACCACATAACTTGCCATTCTCAGCTTAGAATGTTCGATGAGAATCAGCTAGAGTCACGTAACAAGATATTATGAGCTTCCAAATCAACCAAATCGGTCAACCCTTCGATGAGAATCAGCTCAATCATGTAACAAGCCATTCTGAGCTTACAAATCACTGAATCGGTTAATCATTCGATTATATTCAGCTACAATCATGTCATAATCTACTTTGAGCTTAGAAGTCACCAAATCTGTCAATCATTCGATGAGAAACAATTACAATCATGTAACAAGCCATTCTGAGTTTACAAATCACCGAATCAATCAACTGTTCGATGAGAATCAATTACAATCCGTAACAAGTCATTGTGAGCTTTCAATTACCGAATCGGTCAACCGTTTGATCAAAATCAATTAGAATCATGTAACAAGCCATTATGAGCTTACAAACAACTGAATCAATCAATCATTTGATGAGAATCAATTACAATCACGTAACAAGTCATTGTGAGATTTCAATTTATCGAATCGGTCAACCGTTCGATTAGAATCAATTAGAATCAATTAGAATCACGTAACAAGCCATTATGAACTTACACATCACCGAATCATTCAACCGTTTGATCATAATCAATTAGAATAACATAACAAGCTATTATGAGCTTACAAGTCACTGAATCGGTCAACCGTTTGATGAGAATTAATTACAATCACATAGCAAGCCATTCTGAGCTTAGAAATCACCGAATCGGTCAACCATTTGATGACAATCAATTACAATCATGTAACAAGCCATTCTGAGCTGACAAATCACCGAATCGATCAAACGTTCGATGAGAATCAACTACAATCATGTAACAAGCCATTTTGAGTTTACAAATCACCGAATCAGTTAACCATTTGATAAGAATCAGCTACAATCATGCTACAAGCCATTCTGAGCTTTCAAATCATAGAATTAGTCAACCGTTCGATGAGGATCAACTACAATCACGTAACAAGCCATTCTGAGCTTACAAATCACCGAATCAGTCAACCATTTGATGAGAATCAGCTACAATTATGTAACAAGCAATTTTGAGCTTAAAAATCATCGATTTGGTCAACCATTCAATGAGAATTAGTTCCAATCATGTAACAAGCCATTCTTAGCTTACAAATCACTAAATCGGCCAACCGTTCGATGAGAATCAGCTACCATCAGGTAACCAGACATTTTGAGTTTGAAAATCACCGACTCGATCAGCCGTTCGATGAGGATTAGCTACAATCATGTAACAAGCCATTCTGAGCTTACAAATCATTGAATCGGTCAAGAGTTCGATGAGAATCAACTACAATCATGTAACAATCAATTTTGAGCTTAAAAATCACCGAATCAGTCAACCGTTTGATGAAAATCAATTACAATCATGTAACAAGCCATTCTGAGCTTACAAATCGCTGAATTGGTCAATAGTTCGATGAGAATTAGCTACAATCACATAACAAGCCATTCTTAGCTTTCAAATCACAAAATCAGTCAACCGTTCGATGAGGATCAACTACAATCACGTAACAAGCCATTATGAGCTTACAAATCACCGAATCAGTCAACCATTTGCTGAGAATCAGCTACAATTATGTAACAAGCCATTTTGAGCTTAAAAATCATCAATTCGATCAACCATTCGATGAGAATCAATTCCAATCACGTAACAAGCCATTCTAGGCTTACAAATCACTGAATCGGTAAACCGTTCGATGCAAATCAATTACAATCACGTAACAAGCCATTCTTAGCTTACAAATCACTAAATCGGTCAACCGTTCGATGAGAATCAGCTACCATCGGGTAACGAGACATTTTGAGCTTAAAAATCACCGACTCGGTCAGCCGTTTGATGAGGATCAGCTACAATCATGTAACAAGCCATTCTGAGCTTACAAATCATTGAATCGGTCAAGAGTTCAATGAGAATCAACTACAATCACGTAACAAGCCATTTTGAGATTACAAATCATCGAATCAGTCAACCGTTTGATGAAAATGAATTACAATAACGTAACAAGCCATTCTGAGCTTACAAATCACTGAATTGGTCAACAGCTTGATGAGAATCAACTACAATCACATAACAAACCATTCTGAGCTTACAAATCATTGAATCGGTCAACCGTTCGATGAGAATCAATTACAATCATGTAACAAGCCACTATTAGCTTACAAATCATTGAATTGGTCAACAGTTCGATGAGAATCAGCTACAATCACGTAACAAGCCATTGTGAGCTTAGAAATCAACGAATTGGCAAGCGTTCAATGAGAATCATCTACAATCATGTAACAAGCAATTTTGAGCTTACAAATCACCAAATCGTTCAACCGTTAGATGATAATCAATTACAATCACGTAACAAACCATTATTAGCTTACAAATCACTGAATTGGTGAACAGTTTGATGAGAATCAGCTACAATCATGTAACAAGCAATTCTGAACTTACAAATAATTGAATCGGTCAACCGTTCGATGAGGATTAGCTACAATCATGTAACAAGCCAGTCTTAACTTACAAATCATCGAATCGATGAAGAGATCGACAAGAATTAGCTAAAATCACGTAACGAGCTATTGTTAGCTTACGAATCACTGAATCGGTCAACTGTTGGATGAGAATCAGCTACAATCACGTAACAAGCCATTTTGAGCTTATCAATCACTGAATCGGTCAATCATTCGATGAGAATCAATTACAATCACATAACAAGCCATTCTAGGCTTACAAATCACTGAATTGGTCAATAGTTCAATGAGAATCAGATACAATCATGTAAGAAGCCATTATGACCTTACAAATCACTGAATTGGTCAATAGTTTGATGAGAATCAGCTACAATCACGTAACAAGCTCTTCTAAGGTTTCAAATCACTGAATTGGTCAACCATTCGATAAGAATAGATTACAATCACGTAATAAGCAATTCTAAGCTTAGAAATCATAGAATCGGTCAACCGTTCAATGAGAATCAGCTACAATCACATAATAAGCCACCAAATCATTCAACTGTTCGATGAGAATTAGCTACAATCATGTAACAAGCCATTTTGACTTGACAAATCACCGAATCGGTAACCGTTTGATGAGAATCATCTACAATCATGAAACAAGCCAATCAGAGCTTACAAATAACCAAATCGGTCAATGATTTGATGAGAATCAATTACAATCATGTAACAAGCCATTTTGAGCTTCCAAATCAATGAATTGGTCAACCGTTTCATTAG
Organism: Chamaecyparis obtusa; assembly: GCA_027943335.1. Lineage (NCBI taxonomy): Eukaryota > Viridiplantae > Streptophyta > Pinopsida > Cupressales > Cupressaceae > Chamaecyparis > Chamaecyparis obtusa. Next base: position 7,149,435 of record BSBK01000740.1, on the reverse strand, counting down.
AATCAATTACAATCATGTAGAAAGTGAGTCTGAGCTTACAAATCACCGAATCAGTCAATCGTTCGATGAGAATCAAATACCATCATGTAACAAGCCATTCTGAGCTTACAAATCACCGAATCTGTCAACCGTTCAATGGGAATAAGCTAAATCACGTAACAAGCCATTATGAGCTTACAAATCACCGAATCGGTTAACCGTTTGATGAGAATCAATTAGAATCATGTACAAGCCATTCTGAGCTTACAAATCATCGAATCGGTCAACCGTTCGATGAGAATCAATTACAATCATGTAACAAGCCATTTTGAGCTTACAAATCATCGAATCGGTCAACCGTTCGGTGAGAATCAACTACAATTACATAACAAGCTAGTCTGAGCTTAGAAATCACCGAATCGGTCGACCGTTCAATGAGAATCAGCTACAATCATGTAACAAGCCATTCTAAGCTTACAAATAATTCAATCAGTCAACTGTTAGATGACAATCAATTACAATCTCGTAACAAGCCATTCCAAGCTTACAAATCACCGAATCAGTCAACCATTGGATGAGAATCAGCTACAACCACGTAACAAGTCATTTTGAATTTACAAATAACTAAATCGATCAACCGTTGGATGAGAATCAATTACAATAACATAACAAGCCATTTTTGAGCTTACAAATCACCGAATTGGTCAACCATTTGAAGAGAATCAGATACCATCACGTAACAAGCCATTCTTAGCTTAAAAATCACTGAATCAGTCAACCGTTTGATGAGGATAAGCTACAATCACGTAACAAGCCATTCTGAGCTTACCAATCACTGAATCGGTCAACCGTTCAATGATAATCAACTACAATCATGTAACAAGCCATTTTGAGATTACAAATCATCGATTTGGTCAACCGTTTGATGAGAATCAAGTCCAATCATGTAACAAGCCATTCTGATCTAACAGATCACCGAATCGGTCAACCGTTTGATGAGAATCAATTACACTCACATAACAAGCCATTCTGAGCTTACAAATCATGGAATCGCTCAATCATTTGATGAGAATCAACTACAATCACGTAAAAAGGCATTATGAGCTTACAAATAACCGAATCGGTAAACCGTTCGATGAGAATCAATTATAATGACGAAACAAGCCATTCTGAGATTACAAATTATTGAATTGGTCAAGAGTTCGATGAGAATCAGCTACAATTGCGTAACAAGCCATTTTGAGCTTACAAATCACCGAATCGGTCAACCATTCGATGAGAATCAACTAGAATCACTTAACAAACCATTCTGAGGTTATAGATCACTAGATCAATCAACCATTCGATGAGAATCAATTACAATTACGTAACAAGCCATTCTGAGCTGACAAATCATTGCATCGGTCAACCATTCGATGAGAATCAGCAACAATCATGTAATAAGCCATTCTGTGCTTACAAATCACCAAGTAGGTCAACCTTTCGGTGGGAATCAATTACAATCACGTAAGAAGCCATTCCGAGCTTACAAATTACAAAATTAGTCAACCCTTCGATGAGAATTAGCTACAATCATATAACAAGCCATTTTGAGCTTATAAATATCACTGAATCGGTCAACCGTTCAATGAGAATCAATTACAATCACGTAACAATCCATTCTGATGTTACAAATCACCAAATCGGTCAACCGTTTGATGAGAATGAATAACAATAATGTAACAAGCCATTCTAAGCTTACAAATCAGTGAATCGGTCAATCATTCGATGAGAATCAATTACAATCATGTAATAAGCCATTCTTACCTTACAAATCACTGAATCGGTGAACTGTTCGATGAGAATCAGTTACAATCATGTAACAAGCCATTCTGAGCTTTCAAATCACCGTATCAGTCAACCATTCGATGAGAGTCAGCTACAATCACGTAACAAGCCATTCTGAGCTTACAAATCACGGAATCAATCAACCGCTCGATGAGAATCAACTTCTATCACATAACAAGCCATTCTAAGCTTAAAAATCACCGAATCGGTGAATTGTTTGATGAGAATTAATTACAATCACGTAACAAGCCATTATGAGCATAGAAATCAATGAACCGGTCAATCATTCCAAGAGAAGAAATTGTTACAGTAATTATATTTTACAATTATTATTTAAATCACTTCGATTTAATTAATTAAGTTATTTATTACTCTATTTTCTTAAGCTATCTCTTAGGTGCATTGTAATTAATATCTGAGCTTAAATAACAATCATGTAACAAGCCATTCTGAGCTTACATATCACCGAATCGGTCAACCATTCGATGAGAAGCACCTACAATCACGTAGCAAGCCATTCTAAGCTTACAAATCACTAAATTTGTCAACCATTCGATGAGAATGAGCTACAATCATGTAACAAGCCATTCTGAGCAAATAAATCACCGAATCGGTCAACCGCTCGATGAGAATCAGCTAAAATCACATAACAAGCCATTCTGAGCTTACAAATCACTGAATCGTCAACTGTTCAATGAGAATCAACTACAATCATGTAACAAGCCAGTCTGACCTTACAAATCACTGTATCGGTCACCTGTTCGATGAGAATAAATTATAATCACGTAACAAGCCATTCTGAGTTTTCAAATCACCAAATTGGTCAACCGTTCGATGAGAATCAGCTACAATCACGTAACAAGCCATTCTGAGCTTACAAATAACCAAATAGGTCAACCGTTTGGTGAGAATCAATTGCAATCACGTAACAAGCCATTCTGAGTTTACAAATCACTGAATCGATCAACCATTCGATGAGAATCAGCTACAATCACGTAACAAGCCATTCTAAGCTTACAAATCACAGAATCAGTCAACCGTTTGATGAGAATGAATTACAATCATGTAACAAGCCATTATGAGCTTACAAATCACTGAATCGGTTAACCGTTTGATGAGAATACATTACAATCACGTAACAAGCCATTTTGAGCTTACAAATCATGGAATTGGTCAACCGTTCGATGATTTTAATCTACAATCACGTAACAAGCCATTCTGTGCTTACAAATCACCGAATCGGTCAACCATTTGTTTAGAATTAGCTAAAATCATGTAACAAGTCATTTTGATCTTACAAATCATAGAATCGGTCAACTATTCAATAAGAATTAATTATAATCATATAACAAACTAGTCTGAGCTTACAAATCATCCAATTGGTCAATCGTTCAATGAGAATTGATTACAACCACGTAACAAGCCATTTTGATCTTACAAATCACCGAATTGGTCAACTGTTCTAAGAAAATAAATCCTTAGAGCAATTATATTTTACACTTATTTATTAAATCACTTCGGTTTAATTAATTAAGTTATTTATTACTCTATTTTCTTAAGCTATCTCTTAGGTGCATTAGAATTAATATGTTTATTTATTATAATGTGCAACCTAGTTTTTTTAGACTTTAGGGTTTTGTTTACCTTTATAGGTTGAACCTTGTAAATTTTTTTTCATTAATTGGTATATCCTAATTTTGCTCTCACATTTTGAGTAACTTCTGAGTTTTTTCTTTTTTTCTTTCTACTTCTCTCCTATAACAGGTTATTTGCATGCAGGTATTCTTGGCGTTATGTGGATTTGTATCTCTCAAATCTTACATAAATAACAATCATGTAACAAGTCATTCTGAGCTTACAAATCACCGAATCCGTCAACTGTTCGATGAGAATGAATTACAATTACGTAACAAGCCATTATGCACTCACAAATCACCGAATCAGTCAACCATTTGATAAGAATCAGCTACAATCACGTAACAAACCATTCTGAACTTAAAAATCATCAATTCGGTCAACCGTTCGATGAGAATAAGCTACAATCACGTAACAAACGATGGTGAGCTTATAAATCATCGAATCGGTCAACCGTTCAATGAGAATCACCTAAAATCATGTAACAAGCCATTCTGAGCTTACAAATCACTGAATCAGTCACCAGTTTGATGAGAATCAATTACAATCACGTAACAAGCCATTCTGAGGTTACAAATCACCGAATTGGTCAACCGTTCGATGAGAATCAGCTATAATCACATAATAAGCCATTTTGAACTGACAAATCACCAAATAGGTCAACAATTCGGTGAGAATCAATTACAATAATGTAACAAGCCATTCTGAGCTAACAAATTACTGAATCAGTCAACCTTTGGATGAGAATTAGGTACAATGATGTAACAAGCCAGTCTGACCTTACAAATTACTGAATCGGTCACCAGTTCGATAAGAATCAATTACAATCATGTAACAAGCCATTCTGCGCTTAGAAATCATGGAATTGGTCAACCGTTCGATGAGAATTAGCTACAATCACATAACAAGCTATTCTGAGTTTACAAATCACCGAATAGGTCAACTGTTCGGTGAGAATCAATTACAATCACGTAACAAGCCATTCTGAGCTTGCAAATCATTGAATCGGTCAACCATTCGATGAGAATTAGCTACAATCACGTAACAAGCCATTTTGAGCTTACAAATAACTGAATCAGTCAACCGTTCAGTGATAATCAATTTCAATCACATAATAAGTCATTATGAGCTCACAAATCACCGAATCGGTCAACCGTTCGATAAGAATCAATTATAATCAAGTAACAAGACATTTTGAGCTTACAAATGACCAAATTGGTCAACCGTTCGATGAGAATCAATTACAATCGTATAACAAGCCATTTGAACTTACAAATCACCAAATCCGTCAACCGTTTAATGAAAATTAATTACAATCACATAACAAGCCATTCTGAGTTTACAAATCATCGAATCGATTAACTGTTCGATGAGAATCAACTACAATAACTTAACAAATCATTGTGAGCTTACAAATCACCGAATCGGTCAACCGTTCGATGAGAATCAACTACAATCACGTAACAAGCCATTCTGAGCTTAAAAATCACTGAATCGAGCAACCGATCAATGATAATTGATTACAACCACGTAATAAGCTATTCTGATCTTACAAATCACCGAATTGCTCAACCATTTGATGAGAATCAGCTCACAAACTTAGAAGTTACTCAAAATGTGAGAGCAAAATTATGATCTAGGTTAATGAAAAAAGATTTCAAAGGTTCAACCTGTAAAGGTGAACAAAACCCTAAAGTCTAAAAAAACTAGGTTGCACATTATAATTAATAAATATATTAATTATAATGCACCTAAGAGATAGCTTAAGAAAAATGAGTAATAAATAACTTATTTAATTAGACCGTAGTCATTTAATTAATAAATGTAAAATATAATTACTCTAACAATTTATTCTCTTAGAACGGTTCATCAGTTTAGTGATTTGTAAGCTCAGAATGGCTTGTTACGTGATTGTAATTGATTCTCATCGAACGGTTGACCGATTCAGTGATTTGTAAGCTTAGGATGACTTGTTATGTGATAGAAGTTGATTCTCATCGAACGGTTAATTGATTTGATGATTTGTAAGCTCAGAATAGCTTGTTACGTTATTGTAGCTGATTCTCATCGAACGGTTGACCGATTTGGTGATTTGTAAGCTCAGAAAGGCTTATTACAGGATTGTAATTGATTCTCATCGAACGGTTGACCGATTCTGTGATTTGTAAGCTCAAAATAGCTTGTTACGTGATTGTAATTGATTCTCATCGAACTGTTGACCGATTCAGTGATTTGTAAGCTTAGACAGGCTTGTTACATGATTATAGGTGATTCTCACCGAATGGTTGACCGATTCGGTGATTTATAAGCTCACAATCATTTGTTACATGATTGTAGCTGATTCTCATAGAACAGTTGACCGATTGGATGATGTGTAAGTTTAGAATGGCTTGTTACGTGATTGTAGCTGATTCTTATCAAATGGTTGGTTGATTCAGTGATTTGTAAGCTCAGAATGGCTTGTTACGTAATTTTAATTGATTCTCATCAAACGGTTGACAGATTTAGTGATTTGTAAGCTCGGAATGGATTGTTACATGATTTTTATTTATGTAGGATTTCAGAGATACAAATCCACAGAACACCACGAATACCTGCATGCAAATAACCTGTTACAGGAGAGAAGCAGACATAAGCAAAAGGCAAAACTCAAAAGTTACTCAAAATGTGAAAGCAAAATTATGATTCAAGTTAATGAAAAAAGATTTACAAGGTTCAACCTATAAAGGTGAACAAAACCCTAAAGTCTAAAAAAACTAGGTTGCACATTATAATTAATAAAGATATTAATTATAATGCGCCTAAGAGATAGCTTAAGAAAATAGAATGGCTTGTTACGTGATTGTAATTGATTCCCATCGAACGGTTGACCGATTTGGTAATTTGTAAGCTTAGAATGGCTTGTTACATGATTGTAGCTGACTCTTATAGAATGGTTAACCGATACGGTGATTTGTAAGTTAAGAATAGCTTGTTACATGATTGTAATTGATTCTCATCGAATGGTTGACCGATTTGGTGATTTGTAAGCTCAGAATGGCTTGTTACATGATTGTAACTGATTCTCATCTAATAGTTGACTGATTCGGTGATTTGTAAGCTCGAAATGGATTGTTACATGATTGTAATTGATTCTCATCGAATTGTTGACCGATTTAGTGATTTATAAGCTCAGAATGGCTTGTTATGTGATTGTAGCTGATTCTCATCGAAGGGTTGACCGATTTGGTAATTTGTAACCTTAGAATAGCTTTTTACGTGATTGTAATTGATTCTGATCGAAAGGTTGACTTATTCGGTGATTTGTAAGCACAAAATGGCTTATTACGTGATTGTTGTTGATTCTCATCAAATGGTTGACCGATTCATTGATTTGTCAGCTCAGAATGGCTTGTTACGTAATTTTAATTGATTCTCATCGAATAGTTGGCTGATTCGGTGATTTTTAAGTGCAGAATGGCTTTTTACATGATTGTAGTTGATTCTCATTGAACGATTGACTGATTCAGTGATTTGTAAGCTCAGAATGATTTGTTATATTATTATAGCTGATTCTAATCGAACGGTTGACCGATTCGATGATTTGTAAGCTTAGAATGGCTTGTTAAGTGATTGTAATTAATTTTCATCACACGGTTGACTGATTTGGTGATTTATAGGCTCATAATGGCTTGTTACAGGATTGTAATTGATTCTCATTGAACGGTTGAACGATTTGGTCATTTGTAAGCTCAAAATGGCTTGTTACGTGATTATAATTGATTCTCATCGAATGGTTGACCGATTCGGTGATTTGTAAGTTCAGAATGGCTTGTTATGTGATTGTAATTGATTCTCATCAAATGATTGACCGATTTGGTGATCTATAACCTCAAAATGGCTTGTTACATGGTATTTGATTCTCATCGAAAGGTTGACCGATTTGGTGATTTGTAAGCTCTGAATGGGTTGTTACAAATGGTTGACCGATTTGGTGATTTGTAAGCACAGAATGGCTTTACGTGATTGTAGATTATTCTCATCAAACGGTTGACCAATTCCATGATTTGTAAGCTCAGAATGGCAATTACATGATTGTAATGTATTCTCATTGAATGGTTGACTGATTCAGTGATTTGTAAGCTTAGAATGGCTTGTTACATGATTGTACCTAATTCTCATCGAATGGTTAACCGATTCAGTGATTTGTAAGCTCAGAATAGTTTGTTACGTGATTGTAATTGATTCTCACCGAACGGTTGACCTATTCGGTGATTTGTAAGCTAAGAATGGCTTGTTACATGATTGTAGTTGATTCTCATTGAACGATTGACCAATTCGGTGATTTGTAAGCTTAGACTGGCTTGTTACGGAATTGTAATTGATTCTCATCAAACTAGTGACCGATTCAGTGATTTGTAAGGTCAGACTGGCTTGTTACATTATTGTAGCTAATTCTAATTGGACGGTTGACTGATTCAATGATTTGTAAGCTTAGAATGGCTTGTTATGTGATTGTAGCTGATTCTCATCGAGTGGTTGACTGATTCATTGATTTATAAGCTCAGAATGGCTTGTTACATGATTCTACCCAATTCTCATCGAACAGTTGACCGATTTAGTGATATGTAAGCTTAGAATGGCTTTTTATGTGATTGTAGGTGATTCTCACCAAACGGTTGACCGATTCGGTGATTTATAAGCTCACAATCATTTGTTACGTGATTGTAGTTGATTCTCATCGAACAGTTGACCGATTGGATGAATTGTAAGTTGAGAATGGCTTGTTACATGAATGTAGTTGATTCTTATCAAATGGTTGACTGATTCAGTGATTTGTATGCTCAAAATGGCAACGTGATTGTTATTTACATAGGATTTCAGAGATAGAAATCCACAAAACGGCAAGAATACATGCATGCAAATAACCTATTACAGGAGAGAAGCAGAAAGAAGCAAAAGACAAAACTCAAAAGTTACTCAAAATGTGAGCAAAATTATGATCCAAGTTAATGAAAAAAGATTTACAAGGTTCAACCTATAAAGGTGAACCAAACGCTAAAGTCTAAAAAAACTAGGTTGCACATTATAATTAATAAAGATATTGATTATAGTGCATGTAAGAGATAGCTTAAGAAAATAGAGTAATAAATAACTTAATTAATTAAACCGAAGTGATTTAATTAATAAGTGTAAAATATAATTACTCTAACAATTTATTCTCTTAGAATGGTTGACCGGTTCAGTGATTTGTAAGCTCAGAATGGATTGTTACATGATTGTAATTGATTTTCATCGAATGGTTGACCGATCCGGTGATTTGTATGCTTAGAATGGCTTGTTATGTGATAGAAGTTGATTTTCATCGAACGGTTGATTGATTCAATGATTTGTAAGCTAAGATTGGCTTGTTACGTGATTGTAGCTGATTCTCATCGAGTAGTTGACCGATTCGATAATATGTAAGCTCAGAATGGCTTGCTACGTGATTGTAGCTGATTCTCATCGACCGATTCAGTGATTTGTAAGCTCAAAATCGCTTGTTAGATGATTATAGATAATTCTAATGGATTGTTACGTGACTGTAATTTATTCTCATCGAACGGTTGATCGATTCAATGATTTATAAGTTCAGAATGGCTTGTTATGTGATTGTAGCTGATTCTCATCAAAGGGTTGACAAATTTGGTAATTTGTAAGCTCAGAATGGCTTGTTATGTGATTGTAATTGATTCTCATGGAAAGGTTGACCTATTCGGTGATTTGTAAGCACATAATGGCTTATTATGTGATTGTTGCTGATTCTAATCGAATGGTTAACCGATTCGGTGATTTGTCAGCTCAAAATAGCTTGATACGTAATTGTAATTGATTCTCATCGAATGGTTGATCGATTCGGTGATTTGTAAGACAAGAATGGCTTGTTACATGATTGTAGTTGATTCTCATCGAACGGTTGACCGATTCAGTGATTTGTAAGCTCAAAATGGCTTCTTACATTCTTGTAGCTGATTCTCATCAAACAATTGACCGATTCAGTGATTTGTAAGCTCAAAATGACTTCTTACATGATTGTAATTAATTCTCATCAAACGGTTGACCGATTTGGTGATTTGTAAGCTCAGAATGGCTTTGTATAGGATTGTAATTGATTCTCATTGAACAGTTGACCGATTTGGTCATTTGTAAGCTCAAAATGGCTTGTTACATGATTATAATTGATTCTCATCGAACGGTTGACCAATTCAGTGATTTCTAAGCTCAGAATGGCGTGTTATGTGATTGTAATTGATTCTCATGGAACGGTTGATCGATTTGGTGATCTATAACCTTAGAATGTCTTGTTACGTGATTGTAGTTGATTCTCATCGAATGGTTGACCGATTCGATCATTTGTAAGCTCTGAATGGGTTGTTACCTAATTGTAGCTAATTCTCATCGAATGGTTGACCAACTCGGTGATTTGTAAGATAAGAATGGCTTGTTACGTGGTTGTAATCAATTCTCATTGAACTGTTGACTGATTTAGGGATTTGTAAGCTCAGACTGGCTTGTTATGTTATTGTAATTAATTATCATCGAATGGTTGACCGATTCTATGATTTGTAACCTCAGAATGGCTTGTTACATGATTTAGCTGATTCTCAACAAACGGTTGAATGATTCAGTGATTTGTAAGCTTAGAATGGCTTGTTACGTGATTGTAGATTATTCTCATCGAACAGTTGACCAATTTTATGATTTGTAAGCTCAGAATGGCTTGTTATGTGATTGTAACTAATTCTCATCGAGCGGTTGACCGATTCGGTGATTTATAAACTCAGAAGGGCTTGTTACATGATTGTAGCTGATTCTCATCAAACCTTTGACCGAGTCAGTGATTTCTAAGATTAGAATGGCTTGTTACATGATTGTAGGTGATTGTCATTGAACAGTTGACCGATTCGGTGATTTATAAGCTCACAATCATTTGTTACGTGATTGTAGCTAATTCTCATCGAACAGTTGACCGATTGGATGATTTGTAAGCTCAGAATGGCTTGTTACGTGATTGTAGCTGGTTCTTTTCAAATGGTCAATTGATTCAGTGATTTTGTAAGCTCATAATGGCTTGTTACATAATTGTAATTGATTGTCATCGAATGGTTGACCGATTTGGTGATTTGTAAGCTCAGAATGGGCGCTTGTTGCATGATTGTAGCTGATTCTCATCGAATAGTTGACCAATTCGGTGATTTGTAATCTAAGATTGCCTTGTTACGTGATTGTAGCTGATTCTCATCGAGTGGTTAATTGATTCGATAATTTGTAAGCTTAGAATGGCTTGTTACGTGATTGTAGCTGATTCTCACCGAACGATCGATCGATTTAGTAATTTGTCAGCTCTGAATCTCTTGTTACATGATTATAGATAATTCTCATCGAACAGTTGACTGACTTGATGATTTGTAAGCTCAGAATGGCTTATTGCATGACTGTAATTGATTCTCATCGAATGATTGACTAATTCAGTGATTTGTAACCTCAGAATGGCTTGTTACATTATTTTTATTGATTCTCATCGAACGGTTAACCGATTCAGTGATTTGTAAGCTCAGAATAGATTATTACATGATTGTAATTGATTCTCATTGAACGGTTGATTGATTCATTGATTTATATGCCCAGAATGGCTTGTTATGTGATTGTAGCTGATTCTCATCGAAGGGTTGACCAATTCGGTGATTTGTAAGCACAGAATGACTTATTACATGATTGTTGCTGATTCTAATCCAATCGTTGACCGATTCAATGATTTCTCAGCTCAGAATGGCTTGTTATGTAATTGTAATTGATTCTCATCGAACGGTTGACAGATTTGGTGATTTCTAAGCGCAAAATTGCTTGTTACATGATTATAGTTGATCATCATGGTACGGTTGACTGATTTGATGATTTTTAACCTAAGAATGGCTTGTTACGTTACTGTAGCTAATTCTCATCGAACGGTTGACTGATTTAGTGATTTGTAAGCTCAGACTGGCTTGTTATGTGATTGTAATTAATTCTCATCGAATGGTTGACCGATTCTGTGACTTGTAAGCTCAAAATAGCTTGTTACATGATTATAATTGATTCTCACCGAACGGTTGACCTATTTGGTGATTTGTAAGCTCAAAAAGGCTTGTTACATGATTGTAGCTGATTCTCATCAAATAGTTGACTAATTCGGTGATTTTTAAACTAAGAATCGCTTGTTACGTGATTGTAGCTGATTCTCATCGAGTGGTTGACCGATTCAATAATTTGTAAGTTCAAAATGGCTTGTTATGTTATTGTAGTTGATTCTCATCAAACGATCGATCGATTCAGTGATTTGTAAGGTCAGAATCCCTTGTAACATGAATATAGATAATTCGCATCGAACAGTTGACCGACTCGGTGATTTGTAAGATCAGAATGGCTTATTACATGATTGTAATTGATTCTCTTCGAATGATTGACCGATTCAGTGATTTGTTAGCTCAGAATGGTTTGTTAGGTTATTCTTATTGATTCTCATCGAACGGTTGACCGATTCAGTGATTTGTAAGCTCAGAATGGCTTGTTACATAATTGTAAATGATTCTCGTTGAACTGTTGACCGATTCAATTATTTGTAAGGGCAAAATGGCTTGTTACGTGATTATAGTTGATGCTCATCAAACGATTGACCGATTCGATGATTTGTAAGCTTAGAATGGCTTGTTACATTATTGTAGCTGATTCTCATTGAGTGGTTGACCGATTCAGTGATTTGTAAGCTCAGAATGGCTTGTTACGTGATTGTAACTAATTCTCATCAAATGGCTGACTGATTTGGTGATTTGTAATATCAAAATGGCTTGTTACAGGGTTTTAACTGATTCTCATCAAACAGTTGACTGATTTGGTCATTTGTAAGCTCAAAATGGCTTGTTACATGATTATAATTGATTCTTATCAAATGGTTGACCGGTTCCATGATTTGTTAGCTCAGAGTGGCTTGTTATGTGATTGTAATCGATTCTCATCGAACGGTTGACCAATTTGCTGATCTATAACCTTAGAATGGCTTGTTACGTGATTGTAGTTGATTCTCATCGAATAGTTGACCGATTTGGTGATTTGTAAGCATTGAATGGCTTGTTATGTGGTTATAATCAATTCTCATTGAACGGTTGACCGATTCGATGATTTGTAAGCTCAGAATGGCTTGTTACATGATTGTTGATTATTCTCATCGAATGGTTGACTGATTATAGTTAATTCTCATCGAATGGTTGACCGATTTTGTGATTTGTAAGCTAAGAATGGTTTGTTACATGATTTTAGCTGATTCTCAACAACAGTTGATTGATTCGGTGATTTGTAAGCTTAGAATTCAGCTTGTTACGTGATTGTAAATTATTCTTATCAAATAGTTGACCAATTCCATGATTTGTAAGCTTAGAATGGCTTGTTACATGATTGTAATGTATTCTCATCGAACGGTTGATCGATTCGGTGATTTCTAAGCTGAGAATGGCTTGTTACATGATTGTAATTGATTGTCATCAAACGGTTGAACAATTCGGTGATTTGTAACCTCAGAATGGCTTGTTACATGATTGTAGCTAATTTTCATCGAATGGTTGACCGATTCAGTGATTTGTAAGCTCAAAATTGCTTGTTACATGATTGTAATTGATTCTCACTGAACGCTTGACCTATTCAGTGATTTGTAAGCTCATAATGGCTTGTTACGTGATTGTAGCTGATTCTCATCGAATAGTTGACCAATTTGGTGATTTATAAGCTTAGAATGACTTGTTACGTGATTGTAATTGATTCTCATTGAACTGGTGACCGATTCAGTGATTTTTAAGGTCAGATTGGCTTGTTATATGATTGTAGCTGATTCTCATCGAACGGTTGACTGATTCAGTGATTTGTAAGCTCAGAATGGCTTGTTATGTGATTTTAGCTAATTCTATCAAGCGGTTGACCAATTTGGTGACTTATAAGCTTAGAATGGCTTGTTACATGATTGTAGCTGTTTCTCATCATACGATTGACCAATTCAGTGATTTGTAAGCTTAGAATGGCTTGTTACGTGATTGTAATTGATTCTCATCAAACGGTTGAAAGATTTGGTGATTTGTAAGCTCAGAATGGCTTGTTACGGGATTGTTGCTGATTCTCATTGAACGGTTGACCAATTCAGTGATTTGTAAACTCAGAATGGCTTGTTACGTGATTGTAATTGATTCTCATCAAATTGGTGACCGATTCAGTGAATTGTAAGGTCAGACTGGATTGTTACATAATTGTAGTTGATTCTCATCGAATGGTTGACTGATTTAGTCATTTGTAAGCTCAGAATATCTTGTTATGTGATTGTAGCTGATTCTCATTAAGCGGTTGACCGATTTGATGATTTATAAGCTCAGAATGGCTTGTTACATGATTGTAGCTGATTCTCATCAAACTGTTGACCGATTCAGTGATTTGTCAGCTTAGAATGGCTTGTTACATGATTGTAGGTGATTCTAATCGAACGGTTGACCGATTCATTAATTTAGAAGCTAACAATCATTTGTTACGTCATTGTTGCTGATTCTTATCGAATGGTTGACCGATTGGATGATTCGCTAAGAGTGACTTGTTATGTGATTGTAGCGGATTCTTATCAAATGGTTGACTGATTCGGTGATTTGTAAGCTTAGAATGGCTTGTTACGTACTTGTAATTGATTCTCCTCAAATGGTTGACCGATTCGGTGATTTGTAAGCTTAGAATGACTTGTTACATGATTATAGCTAATTCTTGTCAAACGGTTGACCGATTGGATGATTTGTAAGCTAAGAATGACTTGTTACATCATTGTAGCTGATTCTTATCAAATAGTTGACTGATTCGGTGATTTGGAAGCTAACAATGGCTTGTTACATGATTGTAATTAATTCTCATCGAATGGTTGACCGATTCGGTGATTTGAAAGCTCAAAATGGCTTGTTACATGATTGTAGCTGATTCTCATTGAATAGTTGACCAATTCGGTGATTTGTAAGCTAAGAATGGCTTGTTACGTGATTGTAGCTGATTCTCATCGAGTGGTTGACCGATTCGGTAATTTGTAAGCTCATAATGGCTTGTTACGTGATTGTAGCTAATTCTAATCGAACGTTCGACCGATTTAGTGATATGTAAGCTCATAATCACTTGTTACATGATTATAGATAATTTTCATCGAACAGTTGACCGACTTGATAATTTGTAACCTCAGAATGGCTTATTACATGATTGTAATTAATTCTTATCGAATGATTTACCGATTCAGTGATTTGTAAGCTCAGAATGGCTTGTTACGTTATTGTTATTGATTCTCATAGAACAGTTGACCGATTCGGTGATTTGTAAGCTAAGAATGATTGTTACGTGATTGTAATTGATTCTGATAGAACGGTTGACCGATTTAGTGATTTATAAGCTCAGAATGGCTTGTTATGTGATTGTAGCTGATTCTCATTGGAGGGTTGACCGATTTGGTAATTTTTAAGCACATAACGACTTGTTACTTGATTGTAATTGATTCTCACCAAAAGGTTGACCTATTCGGTGATTTGTAAGCACAGAATGGCTTATTGCATGATTATTGTTGATTCTCATCGAATAGTTGACTGATTCAGTGATTTGTCAAGTCAGAATGGCTTGTTACATAATTGTAATTGATTCTGATTGAATGGTTAACAGATTCGGTGATTTGTAAGCATAGAATGACTTGTTACGTGATTGTAGTTGATTCTCATTGAATGGTTGACCGATTCGATTATTTGTAAGCTCAGAATGGCTTGTTACATTATTTTAGCTCATTCTCATCGAACAATTGATCGATTCGGTGATTGGTTAGCTCAGAATGGCTTGTTATGTGATTGTAATTGATTCTCATCGAACGGTTCATTGATTTGGTGATCTATAACCTTAGAATGGCTTGTTACATGATTGTAGATGATTCTCATTGAATGGTTGACCGATTTAGTGATTTGTAAGCTCTGAATATGTTGTTACCTAATTGTTGCTGATTCTCATCGAATGGTTTATCGATTCAGTGATTTGTAGGCTCAGAATGGCTTGTTAAATGATTTTAGTTGATTCTCAACAAACGGTTGATAGATTTGGTGATTTGTTAGCTCAGAATGGCTTGTTTGTGATTGTAGATTATTCTCATCGAACAGTTGACCAATTCCATGATTTGTAAGCTCAAAATAGATTTTTACATGATTGTAATGTATTCTCACTGAACGGTTAACTGATTCAGTGATTTGTAAGCTCAGAATGGATAGTTACATGATTGTAATTGATTATCATCAAATGGTTGACTGATTCGGTGATTTGTAAGCTCAGAATGGCTTGTTACTTGATTGTAGCTAATTCTTATCGAATGGCTGACCGATTCAGTGATTTGTAAGCTCAGAATGGCTTGTTACATGATTATAATTGATTCTTAGCGAACGGTTGACCGATTCGGTGATTTGTAAACTTATAATGGCTTGTTATGTGATAGAAGTTGATTCTCATTGAACGGTTGATTGATTCGGTAATTTGTCAGCTTAGAATGGCTTGTTACATCATTGTAGCTCACTCTCATCGAATGGTTGACCGATACAGTGATTTGTAAGCTTAGAATGGCTTGTTACGTTATTGTAATTGATTCTCATCAAAAGGTAGACCTATTCGGTGATTTGTAAGCACAGAATGGCTTATTACATGACTGTTGCTGATTCTCATTGAATGGTTGACCGATTCAGTGATTTATCAACTCAGAATGGCTTGTTACGTAATTGTAATTGATTCTCATCGAACGGTTGATCGATTCGATCATTTGTAAGTGCAGAATGGCTTGTTACGTGATTGTAGTTGATTCTCATCAAACGGTTGACCGATAAGGTGATTTGTAATCTCAGAATGACTTGTTACATTGTTGTAGCTGATTTTCATCGAATGGTTGACCGATTCAATGATTTGTAAGCTCATAATGGCTTGTTACGTGATTGTAATTAATTCTCACCAAACGGTTGACCGATTTGGTAATTTGTAAGCTAAGAATGGCATGTTACAGGATTGTTATTGTTTAAGAATGGCATGTTACAGGATTGTAATTGATTGTCATTTGTAAGCTCAAAATGGCTTGTTATGTGATTATAATTGATTCTCATCAAATGGTTGACCGATTCGGTGATATGTAAGCTCAAACTAGCTTGTTATGTGATTGTAATTAATTCTCATTGAATGGTTGACCGATTCTATGATTTGTAAGCTTAGAATGGCTTGTTACATGATTTTAGTTGATTCTCATTGAACGGTTGACCGATTCAATGATTTGTAAGCTTAGAATGGTTGACCGATATGGTGATTTGTAAGCTAAAAATGGCTTGTTACATGATTGTAAATGATTCTCTTCTAATGGTTAACCGATTCAGTGATTTGTAAGCTCAGAATGGCTTGTTACATGATTGTAGCTGTTTCTCATCAAACAGTTGAGAGATTTGGTGATTTGTAAGCTAAGAATGGCTTGATACGTGATTGTAGCTGATTCTCATCAAGTGGTTGACTGATTCGTTGATTTGTAAGCTCAGAATGGCTTGTTACATGATTATAATTGATTCTCATCGAATGATTGACCGGTTTTGTGATTTGTAAGCTCAGAATGGCTTTTACATTATTGTTATTGATTCTCATCAAATAGTTGACTGATTCAGTGATTTGTAAGCTCAAAATGGATTGTTACGTGATTGTAAATGATTCTCATCGAATGGTTGACCGATTCTATGATTTATAAGCTCAGAATGACTTGTTCTATGATTGTAGCTGATTCCAATCAAAAGGTTGACCAATTTGGTAATATGTAAGCTTAGAATGGCTTGTTACGTGATTGTAATTGATTCACCTAGAGAGGTTGACCTATTCAGTGATTTGTAAGCACATAATGGCTTATAACGTGATTGTTGCTGATTCTCATCGAATGGTTGACTGATTCAGTGATTTGTCAGCTTAGAATGGCTTGTAACATAATTGTAATTGATTCTCATTGAACGGTTGACCGATTCAGTGATTTGTAAGCACAGAATGGCTTGTTACATGATTGTAGTTGATTCTCATTGAACAGTTGACTGATTCGGTGATTTGTAAGCTCAGAATAGCTTGTTATGTGACTGTAATTAATTCTCATCAAACAGTTGATTGATTTCATGATTTGTAAGGTCAGAATGGCTTGTTACAGGATTGTAATTGATTCTCATCGAATTGTTGACCGATTTGGTCATTTGTAAGCTCAAAATGGCTTGTTACGTGATTATAATTGATTCTAATCGAATGGTTGACCGATTCGGTGATTTGTAAGCTCAGGATGGCTTTTTACATGATTGTAATTGATTCTCATCGAATAGTTGACCGATTCGGTGACCTGTAAGCTTAAAATGGCCTATTATGTCATAGAAGTTGATTCTCATCGAATGGTTGATTGATTCGATGATTTGTAAGCTCTGAATGGGTTGTCACGTGATTGTAGCAGATTCTCATCGAATGGTTGACCAATTCAGTGATTTGTAAGCTAGGAATGGCTTGTTACATGATTATAATTAATTCTCATTGAAAGGTTGATCGATTCGATGATTTGTAAGCTCAAAATAGCTTGTTAAATGATTGTAATTGAGTCTCATCAAATGATTGACTGATTTGGTGATTTGTAAGCTCAGAATGGTTTGTTACGTGATTGTAGCTGATTCTAATTGAATGGTAAACCAATTCGGTGATTTGTAAGCTCAGAATGGCTTGTTACATGATCGTAGGTGATTCTCATCGAACGGTTGACTGATTCAGTGATTTATAAGCTCACAATGATTTGTTATGTGATTGTAGTTGATTCTCACCAAACAGTCGACTAATTGGATTATTTGTAAGCTCAGAATGGATCCTTACGTGATTGTAGCTGATTCTTATCAAATGGTTGACTGATTCGATGATTTGTAAGCTCAAAATGGCTTGTTATGTAATTGTAGTTGATTCACCTGGAACGATTGATTTGTAAGCCAAGAATGGCTTGTTACATGATTGTAATTAATTCTCATCGAATGGTTGACCATTTCAATGATTTGTAAGCTCAGAATGGCTTGTTACATGATTGTAGCTAATTCTCATCAAACGGCTGACCGATTTAGTTATTTGTAAGCTTAGAATGGTTTGTTACGTGGTTGTAATTAATTCTCATCAAACGGTTGATCCATTTGGTGATTCATAATCACCAAATCATGTAACAAACCATTTTGAGCTTACAAATCATAGAATCAATCAACCATTCAATGAGAATTAATTACAATCACATAACAAGCTAGTTTGAGCTTACAAATCACCAAATCGGTCAACTGTTCAATGAGAATTGATTACAACCACCTAACAAGCCATTATGATCCTACAAATCACTGAATTGGTCAATCGTTCGATGAGAATCAGCTACAATCAGGTAACAACCCATTTAGAGCTTACAAATCACCGAATCAATCAACCATTCAATGAGAATCAACTACAATCATGTAACAAGCCATTCTGAGGTTAGAGATCACCAGATCTATCAACCGTTCGATGAGAATCAATTACAATCACGTAACAATCCATTCTGAGCTTACAAATCATTGAATAAGTCAACCGCTTGATGACAATCAATAACAATAACATATCAAGCCATTCTGAGCTTACAATTCGTTGAATGGGTCAATCATTTGATCAGAATCAATTACAATCATATAATAAGCCATTCTGAGCTTACAAATCATCGAGTCGGTCAATTGTTTGATGAGAATTATCTATAATCATGTAACAAGTGATTTCCAGCTTACAAATCACTGAATCAGTCGATCGTTTGATGAGAATCAGCTACAATCACGTAACAAGCCATTCTGAGCTTACAAATTATCGAATCAGTCAAGCACTCGATGAGAATCAGCTACAATCATGTAACAAACCATTCTTAGCTTACAAATCACCGAATCAGTCAACCGTTTGATGAGAATCAGCTACAATCATGTAATAAGCTATTCCGAGCTTACAAATCATCGAATCAGTCAACCATTCAATGAGAATCAATTAAAATCATGTAACAAGCCATTCTTAGCTTACAAATCACCGTATCGGTCAACCGTTCACTGAATGGGTCAATCACTCGATGAGAATCAATTACAATCATGTAATAAGCCATTCTGAGCTTACAAATCACCAAGTCGGTCAACTGTTCGATGAGAATTATCTATAATCATGTAACAAGTGATTCTAAGCTTTAAAATCACTGAATCGATCGATTGATCGATGAAAATCAGTTACAATCACGTAACAAGCCATTCCGAGCTGACAAATTACCGAATCGGTCAACCACTCGATGAGAATCAGCTAAAATCATGTAACAAGCCACTCTTAGCTTACAAATCACCAAATCATTCAATTGTTCGATGAGATAGGTTAAGAAAATAGTGTAATAAGTAACTTAATTAATTAAACCGAAGTGATTTAATTAATAAGTGTAAAATATAATTACTCTAACAATTTATTCTCTTAGAACGGTTGACCGGTTCAGTGAGTTGTAAGCTTAAAATGGCTTGTTACGTATCACATAACAAGCCATTCTGAGCTTACAAATCACTGAATCAGCCAATAGCTCGATGAGCTACAATCAAGTAACAAGCTAGTCTGACCTTACAAATCACTGAATCGGTCACCAGTTTGAAGAGAATCAATTACAATCACATAACAAGCCATTTCGAGCTTACAAATCATTGAATAGGTCAACCCCTTGGTGAGAATCAATTACAATCATGTAACAAGCCATTCTGAGCCTACAAATCACTGAATCGGTCAACCATTCGATGAGAATCAACTATAATCATGTAACAAGCCATTCTGAGCTTACAAGTCACCGAATCGGTAATCCATTTGATGAGAATCAATTACAATAATGTAACAAGCCATTTTGAGCTTACAAATCATTGAATCGGTCAACCGCTTGATGAGAATACTTTACAATCATGTAACAAGCCATTCTGACCTTACAAATCATGAAATTGGTCAATCGTTAGATAAGAATGATCTACAATCACTTAACAAGACATTCTGAGCTTACAAATAATCGAATCGGTCAACCATTTTTTGAGAATCAGCTAAAATCATGTAACAAGCCATTTTGAGCTTACAAATCATAGAATCGATCAACCATTTGATGACAATTAATTACAATCATGTAACAAGCTAAAATCATGTAACAAGCTAGTCTGAGCTTACAAATCACCATATCGGTCAACCATTAGATGAGAATCAACTACAATCACATAACAAGCCATTCTGAGATTACAAATCACCGAATCGGTCAACCGTTTGACAAGCATCAATTATAATCAATTAACAAGCCATTTTGAGATAACAAATGACCAAATCGGTCAACCATTCGATTAGAATCAATTATAATACTGTAACAAGCCATTTTGAGCTTACAAATGACCAAATCAGTCAACCGTTTGAGTAGAATCAATTACAATCTTGTAACTAGCCATTCTGAGGTTACAAATCACCAAATCGGTCAACCGTTTGATGAGAATTAATTACAATCACGTAACAAGCCATTTTGAGCTAACAAATTGCCGAATCGGTCAATTGTTCGATGAGAATCAATAAAAATAATGTAACAAGCCATTCTGAGCTTACAAATCGTTGAATCTATCAATCATTCAATGAGAATCAATTACAATTATGTAATAAGCCATTTTGAGCTTACAAATCACTGATTCGGTCAACTGTTTGATGAGAATTATCTATAATCATGTAACAAGTGATTCTAAGCTTACAAATCACTGAAACGATCGATCGTTCGATGAAAATAAGCTACAATCATGTAACAAGCCATTCTGAGCTTACAAATTACCGAATCGCTCAACCACTTGATGAGAATCAACTAAAATTATGTAACAAGCCATTCTCAGCTTACAAATCACCGAGTCGGTCAACCATTCGATGAGAATCAATTACAATCATGTGACAATCCATTCTTAGCTTACAAATCACCGTATCGGTCAACCATTCGATGAGAGTCAATTACAATCACGTAACAAGCCATTCTGAGATTACACATCACCGAATCAGTCAACCGTTCGATGAGAATAAACTTTTATCATATAACAAGGTATTCTAAGTTTACAAATCACCGAATCGGTCAACCATTCGATGAGAATCAATTACAATCACGTAACAAGCCATTCTGAGCTTATAAATCACTGAACCGGTCAACCGTTCTAAGAGACTAAATTGTTAGAGTAATTATATTTTACACTTATTAATTAAATCACTTCGGTTTAATTAATTAAGTTATTTATTACTCTATTTTCTTAAACTATCTCTTAGGTGCATTATAATTAATATCTTTATTAATTATAATGTGCAACCTAGATTTTTTAGACTTTAGGGTTTTGTTCACCTTTATAGGTTGAACCTTGTAAATCTTTTTTCATTAACTTGGATTATAATTTTGCTCCCACATTTTGAGTAACTTTTGAGTTTTGCCTTTTGCTTGTTTTTGCTTCTCTCCTGTAACAGGTTATTTGAATGCAGGTATTCTTGGCATTTTGTGGATTTGTATTTCTCAAATCCTACATAAATAACAATCACGTAACAAGCCATTCTGAGCTTAAAAATCACCGAATCAGTCAATCGTTCGATGAGAATCAATTAAAATTACGTAACAAGCCATTCTGAGCTTACAAATCACCGAATCAGTCAACCATTTGATAAGAATCAGGTACAATCATGTAACGAGCCATTATGAGCTTACAAATCATCCAATCGGTCAACCATTCGATGAGAATAAGCTACAATCAAGTAACAAATGATTGTGAGTTTATAAATCACTGAATCGGTCAACCGTTCGATGATAATAAGCTACAATCACGTAACAAATGATTGTGAGCTTATAAATCACCGAATCGGTCAACCGCTCGATAAGAATCAGCTACAATCACATAGCAAGCCATTCTGAGCTTACAAGTCACTGAATCAGTCAACCGTTCAATGAGAATCAGCTACAATCATGTAACAAGCTAGTCTAACCTTACAAATCATTGAACCAGTCACCAGTTCAATGAGAATCAATTACAATCATGTAACAAGCCATTCTGAGCTTACAAATCACCAAATTGGTGAACCGTTTGATGAGAATCAACTACAATTACGTAACAAGCCATTCTGAGCTTACAAATCACTGAATAGGTCAACCGTTTGATGAAAATCAATTACAATCATGTAACAAGCCATTCTGAGCTAACAAATCACCGAATCAGTTAACCGTTCGATGAGAATATATTAAAATCATGTAACAAGCCATTATGAGCTTACAAAGCAGGGAATTGGTCAACAGTTCGATGAGAATAATCCACAATCACGTAACAAGCTGAATTATGAGCTTACAAATCACCAAATCGGTCAATCATTTGTTGAGAATTAGCTAAAATCATGTCACAAGCCATTTTGAGCTTACAAATCAAAGAATCAGTCAACCATTGAATGAGAATTAATTAGAATCACATAACAAGCTAGTCTAAGCTTACAACTCACTGAATCGGTTAACTATTCAGTGAGAATTGATTACAACCACGTAACAAGCCATTATGATCTTACAAATCATCAAATAGGTCAACCGTTCAATGAGAATGAGCTACAATCAGGTAACAACCCATTCAGAGCTTACAAATCACCGAATCGATCAACCATTCGATGACAATCAACTACTATCATTTAACAAGCCATTATGAGGTTATAGATCACCAAATCGGTCAACTATTAGATAAGAATCAATAACAATCACATAACAAGCCATTCTGAGCTTACAAATCACTGAATTGGTCAACCCTTATCAGAATCAATTATAATCATGTAACAAGCCATTTTTAGCTTACAAATGACCAAATTGGTCAACAGTTCAATGAGAATCAATTACAATGCTGTAACAAGCCATTGTGAGCTTGCAAATCATTGAATCAATCAACTGTTTATTGAGTATTAATTACAATCACGTAACAAGCCATTCTGAGCTTACAAATCATTGAATCGGTCAACTGTTCGATGAGAATCAACTACAATAATGTAAAAGGCCATTTTGAGCTTACAAATCATCGAATCGGTCAACATTTCAATTAGAATCAACTACAATCACATAACAAGCCATTTAGTGCTAACAAATCACCGAATCGGTCAACCATTCAATGAGAATCAGCAACAATCACGTAATAAGCCATTCTGTGCTTACAAATCACCAAATAGGTCAACCTTTTGGTGAGAATCAATTACAGTCACGTAACAAGCCATTCTGAGCTTACAAATTACCAAATCGGTCAACCCTTCGATGAGAATCAACTACAATCACATAACAAGCCACTTTGAGCTTATAAATCACTGAATCGGTCAACTGTTCGATGAGAATTATCTATGATCATGTAACAAGGGATTCTGAGCTTACAAATCATTGAATCGATCGATTGTTCGATGAGAATCAACTACAATCACGTAACAGGCTATTATGACCTTACAAATTACCGAATCGGTCGACCACTCGATAAGAATTAGCTACAATCACGTAACAAGCCATTCTTAGCCTACAAATCACCGAATCAATGAACCGTTCGATGCGAATCAATTACAATTACGTAACAAGCCATTTTGAGCTTACAAATCACCAAATCAGTCAACCATTTGATAAGAATCAACTAGAATCATCTAACAAGCCATTCTAAGCTTGCAAATCATCCAATCAGTCAACCGTTCGATGAGAATCAGCTACAATCATGTAACAAATGATTGTGAGCTTATAAATCATCGAATCGGTCAACCGTTCAATGAGAATCACCTACAATCACGTAACAAGCCATTCTAAGCTTACAAATCATTGAATCGGTCAACCCCTTGATGAGAATCAGCTACAATCACATAACAAGCTATTCTGATCTTATAAATCACCGAATCGGTAAACCGCTCAATGAGAATCAGCTACAATCACTTAACAAGCCATTCTGAGCTTACAAATCACTGAATTAGTCAACCGTTTGATGAGAATTAGCTACAATCATGTAACAAGCTAGTTTGACCTTACAAATCACTGAATCGGTCACAAGTTCGATGACAATCAATTATAATAATGTAACAAGCCATTTTGAGCTTACAAATCATCGAATTGGTCAACCGTTCCATCTGAATTAGCTACAATCATGTAGCAAACCAGTCTGAGCTTACAAATCAACGAATAGGTTAATCGTTCAATGAGAATCAATTACAATCAAGTAACAATGCATGCTGAGCTTACAAATCACTGAATCGATTAACCATTCAATGAGAATCAACTACAATCATGTAATAAGCCATTTTGAGCTTACAAATCACCGATTCAATCAACTGTTTGATGAGAATATATTACAATCATGTAACAAGCCATTCTGAGCTTACAAATCACCGAATTGGTCAACCGTTCAATGAGAATTGATTACACTCATGTAACAAGCCATTCTGAGCTTACAAATCACTAAATTGGTCAACCATTCGATCAAAATTAGCTACAATCATGTATCAACCCATTCAGAGCTTACAAATCACTGAATCAATCAACCATTTGATGAGAATCAAATTCTATCACATAATAAACTGAATCCGTCAACCGTTCAATGAGAATTAATAACAATAACGTAACAAGCCATTCTGAGCTTAAAAATCACTGAATCAGTCAATCATTCGATGAGAATCAATTGCAATCATGTAATAAGCCATTATGAGCTTACAAATCAGCGAGTCGGTCAAATGTTCGATGAGAATTATCTTAAATCATGTAACAAGCGATTCTGAGCTTACAAATCACTTAATCGATCGATCGTTCGATGAGAATCAGCTACAATAACGTAACAAGCCATTCCAAGCTTACAAATTATCGAATCGGTCAACCACTTGATGAAAATCAGCTACAATCGCGTAACAAGCCATTCTTAGCTTACAAATCACCGAATCGGTCAACTATCCAATCGATCAACCATTCGATGAGAATCATCTACAATAATGAAATAAATGATTGTGAGCTTATAAATCACTGAATCAGTCAACCATTTGATGAGAGTCACCTACAATCACGTAACAAGCCGTTCTAAGCTTACAAATCATTGAATCGGTCAACCGTTTGACGAAAATTAGCTACAATCATGTAAGAAGCCATTCTGAGCTTATAAATCATCGAATCGGTCAACCGCCCAATGAGAATCAGCTACAATCACATAACAAGCCATCCTGAGCTTACAAATCATTGAATCAGTCAACTGTTCGATGAGAATCAGCTACAATCATGTAACAAGCCAGTCTGACCTTACAAATTACTAAATCGGGCACTAGATTGATGACAATCAATTACAATCACATAACAAGCCAGTCTGAGCTTACAAATCACTAAATCGATCAACCGTTCAATGAGAATTGATTACAACCACGTAACAAGCCATTTTTATCTTACAAATCACCGAATTGGTCAACCGTTCGATGAGACTAAGCTACAATCAGGTAACAACCCATTTAGAGCTTACAAATTACTGAATCGGTCACCCATTCGATGAGAATCAACTACAATCATGTAACAAGCCATTCTGAGGTTATAGATCACCAAATTGGTTAACCGTTCGATGAGAATCAATTATAATCATGTAACAAGCCATTTTTAGCTTACAAATAACCAAATCAGTCAACCGTTAGATGAGAATCATCTAGAATCATGTAACAAGGCATTCTAAGCTTACAAATCACTGAATCGGTCAATCGTTCGATGAGAATCAGCTACAATCATGTAACAGGCCATTTTGAGCTTATAAATCAATGAATCATTCAACCGCTCGATGAGAATCAGCTACAATCACATAACAAGCCATTCTGAGCTTACAAATCATTGAATTAGTCAACCGTTCGATGAAAATCAGCTACAATTATGTAACAAGCCAGTCGGACCTTACAAATCAATGAATCAGTCACGAGTTTGATGAGAATTCTAAGCTTACAAATCATTGAATTGGTCAACCATTCGATGAGAATAAGCTACAATCATGTAACAAGCCATTCTGAGCTTACAAATCATCGAATACATTAATCATTTGGTGAAAATCAATTACAGTCACGTAACAAGTCATTCTGAGCTTACAAATCACTGAATCGGTCAACCATTCGATGAGAATCAGCTACAATCAGGTAACAACCTATTCAAAGCTTACAAATCACCGAATTGGTCAACCATTCGATGAGAATCAGCTACAATCACATAACAAGCCATTCTAAGGTTATAGATCACCAAATCGGTCAACTGTTCGATGAGAATCAATTACAATCACATAACAAGCCATTTTGAGCTTACAAATCACTAAATCGGTCAACTGTTTGATGATAATTAGTTGCAATCACTTAACAATCCATTATGAGTTTACAAATCACCGAATCGATCAACCGTTCGATGACAATCAGCTAGAATAACGTAACAAGCCATTCTAAGCTTACAAATCATCGAATCGGTCAACCATTCGATGAGAATCAACTACAATCATGTAACAAGCCATTCTGCGCTTACAAATCACCTAATCAGTCAACCGTTTGATGAGAATCAATTACAATTACGTAAAAAGCCATTCTGACATGACAAATCACCGAATCGGTCAACCATTTGATGAGAATCAGCAACAATCACGTAATAAGCCATTTTGTGCTTACAAATTACCGAATAGGTCAACCTTTCGGTGAGAATGAATTATAATCACCTAACAAGCCATTCTGAGCTTACACATTATGAAATATGTCAACCTTTCGACGAGAATCAACTACAATCACATAACAAGCCATTATGAGCTTATAAAGCACTGAATCGGTCGACTTTTTGATGAGAATCAATTATAATCACGTAACAATCCATTCTGAGCTTACAAATCACTGAATCAGTCAACCGTTCGATGAGAATCAATAACAATAACGTAACAAGCCATTCTAAGCTTACAAATCACTGAGTCGGTCAATCATTCGATGAGAATCAATTACAATCATGTAGTAAGTCATTCTAAGCTTACAAATCACCGAGTCGGTCAACTGTTTGATAAGAATTATCTATAATCATGTAACAAGCAATTTTGAGCTTACAAATCACTGAATCGATCGATGATAATCAGCTACAATCACGTAACAAGCCATTCTGAGTTTACAAATTACAGACTCGGTGAACCACTCGATGAGAATCAGCTACAATCACGTAACAAGCCATTCTTAGCTTACAAATCATTGAATCAGTCAACTGTTCAATGAGAATCAACTACAATCATGTAACAAGCCATTATGAGCTTACAAATCACCGAATCGGTCAACCATTCGATGAGAATCAATTACAATCATGTAACAAGCCATTCTTAGCTTACAAATCACTGTATCGGTCAACCATTCGATGAGAGTCAGCTACAATGACGTGACAAGCCATTCCGAGCTTACAAATCACCAAATCAATCAACCATTCGATGAGAATCAACTTCTATCACACAACAAGCCATTCTAAGCTTACAAATCATCGAATCGATCAACCATTCAATGAGAATCAATTACAATCACGTAAGAGGCCATTATGAGCTTAACCATCACTGAACTGATCAACTGTTCTAAGAGAATAAATTGTTAGAGTAATTATATTTTACACTTATTAATTAAATCATGTCAGTTTAATTAATTAGGTTATTTATTACTCTGTTTTCTTAAGCTATCTCTTAGGTGAATTATAATTAATATCTTTATTAATTATAATGTGCAACCTAGTTTTTTAAGACTTTAGGGTTTTGTTCAACTTTATAGGTTGAACCTTGTAAATCATTTTTCATTAACTTGGATCATAATTTTTCTCTCACATTTTGAGTAACTTCTGAGTTTTGCCCTTTGCTTATTTCTGCTTCTCTCCTGTAACAAGTTATTTGCATGCAGGTATTCTTGGCATTCTGTGAATTTGTATCTCTGAAATCCTACATAAATAACAATCACGTAACAAGGCATTCTGATCTTACAAATCACCGAATCGGTCAACTATTCGATGAGAATCAATTACAATTACGTAACAAGCCATTCTTAGCAAACAAATCACCAAATCGGTCAACCATTCGATGAGAATCAACAACAATCACGTAATAAGCCATTTTATGCTTACAAATCATCGAATTGATCAACCATTTGATGAGAATCACCTACAATCACGTAACAAGCCATTCTAAGCTTACAAATGATTGAATCAGTCAACCATTTGATGAGAATCAGCTATACTCATGTAGAAAGCCATTTTGAGCTTATAAATCATTGAATCGGTCAATCGCTCAATGAGAATCAGCTACAATCACATAACAAACCATTTTGAGCTTACAAAGCACTTAATAAGTCAACCGTTTGATGAGAATCATGTACAATCATGTAACAAGCCAGTCTGACCTTATAAATCATTGAATCGGTCACCAGTTCGATGAGAATCAATTACAATCATGTAACAAGCCATTCTAAGCTTACAAATCACCGAATTGGTCAACCATTTGAGCTTACAAAGCACTGAATAAGTCAACCGTTTGATGAGAATCATGTAACAAGCCAGTCTGACCTTATAAATCATTGAATCGGTCACCAATTCGATGAGAATCAATTACAATCATGTAACAAGCCATTCTAAGCTTACAAATCACCGAATTGGTCAACCATTTGATGAGAATCAGCTAAAATGATGTAACAAGCCATTCTGAGCTTACAAATCACCGAATAGGTCAACCATTTGGTGAGAATCAATTACAATCATGTAACAAGCCATTCTAAGCTTACAAACCACTGAATCGGTCAACCATTCGATGAGAATCAGCTACAATCATGTACCAAGCCATTCTGAGCTTACAAATCACCTAATTGATCATCCGTTTGATGAGAATCAATTACAATCATGTAACAAGCCATTCTGAGCTTACAAATCACCGAATCGGTCAACTGTTCGATGAGAATACGTTACAATAACGTAACAAGCCATTCTGAGCTTACAAGTCAATGAATTGGTCAACCGTTCAATGAGAATAATCTACAATCATGTAACAAGCCATTCTAAACTTACAAGTCATTGAATTGGTCAACCGTTTGTTGAAAATTACCTAAAATCATGTAACAAGCCACTCTGAGCTTACCAATCATAGAATCGGTCAACCATTTGATGAGATTTAATTATAATCACATAACAAGCAAGTCTGAGCTTACAATCAGGTAACAATCCATTTAGAGCTTACAAATCACCAAATCAGTCAACCAATTAATAAGAATAAACTACAATCAAGTAACAAGCCATTCTGAAGTTATAGATCACCAAATCTGTCAACCGTTCGATGAGAATCAATTACAATCAGATAACAACCCATTATGAGCTTACTAATCACCAAATCAATCAACCATTCAATGAGAATGAATTATATTCACGTAACAAGCCATTTTGTTTACAAATGACCAAATCGGTCAACCCTTTGATGAGAATCAATTGCAATCCTGTAACAAGCCATTATGAGCTTACAAATCACCAAATCGGTCAACCATTTGATGAGAATTAATTACAATCACGTAACAAGCCAATCTGAGTTTACATATCACCAAATCGGTCAATCATTCGATGAGAATCAGCTACAATAATGTAACAAGCCATTCTAATCTTACAAGTCACCGAATCGGTTAATCGACCGATGAGAATCACCTACAATCACGTAACAAGCCATTCTAAACTTACAAATCACTGAATCGGTCAACCGTTCGATAAGAATTTGCTACAATCATGTAACAAGCCATTCTGAGCTTACAAATTACCGAATCGGTCAACCGCTCGATGATAATCAACTACAATCACATAACGAGCCATTCTGAACTTACAAATCAGTGAATAGTCAACCGTTCGATGAGAATCAACTACAATCATGTAACAAGCTAGTCTGACCTTACAAATCATTGAATCAGTCACCAGTTTGATGAGAATCAATTACAATCATGTAACAAGCCATTCTGAGCTTACAAATCACCGAATCGGTCAACCATTTGATAAGAATCAGGTAAAATCACGTAACAAGCCATTCTGAGCTTACAAATCATCCAGTCGGTCAATTGTTCGATGAGAATCAGCTACAATCACGTAACAAATGATTGTGAGCTTATAAATCATCGAATCGGTCAACCGTTCGATGAGAATCACCTACAATCACGTAACAAGCCATTATAAGCTTACAAATCACTGAATCGGTCAACCGTTCGATGAGAATCAGCTACAATCATGTAACAAGCCATTCTGAGCTTATAAATCACTGAATCGGTCAACCGCTCGATGAGAATCAGCTACAATCACATAACAAGGCATTCTGAGCTTAAAAATCACTGAATATGTCAATCATTTGATGAGAATCAGATACAATCATGTAACAAGCCAGTCTGACATTATAAATCAATGAATCGATCACCAGTTCGATGAGAATCAATTACAATCACGTAACAAGCCATTCTAGGCTTACAAATCAGTGAATTGGTCAACCGTTCGAAGAGAATCAGCTACAATCACATAACAAGCCATTCTGAGCTTACAGATCACCGGATAGGTCAACCATTCGGTGAGAATCAATTCCAATCACGTAACCAGCCATTCTAAGCTTTCAAATTAATGAATCGGTGAACCATTCAATGAGAATTAGCTACAATCAAGTAACAAGCCATTCTGAGCTTACAAATCACTGACTCGGTCAACCGTTTGATGAGAATCAATTACAATCATGTAACAAGTCATTCTGAGCTTAGAAATCACTGAACCAGTCAACCATTCGATGAGAATACATTACAATCACATAACCAGCCATTCTGAGCTTACAAATCATAGAATTGGTGAACCGTTCAATGGGAATAATCTATAATCACGTAACAAGCCATTCTGGGCTTACAAATCACCAAATCGGTCAACCATTTTTTGAGAATCAGATAAAATCATGTAACAAGCCATTCTGAGCTTACAAATCAAAGAATCGGTCAACCATTCGATGAGAATTAATTACAATCACATAACAAGCCAGTCTGAGCTTACAAATCATCAAATCGGTGAACGGTTCGATGAGAATCAATTATAATCATGTAACAAGCCATTTTGAGCTTACAAATGAGGAAATCGGTCAACTGTTCGATGAGAATCAATTACAATCTTGTAACAAGCCATTCTAAGCTTAGAAATGACCAAATTGGTCAACCATTCGATGAGAATCAGCAACAATCACGTAATAAGCCATTATGTGCTTACAAGTCACCGAATAGGTCAACCTTTCGGTCAAAATCAATTACAATCATGTAAAAGCCATTCTGAGCTTACAAATTACCAAATCGGTCAACCCTTTGATGAGAATCAGCTACAATCACATAACAAGCCATTCTGAGCTTATAAATCACTGAATCAGTCATCCGTTCGATGAGAATCAATTACAATCACGTAACAATCCATTCTGAGCTTACAAATCACCAAATCGGTCAACCGTTCGATGAGAATCAATAACAATAAAGTAACAA
Source organism: Chamaecyparis obtusa (assembly GCA_027943335.1). Lineage (NCBI taxonomy): Eukaryota > Viridiplantae > Streptophyta > Pinopsida > Cupressales > Cupressaceae > Chamaecyparis > Chamaecyparis obtusa. Next base: position 7,117,377 of record BSBK01000740.1, on the reverse strand, counting down.
GCCATTCTGAGCTTACAAATCACTGAATCGGTCAATCATTCGGTGAGAATCAATTACAATCATGTAATAAGCCATTCTAAGCTTACAAATCACCGAGTCGGTCAACTGTTCAATGAGTATTATCTATAATCATGTAACAATCCATTCTGAGCTTACAAATCACTGAATGAGTCGATCGTTCGATGAGAATCAGCTACAGTCACGTAACAAGCCATTATGAGACTACAAATTAACGAATCGGTCAACCACTCAATTAGAATCAACTACAATCACATTACAAACCATTCTTAGCTTACAAATCATTGATTTGGTCAACTATTCGATTAGAATCAGCTACAATCATGTAACAAGCCATTTTGAGCTTACAAATCATCGAATCGATCAACCATTCAATGAGAATCAATTACAATCATGTGACAATCCATTCTTAGCTTACAAATCACCGTATCGGTCAACCATTCGATGAGAGTCAGCTACAATCACGTATCAAGCCATTTTGAGATTACACATCACCGAATAAGTCAACCGTTCGATGAGAATAAACTTCTATCATATAACAAGCCATTCTAAGTTTACAAATCACCGAATCGGTCAACCATTCAATGAGAATCAATTACAATTATGTAACAAGCCATTCTGAGCTTACAAATCACTGAACCAGTCAATTGTTCTAAGAGAATAAATTGTTAGAGTAATTATATTTTACACTTATTAATTAAATCACTTCAGTTGAATTAATTAAGTTATTTATTACTCCGTATTCTTAAGCTATCTCTGAGGTGCATTATAATTAATATTTTTATTAATTATAATGTGCAACCTTGTTTTTTTAGACTTTAGGGTTTTGTTCACCTTTATAGGTTGAACCTTGTAAATCTTTTTTCATTAACTTTAATCATAATTTTGCTCTCATATTTTGAGTAACTTCTGAGTTTTGCCTTTTGCTTCTTTCTGGTTCTCTCTTGTAACATGTTATTTGCATGCAGGTATTCTTGGCGTTATGTGGATTTGTCTCTTTCAAATTATACATAAATAATAATCACGTAACAAGCCATTCTGAGCTTACAAATCACCGATTCGGTCAACCATTCAATGAAAATCAATTACAATTACGTAACAAGCCATTTTGAGCTTACAAATCACCGAATCAGTCAACCATTTGATAAGAATCAGCTACAATCACGTAACAAGCCATTCTGAGCTTACAAATCATCCAATCGGTCAACCGTTCGATGAGAATAAGCTACAATCACGTAACAAATGATTGTGAGCTTATAAATCATTGAATCGGTCATCCATTCAATGAGAATCAATTACAATCACGTAACAATCCATTCTGAGCTTACAAAGCACCGAATCAGAAAACCGTTTGATGATAATTAATAACAATAACGTAACAACCCATTTTGAGCTTACAAATCACTGAATCAGTCAATCATTTGATGAGAATCAATTACAATCATGTAATAAGCCATTTTGAGCTTATAAATCACCGAGTCAATCAACTGTTCGATGAGAATTATCTATAATCATGTAACAAGTGATTCTAAGCTTACAAATCATTGAAAAGGTGGATCGTTCGATGAGAATCAGCTACATTCATGTAACAAGCAATTATGAGATTACAAATTACCGAATCGGTCAACAACTCGATGAGAATCAGCTACAATTACGTAACAAGCCATTCTTAGCTTACAAATCACCGAATTAGTCAATTGTTTGATGAGAATTAGCTACAATTATGTAACAAGCCATTCTAAGTTTACAAATCATTGAATCGTTCAACCATTTGATGAGAATCAATTACAATCATGTAACAAGCCATTCTGAGCTAACAAATCACCAAATTGGTCAATCATTCGATGAGAATTAGCTACAATTACATAACAAGCCATTGTGAGCTTAAAAATCACCGAATAGGTCAACCATTCGGTGAGAATCAATTATAATCACATAACAAGCTATTTCGAGCTTAAAAATTACTGAATCGGTCAACCATTCGATGAGAATCAGCTACAATCACGTAACAAGCCATTCTGAGCTTACAAATCACTGAATCGGTCAACCGTTTGATGAGAATCAATTACAATCATGTAACAAGCCATTCTGAGCTTACAAATCACCGAATTGGTCAATCGTTTGATTAAAATACATTACAATCATGTAACAAGCCATTCTGAGCTTAGAAATTAGGGAATTGGTCAACCGTTCGATGAGAATAATCTACAATCACGTAAAAAACCATTTTGAGCTTACAAATCACTGAATCGGTCAACTTTTTGTTGAGAATCAGCTAAAATCATGTAACAAGCCATTCTGAGCTTACAGATCATAGAATCAGTCAACCATTCGATGAGAATTAATTATAATCACATAACAAGCCAGTCCGAGCTTACAAATCATCGAATCGGTCAACTGTTCAATGAGAATTGATTACAACCATGTAACAAGCCATTCTAATCTTACCAATCACTGAATTGGTCAACCGTTCCATGAGAATTAGCTACAATTAGGTAACAACCCATTCAGAGCTTACAAATCACCCAATCGGTCAACTATTCAATGAGAATCAACTACAATCATGTAACAAGCCATTCAGAGGTTATAGATCACCAAATCGGTCAACCGTTTGATGAGAATCAATTACAATCACATAACAAGCCATTCTGAACTTACAAATCACTAAATCGGTCAAGCGTTTGATGAGAATCAATTATAGTCATGTAACAAGCCATTTTGAGCTTACAAATGACCAAATCGGTCAACCTTTCGATGAGAAATAATTAAAATCCTGTAACAAGCCATTTTGATCTTACAAATCACCAAATCAGTCAACCATTTGATGAGAATTATTTACAATCACATAACAAGCCACTCTGAGCTTACAAATCACCAAATCGGTCAATCGTTCGATGAGAATCAACTACAACAATAGAACAAGCCATTTTGAGTTTACAAATCACCGAATCGGTCAATCGTACGATAAGAATCAACTACACTCATGTAACAAGCCATTTTGCGCTTACAAATCACCGAATCGGTCAACCGTTCAATGAGAATCAATTACAATTACGTAACAAGCCATTTTGAGTTGACAAATCACCGCATCGGTCAACAATTCGATGAGAATCAGCAACAATTACGTAATAAGCCATTCTATGCTTACAAATCACAGAATAGGTCAACCTTTTGGTTAGAATCAATTACAATCAAGTAACAAGCCATTCTGAGCTTACAAATTACCAAATCGGTCAACCCTTCGATGAGAATCAGCTACAATCACATAACAAGCCATTCTGAACTTATAAATCATTGAATTGGTCAACCATTCGATGAGAATCAATAACAATAACGTAACAAGCCATTTTGAGCTTCTAAATCACTGAATCGATCAATCACTCGATGAGAATAAATTACAATCATGTAATAAGCCATTTTGAGCTTACAAATCACTGATTCGGTCAACTGTTCGATGAGAATTATCTATAATCATGTAACAAGCGATTTTGAGCTTACAAATTACTGAATCAGTCGCTTTCGATGAGAATCAGCTAGAACCACATAACAAGCCATTCTGAGCTTACAAATCACTGAATAGGTCAACCATTCGGTGAGAATCAATTACAATCACGTAACGAGCCATTCTAAGCTTACAAATCACTGAATCGGTGAACCATTCCATAAGAATGAGCTACAATCACGTAACAAGCCATTATGAGCTTACAAATCACCGAATAGGTCAACCGTTTAATGAGAATTAATTACAATCATGTAATAAGTCATTCTGAGCTTACAAATCACCGAATTGGTCAACCGTTCGATGAGAATACATTACAATGACGTAACAAGCCATTGTAAGCTTAGAAATTATGGAATTGGTCAACCGTTTATTTAGAATCAGCTAAAATCATGTAACAAGCCATTATGAGCTTACAAATCATAGAATCGGTCAACCATTCGATGAGAATTAATTACAATTGTTAGGCCTTTTTCTTGTTATAGCAAAATCCTTTGAAAATGGCCTCCTCCCTGCAAATGTTTCATGGTTTGTGCCCTGCCATGTGTTTGTTGTGTTGTCACCAAGCTCTGGTCCAATCTACACTTGTTGAATCATAAAATCCAAAAAGTTATTCAAATTTCAAGGTCTGCAGGAAATTGTCAAAATCTGCCACAGTATCGAAAACCCACAATGTTTTCAAAAATCCATGATGTTTTCGATCTTTTACCGATAACCTACGTTGTTTTCGACCCCTTTGTCTTCCAGGTTTGTGCGCTTATCTGTTGACATGTCGGAAACTTTGTGTGTTTTCGATCCTCTTTCATCGAAAACATTGTGTGTTTTCGACCTCGCACCAGTTTCTTGTTTGCCAGCATTTCCTATCTGTGCAGGTGCGATCGGTGGTGGGCCCGGGTTTGCAAATGCTTTAAGGTGATTGGTTGTCGCATGATTGCATGTTAGAGTTTTCTGACATGCGACCAATTCTTGCCTTGCGTGTGGGGCCTGTTGGCGGAAGGGCTGTGTTCGAGGTGGTGATGTGGCAGCCTGTGATTGGTTGTCACATGATTGCATAGCCCAATTTTTGGCTATGCGATCATGCGACCGCTCTCCACGTGTCCTTGAGGCCGATTGGCGGAAGGGCTATGTTTCTGGCGGTGATGTGGTGGCTTTGGGTTGGCTGTCGCATGATCGCATAGCCTAGTTTTTGGCTATGTGATCATGCAACCGGTTGACATGTGTCCATGGCAGTGTGGTGGCATTTTGTCGGTGGGCCTGGGAGATGCAGAGAAGTGGGTGATGTGGTAGTTGCGGTGATGGTTGTGGTGGTGGTTACGGTGGCTGAGGTTGGCAGGTTGTCGCATGTTCGCATAGCCCATTTCTGGGCTACGCGATCATGCGATAGGGCACCATGTGTGCTGGGGCCCATCTGCAGTTGTTTGGTGGTCCCGTTGGCAGGTGAGGTCGTGGCGATCTCTAGTTGGTTTGTGCTGGCGGGATGATAGGGTTTGAACGTGGGCCTAGGTGGGGTCCGTGTTTGCAGTGATCGGGTGAGTGGTGGTGTGACACATGGTAGGTGGGCCCAGGTCTAAGGCCTGGTGGTTGTTGGCAGGGCCGAGGCATGGTCAACAGTGGTTAGTCGCATGTTCGCATAGCCTTTCTCTCAGCTATGCGATCATGCGACTGACACTTTGTGTTGGCAGCGGTGGTGGTTGCAGCAAAGTTAAGGTTTGCGGGTTGTTGTATGTTCACATAACCCATTTCCTGGTTATGCGATCATGCGACAACTGTTGAGTTGCGCTGTTGCGGAGTTAAAGGTGGGCCCATGGTGCTAGCGTGTTAGTTTCTGGTTGGGTGCTGTTTGGTGGCCGAGGACTTTGCATGGAGTTTGTGATCGCTTTGCGCATCTAGGAATCTGTTGTCACATGATCACAAGGGTGAGTTGGGTGCCTTGCGATCATGCGACCAAAAGCACATGTAACTGAGTTTCTGGTGCCCGGGAATGAGGATCTGCGGTACTAATAAAGTTGGTCGTGGTTTGAATGAGGGCCGTTGTTTCTCTGCGGGCGCCAAGAGAGGAAGTGACCATTTGAATTCAAATTTGAATTCTCAAGGATTTTCCTACAACAGAAGTACCAAATTTGATTGCTTTCACAGCATGATTTAATTTGTTTGGTGGCCCTTGCTATTGCAGTGTGGTCCAGGGGCTCTGTGGTCGATTATAGAGATCTGTACCATGTAAGGAGTGAGATGAATGGCTCGAGGCTTTTGCAGGTTGCTTGGTTTCCTGCCCCTACAGTAAATTCTTGATTGGTTGGGTGGGTGAAAGCCTTTACCCTGGTTACCCGTTGCTTTTTGCATCCTACTGGTTTAGGATTCCAAGGTAACCAGTGGTATAAGTAGTTTTTTTTTTGTCTTTGTTTAGGTTCCTTTCTTCCACAGTTGTGGGGACTGGTTCCATGAATGTTCTTCCTGCAATGTATTTTCCTTCTTCTCTGCATACAGGGTGTTCCCTCTGTCCTTTCTGGCTATGGGAATATAATGAAATTGTAACATATGTCTTATGTATGAGATTGCAACATACTTGTTCTTGTATCAGATTGTCTCCATCTGGGTTTTGGACTTATAGATTACAACATCAAGGGTGTGTACTCTTTCTACTTGCATTTCCAGTGAGTGTCTGCAATAGAGTTATTTTTGTAGAAGCAACTGAGTCTAGGACTGGTGTTCAGATATGTATGGGCTGGGGTATCAAAGATGCATCATGCTTGTCTTCCAATGGATGCTGGTTAATGTATTACTTGTTCCTAGGTCTTCCTTTGGATAAGTGATAACATATTTGGGTGCACAGGTGGTTTGGTAATGTATGATCCGGTCATGGTGAGTTTTTTGTCTTCTTGTTTCATAGCTCTGTTGCAATGAAGTATTTGACTCTACTACCCATTGGAATAGGCACCGGTCTATGAGAGACTTAGGATACTTCAGGGGTCCATTCAGCCCAACATCAATCATTGAAATGAAATCCTTTCCCTTCATGTTGGTAGTAGTAGTAGGAGGTCCCATCTGGTTTTTAGACTCATTGCATGCAGATCAGGTTATTGCATCAGATTTGGTTTCATTGGGGTACAAGATACCTACAGGGGTCTGGAAACTATTCCACAATAATACATCTGCAGGCCTTTTGTTCATCAACTCAAGAAGAGTCATGAGTGTGCAGATGAGGCAATACCTGCCTGAGTGATGTGGAGCTCGAAGGAGAAGGAGGATGTTCTTTATCCTCATCAATTGGTACTTTTTCCCTTGTCAGACTTTGGAGTGAAGACTAACCAGTTTGTCAATCATAGTGTAAACATGGCACCGTGTGGGAACAAGTTTTAAAGACCAACAACAATCACATAACAAGCCAGTCTGAGCTTAAAAATCACCGAATGAATCAACCACTCGATGAGAATCAGCTATAATCACATAAATAACAATCATGTAACAAGCCATTCTAAGCTTACAAATCACCGAATCGGTCAACCATTCAATGAGAATCAATTACAATTACGTAAAAAGCCATTCTAAGCTTACAAATCACTGAGTCAGTCAACCATTTGATAAGAATCAGCTACAATCATGTAACAAGACATTCTGAGCTTACAAATCATCCAATCGGTCAACCGTTTGATGAGAATCATCTACAATCATGGGAAAAATGATTGTGAGCTTATAAATCATCAAATCGGTCAAATCACTGAATCGATCAATGGTTCAATGAGAATCAGATACAATCATGTAACAAGCCATTCTGAGCTTATAAATCACTAAATCAGTCAACCGCTCAATGAGAATCAATTACAATCACGTAACAAGCCATTCTAAACTTACAAATAACCGAATTGGTCAACCGTTCGATGAGAATCACCTACAATCATGTAACAAGCCATTATGAGCTTACAAATCATTGAATAGGTCAACTGTTCGGTGAGAATCAATTATAATAACGTAACAAGCCATTCTGAGCTTACAAATCATTGAATCAGCCACTAGTTCGATGAGAATTAATTACAATCACGTAACAAGCCATTCTGAACTTACAAATCATAGAATCGATCAACCATTCGATGATAATTAATTATAATCACATAACAAGCCAGTCTGAGCTTACAAATCATCGAATTGGTCAACCGTTCAATGAGAATCAGCTACAATCATGTAACAACCCATTTAGAGCTTACAAATCACCGAATCGGTCAACCATTCGATCAGAATCAACTACAATCATGTAACAAGCCAATATGAGGTTATAGATCACCAAATCAGTCAACAATTCAATGAGAATCAATTACAATCACATAACAACCCATTCTGAGCTTACAAATCATCGAATCGGTCAACCATTCAATGAGAATCAATTATAATTACATAACAAGCCATTTTGAGCTTACAAATGACCAAATCGGTCAACCATTTGATGAGAATCAATTACAATCCTGTAACAAGCCATTCTGAGCTTAAAAATCATGAAATCGGTCAACTGTTTGATGAGAATTAATTACAATCACGTAACAAGCCATTCTGAGCTTACAAATCATCGAATCAGTCAACCATTCGATGATAATCAGCTACAATAACATAACAAGCCAATCTGAGCTTAGAAATCACTGAATCGGTCAACTGTTCAATGAGAATCACTAACAATAATGTAGCGAGCCATTCTGAGCTTACAAATCACCAAATCGGTCAACCCTTCGATGAGAATCAGGTACAATCACATAACAAGCCATTCTGTGCTTATAAATCACTGAATCGATCAACCGTTTGATGAGAATCAATAACAATCACGTAACAATCCATTCTAAGCTTACAAATCACTAAATCGGTCAATCATTCGATGAGAATCAATTACAATTACCTAACAAGCTATTCTGAGCTTACAAATCACTAAATCAGTCGACCATTTGATAAGAATCAGCTATAATCATGTAACACACCATTCTGAGCTTACAAATCATCCAATCAGTCAACTATTCGATGAGAATAAGTTACAATCATGTAAGAAATGAATATGACCTTATAAATCACTGAATCAGTCAACCATTCGATGAGAATCACCTACAATCACGTAACAAGCCATTCTAAGCTTACAAATCACTGAATCGGTCAACTGTTCGATGAGAATCAACTAAAATCATGTAACAAGCCATTTTGAGCTTACAAATCATCGAATCAGTCAACCGATCGATGAGAATCATTAACAATAACGTAACAAGCCATTCTAAGCTTACAAATTATTGAATCGGTCAATTATTCGATGAGAATCATTTACAATCATGTAATAAGCCATTCTAAGCTTACAAATCACCAAGTCGATCAACTGTTCGATGAGAATTATCTATAATTATGTAACAAATGATTCTAAGCTTACAAATCACTGAATTGGTCGATCATTCGATGAGAATCAACTACAATCACGTAACAAGCCATTATGAGCTTACAAATTGCTAAATCGGTCAACCACTCGATGAGAATTAGCTACAATCATGTAACAAGCTATCCTTAGCTTACAAATCACTGAATCGGTCAATTGTTTGATGAGAATCAGCTACAATCATGTAAGAAGCCATTCTGAGCTTACAAATCATCGAATCAGTCAACCATTCGATGAGAATCAGCTACAATCACGTAAAAAGCCATTCTAAGCTTACAAATTACCGAATCAATCATCCGTTCAATGAGAATCAACTTCTATCACATAACAAGGTATTCTAATCTTACAAATCACCAAATTAGTCAACCGTATGATGAGAATCAATTACAATCACGTAACAAGCCATTTTGAGATTACAAATCACTGAATCAATTACAATCACGTAACAAGCCATTTTGAGATTACAAATTACTTCATTTTCTTAAGCTATCTCTTAGGTGCATTATAATTAATATCTTTATTAATTATAATGTGCAACCTAGTTTTTTAAGACTTTAGGGTTTTGTTCACCTTTATAGGTTGAACTTTGTAAGTCTTTTTTCATTAACTTGGATCATAATTTTGCTCTCACATTTTGAGTAACTTCTGAGTTTTTCCTTTTGGTTCTTTATGCTTCTCTCATGTAACAGGTTATTCACATGGATGTATTCTTGGCGTTCTATGGATTTATATCTCTCAAATCCTACTACATAAATAACAATCATGAAACAAGGAAATTATGAGCTTACAAATCACCGAATCGGTCAACCATTCGATGAGAATCAATTAGAATTACGTAACAAGCCATTCTGAACTTACAAATCACTAAATCAATCGACCATTTGATCAGAATCAACTACAATCATGTAACATGCCATTCTGAGCTTACAAATTACAGAATCGATCAACCATTCGATGAGAATTAATTACAATAACATAACAAGCCAGTTTGAGCTTATGAATCACCAAATCGGTCAACCGTTCAATGAGAATTGATTACATGCAGGTAACAAGCCATTCTAATCTTACAAATCACTAAATTGGTCAATTGTTAGATGAGAATCAGCTACAATTAGGTAACAACCCATTCAGAGCTCAAAAATCACCGAATTGGTCAACCATCGATGAGAATCAACTACAATCACGTAACAAGCCATTCTGACATTATAGATCAACAAATCGGTCAACCGTTCGATAAGAATCAATTACAATCACATAACAAGCCATTCTAAGCTTACAAATCACCGAATCGGTCAACCATTCGATGAGAATCAATTATAATCACGTAACAAGCCATTTTGAGTTTACAAATGACCAAGTCAGTCAACCGTTCGATGAGAATCAATTATAATTCTGTAACAAGGCATTCTGAGCTTAGAAATCATCAAATCGGTCAACCGTTTAATGCGAATTCATTACAATCACGTAGCAAGCCATTCTGAGCTTACAAATCATTGAATTGGTCAACCATTCGATGAGAATCAGCTACAATAACATAACAAGCCATTCTAAGCTTATAAATCACCGAATCGGTCAACCGTTTGATCAGAATCAACTACAATCACGTAACAAGCCATTCTACGCTTACAAATCATCGAATCAGTCAACTGTTCAATGAGAATCAATTACAATTACGTAACAAGTCATTCTGAGCTGAAAAATCACCGAATCGATCAACCCTTTGATGAGAATCAGCAACAATCACGTAATAAGTCATTATGTGCTTACAAATCACCGAATAGGTCAACCGTTCGATGAGAATCAATTACAATCACATAACAAGCCACTATGAGCTTACAAATTACCAAATCAGTTAACCCATTAATGAGAATCAGCTACAATAACATAACAAGCCATTTTGAGCTTATAAATCACTGAATCTGTAAACCATTCAATGAGAATAAATTACAATCACGTAACAATCCATTCTGAGCTTACAAATCATCGAATTGGTCAACAGTTCAATGAGAAATAATAACAATAACGTAACAAGCCATTCTGATCTTACAAATCACTGAATCGGTCAATCATTTGATGAGAATCAATTACAATCATGTAATAAGCCATTATGAGCTTACAAATCACCGAGTTGATCAACTAATCGATGAGAATTATCTATAATCATGTAATAAGTGATTTTGAGCTTACAAATCACTGAATCAGTTAATCGTTCGATGAGAATCAGCTACAATCACGTAACAAGCCATTCTGAGCTTACAAATTATCGAATCAGTCAACCACTCGATGAGAATCAGCTACAATCATGTAACAAGCCATTAGGAGCTTACAAATCACCGAATCAATTAACCGTTCGATGAGAATCAACTTCTATCACATAACAGGCCATTCTAATCTTAGAAATCATCGAATCGGTCAACCGTTCGATGAGAACCAATTATAAGCATGTAACAAGGCATTTTGAGCATTCAAATCATTGAACCGGTCAACCGTTCAAATAGAATAAATTGTTAGAGTAACTATATTTTACATTTATTAATTAAATCACTTCCGTTTAATTAATTAAGTTATTTATTACTCTATTTTCTTAAGCTATCTCTTAGATGCATTATAATTAATATCTTTATTAATTTTAATGTGCAACCTAGTTTTTTAACACCTTAGGGTTTTGTTCACCTTTATAGGGTGAACCTTGTAAATCTTTCTTCATTAACTTGGATCATAACTTTGCTCTCACATTTTGAGTAACTTCTGAGTTTTGCCTTTTGCTTCTTTCTGCTTCTCTCCTGTAATGGGTTATTTGAATGTAGGTATTCTTGGCATTCTATGGATTTGTATCTCTCAAATCCAAAATAAATAACAATCATGAAACAAGCCATTATGAGATTAGAAATCACTGAATCGATCAACCGTTCGATGAGAATCAATTACAATTACATAACAAGCCATTATGAGCTTACAAATCACCGAATCAGTTAATCATTTGATAAGAATCAGCTACAATCATGTAACAAGCAATTCTGAGCTTACAAATCATCCAATTGGTCAACCGTTTGATGAGAATAAGCTCCAATCACATAACAATTGATTATGAGTTTATAAATCACCAAATCAGTCAACCGTTCGATGAGAATCACCTACAATCACGTAACAAGCCCTTCTAAGCTTAAAAATCACTGAATCGGTCAACCATTCAATGAGAATCAGTTACAATCATGTAAAAAGCCATTCTGAGCTTATAAATCACCGATTCGGTCAACCGCTCGATTAGAATCAACTACAATCACATAACAAGCCATTTTGTGCTTACAAATCACTAAATCAGTCAATCGTTTGATGAGAATTAGCTACAATCATGTAACAAGCCAGTCTGACCTTACAAATCACTGAATCAGTCACCAGTTCGATAAGAATCAATTACAATCACGTAACAAGCCATTTTGAGCTTACAAATTACCGAATTGGTCAACCGTCTGATGAGAATTAGCTACAATCATGTAACAAGCCATTCTATCTTACAAATCACCCAATAGGTCAACTGTTCGGTGAGAATCAATTACAATCACATAACAAGCCATTCTGAGCTTACAAATCACTAATCGATCAATGATTGGATGAGAATTAGCTACAATCACATAACAAGCCATTCTGAGCTTACAAATCACCGAATCAACTACAATCACGAAACAAGGCATTTTGCACTTACAAATCACTGAATCGGTCGATCATTCGATGGGAATCAATTACATTCACATAACAAGCCATTCTGAGCTTGCAAATTACTGAATTGGTCAACCACTCGATGAGAATCAGCTACAATCATGTAACAAGCCATTGTTAGCTTACAAATCACTGAATCGGTCAACTGTTCGATAAGAATCAACTACAATCATGTAACAAGCCATTCTGAGCTTACAAATCACCAAATCGATCAACCATTCGATGAGAATCAATTACAATCATGTAACAAGCCATTCTTAGCTTACAAATCATCGTATCGGTCAACCATTCGATGAGAGTCAGCTACAATCACGTAACAAGCCATTCTGAGCTTACAAATCATTGAATCAATCAACCGTTTGATGAGAATCAACTTCTATCACATAACAAGCCATTCTAAGCTTACAAATCACCGAATCAGTCAATCGTTCGACGAGAATCAATTACAATCATGTCAACTATTCGATGAGAATTATCTATAATCATGTAAAAATGAATTTTGAGCTTACAAATCATTGAATCGGTCGATCGTTCGATGAGAATCAGCTACAATCACCTAACAAGCCATTCCGAGCTTACAAATTACTGAATCCATCAACAACTCAATGAGAATTAGCTAGAATCACATAACAAGCCATTCTTAGCTTACAAATCATCGAATTGGTCAACTGTTTGATGAGAATCAGCTACACCCATGTAACAAGCCATTCTGAGCTTTCAAATCATTGAAACGGTCAACCATTCGATGAGAATCAATTACAATCATGTAACAAGCCATTCTTAGCTTATAAATCACTGTATTGGTCAACCATTCGATGAGAGTCAGCTACAATCACATAACAAGCTATTTGAGTTTACAAATCACTGAATCAATCAACTGTTCGATGAGAATTAACTTCTATCACATAACAAGCCAGTCTCAGCATACAAATCCTTGAATCGATCAATTGTTCAATGAGAATTGATTACAACAACGTAACAAGCCTTTCTGAGCTTACAAATCACATAATCGATCAACCATTCGATGAGAATTAATTACAATTATATAACAAGCTAGTCTGAGCTAACAAATAACCGAATTGATCAACAGTTTAGTGAGAATTGATTACAACCACGTAACAAGCCATTCTAATCTTACAAATCACTAAATTGGTCAACCGTTTGATGAGAATCAGCTACAATAAGGTAGCAAGCTTACAAATCACCCAATCGGTCAAGCATTCGATGAGAATCAACTACAATAACATAACAAGCCATTTTGACGTTATAGATCACCAAATCGGTCAACCGTTCGAAGAGAATCAATTATAATCACGTAACAAGGCATTTTGAGCTTACAAATCACCAAATCAGTCAACCGTTCAATGAGAATCATTTACAATCCTGTAACAAACCATTCTAAGCTTACAAATCACCAAATCGGTCAACCATTTGATGAGAATTAATTACAATTACGTAACAAGCCATTATGAGCCTACAAATCACCGAATCGGTCAACCGTTCGATGAGAATCAACTACAACAACGTAACAAGCCATTCTGAGCTTACAAATCACCAAATCAGTCAACCGTTCGATGAGAATCAATTACAATTATGTAACAAGCCATTCTGAGCTGACAAATCACCGAATCCACCAACCATTTGATGGGAATCAGCAACAATGACGTAATAAGCCATTCTGTGCTTACAAACCACCGAATAGATAAACCTTTTGGTGAGAATCAATTACAATAACGTAACAAAGCATTCTGAGCTTACAAATTACCAAATAGGTTAACCCTTCAATGAGAATCAGCTACAATCACATAACAAGCCATTCTGAGCTTATAAATCACTGAATCGGTCAACCATTCGATGACAATCACTTAAAATCATGTAACAATCCATTCTGAGCTTACAAATCACCGAATCGGTCAACTGTTCAATAAGAATTATCTATAATAATGAAACAAGCGATTCTGAGCTTACAAATCACTGAATCAGTCGATCGTTTGATGAGAATCAGCTACAATCACGTAACAAGCCATTCCAAAGTTACAAATTACCAAATCGGTCAACCAGATGATGAGAATCAGCTACAATCATGTAACAAGCCATTCTGAACTTACAAATCACCAAATTGGTCAACCATTCGATGAGAATCAATTACAGTCATGTAACAAGCCATTCTTAGATTACAAATCACCGTATCGATCAACCATTCGATGAGAGTTAGCTACAATCATGTAATAAGCCATTCTGAGCTTACAATTCACTGAATTAATAAACCGCATGGTGAGAATCAACTTCTATCATATAACAAGCCATTCTAAGCTAACAAATCACCAAATCGGTCAATCGTTTGATGAGAATCAATTACAATGACGTAACAAGCCATTCTGAGCATACAAATCATTGAACCGGTCAACCGTTCCAAGAGAATAAATTGTTAAAGTAATTATATTTTACACTTATTAATTAAATCACTTTGGTTTAATTAATTATGTTATTTAATACTCTATTTTCTTAAGCTATCCCTTAGTGCATTATAATTAATATCTTTATTAATTATAATGTGCAACCTAGTTTTTTTAGACTTTAGGGTTTTGTTCACCTTTATATGTTGAACCTTGTAAATCTTTTTTCATTAACTTGTATCATAATTTTGCTCTCACATTTTGAGAAACTTCTGAGTTTTTCCTTTTTCCTCTTTCTGCTTCTCTCCTCTAACAAGCCATTCTGAGCTTACAAATCACTAAATTAGTCAACCATTCGATGAGAATCAATTATAATTACATAACAAGACATTCTGAGCTTACAAATCATCCAATCATTTAACCGTTCGATGAAAATCAACTACAATCATGTAACAAATGATTGTGAGCTTATAAATCACCGAATCGGTCAATCATTCAATGAGAATTAGCTACAATCACGTAACAAGCCTTCTAAACTTACAAATCACTGAATCGGTCAACCATTTGATGAGAATCAGCTACAATCATGTAACAAGCCATTTTAAGCATATAAATCACTAAATCAGTCAACCACTCGATGAGAATAATCTACAATCATGTAACAAGCCATTCTGAGCTTACAAATCACGGAATCGATCAACCATTTGTTGAGAATCAGCTAAAATCATGTAACAAGCCATTCTGACCTTACAAATCATAGAATCGGTCAACAATTCGATGATAATTAATTACAATCACATAACAAGCCAGTCTGAGCTTACAAATCACCGAATCGATCAACCGTGGAATGAGAATTGATTACAACCACATAACAAGCCATTCTGAGCTTACAAATCACATAATCGATCAACCATTCGATGAGAATTACTTACAATCATATAACAAGCCAGTCTGAGCTTACAAATCACCGAATCAAACAACAGTTCAATGAGAATTGATTACAACCATGTAACAAGCCATTTTGATCTTACAAGTCACCGAATTGGTGAACCATTTGATGAGAGTCAGCTACAATCAAGTAACAAAGCATTCAGAGCTTACAAATCACCGAATCGGTCAACCATGCAATGAGAATCAACTACAATCACGTAACAAACCATTATGAGGTTATAGATCACCAAATCGGTCAACCGTTTGATGAGAATCAATTACAATCACATAATAAGCCATTTTGAGCTTACAAATCACCGAATCGGTCAACTGTTCGATGACAATCAATTATAATCACATAACAAGCCATTTTGAGCTTACAAATGACCAAATCGGTCAACCGTTCAATGAGAATCAGCTACAATAACGTAACAAGCCATTCTGAGCTTAAACATCACCGAATGAGTCAACCGTTCGATGAGAATCAACTACAATCACATACCAATCCATTCTGCGATTACAAATCACCAAATCAGTCAATCGTTCGATGAGAATCAATTACAATTACGTAACAAGCCATTTTGAGCTGAAAAATCATCAAATCGTTCAACCATTCGATGAAAATCAGCAACAATCACAGAAGAAGCCATTCCGTGCTTACAATTCACCAAATAGGTCAACCTTTCAGTGAGAATGAATTACAATCACATAACAAGCCATTCTGAGCTTACAAATTACTAAATCGGTGAACCCTTTGATGAGAATCAACTACAATCACATAATAAGCCTTTCTGAGGTTATAAATCATTGAATCGGTCAACCGTTTGATGAGAATCAATTACAATCATGTAACAATCCATTCTGAGCTTACAAATCACTGAATCGATCAACCGTTTGATGAGAATCAATAACAATAATGTAACAAGCCATTCTGAGCTTACAAATTATTGAATCGGTCAATCATTCGATGAGAATCAATTATAATAATGTAATAAGCCATTCTCAGCTTACAAATCACCGAGTCGGTCAACTGTTCGATGAGAATTATCTATACTCATGTAACAAGTGATTCTAAGCTTACAAATCACCGAATCGGTCGATCGTTCGATGAGAATCAACTACAATCACGTAACAAGCCATTCTGACCTTACAAATTACCGAATCAGTCAACCACTCGATGAGAATTAGATACAATTGCGTAACAAGCCATTCTTAGCTTAGAAATCACCAAATTGGTCAACTGTTCAATGAGAATCATCTACAATCATGTAACAAGCCATTCTAAGCTTACAAATCACCGAATCAATCAACCATTCGATGAGAATCAATTACAATCATGTAACAAGCCATTCTTAGCTTATAAATCACCGTATCGGTCAACCATTCAATGAGAATCAATTACAATCATGTAACAACCTATTCTTACCTTACAAATCACTGTATCGGTCAACTGTTCAATTAGAGTCAGCTACAATCATGTAACAAGCCATTCTGAGCTTTCAAATCACTGAATCAATCAACTGTTTGATGATAATCATTTTGTATCACATAACCAGCCATTCTAAGCTTACAAATCACCAAATCGGTCAACTGTTTGATGAGAATCAATTACAATCACGTAACAAGCCATTCTAAGCCTACAAATCCCCGAATTGGTCAACTGTTCAATGAGAATCAGCTAAATCATGTAAGAAACAATTGTGAGCTAATAAATTACCGAATCGGTCAATTGTTTGGTGAGAATCACCTAGAATCATGTAACAAGCAATTCTAAGCTTACAAATCGTGAATCAGTCAACCGTCCAGTGAGAATCAGCTACAATCATGTAACAAGTCATTCTGAGCTTATAAATCACCGAATCGATCATCCGCTCGATGAGAGTCAGCTACAATCAAATAACAAACCATTCTGAGTTTACAAATTATTGAATCAGTCAACCGTTCGATGAGAATCAGCTACAATCATGTAACAAGCCAGTCTGACCTTACAACTCATTGAATTGGTCACCAGTTTGATGAGAATCAATTACAATCACGTAACAAGCAATTATGAGCTTACAAATCACCGAATTTGTCAACCATTCGATGAGAAATAATTACAATCACATAACAAGCCAGTCTGAGTTACAAATCACTGACTCAGTCAACCATTCCATGAGAATCAATTACAATCATGTAACAAGCCATTCTGATGTTATAGATCACCAAATTGGTCAACCATTCGATGAGAATCAATTACAATCACATAACAAGCCATTCTGAGCTTACAAATCATTGAATCGGTCAACCGTTCGATGAGAATCAATTAGAATCATGTAACAAGCCATTTTGACCTTACAAATGACCAAATCGGTCAACCATTTGTGACAATCAATTACAATCTTGTAACAAGCCATTATGAGCTTACAAATTACTGAATCGGTCAATAATTCGATAAGAATCAATTACAATCATGTAATAAGCCATTTTGAGCTTACAAATCACCGAGTCGGCCAACTGTTCAATGAAAATTATCTATAATCATGTAACAAGCGATTTTGAGCTTATAAATCACTGAATCGGTCGATCGTTCGATGAGAATCAACTACACTCATGTAACAAGCCATTAAGAGCTTACAAATCACTGAATCAATCAACCGTTCGATGAGAATCAACTTTTATCAGATAAGAAGCCATTCTAGGCTTACAAATCACCAAATCGGTCAACCGTTCGATGAGAATCAGTTACAATTACGTAACAAGCCAATCTTAGCTTACAAATCACTGAACCGGTCAACCGTTCTAAGAGAATAAATTGTTAGAGTAATTATATTTTACACTTATTAATTAAATCACTTCGGTTTAATTAATTAAGTTATTTATTACTCTGTTTTCTTAAGCTATCTCTTAGGTGCATTATAATTAATATCTTTATTAATTATAATTTTGCTCTCACATTTTGACTAACTTCTGAGTTTTGCCTTTTGCTTCTTTCTGCTTCTCTCCTGTAACAGGTTATTTGCATGCAGGTATTCTTAGCGTTCTGTGGATTTGTATCTCTAAAATCCTACATAAATAACAATCACGTAACAAGCCATTGTGAGCTGTTTGATGAGAATCAATTACAATTACATAACATGCCATTCTAAGCTTACAAATCATCGAATGAGTCAACCATTTGATAAGAATCAACTACAATCACATAACAAGCCATTATGAGCTTACAAATTATTCAATCAGTCAACCGTTAGATGAGAATCATCTACAATCACGTAATAAATGATTGTGAGCTTATAAATCACCGAATCGGTCAACCGTTCGATGAGAATCACCTACTATCACGTAACAAGCCATTCTAAGCTTACAAATCACTGAATTGGTCAACCGTTCGATGAGAATCAGCTAAAATCATGTAGCAAGCCATTCTGAGCTTATAAATCACCGAATCGGTCAACCGCTCAATGAGAATCAACAACAATCACATAACAAGCCATTCTGAGGTTACAAATCACTAAATTAGTCAATCATTTGATGAGAATCAACTACAATCATGTAACAAGCTAGTCTGACCTTACAAATCACTGAATCGGTCATGAGTTCGATGAGAATCAATTAAAATCACGTAAGAAGCCATTCTGAGCTTACAAATCATCGAATTGGTCAACCGTTCGATGAGAATCAACTACAATCACATAACAAGGCATTTTGAGCTAACAAATCAATGAATAGGTCAACCATTTTGTGAGAATCAATTACAATCACGTAACAAGCCATTCTGAGCTTACAAGTCACTAAATTGGTCAACCATTCGATTAGAATGAGCTACAATCACGTAACAAGCCATTCTTAGCTTACAAATCACTGAATCGGTCAACTATTCAATGAGAATCACCTACAATCATGTGACAAGCCATTCTGAGCTTATAAATCACTAAATCGGTCAACCATTCGATGAGAATTAATTACAATCACATAACAAGTGAGTCTGAGCTTACAAATCACCGAATCGGTCAACCATTCGATGACAATTGATTACAACCACGTAACAAGCCATTCTGATCTTACAAATCACCGAATTGGTCAACTGTTAGATGAGAATCAGCTACAATCAAGTAACAACCCATTCAGAGGTTAGAAATCACTGAATCGGTCAACCATTCGATGAGAATCAACTACAATCACGTAACAAGCCATTCTGACATTATAGATTACAAAATCAGTCAACCGTTTGATGAGAATCAATTACAATCACATAATAACACATTCTAAACTTACAAATCATCGAAATGGTCAACCGTTCGATGAGAATCAATTATAATCATGTAACAAGCTATTTTCAACTTACAAATGACCAAATCGGTCAACCGTTCGATGAGAATCAATTACAATGCTCTAACAAGCCATTTTGAGCTTACAAATCACCAAATCGGTCAACCATTTGATGAGAATTAATTACAATCATGTAACAAGCCATTCTGAGCTTACAAATCACCGAATTTGTCAACCGTTCGGTGAGAATTAGCTACAATCACGTAACAAATGATCATGAGCTTATAAATCATTGAATCGGTCAACCATTCGATGAGAATCACCTACAATCACGTAACAAGTCATTCTAAGCTTACAAATGACTGAATCAGTCAACCGTTTGATGAGAATTAGCTACAATCATGTAACAAGCCAGTTTGACCATACAAATCACTGAATCAGTTACTCGTTCGATGAGAATTAACTACAATCATGTAACAAGCCATTCTGAGCATACAAATCATTGAATTCATCAATCATTTGATGAGAATCAGCTACAATCACGTAACAAGCCTATCTGAGCTCACAAATCACCGAATAGGTCAACTATTCGGTGAGAATCAATTACAGTCACGTAACAAGCCATTCTAAGCTTAAAAATAACTGAATTGGTCAACCCTTCGATGAGAATCAACTACAATCAGGTAACAACCCATTCAGAGCTTATAAATCACCGAATCAGTCAACCCTTCGATGAGAATCAACTACAATCACGTAACAAGCCATTCTAAGGTTATAGATCACCAAATCGGTCAACCGTTTCATGAGAATCAATTACAATCACATAACAAGCCATTCTGAGCTTACAAATCACCAAATCTGTTAACCGTTCGATGAGAATCAATTATAATTACGTAACAAGCCATTTTGAGCTTACAAATGAACAAATCGGTCAACCGTTTGATTAGAATCAATTACAATCCTGTAACAAGCCATTCTGATCTTACAAATCACCAAATTGGTCAACCGTTTGATGAGAATTTATTACAATCACGTAAGAATCCATTTCAAGCTTACAAATCATCGAATCGGTCAACCGTTTGATGAGAATCAGCTACAATCACGTAACAAGCCATTTTAGCTTACAAATCACCGAATCGGTCAACCGTTCAATGAGAATCAACTAAATCACTTAACAAGCCATTCTACGCTTACAAATCACCTAATCAGTCAACCATTTGATAAGAATCAATTACAATAACGTAACAAGCCATTCTGAGTTGAAAAATCACCGAACTGGTCAACCATTTGATGCGAATCAACAACAATCACGTAATAAGCCATTCTGTGCTTACAAATCACCGGATAGGTCGACCTTTCGGTGAGAATCAATTATAATCACGTAACAAGCCATTCTGAGCTTACGAATTACCAAATCATACAACCCTTCGATGAGAATCAGCTACAATCACATAACAAGCCATTCTAAGCTTATAAATCAATGAATTGGTCAACCTTTCGATGAGAATCAATTACAATCATGTAACAATCCATTTTGAGCTTACAAATCACTGAATTAGTCAACTGTTCGATGAGAATCAATAACAATAACGTAACAAGCCATTCTAAGCTTGCAAATCACTGAATCAGTCAATCATTCAATGAGAATCACTTACAATCATGTAATAAGCCATTCTGAGGTTACACATCATCAAGTCGGTCAACTGTTTGATTAGAATTATCTATAATTATGTAACAAGTGATTCTGAGCTTACAAATAACTGAATCGGTCGATCATTCGATGAAAATTAGCTACAATCACGTGACAAGTCATTCTGAGCTTACAAATTACTGAATCGGTCGATCATTCGATGAGAATCAGCTACAATCATGTAACAAGCCATTCTGAGCTTACAAATCATTGAATCGGTCAACCATTTGATGAGAATCAATTACAATCATGTAACAAGCTATTCTTAGCTTAGAAATCACCGTATCAGTCAACCATTCGATGAGAGTCAGCTACAATCATGTAACAAGGCATTCTGAGCTTACAAATCATCAAATCAATCAACCATTCGATGAGAATCAACTTTTATCACACAACAAGCCATTCTAAGCTTACAAATCACCGAATCAATCAACTATTCGATGAGAATCAATTACAATCATGTAACAAGCCATTCTGAGCTTAAACATCACTGAACCGATCAAACATTCTAGGAGAAATTTTTTTTAGAGTAATTATATTTTACACTTATTAATTAAATCACTTCGGTTTAATTAATTAAGTTATTTATTACTCTATTTTCTTAAGCTATGTCTTAGGTGCATTATAATTAATATCTTTATTAATTATAATGTCCAACCTAGTTTTTTTAGACTTTAGGGTTTTGTTCACCTTTATAGGTTAAACCTTGTAAATCTTTTTTCATTAACTTGGATCAAAATTTTGCTCTCACATTTTGACTAACTTCTGAGTTTTGCCTTTTGCTTCTTTCTGCTTCTTTCCTTTAATAGGTTATTTGCATGCAGGTATTCTTGGCATTCTGTGGATTTGTATCTCAAAAATCCTACATAAATAACAATCACATAACAAGCGATTCTGAGCTGTTCGATGAGAATTAATTACAATTACGTAACAAGTCATTCTAAGCTTACAAATCACTGAATGAGTCAACCATTTGATAAGAATCAGATACAGTCACGTAACTAACCATTATGAGTTTACAAATCATCCAACCGGTCAATCGTTCGATGAGAATCAGCTACAATCACATAACAAATGATTGTGAGCTTATAAATCACGGAATTGGTCAATCGGTCGATGAGAATCACCTACTATCAATTCGGTTTAATTAATTAAGTTATTTATTACTCTATTTTCTTAAGCTCTCACGTAGGTGCGTTATAATTAATATCTTTATTAATTATAATGTGCAACCTAGTTTTTTTAGACTTTAGGGTTTTGGTCACCTTTATAGGTTGAACCTTGTAAATCAATTTTCATTAACTTGGATCATAATTTTGCTCTCACATTTTGAGTAATTTTTCTCTCTTGTAACAGGTTATTTGCATGCAGGTATTCTTGGCATTCTATGGATTTGTATCTCTCAAATCCTACATAAATAACAATCACGTAACAAGCCATTCTGAGCTTACATATCACCGAATCAGTTAACTGTCGATGAGAATCAATTACAATTACGTAACAAGTCATTCTGAGTTTACAAATCACTGAATCAGTCAACCATTTGATAAGAATCAGCTACAATGATGTAACAAGCCGTTTTGAGCTTACAAATCATCCAATTGGTCTACTGTTCGATGAGAATCAGCTAAAATCATGTAACAAGCCAATTTCACCTTACAAATCATTGAATCGGTCACCAGTTGTATGATAATCAATTACAATCATGTAACAAGCCATTCTGAGCTTACAAATCGCCAACTTGGTCAACCGTTCGATGAGAATCAACTACAATCACGTAACAGGCCATTTTGAGCTTACAAATTACCGAACAGGTCAACCGTTTGGTGAGAGTCAATTACAATCACGTAACAAGCCATTCTGACCTTACAAATCACTGAATCACTCAACCATTCGATGACAATCAGCTACAATCACGTAACAAGCCACTCTAAGCTTACAAATCACCCAATCGGTTAACCATTCAATGAGAATTAATTACAATCACATAACAAACCAGTCTGAGCTTACAAATCACCGAATTGATCAACCGTTCAATGAGAATTGATTATAACCACGTAATAAGTCATTCTGATCTTACAAATCACTGAATTGGTCAACCGTTCAATGATAATCAGCTGCAATCAGGTAACAACCCATTGCTTAAAAAACACCGAATCACTTAATCATTTGATGAGAATCAACTACAATCATGTAACAAGCTATTCAGAGGTTATAGATCACCAAATCAGTTAACGGTTCGATGGGAATCAATTACAATCACATAACAAGTCATTCTGAGCTTACAAATCACCGAATCAATTAACCGTTCGATGAGAATCAATTATAATCACGTAACAAAACATTTTGAGCTTACAAATGACCAAATGGGTCAACCGTTCCATGAGAATCAATTACAATCCTGTAACAAGCCATTTTGAGGTTACAAATCACCAAATTGGTCAACCATTTGATGATAATTATTTACAATCATGTAACAAGCCATTCTGAGTTTAAAAATCACTGTATCGGTCAACCATTTGATGAGAGTCAGCTACAATCACGTAACAAGCCATTCTGAGCTTACAAATCACTGAATCAATCAACTATTCGATGAGAATCAACTTCTATCACATAATAAGCCATTCTAAGTTTAAAAATCACTGAATCGGTCAATGGTTTGATGAGAATCAGCTATAATCATGTAACAAGCCATATGGAGCTTATAAATCATGAATCGGTCAATCACTCGATGAGAATCAGCTACAATCACATAACAAGCCATTCTGAGCTTACAAATCACTGAATCAGTCAACCATTCGATGAGAATTGGCTACAATCATGTAACAAGCCAGTCTGACCTTACAAATCACTGAATTGGTCACTAGTTCAATGAGAATCAATTACAGTCACGTAACAAGCCATTCTGAGCTTACAAATCATCGAATTGGTCAACCGTTCGATGAGAATCAGCTACAATCACTTAACAAGCCATTTGGAGCTTACAAATCACTGAATAGGTCAACCATTTGGTGAGATTTAATTACAATCATGTAACAAGCCTTTCTGAGCTTACAAATCACTGAATCGGTCAACCATTCGATGAGAATCAACTACAATCATGTAAAGAGCCATTCTGAGCTTACAAATCATGGAATTGGTCAACCGTTTGATGAGAATCAATTACAATAATGTAACAAGCAATTCTGAGCTTACAAATCACTGAATCGGTCAACCGTTCGATGAGAATACATTACAATCATGTAACAAGCCATTATGAGCTTAGAAATCATGAAATTGGTCAACCATTCGATGAGAATAATCTACAATCACGTAACAAGTGATTCTGGGCTTACTAATCACTGAATCGGCCAACCGTTTGTTGATAATCGGCTAAAATCATATAACAAGCCATTCTAAGCCTACAAATCATAGAATCAGTCAAACATTCGATGAGAATCAATTACAATCCTGTAACAAGCCATTCTAAGCTTACAAATCACCAAATCAGTCAACCCTTCAATGAGAATTAGCTACAATCACATAACAAGCCATTTTGAGCTTATAAATCACTGAATCGGTCAAGCAACGATGAGAATCAATTACAATCACATAATGATCCATTCTGAGCTTTCAAATCACCAAATCAGTCAACCATTCAATGAAATTCAATTACAATCACATAACAAGCCATTCTTAGCTTTCAAATCACTGAACTGGTGAACCGTTATATGAGAATAAATTATTAGAGGAATTATATTTTACACTTATTAATTAAATCACTTCGATTTTATTAATTAAGTTGTTTATTACTCTATTTTCTTAAGCTATCTCTTTAGTGCATTATAATTAATATATTTATTAATTATAATGTGCAACCTAGTTTTTTTAGAGTTTAGGGTTTTGTTCACTTTTATAGGTTGAACCTTGTAAATCTTTTTTCATTAACTTGGATCATAATTTTGCTCTCACATTTTGAGTAACTTCTGAGTTTTTGCCTTTTGCTTCTTTCTGCTTCTCTCCTGTAATAGTTTATTTGCATGCAGGTATTCTTGGCATTCTGTGGATTTGTATCTCTCAAATGTTACATAAATAACAATCATGTAACAAGCCATTCTGAGCTTAAAAATCATCGAATCGGTCACCCGTTTGATGAGAATTAATTACAATTACGTAAAAGGCCATTCTGAGCTTACAAATTACTGAATCAATCAACCATTTGATAAGATTCAGCTACAATCACGTAACAAGCCATTCTGAGCTTACAAATTATCCAATCGGTCAATTGTTCGATGAGAATCAGCTACAATCACATAACAAATGATTGTGAGTTTATAAATCATTGAATTGGTTAACTGTTGGATGAGAATCACCTACAGTCATTCTAAGCTTATAAATTATTGAATCGGTCAACCATTCGATGAGAATCAACTAGAATCATGTAACAAGCCATTCTAAGCTTATAAATAACTGAATTGGTCAACTGCTCGATGAGAATCAGCTGCAATCACATAACAAGCCATTGTGAGCTTACAAATCACTGAATCAGTCAACCGTTCAATGAGAATCAGCTACAATCATGTAACAAGCCAGTTTGACCTAACAAATCACTTAATCGGTCACCAATTCAATGAGAATCAATTACAATCACTTAACAAGCCATTCTGAGCTTACAAATCACTGAATTGGTCAACCGTTCGATGAGAATCAACTACAATCACGTAACGAGGCATTCTAAGCTTACAAATCACTGAATCGGTCAACCATTCGATGAGAATCAGGTACAATGATGTAACAGGCCATTCTGAGCTTACAAATCACTGAATAGGTGAACCGTTTGATGAGAATCAATTACAATCATTTAACAAGCCATTTTGAGCTTACAAATCACCGAATCGGACAACCGTTCAATGAGAATACATTACAATCACGTAACAAGCCATTCTGAGCTTAGAAATCATAGAATTGGTCAATCATTTGATGAGAATAATCTAAAATCCTGTAATAGTCCATTCTGAGCTTACAAATCAATGAATCATTCAACCGTTTGTTGAGAATCAGCTAAAATCATATAACAAACCATTCTGAGCTTACAAATCACCGAATTGGTCAACCATTTGATCAGGATTAATTACAATCACATAACAAGCCAGTCTAGGCTTACAAATAATCGAATCGATGAACCATTCAATGAGAATTGATTACAACCACGTAACAAGCCATTCTGATCTTACAAATCACCAAATTGGTCAACCGTAAGATGAGAATTATCTACAATCAGGTAACAACCCATTCAGAGCTTACAAATCACCGAATCGGTCAACCATTCAATGAGAATCAACTACAATCACACAACAAGCCATTCTGAGGTTATAGATCATGAACTCGGTCAACTGTTCAATGAGAATCAATTACAATCACATAACAAGCCATTCTGACCTTACAAATCACCGAATTGGTCAACCATTCGATGAGAATCAATTATAATCACGTAACAAGCCATTTTGGGCTTACAAATGACCAAATCTGTCAACCGTTCGATGAGAATCAATTACAATCCTATAACAAACCATTCTGAGCTTACAAATCACCAAATCGGTCAACCATTTGATGAGAATTAACTACAATCACGTAGCAATCTATTCAACACTTTCAAATCACTGAACCCGTCAACCGTTCGATTGTTCGATGACAATCAGCTACAATCACGTAACAAGCCATTCTGAGCTTACAAATTACCGAATCGGTCAACAGCTCAATGAGAATCAGCTACAATCATGTCACAAGTCATTCTAAGCTTACAAATTATCGAATCGATCAACCACTCGATGAGAATCAGCTACAATCATGTAACAAACCATTCTTAGCTTACAAATCACCGGATTGGTCAACTATTCGATGAAAATCAGCTACAATCATGTAACAAGCTATTATGAGCTTACAAATCACCGAATCGATCAACCATTCGATGAGAATCAATGAAAATAATGTAACAAGCCATTCTTAGCTTACAAATCACCATATCGGTCAACCATTCGATGAGAGTCAGCTACAATCACGTAACAAGCCATTCTGAGCTTACAAATCACTGAATCAATCACCCGTTCGATTAGAATCAACTTCTATCACATAACAAGTCATTCTGAGCTTACAAATCACCGAATCGATCAACCGTTTGATGATAATCAATTACAATTACGTAACAAGCCATTCTGAGCTTACAAATCACCCAATTAGTCAACCATTTGATAAGAATAAGCTATAATCATGTACCAAGCCATTCTGAGCTTACAAATCATCTAATTGGTCAACTGTTCGATTAGAATTAGCTACAATCATGTAACAAATTATTGTGAGCTTATAAATCACTAAATCGGTCAACTGTTCGATGAGAATCACCTAAAATCACATAACAAGCCATTCTAAGCTTACAAATCACTGAATCGGTCAACAGTTTGATGAGAATCAGCTACAATCATGTAACAAGTCATTCTGACCTTACAAATCATTGAATAGGTCAACCATTCGGTGAGAATCAATTACAATCACGTAAGAAGCCATTCTGATCTGACAAATCACCGAATTGGTCAACCGTTCGATGAGAATCAGCTGTAATCATATAACAAGCCATTCTAAGCTTACAAATCACCCAATAGGTCAACCCTTCAGTGAGAATCAATTACAATCATGTAACAAGCCATTCTAAGCTTTACAAATCACTGAATCAGTCAACCATTTGATGAGAATCAGCTATAATCACGTAACAAGCCATTCTGAGCTTACAAATAACTGAATCAATCAATTGTTTGATGAGAATCAATTACAATCATGTAACAAGGTAATCTAAGCTTACAAATCATCAAATCGGTCAACCATTCGATGAGAATACATTACAATCATGTAATAAGCCATTCTGAGCTTACAAATCATAGAATTGGTCAACCATTTGATGAGAATAATCTAAAATCACGTAGCAATCCATTCTGAGCTTACAAATCACTGAATCAGTCAACCGTTCGATTAGAATACATTACAATCACGTAACAAGCCATTCTAAGCTTACAAATGATGGAATTGGTCAATCGTTCCATGAGAATCACCTACAATCACGTAACAAGGCATTCTAAGCTTACAAATCATTGAATCGGTCAACCATTCGATGAGAACAGCTACAATCATGTAACAAGCCATTCTGAGCTTATAAATCACCAAATCGGTCAACCGCTCGATGAGAATCAGCTAAAATCACATAATAAGCTATTCTAAGCTTACAAATCACTGAATCAGTCAACCGTTCGATGAGAATCAGCTACAATCATGTGAGAATCAACTACAATCATGTAACAAACCAGTCTGACCTTACAAATCATTGAATCGGTCACCAGTTTGATGAGAATCAATTACAATCACGTAACAATCCATTCTGAGCTTACAAATAACTGAATCAGTCAACCATTCAATGAGTATCACCTACAATCACGTAACAAGCCATTCTTAGCTTACAAATCACCGAATCGGTCAACTGTTCATTGAGAATCAACTACAATCATGTAACAAGCCATTTAGAGCTTACAAATCACCGAATCGATCAACCATTCGATGAGAATCAATTATAGTCATGTAACAATCCATTCTTAGCTTACAAATGACCCTATCAATCAACCATTCGATGAGAGTCAGCTACAATCACGTAACAAGCCATTCTGAGCTTACAAATCAACCAATCAATCAATCGTTAGATGAGAATTAGCTACAATCATGTAACAAATGATTGTGAGCTTATAAATCACTGAATCGGTCAACCGTTCGATGATAATCACCTATAATCACGTAACAAGCCATTCTAAGCTTACAAATCACTGAATCAGTCAACTGTTCGATGAGAATCAGCTACAATAATGTAAGAAGGCATTCTGAGCTTTTAAATCACCAAATTGGTCAACCATTTGATGAGTATCAGCTACAATCACATAACAAGCGATTCTGAGCTTACAAATCACTGAATAAGTCAATCGTTCGATGAGAATCAGCTACAATCAAGTAACAAGTTATTCTGACCTTACAAATCACTGAATAGGTCAACCGTTTGGTGAGAATCAATTACAATCATGAAACAAGCCATTCTGAGCTTACAAATCATCGAATTGGTCAACCGTTTGATAAGAATCAATTACAACCACATAACAAGCCATTATGAGCTTACAAATCACCCAATAGGTCAACCGCTCGGTGAGAATCAATTACAATCACGTAACAAGCTATTTTGAGCTTACAAATCATTGAATCGGTCAACCATTCGATGATAATCAGCTACAATCATGTAACAAGCCATTTTGAGCTTACAAATAACAAAATCAGTCAACCATTTGATGAGAATCAATTACAATCATGTGACAATCCATTCTGTGCATACAAATCACCGAATCGGTCAACCGTTCGATGAGAATACATTACAATCACATAACAAGGGATTATGAGCTGACAAATCATGGAATTGGTGAACCGCTCGATGAAAATAATCTACAATCACATAACAAGCCATTTTGAGCTTACAAATCACTGAATCAGTCAACCGTTTGTTGACAATCAGGTAAAATTATGTAACAAGCCATTCTGAGATTACAAATCACTGAATCGGTCAACCGTTCAATGAGAATTGATTACAACCATGTAATAAGCCATTCTGATCTTACAAATCACCGAATTGGTCAACTGTTCGATGAGAATGAGCTACAATCAGGTAACAAGCCATTCAGAGCTTGCAAATAACCAAATCGGTCAACCATTCGATGAGAATCAACTACAATCATGTGACAAGCCATTCTTAGGTTATAGATCACCAAATCGGTCAACCATTCAATGAGAATCAATTACAATCACATAACAAGCCATTCTGAGTTTACAAATCATCGAACCGGTCAACTGTTCGATGATAATCAATTATAATCACGTAACAAGCCATTTTGAGCTTACAAATGACCAAATCGATCAATCGTTTGATGAGAATCAATTACAATCCTGTAACAAGCCATTCTGAACTTACAAATCACCAAATCGGTCAACTGCTTGATGATAATTAATTACAATCACATAACAAGCCATGTTGATCTTACAAATCACCAAATCGATCAACCATTCGATGAGAATTAGCTACAATAACGTAAAAAGCCATTCTAAGCTTACAAATCACTAAATCGGTCAACCGTTTGATGAGAATCAACTACAATCATGTAACAAGTCATTCTGTGCTTACAAATCACCGAGTTGATCAACCGTTCAATGAGAATCAATTACAACTACGTAACAAGCCATTTTGAGTTGACAAATTACTGAATTGGTCAACCATTCGATGAGAATCAGCAACAATCATGTAATAAGCCATTCTATGCTTACAAATTGACACCTTTTGGTGAGAATCAATTACAATCACGTAGCAAGCCATTCTGAGCTTACAAATTAATAAATCGGTCAACCCTTCGATGAGAATCAACTACAATCACATAACAAGCCATTCTGAGGTTATAAATCACTGAATCGGTCAACCAACGATGACAATCAATTACAATCATGTAACAATACATTCTGAGCTTACAAATCACCGAATCGGTCAACCGTTCGATGAGAATGAATAACAATAACGTAACAAGCCATTTTGAGCTTATGAATCATTGAATCAGTCAATCATTTGATGAGAATCAATTACAATCATGTAATAAGCCACTCTGTGCTTACAAATCACTGTGCTTACAAATCACCGAGTCGGTCAACTATTCGATGAGAATTATCTATAATCATGTAACAAGTGATTCTGAGCTTAGAAATCACTGAATCGGTTTATCGTTAGATGAGAATCAGCTACAATCATGTAACAAGCCATTATGACCTTACTAATTACCGAATCGGTCAACCACTTGATGAGAATTAGCTACAATCAGGTGATAAGCCATTCTCAGCTTACAAATCATCGAATCAATCGACTGTTCGGTGAGAATCAGCTACAATCATGTAACAAGCCATCTGAGCTTACAAATCACAAAATCGATCAACCATTTGATGAGAATCAATTACAGTCATGTAACAAGCCATTCTTAGCTTACAAATCACCGTATCGGTCAACCATTCAGTGAGAGTCTGCTACAATCACGTAACAAGCCATTCTGAGCTTACAAATCACTAAATCAATCAACGACTCAATGAGAATCAACTTCTATCACATAATAAGCCATTCTAAGCTTACAAATCACCGAATCGGTCAACCATTCGATGAGAATCAATTACAATCATGTAACAAGCCATTCTGAGCATACAAATCATTGAACCAGTCATCTGTTCGAAGAGAATAAATTTGTAGAGTAATTATATTTTACACTTATTAATTAAATCACTTCGGTTTAATTAATTAATTAATTTATTACTCTATTTTCTTAAGCTATCTCTTAGGTGCATTATAATTAATATCTTTATTAATTATAATGTGCAACCTAGTTTTTTTAGACTTTAAGGTTTTATTCACCTTTATAGGTTGAACGTTGTAAATCTTTTTGCATTAGCTTGGATCATAATTTTGCTCTCACATTTTGAGTAACTTATGAGTTTTGCCTTTTTCTTCTATCTGCTTCTTTCCTATAATAGGTTATTTGCATGCAGGTATTCTTGGTGTTATGTGGATTTGTATCTCTAAAATCCTACATAAATAACAATCATGTAACAAGCCATTCTGAGCTTACAAATCACTGAATCGGTCAACCGTTCGATGAGAATCATTTACAATTACATAACAAGCCATTCTGAGCTTACAAATCACCAAATCAGTCAACCATTTGATAAGAATCAGCTACAATCACGTACCGAGCCAATCTAAGCTTACAAATCATCCAATCGGTCAATTGTTCAATGAGAATCAGCTACAATCACGTAACAAATGATTATGAGCTTATAAATCACCAAATCTGTCAACCGCTCGATGAGAATCAGCTAAAATCACATAACAAGCCATTCTGAGCTTAAAAATCACTAAATTAGTCAACCGTTTGATGAGAATCAGCTACAGTCATGTAACAAGCTAGTCTGACCTTACAAATCAGCTACAATCAGGTAACAAGCCATTCTGAGCTTACAAATCACCGAATCGGTCAACCATTTGATGAGAATCAATTACAATCATGTAACAAACCATTCTGAGCTTACAAATAATAGAATCGGTCAACCATTCAATGAGAATTAATTACAATCACATAACAAGCCAGTCTGAGCTTATAATTCACTAATTCGGTCAACCGTTCAATGAGAATTGATTACAACCATGTAACAAGCCATTCTGATCTTACAAATCACCGAATTGGTTAACCGTTCGATGAGAATCAGCTACAATCAAGTAACAACCCATTCAGAGCTTACAAATCACCGACTCAGTCAACCATTTGATGAGAATGAACTACAATCACATAACAAGTCATTCTGATGTTATAGATCACTAAATCGGTCAACCGTTCGATGACAATCAATTACAATCACATAACAAGCCATTCTGAACTTACAAATAATGAAATCGGTCTACTGTTTGATGAGAATCAATTATAATCACGTAACAAGCCATTTTGAGCTTACGAATGACCAAATCAGTCAACCGTTTGATGAGAATCAATTACAATTCTGTAACAAGCCATTTTGAGGTTACAAATCACCAAATCAATCAATTGTTTGATGAGAATCAACTACAATAATGTAACAAGCTATTCTGCACTTAAAAATTAGTGAATTGGTCAACCGTTTGGTGAGAATCAATTACAATTATGTAACAAGCCATTCTGAGTTGACAAATCACCAAATCAATCAACCGTTCAATGGGAATGAGTAACAATCACGTAATAAGCCATTCCCTGATTACAAATCACCAAATAGGTCAACCTTTCGGTGAGAATCAATTATAATCACATAACAAGCCATTCTGATCTTGGAAATTACCAAATCGGTCAACCCTTCGATGAGAATCAGCTACAATCACATAAGAAGCCATTCCGAGGTTATAAATCACTGAATCGATCAACCGTTCGATGAGAATCAATTACAATCACGTAACAATCCCTTTTGAGCTTACAAATGACCTAATTGGTCAACCGTTTGATGAGAATCAATAAGAATAATGTAACAAGTCATTGTGAGCATACAAATCACTGAATCACTGAATTGG
The DNA here is from genome assembly GCA_027943335.1 of Chamaecyparis obtusa. NCBI lineage: Eukaryota > Viridiplantae > Streptophyta > Pinopsida > Cupressales > Cupressaceae > Chamaecyparis > Chamaecyparis obtusa. Next base: position 7,083,318 of record BSBK01000740.1, on the reverse strand, counting down.
TCGATCGTTCGATGAGAATCAACTACAATCATGTAACAAGCCATTCTGAGCTTACAAATTACCGAATCGGTCAACCACTCGATGAGAATCAACTACAATCGCATAACAAGCCATTCTTAGCTTACAAATCACTGAACCGGTCAACTGTTCGATGAGAATCAGCTACAATCATGTAACAAGCCATTCTGAGCTTACAAATCATTGAATCGGTCAATCATTCGATGAGAATCAATTACAATCATGTAACAAGCCATTCTTAGCTTACAAATCACTGTATCGGTCAACCATTCGATGAGAGTCAAGTACAATCATGTAACAAGCTATTCTGAGCTTACAAATCACCGAATCAATCAACCGTTCGATGAGAGTCAACTTCTATCACATAACAAGCCATTCTAAGCTTACAAATCATTGAATTGGTCAACCGTTTGATGAGAATCAATTACAATCACGTAACAAGCCATTCTGAGCTTACAAATCAATGAACCAATCAACCGTTCTAAGAGAATAAATTGTTAGAGTAATTATATTTTACACTTATTAATTAAATCGCTTTGATTTAATTAATTAAGTTATTTATTACTCTATTTTCTTAAGCTATCTCTTAGGTGCATTATAATTAATATCTTTATTAATTATAATGTGCAACCATAACAGGTTATTTGCATGCAAGTTTGTTGGCATTCTGTGGATTTGTATCTCTCAAATCCTACATAAATAACAATCACGTAAGAAGCCATTTTGAGCCATTCAATGGGAATCAATTACAATTACGTAACAAGCCATTCTGAGCTTACAAATCATCCAATCGGTCAACAATTTGATAAGAATTAGCTACCATAACGTAATAAATGATTGTGAGCTTATAAATCATCGAATCGGTCAACCGTTTGATGAGAATCACCTACAATCACGTAACAAGTGATTCAACTTACAAATCATTGAATCGGTCAACCATTCAATGAGATAAATCATTGAATCGGTCAACAGCTCGATGAGAATCAACTAGAATCACATAACAAGTCATTCTGAGCTTAGAAATCAATGAATAAGTCAACTGTTCGATGAGAATCAACTACAATCATGTAACAAGCCAGTCTAACCTTACAAATCACTGAATCGATCACCAGTTCGATGAGAATCAATTACAATCATGTAAAAAGCTATTCTAAGCTTACAAATCATTGAATTGGTCAATTGTTTGATGAGAATTAGCTACAATCATGTAACAAGCCATTCTAAGCTAACAAATCACTGAATAGGTCAACCATTCAGTGAGAATGAATTACAGTAATGTAATAAGCCATTCTGAGTTTACAAATCACTGAATCGGTCAACCATTCGATTAGAATCATCTACAATCATGTAACAAGTCATTCTGAGCTTACACATCTCTGAATCGGTCAACCGTTTGATAAGAATCAATTACAATCATGTAACAAGCCATTCTAAGCTTACAAATCACCAAATTGGTCAACCGTTCGATGAGAATACATTACAATCACGTAAAAAGCTATTCTAAGCTTACAAATCATGAAATTGGTCAATCGTTCGATGAGAATAATCTACAATCACATAACTAGCCATTCTGAGCTTACAAATCACCGAATCAGTCAACCGTTTATTGAGAATCAACTAAAATCATGTCACAAGCCATTCTAAGCTTAAAAATCACAGAATCGGTTCAATGAGAATTGATTACAACCATGTAACAAGCCATTCTGATCTTACAAATCACCAAATTGGTCAACCGTTGGATGAGAATTAGCTACAATCAGGTAAGAAACCATTTGGAGCTTACAAATTATCAAATTGGTCAACCATTCGATGAGAATCAACTACAATCACGTAACAAGCCATTCTGAGGTTATAAATGACCAAATTGGTCAACCGTTCGATGAGAATAAATTACAATCACATAACAAGGCATTCTGAGCTTACAAATCACTAAATCGGTCAACCGTTTTATGAGAATCAATTATAATCATGTAACAAGCCATTTTGAGCTTACAAATGACCAAATCGGTCAACCGTTCGATGAGAATCAATGGCAATCATGTAACAAGCCATTTTGAGCTTACAAATCACCAAATCGGTCAACTGTTTGATAAGAATGAATTACAATCACGTAACAAGCCATTTTGGGCTTACAAATCACCAAATCGGTCAACCGTTTGTTGAGAATCAGCTAAAATCATGTAACAAGCCATTCTGAGATTACAAATCATAGAATCGGTCAACCATTCGATGAGAAGCCAGTCTGAGCTTACAAATCATTGAATCGGTCAATCGTTTAATGAGAATTGATTATAACCACGTAACAAGCCATTATGATCTTACAAATCACCGAATTGGTCAACCGTTCGATGAGAATTAGCTACAATAAGGTAACAAACCATTCAAAGCTTACAAATTACCGAATCGGTCAACCATTTGATGAGAATCAACTACAATCACGTAACAAGCCATTCTGAGGTTATAGATCACCAAATCGTTCAACCGTTCGATGAGAATCAATTACAATAACATACCAAGGCATTCTGAGCTAACAAATCACTGAATCGGTCAACTGCTTGATGAGAATCAATTATAATCACATAACAAGCCATTTTGAGCATACAAATGACCAAATCCGTCAACTGTTCGATGAGAATCAATTACAATTCTGTAACAAGCCATTTTGAGATTACAAATCACCAAATCAGTCAACTGTTTGATGAGAATTAATTACAATCACGTAACAAGCCATTCTGAGCTTACAAATCACTAAATCGGTCAACCGTTCGATGAGAATCAGCTACAACAATGTAACAAGCCATTCTAAGCTTACAAATCACCGAATCGATTAATTATTTGATTAGAACCAACTACAATCACGTAACAAGCTACTCTGCACTTACAAATCACCGAATCGGTCAACCATTCGATGAGAATCAATAACAATTATGTAACAAGCCATTCTGAGTTGACATATCACCGAATAGGTCAACCTTTCGGTGAGAATCAATTTTAATCACGTAACAAGCCATTCTGAGCTTACAAATTACCAAATCGGTCAACCCTTTGATGAGAATCAGCTACAATCACATAACAAGCCATTCTAAACTTATAAATCACTGAATGGATCAACCGTTTGATGAGAATCAATTACAATCATGTAATAAGCCATTCTGACCTTACAAATTATCGAGTCGGTCAACTATTTGATCAAAACTATCTATAATCATGTAAGAAGTGATTTTGAGCTTACAAATCACTGAATCAGTCGATAGTTCGATGAGAATCAACTAGAATCATGTAACAAGCCATTCCGAACTTATAAATTATCGAATCGGTCAACCACTCAATGAGAATCAGCTATAATCACGTAACAAGCCATTCTTAGCTTACAAATCACCGAATCAGTCAACCATTCGATGAGAATGAATTACAATCATGTAACAAGCCATTCTTAGCTTACAAATAACCGTATCAATCAACCATTCCATGAGAGTCAGCTACAATCATGTAACAAGCCATTCTGAGCTTACAAATCACTGAATTAATCAACTGTTCGATGAGAATCAAATTCTATAACATAACAAGCCATTCTAAGCTTACAAATCATCGAATCGGTCAATCGTTAGATGAGAATCAATTACAATCACGTAACAAGCCATTTTCAGCTTACAAATCGCTAAACCGATCAACCGTTCTAAGAGAATAAATTGTTAGAGTAATTATATTTTACACTTATTAATTAAATTACTTCAGTTTAATTAATTAAGTTATTTATTACTCTATTTTCTTAAGCCATTCTGAGCTTACAAATCATCCAATCGGTCAACCATTCGATCAGAGTAAGCTACAATCACGTAAAAAATGATTGTGAGCTTATAAATAACCAAATCAGTCAACCGTTCAATGAGAATCACCTATAATCATGTAACAAGCCATTCTAAGCTTACAAATCATTGAATTGATCAACCGTTCGATGAGAATCATCTTCAATCATGTAACAAGCCATTCTAAGCTTATAAATCACTAAATCGGTCAACCGCTCGATGAGAATTAGCTACAATGACATAACAAGCCATTTTGAGCTTAGTAATCACTAAATCAGTGAACCGTTTGATGATAATCAACTACAATCATGTAACAAGCTAGTCTGACCTTACAAATCACTGAATCGATCACCAGTTTGATGAGATTCAATTACAATCACGTAACAAGCCATTCTACGCTTGCAAATCATCGAATTGGTCAACTGTTCGATGAGAATCAGCTACAATCACTTAACAAGTCATTCTGAGCTTACAAATCATCGAATAGGTCAACGATTCGGTGAGAATCAATTACAATCATGTAACAAGCCATTTTGAGCTTACAAATCATTGAATCTATCAATCATTCGATGAGAATCAGCTACAATCGAGTAACAAGCCATTATGAGCTTACAAATCACCGAATCGGTCAACCGTTTGATGAAAATTAATTACAATCATGTAACAAGCGATTCTAAGCATACAAATCACCAAATCGGTCAACCGTTCGATGAGAATACATTACAATCATGTAACAAGTCATTCTAAGCTCACAAATAATTTTGCTCTCACATTTTGACTAACTTCTGAGTTTTGCCTTTTGCTTCTTTCTGCTTCTCTCCTGTAATAGGTTATTTGGATGCAAGTATTCTTAGCGTTTTGTGGATTTGTATCTCTCAAATCCTACATAAATAATAATCACCTAACAAGCCATTCTAAGCTTAAAAATCACCAAATCGGTCAACCCTTCGATGAGAATCAATTACAATTATGTAACAAGCCATTTTGAGCTTACAAATCACCAAATCAGTCAACCATTTGATAAGAATCAGCTACAATCACTTAACAAGCCATTCTGAACTTACAAATCAAGGAATCGATCAACGGTTCAATGAGAATCAGCTACGATAATGTAATAACCTATTCTAAGCTTACAAATCACCGAATCGGTCAACCATTCGATGAGAATCAACTACAATCACGTAACAAGCCATTTTGAGCTTACAAATCACCGAATCGGTCAACCATTCTTTGAGAATACATTAAAATCATGTTATAGGCCATTCTGAGCTTACAAATCATGAAATTGGTCAATCATTCAATGAGAATAATCTACAATCACATAACAAGCCATTCCGAGGTTACAAATCACCGAATTGGTCAACCCTTTGTTGAGAATTAGCAAAAAACATGTAGCAAGTCATTCTGAGCTTACAAATCACAGAATCGGTTAGCCATTCAATGAGAATTACTTATAATCACATAACAAGCAAGTCTGAGCTTACAAATCACCGAATCAATTAATTGTTCAATGAGAATTGATTACAACCACATAACGAGCCATTCTGATCTTACAAATCACCGAATTGGTCAACCATTCGATGAGAATCAACTACAATTAGGTAACAACCCATTCAAAGCTTACAAATCTCTGAATCGGTCAACCATTCGATGAGAATCAACTATAATCATGTAACAAGCCATTCTGAGGTTATAGATCACCAAATCCGTCAACCGTTCGATGAGAATCAATTACAATCACATAACAAGCTATTTTGAACTTACAAATCACTGAATCGGTCAACCATTCGATGAGAATCAATTATAATCATGTAACAAGCCATTTTGACCTTACAAATGATCAAATCGGTCAACCCTTCGATGAGAATCAATTACAATCCTATAACAAGCCATTTTGAGCTTACAAATCACCAAATGGGTCAACCGTTTGATGAGAATTAATTACAATCACGTAACAAGCCAATCTGAGTTTACAAATCACTCAATCAGTCAACTGTTTGATGAGAATCAGCTACAATCATGTAACAAGCTATTTTGAGGTTACAAATGACCGAATTAGTCAACCATTCATTGAGAATTAGCTACAATCATGTAACAAGCTAGTTTGCACTTACAAATCGCAGAATCAGTCAACCATTCTTTGAGAATTAGATACCATTACATAATAAGCCATTCTGAGCTTCCAAATTACCAAATCCATCAACCGTTTGATGAGAATCAATTACAATCATGTAACAAGCCAATCTAAACTTACAAATCACTGAATCGGTCAACCGTTCGATGAGAATCAGCTACAATATCGTAACAAGCCATTCTGAGCTTACAAATTACCAAATCAGTCAACCGTTTGATGAGAATCAATTAGAATCATGTAAGTAGCTATTCTGAACTTATGAATCACCGAATCGGTCAACTGTTTGGTGAGATTCAATTAAAATTACGTAACAAGCCATTCTAAGCATAGAAATCACTGAATTGGTCAACCATTTGATGAGAATCAATTAGAATCACATAACAAGCCATTCTTTGCTTACAAATCACCGAATTGGTGAACCGTTCGATGAGAATAAGCTACAATCACCTAACAAGCCATTCTGAGCTGACAAATCACCGAATAGGTCAACTGTTCGATGAGAATCAACTACAATCATGAAACAAGTCATTTAGAGGTTACAAATTACCGAATCGGTCAACCGTTCAATGAGAATCAGCTACAATCATGTAACAAGCCATTCTGAGCTTACAAATCATCGAATCGGTCAAAGATTCGATGAGAATCAATTACAATCACATAACAAGCCATTCTGAACTTACAAATAACTGAATCGGTCAACTGTTTGATGGGAATCAATTACAATCACGTCACAAGCCATTCTAAGCTTAGAAATCATTGAATTGGTCAATTATTCGATTAGAATAAATTACAATCACGTAGCAAGCCATTCTGAGCTTACAAATCATCGCATTGGTCAACTGTTCGATGACAATCAATTACAATCAGGTAACAAGCCATTTTGAGTTGAGAAATCACTGAATCGGTCAACCCTTCTTTGAGAATGAGTTATAATCACTTAACAAGCCATTTTAAGCTTACAAATCATCGAATCGGTTAACCGTTTGATGAGAATCAATTACAATTATTTAACAAGCCATTCTGAACTTAAAAATCACTGACTACAATCATGTAACAAGTTATTCTGAGCTTACAAATTAGTGATTCGATCAATCGTTTGATGAGAATTAATAACAATCACGTAACAAACTATTCTAAGCTTACAAATCACTGAATCAGTCAACCGTTCAATGAAAATTAGCTACAATCATGTAATAAGTCATTCTGAGCTTACAAATCACCGAATCAGTCAACCGTTCGATAAGAATCAGCTACAATCATGTAACAAGCCATTTTGAGCTTACAAATCACCAAATCGGTCAACCGTTCAATGAGAATTAGGGACAATCACCTAACAAGCCATTCTGAGCTTACAAATCACCTAATTGGTCAACTGTTTGATGAGAATCAATTACAATCACGTACCAAGTGATTCTGGTCTTACAAATCACCGAATTGATCAACAGTTCAATGACAATCAACTACAATCACGTAACAAACCATTTTGAGCTTACAAATCACCGAATCGGTCAACCATTTGATGAGAATCAGCTGCAATCACGTAGCAAGCCATTATGAGCTTACAAAACACCAAATCGGTCAACCGTTCAATGAGAATTAGCTACAATCACGTAACAACCCATTCTGTGCTTACAAATCAGTAAATAGGTCAACTGTTTGATGAGAATAAGCTACAATCACTTAACAACCCATTTTGAGATTACAAATCATTGAATCTGTCAACCGTTCGATGAGAATCAGTGATAACAATGTAACAAGCCATTCTGAGCTTACAAATCACTGAATCGGTCAACCGTTCGATGAGAATGCACTACAATCAGGTAACAAGCCATTCTGATCTTATAAATCACCGAATCGGTCAATCGTTCGATGAGAATCTATTACATTCATGTAACAAGTCATTCTTAACGTACAAATCACCGAATCGGTCAAGCATTCGATGAGAATTAGCTAGAGTCACGTAACAAGCCATTCTGAGCTTACAAATCACCGAATCGGTCAACCGTTCAATGAGAATCAACTACAATCATGTAACAAGCCATTCTAAGCTTCCAAATCACCGAATTGGTCAACCGTTCAATGAGAATCAGCTACATTCATGTAACAAGCCATTATGGGCTTACAAATCACTAAATCGGTAAACCATTCGATGAGAATTAGATACAATCACATAACAAGCTATTCTGAGCTTACAAATCACCGAATCGATCAACTGTTCGATGAGAATGAGCTACAATCACGTAACAAGTCATTCTGAGCTTACAAATCACCAAATTAGTTAAGAGTTCGATGATAATCAACTACAATGATGTATCAAGCCATTTTGAGTTTACAAATCACCAAATAGGTCAACCGTTCGATGATAATCAGCTACAATCACATAACAATCTATTATGAGCTTAAAAATCACTAAATCGGTCAACTGTTCGATTAGAATCAATTGCAATCACGTAACATGCCATCTGACCTAACAAATCACTAAATCGGTGAACTGTTCGATGAGACTTAGTTACAATAACGTAACAAGCCTTTTTGAGCTTACAAATCTCTAAATCGATCAACCGTTCGATGAAAATCAATTACAATAATGTAACAAACCATTTTGAGCTTACAAATCACCGAATTGGTCAACCGTTTGATGATAACCAGCAACAATCATGTAACAAGCCATTATGAGCTTACAAATCACTGAATCGGTCAACGATTCGATGAGAATCAACTACACTCACGTAACAAGCCAGTTTGTGCTTACAAATCACTGAATCGGTCAACCGCTTGATGAGAATCAACCACAATTAAGTAACAAAACATTTTGACCTTACAAATCATCGAATTCATCAACCGTTCGAGGAGAATTAGCTGCAATCACGTAACAAGCCATTCTGACCTAACAAATCACCAAATTGGTCAACCGTTCGATGAGACTCAATTACAATAATGTAACAAGCCATTTTGTGCTTACGAATCAATGAATCGGTCAACAGTTCGATGAGAATCAATTACAATCACGTAACAAACCATTTTGAGCTTAAAAATCACTGAATTGGTGAACCGTTTGATGAGAATCAGCTACAATCATGTAACATACCATTTTGAGGTTATAAATCACCGAATCGGTCAACCATTCGATGAGAATCAATTGCAATCATGTAACAAGCCATTTCGAGCTTACAAATCACCGAATAGGTCAACCGTTCGATGAGAATCAGCTACAATCATGAAACAAGCCATTTAGAGGTTACAAATTATCGAATCAATCAACCGTTTGATGAGAATCAGCTACAATCACGTAACAAGCCATTTTGAGCTTACAAATCACTTAATTGGTCAACTGCTTGATGAGAATCAATTACAATCACGTACCAAGCCATTCTGAGGTTACAAATCATCGAATCGATCAATAGTTTGATGACAATCAACAACAATCATGTAACAAGCCATTCAGAACTTAAAAATCAACGAATCGGTCAATCGTTCAATGAGAATCAGCTACAATCACGTAACAAGCCATTTTGAGCTTAAAAATCACCGATTCGATCAACTGTTCATTGAGAATCAATTCCAATCACATAACAAGCCATTTTGAGCTTACAAATCACTAAATCGGTCAACCATTTGATGAGAATTACCTACAATCACGTAATAAGGGATTTTGAGGTTGTAAATCAATGAATCGGTCAACCGTTCGATGAGAAACAATTATAATCATGTAAAAAACCATTCTGAGCTTACAAAATCACCGAATCACTCAACTGTTCGATTAGAATCAATTACAATCACATAACAAGCAATTCTGAGCTTACAAATCACTGAATCGGTCAACCATTCGATAAGAATTAGCTAAAATCACGTAACACACCATTCTAGGCTTGCAAATCACCGAATCAGTCAACCGTTCAATGAGGATCAGCTACAATCACATAACAATCCATTCTGATCTTATAAATCACTGAATTAGTGAACCATTCGATTAGAATTAGCTACAATCAAGTAACAAGTCATTCTGAGCTTGAAAATTATCGAATCGGTCAACCATTTGATGAGAATGAGCTACAATCACTTAACAAGCCATTTTGACCTTACAAATCATTGAATTGGTTAACCGTTTGATGAGAATTAGCTAAAATCATGTAACAAGCCATTCTGAGCTAATAAATCCCCGAATCAGTCAACCGCTCGATGAGAAACAATTACAATCACATAACAAGCTATTTTGAGCTTACAAATCACTGAATCGGTCAATCGTTATATGAGAATTAGCTAAAATCACCTAACAAGCCATTCTGAGCTTGCAAATAACTGAATCAGTCAACTGTTCAATGAGGATCAGCTACAATCATGTAACAAGCCATTCTGAGCTTACAAATCATCAAATCGGTCAACCGTTTGATGAGAATCAAATACCATGACATGACAAGCCATTTTGAACTTACAAATCACTAATTCTGTTAACCGTTCGATTAGAATTAGCTACAATCACTTAACAAGCCATTATGAGCTTACAAATCACTGAATCGGTCAACCGTTCGATAAGAAGAAGCTACAATCACGTAACAAGCCATTCTGAGCTTAAAAATTACTGAATCGGTCAACCGTTCAATGAGAATGAGCTACAATCACTTAACAAGCCATTTTGAGGTTACAAATCACTAAATCGGTTAACCATTCAATGAGAATTAGTTACAATCATGTAACAAGCCATTCTGAGCTTATAAATCACTGAATCCGTCAACCGATCGATAAGAAATAATTATAATCACGTAACAAGCCATTCTGAGCTTACAAATCACTTAATCGGTCAACTGTTCAATGAGAATGAGCTACAATCACTTAATAAGCCATTTTGAGTTTACAAATCATCAAATCAGTCATCCGTTCGATGAGAATCAATTAGAATTAGGTAAAAAGCCATTGTGAGCTTACAAGTCACCGAATCGGTCAAGCGTTCGTTGACAATCAATTACAATCACCTAACAAGCCATTATGAGCTTAGAAATCATAGAATTGGTCAACCATTGGATGATAATCAGCTACAATCATGTAACAACCCATTCTAAACTTCAAATTTACCGAATCAGTCAATCGTTCAATTAGAATTAGCTACAATCACGTAACAAGCCATTCTGAACTTACAAATCATAGAATCGGTCAACCGTTCGATTATAATCAGATACCATTATGTAACAAGTCATTCTGTGCTTACAAATCACCGAATCGGTCAATGATTTCATAAGAATCAATTACAATCACGTAACAATCAATTCTGAGTTTCTAAATCACCGAGTTGGTCAACCATTTCATGAGAATCAATCACAATCATGTAATAAGCCAGTCTGAGCATACAAATCATCGAATCGGTCAACTATTCAATGAGAATCAGATACCATCACGTAACAAGCCATTCTGAGCTTACAAATCACCGAATCGGTCAACTATGCGATGATAATCAATTAGAATCACGTAGCAAGCCATTCTGAGATTAATAATCAATGAATCGGTCAATCATTCGATGAGAATCAATTACAATCACGTAGCAAGCCATTCTGGGCTTACAAATAACTGAACCGGTCAACCGTTTGATGAGAATAAGCTACAATCACGTAACAAGCCATTCTCAGCTTACAAATCACCAACTCGGTCAACCGTTCGATGAGAATCAATTACAATCATGTATCAGCCACTCTAAGCTTACAAACCACTGAATCGGTCAACCATTCAATGAGAATCAGATACCATCACGTAACAAACCATTCTGAGCTTACAAATCATCGAATCGGTCAACCATTTAATGAGAATCAATTATAATCATGTAACAAGCCATTCTGAGCTTACAAATCACCAAATCAGTCAACTGTTCGATGAGTATCAGATACAATCACGTGACAAGCCATTCTGAGCTTATAAATCACTAAATCAGTCAACCGTTTGATGAGAATCAGCTACAGTCACATAACAAGCCATTCTGACCTTATAAATCACTGAATCGGTCAAACATTTGATGAGAATCAACTACAATCACATAACAAGCCATTCTGAGCTTACAAATCATCAAATTAGTCAACTATTCAATGAGAGCCAGCTACAGTCACTTAACAAGCGATTCTAAGCTTACAAATCACCGAATCGGTCAACCGTTTGATGAGAATCAATTACAATCACATAACAAGCCATTCTAAGCTTACAAATCACTGAATTAGTCAACCATTAGATGAGAATCAACTACAATCACGTAACAAGCCATTCTGAGCTTACAAATCACCGAATCAGTCAACCATTCGATGAGGATCAGCTACAATCACGTAACAAGCCATTCTAAGCTTACAAATCATCGAATCAGTCAAAAGATTGGTGAGAATCAACCAAAATCATGTAACAAGCTATTCTGAGCTTACGAATCACTAAATCAGTCAACCGTTGGATGAGAATCAACTATAATCATGTAATAAGCCATTCTGAGCTTACAAGTCACCGAATCGGTCAACCGTTCGATGAGAATCAATTATTATCATGTAACAAGCATTTGTGAGCTTACAAATCACCGAATTGGTCAATAGTTCGATGAGAATCAGCTACAATCATGTAACATGCCATTTTGAGCTTACAAATCATTGAATCGGTCAACTGTTCGATGAGAATATATTACAATCACATAACAAGCCATTTTGAGCTTGCAAATCATCGAATCGGTCAACCATTTGATGAGAATCAATTACAATTACATAAAAATCCATTCTGAGTTTACAAATCATTGAATCAGTTAATCATTCGATTAGAATCAGCTACAGTCATGTAACAAGCCATTATGAGCTTACAAATAACCAAATCGGTCAACTGTAGAAAGAGAATCAACTACAATCACGTAACAAGCCATTCTGAGCTTACAAATCACCTAATCAGTCACCCGTTTGATGATAATCAGCTACAATCAAGTAACAAGTCATTATGAGCTTACAAATCATCAAATCGGTCAACCGTTTGATGAGAGTCAATTAGAATTATGTAACATGCCATTCTGAGCTTAGAAATCACCGAATCAGTCATCCGTTTGATGAGAATCATATACCGTCATGTAACAAACAATTCTAAGATTACAAATCACCGAATTAGTCAACTGTTTGATGAGAATCAATTACAATCACATAACAAGCCATTCTGAGATTAACAAATCATCGAATTGGTAAACTGTTTGATGAGAATCAATTATAATCACGTAACAAGCCAGTCTAAGCTTACAAATCACCAAATCAGTCAACCATTCGATGAGAATCAGATACCATCACACAACAAGCCATTCTGAAGTTACAAATCACCAAATCGGTCAACCGTTTGATGAGAATTGATTACGATCATATAAAAAGCCATTATGAGCTTACAAATCATCGAATCAGTCAACCATTTGATGAGAGTGAGCTCCAATCACATAACAAGCTATTATGAGATTACAAATTTCTGAATCGGTCAAGCATTTGATGAGAATGAGCTACAATCACGTAACAATCCAATCTAGGCTTACAAATTACCAAATCAGTCCACCGTTCGATGATAATTAATTACAATCACGTAACAAGCCATTCTGAGCTTACAAATCAATAAATTGGTCAACCATTCATTAAGAATCAAGTACAACCATGTAACACATCATTCTGTGCTTAGAAATCATTGAATTGGTCAACTGTTCGATGAGAATCAGCTAGAATCACGTAACAAGACATTTTGAGCTTGCAAATCACTGAATCGGTCAACCGTTCTATCAGAATCAGCTGCAAACACATAAGAAGCCATTATCAGCTTACAAATCAACCAAATCGGTCAACCGTTGGATGAGAATCAGCTACAATCATGTAACAAGTCATTTTGAGCTTACAAATCACCACATCGGTCAACCGTTTGATTACAATCATCTACAATCACGTAACAAGCCATTTTGAGCTTACAAAACACCGAATCGGTCAACCATTGGATGAGAATCAACTACAATCATGTAACAAGCCATTTTGAGCTTAGAAATCACCAAATCGGTCAACCGTTCGATGAGAATTAATTACAATCACATAGCAAGCCATTCTGAGCTTACAAATAATTGAATCGGTAAACTGTTCGATGAGAATCAGTTACAATCATGTAACAAGCAATTCTGAGCTTACAAATCACTTAATCGGTCAACCATTCATTCAGAATTAGCTACAATCACGTAACAAGCCATTCTAAGCTTATAAATCACCAAATCAGTCAATAATTTGATGAGAATCAATGACAATCATGTAACAAGCCTTTTTGAGTTTTCAAATCACCGAATAGGTCAAGAATTTGATTTGAATCAATACAATGATGTAATACGCCATTCTGAGCTTAGAAATCACCGAATCGGTCAACCGTTCGATGAGAATCAATTACAATCACGTAACAAGCCATTCTGAGCTGACAAAGCACTGAATCGGTCAAACATTCAATGAGAATCAGCTACAATCACGTAACAAGCCATTCTGAGCTTACAAATCACCGAATGGGTTAAGCATTCGATGAGAATCAACTATAATCATGTTACAAGCCATTCAGAGCTTACAAGCCATTCAGAGCTTGCAAATGACAAAATTAGTCAACCGTTTGATGAGGATCAACTACAATCACGTAACAAGCCATTCTGAGCTTACAAATCACCGAATCGATCAACCATCTGATGAGAATCAGCTACAATTACGTAACAAGCCATTTTGAGCTTACAAATCACTGATTCCGTTAACTGTTCGATGAGAATCAATTCCAATCATGTAACAAGCCATTCTAAGCTTACAAATCTCCAAATTGGTAAACCGTTCGATGTGAATCAATTACAATCAGGTAACAAGCCATTCTTAGCTTACAAATCACTAAATCAGTCAACCGTTTGATGAGAATTAGCTACCATCAGGCAACAAGACATTCTGAGCTTAAAAATCACTGAATTGGTCAACCGTTTGATGAGGATCGGCTACAATCATGTAACAAACCATTCTGAGCTTACAAATCATTGAATCGATCAAGAGTTCGATTAGAATCAGCTAAAATCATGTAACAAGCTATTCTTAACTTACGAATCACCGAATTGGTCAACCGTTGGATGAGAATCAGCTACAATCACGTAACAAGCCATTCTGAGCTTACAAATCACCGAATCGGTCAACCGTTCGATGATAATCAGCTACAATCACCTAATAAGCCATTCTGAGCTTACAAATCATCGAATCGGTCAACTATTCGATGACATTCCATTACAATAACGTAACAAGCCATTCTGAGCTTACAAATCACCGAATCGGTCAATAGTTTGATGAGAATAAGCTACAATCATGTATAAAACCATTCTGAGCTTACAAATCACCGAATCGATCAACCATTTGATGAGAATCAATTATAATTATGTAACAAGCCATTGTGAGCTTACAAATCACCGAATCGGTCAACCGTTCGATGAGAATCAATTAGAATCACGTAACAACCCATTCTGAGCTTTCAAATCACTGAATCGGTCAACTGTTCAATGAGAATTAGCTACAATCATGTAACAAGCCATTCTAAGCTTAAAAATCACCAAATCGGTCAATTGTTCGATGAGAATCAACTACAATCATGTAACAGGTCCTTCTAAGCTTATAAATCACCGAATCGGTCAACCGTTCAATGAGAATCAGATACCATGTCGTAACAAGCCATTCTGAGTTACAAATCACTTAATCGGTCAACCCTTTGATGAGAATCAATTAAAATCACAGAACAAGCCATTCTAAGCTTACGAATCACCGAGTCAGTCAACTATTCAATGATAATCAACTACAATCATGTAACAAGCCATTTTGAGCTTACAAATTACCAAAATGGTCAACTGTTCGATGAGAATCAGCTACAATCACGTAACAAGCCATTCTGAGCTTACAAATCATCGAATAGGTGAACTATTTGATTCAAATCAGCTACAATCACGTAACAAGCCATTTTGAGCATACAAATTACTGAATCGGTCAACCATTTGATGAGAATCAATTACAATTATGTCACAAACCATTATGAGATTACAAAACACTAAATCAGTCCACCGTTCGATAAGAATCAACTACAACCACGAAAAAAGCCATTCTGAGCTTACAAATCACAAAATCAGTCAATGATTCGATGAGATTAAATTACAATCACGTAACAAGCCATTCTGAGGTTTCAAATCATTGAATAAGTCAACCGCTTGATGAGAATCAATTATAATCACGTGACAAGCCATTTCGAGCTTACAAATCACTAATTCGGTCAACCATGTGATGAGAATCAGCTACAATCATGTAACAAGCCATTCTAAGCTTACAAATTACTGAATCGGTCAACCGTTTAATGAGAATCAACTACAATCATGTAACAAGCCATTCTAAGCTTAGAAATCACCGAATCAGTCAACTGTTTGATTAGAATCAATTACAATAACATAACAAGCCATTCTAAGCTTAGAAATCACCGAATTGGTCAACATTTTGATGAGAATCAACTACAATCACATAACAAGCCATTATGTGCTTACAAATCACCGAATCAATCAACCGTTCGATGAGAATTAGCTACAATCATGAAACAAGCCATTATGAGCTTATAAACTACCGAATCAATCAACCGTTCAATGAGAATTAGCTACAATCACGTAACAAGCCATTCTGAGCTTACAAATCACTGAATCGATCAACCATTCGATGAGAATCAGCTACAATAATGAAACAAGACATTCTGAGCCTATAAATTACTGAATCGGTCAACCGTTCAATCAGAATCAGCTACAATCACGTAACAAGCCATTCTGAGCTTACAAATCATCGAATCGGTCAACGATTCGATGAGAATCAATGACAATCAGGTAACAAGCCATTCTGAGCTTTCAAATCACCGAATTGGTCAACCGCTTGATGCAAATCAATTACAATAAGGTAACAAGCCATTTTTAGCTTACAAATCAGCGATTTGGTCAATCGTTCAATGAGAATCAGGTACAATCAGGTAAGAAGACATTCTGAACTTATAAATAATCGAATCGGTCAACCGTTTGATGAGGATCAGCTACAATCACGTAACAAGCCATTCTTATCTTACAAATCATCGAATCGGTCAAGAGATTGACGAGAATCACCTAAAATCATGTAACAAGCTATTCTTAGTTTACAAATCACCGAATAGGTCAATTGTTTAATGAGAATCAATTACAATCGCATAACAAGCCAGTCAAAGCTTACAAATCACCGAATCAGTCAACCGTTTAATGAGAATCAATTACAATCATGTAACAAGCCATTCTAAACTTACAAATCACCGAATAGATCAACTATTCGATGACAATCAACTACAATCACGCAACGAGCCATTCTAAGCTTACAAATCAATGAATCAGTCAACTGTTCAATGAGAATAAATTACAATCATGTAACAAGCCATTCTGATCTTACAAATCACTAAATCAGTCAACCGTTCGATGAGAATTAGCTACAATCACGTAACAATCCATTCTGAGCTTACAAATCACTGACTTGATCAGCCGTTCGATGAGAATCAACTACAATCACGTAACAAGCCATTCTAAGCTTTCAAATAACTGAATCGGACAACTGTTCGATGAGAATCAGCTACAATCATGTAACCAGCCATTCTGAGAGTACAAATCACTGACTCGGTCAATCATTTGATGACAATCAGCTACAATCACATAACAAGGCATTCTAGACTTACAAATCACCGAATCGGTCAACCGTTTCAACTATTTGATAAGAATCAATTACAATCACGTAACAAACCATTCTGAGCATACAAATCATCGAATTGGTCAACTGCTTTATGGGAATCAATTGCAATCATCTAACAAGCCATTCTGTGCATACAAATCACTGAATAGGTCAACCATTTGATGAGAATCAGCTACAATCACATAACAAGCCATTCTAAGCTTACAAATCACCGAATTGGTCAATTGTTCGATGACAATCATCTACAATAATGTAATAAGCCATTCTGAGCTTACAAATAATTGAATTGGTGAACCGTTTGATGAGGATCAGATACAATCATGTAACAGGCCATTCTGAGCTTACAAATAACCAAATCGGTCAACTGTTCGATGAGAATCAACTACAATCACGCAACAAGCCATTCTAAGCTTAAAAATCACCCAATCGGTCAACCGTTCACTGAGAATCAGCTACAATCACGTAAGAAGCCATTCTAAGCTTACAAATGACCAAATCGGTGAACCATTTGATGAGAATCAATTACAATCACATAACAAGCCATTTTGAGCTTACAAATCACCGAATTGGTCAACTGTTCGATGAGAATCAGCTACAATTATCTAACAAGTTCTTCTGAGCTTTCAAATCACTGAATTGGTCAACCATTTGATAAGAATATATTACAATCACGTAACAAGCAATTCTAAGCTTAGAAATCATAGAATTGGTCAACCGTTCAATGAGAATCAGCTACAATCATGTAACAAGCCATTCTGAGCTTACAAATCACTGAATCGGTCAACCATTCAATGAGGATCAGTTACAATCATGTAACAGGCCATTCAGAGCTTACAAATCACCAAATCGGTAAACCGTTCGATGAGAATTAACTGCAATCACCCAACAGGCCATTCTAAGCTTAAAAATCACCCAATCGGTCAACTGTTCATTGAGAATCAGCTACAATCATGTAAGAAGCCATTCTGAGCTTACAAATGACCAAATCGGTGAACCATTTGATGAGAATCAATTACAATCACATAACAAGCCATTTTGAGCTTACAAATCATTGAATTGGTCAACCATTTGATGAGAATCAGCTGCAATTAGGTAACAAGTTCTTCTGAGCTTTCAAATCACTGAATTGGTCAACCATTTGATAAGAATAGATTACAATCACGTAACAAGCAATTCTAAGCTTAGAAATCATAGAATTGGTCAACCATTCAATGAGAATTAGCTACAATCACATAATAAGCCATGCTAGGCTTACAAATCATTGAATCATTCAACCCTTCAATGAGAATTAGCTACAATCATGTAACAAGCCATTTTGAGCTAACAAATCACCGAATCGGTCAACCATTTTATGAGGATCAGCTACAATCACAAAAAAAGCCATTATGAGCTGACAAATCACCAAATCGGTCAATGATTTGATGAGAATCAATTACAATCACGTAACAAGCCATTCTGAGCTTACAAATCAATGAATTAGTCAATCATTTGATGAGAATCAATTACAATCATGCAGAAAGCTAGTCTGAGCTTACAAATCATCGAATCAGTCAATTGTTCGATGAGACTCAGATACCATCACGTAACAAGCCATTCTGAGCTTACAAATCATTGAATCCGTCAACCGTTCGATGAGAATTAGCTAAATCACGTAACAAGCCATTCTGAGCTTACAAATTACCGAATCGGTCAATCGTTCGATGAGAATAAGCTACAATTACGTAACAAGCCATTTTGAGCTTACAAATAACCGAATCAGTCAACCATTTGATGAGAATCAGCTACAATCATGTAACAAGCCATTCTGAGCTTACAAATCACCAAATCGGTCAACCGTTCATTGAGAATCAATTACAATTATGTAACAAGCTATTTTGAGCTTACAAATCATCGAATCAGTTAATTATTCGATGAGAATCATTTAGAATCATGTAACAAGCTATTCTGAGCTTACAAATCACTGAATCGGCCAACTATTCGATGAGAATCAATTACAATCACGTAAAAAGCCATTCTGACCTTACAAATCACCAACTCACTCAACCGTTCGATGAGAATCAGCTACAATCATGTAACAAGCCATTCTCTGCGTACAAATAATTAAATCGGTCAACCGTTGGATGAGAATAAATTACAATCACGTAACAAGCCATTCTGAGCTTACAAATCACCAAATCAGTCAACCATTGGATGAGAATCAACTACAACCACGTAACAAGCCATTCTGAATTTACAAATAACTGAATCGGTCAACCATTAGATGAGAATCAATTACAATAATGTAACAAGCCATTTTGAGCTTACAAATCACTAAACTGGTCAACCGTTTGAACAGAATTAGATACCATCATGTAACAAGCCATTCTTAGCTTAAAAATCACCGAATCAGTCAACCGTTCAATGAGGATAAGCTACAATCACGTAACAAGCCATTCTGAGCTTACCAATCACCGAATCGGTCAACCGTTTAATGATAATCAACTACAATGATGTAACAAGCCATTTTGAGCTTATAAATCACCAATTCGATCAACCATTCGATGAGAATCAATTCCAATCATGTAACAAGCCATTCCGAGCTAACAAATCACCCGATCGGTCAACCGTTTGATGAGAATCAATTACACTCACGTAACAAGCGATTCTGAGCTTACAAATCATGGAATCAGTCAACCATTTGATGAGAATCAGCTAGAATCACGTAATAATTTATTCTAAGCTTACAAATCATCGAATCGGTCAACAGTTTGATGAGGATCACCTACAATCACGTAACAAGCCATTATGAGCATACAAATTATCGAATCGATTAAGAGTTTGATACAAATTGGCTAAAATCACGTAACAAGCTATTCTAAGCTTACGAATCACCAAATCGGTCAATCGTTGGATGGGAATCAACTACATTCAAGTAACAAGCCATTATGAGCTTACAAATAATCAAATCGGTCAACCATTCGATGAGAATCAATTACAATCATGTAACAAGCCATTCTGAGCTTACAAATTATTGAATTGGTCAACAGTTCGATGAGAATCAGCTACAATCACGTAAATAGCCATTCTTTGCTTACCAATCACCAAATTGGTCAACCGTTCGATGATAATCAACTACAATCATGTAACAAGCCATTTTTAGCTTATAAATCACTGATTCCGTCAACCGTTCAATGAGAATCAATTCCAATCATGTAACAAGTCATTCTGAGCTAACAAATCACCGAATTAGTCAACCGTTTGATGAGAATCAATTACAATCATGTAACATTCATGTAACATTCATGAGAATCAATTACAATCATGTAACAAGTCATTCTGAGCTTACAAGTCACTGAATGGGTCAATCATTCGATGAAAATCAATTACAATCATGTAATAAGCCATTCGGAGCTTACAAATCACTGATTCGGTCAAGTGTTCGATCAGCTACAATCACGTAACAAGCCATTCTTAGCTTACAAATCACTGAATCAGTCAACTGTTTGATGAGAATCAGCTACAATCATGTAACAAGCCATTCTAAGCTTACAAATCACTGAATCAGTCAACCATTCGATGATAATCAATTACTGTCATGTAACAAGCCATTCTTAGCTTACAAATCACTATATCGTTCAACCATTCAATGAAAGTCAGCTACAATAACGTAACAAGCCATTCTGAGCTTACAAATCACTGAATCAATCAACCGTTCGATGAGAATCAACTTCTATCACATAACAAGGCGTTCTAAGCTTACAAATCACCGAATCGGTCAACCATTCGATGAGAATCAATTACAATCACATAAAAAGTCATTCTGAGCTTACAAATCACTAAACCGGTCAACCGTTCTAAGAGAATAAATTGTTAGAGTAATTATATTTTACACGTATTAATTAAATCACTCTGGTTGAATTAATTAAGTTATTTATTACTCTATTTTTTTAAGCTATCTCTTAGGTGCATTATAAATAATATCTTTATTAATTATAATGTGCAACCTAGTTTTTTTAGACTTTAGGGTTTTGTTCACCTTTATAGGTTGAACCTTGTAAATCTTTTTTGATTAACTTGGATCATAATTTTACTCTCACATTTTGAGTAACTTCTGAGTTCTGTGGATTTGTATCTCTCAAATTCTACATAAATAACAATCATGTAACAAGCCATTCTGAGCTTAAAAATCACCGAATCGGTCAACCGTTTGATGAGAATCAGCTACAATCACATAACAAATGATTGTGAGCTTATAAATTACCGAATTGGTCAATCGTTCGGTTAGAATCACCTACAATCATGTAATAACCCATTCTAAGCTTACAAATCATTGAATCAGTCAACCGTCTAATGAGAATCAGCTACAATTATGTTACAAGCCAGTTTCACCTTACAAATCACTGAATCAGTCACCAATTTGATGAGAATCAATTACAATCACGTAAAAAGCCATTTTGAGCTTGCACATCACCGAATACGTCAGTCGTTCGTTGAGAATCAATTACAATCACGTAACAAGCCATTCTAAGCTTACAAATCACTGAATCGGTCAACCATTCGATGAGAATCAACTATAATTACGTAGCATGCCATTCTAAGCTTACAAATCACTGAATCGGTCAACCATTTGATGAGAATCAATTACAATCATCTAACAAGCCATTCTGAGCTTACAAATCACCGAATCGGTCAATCGTTCGATGAGAATACATTACAATCACGTAACAAGCCATTTTGAGCTTACAAATCATGGAATTGGTTAACTGTTCAATGAGAATAATGTACAATCATGTAACAAGCCATTCTAAGCTTACAAATCACCGAATCGGGGAACCGTTCGATGAGAATCAATTACAATTACATAACAAGCCATTCTAAGTTTACAAATCACCAAATTAATCAACCATTTGATAAGAATCAACTACAATCACGTAACAAGCCATTCTGAGCTTACAAATATTCAATTGGTCAACCGTTTGATGAGAATCAACTACAATCATGTAACAAATTATTGTGAGCTTATAAATCACCGAATCGGTCAACTGTTCGATGAGAATCAACTACAATCATGTAACAAGCCATTCTAAGTTTAAAAATCATTGAATCAGTGAACCGTTCGATGAGAATCAGCTACAATCATGTAACAAGCCACTCTGAGCTTATAAATCACCGAATCGGTCAACCGCTCGATGAGAATCAACTACAATCACATAACAGGCCATTCTGAGCTGACAAATCACTGAATCAGTCAACCATTCGATGAGAATCAGCTACAATCATGTAACAAGCCAGTCTGACCTTACAAATCACTGAATCGGTCACCAGTTCGATGAGAATCAATTACAATCACGTAACAAGCCATTCTGAGCTTACAAATCACTGAATTGGTCAACCGTTCGATGAGAATCAGCTACAATGACGTAACAACCCATTCCGAGCTTACAAATCATGGAATTGGTCAACCGTTTGATGAGAATAATCTACAATCATGTAACAAGCTGAATTTTGAGCTTACAAATCATCGAATCGGTCAACTGTTTGTTGAGAATTACCTAAAATCATGTAGCAAGCCATTCTGAGCTTATAAATCAGAGAATCGGTCAACCATTCGTTGAGAATTAATTACAATCACATAACAAGCCAGTCTGAGCTTACAAATCACCGAATTGGTTAATTGTTCAATGAGAATTGATTACAACCACGTAACAAGCCATTCTGATCTTACAATTGCCCGAATTGGTCAACCATTCAATGAGAATCAGCTACAATCAGGTAACAACCCATTCAGAGTGTACAAATCACCGAATCGATCAACGATTCGAAGAGAATCAAATACAATCATGTAACAAGCCATTTTGAGGTTATAAATCACCAAATCGGTCAACAGTTCGATGAGAATCAATTACAATCACATAACAAGCCATTCTGAGCTTACAAATCATGAATCGGTCAATCGTTCGATAAGAATCAATTATAATCATGTAACAAGCCATTTTGAGCTTACAAATGACCAAATCGGTCAATCGTTCGATGAGAATTAATTACAATCTTGTAACAAGCCATTCTGAGCTTACAAATCACCAAATCAGTAAACCGTTTGATAAGAATTAATTAAAATCACGTAACAAGCCATTATGAGCTTACAAATCACCAAATCGGTCAACCATTCGATGAGAGTCAATTACAATTATGTAACGAGCCATTCTGAGCTTACGAATCACTGAATCAGTCAACCATTTGATAAGAATCATGTAACAAGACATTCTGAGCTTACAAATTATCCAATCGGTCAACCGTTCGATGACAATCAGCTACAATCACGTAACAGATGATTGTGAGCTTATAAATCACTGAATCGGTTAACTGTTCGATGATATTCAATTACAATCACGTAACAGGCCATTCTGAGCTTAGAAATCACTGAACCAGTCACCAATTCGATGAGAATCAATTACAATCACGTAAAAAGCCATTCTGAGCTTGCACATCACCGAATACATCAACCGTTCATTGAGAATCAGTTACAATCATGTAACAAGCCATTCTAATCTTACAAATCACTGAATCGGTCAACCATTCGATGAGAATCAACTACAATCATGTAGCATGCCATTCGAAGCTTACAAATCATTGAATCGGTCAACCGTTTGATGAGAATCAATTATAATCATCTAACAAGTCATTCTGAGCTTACAAATCACCGAATCGGTTAATCATTTGATGAGAATACATTACAATCATGTAACAAGCCATTCTGAGCTTACAAATCATGGAATTGGTCAACCGTTCGATGAGAATAATCTACAATCATGTAACAAGCCATTCTGAGCTTACAAATCACTGAATCGGTCAACAGTTTGTTGAAAATCAGCTAAAATCATGTAACAAACCATTCTGAGCTTACAAATCACAGAATCGGTCAACCATTTGATGAGAATTAATTACAATCACATAACAAGCCAGTCTGAGCTTACAAATCACTGAATTTGTCAACTGTTCGATGAGAATTGATTACAACCACGTAACAGGCCATTCTGATTTTACAAATCTCTAAATTGGTCAATCGTTCGATGACAATCAACTTCAATCAGGTAACAAGCTATTTTGAGCTTCCATATGACCAAATCAGTTAATAGTTCGATGAGAATCAATTACAATCCTGTAACAAGCCATTCTGAGCTTACAAATCACCGAATCGGTCAACCATTCAATGAGAATTAGCAACAATCACATAATAAGCCATTCTGTGCATACAAATCTCCGAATAGGTAAACCTTTCGATGAGAATCAATTACAATCATGTAACAAGCCATTCTGAGCTTACAATTACCAAATCGGTCAACCCTTCGATGAGAATAAGCTACAATCACATAACAAGCCATTCTAAGCTTATAAATCACTGAATCGGTCAACCGTTCAATGAGAAACATAACTTGGATCATAATTTTGCTCTCACATTTTGAGTAACTTCTGAGTTTTGCATTTTGCTTCTTTCTACTTCTCTCCTGTAATGTAACACGTTATTTGCATGCAGCTATTCTTGGCAATCTGTGGATTTTTATCTCTCAAATCCTACATAAATAACAATCACATAACAAGCCATTCTAAGCTGACAAATCACTGAATCGGTCAACCATTCAATGAGAATCAATTACAATTACGTAACAAGCCATTCTGAGCTTACAAATCACCCAATCAGTCAACCTTTTGATGAGAATCAGCTACAATCACGTAACAAGCCATTATGAGCTTGGAAATCATCCAATCGGTAAACCTTTCGATGAGAGTCACCTACAATCATGTAAGAAATGATTATGAGCTTATAAATCATTGAATCTGTCAATCATTTGATGAGAATCACCTGCAATGACGTCACAAGCCAATATAAGCTAACAAATCACTGAATTGGTCAACGAATCGATGAGAATCATCTACAATCATGTAACAAGCCTTTCTGAGCTTATAAATCACCGAATCGGTGAACCGCTCGATGATAATCAACTACAATCACATAACAAGCCATTCTGAGCTTACAAATCACTTAATTAGTCAACCGTTCGATGGGAATCAACTACAATCATAATAAGCTAGTCTGACCTTACAAATCACTGACTTGGTCACCAGTTTGATGAGAATCAATTACAATCATGTAACAAGCCATTTTGAGCTTACAAATCACCGAATTGGTCAACCGTTCAATGAGAATCAGCTACAATCACTTAACAAGCCATTTTGAGCTTAGAAATCACCGAATAGGTCAAGTGTTTGGTCAGAATCAATTACAATTAGGTAACAAGCCATTTTGAACTTACAAATCACTGAATCGGTCAACCATTCAATGAGAATCAGCTAAAATCATGAAACAAGCCATTCTGAGCTTACAAATGAATGAATCGATCAACCGTTTGGTGAGAATCAATTAGAATCATGTAATAAGCCATTCTGAGCTTACAAATCACTGAATCAGTCAACTATTCGATGACAATACATTACAATCATGTAGCAAGCCATTCTGAGCTTACAAATCATGGAATTGGTCAACCATTCGATGAGAATAATGTACAATCACATAACAAGCTGAATTTTGAGCTTATAAATCACCAAATTGGTCAACCATTTGTTGAGAATTAGCTAAAATCATGTAGCAAGCCATTCTGAGCTTACAAATCACAAAATCGGTCAACCATTCAATGAGAATTAATTACAATCACATAACAAGCCAGTCTGAGCTTACAAATCACTGAATCGGTAAACCATTCAATGAAAATTGATTACAACCACGTAACAAGCCATTCTGATCTTACAACTCCCCGAATTGGTCAACCGTTCGATGAGAATCAACTAAAATCAGGTAACAACCCATTCAGAGCCTACAAATCACTGAATAGATCAACCATTCGATGAGAATCAAATACAACCACATAACAAGGCATTCTGAGGTTATAGATCACCAAATCGGTCAACAGTTTGATGAGAATCAATTACAATCACATAACAAGCCATTTTGAGCTTACAAATCACTGAATCGGTCAACTATTCAATAAGAATCAATTATAATCACGTAACAAGCCATTTTAAGCTTACAAATGACCAAATCGGTCACCCGTTCGATGAGAATCAATTACAATCTTGTAACAAGCCATCCTGAGCTTACAAATCACCAAATCGGTCAACCGTTTGATAAGAATTAATTAAAATCACGTAACAAGCCATTATGAGCTTAAAAATCACCAAATCGGTCAACCGTTCGATGAGAGTTAATTTCAATTACGTAACAGCCATTCTGAGCTTACAAATTACCAAATTGGTCAACCCTTCGATGAGAATCAACTACAATCACATAACAAGCCATTTTGAACTTATAAATCATTGAATCGGTCAACCGTTCCATTAGAATCAATTACAATCACGTAACAATCCATTCTGTGCATACACATCACCGAATTGGTCAACCGTTCGATGAGAATCAATAACAATAATGTAACAAGCCATTCAGAGCTTACAAATCAGTGAATGGGTCAATCATTCGATGAGAATCAATTATAATCATGTTATAAGCCATTCTGAGCTTACAAATCACCGAGTCGGTCAACTGTTCGATGAGAATTATCTATAATCATGTAACAAGGGATTTTGAGCTTACGAATCACTAAATCGATCAATCGTTCGATGAGAATTAGCTACAATCATGTAACAAGCCATTCTGAGCTTACAAATTACCGAATCGGACAACCAGTTGATGAGAATTAGCTACAATCATGTAACAAGGCATTCTTAGCTTACAAATCACCGAGTCGGTCAATTGTTTGATGAGAATCAGCTACAATCATGTAACAAGCCATTCTGAGCTTACAAATCACCGAATCGGTCAACCATTCGATGAGAATCAATTACAGTCATGTAACAGCCCATTCTTAGCTTACAAATCACCGTATCGGTCAACCATTCGATGAGAGTCAGCTACAATCATGTAACAAGCGATTCTGAGCTACAAATCACTGAATCAGTCAACCACTCGATGAGAATCAACTTCTATCACATAACAAGCCATTCTAAGCCTACAAATCACCCAATCGGTCAACCGTTCGATGAGAATCAATTAGAATCATGTAACAAGCCATTCTGAGCATACAAATCACTGAACCAGTCAACCATTCCAAGAGAATAAATTGTTAGAGTAATTATATTTTTCACTTATTAAATAAATCACTTCGGTTTAATTAATTAAGTTATTTATTACTCTATTTTCTTAAGCTATCTCTTAGGTGCATTATAATTAATATCTTTATTAATTATAATCTGCAACCTAGTTTTTTTAGACATTAGGATTTTGTTCACCTTTATAGGTTGAACCTTGTAAATCTTTTTCCATTAACTTGGATCATAATTTTGCTCTCACATTTTGAGTAACTTCTGAATTTTGCCTTTTACTTCATTCTGCTTCTCTCCTGTAAGAGGTTATTTGCATGCAGGTATTCTTGGCATTCTGTGGATTTGTATCTGTCAAATCATACATAAATAACAATCATGTAACAAGCCATTCTGAGCTTACAAATCACCGAATCTGGGAACCGTTCAATGAGAATCAATTACAATTACGTAACAAGCCATTATGAGCTTACAAATCACCAAAATCAATCAACCATTTGATAATAATCAGCTACAATCACGTAACAAGCCATTCTGAGCTCACAAATATTCAATCGGTCAATCATTCGATGAGAATCAGCTACAATCATGTAACAAACGATTGTGAGCTTATAAATCACCGAATCGATCAACCGTTCGATGATAATCAACTACAATCACGTAACAAGTCATTCTAAGTTTAAAAATCACTGAAACGGTCAACCGTTCGATGAGAATCAACTACAATCATGTAACAAGCCATTCTGAGCTTATAAATCACTGAATCGGTCAACCGCTTGATGAGAATCAACTACAATCACATAACAAGTCATTCTAAGCTTACAAATCACTGAATCAGTCAACCATTCGATGAGAATCAGCTACAATCATGTAACAAGCCAGTCTGACCTTACAAATCACTGAATCGGTCACCAGTTCAATGAGAATCAATTACAATCACGTAACAAGCCATTTTGAGCTTACAAATCACTGAATTGGTCAACCATTCGATGAGAATCAGCTACAATCACGTAACAAGCCATTCTCAGCTTACAAATCATGGAATTGGTCAACCGTTCGATGAGAATAATCTACAATCACGTAACAACCTGAATTTTGAGCTTACAAATCATCGAGTCGGTCAACTGCTTGTTGAGAATTAGCTAAAATCATGTAGCAAGCCGTTCTATGCTTACAAATCACAGAATCGGTCAACCATTCGATGAGAATTAATTACAATCACAGAAAAAGCTAGTCTGAGCTTACAAATCACTGAATCGGTCAACCATTCAATGAGAATTATTTACAACCACGTAACAAGCCATTTTGATCTTACAATTGCCCGAATTGATCAACCGTTCGATGAGAATTAGCTACAATCAGGTAACAACCCATTCAGAGCCTACAAATCATCGAATCGATCAACCATTCGATGAGAATCAAATACAATCATGTAACAAGCCATTCTGAGGTTATATATCACCAAATTGGTCAACAATTCGATGAGAATCAATTTCAATCACATAACAAGCCATTCTGAGCTTACAAATCACTGAATCGGTCAATCATTCGATAAGAATCAATTATAATCACGTAACAAGCCATTTTGAGCTTAAAAATGACCAAATCGGTCAACCGTTCGATGAGAATCATTTACAATCTTGTAACAAGCCATTCTGAGCTTACAAATCACCAAATTAGTAAACCGTTTGATAAGAATTAATTAAAATCATGTAACAAGCCATTATGAGATTAAAAATCACCAAATCGGTCAACCGTTCGATGAGAGTCAATTACAATTACGTAACCAGCCATTCTGAGCTAACGAATCACTGAATCAATCAACCATTTGATAAGAATCAGGTACAATCATGTAACAAGACATTCTGAGCTTACAAATCATCCAATCGGTCAACCGTTCGATGACAATCAGCTACAATCACGTAACAGACGATTGTGAGCTTATAAATCACCGAATCGGTTAACCGTTTGATGATATTCAATTACAATCATGTAACACAGGCCATTCTGAGCTTAGAAATCACTGAACTAGTCAACCGTTCTAAGAGAATAAATTGTTAGAGTAATTATATTTAACACTTGTTAATTAAATCACTTCGGTTTAAATAATTAAGTTATTTATTACTCTATTTTCTTAATCTATCTCTTAGGTGCATTATAATTAATATCTTTATTAATTATAATGTGCAATCGAGTTTTTTTAGACTTTCGGGTTTTGTTCACCTTTATAGGTTGAACCTTGTAAATCTGTTTTGATTAACTTGGATCATAATTTTGCTCTCACATTTTGAGTAACTTCTGAGTTTTGCCTTTTGCTTCTTTCTGCTTCTCTCCTGTAACAGGTTATTTGCATGCAGGTATTCTTGGCATTCTCTGGATTTGTATCTCTCAAATCCTACATAAATAACAATAATGTAACAAGCCATTCTGAGATTACAAATCACAAAATCGGTCAACCGTTCGATAAGAATCAATTACAATTACGTAACAAGTGATTCTGAGCTTATAAATCACCAAATCAGTCAACCATTTGATAAGAATCAACTACAATCATGTAACAAGCCATTCTGAGCTTACAAATCATCAATCGGTCAACCGTTCGATGAGAATCAACTAGAATCATGTAAAAAATGATTGTGAGATTATAGATCACCGAATCGGTCAACCGTTCGATGAGAACCACCTACAATCACGTAACAAGCCATTCTAAGCTAACAAATCACTGAATCGGTCAACCGTTCGATGAGAATCAACTATTATCATGTAACAAGGCATTCCGAGCTTATAAATCACTGAAGCAGTCAACCGCTCGATGAGAATCAGCTACAATCACATAACAAGGCACTCTGAGCTTACAAATCATTAAATCAGTCAACCGTTTGATGAGAATCAGCTAAAATCATGTAACAAGCCAGTCTAACCTTACAAATCACTAAATCAGTCACCAGTTCAATGAGAATCAATTACAATCATGTAACAAGCCATTATGAGCTTACAAATCATCGAATTGGTCAACCGTTCGATGAGAATCAGCTACAATCATGTAACAAGCCATTCTAAGCTTACAAATCACCGATTAGGTGAACCGTTCAGTGAGAATCAATTACAATCACGTAACGAGCCATTCTGAACTTACAAATCATTGAATTGGTCAAGCATTCAATGAGAATTAGTTACAATCATGTAACAAGCCATTTTGAGCTTACAAATAACTGAATCGGTCAACCGTTTGATGAGAATCAATTAGAATTATGTAACAAGCAATTCTGAGCTTAACAATCACCGAATCGGTCAACCGTTTGATGAGAATACATTACAATCACGTAACAAGCCATTCTAAGCTTACAAATCATGGAATTTGTCAACCGTTCGATGAGAATAATCTACAATAATGTAACAAGCCAAATTCTGAGCTTACAAATCATTGAATCGGTCAACCGTTTGTTGAGAATCAAGTAAAATCATGTAACAAGCCATTCTGAGCTTACGGTCAACCATTCAAAAATCATGTAACAAGCCATTCTGAGGTTATATAATGCCAAATCGGTCAACCGTTCAATGAGATTTTTTTTATCACATAACATGCCATTCTGAGCTTACAAATCACCGAATTGGTCAACCATTCGATTAGAATCAATTATAATCATGTAACAAGCCATTTTGAGCTTACAAATGACCAAATCGGTCAACTATTTGATGAGAATCAATTACAATCCTGTAACAAGCCATTATGAGCTTACAAATCATCAAATCGGTCAACCGTTTGATGAGAATTAATTACAATCACATAAGAAGCCATTCTGAGCTTACAAATCATCGAATCGATCAATTGTTCGATGAGAATCAACAACAATAACGTAACAAGCCATTCTGAGCTTGCAAATCACCAAATCGGTCAACCATTCAATGAGACTCAGCTACAATCATGTACCAAGACATTTTGAGCTTACAAATACCAAAATCAGTCAACCGTTTGATGAGAATCAATTACAATCATGTAACAAGCCATTATGAACTTACAAATCACCGATCGGTCAACTATTCGATGGGAATACATTAGAATCACGTAACAAGCCATTCTAACATTACAATTTAGGGAATTGGCCAATAGTTCGATGAGAATAATCTACAATCACGTAAGAAGCCAAATTTTGAGTTTACAAGTCACCGAATATGTCAACTGTTTGTTGAGAATCAGCTAAAATCATGTAACAAGCCATTTTGAACATACAAATCATAGAATCGGTCAATTATTTGATGAGAATTAATTACAATCACATAAGAAGCCAGTCTCAGCTTACAAATCATCGAATCAGTCAACCGTTTGATGAGAATCAGTAACAATAACGTAACAAGCCATTCTGAGCTTACAAATCACCAAATTGGTCAACCGTTCGATGAGAATCAACTACAATTATGTAACAAGCCATTCTGCACTTACAAATCACCAAATCGGTCAACTGTTCGATGAGAATCAATTACAATTACGTAACAAGCCATTATGAGCTGACAAATGACTGAATCGGTCAACCATTCGATGAGAATCAACAACAATCACGTAACAAGCCATTCTGTACTTACAAATCACCGAATAGGTCAACCTTTCAGTGAGAATCAATTACAATCATGTAACAAGCCATTCTGAGCTTACAAATCATCGAATCAGTCAACTATTTGATAAGAATCAGCTACAATCACGTAAAAAGCCATTCTGAGGTTACAAATCATCCAATCGATCAACCGTTCGATGAGAATCAGCTACAATCACGTAACAAATGATTGTGAGCTTATAAATCACTGAATCGGTCAACCATTCGATGAGAAATACCTACAATCATGTAACAAGCCATTCTGAGCTTAAAAATCACCGAATAGGTCAACCATTTGGTGAGAATCAATTACAATCACGTAACAAGCCATTCTGAGCTTACAAGTCACTGAATCGGCCAACCATTCAATGAGACTCAGCTACAATCACGTACCAAGACATTTTGAGCTTACAAATACCAAAATCGGTCAACCGTTTGATGAGAATCAATTACAATCCTGGAACAAGCCATTCTGAGCTTACAAATCACTGATCGGTCAACCGTTCGATGAGAAAACATTACAATCACGTAACAAGCCATTCTGAGCTTACAATTCAAGGAATTGGTCAACTGTTCGATGAGAATATTCTACAATCACGTCACAAGCTGAATTCTGAGTTTACAAGTCACCGAATCAGTCAACCGTTTGTTGAGAATTAGCTAAAATCATGTAATAAGCCATTCTAAACTTACAAATCATAGAATCGGTCAACCATTTGATAAGAATTAATTACAATCACATAACAAGCTAGTCTGAGCTTACAAATCACCGAATCGATCAAGCATTCAATGATAATAGATTACAACCACGTAACAAGCCATTGTGATCATACAAATCACCAAATTGGTCAACCGTTCAATGAGAATTAGCTTCATTCAGGTAACAACCCACTCAGCGCTTACAAATCATCGAATCGGTCAACCATTCAATGAGAATCAACTAAAATCACATAACAAGCCATTCTGAGCTTACAAAACACCGAATCTGTCAACCGTTCAATGAGAATCAATTATAATCATGTAACAAGCCATTTTGAGCTTACAAATGACCAAATTGGTCAACCGTTCCATGAGAATCAATAACAATCCTGTAACAAGCCATTCTTAGCTTACAAATCACCAAATCGGTCAACCGTTTGATGAGAATTAATTACAATCATGTAAAAACCCATTTTGAGCTTACAAATCACTGAAATGGTCAACCGTTCGATGAGGATCAGCTACAATAATGTAAGAAGCCATTCTGAGCTTAAAAATCACCGAATCGGTCATCCATTCGATGAGAATCAACTACAATCACATAACAAGCCATTCTGTGTTCACAAATCACCGAATCGGTCAACCGTTCGATGAGAATCAATTACAATTACCTAGCAAGCCATTATGAGCTGACAAATCATCGAATTGGTCAACCATTCGATAAGAATTAGCAATAATCATGTAATAAGCCATTCTGTGCTTAGAAATCACCGAATAGGTCAACCTTTTGGTGAGAATCAATTACAATCACGTATGAATCCATTCTGAGCTTACAAATCACCGAATCGGCCAACTGTTTGATTAGAATCAATAACATTATGTAACAATCCATTCTAGGCTTACAAATCAGTGAATTGGTCAATTATTTGATGAGAATCAATTACAATCATGTAATAAGCCATTCTAAGCGTACAAATCACCGAGTCAGTCAACTGTTCGAGAAGAATTATCTATAATCATGTAACAAGTGATTCTGAGCTTTCAAATCATTGAATCGGTCGATCGTTCGATGAGAATCAACTACAATCACGTAACAAGCCATTTTGAGCATACAAATTACTAAATCGGTCAACCACTCAATGAGAATCAGCTACAATCATGTAACAAGCCATTTTTAGCTTACAAATCACCGAATCGGTCAACTGTTCAATGAGAATCAACATCTATCACATAATAAGCCATTCTAAGCTTACAAATCACCAAATCGATCAACCGTTCGATGAGAATCAATTACAATCATGTAACAAGCCATTCTGAGCTTACAAATCACTGAACCCGTCAACCGTTCGAAGAGAATAAATTGTTAGAGTGCATTATAATTGCTATCTCTTAGGTGCATTATAATTAATATCTTTATTATTTATAATGTGCAACCTAGTTCTTTTAGACTTTCGGGTTTTGTTCACCTTTATAGGTTGAACCTTGTAAATCTTTTTTTATTAACTTGCTTCTCTTTGCTTCTCTCCTGTAACAGGTTATTTGCATGCAGGTATTCTTGGCATTCTATGGATTTGTATCTCTCAAATGCTACATAAATAACAATCATGTAACAAGCCATTCTGAGTTTACAAATCACCAAATCGGTCAATTGTCTGATGAGAATCAGTTACAATTACATAACAAGCCATTCTGAGCCTACAAATCACTAAATCAATCAACCATTTGATAAGAATTAGCTACAATCACATAACAAGCCATTTTGAGCTTACAAATCAACCAATTGGTCAACCGTTCGATGAGAATCAGCTACAATCATGTGACAAATGATTGTGAGCTTATAAATCACCGAATCAGTGAACTGTTTGACGAGAATTATCTACAATCACATAACAAGCCATTCTGAGCTTACAAATCATCGAATCAGTCTACCATTTGATGAGAATCAATTACAATCATGTAACAAGCCATTTTGAGTTTACAAATCACTGATTGGTCAACCGTTCGATGAGAATACGTTACAATCACGTAACAAGACATTCTGAGCTTACAAATCATAGAATCAATGAACCATTCGATGAGAATTAATTACAATCACATAACAAGCTAGTCTGAGCTTATAAATCACTGAATCGGTCAACCGTTCAATGAGAATTGATTACAACCATGTAAATAGCCACTGTGATCTTACAAATCACCGAATTGGTCAACTATTCGATGAGAATCAGCTTCAATCAGGTAACAACCCATTGAGAGCTTACAAATCACCGAATCGGTCAACCATTCGATGAGAATCAACTACAATCACGTAACAAGCATTATGAGGTTATAGATCATCGAATTGGTCAACCGTTCATGAGAATCAATTACAATCACATAACAAGCCATTCTAAGCTTAAAAATCATCGAATCGGTCAACCGTTCAATGAGAATCAATTATAATCACTTAACAAGACATTTTGAGCTTACAAATGACCAAATCGGTCAACCATTCGATGAGAATCAATTACAATCCTGTAACAAGCCATTCTGAGCTTACAAATCACCAAATCAATCAACCGTTTGATGAGAATTAATTACAATCACGTAACAAGCCATTCTGAGCTTACAAATTACCAAATCGGTTAGTCATTCATTGAGAATCAGCTACAATAACGTAACAAGCCATTCTGAGCTGACAAGTCACCGAATGAGTCAACCATTCGATGAGAATCAACAACAATCACGTAATAAGACATAACGTACTTAAAAATCCCTGAAGAGGTCAACCTTTCAGTGAGAATCAATTACAATCACATAACAAGCCATTCTGAGCTTACAAATTACCAAATCGGTCAACCCTTCAATGAGAATCAGCTACAATCACATAACAAGCCATTCTGAGCTTATAAATCACTGAATTGGTCAACCGTTCGATGAGAATCAATTACAATCATGTAACAATCCATTCTGAGGTTACAAATCATCGAATCAGTCAACCGTTCGATGAGAATCAATAACAATAATGTAACAAGCCATTCAGAGCTTACAAATCACTGAATCGGTCAATCATTCAATCATTCAATCAGAATGAATTACAATCATGTAATAAGCCATTCTAAGCTTACAAATCAATGAGTCAGTCAACTCTTCGATGAGAATTATCTATAATCATACAAGCGATTCTGAGCTTACAAATCACTAAATCGGTCGATCGTTCAATGAGAATCAGCTACAATCATGTAACAAGCCATTCTGACCATACAAATTACCGAATCGGTTAACCACTTGAGGAGAATCAGCTACAATCACGTAAAAAGCCATTCTTAGCTTACAAATCACTGAATCGGTCAACTGTTTGATGATAATTAGCTATAATCATGTAAAAAGCCATTTTGAGCTTACAAATTACTGACTCGGTCAACCATTCGATGAGAATCAATTACAATCATGTAACAAGCCATTATTAGCTTACAAATCACCGAATCGGTGAACCATTCAATGAGAGTCAGCTACAATCACGTAACAAGGCATTCTGAACTTAGGTTATTTATTACTCTATTTTCTTAAGCTATCTCTTAGGTGCATTATAATTAATATCTTTATTAATTATAATGTGCAACCTAGTTTTTTTAGACTTTAGGGTTTTGTTCACCTTTATAGGTTGAACCTTGTAAATCTCTTTTCATTAACTTGGATCATAATTTTGCTCTCACATTTTTGAGTAACTTCTGAGTTTTGCCTTTTGCTTCTTTCTGCTTCTCTCCTATAACAGGTTATTATTTGCATGCAAGTATTCTTGGCATTCTATGGATTTGTATCTCTCAAATCCTAGATAAATAACAATCACGTAACAAGCCATTCTAAGCTTACAAATCACTGAATCGGTCAACCATTCAATGAGAATCAATTACAATTACGTAACAAGCCATTCTGAGCCTACAAATTACTGAATCAGTCAACCATTTGATAAGAATCAGCTACAACCACATAATAAGCCATTTTGAGCTTACAAATCATCCAATTAGTCAACCATTCGATGAGAATCATCTACAATCATGTGACAAATGATTGTGAGCTTATAAATCACCGAATCGGTCAACTGTTCGATGAGAATCATGTACAATCATGTAACAAGGCATTCTAAGCTTACAAATCATTGAATTAGTCTATCGTTTGATGAGAACAAGCTACAATCATGTGACAAGCCATTCTGAGCTTATAAATCACCCAATCGGTCAACCTCTCGATGAGAATCAACTATAATCACATAACAAGCCATTCTGACCATACAAATCACTGAATCAGTCAACTGTTCAATGAGAATCAGCTACAATCATGTAACAAGCTAGTTTGACCTTACAAATCAGTGAATCGGTCACCAGTTCAGTGACAATCAATTACAATCATGTAACAAGCCATTCTGAGCTTACAAATCATCGAATTGGTCAACCGTTCGGTGAGAATCAATTACAATCACGTAACAAGCCGTTCTGACCTTACAAATAACTAAATGTGTCAACCATTCGATGAGAATCAGCTACAATCATGTAACAAGCTATTTTGAGCTTACAAATCACCGAATCGGTCAACCATTTGATGAGAATGAATTACAATCATGTAACAAGCCATTTTGAGCTTACAAATCACCGAATTGGTCAACCGTTCGATGAGAATTGATTACAATCATGTAACAAGGCATTCTTACCTTACAAATCACTGAATTGGTCAACCATTCGATGAGAATCTGCTACAATCACGTAACAACCCATTCAGAACTTACAAATTAATGAATCAATCAACCATTCGATGAGAATCAACTTCTATCACATAATAAGCCATTGTAAGCTTACAAATCACTGAATCGGTCAACCATTCGATAAGAATCAATTACAAGCATGTAACAAGCCATTGTAACCTTACAAATCACTGAATCGATCAAATACTTGATGAGAATGAATTATAATCACGCAACAAGCCATTTTGAGCTTACAATTGACCAAATCGGTCAACCATTCATTGAGAATCAATTACAATCCTGTAACAAGCCATTCTAAGCTTAGAAATCACCAAATCAATCAATGGTTTGATAAGAATTATTTACAATCACGTAACAAGCCATTCTGAGCTTACAAATCACCGAATTGGTCAACCGTTCGGTGAGAATACCTTACAATCACGTAACAAGCCATTATGATCTTACAAATCACTGAATTGGTCAACTATTCGATGAGAATCAACTACAATCAGGTAACAAGCCATTTTGAGGTTATAAATCACCAAATCGCTCAACCGTTCGATGAGAATTAATTACAATCCTGTAACAAGCCATTTTGAGCTTACAAATCACCATATCGGTCAACCGTTTGATGAGAATTAATTAGAATCACGTAACAAGAAATTTTGAGCTTACAAATCACCGAGTTGGTCAACCATTCGATTAGAATCAACTACAATAACGTAACAAGCTATTCTGAGCTTACAAATCACCAAATCGGTCAGTCATTTGATGAGAATCAACTACAATCATGTAACAAGCCATTCTGCGCTTACAAATCGCTGAATCGGTCAACCGTTTGATGAGAATTAGTTACAATTATGTAACAAGCCATTCTGAGCTGACAAATCACCAAATCGATCAAGCATTTGATGAGAATCAGCTACAATCACATAACAAGCCATTCTGAGCTTATAAATCGCTGAATAGGTCAACCGTTCGATGAGAATCAATTACAATTACGTAACAATCCATTCTGAGCTTACAAATCACCGAATCAGTCAACCGTTCGATGAGAATCAATTACAATCATCTAACAAGCCATTCTTTGCTTACAAATCACCGTATCGGTCAACCATTTGATGAGAGTCAGCCAAAATCATGTAACAAGTGATTCTGAGCTTACAAATCACTGAATCGGTTGATCGTTCAATGAGAATCAACTACAATCACGTAACGAGCTATTCTGATCTTACAAATTACCGAATCGGTCAACCACTCAATGAGAATCAGCTACAATCACGTAACAAGCCATTCTTGGCTTACAAATCATCGAATCGGTCAACTGTTCGATGAGAATCAGCTACAATCATGAAACAAGCCATTCTAAGCTTACAAATCACCGAATTGGTCAACCATTCGATGAGAATCAATTAAAATCATGTAACAAGCCATTCTTTGCTTACAAATCACCGTATCGGTCAACCATTCGATGAGAGTCAGCCAGAATTACGTAACAAGCCATTTTGAGCTTACAAATGACAGAATCAATCAACCGTTCGATGATAATCAACTTCTATCACATAACAAGCCATTCTAATGTTACAAATCACTGAATCGGTCAACCTTTCAATGAGAATCAATTACAATAAAGTAACAAGTTATTTTAACCTGACAAATCACTGAACCGGTCAACCGTTCTAAGAGAATAAATTGGTAGAGTAATTATATTTTACACTTATTAATTAAATCACTTCGGTTTAATTAATTAAGTTATTTATTACTCTATTTTCTTAAGCTATCTCTTAGGTGCATTATAATTAATATCTTTATTAATTATAATGTGCAACCTAGTTTTTATGACTTTAGGGTTTTGTTCACCTTTATAGGTTGAACCTTGTAAATAATTTTTCATTATCTTGGATCGTAATTTTACTCTCACATTTTGAGTAACTTCTGAGTTTTGGTTTTTGCTTCTTTATGCTTCTCTCCTGTAACAGGTTATTTGCATGCAGGTATTCTTGGCTTTCTGTGGATTTATATCTCTCGAATCCTACATAAATAACAATCACCAAACAAGCCATTATGAGCTTACAAATCACCAAATTGGTCAACCGTTCGATTAGAATCAATTACAATTACGTAACAAGCCATTCTAAGCTTACAAATCACTGAATCAGTCTACCATTTGATAAGAATCAACTACAATCACGTAACACGCCATTCTGAGCTTACAAATCATCCAACCGGTCAACCATTCGATGAGAATAAGCTACAATCATGTAACAAATGATTGTGAGCTTATAAATCACCAAATCCCTCAACCATTTGGTGAGAATCAATTACAATCACGTAACAAGCCATTTTGAGCTTACAAATAACTGAATCGGTCAACCATTCGATGAGAATCAGCTACAATCATGTAACAAGCCATTCTAAGCTTACAAATGACCGAATCGGTCAACCGTTTGATGAGAATCTTACAATCATGTAACAAGCCATTTTGAGCTTAAAAATCACCGAATCCGTCAATTGTTTGATGAGAATACATTACAATCACGTAACAAGTCAGTCTGAGCTTACAAATCATGAAATTGGTCAACCGATCAATGAGAATAATCTACAATCGTGTAACAAGCCATTTTGAGCTTACAAATCACCGAATTGGTCAACCGTTTGTTAAGAATCAACTAAAGTTATGTAACAAGCCATTCTGAGCTTACAAATTATAGAATCGGTCAACCATTCAATGAGAATTAATTAGAATCACATAAGAAGCCAGTCTAAGGTTACAAATCACCGAATCGGTCAATCGTTTAATGAGAATTGATTACAACCACGTAACAAGCCATTCTGATATTACAAATCACCAAATTGGTCAACTGTTTGATGAGAATTAGCTTCAATCAGGTAACAACCCATTCAGAGCTTACAAATCATCGAATCGGTCAATAATTTGATGAGAATCAACTACAATCATGTAACAAGCCATTCTGAGGTTATAGATTAGCAAATCGGTCAACCGCTCGATGAGAATCAATTACAATCACACAACAAGACATTTTGAGCTTACAAATCACCGAATCGGTCAACCGTTCGATGAGAATCAATTATAATCACATAACAAGCCATTTTGAGCTTACAAATGACCAAATTGGTCAACTGTTTGATGAGAATCAATTACAATCTTGTAATAAGCCATTCTGAGCTTACAAATCATGAAATCGGTCAACTGTTCGATGAGAATCAATTACAATTACGTAACAAGCCATTCTAAGATGACAAATCACCGAATCGGTCAACCATTCGATCAGAATCAACAACAATCACGTAATAAGCCACTTTGTGATTACAAATCATCAAATAGGTCGACCTTTCAGTGAGAATCAATTACAATCATGTAACAAGCCATTCTGAGCTTACAAATTACCAAATCAGTCAACAGTTCAATGAGAATCAGCTACAATCACATAACAAGCCATTCTGAGCTTATAAATCACCGAATCAGTCAACCATTCGATGAGAATCAATTACAATAATGCAACAATCTATTCTGAGCTTACAAATCACTGAGTTAGTCAACTGTTCGATGAGAATTATCTATAATCATGTACCAAGCGATTCTGGGCTTACAAATCACTGAATCGGTTGATCGTTCAATGAGAATCAGCTACAATCACGTAACAAGCCATTCCAAGATTACAAATTAATGAATCAGTCAACCAGTCGATGAGAATCAGCTATAATCACGTAGCAAGCCATTCTTAGCTTACAAATCACCGAATCAGTCAATTATTTGATGAGAATCAGCTACAATCATGTAACAAGCCATTGTAAGCTTACAAATCACCGAATCGGTCAACCATTCGATGAGAATCAATTACAGTCATGTAACAAGCCATTCTTAGTTTATAAATCACTGTATCGGTTAACCATTCGATGAGAATCAGCTAAAATCATTTAACAAGCCATTCTGAGCTTACAAATCACTGAATCAATCAACCGCTTGATGAGTATCAACTTCTATCACATAACAAGCCATTCTAAGCTTACAAATCACCGAATCGGTCAACCATTCGATGAGAATCAATTACAATCACGTAACAAGCTATTCTGAGCATACAAATCACTAAACCGGTCAACCGTTCCAAGAGAATAAATTGTTAGAGTAATAATATTTTACACTTATTAATTAAATCACTTCGGTTTAATTAATTATGTTATTTATTACTTTATTTTCTTAAGCTATCTCTTAGGTGCATTATAATTAATAGCTTTATTAATTATAATGTGCAACCGAGTTTTTTTAGACTTTAGGGTTATGTTCACCTTTATAGGTTGAACCTTGTATCTGTGGGTTTGTATCTCTCAAATCTTACATAAATAACAATGATGTAACAAGCCATTCTGAGCTTACAAATCACCGAATCGGGCAACCGTTCGATGAGAATCAATTACAATTAGGTAACAAGCCATTCTAAGCTTACAAGTCACCAAATCAGTCAACCATTTGATAAGAATCAGCTACAATCACGTAATAAGCCATTCTGAGCTTACAAATCATCTAATCGGTCAACTGTTCAATGAGAATCAGCTACAATCATGTAAC
Organism: Chamaecyparis obtusa; assembly: GCA_027943335.1. Lineage (NCBI taxonomy): Eukaryota > Viridiplantae > Streptophyta > Pinopsida > Cupressales > Cupressaceae > Chamaecyparis > Chamaecyparis obtusa. The sequence goes on along the minus strand of BSBK01000740.1, from coordinate 7,040,898 downwards.
AAATGATTATGAGCTTATAAATCACTGAAATGGTCAACCGTTCGATGAGAATCACCTACAATCATGTAACAAGCCATTCTAAGCATACAAATCACTAAATCGGTCAGCCGTTCGATGAGAATCAGCTACATCATGTAACAAGCCATTCTAAGCTTATAAATCACCAAATCGGTCAACCACTCGATGAGAATCAGCTAAAATCACATAACAAGCCATTCTGAGCTTACAAATCTCTGAATCAGTCAACCGTTCGATGAGAATCAGTTACAATCATGTAAGAAACCATTATGAGCTTATAAGTGGCTTTCAAGCTCTATTCTTTGAAACTCTAGCCGCAGTTTATATGGCCGAATCCATGGAGGGTCATCATTAATTGGACTCAATCTATTAATTCATAATAATTTGATATAGGGTATGTGCAAGAAGATGAGGGGCCAAAAAGTGGCGATGTGAAAAATATTCACTTTTCACTCGTCCAAAAGTGCATGAAAGCGCTTGTTGACTTTTTAGTAGGCCTGGGTGTCAATACACCTAGGCAAGCCTGCCACCAAAGCACATTCCTAATCGGGTACCTGAAAATATCGGGTACCCGATAACTGTGGCATATATCCTGCACCCGCGAGCCCTATTCTTCATTTCCTAGCGCGATTTTATCATTTTCTAGTCGCGGTTTTCTGATACCCGATATATTTTTGGAAACCTGATATTCGAAACGTCAAATTCAACTTCAAGCATATTTGGTAAGTAGTTAATTGTATATTTTTATTAATTTATTTCATTTTCATTGTAAATGTAGTGTTTTTTTTTTAAATAGGGTTTTGTATTTATATTTGTAATAATATTTGAAACTTACATTTGTTTTTTATTTAATCAGGCATGGCTGACAACAATGAAGAAAATAACCCTCCAAATACCAATCCTGAAAACAATCCCCCATATCTAAATCCTAAATCTTTACAAGATTTGATAGAAGAAAATTTGAACACAATACGAGGTTTCCAAAACATGTATCAAAATATACCTACATTAGCTCCCATGCTTACCACACTAAATACAATTGTTGGAAATATTGACACACTCACGCAGCAACATAATGCTACTCTTCATTGGCATGATGATATGCACGACCAATTTGATGACGGGCTTGACCATGATGGGATTGCAGCCCTTAATATAACTAAGGAAGATATAGCTGCCCTTTTTGTCGATCCTAAAACCGGAATACCAGTTGACCCCAAAAAGCCCAAATTATCAATAAAATGGTGCACAAATGAAGCAATGTGCACAAACTTTTGGGATCGCTGGTGGATGGTTTTTGATAAACCACCACATAGCAATTTGGAGGTCCCATTTTATTTCCTTAAAAAATTGTATGTTGAGTTTGTGCTTGGTCAACATGTTGATTATTGGAGTATGAGGCCCAACATGGGCATAGGCAGAGGAGCTCCTCAGACTAGGCCATCTTCCCAGTGCCGAAAGGCCACTACCTTTGTCCCCCCCACTGATGTTGCACCCCCTCCTTCAGTGCAGCATCCTGATATCATTAGAGAGGTTGTTGAACAGATATTAGGGCAATTCATTTACTAAGTGATCAGTTGATCACATAGACTAGGTCAGTGTTACCTCCCGTGGATGCTGCTGGCGCATCGACATCTTGTCGGAGTTCACATGTATGTGAGCCCCATACATGCATTATGTGCAGGCATATGTGCCTCGGACCGCTTACTAATTCTGATATATATCAGTTTCATGATATTGATGAGGGAGATACAGGAGAGGCTACTACAAAGGCTGCAACACCTCATGGAGCATCTACATCTCATGAGAGTGCTTAGGAGGTGCACGTAGAGCCATTGACTCCTGTTGATACGGTAAGAGTAAACATTACAAATAAATTTGTCACGACTTATTTAATTTAAAAATAATTTATTTATTTAGATTAGTTTTAATGATTGCATGCACTTATATATATATATTTTTTCCATTTATGTTCATTCAATGACACAGGAGGAGGTGAGACAGGTGGATGAGTCCACACTTTCGGCCATTTCATTTGGCCTTGATGACTATACAGTATATTATAAATTATGAACCCATTAGTTTTTTTTTATATCATTTGGTGTACATGCTTAAATCTCTATCAATTAGAGCAATAAAATTCATACATTTACTAATATATATTGTCATCTTATTGTGTTCTTGTAGGCTATAGCCAATGTCAGTGGGGGGTGTGAGGGGGTTCCTTCATCAGGTGTCGACAAAGGAAAGGTAGTTAATTGTTTAAGATTAATTATGCATGCATATGTATGCCACTTGCGTGTAGTAATAAATATTTTACTTGCACTTTATTATATAGGGTGTGGCTATTGATGATGTCCCGACACCAGTTCGGTGGCGTAGGTTACACGCGTCTCAATTCAGAGTGATAGCCCGATTGTACGTAGACTTTTACATATTTTTATTTGTATTTTGTAACTAGGGTTGTTATGATGAAGTACATTATATATAATTGACAATCTTTTTACTCTCATAGGTTACTCCAACTATGAGGGAGGTCCCACGAGAATCTTTCGTTTCTTTGTTGACCCAGCCACTATTCTAGAGGAGGGATCACCAAATGTAAGTTTTAATTTTAGTTCAATCAATTTGTAATTTTATTATGCTATCATCCTATTTTGTAGAGTTATTACTCTATGTTGCACCAGTCTACTAATCTCATTATTGCAAATATATATTTATAGGTCAGAGTTGGTATTGTTGACATGGTCCCTTCGCTACCCAGGACTTATGTTAGGACACCTGATCGTGGTAGGCGATCGAGAGACTAGGTACAAATTTATTTGTATTCAGTTAAAATTTTAATTAAATTAGTGTTTGAAAATTATGAATTATATATATATATATATATATATATATATATACAAATCATATAAAGTAAGCAATCTAACTTTGGTTTGAACTCATTTTTTATGTAGGATCAATCAGAGCCCAACACTTCTTCAAAGAGGCTACATTTTGATGATCCCCCTATAGCATAGGATGCAGTTTTAGTTTTGTGGTCATTTAGAGATGACACTTGGCACATTTTGAGATGGCATATATGCCACATTGTACACCTTAAAACATTGAATTTGTAGACATTTTGAAATGGCATGTGCCATATTTGTATATGGACATACTTTTGATACATTTGATACATATATAGAACATATTCATTTATATGTTATATTTGCATCATCTTTTGTATATACATATTTATTATTCATGTTTGTGGAATTGAATGGTGAAGTTATATCTTGACTATGATTATCATTATGATTTAAATTATATCTTGTTGAAGTTACATTTGTTTTTCTTTACTCTGGAATACCCTGTTCATGGAGCTTATTATGTTTGAGGTTTAACTTCTTGTTGGTGAACAAATTTGTCTTCGAAAGAAACACTTACAAAATGACCTTTAAATCCCAAACAAAAAGACTCAACCAACACCAACAATTGGGTCACTTCGCTATTGAGAAGCGTAAGCGCCCTTTGAATTATCCGAGTACAACTCCCCATGCAGGATTTACAATGAATCAACTAAACTATAAATGATAATGCTTTTAACCTGAAAGCAATAAAGGCTTACAAACATCTATTCATAAACACGAGATAGACGCGAAGGGACTAATTTACTGAATAGTGCCATCTAGATCTTATTGCAACACAAGTGTTAATGCGTCTGTGTTTTGATTGGATGCTTGGTGCTATAACTAGAGCGTGTCATTTTTGGCTCTCCACAAACATACCGCTTCATGCAAGTGACACCAATAAATATTTTGTCAAAGCCATCATACATATGTATTTTGGGATTCAATTGCGAGCACGTCCTCCTCAATTTTCCCACCCTGTGAACCTGAAGCCAACATCTTTGAATCATGACTAATGTCAACACAAAGAATTTCATTATCATGCGTCATGAAGGCATCATCAGCTTGGTATTGAAAATCGCTCTTGAGTTTCCCACTAATATAGTCCCAGTCCTCTATGAATCCAACAACTGAAAAGATCATTGCCCAATCGTGCTTAGTGCACCTTGGGGTCACTTGGGTCGAGCGTGGTCGCGAGCATTTCCTCTATGGGTAGAATGGGGTTGTCACTGGCATTTACCCAGCCAATCAGAGTTGATGGAGCAGACGGTTCGATGCTAGGTCAGACGGTTTGAAAGATACGATGTTGAGCCACTTTCAACTGACCCTCACTGCAAGTTTTGGCATTGACTCAGATCGCCTTGCCAAATGTAAATGAAGTCGAATCGCCCAAAATTGAGAGAGGTTATTGTAGACCTTGAAAACATGATCCCGTAGCACCTAATAGTTTGTTGATAGCTCTCACGAGGTCCGAGATACAAGCCCCAGAAGATCATTGCCCAATCGTGCTTAGTGCACCTTGGGGTCACTTGGGTCGAGCGTGGTCGCGAGCATTTTCGTGACTCTGTGGGTAGAATGGAGTTGTCACTAGCATTTACCCAGCCAACTAGAGCCGATGGAGTAGACGGTTTGATGCCAGGTCAGACGGTTTGAAAGATACGCCGCTGAGCCACTTTCAACTGACCCTCACTGCAAGTTTTGGCATCGACTGAGATCACCTTGCCAAATGCAAATGAAGTCGAATCACCCAAAATTGAGAGAGGTTATTGTAGACCTCAAAAACATGATCCTGTAGCACCTAATAGTTTGTTAATAGCTCTCATGAGGTTCAAGATATGAGCCCTAGAAGATCACTGCCCAATCATGCTTAGTGCACCTTGGGGTCACTTGGGTCGAGCGTGGTCGCGAGTGTTTTCGTGACTCTGTGGGTAGAATGGGGGTTGTCACTGGCATTTACCCAGCCAAATGGAGCCAATGGAGTAGACAGTTTGATGCCAAGTTAGACGGTTTGAAAGATACACTGCTGAGCCACTTTCAACTAACCCTCACTACAAGTTTTGGCATCGACTGAGATCACCTTGCCAAATGCAAACGAAGTCGAATCGCCAAAAATTGAGAGAGGTTATTTTAGACCTCAAAAACATGATCCCCTAGCACCTAACAGTTTGTCAATAGCTCTCATGAGGTCTGAGATACGAGCCCCAGAAGATCGCTGCCCAATCGTGCTTAGTGCACCTTGGGGTCACTTGGGTTGAGCGTGGTCGCGAGTGTTTCCGTGACTCTGTGGGTAGAATGGGGTTGTCACTAGCATTTACCTGGCCAACTAGAGCCAATGGAGCAAACGGTTCGATGCCAGGTCAGACGGTTTGAAAGATACGCTGTTGAGCCACTTTCAACTGACCCTCACTGCAACTTTTGGCATTGACTGAGATCGCCTTGCCAAATGCAAATGAAGTTGAATCACCCAAAATTGAGAGAGGTTATTGTAGACCTTGAAAACAAGAGCTCGTAGAACCTAATAGTTTGTCAATAGCCCTCATGAGGTCCGAGATACGAGCCCCAGAAGATTGCTGCCCAATTGTGCTTAGTGCACCTTGGGGTCACTTGGGTCGAGCGTGGTCGCAAGCATTTTCGTGACTCTGTGGGTAGAATGGGGTTGTCACTAGCATTTACCCAGCCAACCAAAGCTGATGGAGCAGACGGTTTGATGCCAAGTCAGACGGTTTGAAAGATACACTGCTAAGCCACTTTCAACTGACCCTCACTGCAACTTTTGGCATCGACTGAGATCGCCTTGCCAAATGCAAATGAAGTCGAATCACCCAAAACTGAGAGAGGTTATTGTAGACCACAAAAACATGATCTTGTAGCACATGACAGTTTTTTGATAGCTCTCATGAGCTCTGAGATATGAGCCCCAGAAGATCACTGCCCAATCATGCTTAGTGCACCTTGGGGTCACTTGGATCGAGCATGGTCGCGAGCATTTTCATGACTCTGTAGTTAGAATGGGGTTGTCACTGGCATTTACCCAGCCAACTAGAGTTGATGGAGTAGACGGTTTGATGCCAGGTCAGACGGTTTGAAAGATACACTGCTAAGCCACTTTCAACTGACCCTCACTGCAAGTTTTGGCATCGATTGAGATCGCCTTGCCAAATGCAAATGAAATTGAATAACCCAAAACTGAGAGAGGTTATTGTAGACCTCAAAAACATGATCCCGTAGCACCTGATATTTTTTCAATAGCTCTCATGAGGTCTGAGATACGAGCCCCAGAAGATTGCTGCCCAATCGTGCTTAGTGCACCTTGGGGTCACTTAGGTCAAACATGGTCGTGAGCATTTTCATGACTCTGTGGGTAGAATGGGGTTGTCACTAGTGTTTAACTGGCCAACTGAAGCTGATGGAGTAGACGGTTTGATGCCAGGTTAGACGGTTTGAAAGATACACTGTTGAGCCACTTTCAACTGACCCTCACTGCAACTTTTGGCATCGACTGAGATTGCCTTGCCAAATGCAAACAAAGTTGAATCACCCAAAACTGAGAGAGGTTATTGTAGACCTTGAAAACATGATCCTATAGCACCTAACAGTTTGTGGATAGCTCTCACGAGGTTCAAGATATGAGCCCCAAAAGATCACTGCCCAATCGTGCTTAGTGCACCTTGGGGTCACTTGGGTCGAGCGTGGTCGCGAGTGTTTTCATGACTTTGTGGGTAGAATGGGGTTGTCACTGGCATTTACCCAGCCAACTAGAGCTGATGGAGTAGACGGTTCAATGCCAGGTTAGACGGTTTGAAAGATACGATGCTGAGCCACTTTCAACTAACCCTCACTACAAGTTTTGGCATCGACTGAGATCGCCTTGCAAAAATGCAAACGAAGTCGAATCACCCAAAACCGAGAGAGGTTATTGTAGACCTCAAAAACACAATCCCATAGCACCTGACAGTTTGTCAATAGCTCTCACGAGGTCTAAGATACGAGCCCCAGAGGATCACTGCCCAATCGTGCTTAGTGCACCTTGGGGTCACTTGGGTCGAGCGTGGTCGCAAGTGTTTTCATGACTCTATGGGTAGAATGGGGTTGTCACTAGTGTTTACCTGGCCAAATGGAGCCAATGGAGCAGACGGTTTGTTGCTAGGTCGGACGGTTTGAAAGATACACTGCTGAGCCACTTTTAACTAACCCTCACTGCAAGTTTTGGCATCGACTGAGATCACCTTGCCAAATAGAAATGAAGTCGAATTGCCCAAAACTAAGAGAGGTTATTGGAGATCTCAAAAATAGGATCCTGTAGCACCTAACAATTTTTTGATAGCTCTCACGAGGTCTGAGATACGAGCCCCAGAAGATCACTGCCCAATTATGCTTAGTGCACCTTGGGGTCACTTGGGTCAAGCGTGGTCGCGAGTGTTTTCGTGACTCTGTGGGTAGAATGGGGTTGTCACTGGCATTTACTAGCCAACTGGAGCTAATGGAGTAGATGGTTCAATGCCAGGTTGGATGGTTGGAAAGATACGCTGCTGAGCCACTTTCAACTAACCCTCACTGCAAGTTTTGGCATCGATTGAGATCGCCTTGCCAAATGCAAATGAAGATGAATCACCCAAAACTGAGAGAGGTTATTGTAGACCTCAAAAACACAATCCCATAGCACCTAATAGTTTGTCAATAGCTCTCACGAGGTCCAAGATATGAGCCCCAGAAGATCACTGCCCAATCATGCTTAGTGCACCTTAAGGTCACTTGGGTCGAGCGTGGTCGCGAGCATTTTCATGACTTTGTGGGTAGAATGGGGTTGTCATTGGTGTTTACCTGGCCAACCAGAACTGATGGAGTAGACGGTTTGATGCTAGGTTGGATGGTTTGAAAGATACACTACTGAGCCACTTTCAACTGACCCTCACTGCAAGTTTTGGCATCGACTGAGATCACCTTGCCAAATGTAAACGAAGGTGAATTGCCCAAAATTGAGAGAGGTTATTGTAGACCTTGAAAACATGATCCTGTAGCACCTAACAATTTGTTGATAGCTCTCACGAGGTCCAAGAGATGAGCCCCAGAAGATCACTGCCCAATCATGCTTAGTGCACCTTGGGGTCACTTGGGTCGAGCGTGGTCACGAGCATTTTCGTGACTCTGTGGGTTGAATGGTGTTGTCACTGGCATTTACCTAGCCAACTGGAGCTGATGGAGCAAAAGGTTTGATGCCAGGTCAGACGGTTTGAAAGATACGCTACTGAGCCACTTTCAATTGACCCTCACTACAAGTTGTGGCATCCACTGAGATCGCCTTGCCAAATGTAAATGAAGTCGAATTGCCCAAAATTGAGAGAGGTTATTGTAGACCTCAAAAACATAATCCCATAGCACTTGACAGTTTTTTGATAGCTCTCATGAGGTCTGAGATACGAGCCCCAGAAGATCACTTCCCAATCATGCTTAGTGCACCTTGGGGTCACTTGGGTCGAGCGTGGTCGCGAGCATTTTCATGACTCTATGGGTAGAATGGGGTTGTCACTAGCATTTACCCAGCCAACTGGAGCCAATGGAGTAGATGGTTCGATGCCAAGTCAGATGGTTTGAAAGATACGCTACTGAGCCACTTTCAACTGACCCTCACTGCAAGTTTTGGCATTGACTGAGATTGCCTTGCCAAATGCAAATGAAGTTGAATCGCCCAAAATTGAGAGAGGTTATTGTAGACCTCAAAAACAAAATCTTGTAGCACCTAATATTTTTTTGATAGCTCTCACGAGGTCCGAGATACGAGCCCTAGAAGATCGCTGCCCAATTGTGCTTAGTGCACCTTGGGGTCACTTGGGTCGGGCGTGGTCGCGAGCATTTTTGTGACTCTGTGGGTAGAATAGGGTTGTCATTGGCATTTACCTGGCCAACTAGAGTTGATGGAGCAGACGGTTCGATGCCAGGTTGGACGGTTTGAAAGATACGTTGCTGAGCCACTTTCAACTGACCCTCACTGCAAGTTTTGGCATCGACTGAGATCGCCTTGCCAAATGCAAACGAAGTTGAATCACCCAAAACTGAGAGAGGTTATTGTAGACCTTGAAAACATGATCTCGTAGCACCTAAATTTTTTTCAATAGCTCTCACGAGGTCTGAGATATGAGCCCTAGAAGATCGCTGCCCAATTGTGCTTAGTGCACCTTGGGGTCACTTGGGTCGAGCGTGGTCGCGAGCATTTTTGTGACTCTGTGGGTAGAATGGGGTTGTCACTAGCATTTACCCAGCCAACTAGAGTCAATGGAGTAGACGGTTTGATGCTAGGTCAGACGGTTTGAAAGATACGCTGCTGAGCCACTTTCAACTGACCCTCACTGCAAGTTTTGGCATCGACTTAGATCACCTTGCCAAATGCAAACGAAGTCGAATCACCCAAAACTGAGAGAGGTTATTGTAGACCTTGAAAACACAATCCCATAGCACCTAATAGTTTGTCAATAGCTCTCACAAGGTCCGAGATATGAGCCCCAGAAGATCACTGCCCAATCGTACTTAGTGCACCTTGGGGTCACTTGGGTCGAGCATGGTCGCGAGTGTTTTCATGACTCTGTGGGTAGAATGGGGTTGTCGTTGGTGTTTACTCGACCAACTGGAGTTGATGGAGCAGACGGTTTGATGCCAGGTCAGACGGTTTGAAAGATACGCTGCTGAGCCACTTTCAACTAACCCTCACTACAAGTTTTGGCATCGACTGAGATCGCCTTGCCAAATACAAACGAAGTCGAATTGCCCAAAACTGAGAGAGGTTATTGGAGATCTCAAAAACATGATCTTGTAGGACCTGATAGTTTTTCAATACCTCTCATGAGGTCTGAGATACGAGCCACTTTCAACTGACTGTTAGTGGTATGTTTGAAATTTGAACTGTGAAATTAATCATGATTAAGCTTGTTAAATTTGATAAAAAAATAATATCCTTAAAGCATTACAAACAACAATCAAACATGTAAGAATTCAAACCATGCAAATGACATAAGTATATGACATGTAAGATCTCTTCTTGGCACTATTGGCCACCCATACATGATTTTGGTCATAAGTCCTTATGAAGAGTTTTAGGACATTTAACTTTTAAATCAAATTGATTGTTACAAATTGCCATTATAGGCTTCAAAAGATCTCAATTAACCATTAAGGATCCTTTTGTCCTTCTATCTCTAATTGGATCCATGGTGACCATAGGCATCTTCATAGGTGCTCCTGCACAAGTTACATTCCACATACAAAACCAAGTTTATTGACTCAAAATACAATCTAAGAAAGGTCAAATTAATGTATTGAAATTAAGCTTAACAAACTTAGAAAATAATGCACTAAGTTAACTTATTACCTAGTCAAGTGTTCCTGAAGGGTCATCTCTTTGCTTCAGGGTCTCCAATAGTGCTTCATGATCAGCAGTAGTAATAGTCCAAAGTTCTTTTGTCTTTGGTCTTCCTTGATGCTTTGACAACTTGACATTTGTTGCTATAACAAGGTGTGAATACATAAGAATAGTTTTGTGCTTCTCATAGTCTTCAAATGCGAGAACTCCATTCTTTCTAATCATGTATGTTTGCAGCCATGTTCCCACAGCAACAACTGAACCAGTAGGATATGTGAACCCATCACCATCTGTCATTGGTTGTACAAGCTTTTGTTTACCTTGTACACAACGTGCTAACCAATAATCTGACCTCTCATCATTCCCCTATGGTGCAACCAATGCAAAAACATCTCCTGGCTTCAAAAGATCTAAAAGATGGTCATAGTCAACTTAAGTGTCCATGTCATCATTTACTATAGAGAGTGTCAAAGATAAAGGAGTCAGATACTGTGGAACCCATGTATCCACCCACTCACTTGACTCGCAATGATCCCAATCATACTGAAAACACATGGGGCAAAAACAAGCCAACTCTCATGTCCAAATGGTCCATGTACTACTATTGGAGCTTCGGAATGAATGCATTTTTGAAGAGTCTTTCACTGTTTGACAATCCAATCTATCTCCTATAGTTCCATCCTCAACCAACCAAAATAATCTACGCACTGTAGAATCAAGAGTCCCCCCCTGTGACAATGCTAAAGTACACCAATCAACAATAGAATGAGCATCAAGAAGTACAACACCTGAAATCCTCAATTGCTCCTTAACTAGAGCTCTCTTGACACACACACCTGCTTCATCATGCTCCCCTTTCCCATGCCCTGACTCAAAAAAACTCCAAATATGAGGTACACCTCTCTCCACATGCATTCTACACAACCAATAAAACATTCTAGCATTCTTAAATTGACTAGTGCAATTATCCGACCAAATGAGATGCCTATCCATAGCAATACCATTTTCCTGCAAGAAGTCAAAATAGTTCTGGAAATAATGTTGAACAAAATCATGAGAGTGAGACCTGTCGTCGCTCATATAAAAATGGTACTCTTTGATTATCTTTCGCTCATCTTTTGTGCTATCAGGGGAATGTCTATATGTGATGTGTACAAAAATAGCAACCTGAATCGAATTGTAATATTGAGCTTGAGTCTCATTTTGGGGCTGCAATGTATAGTTCTCCGCAAAGTCTACAACAGATATAATAGTTCCAATGGGGAAAGTGTCCTTACATGTCCTGAATTGTTGATCCAACCATTGAGACCTGTGACTATGCCTTGCATACTTGTAAAAAAGATTATTCTTGAAATCTGAGATAAAATCAGCAACATTGTATTCTTTTGCAACTAACTCACATCTAGAGCCTTCACCTCCACTCTTCAATGTATATTTCACTGTTTCATATACCTTTTTTTGGACGAGTGTCTTTCCAAAATTGTGTTCCAAACCCTCATGAAAACATGTTCTAAACTTGGACAAGCCACCACATTCTGAGCACTTGGCATTTAAGCAATTTTTTTTATAAAATAAACAACCATCATCTCTATGACATAAAAATTGATCTAGCAAGTCTCTTGATGATTTGGGAAGACCACTTGCACCACAATCCTCTAGCATTTCATTAGTATGCAATTTAGAATGAATGGACCGTAATAATTCATGATGCATTGAAAACTCAACATGATATTTGCAACAACATGTATTTCAAATCTTAAGGGGTACACAATAAAATGGCTTCACGGATTCAAAAGACCTTTGTGATATTTTCAATGTTGGATGTGTCTCACAAAATTTTTTATACAACATTGTTTGACTTACCTCCACATAATGTTTAGGATGTGGAGTGTGGTCTCGATTGCCAACTCTCAACTTCAAGACATCCTTCACATTTGGTGACAATCTTGAGTTAGCATCCCAAAATTGTTAAATTTCATCCTTGACAATGTCTGTTAGCTTCTTATCGAAACGTGGAAGTCTCCCACCATAAGCCCATGTATCAATTTGAAGTGGATCATCAAGTCTTTCTCTTCTTGTAAGTGCTCTACCCAAAGTTTTATGGTCTATATTGAAGTCAACACAAGTTTGTCTCATCAAACGAGCCTTTCTCAACTGATGAGTTACTAAGGAGGTTGTAATAACCCTCCGAGCAACTCTTGTCTTTTTCTCTGCTAGTCTTCCCAATGTTATTGAGAGCATTGAAAATATTTTTCACAACAATGGCATTTCTCTCCATTTTTTTGTTCACACGAATCTTCAATTTCACAAGCACAGGTCTCATCTTTTGCATCTTTAACAACTGCACAAAAATTTGACATTTCTCAGCCAATGTCTTGTTTTGAAAAAATTGATCATAAAGTCTTGAAGCCCACAACCTAACGGTTCTATGTGACCTCTTTCCTTCCCAATTATTCATAATGTTCTCCTTAATTTCAATTAACCATTTAGGTGTTTTTGAAAGCCCCAAATTTGAAGATTGATTATCTTTATTACAAGGGACTTCATTTCACATATAATTTGGAGATGATAACATTCATGTCATTCTTGTGCAACATTTTCATTCCCAATGTCTACATTTTCAATCTCCATCTGTGCATTTTCAAATTGAACATCCTCTTCACTTACAACTACATTTACGGGGTCACCTTAATTAATGGTTAACATACCTTCTCTCCTTCTTCGGTGATTTTCCTTATCTTTTTCCCTATATGCCTAAATTTCATCATCTGTCAGCTTCCTCTTACGTTTAGCCTTTCGACGACTGGTGCTTCCCATGGTAAAACCACAAGTCGACAAAAATCAAACAATGGGCCCCAAATCATGTTTTTTGTTTTGCAATGCATGATAAAATCCCATGATTGTCTACTCTGTGGGGACAGGGAATATTTTTGTCAAATATTGTCTGGCAAAAATCAGGTACCCGATATTCCCCGACTGATGAAAAAATGGCAGAAGCAGATGAAAACAATTGAACTTTTACATATATTTATGTATATAATATATATAAAAAAGAGGCATATGATATATATAATGTATATTATATATGTACTAATGTGGTCAGCTAAATCTTTGTATTAAATGTGCCTTTTATAGGCATCGTAAACACTAGCTATGCAAAAATGGATGCTTTGAAGAATAGTTCACTGGAGGTAGAGAGAGACTCCCTAGGGGTCCTAACGCGTGATAAGAGGTCATGGTGACTCCCTAGGGGTCACGATGATTCCCTAGTGGTCCTAGTACACTTTATCATGTGTTAGGACACCTAGGGAGTCCTCATGACCCCTTTTGACACATTGGAACGCTCAAGTGTGTCATAAGGGGTCCTTTTGACTCCCTAGGGTTCCTAACGCATGATAAAGCATACTAGGACCCCTAGGGAGTCATCGTGACGCCTTAAGACACACTTGAGTGTTCTAATGTGTCAAAAGGGGTCACGATGACTCCCTAGGGGTCCTAGTATGCCTTATCACGCGTTAGGACCTCTAGGGAGTCCCTATGACCCCTTTTGACAGATTGAAATGCTCAAGTGTGTCTTAAAGGGTCCTCCGACCCCTTATGACACACTAGAGCATTCCAATGTGTCAAAAGAGGTCACGATGATTCCCTAAGGGTCCTAGTATGCTTTATCACATGTTAGGACCCCTTAAAGCACACTTGAGCATTCCAATGTGTCAAAAGGGATCACGGGGACTCCCTAGGTGTCCTAATGTGTGATAAAGCATACTAGGACCCCTAAGGAGTCCCCGTGACCCCTTTTCACACATTAGAATGCTCAAGTGTGTCTTAAGGGGTCCTATGACCCCTTAAGGCACACTTGAGCATTCCAATGTGTCAAAAGGGGTCACGGGGACTCCCTAGTTGTCCTAGGACCCCTAGGGAATCATCGTGACCCCTTTTGACACATTAGAATGCTCTAGTGTGTCATAAGGGGTCCTACGACCCCTTAAGACACACTAGAGCATTCTAATGTGTCAAAAGGGGTCACAGGAACTCCCTAGGTGTCCTAACACATGATAAAGCATACTAGGACCCCTAGGGAATCATCATGACCCCTTTTGACACATTGGAATGCTCTAGTGTGTCATAAGGGGTCGTAGGACCCCTTAAGACACACTTGAGCATTCCAATGTGTCAAAAGGGGTCACAATGACTCCCTAGGGGTCCTAGTATGCCTTATCACATGTTAGGAACCCTAGGGAGTCAAAAGGACCCCTTAAGACACACTTGAGCATTTCAATGTGTCAAAAGGGGTCAGGGGGACCCCCTAGGGGTCCTAGTATGCGTTAGGACCCCTAGGGAGTCCCCCTGACCCCTTTTGACCCCTAGGGAGTCCTAATGCATTCCAAAGGGTCACAGTTCCATAGAAGTTGCATTTTGAACCCTAATGACCCCTTAACATGCCTACTGACCGCATTTCCACATGTGGTCTCCCGAGAGCTCCCCATGGACCCCTTTTGCATTCTACTAAAAAAAGTCATCCAAATTTGGTACATAGATCTTCTGACATGTCTTAATGAATTTGAAAAGGTCACCATTCCATATAAGTTGCATTTAAAACCCTAATGACCCCTTAACAGGCCTACACACCATGATTCGATATGTGGTCTCTCGAGACCACCCCATGGACCCCTTTTGAGTTCTACTAGAAAAAAGTCATCCAAATTTGGTACGTAGGTCCCTTGACATGTGTTAATGCATTCTAAAGTGTCACCATTCCATTGAAGTTTCATTTGGAACCCTAATGACCCCTTAACATGCCTACTGACCCTGATTCGACATGTGGTCTCCTCAGAGAACCCCATGGACTCTTTTTGAGTTCTACTAGGAAAAAGTCATACAAATTTGGTACATATGTCCTCTAACATGTCCTAATGTGTTCCAAAGGGTCACCATTCCATCCAAGTTGCATTTGTAACCCTGATGACCCCTTAACAGGCCTACCGACCTTGATTTGACATGTGGTCTCCCAAGACCACCCCATGGACCCCTTTTAAGTTCTACTTGGCAAAAGACATCCATATTTGGTACATAGGGTCATCATTCCATCAAAGCTTGATTTCTAACCCTAATGACCCTTTGACAGGCCTACCGACCCCAATATGACATGAGGTATCCCGAGAGCACCCCATGGACCCCTTTCGCATTCTACAAGGAAAAAGTCATCCAAATTTGGTACGTAGGTGCTCTGATATGTTCTAATGTGTTAGAAAGGGTCACCATTCCATTGAAGTTGCATTTAAAACCCTAATGACCCCTCAACAGGCCTACGGACCCCGTTTCTACATGTGGTCTCCCGAGAGCAGCCCATGGACCCCTTTCGAGTTGTACTAGGCAAAAGTAATCCAAATTTGGTATGTAGGTCCTCTAACATGATCTAATGCATTCCAAAGGGTCACCATTCCATCGAAGTTGCATTTTGAACCCTGTTGACCCCTTAACAGGCCTACCAACCCCGAGTCCCTGTGACCCCTTTTCACACATTAGGATGCTCAAGTGTGTCTTAAGGGATCCTATAACCCCTTAAGCAACACTTGAGCATTCCAATGTGTCAAAAGGGGTCACAGGGACTCCCTAGGGGTCCTAACATGTGATAAAGCATACTAGGACCCCTAGGGACTCCCCGTGACCCCTTTTCACACAATGGAATGCTCAAGTGTGTCTTAAGGGGTCCTACGACCCCTTAAGGCACACTTGAGCATTCCAATGTGTCAAAAGGGGTCACGGGGAATCCCTAGGTGTCCTAACACATGATAAAGTGTACTAGGACCCCTAGGGAATCATCGTGACCTCTTTTGACACATTGTAATGCTCTAGTGTGTCATAAGGGGTCGTAGGACCCCTTAAGACACACTTGAGCATTCCAATATGTCAAAAGGGGTCAGGGGGAGTCCCTAGGGGTCCAAATGCATGATAAAGCATACTAGGACCCCTATGGAGTCATCATGACCCCTTTTGACACATTGAAACACTCAAGTGTGTCTTAAGGGGTCCTATGACCCCTTAAGGCACACTTGAGCATTCCATTATGTCAAAAGGGGTCATGGGGACTCCCTAGGTGTCCTAACGCATGATAAAGCATACTAGGACCCCTAAAGATTCCCTGTGACCCCTTTTCACACATTGGAACACTCAAGTGTGTCTTAAGGGGTCCTACGACCCCTTAAGGCACACTTGAGCATTCCAATGTGTCAAAAGGGGTCACGGGGACTCCCTAGGTGTCCTAACGCGTGATAAAGCATACTAGGACCCCTAAGGAGTCCCTGTGACCCCTTTTAACATATTGGAATGCTCAAGTGTGTCATAAGGGGTCCTACGACCCCTTAAGGCACCCTTGAGCATTCCAATGTGTCAAAAGGGGTCAGGGCGACTTGTCAAGGGTCCTAACGCATACTAGGACACCCAGGGAGTCCCTGTGACCCCTTTTGATACATTGGAATGCTCAAGTGTGCCTTAAGGGGCCGTAGGACCCCTTAAGGCACACTTGAGTCTTCCAATGTGTCAAAAGGAGTCACGGGGACTCCCTAGGTGTCCTAACACGTATGCTTTATCACGTGTTAGGACACCTAGGGAGTCCCTGTGAACCCTTTTGACACATTGGAAGGCTCAAGTGTGCCCTAAGGGGTCCTACGACCCCTTAAGGCACACTTGAGCATTCCAATGTGTCAAAAGGGGTCAGGCAGACTCCCTAAGGGTCCTAACATGTACTAGGACACCTAGGGAGTCCCTGTGACCCCTTTTGACACATTGGAATGCTTTAGTGTGTTTTAAGGGGTCCTTCGACCCCTTAAGACACACTTGAGTGTTTCAATGTGTCAAAAGGGGTCACGGGGACACCTTAGGGGTCCTAGTACACTTTATGATGCGTTTGGACACCTAGGGAGTCCCCGTGATCCCTTTTGACACATTGGAACACTCAAGTGTGCCTTAAGGGGTCCTACGACCCCTTAAGGCACACTTGAGCATTCCAATGTGTAAAAAGGGGTCAAGGGGACTCCCTAAGGGTCCTAACATGTAATAGGACACCTAGGGAGTCCCCATGACCCCTTTTGACACACTGGAATGCTCTAGTCTATCTTAAGGGGTCCTACGACCCCTTAAGACACACTAGAGCATTGCAATGTGTCAAAAGGGGTCATGATGACTCCCTAGGGGTCCTAGTATGCCTTATCATGCGTTAGGAACCCTAGGGAGTCAAAAGGACCCCTTAAGACACACTTGAGCATTCCAATGTGTCAAAAGGGGTCATGGGGACTTCCTAGGGGTCCTAGTACGCGTTAGGACCCCTAGGGAGTCCCCCTGACCCCTATTGACACATTAGAACTCTCAAGTATGCCTTAAGGGGTGTTAGGACCCCTTAAGGCACACTTGAGTGTTCCAATGTGTCAAAAGGGGTCAATGGGACTCCTTAGGTGTCCTAACACGTGATAAAGCATACTAGGACCCCTTAGGAGTCCCTGTGACCCCTTTTGTGAACATTGGAATGCTCAAGTGTTCCTTAAGGGGTCGTAGGACCCCTTAAGACACACTTGAGCATTCCAATGTGTGAAAAGGGGTCACGGGGACTCCTTAGGGGTCCAAGTATGCTTTATCACCCGTTAGGACACCTAGGGAGTCCCCGTGACCGCTTTTGACACATTGCAATGCTCAAGTGTGTTTTAAGGGGTGCTTCAACCCTTTAAGACACACTTGAGCTTTGAAATGTGTCAAAAGGGGTCACAGGGACTCCTTAGGGGTCCTAGAATGCTTTATCACATGTTAGGACCCCTAGGGAGTCCTCGTGACCCCTTTTCACACATTGGAACACTCAAGTGTGCCTTAAGGGATCGTAGGACCCCTTAAGGCACACTTGAGCATTCCAATGTGTCAAATGGGGTCACGGGGACTCCCTAGGTGTCCTAACGCATGATAAAGCATACTAGGACCCCTAAGAAGTCCCGGTGACCCCTTTTCACACATTGGAACACTCAAGTGTGTCTTAAGGGGTCCTACGACCCCTTAAGGAACACTTGAGCATTCCAATGTGTCAAAAGGGGTCACAGGGACTCCCTAGGGGTCCTAACATGTGATAAAGCATACTAGGACCCCTAGGGAGTCATCGTGACCCCTTTTGACACATTGCAATGCTCAAGTGTGTCTTAAGGGGTCCTTCGACCCCTTAAGACACACTTGAGCATTGCAATGTGTCAAAAAGGGTCACGGGGACTCCTTAGGGGTCCTAGTACACTTTATCACGTGTTAGGACACCTAGGGAGTCCCCGTGACCCCTTTTGACACATTGGAATGCTCAAGTGTGCCTTAAGGGATCGTAGGACCTCTTAAGACACACTTGAGCATTCCAATGTGTCAAAAGTGGTCACGGGGACTAGGTGTCCTAACGCGTGATAAAGCGTACTAGGACCCCTAAAGAGTCATCGTGACCCCTTTTCACACATTAGAATGCTCAAGTGTGTCTTAAGGGGTCCTACGACCCCTTAAGGCATGCTTGAGTGTTCCAATGTGTCAAAAGGGGTCACGGGGACTCCCTAGGTGTCCTAACACGTGATAAAGTGTACTAGGACCCCTACGGAATCATCATGACCCCTTTTGACACATTGGAATGCTCTAGTGTGTCATAGGGGTTTGTAGGACCCTTTAAGACACACTTCAGTATTCTAATGTGTCAAAAGGGGTCACAGGGACTCCCTAGGGGTCCTAACTCATGATAAAGCATACTAGGACCCCTAGGGAGTCATCGTGACCCCTTTTGACACATTACAATGCTCAAGTGTGTCTTAAGGGGTGCTTCGACTCCTTAAGACACACTTTTGCATTGCAATGTGTCAAAAGGGGTCATAGGGACTCCTTAGGGGTCCTAGTAAGCTTTATCAAATGTTAGGACCCCTAGGGAGTCCCCGTGACTGCTTTTGACACATTGGAATGCTCAAGTGTGCCTTAAGGGGTCCTACAACCCCTTTAGGCACACTTGAGCATTCCAATGTGTCAAAAGGGGTCACGGGGACTCCCTAGGTGTCCTAACGCATGATAAAGCATACTAGGACCCCTAAGGAGTCCCCGTTACTCCTTTTCACACATTGGAACACTCAAGTGTTTCATAAGGGGTCCTAAGACCCCTTAAGTCACACTTGAGCATTCCAATGTGTCAAAAGGGGTCACGGGGACTCCCTAGGTGTCCTGACAGATGACAAAGCATACTAGGACCCCTAAGGAGTCCCTGTGACTCCTTTTCACACATTGGAACACTCAAGTGTGTCTTAAGGGGTCCTATGACCCCCTAAGGCACATTTGAGCATTCTAATGTGTCAAAAGGGGTCACGGGGATTCCCTAGGTGTCCTAATGCATGATAAAGCGTACTAGGACAACTAAGGAGTCCCTGTGACCCCTTTTCACACATTGGAATGCTCAAGTGTGTCTTAAGGGGTCCTACAACCCCTTAAGGCACCCTTGAGCATTCCAATGTGTCAAAAGGGGTCAAGGGGACTCCTTAGGGGTCCTAACACATACTAGGACACCCAGGGAGTCTCCGTGACCCATTTTGATACATTGGAATGCTCAAGTGTGCCTTAAGGGGTCGTAGGACCCCTTAAGGAACACTTGAGTGTTCCAATGTGTCAAAAGGGGTCACCAGGACTCCCTAGGTGTCGTAACATGTACACTTTATCACGTGTTAGGACACCTAGGGAGTCTTCGTGACCCCTTTTGACACATTGGAATGCTAAAGTGTGCCCTAAGGGGTCCTACGACCCCTTAAGGTGCACTTGAGCATTCCAATGTGTCAAAAGGGGTCAAGGGGACTCCCTAAGGGTCCTAACGTGTACTAGGACACCTAGGGAGTCCGTGTGACCCCTTTTGACACATTGGAATGCTCTAGTGTGTCTTAAGGTGTCCTTCGACCCCTTAAGACACACTTGAGCATTGCAATGTGTCAAAAGGGTCACAGGGACTCCTTATGGGTCCTAGTATGCCTTATGACGTAGTTGGACACCTAGGGAGTCCTTGTGACACCTTTTGACACATTGGAACACTCAAGTGTGCCTTAAGGACCCCTTAAGGCACACTTGAGCATTCCAATGTGTCAAAAGGGGTCACGGGGACTCCCTAAGTGTCCAAACATGTGATAAAGCATACTAGGACCCCTAAGGAGTCCCCATGACCCCTTTTCACACATTGGAATGCTTAAGTGTGTGTTAAGGGGTCCTACGATCCCTTAAGGCACACTTGAGCATTCCAATGTGTCAAAAGGGGTCATGGGGACTCCCTAGGTGTCCTAACGCATGATAAGCATACTAGGACCCCTAAGGAGTCCCCGTGACCCCTTTTCACATGTTGGAATGCTCAAGTGTGTCTTAAGGGGTCCTATGACCCCTTAAGGCACCCTTGAGCATTCCAAGGTGTCAAAAGGGGTTAGGGGGACTCCTTAGGGGTCCTAACACATACTAGGACACCTAGGGAGTCCTCGTGATCCCTTTTGACACATTAGAATGCTCAAGTGTGTCTTAAGGGGTCGTAGGACCCCTTAAGGCACACTTGAGCATTCCAATGTGTCAAAAGGGGTCACGGGGACTCCTTAGGGGTCCTATTATGCTTTATCATGCGTTAGGATAGTTAGGGAGTCCTTGTGACCCCTTTTGACACATTGGAACACTCAAGTGTGCCTTAAGGGGTCCTACGACCCCTTAAGGCACACTTGAGCATTCCAATGTGTCAAAAGGGGTCAGGGGGACTCCCTAAAGGTCCTAACATGTACTAGGACACCTAGGGAGTCCCCGTGACCCCTTTTGACACATTGGAATACTCTAGTGTGTCTTAAGGGGTCCTACGACCCCTTAAGACACACTAGAGCATTGCAATGTGTCCAAAGCGGTCACGATGACTCCCTAGGGGTCTTAGTATGCCTTATCACATGTTAGGAACCCTAGGGAGTCAAAAGGACCTCTTAAGACACACTTGAGCATTCCAATGTGTCAAAAGGGGTCACAAGGACTCCCTAGGGGTCCTAGTATGCGTTAGGACCCCTAGGGAGTCCCCCTGACCCCTTTTGACACATTGGAATGCTCAAGTGTGCCTTAAGGGGTCATAGGACCCCTTAAGGCACACTTGAGTGTTCTAATGTGTCAAAAGGGGGTCAGGGGGACTCCCGAGGTGTCCTAACACATGATAAAGTGTACTAGGACCCCTAAGGAGTCCCCCTGACCCCTTTTGACACATTAGAAAGCTCAAGTGTGTCTTAAGGGGTCCTACAACCCCTTAAGGTACACTTGAGCATTCCAATGTGTCAAAAGGGGTCAGGGACCCCTTAAGGCACACTTGAGCATTCCAATGTGTCAAAAGGGGTCAGAGGGACTCCCTAAGGGTCCTAACGCATCTTAGGAAACCTAAGGAGTCCCCATGACCTCTTTTGACACATTGGTATGCTCAAGTGTGTCTTAAGGGGTCCTAAAACCCCTTAAGACACACTAGAGCATTCCAATGTGTCAAAAGGGGTCACGGGGACTGCCTAGGTGTCCTATCACGTGATAAAGCATACTAGGACCCCTAGGGAATCATCGTGACTCCTTTTGACACATTGGAATTCTCTAGTGTATCATAAGTGGTCGTAGGACCCCTTAAGACACACTTGAGCATTCCAATGTGTCTAAAGGGGTCACGAGGACTCCCTAGGGGTCCTAATCCGTGATAAAACATACTAGGACCCCTAGGGATTCATCATGACCCCTTTTGACACATTGGAACACTCAAGTGTGTCTTAAGGGGTTTTAGGACCCCTTAAGACACACTTGAGCATTCCAATGTGTCCAAAGGGGTCACGATGACTCCCTAGGGGTCCTAGTACACCTTATCATGTGTTAGTAACCCTAGGGAGTCAAAAAGACCCCTTAAGACACACTTGAGTGTTTCAATGTGTCAAAAGGGGTCACGGGGACTCCCTAGGGGTCCTAGTACACGTTAGGACCCCTAGGGAGTCCCCCTGACTGCTTTTGACCCCTAGGGAGTCCTAATGGTTTCCAAAGGGTCATGGTTCTATAGAAGTTGCATTTCGAACCCTAATGACCCCTTAACATGCCTACTAACCCCATTTCAACATGTGGTCTCCCGAGAGCTCCCCATGGACCCCTTTTACATTTTCCTAAGATAAAGTCATGCAAATTTGGTACATAGGTCCTCTGACATGTCTTAATGAATTTTAAAGGGTCACCATTCCATAGAAGTTGCATTTAGAACCCTAATGACCCCTTAACAGGCCTACACACCATGATTCGACATGTGGTCTCCCGAGAGCACCCCATGGACCCCTTTCGAGTTCTAATAGGCAAAAGTTATCCAAATTTGGTACGTAGGTCATTTGATATGTCCTAATGCATTCCAAAGGATCACCATTCATCGAAAGTTTCATTTGGAACCCCGATGACCCCTTAAGTCACCTATCGACCCTAAATCGCATAATGGTCTCCCAATAGCACCCCATTGACCCTTTTCGAGTTTGACTAATCAAAATTCATCTAAATTGTTGAGTTAGGTCCTTTGACATGTCCTAATGCGTTCCAAATGGTCACTGTGCATCAAAGGTTGTCTCACGAGCCTTGATGACCCCTTAAGATGCCTAGCGACACTGATTGGACATGTGGTCTCCTGAGATCACCCCATGGACCCTTTTCGAGTTCAACTAGGAAAAAGTCATTAAAATTTGGTACATTGGTCCTTGGACATGCCCTATTGCCTTCCAAATGGTCACTGTACATCTGAAGTTGCCTCACAAACCCTAATTACCCCTTAAGACGTCTAGCGACCCCGATTCGACCTATTGTCTCATGAGAGGATCTGTTATAACTTAAATTAAATATTAAAATAATATATAAAATATTTGAAAAAATATAATATTTAATAGACTAAATATATAATATATATTATAAGATATATTAGATATTACATTTAATATATATTATCAAATATACAATATATTAACGTCCTATTCATTTTATATATTATATATATTAGACATTATATTATATACGTGCAACAATATTTAATATATAATATAATATATATATATATATATATATATATATATATATATATTATGTAACATTTATATTATAATATAAAAATATTGCATTTAATATAAATCTGAACAGACTATATACTTAGGTCGTTTAAATTGATATTATCGAATATATAATATAAATAAATAATATACATAATATATATACTATATAATATAAAATATAAAACATAAATATAAAATATATAAATTATTGATTGTCAGGGTGAAAGAAAAAAACATCAAAATTAAAGGGAAATAAAAAAAGAGTGGGAGGGGGAAACTTTTCAAAATTCAAATTCAAACAAAATCGGGTACATGAAAAAATTGGGTACCCAATTTTTTCGGGTACCCGATTAGGCTTGGTAATAGCTTTGGAAACCAAAGCCCCATGGTCAACGCTGAAGGAGTGCAAAAAATGTGTTTTTTCTCTATTTTTCTTATATCGACACTTCAACGATTAGGTTGACGACTTTTTTTCCACCCGATTTTGATAAAATGAAAAGGGTTTCTTTGGATGATTGTCAGCTTTCCATCGATATAAGTGATGTTAGATTTTGAATTCGTTAAGTATTTATTAGTTATTTTCTAGTTCACTTACGTCTAAAGTCTTGATTGACATACTGATGGAAAAACAACTATAACTTTCAAACCGTATAACATTTTTGAAATCCG
This sequence comes from Chamaecyparis obtusa, assembly GCA_027943335.1. Taxonomy (NCBI): domain Eukaryota; kingdom Viridiplantae; phylum Streptophyta; class Pinopsida; order Cupressales; family Cupressaceae; genus Chamaecyparis; species Chamaecyparis obtusa. The sequence goes on along the minus strand of BSBK01000740.1, from coordinate 7,016,884 downwards.
AAAGATATGTCACATTCTATGCTTCATCTAGTATAAGAAAAAAATAAAAAAAATTGAATTATGATAAGTTTTCAATGAGTAAAGGTGGTCAGACATGAGAGTTTTTAAATTATGAAAGCGGTATAGAAAAAAAATCATAATTAATTATCTGTTTGGAATAAAAATACAAAAAAATATGCATCACATCTAGGCATGAGTCAGCTAATTATATATAGAATATTATAAAAAAATATTATCATTTTCTTTTGATTAGGGTGGTCAGACATACACATCTTATTTTTTTGCTGAAATGTTTGTAGTGCTGCATTGCAATCTATACTTTTTACCAACCATATTAATTTTTTATCAAAAAAGGCTTAGTAGTTTAGAAACTACATTCAATTTCCTACAAATTATGTTCTTACAACTTTCTGATATTAGGTAGATAACTTGTTCATTTTTTCACGTCAAGTTGACTAATCTTGATTTTCTAATTTTTCATTGCCACTTAAGGGCATAGTTTGGCCCCTCATGATCCTGCACATACCCTATATATATAACTTGAAGTGTTCTTTCGATTTGAATCTATTACAATCACGTAAAAAGCCATTTTGAGCTAACAAATCACCGAATCGGTCAACCGTTCGATGAGAATCAATTACAATCATGTAACAAGCCATTCTAAGCTTACAAATCATAGAATTGGTCAACTATTTGATGAGAATAATCTACAATCACGTAACAAGCCATTCTGAGCTTGCAAATCATTGAATCGGTCAACCGTTCGACAAGAATCAATTACAATTATGTAACAAGCCATTTTGAGCTTACAAATCACTAAATCAGTCAACCATTTGATCCGAATCAGCTACAATAATGTAACAAGCCATTCTAAGCTTACAAATCAACCAATCAGTCAATCGTTCAATGAGAATCAGCTACAAACATGTAACAAACAATTATGAGCTTATAAATAACTGAATCGGTCAACCGTTGGATGAGAATCACCTACAATCACGTAATAAACCATTCTAAGTTTACAAATCACTAAATCAGTCAACTGTTCGATGAGAATTAGCTACAATAATGTAACAAGCCATTCTGAGCTTATAAATCACCGAATCGGTCAATCGCTGGATGAGAATCAACTACAATCACATAACAACCCATTCTAAGCTTACAAATCACTGAATCGGTCAACCATTCGATGAGAATCAACTACAATCATGTAACAAGCCAGTCTGAACTAACAAATCACTGAATCGGTCACCAGTTCGATGAGAATAAAGTACAATCATGTAACAAGCCATTCTGAGCTTACAAATCACCGAATTGGTCAACCGTTCGATGAGAATCAGTTACAATCACGTAACAAGCCATTCTAAGCTTACAAATCATTGAATAGGTCAACCGTTTGGTGAGAATCAATGACAATCATGTAACAAGCCATTCTGAGCTTACAAATTTTTGAATCAGTCAACCATTCAATGAGAATCAGCTACAATCACATAACAAGCCATTCTGAGCTTACAAATCACCGAATCGGTCAACCATTTGATGAGAATCAATTACAATCATGTAACAAACCATTCAAAGCTTACAAATCACCGAATCGGTCAACTGGTCGATGAGAATACATTACAACCACATAACAAGCCATTCTGAGCTTACAAATCATGGAATTGGTCAACTGTTCAATGAGAATAATCTACAATCACGTAACAAGCCATTGTGAGCTTACAAATCAATGAATCAGTCAACCGTTTGTTGAGAATCAACTAAAATCATGTAACAAGCCATTCTAAGCTTACAAATTCAATGAGAATTGATTACAACCACGTAACAAGGTATTCTGATCTTACAAATCACCGAATTGGTCAACTGTTCGATGAGAATCAGCTACAATCAGGTAACAACCCAAAAAGAGCTTACAAATCAATGAATCGGTCAACCATTCGATGAGAATCAACTACAATCACGTAACAAGCCATTCTGAGGTTATAGATCACCAAATCTATCAACTGTTCGATGAGAATCAATTATAATCACATAAAAAGCTTTTCTGAACTTAGAAATCAATGAATCGGTCAACCATTTGATGAGAATCAATTAAAATCATGTAACAAGCTATTTTGATCTTACAAATGACCAAATCATTCAACCTTTCGATGATAATCAATTACAATCCTATAACAAGCCATTTTGAGCTTACAAATCACCAAATCGGTCAACCGTTTGATTAGAATTAATTACAATCACGTAACAATCCAATCTGAGTTTACAAATCACCGAATCGGTCAAATGTTCGATGAGAATGAGCTACAATAAGGTAACAAGCCATTCTGAGCTTAGAAATCACCGAATCGGTCAACCATTTGATGATAATCAACTACAATCATGTAAGAAGCCATTCTGCGCTTACCAATCATCGAATCGGTCAACCGTTTGATGAGAATCAATTACAATTACGTAACAAGCCATTATGAGTTGACAAATCACTGAATCGGTCAACCATTCGATGAGAATCAACAACAATCACGTAATAAGTGATTCTATGCTTACAATTCACCGAATAGGTCAACCTTATGGTGAGAATCAATTACAATCACGTAACAAGCCATTCTGACCCTACAAATTACCAAATCGATCAACCCTTCGATGAGAATTAGCTACAATCACATAACAAGCCATTCTGTGCTGATAAATCATTGAATCGGTTAACCGTTCGATGAGAATCAATTACAATCACGTAACAATCCATTCTGAGCTTACAAATCACTGAATCGGTCAACCGTTTGGTGAGAATCAATAACAATAATGTAACAAGCCATTCTGAGCTTATAAATCACTAAATGGGTCAATCATTCGATCGTAATCAATTACAATCATGTAATAAGCCATTCTAAGCTTACAAATCACGGAGTCGGTCAACTGCTCAGTAAGAATTAGCTATAATCATTACAACAAGGGATTCTGAGCTTACAAATCACTGAATCGGTCGATTGTTCGATGAGAATTAGCTACAATCATGTAACAAGCCATTCCGAGCATAAAAATTACCAAATTGGTCAACGAGTTGATGAGAAGTAGCTACAATCACGTAACAAGGCATTCTTAGCTTACAAATCATCAAATCTGTCAACTATTTGATGAGAATCAGTTACAATCATGTAACAAGCCAATCTGAGCTTACAAATCACTGAATCGGTCAACCATTCGATGAGAATCAATTACGGTCATGTAACAAGCCATTCTTAGGTTACAAATCACCGTATTGGTCAACCATTCAATGAGAGTCAGGTAGAATCATGTAACAAACCATTCTGAGCTTACAAATCATTGAATCAATCAACCGCTCGATGAGAATAAACTTCTATCACATAACAAGCCATTCTAAGCTTACAAATCAGTGAATTAGTCAACCATTCGATGAGAATCAATTACAATCACGTAACAAGCCATTCTAAGCATACAAATCACTGAACCGGTCAACCGTTCCAAGAGAATAAATTGTTAGAGTAATTATATTTTACACTTATTAATTAAATCACTTCGGATAAATTAGATAAGTTATTATTACTCTATTTTCTTAAGCTATCTCGTAGGTGCATTATAATTAATATCTTTATTAATTATAATGTGCAACCTAGTTTTTTTAGACTTTAGGGTTTTGTTCACCTTTATAGGCTGAACCTTGTAAATCTTTTTTCATTAACTTGGATCATAATTTTGCTCTCACATTTTGAGTAACTTCTGAGTTTTGCCTTTTGCTTCTTTCTGCTTCTCTCCTGTAACAAGTTATTTGCGCGTAGGTATTCTTGGCGTTCTGAAGATTTGTATCTCTCAAATGTTACATAAATAACAATCACATAGGAAGCCATTCTGAGCTTACAAATCACTGAATCAGCCAACTGTTGGATGAGAATCAATTACAATTACGTAACAAGCCATTCTGAGCTTACAAATCACCGAATTAGTCAACCATTTGATAAGAATCAGCTAAAATCATGTAACAAGCCATTTTGAGCTTACCAGTCATCCAACCGGTCAATTGTTTGATGAGAATTTGCTATAATTATGTAACAAATGATTGTGAGCTTATAAATCACTGTATCATTAAACCGTTCGATCAGAATACCCTGCAATAACGTAACAAGCCATTTTGAGCTTACAAATCACCGAATCGGTCAACCGTTCAATGAGAATCAATTACAATTACGTAACAAGCCATTATGAGCACACAAATCACTAAATCAATCAACCATTTGATAAGAATCAGCTACAATCACGTAACAGGCCATTTTGAGCTTACAAATCACTGAATCGGTGAACCGTTTGTTGAGAATCATCTAAAATCATTTAACAAGCCATTCTGAGGTTACAAATCACATAAGTGGTCAACCATTCATTGATAATTAATTACAATCACATAACAAGCTAGTCTGAGCTTACAAATCACTAAATCGATCAACAGTTCAATGAGAATTGATTACAACCACGTAACAAGCCATTCTAATCTTACAAATCACTGAATTGGTCAACCGTTCTATGAGAATCAACTACTTTTAGGAAACAACCCTTTCAGAGCTTACAAATCACCAAATCGGTCAACCATTCGATAAGAATCAACTACAATCACGTAACAAGCCATTCTGAGGTTATAGATCACCAAATCGGTCAACCATTCGATAAGAATCAATTATAATCACATAACAAGCCATTCTGAGCTTTCAAATCACCAAATCGGTCAACCATTCGATGAGAATCAATTATAAACACGTAACAAGCCATTTGAGCTTACAAATGACCAAATCGGTCAACCGTTTGATGAGAATCAATTACAATCCTGTAACAAGCCATTCTGAGCTTACAAATCACCAAATCAGTCAACCGTTTGATGAGAATTAATTACAATCATGTAACAAGCCATTCTGAGCTTAAAAATCACCCAATCGGTCAACCATTCGATGAGAATCAGCTACAATAACGTAACAAGCCATTATGAGCTGACAAATCACCAAATCGGTCAACCATTCGATGAGAATCAACAATAATCATGTAATAAGCCATTATGTGCTTACAAATCACAGAATAGGTCAACCTTTCTTTGAGAATCAATTGCAATCATGTAACAAGCCATTATGTGCTTATAAATCACCGAATCGGTCAACCCTTCGATGAGAATTAGCTACAATCACATAACAAGGCATTCTGAGCTTATAAATATCACTGAATCGGTCAACCGTTCGATGACAATCAATTACAATCATGTAACAATCCATTTTGAGCTTACAAATCACCGAATCGGTCAACTGTTCGATGAGAATCAGCTACAATCATGTAACAAGCCATTTTGAGCTTACAAATCACCGAATCGGTCAACGATTTGATGAGAATCAATTAGAATCATGTAATAAGTGATTCTTAGCTTACAAATCACCGTATCGGTTAACCGTTCGATGAGAATCAAGTACAATCTATTCTACATTTACAAATCACCGAATCGGTCAACCGTTCAATGAGAATCAATTACAATTATGTAACAAGCCATTCTGAGCTGACTAATCACCAAATCGATCAACCATTCGATGAGAATCATCAACAATCATGTAATAAGCCATTCTGTGCTTACAAATCACCAAATAGGTCAACCTTTCAATAAGAATCAATTACAATCACGTAACAAGCCATTCCAAACTTACAAATTACCAAATCAGTCAACCGTTCCATGAGAATGAGCTACAAACACATGACAAGTTATTCTAAGTTATAAATCACTGAATCGGTCAACCGTTCGATGAGAATCAATTACAATCACGTAACAATCTATTATGAGCTTCCAAATCACTGAATCAATTACAATCATGTAATAAGCCATTCTGAGCTTACAAATCATCGAGTCAGTCAAATGTTCGATGAAAATTATCTATAATCATGTAGCGAGTGATTCTGAGCTTAAGAATCACTGAATCGGTCGATTGATCGATGAGAATCAGCTACAATCACGTAACAAGACATTTTGAGCTTACAAATTACCGAATCAGTCAATCACTTGATGAGAAACAACTAAAATCATGTAACAAGCCACTCTTAGCTTACAAATCATCGAATTAGTCAACTGTTCAAAGAGAATCAGCTACAATCATGTAACAAGCCATTCTGAGTTTACAAATCACAAAATCGGTCAACCATTCGATGAGAATCAATTACAATCATCTAACAAGCCATTCTTAGCTTACAAGTCACCGTATCGGTCAACCATTCGATGAGAGTTAGCTACAATCAGGTAACGAGCCATTCCGAGCTTACAAACCACCAAATCAATCAACCATTTGATGAGAATCAACTTCTATCACATAACAAGCCATTCTAAGCTTACAAATCACCAAATCGGTCAACCATTCGATGATAATCAATTACAATCACATAACAATCCATTCTAAGATTACAAATCACTGAACCGATCAACCGTTCTAAGAGAATAAATTGTTAGAATAATTATATTTTACACTTATTAATTAAATCACTTATGTTTAATTAATTAAGTTGTTTATTACTCTGTTTTCTTAAGCTATCTCTTAGGTGCATTATAATTAATATCTTTATTAATTATAATGTGCAACCTAGTTTTTTTTGACTTAAGGGTTTTGTTCACCTTTATAGGTTGAACCTTGTAAATCTTTTTTCATTAACTTGGATCATAATTTTGCTCTCACATTTTGAGTAACTTTTGAATTTTGCCTTTTACTTCTTTCTACTTCTCTCTTGTAATAGGTTATTTGCATGCAGGTATTCTTATCATTTTGTGGATTTGTATCTCTCAAATCCTACATAAATAACAATCACATAACAAGCCATTCTATGCTTACAAATCATCGAATCGGTTAACTGTTCGATGAGAATCAATTACAATTACGTAACAAGTCATTCTGAGCTTACAAATCACCTAATCAATCAACCATTTGATAAGAATCAGCTACAATCACATAACAAGCCATTCTAAGCTTACAAATCATCCAATCGGTGAACCATTGGATGAGAATTAGCTACAATCATGTAAGAAATGGTTATGAGCTTATAAATCATCGAATCAGTCAATCGTTTGATGAGAATCACCTACAATCACGTAACAAGCCATTCTAAGCTCACAAATCACTGAATCGGTCAACTGTTCGATGAGAATCAGCTACTATCATGTAACAAGCCACTTTGAGTTTATAAATCATCGAAGCTGTCAACCACTCGATGAGAATCAGCTACAATCAGATAACAAGCCATTCTGAGCTTACAAATCATTGAATCAGTCAAACGTTCGATGAGAATTTATTAGAACCACGTAACAAGCCATTCTGATATTACAAATCACCAAATTTGTCAACCGTTCGATGAGAATCAGCTACAATCAGGTAACAACCCTTTTAGAGCTTACAAATCACTGAATCGGTCAACTATTTGATGAGAATCAACTACAATCGCATAACAAGCCATTCTGAGCTTACAAATCACCGAATCGGTTAACCATTTGATGAGAATCAATTATAATCATGTAACAAACCATTTTTAGCTTACAAGACCAAATTGGTCAACTGTTTAATTAGAATCAATTACAATCCTGTAACATGCCATTCTAAGCTTACAAATCACCAAATCGGTCAACTATTTGATGAGAATTAATTACAATCATGTAACAAGCCATTCTGAGCTTACAAATCACCGAATTGGTCAACGGTTCAATGAGAATCAGCTACAATAACGTAACAAGCCATTATGAACTTACAAATCACCGAGTCAGTTAATCGTTCGATGAGAATCAACTACAATCATGTAACAAGCCATTTTGCGATTACAAATCACCGAATCGGTTAACAGTTCAATGAAAATCAATTATGTTAGAGTAAAGTATTAATTATGTTAATTAATCTTTACTCCATTCTTAAGATGTCAACTTCTTTTTGCTTTAGTTAAAAGCACATGCATTAGTCATGTAATAGTTAAACTGATTATTACATGCACTAGACCTTGCCTTTCAAGGCTTTCGATCTCCTTTATAAGGATGATCCATTTTATATTTTATTCATTCATTATTTGAGGATATTTTCTTCTTCATATTTTTGAGTCAAACCCTTGCCCTCTTCTTGTCTCTACTTCCTTGTAATAGATTTTTGTATGCAGGCGATCTTCAGGTTTTCTGGATTTGTATTGCTCAAATCCTACATGGTATCAGAGCCTAATCTGTTACAACTTGTTCGCATTTGAAGGATTCAAATTAGGGATTTTTTGGCGGATTTGAGAGGTTTTGGTTATATTTCTCAGATTTGGTATTCTCTGTAGGATATTATTTTTTATTTCTTTTTTGCCTGCAAAAAAATAAAATAATTTTTTTTGCACTTTTAGGGCTTTTTTGTGTTTTTTTTATTGAAATTAGGGGGTCCCTAAGTTTTGGTGCACTTTGAGCTCAAACGGACCTCACCGTTGAGCTCACAATGCCCAAAAACCCCTATTTTGATATAAAACACGTCCAATTTGGACAACGTTGTAGGGAGAGGCAAATTTTTTTTTGCCGCAGGGCCATACGACATTGCATGCACCTTGAGGCAATAAATTGACGCCGTACGAGGCGGCGAAAGCAAAAAATTTGTAATTTTTTTTCGCAAACAGCACACTGCCTGGGCTCAGCCCACCGCCACTGCCACCGCTGCAGACCGTCAGGCAACGAAACCGCCGATGGCTAGCCCCTTTGCACCCACGCCCAAGACTCATGTGACCAGGGGCCAATGGGGTTTTTTCCAACCACAAAATTTTTTTTTTTTGAATTTTTTTTGTCTTGAAGTCTCTTTCACTGAAATTGGCTTTTCGAGAGCTCCAGGCATCATTTTTTGACAAACAAGATATCATCAAAAAGCTGGTTCCGAGCCCGATGCTCTCATGGAGTTTAATCTAGTATTTTTTTCCATTTAGCTTTCTGTGTCTGATGTCAAATCTAGATTATCCTTTTTCCATTCCGGGGGGGCTAATTTGCTCAAATTAGCTCTATTTTTTGATTCGGAAAGCTCTTTTTGAACACTATCCAGATTTCTGCCTATTTTCATCAGATTTTTTTCAAGGTACACAAGATTCAGATCTAAAGCTTTTTTTCTCTTCTCTTGATAAAGCATATCATTTTAGGCTTGGGGGTTCAATATTTGGCTTGTGGGGGGTCTTATTTTCTTGTTTCTTTCAGTTCAACAAGATATTTGTCAAAACAAAACCCCTTCTAAAAAATATGGCCGAGACCTCTTCTTGTCTAGAACTTCAGACCCCACATAATTATCACACATGGACAACCCTGATGACATGGCTTCTCCGTTCAAAAGGGCTCTAGTCTTGTCTAGATGCAGTGCAGCCAGTATTACAGAGGCCCTTTGAGATCATGCAGCATCGAAACAAGATGGATGAAGCTATGGGGTTGATTGCTTTACAGGTATTTGACAGCTTACAGTTTCATCTTGATGGGTGCAATACCCCTCTAGCTATGTGGACCAAGCTAAACACTTTGTTTGGTACAATGAATGAGTTCCAAGAACTTCAGATTGAGGTAGAGCTTACCTCTCTTGTACCTGATTCTTTTCCCTCTATTGAGGACTTTCTGATGAAGTTCAAACATCAGAGATCTTTGTTACACAGATGTGGAAAGTGAAAGATTGATAAAGAGTGTATTTATCTAATTCTGTCTAAGCTTAGGGGAAATTTTTAGATCTTCTATTCTACCTTTCATTCTACCATGGATGCTTTGGGACCTACATTCACCATGCCCACCTTTGAGGTGTTCTATGATCATTTGACTAGAGAGCAGGCCAAACTTAGTCAGTTGGACTCTCTCACAGGATCCAAAAACCAAGCATTGGTTGCCCAACCATCCAAAGGAAAGAAAAAGTAGAAGCCCAAGCCCAAGACAGATTCATCTGGCAGTGAGAATCCCTCCAAGCCACCTCCAAAATCAGATCCAAAGAAATATAATCTGAAAGGAAAATCTTCTAAGTCTGGTGAGTCTTCCTCCAAGACTACAAAGTACACAGGTGATCCTTGCAGTTTTTGTGGCAAGGAAGGGCATCCAGTTTCCAGGTGTTGGAAACACCTTGAGGCACTAGAAGAAGCCATGCAGAAGCATAGTCTTGCTCCTCCAAAGCCTCTGCCTCCTCCCACCAGGAAAGGTCATGCTCTTTTTGCTCGAGCTTTGACTTCCATTACTCCATGGATCATTGATTCAGGTGCTTCACACCATATGACACACTCACCCAGTGTAGTTACCTCACTTGCTCAGAGTGTTACTACATAGATTGTAGTTGGTGACTCAGCACTACTTTTAGTTACAGGTTCTAGCTCTGTTTCATTATCTGGTGGTTCTCTATAGGATGTTCTTTTGGTTCTAGCCATTTCTACAAACCTCCTATCTGTTTATCAGATTTGTCATTCTGGCTCTGGTAAAATAGTTGAGTTCTCACCACATGATGTGGTTATTCGAGACCTCCATGATCTTGCCTTGGTTATTGCTACTAGGAGTGTTGATTCAGTGACTCACTTATATCGGTTTGATGGCTTCGAGAGCTCTGATTCTACTAGTGTTTCTCTTTTTGCTCATGCAGACATAGTGAGAAAGCTTTGGCATGAGCATTTTGGCCATGTCAACTATAGATATTTACAATAGATGAGTACACAGGAGCTAGTGATTGGGCTACCTCAGATCTATTGTACTGACGGTGTTTGTCGAGGTTGTGTGCTTGGAAAACATAAAAGAGATCCTTTTCCATCAGGTAGATCCTCACGTGCTCTCGCACCTTTGGAGTTGATACACAGTGATCTTATGTCATTTCCCACTCCTTTTTCTAGTGCCAGATATGTACTCACCTCCATTGATGATTTCTCTAGATGCACATGGGTATACTTCTTAAAGTACAAGTCTAATGTCTTTGACTCATTTCAAATCTTTAAGACATTTGTAGAGAAACAATCTGGTCTTTTTGTCAAGCATATATGCACTGACAATGGGAGGGAATATGTGAATCAGTCTTTCATAGATTTTTGCATTGAGCATGGTTTACAACATCAGTTCACAGTTCCTCATACTCCTTAGTAGAATGGCATTGTAGAGAGAAAGAATAGAACATTATGGGAGATGTCTAATTGTATGCTACAGTCACAAGCTATGAGTGCTTCCTTTTGTGCTGAGGCTATCAATTGCACCAACTATATTCAAAATCAGATGCCTCATAAGGCATTACTACATTTGACTCCTGAGGAGGCTTGGACTCATGTCAAACCTGATGTTTCTACATTCTGAGTTTTTGGTAGTGAGGCTTGGGCATTTATTCTAGATGCTCAGAGGAAAGCCATGGAGAGGAAAAGCTGACCACTCATATTTTTTGGCTACTGTGAGGAAGTGAAGGTGTATAGGTTGTTTGATCTTGATTCCAGAGAAGTCTTGTTTCGGTGAGATGTTTAGTTTGATGAGCACTATCCTCAGATGGATCCTCCATCATCAGTTTCTTCTTCACTACCTAGTTCTTCATCTTCTCCTCTACAGGATTCTATCTCCTCTGAGGAAGAGTCAGATGATGCTCCACCTTCCCCACCACCACTAGATGTTCCACATGTGCCCAAATGGGCTTGTGATATTGTTGTTGTAGCTGGACCTTTGGCAAGTGATCCTTCAGATACTCATCGCACACGTTCTCAGACATCTGGTACTGGTTTATTAAGTCATGCTATTTCAGATGATCCTCAGCAATTTTTAGAGGTGACAGGTCACCCTGAGTGGGATAGGGCTATGGATGAGGAGTATTCTTCTTTGATGAAGAATCACACTTGGGATCTTTGTCCTCTTCCGAAAGGAAGGAAGTTGGTTTGGTGAAAGTGGGTGTACCATACCAAATATGCTGCTGATGGTTCTATTGATAGGTATAAGGCACATCTTGTGGTGAAGGGGTTTTCATAGGTGGGTATTGATTACTCTGAGACCTTTGCTCCTGTTGCCAAGATGAATTCTATTCACCTTTTACTTTCACTTGCAGCTTCTCAGGGATGGATAGTATATCAGATGGATGTAAAGAGTGCCTTTTTGCATGGAGACCTATAGGAGGAGATCTACATGGAGCAGCCTCAAGGTTTTGTGCAGGACTCTTCTATGGTGTGCAAACTTTGGAGGTCTCTATATGGTCTCAAACAAGCCCCTAGGGCTTGGTATGAGAAGATGGATTCTTTTTTGCTTGCCTCACACTTCACACACTATCATTCTGATCCTACCATGTACATTCAGCGTCATGGGGCTGATCTATTGATACTTGTGCTATATGTTGATGATCTCATCATTACAGGTAGCTCATCCTCTATGATTTAGAGTTTTCAACATGCATTGAGAGAGTAGTTTGAGATGAGCAATCTTGGACTTCTCCACTATTTTTTGGGCCTATAGGTTGTTCAGTCTTTGAATGGGATTTCCATACTTCAGGAGAAGTATGCTCTTGATATGCTTTAGTGGTTCCACATGCTTGATTGCAAGCCTGCTCCCACACCTTTTCAGTCAGGTGTTGTTTTATCTACCACTTGCTCTACTCCTACCGTGGATCCCACATTATACAAAGCACTAGTGGGCAGTTTTTTGTACTTGACACACACTTGTCCTGATATTTCCTTTACGGTTGGCCTTGTATCTTGATTCTCACATGATCCTCATGAGATTCATTGGCAAGTGGCCAAATGTATCTTGAGGTACATTTGGGGTACTACTTCTTATGGCATTCACTATACATCAGGGGATCCTCACATTGTTGGTTTCACAGACTCAGATTGGGTTGGTGATACTACTGATCAACGATCTACTTTTGGCTTTGTCTTTTGTCTTGGTTTTGGTCCTATCACATGGTCTTGTAAGAAGCAGACAGCTCATGCATTATCATCTACAGAGGCAGAGTACCGAGTAGCTGTTCAAGCTAGTCAGGAGGTTTTATGGCTTCGCCAGTTGATGATAGAGTTCAGTTTTCCTCCTGATAGTCCCACTATTCTTTGGTGTGACAATCAGAGTGCTATACATATTTCCCACAACCTAGTTGAGCATCAGAGGACCAAGCACATTGAGCTTCACATGCATTTCATCTGACATTTGATTCAGGATGGCTCTTTGAGTTTGGAGTATATTCCCACTACTGAGCAGGTTGCTGACATCTTCACCAAACCTTTTGCATCCCCATGATATCTTCCACTACGTTCTATGCTTGGGGTGAAGGAAGTTGTCCTTGGGGGGTCTCAGTGATGAGGCCTTCCTTCCTTCTTTTTCTATCTCCTTTTGGAGTAGGGTTTTTTACCACTAGGTTTTCTCTATTTCTCCATTTTATATAGATTTGGTTGTGCTGGGTACCTCATCAGGCCATGCTGTCGAGACCCATTTTTATGCTTTCAGCATTGTAGTTTCCTTTCCTTTCTTTTGCATTGTTTGTAGCTGCATCGTTGCTCATCTTCAGGGGTGGGTGTTAGAGTAAAGTATTAATTATGCTAATTAATCTTTACTCCCTTCTTAAGATGTCAACTTCCCTTTAGTTTAGTTAAAAGCACATGCATTAGTCATGTAATAGTTAAACTGATTATTACATGCACTAGACCTTGCCTTTCAAGGCTTTCGATCTCCTTTATAAGGATGATCCATTGTATAGTTTATTCATTCATTATTTGAGGATATTTTCTTCTTCATATTTTTGAGGCAAACCCTTGCCCTCTTCTCGTCTCTACTTCCTTGTAACAAATTTTTGTATGCAGGTGATCTTCGGGTTTTATGGATTTGTATTTCTCAAATCCTATAAATTACAATTATGTAACAACCCATTCAGAGCTGACAAATAACTAAATCGGTCAACCATTTGATGAGAATCAGCAACAATCACCTAATAAGCCATTCTGTGGTTACAAATAACCGAGTCGGTCAACTATTCGATGAGAACTATCTATAATCATGTGACAAGTGATTCTAAGCTTACAAATCACTGAATCGATCGATCATTTGATGAGAATCAACTACAATCATGGAACAAGCCATTCTGAGCTTACAAATTACCGAATCGGTCAACCACTCGATGAGAATCAGCTACAATCACATAACAAGCCATTTTGAGCTTACAAATCATCGAATCGGTCAACCATTATGAGAATCAATTATAATCACCTAACAAGCCATTTTGAGCTTACAAATGACCAAATCGGTCAACCGTTTGATGAGAATCAATTACAATCTTGTAACAAGCTATTCAGAGCTTACAAATCACCAAATCGGTCAACCATTTGATGAGAATTAATTACAATCACATAACAAGCCATTCTGAGCTTACAAATCACTGAATCGGTCAACCGTTCGATGAGAATCAACTACAATAATGTAACAAGCCATTCTGAGCTTACAAATCACTAAATCGATCAATCGTTCAATGAGAATCAACTACAATCATGTAACAAGCCATTCTGCGCTTACAAATCACCAAATCGGTCAACCATTCAATGAGAATCAGTTACAATTATGTAACAAGCCATTCTGAGATGACAAATCACTCTATCGGTCAACCATTCGATGCGAATCAGTAACAATCATTCAATAAGTCATTCTGTGCTTACAAATCACTGAATAGGTCAACCTTTCGGTGAGAATCATTTACAATCATGTAAGAATCCATTTTGAGCTTACAAATCATCGAATCGGTCAACCGTTCGATGATAATCAATAATAATAATATAACAAGCCATTCTAAGCTTACAACTAAGTGAATCGGTCAATCATTCAATGAGAATCAATTACAATCATGTAATAAGCCATTCTGAGCTTACAAATCACCGAGTCGGTCGACTGTTTGATGAGAATTATCTATAATCATGTAACAACCCATTTTGAGCTTACAAATCACTGAATCAGTTGATCGTTTGATGAGAATCAGCTACAATCACGTAACAAGCCATTCTGAGCTTACAAATTGCCGAATTGGTCAAGCACTCGATGAGAATCAGCTACAATCATGTAACAAGCCATTCTTAGCTTACAAATCATCGAATCGGTCAACTGTTTGATGAGAATCAGCTACAATCATGTAACAAGCCATTCTAAGCTTACAAATCACCAAATCGGTCAACCATTCGATGAGAATCAATTACAATCATGTAACAAGCCATTCTTAGCTTACAAATAACCGTATCGGTCAACCATTTGATGAAAGTCAGCTACAATAACGTAACAAGCCATTTTGAGCTTACAAATCACTGAATTAATCAACTATTCTATGAGAATAAACTTCTATCACATAACAAGCCATTCTAAGTTTACAAATCACCGAATCAGTTAACAGTTCGATGAGAATCAATTACAATCACGTAACAAGCCATTCTGAGCTTACAAATCACTGAACCGGTCAACCATTCTAAGAGACTAAATTGTTAGAGTAATTATATTTTACACTTATTAATTAAATCACTCTGGTTTAATTAATTAAGTTATTTATTACACTATTTTCTTAAGCTATCTCTTAGGTGCATTATAAATAATATCTTTATTAATTATAATGTGCAACCTAGTTTTTTGAGACTTTAGGGTTTTGTTCACCTTTATAGTTTGAACCTTGTAAATCTTTTTTCATTAACTTGCATCATAATTTTGCTCTCACATTTTGAGTAACTTCTGAGTTTTGCCTTTTGCTTCTTTCTGCTTCTCTCCTGTAATAGGTTATTTGCATGCAAGTATTTTTGGCTTTCTGTGGATTTGTATCTCTCAAATCCTACATAAATAACAATCACGTGACAAGCCATTCTGTGCTTACAAATCACTGACTTGGTCAACCGCTCGATGAGAATCAATTACAATTACGTAACAAGCCATTTTGAGCTTACAAATCACCTAATCAATCAACCATTTGATAAGAATCAGGAACAAATCATAGAATCGATCACCAGTTCGATGAGAATCAATTACAATCATGTAGCAATCCATTGTAATCTTACAAATCATCGAATTGGTCAATCGTTCGATGAGAATACATTACAATCACATAACAAGCTATTCTGAGGTTATAAATCATACAATTGGTCAACATTTCGATGAGAATGATCTAGAATCATGTAACAAGCTATTCTGAGCTTACAAATCACTGAATCAGTCAATCATTTGTTGAAAATTAGCTAAAATCATGCAACAAGCCATTCTGAAATTACAAATCATAGAATCGGTCAACCATTCGATGAGAATTAATTACAATCACATAACAAGCCAGTCTGAGCTTACAAATCACCGAATTGGTTAACTGTTCAATGAGAATTGATTACAACCATGTAATAAGACATTCTGATCTTACAAATCACTAAATTGGTCAACCGTTCGATGACAATCAGCTACAATCAGGTAACAACCCATTTGGAGCTTACAAATCACCGAATCGGTCAACCATTCGATGAGAATCAACTACAATCACGTAAGAAGCAATTCTGAGGTTATAGATCATAAAATTGGTCAATTGTTCGATGAGAATCAATGACAATCACATAACAAGTGATTCTGAGCTTACAAATCATCGAATCTATCAACCATACAATCCTTTAACAAGCCATTCTAAGCTTATAAATCACTAATTCGGTCAACCGTTTGATGAGAATTAATTACAATCATAGAACAAGCCATTCTAAGCTTACAAATCACCGAATCGGTCAACCGCTCGATGAGAATCAACTACAATCATGGAACAAGCTATTCTGCGCTTACAAATCACCGAATCGGTCAATAGTTTGATGAGAATCAATGACAGTTACGTAACAGGCCATTCTCAGCTGACAAATCACCGAATCGATCAACAATTTGATGAGAATCAACAACAATCACGTAATAAGCCATTCTATGCTTACAAATCACCGAATAGGTCAACCTTTCAATGAGAATCAATTATAATCACGTAAAAAGCCATTATGAGATTACAAATTACCAAATCGGTCAACCCTTCGATGAGAATCAGCTACAATCACATAACAAGCCATTCTAGGCTTATAAATCATTGAATCGTTCAACCGTTTGATGAGAATCAATTACAATCACGCAACAATCCATTCTGAGCTTACAAATCACTAAATTAATTATAATCATTTAATAAGCCATTCTGAGCTTACAAATCACTGAGTTGGTCAACTGTTCGATGAGAATTATCTATAATCATGTAACAAGCGATTCTGAGCTTACAAATCACTGAATCAATCAATTGATCGATGAGAATATGCTACAATCACGTAACAAGCGCTTCTGAGCTTACAAATTACTAAATTGGTCAACCACTTGATGAGAATCAGCTACAATCATGTAACAAGCCACTCTTAGCTTACAAATCACCGAATCAGTCAACTGTTTGATGAGAATCAGCTGCAGTCATGTAACAAGCCATTCTGAGTTTACAAATCACCGAATCGGTCAACCATTCGATGAGAATGAATTACAATCATGTAACAAGCCATTCTTATCTCACAAATCACCATATCGGTCAACCATTTGATGAGAGTCAGGTACAATCATGTAACAAGCCATTCTGAGCTTACAAATCATCGAATCAATCAACCATTCGATGAGAATCAACTTCTATCACATAACAAGCCATTCTAAGCTTACAAATCACCGAATCGATCAACCGTTCGATGAGAATCAATTACAATCACGTAATAAGCCATTCTGAGCTTACAAATCACCGAACCGGTCAACCGTTCTAAAAGAATAAATTGTTAGAGTAATTATATTTTACACTTATTAATTAAATCACTTGGGTTTAATTAATTATGTTATTTATTACTCTGTTTTCTTAAGCTATCTCTTAGGTGCATTATAATTAATATCTTTATTAATTATAATGTGCAACCTAGTTTTTTTAGACTTTAGAATTTTGTTCACCTTTATAGGTTGAACCTTTTAAATCTTTTTTCATTAACTTGGATCATAATTTTGCTCTCAGATTTTGAGTAACATCTGAATTTTGCCTTTTACTTCTTTCTGCTTCTCTCCTATAACAGGTTATTTGCATGCAGGTATTCTTGGCGTTCTATGGATTGTTATCTCTCAAATCCTACATAAATAACTATCACGTAACAAGCCATTCTGTGCTTACAAATCACCAAATCGGTCAACCATTTGATGAGAATCAATTAAAATTACGTAACAAGCCATTCTGACCTTACAAATCACCTAATCATTCAACCATTTGATAAGAATCAGCTACAATCATGTAACAAGCCATTCTAAGCTTACAAATCATCCAAACGGTCAACTGTTCGATGAAAATTAGCTACAATCACATAACAAATGATTCTGAGCTTATAAATCACTGAATCGGTCAATCATTCGATGAGAATCACCTAAAATCATGTAACAAGCCATTCTAAGCTCACAAATCACTGAATCAGTCAACCGTTCGATGAGAATCAGCTACAATCATGTAACAAGCCATTCTAAGCTTATAAATCATTGAATCGGTCAACCGCTCGATGAGAATCAGCTACAATCATATAGGAAGCCATTCTAAGCTTACAAATTGCTGAATCAATCAAACGTTCGATGAGAATCTATGAGAACCACGTAACATGCTATTCTGATCTTACAAATCAGTGAATTGGTCAAGCGTTCAATGACAATAAGCTACAATTAGGTAACAACCCATTCAGACCTTACAAATCACCAAATCGGTCAACCATTTAATGAGAATCAACTATAATCACATAACAAGCCATTCTTAGCTTACAAATCAATGAATCGGTCCACCGTTCGATGAGAATCAATTATAATCATGTACAAAGCCATTTTGAGCTTACAAATGACCAAATCGATCAACCATTTGATTAGAATCAATTAAAATCCTATAACAAGGCATTCTGAGCTTACAAATCACCAAATCCATCAATCGTTTGATGAGAATTAATTACAACCATGCAACAAGCCATTATGAGCTTACAAATCATCAAATCGGTCAACTGTTCGATGAGAATGAGCTACAATAATGTAACAAGCCATTCTAAGGTGACAAATCACTGAAACGGTCAACCATTCGATGAGAATCAACAACAATCACCTAATAAGCCATTCTGTGCTTACAAATAACTGATTCAGTCAACTATTCGATGAGAATTATCTATAATCATGTAACAAGTGATTCTGAGCATAGAAATCACTAAATCGATCGATCGTTCGATGAGAATCAGCTACAATCACGTAACAAGCCATTCTGTGCTTACAAATTACCGAATCGATCAACCACTTGTTGAGAATCAGCTACAATCATGTAACAAGCCATTTTGAGTTTACAAATCACCGAATTGGTCAACCATTATGAGAATCAATTATAATCACATAACAAGCCATTTTGAGCTTACAAATGACCAAATCGATCAACCGTTCAATGAGAATCAATTACAATCCTGTAACAAGCCATTTTGAGCTTACAAATCACCAAATCAGTGAACCGTTTGATGAGAATTAATTATAATCATGTAACAAGCCATTCTGAGCTTACAAATCACCGAATCGGTCAACCGTTCAATAAGAATCAGCTACAATAACATAAGAAACCATTCTGAGCCTACAAATCACCGAATCGGTCAACCATTCGATGAGAATCAACTACAATCATGTAACAAGCTATTTTGCACTTACAAATTACCA
Source organism: Chamaecyparis obtusa (assembly GCA_027943335.1). Lineage (NCBI taxonomy): Eukaryota > Viridiplantae > Streptophyta > Pinopsida > Cupressales > Cupressaceae > Chamaecyparis > Chamaecyparis obtusa. The sequence continues at coordinate 6,997,224 of BSBK01000740.1, read as the reverse complement.
AATCGGTCAAGCATTTGATATGAATCAACAACAATCATGTAATAAGCCATTATGTGCTTACAAATAACCAAATAGGTCAACCTTTCGGTGAGAATCACCTACAATCACGTAACAAGCCATTCTAAGCTTAGAAATCACTGAATCGGTCAACCCTTCGATAAGAATCAGATACAATCATGTAACAAGCCATTCTGAGCTTATAAATCACCGAATGGGTCAACCGTTCACTGAGAATCAATTACAATTAGGTAACGAGCCATTCTGAACTTACAAATCATTGAATCGGTTAACAATTCAATGAGAATTAGCTACAATAACGTAACAAGCCATTCTGAGCTTACAAATAACCGAATTGGTTAATCGTTTGATGAGAATCAATTACAATCATGTAACAAGCCATTCTGAGCTTACAAATCACCGAATCGGTCAACCGTTTGATGAGAATACATTACAATCACGTAACAAGCCATTCTGAGCTTACAAATCACAGAATTGGACAACCGTTCGATGAGAATAATCTACAATCACGTAACAAGCTGAATTCTGAGGTTACAAATCATGGAATCGGTCAACTGTTTGTTGAGAATCAACTAAAATCATGTGACAAGCAATTCTAAGCTTACAAATCATAGAATCGGTCAACCATTCGATGAAAATTAATTACAATCACATAATAAGCCAGTCTGAGCTTACAAATCACTGAATCGGTCAACTGTTCAATGAGAATTGATTACAACCACATAAATAGCCATTGTGATCTTACAAATCACCGAATTGGTCAACCATTCGATGAGAATCAGCTTCAATCAGGTAACAACCCATTCAGATCTTACAAATCACCGAATTGGTCAACTATTCGATGAGAATCAACTCCAATCACATAACAAGCCATTCTGAGGTAGATCACCGAATTAATCAATTGTTCGATGAGAATCAATTACAATCACATAACAAGCCATTCTAACCTTAAAAATCACCGAATCGGTCAACCGTTCAATTAGAATCAATTATAATCATGTAACAAGCCATTTTAAGCTTACAAATGACCAAATCAGTCAACCATTCGATGAGAATCAATTTGAATCATGTAACAAGCCATTCTGAGCTTACAAATCACCAAATCAGTAACTGTTTGATGAGAATTAATTACAATCACATAACAAGCCATTCTGAGCTTAAATATCATCGAATCGTTCAACCGTTCGATGAGAATCAGCTACAATAACATAACAAGCAATTTTGCGCTTACAAATCACTGAATCGGTCAACCATTTGATGAGAATCAATTACAATTATGAAACAAGCTATTATGAGCTGACAAATCAGCGAATCGGTCAACCATTCGATGAGAATCAGCAACAATCATGTAATAAGCCATTATGTACTTACAAATCACTGAAGAGGTCAACCCTTTAGTGAGAATCAATTACAATCACGTAACAAGCCATTCTGAGCTTACAAATTACCAAATCGGTCAACTCTTAGATGAGAATCAGTAACAATCACATAACAAGCCATTTTGAGCTTATAAATCACTAAGTCGGTCAACCATTCGATGAGAATCAATTACAATCATATAACAATCCATTCCGAGCTTACAAATCATCGAATCGGTCAACCGTTCGATTAGAATCAATAACAATAATGTAACAAGCCATTTTCTGCTTACAAATTACTGAATCGGTCAATCATTCGACGAGAATCAATTACAATGATGTAATAAGCCATTTTGAGCTTAGAAATCACTAAGTCGGTCAATTGTTCGATGAGAATTATCTATAATCATGTAACAAGTGATTCTGAGCTTACAAGTCATTGAATCGGTTGATTGTTCGATGAGAATAAGCTACAATCACGTAACAAGCCATTCTAAGCATACAAATTACTGAATCGGTTATCCACTCGATGATGTTAAGAGATAGCTTCATTCGTATATTTATATATATATATATATAAATATATATATATATATATATATATATATATATATATATATATATATATATATATATATATATTATACAATGTTAATAATGAAGAGTTGTGATATTTATATTATATTATTATCATTATTATATTATTAATATAGTAATGATAATATTATAATGCAATGATATATATTATATTATTGTAGTTAATTATATATTTATGTTAATTATGGTTATAGTAGACAATTATGGTTATTACCATAATTGTCATATTATTATATGGTCATGACTCTTCAAGACATGACTATTCAAAAGATATAAATATATATCAATGGCTGGTGAAAAGATCAATCACAATGGTAATCTATTTCACTACAGTAGTCACATATATTCTCTATAGGACGATCCAGATTTCACAACATGGTATCAGAGCCTAATCTATAAGAGAATAAAATACAATTTTTGGGAACAGTAGATATCCGAGCAAAGTATTACATGGGGAGGAAGGACATTGAAAGGGGAAGATACACGAAGCACCCATACATCCCAATCATAATTGGTATTATAGATTGAACATGGGTAAAGAGAGGATGCGAAGCACAGTTTGGAATGGATACACTAAGAATCCAATCCGAAGTTTATAGATTTATAGTCATCAACTAAATTAATAGCAGAATCATTCACACCCAAAGTAAGAATACACACACGCCTATTACCAATCTGCCATCTTATTCCAGCGCTGGATAGCTTATTCAACCATGAAAGAAAATACAATCAAAATGTTTGCGTGAGAAAAGAAGGAATATAATCTATCCGAAAACTATCATAGAACTAAGCGAATAATTTAGAAAGAATTATCGTGCAAGGAGGTCACTCATTTGGTAGAATCGAGGAAATGATGAAGAGACGTCAATACATATAAAATCCACCAACCAATTAAATAGTCAAAGATCATAGTAATGTGAATAACGGTGTTCGATGTTTCTTTTACTGGTTTGCAAATTTTCTATTCTTAAAAATCATGAATGGTGTATTCGAAGTTTATTCTATTTGCAACACATCAAACATAAGATGGATTAACAAGATCACGGGTTGTGTGCATTCAAAATCTTTACCAGTTGCATTTCTTTTATATAAATAAGTTTTGTGGCAGTCCCCAATGGAATGGAGTCTATGTGACAGTGAAGTGAAGTTAAACTCTGAGTGTTAACTCTTATATATATTGAAACGGTCTAAAGAACCGTTACACAATTCACAGGCTAGTCTTGAGGATCATGTTGGTGTTTCGGTGGACTTACATTGCAAATACATCACGGTGGAGCAAAGGACCGAGAATGACAATAGTGTGGTGGAAGAAGTTGTTACTTCTCGGTACAAAGCGGTGGCTCCATGCCGGGTTGTGACAGTCAGACAAACCCGTGAGCCCGTCAGATGAAAGTCATTAAGTCTATTGACTTAAAGAAAGCATGGACAATGACTACGGTAAACAAACATGGGAATGATAACTAAAATATACATCAGTGGACATAGACGGCTAGAAGTATCGATTTATGGTAAAGACAACCTAGCAGATGGTTTCGATGATTAAGATGAGCACAACCCTATCCATGTTGTTGATTCCCATGAATGAGTAAAGGACATCACACAAATTGTATACGTTAAGATATTAGGAAGTAACACTCACGGCTAATAAAGAAACTTAGCAAGTCTTACCCCGCAAATGGAGGGATATGCACGATTCTTTGGAGTATATATCTGAGAGGTTGACATGCTCGCATGGAGAGAATGATAGAGCATCACATCTAGGGGAGAAGGAAATTGCAAAATGGAAGTCGGTTCAAACACATTGAAGGATTTAGGAAAAGAGGATAAATTAAACAATATCGACTAAGCACTTTGATAAGTATCGATTGCAAGAAAGATTATCGGTCCAATTGGTATGAATGAACTAATCGACAGGTTATTCTAAGCTGAAGAAATCAATAAAGCAGCAGGGAATCACTTAATTACATCGATCTAGTTAATATATTGATGATTAATGGCAACATAAGTATAATCAATGTTTTTATGCTTGAAGTTGCCAGATTTGTGGAGTGTGATTATATCAAATGTGCAAATGCCAATTTAACTTTGTGAAGAGACATGAATTAGATATGGTTATGCAGCGATTGTGTTAAGGATTATAACTGAAATTCCTTGAATAACAAACCAATTTTGATATCAGTTTTGCATACAAGTTTAATTTATAATCTCCAAGGTTAAAGTTGAAGAGGTGAAATTAGTAACTACTATGAAAGGTGACGAGTATAGAGGCATGAGACATCACCTTCCATTCAACATTACTAATTACATCAGTCTGAAATCAAAATCAAAGAACCCACCATAGTTGCAGAGATAAGCAGTTCACAGTAGAAATGACACTTATATATATTGAAAGGTTATAATTCCACAGTGGAGACAATACCATATCGCTGTAAGCGATAGCATTATATTTCTACATTAGGTACATTATAGACTTCAATTTGATTGTCCCTTAATTTTGAGATATGATCGGAAGGGGACATTACAAGTGGTATCAACTCTACATAGTAAACAGTATCAAAAGAAAAACTAAAAGATATTATGTGTCACTATAGCCCTTGTTTAAAAGGTATCGATGAGGAAAAGATATATATAGAAGATTTGGAAGGAGCAGTAGCAAATCGAAATGGATCTCAAGAGTAGCATCAGACATAGCATATTTATTAAATTGATAGACTAGATATCCCAACTATCTAAGTTAATCGAAAAAAAAAGGGGATAGTACAAGTGGGACAATAACCAATATAATCAGATACCGATAATGTATGAAGTCAACATCTAATCGGTAGTTATCATAATGAGATGTGATTTGTAAAGAAGAAAATTAACATAAAGATCAATATGAAACCAATATGTTATGAAGAAGGACGATGGGTACGAGTATCGTATTAATGGGCTCACCTTACGAAAGGAGATACTTGAAAATATTTGAAATTTAAGATAAGTATTTCATGTTTTATTAATGCATATAAATTTTGAATTTGTAATTCATTAAATAATAAATCTTGTATGCTTCTATCATTCGTATTTTTGTACGAGATAGTTTAGCTTTATAAACTATTTGTAATCTATCTCTGACATACTTTCAGGACAAAAGCATATAAAATTCAGATTCAGAGAAAGTCTGACATTTTCAAGAGGTCAAGAAGTTGATGAACTTGAGCTTTAGAGGGAGAATATGGTTCAGTTAACTTGTGACAATCTCAATCGTATTGATTAAGAGAGAGTTCACAATTGAAGGTAAAACAAATCTGAGATTATAATAGTGGGAACTTGTGGATAGAATCACCGATGAGATGCACGTGGATAGAATACTAGAGGTCTTTATTATCTTCTCTCAAGTCCAAGAGGGAGTGTTAATATTGTGGCCTTGGGAAAGATCAAAATGCATCTTATGCTAGCCAATGTAACCTTATGACTATTCAGATTATTCGTATTGGTTCTCTCAGGAAGGAAAGTATGAAATGACATCCTGCAGTGACACCGAATTGAGTATATAAACAGGGTATGCCTTCGTGATAGATGGAGAAGTTAAAAGATCTGCATTAGTGACATTCAAGGATCTTGATTCAGAGGGAGTAAACCATGTTTTGTTGGTTCTCTAGTAATCAAGAAATTATAGTAGACAATTATGGTTATTACCGTGTGAGAAGGTTATATGTCAGAAAAAAAAAAAGAAAAAAAAAGCTAGAAAATCAAATTAAGTTGGCACCTCAGGATCTTGGTCATACAAATTCAGAGGGAGTATAACATGTCAAGATGGTGTATACTTTGAATTCACCAAGACTATGAGATCGTGCATACAATTGTAATTCAGTGGAGGTACATCCTCACTAAAGAACAAACAACCGATACTCTTACCAAGTGTCTTGCTAGAAAGAAGATTGTGTACCTTCATATAACCTTGGTATGTTGAGGAATAAAGCCTTATTAGGTGAAAAGAAGGTATCCTGAATGCTATGTTATTACTTGTTGTGCTTTAACTATATCGTGGTTAGACAACATTAAGTTATTGGTTTCAAACTGTCATGATGTGCTATGTTCATGGCTAGACAACATTGAGTTGTTGTTTTTAAATTGTCATGACTGAGAGTTTGATTTCCACTCTTTGGATGAACCAAAGTGGATCCACCCTTTGAGAAGAGTCAAAGTGACTCTATGGGTTTTTTTATTCATGAATAAATATAAAAAAATGGGTATATTGCAATATTGTGTAAAATGATCATTTGTGTGTGGGTTAACATTTCAAGGTGACGATCTTGTAAATGGTTAACCAAAGTGTCAAGATAGACTACTTAATTGTGTGTCCCGATTGTGCGGAGATCTTGACTCTTGTTATTACTGGATGTGTAATAACGAAACCATATCATGATAGACTACTTAATTGTGTGTCCCAACTGTGCGGAGATCATGATATTCAAATCTATTTTCATGACGAGACTACATTAACTTGTGCGTCCCGAAATGGCGGATGTCATGATAGATTTTTGATATTTAATACTCACTCGCTAAGAGGGAGTGTTAAGAGATAGCTTCATTCGTATTGTTTTATATATATATATATATATATTATACAATGTTAATAATGAAGAGTTGTGATATTTATATTATATTATTATCATTATTATATTATTAATATAGTAATGATAATATTATAATGCAATGATATATATTATATTATTGTAGTTAATTATATATTTATGTTAATTATGGTTATAGTAGACAATTATGGTTATTACCATAATTGTCATATTATTATATGGTCATGACTCTTCAAGACGCGACTATTCAAAAGATATAAATATATATCAATGGCTGGTGAAAAGATCAATCACAATGGTAATCTATTTCACTACAGCAGTCACATATATTCTCTATAGGACGATCCAGATTTCACAACAGATGAGAATCAGCTACAATCACGTAACAAGCCATTCTTAGCTTACAAATCATCGAATCGGTCAACTGTTCAATGAGAATCAGCTATAATCATGGAACAAGCCATTCTGAGCTTACAAATCATTGAATCGGTCAACCATTCGATGAGAATCAATTACAAAAATGTGACAAGCCATTCTTAGCTTACAAATCAGCAAATTGGTCAACCATTTGATTAGAATCAATTACAAATCACATAACAAGCCATTCTAAGCTTGCAAATCACCGAATCGGTCAACCGTTCGATGAGAATCAATTACAATCACGTAACAATCCATTCTGAGCTTACAAATCACTGAACTGATACTATTCTACGAGAATAAATTGTTAGAGTAATTATATTTTACACTTATTAATTAAATAAATTCAGTTTAATTAATTACGTTATTTATTACTCTATTTTCTTAAGCTATCTCTTAGGTGCATTATAATTAATATCTTTATTAATTATAATGTGCAACCTAGTTTTTTTAGACTTTAGGGTTTTGTTCACCTTTATAGGTTGAACCTTATAATTCTTTTTTCATTAACTTGGATCATAAATTTTCTCTCACATTTTGAGTAACTTTAGAGTTTTTCCTTTTGCTTCTTTCTGCTTCTCTCCTCTAACAGGTTATTTGCATGCAAGTATTCTTGGCTTTCTTTGGATTTGTATCTTTCAAATCCTACATAAATAACAATCATGTAACAAGCTATTCTGAGCTTACAAATAATTGAATCAGTCAACCGTTTGATGAGAATCAATTACAATTATGTAACAAGCCATTCTGAGCTTACAAATCACTGAATCAGTCAACCATTTGATAAGAATCAGCTACAATCACGTAACAAGCCATTCTGAGCTTACAAATCATTGAAGCAGTCAACCGTTCGATGAGAATCATCTACAATTACATAACAAATGATTGTGAGGATATAAATCATCGAATCGTTCAATTGTTTGATGACAATCAGCTACAATCATATAACAAGCCATTCTAAGCTTACAAATCACTGAATCAGTCAACCGTTTGATGACAATCAGCTACAATCAGGTAACAAGCCATTCTAAGCTTACAAATCACTGAATAGGTCAACCGTTTGGTGAGAATCAATTACAATCACATAACAAGCCATTTTGAGCTTACAAATCACTGAATCGGTCAATCATTTGATGAGAATCAGCTACAATCACCTAACAAGCCAGTTTGAGCTTAGAAATCATCGAATCGGTCAATCGTTTGATGAGAATCAATTACAATCATGTAACAAGCAATTTTGAGCTTACAAATCATTGATTGGTCAACTGTTTGATGAGAATACATTACAATCACGTAGCAAGCCATTCCAAGCTTACAAATCATCGAATAGGTCAACCACTCGATGAGAATCAACTACAATCACATAACAAGCCATTCTTAGCTTACAAATCATCGAATCGGTCAACTGTTCGATGAGAATTAGCTACAATCATGTAACAAGCCATTATGAGCTTACAAATCACTGAATCAATCAACCGTTCAATGAGAGTCAACTTCTATCACATAACAAGCCATTCTAAGCTTACAAATCACCGAATCGGTCAACCGTTCGATGAGAATCAATTATAATCATCTAAAAAGCCATTCTAAGCTTACAAGTCACTGAATCAGTCCACTGTTCTAAGAGAATAAATTGTTAGAGTAATTATATTTTACACTTATTAATTAAATCACTTCAGTTTAATTAATTAAGATATTTATTACTCTATTTTATTAGGCTATCTCTTAGGTGCATTATAATTAATATCTTTATTAATTATAATGTGCAACCTTGTTTTTTTAGAGTTTAGGGTTTTGTTCACCTTTATAGGTTGAGCCTTGTAAATCTTTTTTCATTAACTTGGATCATAATTTTGCTCTCACATTTTGAGTAACTTCTGAGTTTTGCCCTTTGCTTCTTTCTACTTCTCTCATGTAACAAGTTATTTGCATACAGGTATTCTTGGCATTCTGTGGATTTGTAGCTCTCAAATTTTATATAAATAACAATCACGTAACAAGGCATTCTGAGCTTACAAACCACCCAATCGGTCAACCGTTCGATGAGAATCATTTACAATTACGTAACAAGCCTTTCTGAGCTTACAAATCACTGAATCAGTCAACCATTTGATAAGAATCAGCTACAATCACGTAACAAGCCATTCTAAGCTTACAAATCATCCAATCGGTCAACCGTTCAATTAGAATCCACTACATTCATGTAATAAATGATTGTGAGCTTATAAATCACCGAATTGATCAATCATTCGATGAGAATCACCTACAGTAATGTAACAAGCCATTCTAAGCTTACAAATCATTGAACTGGTCAATCGTTCGATGAGAATCAGCTACAATCATGTAAGAAGCCATTCCAAGCTTATAAATCATTGAATTGGTCAATCGCTCGATGAGAATCAGCTACAATCACATAACAAGCCATTCTGAGCTTACAAATCACTAAATCAGTCAACTATTCGATGAGAATCAGCTACAATTATGTAACAAGCCAGTTTGACCTTACAAATCACTGATTCGGTCACTAGTTTGATGAGAATCAATTACAATCACGTAACAAGCCATTCTAAACTTACAAATCACCAAATTGGTCAACCGTTTGATGAGAATCAGCTACAATCATGTAACAAGCCATTCTGAGCTTACAAATCACCGAATAGGTCAACCGTTTGGTGAGAATATATTACAATAACGTAACAAGCCATTCTGAGCTTACAAATCACTAAATCGGTCAACCCTTTGACAAGAATTAGCTACAATAACGTAACAAACCATTCTGAGCTTACAAATCACTGAATCGGTCAATCGTTTGATGAGAATCAATTACAATCATGTAATAAGCCATTCTGAGCTTACAAATTACCAAATCTGTCAACCATTCGATGAGAATACATTACAATCATGTAGCAAGCCATTCTAAGCTTACAAATCATGGAATTGGTCAACCGTTCGATGAGAATAATCTACAATAATGTAACAAGCCATTCTGAGATTACAAATCACTGAATCGGTCAACCATTCAATGAGAATTGAGTACAACCACGTAATAAGCCACTCTGATCTTGCAAATCACCGAATTGGTCAACCGTCGATGAGAATCAGCTACAATTAGGTAACAACCCATTCAGATCTAATAAATAACCAAATTGGTCAACCATTCGATGAGAATCCACTAGAAACATGTAAGAAGCCATTCTGAGGTTATAGATCACCAAATTCATCAACTGTTCGATGAGAATCAATTACAATCACGTTACAAGCCATTTTGAGCTTACAAATCACCGAATCGGTCAACCGTTTGATGAGAATCAATTATAATCATGTAATAAGCCATTTTGAGCTTACAAATGACCAAATCAATCAACTGTTCGGTGTGAATCAATTACAATCCTGTAACAAGCCATTATGAGCTTACAAATCACCAAATCGGTCAACCATTTGATGAGAATTAATTACAATCATGTAACAAGCCAATCTGAGTTTACAAATCACCGAATCGGTCAACCGTTCGATGAGAATTAGCTACAAGAATGTAACAAGCCATTCTAAGCTTACAAATCACCGAATCGGTCAACCGTTCGATTAGAATCAACTACAATCACGTAACAAGCCATTATGAGCCTACAAATCACTGAATCAGTCAACAGTTCGATGAGAATCAACTACAATTATGTAACAAGCCATTCTGAGCTGACAAATCACCAAATCGGTCAACCATTCGATAAGAATCAGAAACAATCATGTAATAAGCCATTCTGTGCTTACAAATCACTAAATAGGTCAACCTTTCGGTGAGAATAAATTACAATCACGTAACAAGCCATTCTGAGCTTACAAATTACCAAATTAGTCTACCCTTCGATGAGAATAAGCTACAATCACATAACAAGCCATTATGAGCTTATAAATCACTAAATTGGTCAACCATTCGATGAGAATCAATTACAATCACGTAACAATCCATTTTAAGCTTACAAATCACTGAATCGGTGAATTCATTCGATGAGAATCAATAACAATCACGTAACAAGCCATTCTGAGCTTACAAGTCAATGAATCGGTCAATCATTCGGTGAGAATCAATTACAATTATTTAATAAGCCATTCTGAGCTTATAGATCACCGAGTCATTCAATTGTTTGATGAGAATTATCTATAATCACGTAACAAGAGATTCTTAGCTTACAAATCACTAAATCTATCGATCGTTCGATGAGAATCTGCTACAATCACATAACAAGCCATTCTAGGCTTACAAATTACCGGATTGGTCAACCACTCAATGAGAATCAACTACAATGATGTAACAAGCCATTCTGAGCTTACAAATTACCAAATCGGTCAAGAACTCGATGACAATCAGCTACAATCATGTAACAAGCCATTCTTAGCTTACAAATCACTGAATCGGTCAACTGTTCAATGAGAATCAGCTACAATCATGTAAAAAGCCATTCTGAGCTTACAAATCACCGAATCGGTCAACCATTCGATGAAAATCAATTACAGTCATGTAACAATCCATTCTTATCTTACAAATCAGCGAATCAGTCAACCATTTGATAAGAATCAGCTACAATCACGTAACAAGCCATTCTGAGCTTACAAATTATCCAATCGGTCAATCGTTCAATGAGAATCACCTACAATCATGTAACAAATGATTGCGAGCTTATAAATCACCAAATTGGTCAACAGTTCAATGAGAATCACCTACAATCATGTAACAAGCCATTCTAAGCTTAAAACTCACTGAATCGGGCAACCGTTTGATGAAAATTAGCTAAAATCATGTAACAAGCCATTCTAAGCTTATAAATCACCGAATCGGTCACCCACTCGATGAGAATCAGATACAATCACATAACAAGCCATTCTGAGCTTACAAATTACTGAATCAGTCAACCAATTGATGAGAATCAGCTACAATCATGTAACAAGCTAGTCTGACCTTACAAATCAGCTACAATCAAGCCCTTCTAAACTTACAAATCACCGAATCGGTCAACCATTTGATGAGAATCAATTACAATCATATAAGAAGCCATTCTGAGCTTACAAATCACCGAATCGGTCAACCGTTTGTTGAGAATACATTACAATCATGTAACAAGTCATTCTAAGCTTACAAACCATAGAATTGGTCAACCGTTTGATGAGAATAATCTACAATCACATAACAAGCCATTCTGAGCTTACAAATCACTGAATCGGTCAACTGTTTGTTGTGAATCAGCTAAAATCATGTAACAAGCTAGTCTGAGCTTACAAATAATAGAATCGGTCAACGATTCGATGGGAATTAATTACAATCACATAACAAGCTAGTCTGAGCTTACAAATCACTGAATCCCCTAACCATTTAATGAGAATTGAATACAAGCATGTAACAAGCCATTCTGATCTTACAAATCACCGAATTGGTCAACCGTTTGATCAGAAACAGCTACAATCAGGTAACAAGCCATTCAGAGCTTAGAAATCACCGAATCAGTCAACAATTCGATGAGAATCAACTACAATCACGTAACAAGCCATTCTGACGTTATAGATCACCAAATTTGTCAACCATTCGATGAGAATCAATTACAATCACATAACAAGCCATTCTAAGCTTACAAATCACCGAATCGGTCAACCGTTTGATGAGAATCAATTATAATCATGTAACAAGCCATTTTGAGCTTACAAATGACCAAATCAGTCAACCGTTCAATGAGAATCAATTAAAATCCTGTGACAATCCATTCTGAGCTTACAAATCACCAAATCGGTCAATCGTTTGATGAGAATTAATTACAATCACGTAACAAGCCATTCTGAGCTTACAAATCACCGAATTGGTGAACCATTCGATGAGAATCAGCTACAACAATGTAACAAGCCATTCTGAGCTTACAAATCACTGAATCGGTCAACCATTCGAGGAGAATCAATTACAATTACGTAACAAGCCATTCTAAGCTGACAAATCATGCAATCGGTCAACCATTCGATGAAAATCAGCAACAATCACGTAATAAGCCATTCCGTGCTTACAAATCACTGAATAGGTCAACCTTTTAGTGAGAATCAATTACAATCATGTAACAAGGCATTCTGAGCTTACAAATTACCAAATTGGTCAACCCTTCGATGAGAATCAGCTACAATCACATAACAAGCCACTCTGAGCTTATAAATCACTGAATCGGTCAACCGTTCGATGATAATCAATTACAATCACGTAACAATCCATTCTGAGCTTACAAATCACCGAATCGGTCAACCATTCTATGAGAATCAATAACAATAGCGTAACAAGCCATTCTGAGCTTAGAAATCACTTAATTATTCAATTATTCGATGAGAATCAATTACAATCATGTTATAAGCCATTCTGAGCTTGCGAATCACCGACTCAGTCAACTGTTTGATGAGCATTATCTATAATCATGTAACAAGTGATTTTGAGCTTACAAATCACTGAATTGGTCGATCGTTCGATGAGAATCAACTACAATCATGTAACAAGCCATTCTGAGCTTACAAATTACCAAATCGGTCAACCACTCGATTAGAATCAGCTACAATCACATAACAAGCCATTCTTAGCTTACAAATCACCGAATCGGTCAACTGTTCGATGAGAATCAGCTACAATCATGTAACAAGCCATTATGAGCTTACAAATCACCGAATCGGTCAACCATTCAATGAGAATCAATTACAATTATGTAACAAGCCATTCTTAGCTTACAAATCACCATATCGGTCAACCATTCGATGAGAGTCAGCTACAATCACGTAACAAGCCATTTTGAGCTTACAAATCACCGAATCAATCAACCATTCGATGAGAATCAACTTCTATCACATAACAAGGCATTCTAAGGTTACAAATCACTGAATCGGTCAACCGTTGAATGAGAATCAATTACAATCATGTAACAAGCCATTCTGAGCTTAAAAATCATTGAACCGATCAACCGTTCTAAGAGAATAAATTGTTATGTTACCCAAAATTTCCCATCTTTCAATTTTGGCCACAATCCAGTTTTCGCTTGCAAAGTTGATCCATGAAGTTTTATGGCTTGCAATCTTGTCCCCATGTTCTTAAATGTGTCAGGAGGCTCTAGTTTAGATCGCATGACCTAATTCATAAATCTCAAGGAGATATTCGAGTTTGAGGGTCCACTGGAAATAACTTGTGTCGCAGGGTTCCAAAAAATTTCCTATGTTTAAAACCCATGATTTTTTTTGTTTTCTTTGGTCCAAGTGAAGGCCCGAGTTGTTTTCCACCCTTCGCTCCTTCTCTCTTCTTCTCGGGCATCTTTCTTTTTCCATGTGCGCAACTCCAACCAGGTGGGTCCTAGTTCTTCATCACCGAGTTGTCACTTGATCTCTAGTTCCTCTGGCGGTTAAGCTTTTTATGCAACAACCTGGCGACTATGTGGTCACTTGATCTCTCTTCTTTGGTGGTTAAGTGCTTTTCTTCCAACGACCTAGCATTTTCACAGTCACATGTTCGCACAATTCCCAGTGGGCAGTTAATGCTATGTCTGGCAGTCTCAACTTTCGAGTGGTTAAAGTGCAGTCAGGATCTACGGTTGTCACGTTGCTACTATGGGAAGGTGCTCGACAGTTAATCTTCATGGGTTCGTGACAGCCGTTCGATGGAAAGGAGATCTGACCGGTGGTCCAAGGTTTGTCGAATGCAGGTGCTCATTTCTGATTGGCTGAAGGGATGATGATGAGGATTTTGGTGGGCCCGATGCTTTAAGTGGGATAACGGTGTATAAGATCTACGGTTGTCACATGATCATAAGGAATATTCCTCCCCTTTGCTATCTTGCAACTACCATTCTATTCAAACATAGCCAGCAGGTGGGTCTAGATTTCTTAAGTGAGGTGGCAGTTAAATAAGATCTACGACTGGCACATGATTTGAAGGAATCTTCTAAGCTCATGAGATCATGCGCCCACCGTCTGATGGAAAGTAGATTTTCTTCCACCTTCTGTGCTGTCGGTCATGCTGAGGTGTTCACTTTTTATTGGTTCCCAACTGCTGAGGTGGCCATTGACTTTTAAAAGGGTTTACGATTGTTGCGAGGGATGATCTAAGCGTCCGATTTGTCAGGAAATGATGATATCAATGGTTGTGTTTTAAACTTGATCCAAGTGGCCGTTGGAGCCCAAATTTGAATTCTTTCTATGAGGATTTCACCAGTGCCTAATCTAGTGGGTTGTATGCAAAGTGGAGGGTAGCTCATAATTGATTTTTTAGGACGGTTGCAGGTTGCGAAGATGATGAAGAAGATTTGGGTGGCTATTGCAGGTTGATTTCTTATTCCTAAGGTACCGTGTCGGTGTTCTTGCGCTGAAGAAGCATTAAAGGGTTGGCGCCACCTGTGACCATTTACACTTTTAAATTCAAATGTCTACGAAGATCAGATTTGAGCATTAATGAGCCTGACTTGCAGAGACATTTCATGATGGTGGCGTAGGGTTTTCAACATGCATCAAGGTGGCTTGTCCCCAGGCAGTTGGCGATGGGAAATACATGCAAGCACATATATCTGATTGGCCAAGATATTTTAACAATGCATTTATGATCAGAAATGACAGATTTAGGGTTTTGATTATTATATGAAAATCTGTAACCCTAGTTAGGTTTTGACTCCTACCTGTGCGCAATTAACGGAGATGTATATAATGTTTTTTGAGAGCTTTTGAGCTCAGAGTTGGACAATTGTAGAAATAAGTTTACCTTTCTTGAGAGTCATCTGTGGTATTCTTTCTGCCCTCTGACTTCTACAGTTGTAAATTCCTATTGATTATTCAGATATTGTAAGGTATTTTGTGACATTCTTCATGTCCCTATGCTTCTTGTCTGAATCATCTCTTAATGAATTCAGTATTTATGTGTTTTCAGTATTTATCTTAGGGTTCTTGATCCCTCTCTCTTTCGATAGTTTATGTGTATGCTTGTGAATGATCTGATTCGAATGCGTTTGTGGGTATACTTCCACCCCTGGCAATCTATCTCATTCTTATACCCAATTGCAGAGGTGAATGTCTATTTGCAGGTTATAGTTTGTGTCTAAGTCCTTAGGAGTGCTATTGCCTTGTGAAATTCTCTCTTTCCTTGCATAGCATCTCTCTATTTCGGACCCTTCTATGAAATATTGATGCAAACCTATTCAGTGAGTTGTGATCTCCTAGACTTAAGATTGTGTGCTGAGTTTATTTTTTATACTGCAATTCATACCTTATTTTCGGTGTATCACCTAGTAGGTAGTTTGCTTTACAGTCATTTCCTTTTCAAGCATTCCTTCTATCCCTTTCCCTCAAAAGATTTACTTTTCCTATCAAGAAGAAAATTAAGGTGATTATCCAAGAGGAAACAACCTAGAACATGGAGGTCTCATCTTAGTTAGCATAAGTCCCACAACCTGGAGATGATTCCCATGTTATACTAGGTTATCAAGACTACAAGAGCTTGAAACAAGGTGCAAACTTAGTGTATAATAGTTAGAGTAATTATATTTTACACTTATTAATTAAATCACTTCAGTTTAATTAATTAACTTAATTATTACTCTATTTTCTTAAGCTATCTCTTAGGTGCATTATAATTAATATCTATATTAATTATAATGTGCAACCTAGTTTTTTTAGACTTTAGGGTTTTGTTCACCTTTATAGGTTGAACCTTGTAAATCTTTTTTCATTAACTTGGATCTTAATTTTCCTCTCACATTTTGAGTAACTTCTGAGTTTTGCCTTTTGCTTCTTTTTGCTTTTCTCCTATAACAAGTTATTTGCATGCAGGTATTCTTGGCGTTCTATGGATTTGTATCTCTCAAATCCTACATAAATAACAATCACGTAACAAGCCATTTTGAGCTTACAAATCACCGAATCTGTCAACCGTTCAATGAGAATCAATTAAAATTACATAACAAGCTATTCTGAGCTTACAAATCACCAAATTAGTTGACCATTTAATAAGAATCAGCAACAATCACGTAACAAGACATTCTGAGCTTACAAATCATCCAATCGGTCAACCATTCGATGATAATCAGCTACAATCACGTAACAGATGATTGTCAGCTTATAAATCACTAAATTTGTGAACCGTTTGATCATGAGAATCACCTACAATCACGTAACAAGCCATTCTAAATTTACAAATCACTGAATTAGTCAACCGTTTAATGAGAATCAGCTACAATCATGTAACAAGCCATTCTGAGCTTATAAATTATTGAATTGGTCAATCGCTCGATGATAATTAGCTATAATCACATAACAAGCCATTCTAAGCTTATAAATCACTGTATCATTCAACTGTTTGTTGAGAATCAGCTATAATCATGTAACAAGTCATTCTGAACTTACAAATCACTCAATAGGTCAACTGTTCGGTGAGAATCAATTACAATCATGTAACAAGCCATTCTGAGCTTACAAATCACCGAATTGGTCAACCGTTCGATGAGAATTAGCTACAATCACGCAATGAGCCATTCTAAGCTTACAAATCACCCAATAGGTCAACCGTTCGGTGATAATCAATCACAATCACGTACAAGCCATTCTGAGCTTACAAATCACTGAATCAGTCAACCATTTGATGAGAATCAACTACAATCATGTAACAAGCCATTATGAGCTTACAAATAACTGAATCGATCAACCATTTGATGAGAATCAATTACAATCATGTAACAAGCCATTTGAGCTTACAAATCAATGAATCGGTCAACCATTCAATGAGAATACATTACAATCACGTAACAAGCCATTCTCAGCTTACAAATCATGGAACTGGTCAACCATTCGATGAGAATAATCTACAATCATGTAACAAGCTATTCTAAGGTTACAAATCACCGAATGGGTTAACCATTTGTTGAGAATCAACTAAAATCATGTAACAAGCCATTCTGAGCTTACAAATCATAGAATTAGTCAACCATTCGATGAGAATTAATTGCAATCACTTAACAAGCAAGTCTAAGCTTACAAATCACCGAATTCATCAACCATTCAATGAGAATTGATTACAATCACGTAAAAAGCTATTCTGATCTTACAAATCACCAAATCGATCAACCGTTTGATGAGAATCAATTACAATCACAGAACAAGCCATTCTGAGGTTACAAATCACTGAATTGGTCAACCATTCAATGAGAATCAATTATAAATAAGTAACAAGCCATTTTGAGTTTACAAATGACCAAATCGGTCAACCGTTTGATGAGAATCAATTACAATCCTGTAACAAGCCATTCTAAGCTTACAAATCACCAAATCGGTCAACCATTTGATGAGAATTAGTTACAATCACGTAACAAGCCCTTCTGAGCTTACAAATCACCAATCGGTCATGCGTTCAATGAGAATCAGCTATAATAATGTAACAAGCCATTCTGAGCTTACAAATCATAGAATCGGTCAACCGTTCGATGAGAATCAACTACAATCACGTAACAAGCCATTTTGTGATTACAAATCATTGAATTGGTCAACCGTTCGATGAGAATCAATTACAATTATGTAACAAGCCATTCAGAGCTGACAAATCACCGAATCGGTCAACCATTCGATGAGAATTAGCAACAATCACGTAATAAGCCATTCTGTGATTACAAATCACCGAATAGGTCAACCTTTCAGTGAGAATCAATTACAATCATGTAACAAGCCATTTTGAGCTTACAAATTACCAAATCGGTCAACTCTTCGATGAGAATCAGCTACAATCACATAACAAGCCATTCTGAGCTAATAAATCACTGAATCAATTAACCGTTCGATGAGAATGAATTACAATCACATAACAATCCATTTTGAGCTTACAAATCACCGACTCGGTCAACTATTCGATGAGAATCAATAACAATAATGTAACAAGCCATTCTGAGCTTACAAATCACTAAATCAGTCAATCATTCGATGAGAATCAATTACAATCATGTAATAAGCCATTTCGAGCTTACAAATAATCAAGTCGGTGAACTGTTCGATGAGAATTATCTATAATCATGTAACCAGTGATTTTGAGCTTTCAAATCACTGAATAGGTTGATCGTTTGATGAGAATCAGCTACAATCACGTAACAAGCCATTCTGAGCTTACAAATTACCAAATCGGTCAACCACTCGATGAGAATCAGCTACAATTATGTAACAAGCCATTCTTAGCTTACAAATCACTGAATCAGTCAATTGTTCGATGAGAATCAACTACAATCATGTAACAAGCCATTCTGAGCTTACAAATCACCGAATCGGTCAACCATTTGATGAGAATCAATTACAATCATGTCACAAGCCATTCTTACTTACAAATCACCGTATCAGTCAACCATTCGATGAGAATCAGCTACAATCACGTAACAAGCCATTCTGAGCTTAGAAATCACCTAATCCATCAACCGTTCGATGAGAATCAACTTCTATCACATAACAAGCCATTCTAAGCTTACAAATCACCGAATCGGTCAACCGTTCGATGAGAATCAATTAAAATCATGTAACAAGCCATTCTGAGCTTACAAATCACTGAACCGGTCAACCGTTCTAACAGAATAAATTGTTAGAGTAATTATATTTTACACTTATTAATTAAATTAATTCGATTTAATTAATTAAGTTATCTATTACTTTTCTTTCTTAAGCTGTCTCTTAGGTGCATTATAATGAATATCTTTATTAATTATAATGTGCAACCTAGTTTTTTTAGACTTTAGGGTTTTGTTCACCTTTATAGGTTGAGCCTTGTAAATCTTTTTTCATTAACTTGGATCATAATTTTGCTCGCACATTTTGAGTAACTTTTGAGTTTTGTCTTTTGCTTCTTTCTACTTCTTTCCTATAACAGGTTATTTGCATGCAGGTATTCTTGGCATTCTATGGATTTGTATCTCTCAAATCCTACATAAATAACAATCACGTAACAGTCCATTCTGAGCTTACAAATCACCGAATCGGTCAACTGTTCGATGAGAATCAATTACAATTACGTACCAAGCCATTCTGAGCTTACATATCATTGAATCAGTCAACCATTTGATAAGAATCAGCTACAATAACGTAACAAGCCATTCTAAGCTTATAAATCACCGAATCAGTCAATCGCTTGATGAGAATCAGCTACAATCACATAACAAGCCATTATGAGCTTACAAATCACTAAATCAGTCAACTGTTCGATGAGAATCAACTACAATCATGTAACAAGCCAGTCTAACCTTACAAATCATTGAATCGATCACTAGTTCAATGAGAATCAATTACAGTCACGTAACAAGCCATTCTGATCTTACAAATCACCAAATCGGTCAACCGTTTGATGAGAATCAGCTACAATCACATAATAAGCAATTCTGAGCTTAGAAATCACCGAATAGGTCAACCATTCGGTGAGAATCAATTACAATCATG
Source organism: Chamaecyparis obtusa (assembly GCA_027943335.1). Classification (NCBI taxonomy): domain Eukaryota; kingdom Viridiplantae; phylum Streptophyta; class Pinopsida; order Cupressales; family Cupressaceae; genus Chamaecyparis; species Chamaecyparis obtusa. The sequence goes on along the minus strand of BSBK01000740.1, from coordinate 6,976,817 downwards.
TGACAAGCCATTCTAAGCTTACAAATCACTGAATCGGTCAACCATTCAAGGAGAATCAGCTACAATCATGTAACAAGCCATTCTGATCTTACAAATCATAGAATCGGTCAACCATTTGATGAGAATCAGTTACAATCACATAACAAGCCATTCTGAGCTTACAAATCACCGAATCGGTCTACCGTTTGATGAGAATACATTACAATCATGTAACAAGCCATTCTGTGCTTACAAATCATGGAATTGGTCAACTGTTTGATGAGACTAATCTACAATCATGTAACAAGCCATTCTGAGCTTATAAATCACTGAATCGGTCAACCATTTGTTGAGAATCAGCTAAAATCATGTAACAAGCCATTTTGAGCTTACAAATCACATAATCGGTCAACCATTCGATGAGAATTTATTACAATCATAACAAGCCAGTCTGACCTTAGAAATCACCGAATCAATCAACCGTTCAATGAGAATTGATTACAACAACGTAACAAGCCATTCTTATCTTACAAATCACTGAATTGGTCAACCATTCGATGAGAATCAGCTACAATCATGTAGCAAGCCATTCTGAGCTTACAAATCACTGAATCGGTTTACCATTCGATGAGAATCAATTACAATCATGTAACAAGCCATTCTTAGCTAACTGTTGCCCTTTTTTTTTCCTCCAGTCAAATCAAGCCCTGGTTTGTATCTGATCCTCATCTTTCATGCTTTGCAGGCACTTCCAAAAATTTTCATAGCTCTACTGATTTTCCTCTGGCCTCTGTAATGTTTTCTAGGTCTCTGGCTAGGTGCAAAAAACCCTTAAAAATTCATAAAACTAGTTGTTATGTGTAAAGCCTAAAACCCTTTGGCCTGTTATAATCCTTCGTTACCTTTTTCGGCCACTTAAAATCCCCAAAGTCCACGTGTGTTAATATTTTCCTAAGTCTAAGTGCCTAGCGCTTTAATTTTTCCTAAGTCCCGACGCCTTTTATTTTCTGGCCCAGGCTCTTTGACACCATCTTGATCTACGATGGGAGTAAGTTCTCATAAGATTTGTCAAAGGCATGAGATTATGTGATGATCATCGATCTTCTTGCCTGCAGTGAGTTCAGTTGTCAGTGGGTCCGGCCACGTTGTCCGAGCTGTGCACTTATGATTGGTCAAGGCTTGTGATTTGATGCCATGTCAGCTCGGGCCCAATGGGTTGTCAGTCGATGATGATCTAACAGCTGGCGCATCGTCTAAAGTAATTTTTTTGACACATGCGATCATGCGACAACTGTTGATCTTACTTGATCTTCGGGCTTTGTCAGGTGGGTCCTTGATTTTTGACGTGCTCGTTCTTCATTAGTTGGCCAGGTGACAACTGAGATATGTCAGTGGGACCGTGTCAGAGGGTCTGCAAGGCTATCAAAAAGGCAAAGATCTACGGTGGTCGTATGATCTCATAGAATCTTCTAACCCTATGAGATCATGCGATAGTAGTTCAATGGTGTTCTCAGTGGGTCGTGGGTTCGGTGTGCTACCTGGCGCTGATGTGCACACATTTGATTGGTTGTTGTGTGATGATGAGGACTTGTCATGGATCTGATGTGTCAGTGGGGTCCCAGTGGAAGGGAAGATCTATAGTTGTCTGATGATCTGAAGGGATCTGTCAGAATTATAAGGTCATGCGATAGCCGTTCGATGGTGTTCTTAGGGTCGTGGGTCCATGTTTGTCAGAGGTGTTGATTTGCTCGCTTTCGATTGGCTGCTGACTTCCACGGTGGCTTTGACTTGTCAGTAGGGTTTTGGAGTTGTTTTCTCAGCGTATCGTGGCCGTCCATCTACCGAGGAAATTATGCATCGATGATTGTGTTTTAATTTCCGACCTGCTAGTCATTAATATTTAAATTCAAATTTCCTACGAAGGTTTTTGCTATTTTTCTGCTCTTTAAGCCATGCATGATGCCGAGTAGCTCAGGGATTAAATTCTCAGGATGGTTGTGGTTGTGAAGATGATAGAAGTGACTGTTGGCCAGTGTCTGCAGGGTCCTTTACCATGTTTTCACGACAGGAGGTGCTAGAAAGAGTTGGTGCCACCTTTTGAAGGGTACTATTACCCAAGGAAATATGATCAAATTGTGAGCCTTCATGGCTTAGTGGAGTTGCAGGTGGGTGGATGAGTCGAGGTTGTTGTGTCTACAGGAGGGCTTGGTACAAGATCAACACACAAAGAAAAGATATGATTTGATCTTCAATGTTCTCAGAGATTCTGATTAGTCATCAGTGTACCTAGGGTTCGATGTTGTATTGCAATTCAATGTAACTAGTTAGGTTAGTTTTTGACTCCTGCCTGCGTGCAGGGAGATGTATATAGTTCTTTTTTGGAGCCTTAGTACTCAGAGGTTGGAATTGTAAAAGGAAAGAATCCTTTCTCAGAAGGCTATCCGTGGTATTTCTTCTACCCTCTGGTTTTCTACTCTTGTAATCTCCCATTGATTATCCAAGCAACTTAAGGTATTTGTGACATTTTTTCCTGTCCCTATCCTTTACTGTTTAGATAATCTCTTAATGAATTAAAATATATGTATGTTTCAGTGACAACTTAGGGTTCCTGATCCCTCTTACTTTCTGTAATTATGTGTGTTATTATGTTTGATCTGATTTAGATATTTTTGTGGGTATACTTCAGCCCCCCTAACAGTCTTGTCTCGATCCTACACTGAGTTGCAGAAGTGAATATCTGCTTGTAGGTCATCGGTTGTGTCTTATGTTCAGGCCCTCTTATGAAACACTTATGCAAGCCTATTCAGTAAGTTGTGACCTACTAGACCTAAGCCTTTCATTGATTCCATCCCTCTATGCTGCAATTCATATACTAATTTTGATGTATCACCTAGTAGGTAGTTTGCTTTCAATTTATTTCCCTTTCAAGTACTCTTTCTATACCTTTCCCTCCAAGAGTCTTTACTTTTCATGTCAAGAAGCAAATTATGGTAATTATACAAGAGGAATCAGCCTAGAATCTAGAGGTTTCATCTCAGTTAGCATAGGTCCCACACTTGGAGATGATTCCCATGTTATACTAGGTTATCAAGACTACGAGAGCTCGAGACAAGGGTACAAACTTAGTGTATAACACTTAAAAATCACCGTATCAGTCAACCATTTGATCAGAGTTAGCTACAATCATGTAACAAGCCATTTTGAGCTTACAAATCACCGAATCATCAACCATTCGATGAGAATCAACTTCTATCACATAACAAGCCATTTTAAGCTTACAAATCACTGAATTGGTTAACCATTCGATGAGAATCAGCTACAATCACGTAACAAGCCATTCTAAGCTTACAAATTACCGAATAGGTCAACCGTTCAGTGTGAATCAATTACAATCACATAAGAAGCCATTCTGAGCTTACAAATTACCGAATAGGTCAACCGTTCAGTGTGAATCAATTACAATCACATAAGAAGCCATTCTGAGCTTACAAATCACTGAATTAGTCAACCATTCGATGAGAATTAGCTACAATCACGCAACAAGCCATTCTGAGCTTACAAATCATCAAATTGGTCAACCATTTGATGAGAATCAATTAAATCATGTAAAAGCCATTCTGAGTTTACAAATCACTGAATTGATCAACCGTTCGATGAGAATACATTAGAATCATTTAACAAGCCATTCTGAGCTTACAAATCATGAAATTGGTCAATCATTTGATGAGAATAATCTACAATCACATAAAAAGACATTCTCAGATTACAAATCACCGAATAGGTCAACTGTTTGGTGAGAATCAACTACAATCACGTAACAAGCCATTCTGAGCTTACAAATCACTGAATCGGTCAACCATTCGATTAGAATCAGCTACAATCACATAACAAGCCATTCTGAGCTTACAAATCATCAAATCGGTCAACCATTTAATGAGAATCAATTACAAACCATTTGATGAGAATCAATTACAATCATGTAACAAGCCATTTTGAGCTTACAAATCACCGAATCAGTCAAACGTTTGATGAGAATACATTAAAATCATGTAACAAGCCATTCCGAGCTTACAAATCATGGAATTGGTCAACCGTTCGATGAGAATAATCTACAATCATGTAACAAGCCATTCTGAGGTTACAAATCACCGAATCGATCAACTGTTTGTTAAGAATCAGCTAAAGTAATGTAACAAGCCATTTTGAGCTTACAAATGATAGAATCGGTCAACCATTCAATGAGAATTAATTCCAATCACATAACAAGCAAGTCTAAGCTTACAAATCACCTAATCGGTCAACCGTTCAATGACAATTGATTACAACCACATAATAAGCCATTCTAATCTTACAAATCACCAAATTGGTCAACCGTTTGATGAGAATCAGCTACAATCAGGTATAAACACATTCAGAGCTTACAAATCACCGAATCGGTCAACCGTTTAATGAGAATCAACTACAATCACGTAACAAGCCATTCTGAGGTTATAGATCACCAAATCGGTCAACCGTTTGATGAGAATCAATTATAATCAAATAACAAGCCATTCTGAGCTTACAAATCACCGAATCGGTCAACCATTTGATGAGAATCAATTATAATCATGTAACAAGCCATTTTGAGCTTACAAATGACCAAATCAGTCAACCATTCGATGAGAATCAATGACAATCCTGTAATAATCCATTCTTAGCTTACAAATCATTAAATCAGTCAACTATTTTATGAGAATTAATTACAATCACGTAACAAGCCCTTCTGAGCTTACAAATCACTGAATCGGTCAACCCTTTGATGAGAATCAGCTAGAATAATGCAACAAGCCATTCTGAGCTTACAAATCATTGAATCGGTCATCCATTCGATGAGAATCAACTACAATCACATAACAAGTCATTCTACGCTTACAAATCATTGAATCGGTCAACCATTCGATGAGAATCAATTACAATTACGTAACAAGCCATTCTAAGCTTACAAATCACCGAATCGGTCAACCATTCGATGAGAATCAGCAACAATCACGTAATAAGCCATTCTGTGCTTACAAATCACCGAATAGGTCAACCTTTTGGTTAGAATCAATTAAAATCACGTAACAAGTCATTCTGAGCTTAAAAATTACCAAATTGGTGAACCCTTCGATGAGAATCAGCTACAATCACATGACAAGCCATTCTGAGCTTATAAATCACTGAATCATTCAATCGTTCGATGAGAATCAATTACAATTACGTAACAATCCATTCTGAGGTTACAAATCACCGAATCGGTCAACCGTTTGATTAGAATCAATAACAATAACGTAGCAAGCCATTATGAGCTTACAAATCACTGAATCGGTCAATCATTCGATGAGAATCAATTACAATCATGTAATAAGCCATTCTGAGCTTACAAATCATCGAGTTGGTCAACTGTTCGATGAGAATTATCTATAATCATGTAACAAGTGATTTTAAGCTTACAAATCACTAAATCGGTCGGTCGTTCGATGAGAATCAGCTACAATCATGTAACAAGCCATTCTGAGCTTAAAAATTACCGAATTGGTCAACCACTCGATGAGAATCAGCTACAGTCATGTAACAAGCCATTTGTAGCTTACAAATCATCGAATCAGTCAATTGTTCGATGAGAATCAATTATAATCACATAACAAGCCATTCTAAGCTTACAAATCACCGAATCGGTCAACCGTTCGATGAGAATAAATTAGAAACACGTAACAAGCCATTTTGAGCTTACAAATGACAAAATCAGTCAACCATTCGATGAGAATCAGTTACAATCCTGTAACAAGCCATTCTGAGCTTATAAATCACCAAATCGGTCAACCATTTGATGAGAATTAATTACAATCACGTAACAAGCCATTCTGAGATTACAAATCACCAAATTAGTCAACCATTCGATGAGAATCAGCTACAATAACGTAACAAGCCATTCTGAGCTTACAAATCATTAAAATTGTCAATCGTTCGATGAGAATCAACTACAATCATGTAAAAAGCCATTATGTGGTTACATATCACTGAATCATTCAAATGTTCGATGAGAATCAATTACAATTATGTAACAAGCCATTCTGAGCTGACAAATCACCGAATTGGTTAACCATTCGATTAGAATTAGCAACAATCACCTAATAAGTCATTTTGTGCTTACAAATCACCGAGAAGGTCAACCTTTTAGTAAGAATCAATTACAATCACATAACAAGCCATTCAGAGCTTACAAATCACCAAATCGGTCAATCCTTCGATGAGAATCAACTACAATCACATAACAAGCCATTCTGAGCTTATAAATCATTGAATCGGTCAACTATTCGATGAGAATCAATTACAATCACGTAACAATCCATTCTGAGGTTACAAATCACCGAATCAGTCAACCATTCGATGAGAATCAATAACAATAATGTAACAAGCCATTCTAAGCTTACAAATCACTGAATCTAAGCTTACAAGTCACTGAATTGATCAATCATTTGATCAAAATCAGCTACAATCACGTAACAAGCCATTATGAGCTTACAAATTATCGAATCGGTCAACCACTCAATTTGAATCAACTACAATCACATAACAAGCCATTCTTAGCTTACAAATCACCAAACCGGTCAACTGTTTGATGAGAATCAGCTACAATCATGTAACAAGCCATTTTGAGCTTACAAATCACTAAACAGGTCAACCATTCTAAGAGAATAAATAGTTAGAGTAAATATATTTTACACTTATTAATTAAATCACCTCCGTTTAATTAATTAAGTTATTTATTACTCTGTTTTCTTAAGCTATCTCTTATGTGCATTATAATTAATATCTTTATTAATTATAATGTGAAAGCTAGTTTTTTTAAACTTTAGGGTTTTGTTCACCTTTATAGGTTGAACCTTGTAAATCTTTTCTTATTAACTTGGATCATAATTTTGCTCTCACATTTTGAGTAACTTCTGAGTTTTGCCTTTCGCTTCTTTCTGCTTCTCTACTGTAAAAGGTTATTTGCATGCATGTATTCTTGGCGTTCTGTGGATTTGTATCTCTCAAATCCTACATAAATAACAATAACCTAACAAGGCATTCTGAGCTTACAAATCACCGAATCGGTCAACCGTTTGATGAGAATCAATTACAATTATGCAACAAGGCATTCTAAGCTTACAAATCATTAAATCAGTCAACCATTTGATAAGAATAAGCTACAATCACGTAACAAGCCATTCTGAGCTTACAAATCACCGAATCGGTCAACCATTTGATGAGAATCAGCTACAATAACGTAATAAGCCATTCTGAGCTTATAAATTATCGAATCAGTCAACAGTTCAATGAGGATCAACTACAATCATGTAACAAGCCATTCTATGCTTACAAATCACCGAATCCATGAACGGTTCGATGAGAATCAATAACAATAACGTAACAAGCCATTCTGAGTTTACAAATCACTGAATCGGTCAATCATTCGATGAGAATCAATTACAATCATGTAATAAGCCATTCTAAGGTTACAAATCACAGAGTCGGTTAACTGTTCGGTGAGAATTATCTATAATGATGTAACGAGTGATTCTGATATTACAAATCATTGAATCGGTCGATCGTTCAATGAGAATCAACTACAATCACGTAACAAGCCATTATGAGCTTACAAATTATCGAATTGGTCAACCACTCGATAAGAATCAACTACAATCATGTAACAAGCCATTTTTAGCTTACAAATCACCGAATCGGTCAACTGTTCGATGAGAATCAGGGACAATCATGTAACAAGTCATTCTGAGCTTACAAATCACCGAATAGGTCAACCATTTGATGAGAATCAATTACAATCATGTAACAAGCCATTCTTAGCTTACAAATAACCATATCAGTCAACCATTTGAGGAGCCTCAGCTACAATCATGTAACAAGCCATTCTGACCTTACAAATCACTGAATCAATCAACCATTCAATGAGAATCAACTTCTATCACATATTAAGCCTTTCTAAGCTTACAAATCATCGAATCAGTCTACTGTTTGATGAGAATTAATTACAATCATGTAACAAGCCATTTTGAGCTTACAAATCACTGAACCGGTCAACCGTTCTAAGAGAATAAATAGTTAGAGTAATTATATTTTACACTAATTAATTAAATCACTTCGGTTTAATTAATTAAGTTATTTAATACTGTATTTTCTTAACCTATCTCTTAGGTGCATTATAATTAATATCTTTATTAATTATAATGTGCAACCTTGTTTTTTTAGACTTTAGGGTTTTGTTCACCTTTATAGGTTGAACCTTGTAAATCTTTTTTCATTAACTTGGATCATAATTTTGCTCTCACATTTTGAGTAACTTCTGAGTTTTGCCTTTTGCTTGTTTTTGCTTCTCTCCTATAACAAGTTATTTGCATGCAAGTATTCTTGGCATTCTGTAGATTTGTATCTCTCAAATCCTACATAAATAACAATCACGTAACAAGCCATTTTGTGCTTACAAATCACTGACTTGGTCAACCATTCAATGAGAATGAATTACAATTACATAACAAGCCATTCTGAGCTTACAAATCATCGAATCAGTCAACCATTTGATAAGAATCAACTACAATCATGTAACAAGCCATTCTAAGCTTACAAATAATCTAATCGGTCAACCGTTTGATGAGAATCAACTACAATCACATAACAAATGATTGTGAGCTTATAAATCACCGATTCGGTCAACCGTTCACTGAGAGTCACCTACAATCACGTAACAAGCCATTCTAAGCTTACAAATCATTGAATCGATCAACTGTTCGATGAGAATCAACTACAATCATGTAAAAAGCCATTCTGAGCTTATAAGTCACTGAATTGGTCAACCGCTCGATGAGAATATGCTAATATCACATAACGAGCCATTTTGAGCTTACAAATCAATGAATTAGTCAACGGTTTGTTGAGAATCAACTACAATCATATAACAAGCCAGTCTATCCTTACAAATCACTGAATCGGTCACTAGTTCGATGAGAATCAATTACAATCACGTAACAAGCCATTCTGAGCTTACAAAGCACCGAGTTGGTCAACCGTTCGATGACAATCAACTACAATTAGGTAACAAGCCATTCTGAGCTTACAAATCACTGAATAGGTCAACCGTTCGGTGAGAATCAATTACAATCATGTAACAAGCCATTCTAAACTTACAAATGACTGAATTGGTCAACCATTCAATGAGAATCAGCTACAATCACGTAAGAAACCATTCTGAGCTTACAAATACTAGAATCGGTCAACCGTTTGATGAGAATCAATTACAATCATGTAATAAGCCATTTTGAGCTTTGAAATGACCGATCGGTCAACCATTCGATGAGAATACATGACAATCATGTAACGAGCCATTCTGAGCTTACAATTCAGGGAATTGGTCAACCGTTCGATGAGAATAATCTATAATCACATAACAAGCTGAATTCTGAGCTTACAAATCAATGAATCGGTAAACCGTTTGTTGATCATCAGCTAAAATCATGTAACAAGCCTTTCTGAGCTTACAAAACACATAATCGATCAACCATTCGATGAGAATTAATTACAATCACATAACAAGCTAGTCTGAGCTTACAAATCACTGAATCGGTCAACCGTTCACTGATAATTGATTACAACCACGTAACAACCCATTATGATCTTACAAATCACCAAATTGGTCAAGCATTCGATGAGAATCAGCTTCAACCAGATAACAACCCATTCAGAGCTTACAAATCACTGAATCAGTCAACCATTCAATGAGATTCAACTACAATCACGTAAAAAGCCATGTTGAGGTTATAAATCACCAAATCGGTCAACTGTTCAATGAGAATCAATTATAATCACGTAACAAGCCATTTTGAGCTTGCAAATGACCAAATTGGTTAGCCATTCGATGAGAATCAATTACAATCCTGTAACAAGCCATTCTTAGCTTACAAAGCATTAAATCGGTCAACCATTTGATGAGAATTAATTACAATCACGTAACAAGTCATTCTTACCTTACAAATCACTGAATCTATCAATCGTTCGATGAGAATCAATTACAATTACATAACAAGCCATTATGAGCTGACAAATCACTGAATCAGTCAACTATTCGATGAGAATCAGCAACAATCACATAGTGAGCCATTATGTGCTTACAAATCACCAAATTGGTCATCCTTTCGGTGAGAATCAATTACAATCACATAACAAGCCATTCTGACCTTACCAATTACCAAATAGGTCAACCCTTCGATGAGAATCAGCTACAATCACATAACAAGCCATTTTGAGCTTATAAATAACTGAGTCGGTCAACCATTTGATGAGAATCACCTACAATCATGTAACAAGCCATTCTAAGCTTACAAATCACTGAATCGATCAACCGTTCGATTAGAATCAGCTACAATCATGTAACAAGCCAGTCTAACCTTACAAATCACTGAATCGGTCACCAGTTCGATGAGAATCAATTACAATCACGTAAAAAGCCATTCTCAGCTTACAAATCATCCAATTGGTCAATCGTTTGATGAGAATAAGCTACAATAAAATAACAAGCCATTCTAAGCTTACAAATCATCGAATAGGTCAACCGTTCGGTGAAAATCAATTACAATAACGTAACAAGCCATTCTGAACTTACAAATCACTGAATTGGTCAACCATTCGATGATAATTAGCTACAATCACATAACAAGCTGTTCTGAACTTACAAATCACAGAATCGGTCAACCATTTCATGAGAATCAATTACAATCATGTAACAAGCCATTTTGAGTTTACAAATAACTGAATCGGTCAACCGTTTGATGAGAATACATTACTATCATGTAACAAGCCATTCTGAGCTTACAAATCATAGAATTGGTCAACTGTTTGATGAGAATAATCTACAATCACGTAACAAGCTAAATTCTGAGCTTACTAATCATCGAATCGGTCAACCATTTGTTGAGAATCAGCTAGAATCATGTAACAAGCCATTATGGGCTTACAAATCACAGAAGCGGTAAACCATTTGATGAAAATTAATTACAATCACATAACAAGCCAGTCCAAGCTTACAAATCACCGAATCGGTCAACCGTTAAATGAGAATTGATTACAACCATGCAACATGCCATTCTGATCTTACAAATCACTGAATTGGTCAACCGTTCGATGAGAATCAGCCACAATCAGGTAACAACCCATTTAGAGCTTACAAATCACCGATTCGGTCAACCATTCGATGAGAATCAACTACAATCACGTAACAAGCCATTCTGAGGTTATAGATCACCAAATCGGTCAACCTTTCGATGAGAATCAATTGCAATCACATAACAAGCCATTCTGAGCTTACAAATCACCAAATTAGACTGTTCGATGAGAATCAATTATAATAACGTAACAAGCCATTTTGAGCTTAGAAATGACCAAATCGGTCAACCGTTCAATGAGAATCAATTACAATCCTATAACAAGCCATTTTGAGCTTACAAATCACCAAATCGGTCAACCGTTTGATGAGAATTAATTACAATCATGTAACAAGCCATTTTGAGCTTACAAATCATCAAATCGGTTAACCGTTCGATGAGAATCAACTACAATAACGTAACAAGTCATTTTGAGCTTGCAAATCACCGAATCGTTCAACCGTTCGATGAGAATGAACTACAATCACGTAACAAGCCGTCCTGCACTTACAAATCACCAAATCGGTCAACCGTTTGATGAGAATCAATTACAATTACGTAACAAGCCATTCTGAGCTGACAAATCACCAAATCGGTCAACCATTCGATGAAAATCAACAACAATCACGTAATAGGCCATTATGTGCTTACAAATCATCGAATAGGTCAACCTTTTGGTGAGAATCAATTACAATCACGTAACAAGCCATTCTGAGCTTACAAATTACCAAATCGGTCAACCCTTCGATGAGAATCAGCTATAATCACATAACAAGCAATTTTGAGATTATAAATCACTGAATCGGTCAACCGTTAGATGAGAATCAATTACAATCACGTAACAATCCATTCTGAGCTTACTAATCACTGAATTGGTCAATCATTCGATGAGCATCAATAACAATAACGTAACAAGCCATTCTGAGCTTACAAATCACTGAATCGGTCAATGATTTAATGAGAATCAATTACAATCATGTAATAAGCCATTATGAGCTTACAAATCACCGAGTAATAAGCCATTATGAGCTTACAAATCACTGAACCGGTCAACCGTTCTAAGAGAATAAATTGTTAGAGTAATTATATTTTACACTTATTAATTAAATCACTTCAGTTTTCATTAACTTGGATCATATTTTTTCTCTCACATTTTGATTAACTTCTGAGTTTTCCTTTTGCTTTTCTCTACTTCTCTATTGTAACAGGTTATTTGTATGATGGTATTCTTGGCATTCTGTGGATTTGTATCTCTCAAATCCTACATAATTAACAATCACGTAACAAGCCATTATGAGCTTACAAATTACCAAATCGGTCAATCGTTCGATGAGAATCAACTACAATCACGTAACAAGCCATTCTGCACTTACAAATCATTGAATCGGTCAATCGTTGGATGAGAGTTAATTATAATTATGTAACAAGCCATTCTAAGCTGACAAATCACCGAATCAGTCAACTATTCGATGAGAGTCAACAACAATCACGTAATAAGCCATTCTGAGCTTACAAATCACCAAATCCGGTCAACCCTTTGATGAGAATCAACTACAATCACATAACAAGCTATTTTGACCTTATAAATCACTGAATCAGTCAACCATTCGATGAGAATCAACTACAATCACATAACAAGCCATTCTGAGCTTACAAATCACCGAATCGGTCAACCGTTTGATGAGAATTAGCTACGATTATGTAATAAGCCATTCTGAGCTTAGAAATAACTGAATCAGTCAACCGTTCGATGAGAATCAGCTACAATCACGTAACAAGCCATTTTGAGCTTACAAATCACTGAATTGGACAACCGTTCGATGAGAATCAGCTACAATCACGTAACAAGCTATTGCAAGCTGACAAATCACTGAATTGGTCAACCGTTCAATGAAAATAAATTACAATCACGTAACAAGCCATTTTGATCTTACAAATCACCATATTTGTAAACCGTTCGATGAGAATCAGCTACAATCACATAGCAAGCCATTTTGAGCTTACAAATCACCGAATCGATCAACTATTCGACGAGAATCAGCTACAATCATATAACAAGCCATTCTGAGCTTACAAATCACTGAATCGATTAACCATTTGATGAGAATCAATTACAATCATGCAACAAGCCATTCTTAGCTTACAAATCATCGTATCGGTCAACCATTCGATGAGAGTCAGCTACAATCACGTAACAAGCCATTCTGAGCTTACAAATCATTGAGTCAATCAATCGTTCGATGAGAATAAACTTCTATCACATGACAAGCCATTCTAAGCTTACATTGTTTTCTTAAGCTATCTCTTAGGTGCATTATAATTAATATCTTTATTAATTATAATGTGCAACCTAGTTTTTTTAGACTTTAGGGTTTTGTTCACCTTTATAGGTTGAACCTGCTAAATCTTTTTTCATTAACTTGGATCATAATTTTGCTCTCACATTTTGACTAAATTTTGAGTTTTGCCTTTTGCTTCTTTCTGCTTCTCTCTTGTAACAGGTTATTTGCATGTAGGTATTCTTGGCATTCTATGGATTTGTATCTCTCAAATGCTACATAAATAACAATCACGTAACAAGCCATTTTGAGGTTACAAATCACCGAATCGGTCAACCACTCGATGAGAATCAATTATAATTACGTAACAAGCCATTCTAGGCTTACAAATCACTGAATCAGTCAAACATTTGATAAGAATCAGCTACAATCACGTAACAAGCTATTATGAGTTTACAAATCATCCAATCAGTCAACTGTTCGATGAGAATCAGCTACAATCACGTAACAAATGATTGTTAGCTTATAAATTACCGAATCGATCAACTGTTCGATGAGACTCACCTACAATCACGTAACAAGCCATTCTAAGCTTACAAATCACTGAATCGGTCAACTATTCGATGAGAATCAGCTACAATCATGTAACAAGCGATTCTGAGCTTTAAATCACTGAATCGGTCAACTACTCGATAAGAATGAACTACAATCACATAACAAGCCATTTTGAGCTTACAAATCACTTAATCAGTCAACCGTTCGATGAGAATTAGCTACAATAATGTAACAAGCGAGTCTGACCTTACAAATCACTGAATCGGTCACCAGTTCGATGAGAATCAATTACAATGATATAAGAAGCCATTCTGAGTTTACAAATCACCGAGTTGGTCAACCGTTCGATGAGACTCAGCTACAATCACGTAACAAGCCATTCTGAGCTTACAAATTCATGAATAGGTCAACCGTTCGGTGAGAATCAATTACAATCATGTAACAAGCTAGTCTAAGCTTACAAATCATTGAATCAGTCAACCATTCGATCAGAATAACCTACAATCACGTAACAAGCCATTCTGAGGTTGCAAATCACCAAATCGGTCAACCGGTTGATGAGAATCAATTACAATCATGTAACAAGCCATTCTGAGCTTACAAATCACTGAACCAGTCAACCATTCGATGAGAATACATTACAATCACATAACAAGCCATTCTGAGCTTACAAATCATGGAATTGGTCAACTGTTCAATGAGAATAATCTACAATCACGTAACTAGCCAAATTCTAAGCTTAAAAATCACCGAATAGGTCAACTGTTTGTTTAGAATCAGCTAAAATAATGTAACAAGCCATTATGAGCTTAGAAATCATAGAATCAGTCAACCATTCGATGAGAATTAATTACAATCACATAACAAGCCAGGCTAAGCTTAGAAATCATCGAATCAGTCAACCGTTCAATGAAAATTGATTACAACCATGTAACAAGCCATTTTGATCTTACAAATCACCAAATTGGTCAACCGTTCAATGAGAATTAGCTAGAATGAGGTAACAACCCATTCAAAGCTTACAAATCACTAAATTAGTCAACCATTCGATGAGAATCAATTACAATCACATAACAAGCCATTCTGAGCTTAAAAATCACCAAATTGGTCAACTGTTTGATGAGAATTAATGACAATCATGTAAAAGCCATTCTGAGCTTACAAATCACTGAATCGGTCAACCATTCGATGAGAATCAGCTACAATAACCTAACAAGCCATATTAAGCTTGCAAATCACTGAATCGGTCAATCGTTTGATTAGAATCAACTACAATCATGTAACAAGCCATTATGTGCTTACAAATCACCGAATCGGTCAACTGTTTGATGAGAATCAATTAAAATAACGTAAGAATTCATTCTGATCTGACAAATCACCAAATTGGTCAACCATTTGATGAGAATCAGCAACAATCACGTAATAAGCCATCCTGTGCTTACAAATCACCAAATACGTCAACCTTTCGGTGAGAATAAATTACAATCATGTAACAAGCCATTATGAGCTGACAAATTATGAAATTGATCAACCCTTCGATGAGAATCAGGTACAATCACATAAGAAGCCATTGTGAGCTTAGAAATCACTGAATTGGTCAACCGTTCGATGAGAATCAATTACAATCATGTAACAATCCATTATGAGCTTACAAATCACTGAATCGGTCAATCATTCAATGAGAATCAATTACAATCATGTAATAAGCCATTATGAGCTTACAAATCACCGAGTAATAAGCCATTTTGAGCTTACAAATCACCGATTAATAAGCCATTTTGAGCTTACAAATCACCGAACCGGTCAACCGTTCTAAGAGAATAAACTGTTAGAGTAATTATATTTTACACTTATTCATTAAATCACTTCAGTTGAATTAATTAAGTTATTTATTACTCTGTTTTCTTAAGCTATCTCTTAGGTGCATTATAATTAATATCTTTATTAATTATAATGTGCAACCTAGTTTTTTTAGACTTAAGGGTTTTGTTCACCTTTATAGGTTGAACCTTGTAAATCTTTTTTCATTAACTTAGATCATAATTTTTCTCTCACATTTTGAGTAACTTTTGAGTTTTTCCTTTTGCTTTTTTCTAGTTCTCCTATAACAGGTTATTTGCACGCAAGTATTCTTGGCGTTCTGTGGATTTGTATCATCCAAATCCTACATAAATAATAATCACGTAACAAGCCATTCTGAGCTTACAAATCACCAAATCGGTCAATCGTTTGATGAGAATCAACTACAATCACGTAACAAGCCATTATGAGCTTACAAATCACCGAATCGGTCAACCGTTCGATGAAAATCAATTACAATTACGTAACAAGCCATTCTGAGCTAACAAATCACCGAATCGGTCAACTATTCGATGGGAATCAATAATAATCACGTAATAAGCCATTCTATGCTTACAAATCACCGAATAGGTCAACCTTTTGGTGAGAATCAATTACAATCACGTAACAAGTCATTTTGAGCTTACAAATTACCAAATCCGGTCAACCCTTCAATGAGAATCAACTACAATCACATAACAAGGCATTCTGACCTTATAAATCACTGAATCAGTCAATTGTTCGATGAGAATCAATTATAGTCACGTAACAAGCCATTTTGAGCTTACAAATCATCGAATTGGTCAACCATTTGATGAGAATTAGCTACAATTATGTAAGAAGCCATTCTGAGCTTAGAAATGATTGAATCGGTCAACTGTTCGATTAGAATCAGCTATAATCAAGTAATAAGCCATTCTGAGCTTACAAATGATTGAATCGGACAACCGTTCGATGAGAATCAGCTACAATCATGTAACAAGCTATCGCAAGCTTACAAATCACCGAATCGATCAACCATTTGATGAGAATAAATTACCATCATGTAACAAGCCATTCTGAGCTTACAAATCACCATATTTGTCAACCGTTCGATGAGAATCAGCTACAATCACATAGCAAGCCATTCTGAGCTTACAACTCATTGAATCCATCAACCGTTCGATGAGAATTAGCTATAATCATGTAACAAGCCATTTTGAGCTTACAAGTCATCGAATCGGTCAACCATTCGATGAGAATCAATTAGAATCACGTAACAAGCCATTCTGAACATACAAATCACTGAATTGGTGAACTGTTCAATGAGAGTCAATTACAATCACATAACAAGCCATTCTGAGCTTACAAATCACCGAATCGGTCAATGATTCAATGAGAATCAATTACAATCACGTAACAAGCCATTCTGAGCTTACAAATCACCGAATCCGTCAACCATTCGATGAGAATCAGATACCATCACGTAACAAGCCATCCTGAGCTTACAAATTACTGAATCAGTCAACCATTCAATGAGAATCAATTACAATCATGTAACAAGCCTTCTAAGCTAAAAAATAACTCAATCGATCAACCGTTCGATGAGAATCAACTACAATCAGGTAACAAGCCATTTTGAGCTTACAAATCCTTGAATTGGTCAACCGTTCGATGAGAATCAACTACAATCATGTAACAAGCTATTCTGAGTTTACAAATCATTGAATTAGTTAACGATTCAATGAGAATCAATTACAATCACGTAACAAGCCATTGTGAGCTTACAAATCACTAAATCGGTCAACTGTTTGATGATAATCAGCTACAATCACGTAACAAGCCATTCTGAGCTTACAAATCACCAAATTGGTCAACCGTTCGATGAGAGTCAACTAAAATCATGTAACAAGCCATTCTGAGCTTACAAATCACTGATTCGGTAAACCGTTCGATGAGAATCAGCTGCAATCATGTAACAAGCTATTTTGAGATTACAAATCACCGAATCGGTCGACCGTTTGATTAGAATCAATTATAATCACGAAACAAGCCATTCTGTGCTTACAAATCACCAAATTAGTCAACCGTTCGATGAGAATCAGATACCATCATGTAACAAGTGATTCTGAGCTTAAAAATCATTGAATTGGTCAACCCTTTGATGAGAATCATTTACAATCACATAAGAAGCCATTCTGAGCTTATAAATCACCGAATCGATCAACCGTTTGATGAGAATCAATTACAATCATGGAACAAGCCAGTCTGAGCTTAGAAATCACTGAATTAGTCAACTGTTCGATGAGAATCAGATACCATCATGTAACAAACCATTCTGAGCTTATAAATCACCAAATCGGTCAATCGTTCGATGTGAATCAATTACAATGATGTAACAAGCCATTCTGAGCTTACAAATCACCGAATCGGTCAACCGTTCGATGAAAATGAGCTACAATCTCGTAAAAAGCCATTCTGAGATTACAAATTACTGAATCAGTCAACCGTTTGATGAGAATGAGCTACAATCATGAACAAGCCATTCTAACCTTACAAACTACTAAATCGATCAATCCTTCGGTGAGAATTAATTACAATCATGTAACAAGCCATTCCGACCTTACAAATCACTAAATCAGTCAATCATTCGATGAGAATCAATTACAATCATGTAACACACTATTCTAAGCTTAAAAATCACCGAGTCAGTCAACCGTTCAATGAGACTTAGCCACTATCACGTAACAAGCCATTCTAAGCTTACAAATCACCGATTCAGTCAACCGTTCAATGAGAATCAACTACAATCACATAACAAGCCATTCTGAGCCTACAAATAACCTAATCAATCAATCATTCAATGAGAATCAGTTACAATCATGTAACAAGCCATTTTGATCTTATAAATCACCGAATCGGTCAACCATTTGGTGAGATTCAATTAAAGTTATGTAACAAGCCATTCTAAGCATACAAATGATTGAATCGGTCAACCATTTGATGAGAATCAATTACAATCACATAAGAAGCCATTCTTTGCTTACAAATCATCGAATCGGTGAATCGTTCGATGAGAATCAGATAGCATTATGTAACAAGGCATTTTGAGCTTCCAAATCACCAAATCGGTCAACCGTTTAATGAGAATCAATTACAATCATGTAACAAGCCATTCTGAGCTTACAAATCACTAAATCGGTCAACTGTTCGATGAGAATAAACTACAATTTTGTAACAACCCATTCTGAGCTTACAAATTACAGAATCGGTCAACCGTTCGATGAGAATCAATTAGAATCATGTAACTAGCCATTCTGAACTTACGAATCACCAAATTGGTCAACTATTTGATGATAATCAATTACTATCATGTAACAAGCCATTCTTAGCTTAAAAATCACCAAATCGGTCAACCGTTCGATGAGAATCAACTACAATCACGTAACAAGACATTTTGAGCTTAAAATCACTAAATCAGCAACCGTTTGATGAAAATCAACTACAATCATGTAACAAGTCATTCTGAGCTTACAGATCACCGAATCAGTCAACCTTTAGATGAGAATCAACTACAATCACGTAAAAAGCCATTCTAAGCTTACAAATAACTGAATCGGTCAACTATTGGATGAGAATTAGCTACAATCACATGACAAGCCATTTTGACCTTATAAATCACCGACTCGGTCAACCGTTTGGTGTGATTCAATTAAAATTACGTAAAAAGCCATTCTAAGCATACAAATCACCGAATCAGTCAACCATTTGATGAGAATCAATTACAATCACATAACAAGCCATTCTTTGCTTACAAATCACCGAATCAATGAACCGTTCGATGAGAATCAACTACAATCACCTAAAAAGCCATTTTGAGCTTACAAATAACCAAATAGGTCAACCATTCAATGAGAATCAACTACAATAATGAAACAAGCCATTTAGAAGTTACAAATTACCGAATCGGTCAACCGTTCGATGAGAATCAGCTACAATCACATAACAAGCCATTCTGAGCTTACAAATCACCGAATCGGTCAATGATTCGATGAAAATCAATTACAATCATGTACCAAGCCATTCTGAGCTTACAAATAATCGAATCGGTCAATCGTTTGATGAGAATCAATTATGATCACGTAACAAGCCATTCTAAGCTTACAAATCACCAAATTGGTCAATTATACGATTAGAATGAATTACAATCACCTAACAAGCCATTCTGAGCTTACAAATCACCGAATTGGTCAACTGGTCGATGAGAATCAATTACAATTACATAACAAGCCATTATGAGCTGAGAAATCACTGAATCGGTCAACCGTTCAATGAGAATCAACTACAATTAGGTAACAAGCCATTCTAAGCTTAGAAATCATGGAATCGGTCAATTACTTGATGAGAATCAACTACAATCACATAACAAGGCATTCTGGGCTTACAACTCACTGTATCGGTCAACGGTTCGATGAGAATCATCTATAATCATGTAAGAAGCCATATTTTGATTACAAATCACCAAGCCGGTCAACCGTTGTTTGAGAATCATTTACAATCACTTAACAAGCCATTTTAATCTTACAAATCATCGAATCAGTCAACCGTTTGATGAGAATTAATTACAATCATGTAACAAGTCATTCTGAGCTTAAAAATCAATGACTCTATCAACCATTCATTGAGAATCAGCTATAATCACTTCACAAGCCATTTTAGGTTTACAAATCACCGACTCAGTCAACCGTTTGATGAGAATCAGCTACAATCATGTAACAAGCCATTCCGGGCTTACAACTCACTGAATCGGTCAACCGTTCGATGAGAATCAACTATAATCACATAACAAGCCATATTGAGCTTACAAATCACT
Source organism: Chamaecyparis obtusa (assembly GCA_027943335.1). Taxonomy (NCBI): domain Eukaryota; kingdom Viridiplantae; phylum Streptophyta; class Pinopsida; order Cupressales; family Cupressaceae; genus Chamaecyparis; species Chamaecyparis obtusa. The sequence continues at coordinate 6,956,100 of BSBK01000740.1, read as the reverse complement.
GAGTCGGTCAACCATTCTTTGAGAATCAATTACAATTACTTAACAAGCCATTTTAAGCTTAAAAATCACCGAATCGGTCAACCGTTTGTTGAGAATCAGTAACAATCATGAAACAAGCCATTCCAAGATTAAAAATCATTGACTCGGACAATCGTTCGATGAGAATTAGGTACAATCACTTAACAAGCCACTCTAGGCTTAGAAATCACCGAATAGGTCAACCGTTCGATGAGAATCAACAATAATCATGTAACAAGCCATTCTGAGTTTACAAATCATCAAATCGTTCAACTGTTTGAGGAGAATGAACTACAACCACGTAACAAGTCATTCTGAGCTTACAAATCACCGACTCGGTCAACTGTTTGATGAGAATTAATTAAAATCATGTAACAAGCGAGTCTGAGCTTATAAATCACTAAATTGGTCAACCGTTCGATGAGAATTAGCTACAATCATGTAACAAGCCATTATGAGCTTACAAATGATTGAATTGGTCAACCGTTCGATGAGAATTGGCTAAAATCACGTAAGAAGCTATTATGAGCTTATAAATCACCGACTCAGTCAACCATTCGATGAGAATCAATAACAATCAAGTAACAAGCCATTCTGAGCTTACAAATCACCTCATCTGTCAACCGCTCAATGAGAATCAATGACAATCTCGTAACAAGCCATTCTCAACTTATAAATAATCTAATCGGTCAAATGTTTGACGAGAATCAATTACAATCCTATAACAAGCCATTTTGGGCTTACAAATCAGAAAATCAGTCAATCGTTTGATTAGAATCAACTACAATCACGTAACAAATCATTCTGAGCTTACAAATCACTGAACTGGTCAACCGTTTGATGAGAATCAACTACAATAACCTAACAAGCCATTCGAAGCTTACTAATTACTAAAACAATCAACTGTTCGATGAGAATCAATTACAATCAGGTAACTAGCCATTCTAAACTTACAAATCACCAAATCGGTCAACCGTTCGATGAGAATCAGCTATAATCACGTAATAAGCCATTATGAGCTTACAAATCACCGAATCGGTTAATCGTTCCATGAGAATGAGCTACAATCATGTAACAAGTTATTCTGAGCTTACAAATCAGTGATTCGATCAACCGTTTTATGAGAATCAATAACAATCACGTAACAAGCCATTCTGAGCTTACAAATCACTGAATCAGTCAACTGTTCGATGAGAATCTACTACAATCATGTAACAAGCCATTCTGAGCTTACAAATCACTGAATCGGTCAACCATTCAATGAGAATCAGCCACAACCATGTAAGAAGCCATTCTGAGCTTACAAATCACCGAATTGGTCAACAATTTGATGAGAATGAATTACAATCATGTTAAAAGCCATTTTGAGCTTACAAATCATCGAATGGATCAACCGTTTGATGATAATCATATACCATAATGTAACAAGCCATTGTGAGCTTACAAATCACCGAATCGATCAACTGTTCGATGATAATCAACTACAATAATGTAACAAGCCATTCTGAGCTTACAAATTACCAAATCGGTCAACTGCTCGATGAAAATCAGCTACAATCAGATAACAAGCCATTATGAGCTTACAAATTACCAAATCGGTCAATCATTCGATGAGAATCAATGAAAATCACATAACACGCCATTCTGAGCTTAGAAATCACCAAAGTGGTCAACTATTTGATGAGAATTAGTTACAATCACGTAACAAGTCATCCTGAGGTTACAAATCACCGAATCAGTCAACTATTCGATTAGAATCAACTACAATCACGTAACAAGCCATTTTGAACTTGCAAATTACCAAATCAGTCAATTGTTCGATGAGAATCAGCTACAATCATGTAACAAGCCATTCTGAGCTTACAAATCACCTAATTGGTCAACTGTTTGATGAGAATCAATTACAATCATGTACCAAGCCATTCTGAGCTTACAAATCACCGAATCGATCAATAGTTTGATGATAATCAACTATATTCACGTAACAAATCGCTAAATAAGTCAACTATTTGATGAGAATAAGCTACAATCACTTAAGAAGCCATTCTGAGCTTACAAATCATCAAATCTGTCAACCGTTCGATGAGAATCAACAAAAATCATGTAACAAGCCATTCTGTGCTTACAAATCACCGAATCGGTCAACCGTTTGACGAGAATCAACTACAATCTGGTAACAAGCCATTCTAATCTTATAAATCACCAAATCGGTCAACCATTCGATGAGAATTAACTACAATCACGTAATAAGCCATTCTAAGCTTACAAATCACCGAATTGGTCAACCGTTCGATGAGAATCAGCTACAATCACGTAACAAACCATTGTGGGCTTACAAATCACTGAATCGGTATACCATTCGATGAGAATCAGATACAATCAATTAACAAGCTATTCTAAGCTTACAAATCATCGAATCGGTCAATCGGTGTATTAGAATCAATTATAATCACGTAACAAGCCATTCTGAGCTTACAAATCACTAAATCGGTTAACCATTCGATGAGAATTAGCTACAATCATGTAACAAGCCATTCTAAGCTTACAAATCACCAAATCAGTCAACCGTTCGATGAGAATGAGCTATAATCATGTAACAAGTCATTCTGAGCTTACAAATCACCAAATCGGTTAAGAGTTCGATGATAATCAGCTACAATGATGTATCAAGCCATTTTGAGTTTAGAAATCACCGAATAGGTCAACCGTTCAATGATAATCAGCTACAATCACATAACAATCTATTCTGAGCTTATAAATCACTAAATCAGTCAACTGTTCAATGAGAATCAATCACAATAACGTAACAAGCCATCTGAGCTGACAAATCAGCGAATCGGTGAACGGTTTGATGAGACTCAGTTACAATCATGTAGCAAGCCTTTTTGAGCTTACAAATCTCTGAATCGGTCAACCATTCGATGAGAATCAATTACAATAACGTAACAAACCATTCTGAGCTTACAAGTCATCGAATCAATCAATCATTCTATTAGAATCAACTACAATCACGTAACAAGCCATTATGAAGTTACAAATGACCGAATTAGTCAATCGTTTGATGACAATCAACTACAATCATGTAACAAGCCATTCTAAGCTTACAAATCATTGAATAGGTCAACCGTTTGATGAGAATAAGTTACAATCACTTAACAAGCCATTCTGAGCTTACAAATTACTGAGTCGGTCAATCGCTTGATGAGAATTAATTACAATAATGTAGCAAACCATTCTGAACTTACAAATCAGTGAATCGGTCAACTGTTCTATGAGAATCAGCTACAATAACATAACAAGCCATTATGAAGTTACAAATGACTGAATCAGTCAACTGTTTGATGACAATCAACTACAATCATGTAACAAGCCATTCTAAGCTTACAAATCACTGAATCGGTCAACCGTTCGAGAAGAATCAGCTGCAATCACATAACAAGCCATTCTGAGCTAACAAATCACTGAATCGGTCAACCATTCGATGAGACTCAATTACAATAACATAACAAGCCATTTTGAGCTTACAAATTAATGAATCAGTCAACCGTTTGATGAGAATCAATTACAATCAGCTAACAAGCCATACTGAGCTTAAAAATCATCGAATTAGTCAATTATTCAATGAGAATCAGCTACAATCATGTAACAAGCCATTATGAGCTTACAAATCACTGAATTGGTCAACGATTCGATGAGAATCAGCTACACTCACATCACAAGCCATTCTGAGCTTACAAATCACTGAATTGGTCAATCGTTCGATGAGAATCAGCCACAATCAAGTAACAAAATATTCTGAGCTTACAAATCACCAAATCGGTCAACCGTTCAAGGAGAATCAACTGCAATCACGTAACAAGCCATTTTGAGCTAACAAATCACTGAATCGGTCAACCGTTCGATGAGACTCAATTACAATAACGTAACAAGCCATTCTGAGCTTACAAATCAATGAATCGGTTAACCATTTGATGAGAATCAATTACAATCACGTAACAAACTGTTCTAAGCTTAAAAATCACTGAATTGGTCAACCGTTTGATGAGAATCAACTACAATCATGTAACATACCATTCTGAGGTTATAAATCACCGAATCAGTCAACCGTTCGATGAGAATCAATTGCAATCACGTAACAAGCCATTTCGAGCTTACAAATCACCGAATCGATCAACCGTTCGATGAGAATCAACTACAATCACGTAACAAGCCATTCTAAGTTTACAAATCAGCAAATTGGTCAATCGTTCGTTGAGAATCAGCTACAATCACGTAACAATCCATTTTGAGCTTACAAATCACCGAATTGGGTAACCGTTTGATGAGAATGAGGTAAAATCACGTAACAAGTCACTATGAGCTTACAAATCACCAAACTGGTTAACGTTTCGATGAGAATCAGCTACAATCACGTATCAAGCCATTTTGGGCTTAGAAATCACTGAATAGGTTGACCGTTTGATGACAATCAGCTAGAATCTCATAACAATCCATCTTGAGCTTACAAATCACTAAATCAGTCAACCATTCGATGATAATCAATTACAATCAGCTAACATGCTATCTGAGCTTACAAATTCTTGAATCAGTCAATAGTTTGATGAGACTTAATTACAATCATGTAACAAACCTTTTTGAGTTGACAAATCATTGAATCGGTCAACCGTTCGATGAGAATCAATTACAATAATGTAACAAACCATTCTAAGCTTACAAATAATCGAATCGATCAACCATTTGATGAGAATCAGCTACAATCACGTAACAATCCATTCTGAACTTACAAATCACTGAATCAGTCAACCATTTGATTTGAATCAGCTACAATCATGTAACAAGTAATTCAAAACTTACAAATCACCGAATCGGTCAATCGTTGGATGAGAATCAGCTACAATCATGTAACAAGGCAGTCTAAGCTTACAAATCACTGAATCAGTCAACCGTTCGATGAGAATCAGATAGCATCACGTAACAAGCCATTCTGAGCTTACAAAACACTGATTCGGTCAACCATTCAAAAAAAATCAGCTACAATCATGTAACAAGCCATTCTAAGCTTATAAATTACCGAATCGGTCAACCATTCGATGAGAATAAGCTATAATCACGTAACAAATCATTTTCAGCTTACAATTCATCGAATCGGTCAACCGTTTGATGAGAATTTGCTACAAAATTGTAACAAGCCATTCTGAGCTTACAAATCACCTAATCAGTCAACTGTTTGATGACAATTAATTACAATCTCGTAACAAGCCATTTTGAGCTTAAAAATCACTGAATCGGTCAGCCGTTCGATGAGAATTAGCTAAAATCACGTAACAAGCCATTATGAGCTTGGAAATCACCGAATCAGTCAACCGTTGAATGACGATCAGCTACAATCATGTAACAAGCCATGTTGAGCTTACAAATCACTGAATTGGTCAACCGTTCGATTAGAATCAGCTACAATAACGTAACAAGCCATTCTGAGCTTAAAAATTATTGAATCGGTCAACCATTCGATCAGCGTAAACTACAATCACTTAACAAGCCATTATAAGCTTACAAATCACTGAATCGGTTAACCGTTCGATGAGAATTAGCTAAAATTAGGTAACAAGCCATTCTGAGCTTATAAATCACCGAATCGGTCAACCATTTGATGAGAATCAATTACAATGACGTAACAAGCCATTTTGAGCTTAAAAATCATCGAGTCGGTCATCCGTTCGATGAGAATCAATTAGAATCACGTAAAAAGCCATTCTGAGCTTACAAATCATCGAATCAGTCAACCATTCAATGAAAATTAGCTACAATCACATAACAAGCCATTTTGAGCTTACAAATCACCGATTCGATCAACTATTCATTGAGAATCAATTCCAATCACATAACAAGCCATTCTGAGCTTACAAATCACTGAATTGGTCAACCGCTCAATGAGAATTACCTACAATCATGTAACAAGGCATTCTGAGCTTATAAATCACTGAATCGGTCAACTATTCGATGAGAATCAATTAAAATCACATAGCAAGCCATTTTGAGCTTACAAATCACCGAATCGATCAACCGTTTGATTAGAATTAGCTACAATCACGTAACAAGCCATTTTGAGGTTAAAAATCACTGAATCAGTCAGCCATTCGATAAGAATTAGCTAAAATCATGTAACAAGCCATTCTAAGCTTGCAAATCACCAAATCAGTCAACCATTCAATGAGGATCAGCTATAATCACATAACAATCCATTTCGAGCTTACAAATCACCGAATCGGTCAACCGTTCAATTAGAATTAGCTACAATCAGGTAACAAGCCATTATGAGCTTAAAAATTACCGAATCGTTCAACCATTCGATGAGAATGAGTTACAATCATTTAACAAGCCATTCTAAGCTTACAAATCACTGAATCGGTTAACTGTTCGATTAGAATTAGCTAAAATCATGTAACAAGCCATTCTGAGCTAGTAAATCACCGAATCGGTCAACCACTAAATGAGAAACAATTACAATCACGTAACAAACCATTCTGAGCTTACAAATCACCGAATCGGTCAATTGTTTTATGAGAATTAGCTAAAATCACCTAACAACCATTCTGAACTTACAAATCACAGAGTCGGTCAACTGTTCGATTAGAATCAGATATGATTACATAACAAGCCATTCTGAGCTTACAAATCATCGAATCAGTCAATGATTGGATGAGAATCAATTACAATCACATAACAAGCCATTATGAGCTTCCAAATCAATGAGTTGGTCAACCATTTCATGAGAATCAGTTACAATCACGTAACAAGCCAGTCTGAGCTTACAAATCACCGAATCGGTCAACTGTTCAATGAGAATCAGATACCATCATGTAACAAGCCATACTGAGCTAAAAAATCACCGAATCGGTCAACTATTTGATGAGAATCAATTAGAATCACGTAACAAGCCATTCTGGGGTTACAAATCACCGAATCGGTCAACCGTTTGATGAGAATAAGCTACAATCACGTAACAAGCCATTCTCAGCTTACAAATCACCAAATCGGTCAACCGTTCGATGAGAATCAATTACAATCATGTGCCAAGCCATTCTGAGCTTACAAATCATCGAATCGATCAACTATTTGATGAGTATCAATTACAATCACATAACAAGCTAGTCTATGTTAGGAATGAATGTTGAAGCCTTTGGCAGTCGCTCTGTAGCAGTGGTTGTTGCATTCATGACTATGATTGTCATTGATGTCAACACAGTGATATTCTGGAGTTTAGCAGAGTAGCAGGCACAATTTTGTTTTGCACACATGTTATATTGCAGATTGAGTTATGCGCAGTTGATGGTATGTTCTATGTTGTGTTATTATGCTATGGTTAAGAGCGCAAAAAGAAATTCATTTATTCATGAAGGTTATAAACATTTTGGTGGAAGCAGTATTCTAGCAGTTTTCCTGTGTAGCAGTTTTTGGTAATCGGAAGATATCTCCTAACCGGGATGGAATCTGATTCTGTGCAGTTAAAGGGAAGTTTGAGACTCATTGGTGGTGATGTGGTTCACAGCGCAAACTTTGAGGTCACATGATTGGAAAGTTATTGTGTCTAGAAGCCAACAGTTTTATGTAATTTTGATGTAGCGTGTTGAAATTATTATTTTGTATTTGCATGCCGACTCATTTGTAATTATTTGAGTGTGGTATAAAGGAAGGAATGTTTTCCTTGTTATGTGAGGATTGTAATAGTTGTAATATGAAGTTGTGAAAGTTGTGATGCGAATGTATGCATGAAGTGAAGAAAAGAGCTAATTCGGTGATGAAGTATAAAGATCTGGATTTGTGATCTTGTGTAGTAGAGAGTGCGGTTTTGGCACAGTGTGAAGGAGGTAACATATTTCATATTATTCTGTTGAATAATCCTAAGATCCGTTGGATAGTGAGTTCAGAGATCTTGCCTTGAAGATGTTTGGGCAGTGGGTCCTTCTGTCTTCCATAACTCCTAACAAGGTTAGAGTCTTTTAACAGGGATTCAAAATCTGCTAACAGAGATTCATATGTACTGAATGTATTTCATAAGACTCCTAATAGGGTCCATCCTTTAACAAGGAACTTTCATATTAGTGCATCATTCCCACCGGGGTTTACTCTTTGATCAAGAGGTTCCCTAGTTAACATATCTTGTGTTATTGTGTCATTGTGTATGATTATCTTTCTATGGTTGGTTACTACATTAATTATATGGTTTAAAGTTGTTGAAGTTGATATTGAAGTTAATGGTGATAAATGGTTTAATTATCAGATAACTGATTCACCCCCCCCTCTTAGTTATCTTGGTGGTCTTTACTTTCTAACAATTGGTATCAGAGTGGCAGGTCCTTGAAAGAGAAGTTTAACAACTTAAGGAGATCTATGGCGAATTTTAGGAAAGTGTAATACCCCAAAAATGGGCTATAAGCTCATTAATTTCCTACATCATCAAATCAAACGAAATCGACATCGAAGTCTTAATCTAAGGCACATCTAAACATCATCGAATCCTAATTGATTATCTTAAATTCTACATCGGGGAATATTCCTAGCAATATTCCTAATTATCTTAATTATCTTTAATTTAATGATTATTTGGCGATAAATCACATTTATCCTAAGTTTGATTAATTGAATATTTTCATATTTAATTAATTAGATTTAATATCTTGCCACTTAATTGTTTAATTAAATTTAATTCTATCTATTATTAATTGTATTATTTAATTTTGACAATAAATCCAATATCCTATGAATAATTGATTAAATTTTTATTTAATTAATTAAAGCAAGTTGTCATTATTTAATAATATAGTTTTTAATAAAAGTTTGATAAAATAATTGATTAACCCATAAATCAATTATTTATTTTCAAAATCAGTTAAGTTGAGAATAAATCACTTTATTTATTTAATTAATTCATAAATAAAACATGCACAATCATAAAAGCAGACAACTATCAATTATCAATTAAAGCTAAACTCTATTTTGAGTTAAAACTTAGCTTTTGCATGTTTTTGTGAATTAAATTATCTTTATTATCAGATAACTCAAAAATCAAGCTGAGTTAATCTGAGTGATTTATGGCTTTCTTCCATGCACCTCCAAAGCCCTGGATTTCTATAAAATCAAGGCTCAGCTCTTCATAATTCATCTCTCTCAAATCCACAAATTTGCACAATTGGAGCTTGAAAGATAAATTTGAGGATTCGAAGCTTTGTGAGATCAATTTCAAATTCATAGCTTTCAGATTATTGTTAGAATTTTCATTCTCATATCATATCATTTCTAGATTAGCATTGCATATCAATTTACATATTAGCATAGATTCATATCATTGTTAGATAAATTTCCATATTAGCATAGATTCATATCAGTTTTTATCATATCATTGCATAGAAAATACTAAAAAAAATAGCTTAATTTGCATTCAATTCATATTTCATATCAGTTTTGCATTCAAATCCTTCATTTAGGTGTCGTCTAGGTCACTGATCTTGATAGCAATCTGAGAACATTAATCTCGCACCTACTAGAAGGCAGTAAATCGCTTGGTTAGAGTAGATTTCAATTTTGCACGATTTTGATTATAGCTAACCTCTAATGTTTTACTGAAGTGTTGTGTCTACAGATCAAGTACAATTTTCACACACACAGAAAGAAAGCCTTAAGTTTGATTGAGTAAATTTTGATAGCTGGAAAGAAAAGATGAAGACACATCTCTTGTGTTTAGGACTAGGTTATTGGTTGATTACAAAGAATGAAAGGACTATAATTGAAGAAGACAATCTTGAAACAAGTTCTAAAGATGAGGTAGATCTATTTATGTGTAACATACTTGCAAGAGAAGCACTTTTATTAGCACTTCCGGAGAATGAATATAGTCAGGTAAAAAGTTTAACTAAATCTCATGATATTTGGAAAGCTTTACATTCTACTTTTGAAGGTGATGAACATGCAAAGAAAGCTAGGTTACATAATTGGATTTGTGCATTTGAAGACATAAGAATGATGGAAGATGAATCTATTAGAAGCTATATTGGTAGGATGTCAGAAATTGTTGAAGGAATAAAGTCTTGTAGAGGTGAAAAGACAGAGAATGAGGTAATATGGAAGATTTTGAGAACATTGACACCGATATTCAGGAAGACTACACAAATGATTGAACAAGTGATACCTTGTACACCAAAATTTTCAAGAGAGACCCTTCTTGGAAGATTGGAAACAACAGAGATGAATTTGAGATTATTAGGAGAACTACCTAGAATGGAGACAACATTCAGTGCTCTTAGCATCAGACCTACTTTGTCTAAAAGTACAAGTGTGAATGGAGATTATGCCAACAGTAGCAGATCCAAATCTGATGAAGATAAGAAGATTGAAGAAGGCATTGCCTTGCTTGTGAAAAGAGAACCAGATGGTAAGAAAATATTTAAATGTTGGACATGTCAAGAATATGGTCATTTTGCATCTAAGTGTCCTAAGAGAGTTAAGAAGTATAGAAACAATTTTAAGCCTAGAAGATTTAAAGAATGTTATTATGCAAATGATGAAGAAATTGAAGCAGGAATTGAAAGACATTTGAGTGACAGTGATAATGATAACTCTGATGACATAGGATTTGTAGCAATTAAGGAAGAAAATTCTAAATCTGATATTAAAGAAGAAAAAGCCTTAGTTTCCCAAGTTGAAAAGAAAGTTGATTGGATTATAGACAGTGGTTGTTCACATCATATGATTGGCGATAAAGGAAAATTCATAAAGTTTAACAATTATGATGGAGGAGTTGTTAGAGTTGGTAACAATGCACCTTGTTTGATTAAAGGTATAGGATCTATTACTCTTGATGGAAAGACTAATACTTGATGATGTTTACTTTGTTGATGGACTGAAACATAATCTTTTGAGTGTTGGACAGTTAGTGGATAAGGGATATCAAGTTTGGTTTACTGAGAAAACTTGTGTGATTAAGGATAAAGATGGAAATCTAATTGGAACTGGATCTAGAACCAGAGGTAATGTATTTCAATTGAACCCTACTTAGATGACATGCTTGATGACTAAGATTGATGATAGTTGGTTATGGCATAGAAGGTTTTGTCATATAAACTTTGATAATATTGTGAAAGTAAGTTCTACACTTGTAGTAAGAGACTTACTTAAGATTATGAAGCCTACTAACATGATTTGCAAGGAATGTGTGATGGCTAAGTAGAAAAGGAGTTCATTTCCTAGCAAGAAGTTCACATCTATAGAAAAGTTGAAGATTGTTCATACAGACTTGAGCAGTCCTACTAGGACTAGAGGATTCTATGGAGAAAGGTATTTTATGATTCTTGTTGATGATTTTACAAGAATGATGTGGATTGCATTTTTGAAAGAAAAATCTGAAGCATTTGATAAGTTTAAGGTCATAAAGAATAAAGTTGAGAATGAATCAAGAATGAGGATTAAATGTTTGAGATCCGATAGAGGTGGAGAATTTACATCTAAAGAGTTTAACACTTTTTGTGAAGTAAATGGTATTAAGAGATAGTTATCAGCCCCTAAAACACCTGAACAAAATGGTATTGTAGAAAGAAGGAACATATCAGTGACTGAAGCAACTAGAGCTATGTTATTTGAAGGTGATTTGGCAAAGACATTTTGGAGAGAAGCAGTGAATACAGTAGTATATACAATGAACCAAGTACAAATCAGAGCAGACATAGACAAGACAACTTATGAATTGTGGTTTGGACATGCACCCTCAGTTAAGTATTTTAGAATTTTTGGAAGCAAATGTTATATTAAGAGAGATGATGATATAGGAAAGTTTGATCCTAGAAGCGATGAAAGAATTTTTCTTGGATATTCTTTGAAAAGAAAATCATATAGATGTTACAATAAGAGAACTAAAACTATTGTTGAAAGTGCAAATGTAAAAGTTGATGAGAAGTTTAAAATTTAGGAAATAATGCTTGATTATGAATCTGATGAAGGAACTAACCCTTAGCCTAACATTGAAACTACTGAACAATTTTTTGAGACTGACAGTGAATTGTTGAATGAAAGTCATGCTGAAGAATCTAGAGAAGAATCTACAGTTGAAGAAAGATAAGTGACTATGACACCTAATAGGTATATATCAAGACATCATCCTATTGAGAAAGTTATTGGAAGTTTGGACAAAGGAGTTATGACTAGAAAGAAGGTACATTTATGTTTGATTTCTCAAATTGAACCTAAGTCTACTAATGAAGCTTGTGAAGATGAACACTGGATTAAAGCTATGAAAGAAGAATTGGATCAGATTGAAAAGAACAAGACATGGGAATTGGTCCCTAGACCTAAAGACAAAAATGTGATTGGAACTAAATGGGTATTCAGGAACAAGATGAATGAACAAGGAGAATTAATTAGAAACAAAGCAAGATTGGTATGTAAGGGATACTCATAGCAAGAATGAATTGACTATGAAGAGACTTTTGCCCCTGTGGCAAGACTTGAAGCAGTAAGAATATTTTTAGCTTATGAAACATTTAAGAAATTCAAAGTGTATCAGATGGATGTGAAGTCAGCATTTCTGAATGGTTTATTAGAAGAAGATGTCTACATTGAGCAGCCTGAAGGTTTTCCTTTGACTCAAGAAGGAGACATGGTATGTAAACTAAAGAAAGCATTGTATGGACTAAAGCAAGCACCTAGAACTTGGTATGCTAGATTAGATAAGTATTTGTTTGAGATTTACAAAAGGAATAGTTGATAGTAACTTATACACAAAAGAAATTGAGAATGGATTGTTAGTTTTGGTTATTTTTGTTGATGACATTATTTTTGGAGGAGAAGATGAAGCTAGTGACAAATTTGCTAATGAAATGAAGACAAAATTTAAAATGAGTATGATTGGAGAAATGAAATACTTTTTGGGATTACAAATAACACAAAATAAAGATGGTATCTTTATAAGTCAGACAAAGTACTTGAATGATTTTTTGAAAAGATTCAGTATGGAGAATTGTAAACTAGTTGGAACACCTATGGTTACAGGACATAAATTATCTAATAAAGATGAGACACCAGAAGTTGAGCAAAAGAAATACAGATCTATGATTGGTGGATTGCAGTACTTGACACACACTAGACCAGATATACAACATTCAGTTGGAATGGTAGCAAGATTTCAAGCTGAACCTAGAGAGTCACATTATGCAGCAGTAAAAAAGATATTAAGATTTCTTAGAGGCACAATGGACTATGGATTGTGGTATGAAAATTTTGATGATTTTACCCTATGTGCATATACTGATGTTGATTGGGGAGGCAGCGTTGATGATAAGAAAAGCACTAGTGGTGGAGCCTTTTTTCTTGGAGGAAGATTAGTTTCTTGGTTGAGCAAAAAGAAGAATTGTATCTCATAGAGTACAATAGAAGTAGAATATGTAGCAGCAGCAAACAATTGTAATCAGATAATTTGGATGAAGCAGATGTTGATGGACATTGGAATCAAGTTTGATGAGCCTATTGTCATATATTGTGACAATACAAGTACAATTAGTATGTCTAAAAATCTAGTTTTACATTCTAAAACAAAGCATATAGAGATCAAGTATCATGTTGTAAGAGAGAATTTTGCAAATAAAGAAGTTAGAATAGAGTACATAAGCACAAAGGAGCAGATAGCAGATATATTTACTAGGCCTTTGCCTAAGGATACATTTGAGTATCTGAGAGGTATGCTTGGGGTTATGCCTCAACCTACTTTTGAGTAATGATGCAGTTGGTTGCATCCATCCAGTGGTTTATGGCCCTATCTATTTTTTGGATTGGATGTTGGTACTCCTCTATGGGGGAGTATGTGTATCTGAGCTGATTCATTGAGGACTCTTGTGAATGTATTTTCTGAATAGGGTCTTTTGACATTGAGCTATTGTTTGACATACTGATGGAATTTTTGTCATTGATGTCAATGGGGGAGAGAATCATGAAAAAAATTAAGGAACTACATTTGTTGGAGAGATTGAATAGGATAACGAAGCAAGATTTGATTGATGTAGAGCAGCATTGTAGTTGAGCAGCAATGATTGGATTTTTGGAACATTGGATATTTTTCATCTATGTTGCCATCAATGCCAATGGGGGAGATTGTTAGGAATGAATGATGAAGCCTTTGGTAGTCATTCTGTAGCAGTGGTTGTTGCATTCATGACTATGATTGTCATTGATGTCAACACAGTGATATTTTGGAGTTTAGCAGAGTAGCAGGCACAGTTTTGTTTTGCACACATGTTATATTGCAGATTGAGTTATGCATAGTTGATGGTATGTTCTATGTTGTGTTATTAGCCTATGGTTAAGAGCGCAAAAAGAAATTCATTTATTCATGAAGGTTATAAGCATTTTGGTGGAAGCAGTATTCTGGCAGTATTCCTATGTAGCGGTTTTTGGTAATCGGAGGATATATCCTAACCGGGATGGAATCTGATTCTGCATAGTTAAAGGGAAGTTTGAGACTCATTGGTGGTGATGTGATTCATAGAGAAAACTTCGAGGTCACATGATTAGAAAGTTATTGTATCTGGAAGTCGACAATTTTATGTAATTTTGATGTAGCATGTTGAAATTATTATTTTGTATTTGCATGCGGACTCATTTGTAATTATTTGAGTGTGGTATAAAGGAAGGAATGTTTTACTTGTTATGTGAGGATTGTAATAGTTGTAATATGAAGTTGTGAAAGTTGTGATGCGAATGTATGCATGAAGTGAAGAAAAGAGCTAATTCAGTGATGAAGTACAGAGATCTAGATTTGTGATCTTGTGTAGCAGAGAGTGCATTTTTGGCATAGTGTGAAGGAGGTAACATATTTCATATTATTCTGTTGAATAATCCTAAGATCTATTGGATAGTGAGTTCAGAGATCTTGCCTTGAAGCTATTTGGGCAGTGGGTCCTTCTGTCTTCCATAACTCCTAATAGGGTTAGAATATTTTAACAGGGATTCAAAATCTCCTAACAGAGATTCATATGTACTGAATGTATTTCATAAGACTCCTAACAAGGTCCATCCTCTAACAAGGAACTTTCAAATTAGTGCATCATTTTGTGGACATCATTCCCACTGGGGTTTACTCTTTGATCAAGAGGTTCCCTAGTTAACATATCTTGTGTCATTGTGTCATTGTGTATGATTATCTTTCTATGGTTGGTTACTGCATTAATTATATGGTTTAAAGCTGTTGAAGTTGATATTGAAGTTAATGGTGATAAATGGTTTAATTATCAGATAATTGATTCAAACCCCCGCTCTTAGTTATCTTGGTGGTCTTTACTTTCTAATAGTCTAAGCTTAATTATCACCGAATCGGTCAACCGTTCAATGAGAATCAATTACAATCATGTAACAAGCCATTGTGAGCTTACACAAATCATTGAATCGGTCAACTATTCGATGAGAATCAATTAGAATCATGTAACAAGCCATTTTGAGCTTACAAATCATCGAATCAGTTAATTGTTTGATGAGAATCAGCTACAATCACGTAACAAGCTATTCTAAGGTTACAAATGATCGAATCGGTCAACCGTTTGATGAGAATCAATTAAAATCACATAACAAGCTATTCTTAGCTTACAAATCACCAAATCAGGGAACCGTTCGATAAGAATCAATTTCAATCACGTAACAAGCCATTCTGAGCTTGCAAATCACTGAATCAGTCAAACATTTAATGAGAATTAGCTACAATCATGTAACAAGCCATTCTGAGCTTACAAATCATCGAATCGATCAACCATTTGATGAGAATCAACTACAATCACTGAACAAGCCATTCTGAGCTTACAAATCACCAAATCATTCAACCGTTTGATGAGAATTAGCTAAAATCACGTAACAAGCCATTCTCAACTTGCAAATCACCAAATAAATCAACCATTCAATAAGGATTACCTACAATCATGTAACAAACCATTATGAGCTTACAAATGATCGAATCACTTAACCGTTCGATGAGAATCAACTACAATCATGTAATAAGCCATTTTGAGCTTACAAATCACAAATTTAGTCAACCGTTCGATGAGAATCAATTCCAATAACATAACAAGCCATTCTAGGTTTACAAATCACCAAATCGGTCAACCATTTGATGAGAATCAATTACAATCAGGTAACAAGCCATTCTGAGCTTACAAATCACTGAATCAGTCAATCATTAGATGAGAATCAGCTACAATCATGTAACAAGCCATTCTATGCTTACAAATAACTGAATCAGTCAACAATTCAATGAGGATCAGCTACAATCATGTAACAAGCCATTCTAAGCTTAGAAATCATCGAATCGGTCAAGAGATTGACGAGAATGAGCTAAAATCATGTAAAAAGCCATTCTGAGCTTACGAATCATTGAATTGGTCAATTGTTGGATGAGAATGAACTATAATCATGTATCAAACCATTCTGAGCTTACAATTCACCGAATCGGTCAACCGTTTGATGAGAATCAATTATTATGATGTAAAAAGCATTTTTGAGCTTACAAATCACTGAGTTGTTCAACAGTTCGATGAGAATCGACTACAATCATGTAACATACCATTATGAGCTTACAAATCACTGAATTAGTCAACCATTCAATGATAATATATTACAATCACGTAACAAGCCATTTTGAGCTTGCAAATCATCGAATCAGTCAACCGTTCGATGAGAATCAATTACAATTACGTAAAAAGCCATTCTGAGCTTACAAATTGTTGAATCAGTTAACCATTCGATGAGAATCAGCTACAATCACATAACAAGTCATTATGAGCTTACAAATAACCAAATAGGTCAACCGTAGAAAGAGAATCAGCTACAATTATGTAACAAGCCATTCTAAGTTTACAAATCAGTTAATCGGTCAACCGTTCGATGATAATTAGCTACAATCACGTAACAAGGCATTATGAGCTTACAAATAATCAAATCGGTCAACCATTTGATGAGAGTCAATTACAATTATGTAACAGCCATTCTGAGCTTACAAATCACCGAATCAGTCATCCCTTTGATGAGAATCATATACCATCATGTAAAAAGCAATTCTGTGATTACAAATCACCGAATCAGTCAATTGTTCAATGAGAATCAATTACAATCACGTAACAAGCCATTCTAAGATTAACAAATCACCGAATCGGTCAACCATTTGATGAGAATAAATTACAATCACATAACAAGCCAGTCTGAGCTTACAAATCACTGAATTGGTCAACCATTTGATGAGAATCAGATACCATCACGTAACAAGCCATTCTGAGGTGACAAATCACCAAATCGGTCAACCGTTCGATGAGAATCAATTACAATCACATAACAAGCCATTCTGAGCTTACAAATCACTGAATTCATCAACCGTTCGATGAGAGTCAGCTCCAATTACGTAACAAGCTATTTTGAGATTACAAATTACTGAATCGGTCAACCATTTGATGAGAATGAGCTACAATCATGTAACAAGCTATTATGGGCTTACAAATTACCAAATCAGTCCACCGTTCGATGAGAATTAATTACAATCATGTAACAAGCCATTCTTAGCTTACAAATCACTAAATTGGTTAACCATTCCTTAAGAATCAACTACAACCACGTAACATGCCATTTTGAGCTTAGAGATGACTGAATCGGTCAACTGTTCGATGAGAATCAGCTAGAATCACGTAACAAGACATTCTAAGCTTACAAATCACTTAATTGATCAACCGTTCGATCAGAATCAGGTGCAAACATGTAAGAAGCCATTATGAACTTAAAATTAACAAAATCGGTCAACCGTTCGATGAGAATCAGCTACAATCATGTAACAAGCCATTTTGAGCTTACAAATCACCTAATTGGTTTTTTTTTAATGAGAATTAATTACAATCACGTAACAAGTCATTCTGAGCTTACAAATCACTGAATCGGTCAATTATTCGATGAGAATCAGCTACAATCACACAACAAGCCATTCTAAGCTTACAAATCATAGAATACTTCAACTGTTCGATGAGAATCAACTATAATCATGTAACAAGCCATTCTGAGCTTACAAATCACCGAATCGGTCAACCATTCAATGTTAATCATCTACAATCATGTAACAAGCTATTTTGAGCTTAAAAATCAATGAAGCGGTCAACCGTTTGATGAGAATCCGCTACAATCATGTAACAAGCCAT
Organism: Chamaecyparis obtusa; assembly: GCA_027943335.1. Lineage (NCBI taxonomy): Eukaryota > Viridiplantae > Streptophyta > Pinopsida > Cupressales > Cupressaceae > Chamaecyparis > Chamaecyparis obtusa. Next base: position 6,937,882 of record BSBK01000740.1, on the reverse strand, counting down.
TCTAAGTGTAAAAGTCACCGAATTCGTCAATCGTTCGATGAGAATCAGCTATAATCATGAAACAAGCCATTCTCAGCTTACAAATTACCGAATCAATCAACCGTTCGATGAGAATTAGCTACAATCATGTTAGAAGCCATTCCGAGCTTACAAATCACCAAATCGGTGAACCATTTGATGAGAATCAATTAAAATTACATAACAAGCCATTCTTAGCTTACAAATCACCGAATCGGTGAACTGTTTGATGAGAATTATCAAAAATCATGTAATAAGCCATTATGAGCTTACAAATCACCGAATCGGTCAACCATTTGATGAGAATCAATTACAATATCGTAGCAATCCAGTCTGAGCTTACAAATTACCGAATCGGTCAACCATTCGATCAGAATCAGCTACAATCAGCTAACAAGCCATTATGTGCTTACAAATCACTGAATTGGTCAACCGTTTGATGAGAATCAATAACAATCATGTAACAAGGCATTTTGAGCTTACAAATCACTGAATCAGTCAACCGTTCGATGAGGATCAATTACAACCACGTAACAAGCCATTTTGAGCTTACAAATCACTAAATCAGTCAAACATTCAATTAGAATTAGCTACAATCACGTAACAAGCCATTTTGAGCTTACAAATTACCAAATCAGTCAATCATTCGATGAGAATTAATTACAATCACGTAACAAGGCATTTTGAGCTAACAAATCATTGAATCAGTCAATCATTTGATGAGAATCAATTACAATCATGTAACACACCATTCTGAGCTTAGAAATCACCGAATCAGTCAACCATTTGATGAGAATTAGCTACAATCACGTAACAAGCCATTCTGAGCTTACAAATCACCGAATCAGTCAACCGTTCGATGAGAATCATATACCATCATGTAAGAAGCCATTCTAAGATTACAAATCACTGAATCGGTCAACCATTCGATGAGAATCAATTACAATCATGTAACAAGCCATTCTGAGATTACAAATCACTGAATCGGTCAACTGTTTGATGAGAATCAATTACAATCATGTAACAAGCCAGTCTGAGCTTACAAATCACTGAATCGGTTAACTATTCGATGAGAATTAGCTACAATCACGTAACAAGCCATTTTGAGCATACAAATCACTGAATCCTTCTACCGTTCGATGAGAATCAGCTACAATCACATAATAAGCCATTTTGAGCTTACAAATCATCGAATTGGTCAACCGTTCGATTATAATCAACTACAATAATGTAACAAGCCATTTGGGCTTACAAATCACTGAATCGGTCAACCGTTCGATTAGAATAAACTAAAATCATTTAACAAGCTATTCTTAGCTTATGAATCACCGAATCGATCAACCGTTGGATCAGAATCAACTACAATCATGTAACAAGCCATTTTGAGCTTACAAATCACCAAATCGGTCAACCATTTGATGAGAATCAATTACAATCATGTAACAAGCCATTTTGAGATTACAAATCGACAAATTTGGTCAACCATTAGATAACAATCATCTACAATCAGGTAACAAGCCATTCTGAGATTACAAATCATAGAATCGGTCGACGGTTTGATGAGAATCAATTACTATCACGTAACAAACCATTCTAAGCTTACGAATCACCAAATTGGTGAACCGTTCGATGAGAATCAGAGACCATCACGTAGCAAGCCATTCTAAGGTTTCAAGTCACCAAATCGATCAACCATTCGATGAGAATCAATTACAATCATGTAACAATCCATTCTGAGCTTATAAATCACCGAATCAGTCAACCGTTTGATGAGAATCAATTACAATCACATAACAAGCTAGTCTAAGCTTACAAATCAGAGAATCGGTTAATTGTTCGATGAGAATCAGATACCATCACATAACAAGCCATTGTAAGCTTACAAATCACTGAATTGGTCAACCATTTGATGAGAATCATGTAGTGAGCCATTCTGACCTTACAAATCACTGAATCGGTCAACCATTCGATGAGAATCAGCTATAATCATGTAACAAGCCATTTTGAACTTACAGATTACCAAATCGGTCAACTGTTCGATGAGAATGACCTACAATTACATAACAAGTCATTCTGAGGTTACAAATTACCAAACCGGTTAACTGTTCGATGAGAATCAAATACCATCATGTAACAAGCCATTCTGAGCTTAAAAATCACCGAATCGGTCAACTATACGATGAGAATCAATTACAATCATGTAACAAACCATTCTGAGCTTACAAATCACTGAATTGGTCAAACATTCGATGAGAATCAGCTACAATCACATAACAAGCCAATCTAACCTTACAAATCATTGAATCGATCAAGAGTTCAATGAGAATCAACCAAAATCACGTAAAAAGCTATTCTTAGCTTACAAATCACCGAATCAATCAACCGTTGGATGAGAATCAACTACAATCATGTAACATGCCATTCTGATCTTACAAATCATTGAATCGGTAGCCAGTTTGATGGGAATTAATTACAATCACGTAACAAGCCATTCTGAGCTAACAAGTCACCGAATCCCTTAACTGTTCAATGAAATCAATGACAATCACATAACAAGCCATAATGAACTTACAAATAACTAAATCAGTCAACCGTTTGATGAGAATCAGCTACAATCACTTAACAAGCTATTCTAAGCTTACAAATAATTGAATCGGTCAACCGTTCGATGAGAATTAGCTACAATCACGTAACAAGCCAGTCTGAGCTTACAAATTACTGATTCGGTTAACTATTTGATGAGAATAAGCTACAATCATGTAATAAGCCATTCTGAGATTACAAATTATCAAATCGGTCAATCATTCGATGATAATTAATTACAGTCACATAACAAGCCATTCTGAGCTTACAATGCACTGAATCGGTCAACCGTTCAATGAGAACCAATTACAATCATGTAACACGCCCTTCTGAGCTCAAAAATTAGCAAATCGATCAATCGATCAATGACAATCAAGTAACAAGCCATTTTGAGCTTTCAAATCAATGAAGTGGTCAACCGCTTAATGAGAATCAATTACAATAACGTAACAAGCCATTTTGAGCTTATAAACCACCGATTCAGTCAACCGTTCGATGAGAATCAACTATAATCACGTAAAAATCTATTTTGAGTGTATAAATCACCAAATCTGTCAACCGTTCAATGAGAATCAACTATAATCATGTTACAAGCCTTTATGAGCTTACAAATCACCCAAACGGTCAACCGTTCGATGAGAATTAGCTAAAATCACATAACAAAACATTCTAAGCTTGCAAATCACTGAATCGGTCAACTGTTCAATGAGAATCAGTTACAATCATGTAACAAGACATTCTGAGCTTTCAAATCACTGAATCGGTCAACCGTTCGATGAGAATTAGCTACAATCAGGTAACAAGAGATTCTGAACTTAGAAATAACCGAATTGGTCAACCGTTCGATGAGGATCAGCTACAATCACATAACAAGCCATTCTTAGCTTACAAATCATTGAATCAGTCAAGAGATTGATGAGAATCAACTAAAATCACGTAACAAGCTATTCTTAGCTTACGAATAACCAAATCGGTCAACCATTGGATGAGAATCAGCTACAATCACGTAACAAGCCATTCTGTGCTTATAAATTATAGAATTGGTCAATCATTCGATGAGAATCAATTACAATCACGTAACAAGCCATTCTGAGCTTACAAATCACTGAATTGGTCAATAGTTCGATGAGAATCAGCTACAGTTATGTAACAAGCCATTCTGAGCTTACAAATCATCGAATCAGTCAACCGTTCGATGGGAATAAATTACAATCACGTAACAAGCCATTCAGAGCTTACAAATCACCAAATCAGTCAACCATTCAATGACAATCAATTACAATCATGTAACAAGCCATTTTGAGCCGATAAATCATCGAATCGGTTAACCATTTGATGAGAATCAGCTACAATCACGTAACAAGCCATTATGACCTTACAAATAACTGAATAGATCAACCGTTCGATGAGAATCCGCTACAATCACGTAACAAGCTATTCTGAGCTTACAAATCACCGAATCTATCAACCGTTCGATGAGAATCAACTACAATCACGTAACAAGCCATTCTAAGCTTACAAATCACCGAATCGGTCAACCGTTCGATGATAATCAGCTACAATCAGCTAGCAAGCCATTCTAAGCTTACAAATCACTAAATCGGTCAACTGTTTGATGAGAATCAATTACAATCACGTAACAAGCCATTCTGAGCTTACAAATCACTGAATCAGTCAACAGTTCGATGAGAATCATTTACAATCAAGTAACAAGCCATTCTGAGCTTACAAATCAGTGAATCAGTCAACTCTTCGATGAGAATAAATTACAATCACGTAACAAGCTATTCTAATCTTACAAATCACTGAATCGGTCAACTGTTCGATAAGAATCAATTACAATCACTTAACAAACCATTCTGAGCATACAAATCATCGAATCGGTCAACTATTTTATGGGAATCAATTGCAATCATGTAACAAGACATTCTATGCATACAAATGACCAGATCGGTCAACCGTTTGATGAGAATTAGCTACAATCACATAACAAGCCATTTTGAGCTTAGAAATCATCGAATTGGTCAACTGTTTGATGAGTATCAGCTACAATCACGTAACAAGCTCTTTTGAGCTTTCAAATCACTAAATTGGTCAACCATTCGATAGGAATAGATTACAATCATGTAACAAGCAATTCTAAGCTTAGAAATCATAGAATCGGTCAACCGTTTGATGAGAATCAACTACAATCACATAATAAGCAATTCTAAGCTTACAAATCATCGAATCATTCAACCGTTTGATTAGAATTAGCTACAATCACGTAACAAGCCATTTTGAGCTGACAAATCACCGAATCGGTCAACCGTTTGATGAGAATCAGCTACAATCCAAAAACAAGCCATTCTGAGCTTACAAATCACCAAATCAGTCAATGATTTGATGAGAATCAATAACAATCATGTAAAAGGGCATTCTAAGCTTACAAATCAACAAATCGATCAACCGTTTCATGAGAATCAATGACAATCACGTAGAAAGCTAGTCTGAGCTTACAAATCACTGAATCGGTCAACCGTTCGATGAGAATCAGATACCATCACGTAACAAGTCATTTTGAGCTTACAAATCACCAAATCCATCAACGATTTGATGAGAATCAGCTAAATCATGTAACAAGCCATTATGAGCTTACAAATTACCGAATCAGTCAACCGTTCGATGAGAATAAGCTACAATCACTTAACAAGCCATTTTTAGCTTACAAATCACCCAATCGGTCAACCATTCGATGAGAATCAGCTATAATCATGTAACAAGCCATTCTGAGCTTATAAATCACCAAGTCGGTCAACCGTTCGATGAGAATCAATTACAATCACGTAGCAAGCTATTTTGAGCTTACAAATCACTGAATCGGTTAACTGTTCGATGAGAATCAATTAGAATCATGTAATGAGCCATTCTGAGCTTAGAAATCACTAAATCGGTCAACCGTTCGATGAGAATCAATTACAATCACGTAACAAGCCATTTTGAGCTCACAAATCACCAAATTGGTCAACCATTCGATGAGAATCAACTACAATTACGTAACAAGCAAGTCTGAGCTTAGAAATCACCGAATCGGTCAACCATTCGATGAGAATCAGGTACAATCATGTAACAAGCCATTCTCAGCTTACAAATAATTGAAGTGGTCAACCGTTGGATGAGAATCAATTACAATCACGTAACAAGCCATTCTGAGCTTACAAATCACTGAATGAGACAACCATTGGATGAGAATAAGCTACAACCACGTAACAAGCCACTATGAATTTACAAATAACTGAATCGGTCAACCGTTGGATGAGAATCAATTACAATAATGTAACAAGCCATTCTGAGCTTAGAAATAACCGAATTGGTCAACCCTTTGAAGAGAATCAGATACCATCACGTAACAAGCCATTTTGAGCTTACCAATCACCGAATCGATCAAACGTTCGATGATAATCAACTACAATCATGTAACAAGCCATTTTGAGCTTACAAATCACTGATTCGGTTAACCGTTCGATGAGAATCAATTCCAATCATGTAACAAGCCATTCTGAGCTAACAAATCATGAAATCGGTCAACCGTTCGATGAGAATCAATTATGCTCACTTAACAAGCCATTCCGAGCTTATAAATCATGGAATCGATCAACCGTTTGATGAGAATTAGCTACAATCATGTAACAAGCCATTATGAGCTTAAAAATCACTTAATTAGTCAACCGTTTGATGAGGATAAGCTACAATCATGTAACAAGCCATTCTGAGGTTACCAATCACTGAATCGATCAAACGTTCGATGATAATCAACTACAATCACATAACAAGCCATTTTGAGCTTACAAATCACCGATTCGGTCAACCGTTCGATGAGAATCAATTCATATCACGTAACAAGCCATTTTGAGCTTACAAATCACTGAATCGGTCAACTGTTCGATGAGAATAAATTACAATCACGTAATAAGCCATTCTGAGCTTACAAATCACTAACTCGGTCAACCATTCGATGAGAATTAGCTACAATCAGGTAACAAGCCATTCTAAGCTTACAAATCACTGAATCCTTCAACCGTTCAATGAGAATAAGCTACAATCACGTAAAAAGCTATTTTGAGCTTACAAATCACCGAATCTGTTAACCGTTCGATGAGAATAAATTACAATCACGTAACAAGCCATTCAAAGCTTGGAAATCACCAAATTGGTCAACCATTCAATGAAAATCAATTACAATTACGTAACAAGCCATTCTGAGCTTACAAATCACCAAATCGGTTAACCATTCGATGAGATTTAGCTACATTGACATAACAATCCATTATGAGCTTACAAATAACTGAATCAGTCAACCGTTCGAGGAGACTCAACTACAATTGTGTAACAAGCTATTCTGAGCTTACAAATCATCGAAACGGTTAACCGTTTGATGAGAATCAATTACAATCACATAACAAGCCATTCTGAGGTTACAAATCACTGAATCGGTCAACCGCTCGATGAGAATCAACTACAATCACGTAACAAGCCATTCTGCGCTTACAAATCACCCAATCAGTTAACCATTTGATGTGAATATGATACCATCACGTAACAAGCCATTCTGAGCTTACAAATCACTGAATCAGTCAACCCTTCAATGAGAATCATTACAATCACGTAACAAGCCATTCTAAGCATACAAATCACCGAATCGGTCAACCGTTCAATGAGAATCAACTATATGTGTTTAAGAAGCTATTATGAGCTTACAAATTATTGAATCGGTCAACTGTTCAATGAGAATTAGCTACAACCAAGTAACAAGCCATTCTAAACTTACAAATCACTGAATCAGTCAACTGTTCGATCAGAATCAGCTACAACCACGTAACAAGCCATTCTGAGCATACAAATCACCAAATCGGTCAACTGTTTGATGAGAATCAGCTACAATCACATAACAAGTGATTCTGAGCTTGCAAATCACTGACTCAGTCAACCATTTGATGAGAATCAATTACAATCACATAACAAGCCATTCTGAGCTTACAAATCACTGAATCAGTCAACTGTTCAATGAGAATAAATTACAATCACGTAACAAGCCATTCTGAGCTTACAAATCACTGAATCGGTCAACCTTTTGATAAGAATCAACTACAATCATGTAAAAAGCCATTCTTAGCTAACAAATCACTGACTCGGTCAACCATTCGATTAGAATCAGGTAGAATCACATAACAAGCCATTCTATGCTTACAAATCACTGAATCGGTCAACCGTTCGATGAGAATCAATTACAATCCCGTAACAAGCCATTATGAGGTTACAAATCAGCAACTCGGTCAACTATTTGATGAGAATCAACTACAATCATGTAACAAGCCATTCTAAGCTTACAAATCACCGAATCAGTCAACCGTTTCAACTGTTCGATGAGAATCAATTACAATCATGTAAGAAGCCATCCTGAGCATACAAATGACTGAATTGGTCAACCCTTCGATGAGAATCAATTGCAATCACGTAACAACCATTCTAAGCATACAAATCACCAAATCAGTCAACCGTTCAATGAGAATCAACTACAATCATGTAACAGGGCATACTGAGCTTACAAATCACCGAATCGGTCAACCGTTCGATGAGAATCAATTACAATTTCATAACAAGCCACTCTAATCTTACAAATCATTGAATCAGTAAACTCTTTGATGAGAATCAGCTACAATCACGTAATAAGCCATTCTGAGCTTACAAATCGCCAAATAGGTCAACCGTTTGATGAGAATCAATTACAATCATGTAACAAGCCATTCTAAGCTTACAAATCACCGAATCGGTCAACCATTCGATGAGAATACATAACAATCATGTAACAAGCCATTCTAAGCTTACAAATCATGAAATTGGTCAACCATTCGATGACAATAATCTACAATCACGTAACAAGCCATTCTAAGCTTACAAATCATCGAATCGGTCAACCGTTTGTTGAGAATCAGCTGAAATCATGTAACAAGCCATTCAGTGAGAATCAATTACAATCACATAACAAGCCATTCTGAGCTTACAAATTACCAAATCAGTCAACCCTTCGATGAGAATCAGCTACAATCACATAACAAGCCATTCTAAGCTTATAAATCATTGAATCGATCAACTGTTCGTTGAGAATCAATTACAATAACGTAACAATCCATCCTAAGCTTACAAATCACCGAATCAGTCAACCATTAGATGAGAATTAATTACAATCACATAACAAGACATTCTGAGCTTACACATCACCGAATCGGTGAACCGTTCAATGAGAATTGATTACAACCATGTAACAAGCCATTCTGATCTAACAAATCATCGAATTGGTCAACCGTTTGATGAGAATTAGCTACAATCAGGTAACAACCCATTGAGAGCTTACAAATCACCGAATCGATCAACCATTCGATGAGAATCAACTACAATCACGTAACAAGCCATAATGAACTTACAAATAACTAAATCAGTCAACCGTTTGATGAGAATCAGCTACAATCACTTAACAATCTATTCTAAGCTTACAAATAACCCAATCGGTCAACCGTTCAATGAGAATCAACTACAATCACGTAACAAGCCAGTCTTAGCTTACAAATTACCGATTCGGTCAAGTGTTCGATGAGAATAAGCTACAATCAAGTAACAAGCCATTCTGAGATTACAAATTATTGAATCGGTCAATCATTCGATGATAATTAATTACAATAAAAAAACAATCTGAGGTTATAAATCACTGAATCGGTCAACCGTTCGATGAGAATCAATTACAATCACGTAACAATCCATTTTGAGCTTACAGATCACCGAATCGATCAACCATTTGATGAGAATCAATAACAATAGCATAACAAGCCATTATGAGCTTACAAATCATTGAATCAGTCAATCATTCGATGAGAATCAATTACAATCATGTAATAAGCCATTCTAAGCTTACAATTCATCGAGTCGGTCAACTGTTTGATTAGAATTATCTAGAATCATGTAACAAGCAATTCTGAGATTAGAAATAACTGAATCGGTCAACTGTTCGATGAGAATCAACTACAATCATGTAACAAGCCATTCTGAGCTTACAAATAACTAAATTGATCAACCATTCTATGAGAATCAATTACAATCATGTAACAAGCCATTCTTAGCTTACAAATCACCGTGTCAGTAAACCATTCGATGAGGGTCAGCTACAATCACATAACAAGCCATTCTAAGCTTACAAATCACCAAATCAATCAATCATTTGATGAGAATCAAGTTCAATCACATAACAAGGCATTCTAAGCTTACAAATCACTGAATTGGTCAACCGTTCGATGAGAATTAATTACAATCACGTAACAAGCCATTTTGAGCTTACAAATCACTTAACCGGTCAACCGTTCTAAGGGAATAAATTGTTAGAGTAATTATATTTTACACTTATTAATTAAATCACTTTGGTTTAATTAATTAAGTTATTTATTACTCTATTTTCTTAAGCGATCTCTTAGGTGCATTATAATTAATATCTTTATTAATTATAATGTGCAACCTAGTTTTTTTAGACGTCAGGGTTTTGTTCACCTTCATAGGTTAAACCTTGTAAATCTTTTTTCATTAACTTGGATCATAATTTTGCTCTCACATTTTGAGTAACTTCTGTGTTTTGCCTTTTGCTTCTTTCTGCTTCTCTCTTGTAACAGGTTATTTGCATGCAGGTATTCTTGGCGTTCTGTGGATTTGTATCTCTCAAATCCTACATAAATAAAAATCACGTAACAAGCCATTCTGAGCTTACAAATCGCTGAATCAGTCAACCATTCGGTGAGAATCAGCTACAATCATGTAACAAGCCACTCTAAGCTTACAAATCATTGAATCAGTCAGCCGACTGATGAGAATCAGCTACAATTGGGTAACAAGCCAGTCTGACCTTACAAATCACTGAATCAGTTACCACTTTGATGAGAATCAATTATAATCATGTAACAAGCCATTCTGACCTTCCAAATCACCGAATTGGTCAATCATTCGACGAGAATCAGCTACAATCACATAATAAGCCATTCTGAGCTTGCACATCACCGAATAGGTCAACTGTTCAGTGAGAATCAATTACAATCACGTAACAAGCCATTCTGAGCTTACAAATCACTGAATCGGTCAACCATTCGATGAGTATCAGCTACAATCATGTAGCAAGCCATTCTGAGCTTACAAATGATCGAATCGGTCAACTATTTGATGAGAATCAATTACAATCATGTAACAAGCCATTTTGAGCTTACAAATCATAGAATTGGTCAACCATTCGATGAGAATTAATTACAATCACATAACAAGCCAGTATGAGCTTACAAATCACTGAATCGGTCAACTGTTTGATGAGAATTGATTACAACCATGTAACAATCCATTTTGATCTTAGAAATCACTGAATTGGTCAACCATTCGATGACAATCATCTACAATCAGGTAACTTCACATTCAAAGCTTACAAATCATCAAATCGGTCAACAATTTGATGAGAATCAATTACAATCATGTAACAAGCCATTCTGAGCTTACAAATCACTGAATCGGTCAACCATTCGATGAGTATCAGCTACAATTACGTAGCAAGCCATTCTGAGCTTACAAATAATCGAATCGCTCAACTGTTTGATGAGAATCAATTACAATCATGTAACAAGCCATTCTGAGCTTACAAATCACAGAATCGGTCAACCATTTGATGAGAATTAATTACAATCACATAACAAGCCAGTCTGAGCTTAAAAATCACCGAATCGGTCAACTATTTGATGAGAATTGATTACAACCACGTAACAAGCCATTTTGATCTTAGAAATCACTGAATTGGTCAACCATTCGATGACAATTAGCTACAATCAGGTAACAACCCATTCAAAGCTTACAAATCATCGAATCGGTCAACAATTCGATGAGAATCAATTACAATCATGTAACAAGCAATTCTCAGGTTATAGATCACCAAATCAGTCAACCATTCGATGAGAATTAATTACAATGATATAACAAGCCATTCTGAGCTTACAAATCACCAAATCGGTCAACTGTTCGATGAGAATCAATTATAATCACATAACAAGCCATTTTGAGCTTATAAATGACCAAATTGGTCAACCGTTTGATGAGAATCAATTACAATCCTATAACAAGCCATTCTGAGCTTACAAATCACCAAATCGGTCAACCATTTGATGAGAATTAATTACAATCATGTAACAAGCCATTATGAGCATACAAATCATCGAATCGGTCAATCGTTCGATGAGAATCAACTGCAATAATGTAATAAGCTATTCTGAGCTTACAAATCACCGAATCAGTCAACCCTTCGATGAGAATCAACTACAATCACGTAAAAAGCCATTTTGCACTTACAAATCACTGAATCGGTCAACTGTTCGATGAGAATCAATTACAGTTAAATAACAAGCCATTTTGAGCTGACAAATCACTGAATCGATCAATTATTTGATGAGAACCAGCAACAATGACGTAATAAGCCATTCTGTGCTTACAAATCATCGAATAGGTCAGCCTTTGGATGAGAATCAATTACAGTCACGTAACAAGCCATTTTGAACTTACAAATCACCGAATCGGTCAACTATTCTATAAGAATCAATAACAATAACGTAACAAGGCATTCTGAGCTTACAAATCGTTGGATCAATTACAATCATGTAATAACCTGTTCTGAGCTTACAAATCACCGAGTCGGTCAACTGTTCAATGAGAATTATCTATAATCATGTAACAAGCGAGTTTAAGCTCACAAATCACTGAATTGGTCGATTGATCAATGAGAATCAGATACAATCACATAACAAGCCATTCTGAGCTTACAAATTATCAAATCAGTCAACCACTCAATGAGAATCAGCTACTATCATGCAACAAGCCATTCTAAGTTTACAAATCATCGAATCGGTCAACCATTTGATGAGAATCAATTATAATCATGTAACAAGCCATTCTTAGCTTACAAATCACTGTATTGGTCCACCATTCGATGAGAGTCAGCTACAATCATGTAACAAGCCATTCTGAGCTTACAAATCACTGAATCAATCAACCATTCGATGAGAATCAACTTGTATCAAATAACAAGCCATGCTAAGCTTACAAATCACCGAATCGATCAACCGTTTGATGAGAATCAATTACAATCACCTAACAAGCCATTTTGAGCTTACGAATCACTGAACCGATCAACCGTTCTAAGGGAAGAAATTGTTAGAGTAATTATAATTTACACTTATTAATTAAATCACTTCGATTTAATTAATAAAGTTATTTATTACTCTATTTTCTTAAGCTATCTCTTAGGTGCATTATAATTAATATCTTTATTAATTATAATGTGCAACCTAGTTTTTTTAGACTTTAGGGTTTTGTTCACCTTTATAGGTTGAACCTTGTAAATCTTTTTTCATTAACTTGGATCATAATTTTGCCCTCACATTTTGAGTAACTTCTGAGTTTTGACTTTTTCTTTTTTCTACTTCTCTCTTGTAATAGGTTATTCGCATGCAGGTATTCTTGGTGTTCTGTGGATTTGTATCTGTCAAATCTTACATAAATAAAAATCACGTAACAAACCATTCTGAGCTTACAAATCACCGAATCGGCCAACCGTTTGATAAGAATCAATTACAATTACGTAACAAGCCATTCTGAGCTTACAAATCACCAAATCAGTCAAACATTTGATAAGAATCAGCTACAATCATGTAACAAGCCATTTCGAGCTTACAAATCATCCAATCGGTCAACCGTTCGATGAGAATAAGCTACAATCATGTAACGAATGATTGTGAGCTTATAAATCATTGAATCAGTGAACCGTTCGATGAGAATCACCTACAATCATGTAACAAGCCATTCTAAGCTTACAAATCATTGAATCGGTCAACCCTTCGATGAGAATCAGCTACAATCATGTAACAAGCCAATCTGACCTTACAAATCACTGAATCGGTCACCAATTTGATGAGAATCAATTACAATCACATAACAAGCCATTCTGAGCTTAGAAATCATTGAATTGGTCAACCGTTCGATGAGAATCAGCTACAATCACGTAACAAGCCATTCTCAGCTTACAAATCACTGAATAGGTCAACCGTTCGGTGAGAATCAATTACAATCACGTAACAAGCCATTCTAAGTGTACAAATCACTAAATCGGTCAGCCATTCAATGACAATCAGCTACAATTACGTAACAAGCCATTCTGAGCTTACAAATCACTGAATCGGTCAACCGTTTGATGAGAATAAATTACAATCATGTAACAAACTATTCTGAGCTTACAAATCGCTGAATCGGTCAACCGTTCGATGAGAATACATTACAAGCATGAAACAAGCCATTCTAAGCTTACAAATCATGGAATTGGTCAACCGTTGGATTAGAATAATCTACATTCAGGTAACAAGCAATTCTGAGCTTACAAATCATCAAATCAGTCAACCGCTTGTTGAGAATCTGCTAAAATCATGTAACAAGCTATTTTTACGTTACAAATGATAGAATCGGTCAACCATTCAATGAGATTTAATTATAATCACATATCAATCTAGTTTGACCTTACAAATCACCCAATCGGTCAACCATTGAATGAGAATTAATTACAACCATGTAACAAGGCATTCTGATCTTACAAATCACTGATGAGAATCAACTAAAATCATGTAAAAAGCCATTCTGAGGTTATAGATCACCAAATCGGTCAACCGTTCACTGAGAATCAATTACAATCACATAACAAGCCATTTTGAGCTTACAAATCACCGAATCGGTCAACCGTTCGATGAGAATCAATTATAATCATGTAACAAGTCATTTTGAGCTTACAAATGACCAAATTGGTGAACCGTTCGATGAGAATCAATTACAATCTTGTAACAAGCTTACAAATCACCAAATCGGTCAACCATTTGATGAGAATTAATTACAATAACTTAACAACCCATTCTGAGCTTACAAATCACCAAATCAGTCAATCATTCGATGAGAATTAGCTACAACAACGTAACAAGCCATTCTGAGCTTACAAATCATTGAATCGGTCAACTGTTCGATGAGAATCAACTACAATCATGTAACAAGCCATTTTGCACTTACAAATCACCGAATCGGTCAACTGTTCAATCAGAATCAATTATAGTTACGTAACAAGCCATTTTGAGCTTACAAATCACTGAATCGGTCAATCATTCGGTGAGAATCAATTACAATCATGGAATAAGCCATTCTAAGCTTACAAATCACCGAGTCGGTCAACTGTTCGATGAGAATTGGCTATAATAATGTAACAAGTGATTCTGAGCTTACAAATCATTGAATCAGTCGATCGTTCGATGAGAATCAACTACAATCACGTAACAAGCCATTCTGAGCTTACAAATTACCGAATCGGTCAACCGCTTGATGAGAATCAGCTACAATCATGTAACAAGCCATTCTTAGCTTACAAATCACCGAATTGGTCAACTGTTCGATGAGAATCAGCTACAATCATGTAACAAGCAATTCTGAGCTTACAAATCACCGAATCGGTCAACTGTTTGATCAGAATTAATTATAATGACGTAACAAGCCATTCTGATCTTACAAATCACTGAATTGGTCAACCATTCGATTAGAATGAGCTACAATAACATAACAAGCCATTCTGAGCTTACAAATCACCGAATTGATCAACCTTTCGATGAGAATCAACTACAATCACGTAACAAGTCATTTTGTACTTACAAGTCACCGAATTAGTCAACCATTTGATGAGAATCAATTACAATTATGTAACAAGCCATTCTGAGCTGACAAATCACTGAATCAATCAACAATTTGATGAGAATCAACAACAATCACGTTATAAGCCATTTTGTGCTTAGAATTCACCAAATAGGTCAACCTTTTGGTGAGAATCAACTAAAATCATGTAACAAGCCATTCTGAGCTAACAAATCATGAAATCATTCAACCCTTCGATGAGAATCAACTACAATCATGTAACAAGCCATTCTGAGCTTACAAATCAATGAATCAATCAATCATTTGATGAGAATGAATTACAATCATGTAACAAGCCATTCTGAGCTTACAAATCACCGAATCGCTCAACCGTTTGATGAGAATACATTACAATCATGTAAGAAGCCATTCTGAGCTTACAAATCATGAAATTGGTCAACCGTTTGATAAGAATAATCTACAATCACGTAACAAGCCATTCTAAGCTTACAATTCACCAAATCGGTCAATTATTTGTTGAGATTCAGCTAAAATCATGTAACAAGCTATTTTTAGCTTACAAATCATAGAATAGGTCAACCATTCGATAAGAATACATTACAATCACATAACAAGCCAGTTTAGGGTTAGAAATCACCGATTCGACCAACGGTTCAATGAGAATTGATTCTAACCATGTGATGAGCCATTCTGATGTTACAAATCATTGAATTGGTCAACCGTTTGATGAGAATCAGCTGCAATCAGGTAACAACCCATTCAGAGCTTACAAGTCACTGAATCGGTCAACCATTCGATGAGAATCAACTACAATCACGCAACAAGCCATTCTAAGGTTATAAATCACCAAATCCGTCAACCATTCGATGAGAATCAATTACAATCACATAACAAGCCATTCTGAGCTTACAAATCACCGAATCGGTCAACCGTTTGATGAGAATCAATTACAATTACGTAACAAGCCATTTGAGCTGACAAATCATCGAATCAGTCAACCATTCGATGAGAATTAGCAACAATCACGTAATAGGCCATTCTGTACTTACAAATCACCGAATAGGTCAACCTTCTGGTGAGAATCAATTACAATCACGTAACAATCCATTCTGAGCTTACAAATTACGAAATCGATCAATCGTTCGATGAGAATCAGCTACCATCACATAACAAGCCATTCTGAGCTTCTAAATCACTGAATCGGTCAATCGTTCAATGAGAATCAATTACAATCATCTAACAATCGATTCTGAGCTTAGAAATCATCAAATCGGTCAATCCATTCGATTAGAATCAATAACAATAACGTAACAAGCCATTTTGAGCTTACAAATCACTGAATTGGTCAATCATTTGATGAGAATCAATTACAATCATGTAATAAGCCATTCTGAGCTTACAAATCACCGAGTCGGTCAACTGTTTGATGAGAATTATCTATAATCATGTAACAAGCGATTCTGAGCTTACAAATTACTGAATCTATCGATCGTTCAATGAGAATCAGCTACAATCACGTAACAAGCCATTCTAAGGTTACAAATTACCAAATCGGTTAACCACTCAATGAGAATCAACTACAATGATGTAACAAGCCCTTCTTAGGTTACAAATCACCGAATCAGTCAACTGTTCAATGAGAATTAGCTACAATCATGTAACAAGCCATTTTGAGCTTACATATCACCAAATCAGTCAACCATTCGATGAGAATCAATTATAGTCATGTAACAAGCCATTCTTAGCTTACAAATCACTGTATCGGTCAACCATTTGATGAGAGTCAGCTAGAATCACGTAACAAGCCATTTTGAGCTTATAAATCACTGAATCAATCAACCGCTTGATGAGAATCAAATACAATCACGTAACAAGCCATTCTGCACTTACAAATCACTGAATTAGTCAACCATTCGATGAGAATCAATTACATTTACATAACAAGCCATTCTGAGCTGACAAATCACCGAATTGGTCAGCCATTCGATGTGAATCAGCAACAATCATGTTATAAGACATTCTGTGCTTACAAATCACTGAATAGGTCAACCTTTCGATGAGAATTAGTTACAGTCACATAACAAGCCATTCTGAGCTTACAAATTACCAAATCGGTCAACCCTTTGATGAGAATCAGCTACAATCACATAACAAGCCATTTTGAACTTATAAATCACTGAATCGGTCAACTGTTCGATGAGAATCAATTACAATCCATTCTAAGCTTACAAATCACTGAATCAGTCAACCGTTCGATGAGAATCAATAACAATAACGTAACAAGCCATTTTGAGCTTACAAATCACTGAATCGGTCAATCATTCGATGAGAATTAATTACAATCATGTAATAAGCCATTCTGAGCTTACAAATCACCGAGTCGGTCATCTGTTTGATGAGAATTATCTATAATCATGTAACTGTTGCCCTAATTTTTCCTCAACTCAAATTAGGCCCCGGTTTGTATCTGATCCTCATCTCTCATGCTCTGTAGGCATCTCCAAAAAAATTTCATGGCTCTACTCATTTTCCTCCAGCCTCTACAATGGTTTCTAGGTCTCTGTCTAGGTGCAAATAACCCTTAAAAATTCATAAAACTAGCTGTTACCCTAGAAAACCCTAGGCCTTGTTCTATTTTGCCGTTACTTTTTTGGCCACTTAAGTCCCTGAATTCAGCATGTGCATTTTATTTTTAGCCTTCGGTCACCAATTCTCTTATTTTTCTGGCGGTTATCTTTCCTTATTCGGCAAACTGGCAACTGCAGCGTAATTCTTCCTTCGGTCGCTTAATCATTAAATTTTTGGTGGTGTAAATATGTGGGGCCCCAGTCAAGTGAAATCAACAGTCATCGTGAGTTTGCATAGGGTCTGTTAGAGGCTTGCGATCTTGCGATGGTTGTTGATCCTTCCTTATGACATAATGCTGCAAAAGTTTAGTGGGTCCACTACCACGTCATCCCATGTGGAGGCTTCTTATTGGTCGGTTGGTGATGATTTTTAAGTTCGTTAGAGTGGGCCCAGAGAACTGCATAACTTTTAATCCAAAGGATGGTGCATGATCTCATGTGTTGTGTCAGAGCCATGAGATTATGCACCGACCGTCGATTTCACTTTGTTGTCAGAATATGTCAGGTGGGTCCTCGTTTGCTGATGTCCTTGAGTATGATTGGTCCATGTAGTGATGATCGGGTTCGCAGTGGGTCTGCTTGTCAGAGGGTGTCGGTTAAAGAAAGATCTATGGTGGGCGTATGATCTGAAAGAATATTTGGGGGCTATGAGATCATATGCCTGTCGTTCGATTGGAATCTTGGTTGCAGTGGGTCCGATGTCAGAGGGCCGTCGAGGTGTCTATTGATGGAGCGATCGGAATGAATAAAAGGTTGACAAGTGGCAAAATGAGTCTAGGGTTTGAAAGGTATTAAGTGACTCAGCAACTGAAGGGTTTCTCATGTTCGCTTAATGTAACCAGGGTAAGTTTAAAGACTCAATGATTCAGTGAAACACCTTGTTCACTGAATTGCTTGACCGAACCGGAGTTAAGAAAAGGATTTCATGAATGAGAAAAGGTCTTCAGTCGCGTAGTCGCTGAATGACTTAAAAGAGGAAAAGCTCGAGGTGGGTCCAAAATGATAAATATGCTGATGTGCTCGATTCTCATTGGTCATGACTTTCTGATGTGGATTCTAACTTTTCAAAGGAGGTTGCGACTATTTCAAGGATGATCTGGGCCATTCATCTACCGGGAAATAATAGACATCGACGGCTATGTTTTAAAGTGACCGGCTAGCCGTTATAATTCAAATTCAAATGTGTCTAAGAAGATTTTTTGCCAATGTTTGATTTGTAGGCCGTGAGCTGTAGAGGTAGCTAAAGAATTTATGTCTTCAAGACATTTGCAGTTGAGGAAGATGATGAGGAAATCTGGGCAGCCGTCATGGGTCGATTCTTGTCCCTGAGAGGTACCATTTTGTGCATTCATGGCGAGACTATATGTAGGAAAGTTGATGAATCCAGGTTGCTTGTCTGCAGGCAATATAGTACAGGGATGGGCACATAAACAAAATATCTAATCGGCCATGATGTTGTAGAGATACATTTATGATCAGATTGGTTGAGTTAGGGTTAGCTATTATTTTGATAAAATCTTTGTAACCCTAGTTAGGTTTTAACTCCTACCTACGTGCAAAAATAGGAGATATATATATATTTTTTTGAGAGCTTTAGAGCTCAGAGTTCACATTTTGTAAAGGAGAGAGTCCACTTTTGAATGAAAGTCATCCTTTCTCAGAACGCTATTCGTGTTATCTTCTCTACCCTATGGTCTTCTACTCTTTGTAATCTCCCATTGATTATTCAGGCAACTTTAAGGTATTTGTGGCATTCTCTCTGTCCCTATCCTTTCATTGTTTGGATCATCTCTTAATGAATTGAAGTCTATGCATGTTTTCAATGACAACTTAGGGTTCCTAATCCCTCTTACTTTCTGTAATTGTGTGTATTATTGTGTTTGATCTAATTTAAATGTTTTTGTGGGTATACTTCAGCCCCCTAATAGTCTTGTCTCAATCCTACACTGAGTTGCAGAAGTGAATGTCTGCTTGCAGGTCATAGGTTGTATCTTATGTTCAGGCCCTCCTATAAAACACTTATGCAAGCCTATTCAGTAAGTTGTGACCTACTAGACCTAAGCCTTTCATTGATTCTATCCCTCTATGCTACAATTCATACCCTTCATTTCGATGTATCACCTAGTAGGTAGTTTTCTTTCAGTCTTTTTCTTTCAAAGCATTCCTTCTATCCCTTTCCCTCAGAAGATTTACTTTTCCTGTCAAGAAGCAAATTAAGGTGATTATCCAAGAGGAACCAGCCTAGAACCTAGAGGTCTCATCTTAGTTAGCATAGGTCCCACACCTGGAGATGATTCCCATGTTATACTAGGTTATCAAGACTATGAGAGCTTGAAACAAGGGTGCAAACTTAGTGTATAAGAATTCTAGCACACCTGGTGGGACTAGAAAGATAAAATTTATATTCAAGGACTATCAGCTCAAACATAAGCTTACAAATACACCCCACCTTGGGCATAACAATTTCTAGACATAAAGAGTGTTTATGATTATGTTATCTCTGATATACTGATAGCATAATACAAACTTGAAGAAGTTTCATCAAGTATATCTGGTGACTCCACTAGTTTCAAAGATTTAGGCCAACCTTGTTTAAGGTTTATGAGAAAGATTGAGACTAGAAGCTCAAAGCCTACCAAATTTTTAGAGCTGCCCTCAAAGAGAGGCTACAAAGGTCGGTCAACTCAAAGAACATCTCCTACAAGGAGAGTACAATCTACACCACCTGATACTTCAGAAAGGAGATCCTTGTCCTTTTAGTTCAGAAGAAGAGGGAGATCTCTAACTAGAGATCTAGAGGAGGATTCAAATCCAACACCAAATACAACCCATATTGTTGCTACTCAACAAGCTCAAGCTCCTACAATGGAAAGATAGTTTTCTTTTTCACCATTCAACCAAGGAAGTCCCTTGGTATTTTTTCAACATCATGATGTGCCCTTGGTGGCACTAAAGAGTATACTTGATTTCACAGGTGAAGGTAAGACTACAACCTTTGAGCACATAAGTGATGTGACCACCATCTACAACATTCACAATATCACCCAAGAAGATGTGGCTACCAAGCTACTAGCAGCTTCCCTCAAGAGTAAGGCTCTTGAATGGTTCAGGACCTTAGCTGTTGGTTCTATCACTTCATGGGATGCACTAGGAGATGCTTTGAGTAAGCATTTTGAAGATAATTAGACAACTTGTCTTTGGTTGAATAGTTGACAACCATCAAGAGAGATCCTTAGGAGTAGATGACAGACTACAATAATAGATTCCTCTCAAGACATGGAATAGGATTCGAGTCTCAGTGAGGCCATCTACTGATCATGCCTTCCTTTATTTCTTGCAGAGCCTAAATGGACAAATATCTGTCATGATACAGTCAATGGGTGGTACTTCTTTACCCCAGGCTTTTGACATAGTTGTTAGAGCTGAAAATTGTTTGATTCAAGTAGGTGTGATACAAAGAAGACCACCTATGCCTATTTTCCCTAGTCTTTAGCCTATTGCACCAGCACAAGTACCCCCATTTACCCCTATTCCCACCATATTAGCACCTCAGGCTAGTACTAATGGTCAAGAATTGAAGACAAACTTCTCCCAAGAGTTGCAAGAAATAAAGGATAGTCAAGAAAGCAGTAAGCAAGAAATGACAAATCTTCTGCAAACTCTAACCAAGGAGGTCACAAACCTCAAGAGGCAAGGTCAAGGCATTAGGCCACCCTTCCAATCACAAGAGAGTGAGACTGCTCTCTTCAATTGGGAGCAACAAGACTTCAATGGAGTCAATGATGAGTTTGCTTTCGCTACCAAGACAAGAGCAAAAAGAAGAGCACAAGACATGGAGAGAGCAGATTCTGGAATCAAGGCTACTACATCTGTAGAGCCATTGTAGTAGGCTACTCCTACTATACCTAGGAAGGCTCCTGTCATTACAAGAAAAGAGAGCCAAACTCTCAAGGAGATGGAGCCTGTCATGCCAAAGACACAACAAAGAGTACACAATATAGCACCTTATAACATTGTAGACAACATGAAGAAGGTGAATGTCACCATGTCCATGTGGGACTCTTTGGCTATTCCAGGACAACCTAAGATTTTAAGGAAGGCTATGCCAGAAGTGACAACTCCTCAGCCTACAAAAGAAACTGCAAAGCCAGTGTTGGTTAACACTGATCAACAAAAGGAGACTCCAAGTAGCAACTTCAAAGCCAACACCATGCAAGGTAGGAATTCAAAGCCACCTCCCTTTTATGTATCTTTAATTATTGGAGATTCTTTAGTACATAATTGCATGGTAGATAGTGGAGCTACTAGTACTGTAATGCCCAAGAAAGTGGCTGATCAATTAGGACTTAGATATGAACCCTTCCAAAAGAAGGTTACTCAACTTGATGGATCCTTAGTCAGTACTATAGGTGTGGCTAAGGATACCAGTCTAATTCTCCATGCTAGTCCTAATTTTTCTATTTCCCTCGATATATACATCATAGATCTTCCTGCTTTATTTGCCATATGTTTATCAAGAGAGTTTACAACCAAGATAGGAGGCTATTTCTCTTCTGATTGGTCTCACATGCTCTTCCACACAAGGTATGGTACCAAGGTTACCATTAAATCTGAGAAATTAGCAGCTCACCATATAGAACCATATGTATCTAATATGATCAATGCCAATTGCCCCATATTTGATAGCAATGACTTCCAAACCATTAGTGAAGCGAGCACCAAGATAGAAAATATCACTCATATTTTATTAGATGAAAGTGCTTCAGAAGTTCAAGAAAGTATTATTTGGAATGCTGGTTTGGGAAGTTATTTGATATAAGAAAATGATGTCAAAGAACCAAACCTTCTCAAGGAAAGTACTGATTCAGAGGATCAGGGAAATTAGGTTTGGGAGCTATTCTTTGATGGTGCTAGAAGTAGGCATGGTTCTAGTGGTGGTTCTATGCTAGTGTCCCCAAAAGGAGAAAGATATTATATTGCCTTTAGATTTAGTTTCTCCTGCACTAGCAATATTGCAGAATATGAGAGTCTAGTCAATGGATTAGAATGGGATAGAAAAAGAGGGCTTAAGGCCTTAAAATTTTATGGTGACAGTGAGTTAGTTATCAGCCAAGTAAGAGGATAAGTGCAACCAAAAATGACACTTTGAAAGTATACAAACATAGAGTTTGGGATGCAATTGAAGATTTTTGTGCTTTCAATATTGTTGCTATCCCTAGAAAGCTAAATCAAAATGCAGATAGGTTAGCTGCTGTTGGATCTCAGTATGATATTCCAAATAGCATTTCAAAAGAAATGGACCAACAACATATCAAAGTGATTGTCAGACCTTCAATCCCTGATAACAATGTCAATTGGCAAGTGTTTGACAATGATGAGCAAATTCTGCAATTCTTGTTTGAAGAAGATGTTTTTTCAGAGTACAATCAAGATAGGCTATCACAAAACTATGGTGATCAAGTGATACAACTCAATTTTGATAAGATGCCTAGGGGTCTTGTTACCTTGGAAGCTGTCTTCAACAAGGATGATGAAGTCAAGAAAAATAAAGCTGGCCTGGTAGTCCAACAAGAACATTGTGTTGAACTATAGTTGGAACCAGGTAAGAGCCTACAATTTGGAAAAGTGAACATTGATTTGGAAAGGCAAGATTACACACAAATTTTCAAAGAATTCAGTGATGTGTTTGCATGGTAGTTGTAATACCCCAAAAATGGGCTATAAGTTCATTAACCTCCTACATCTACAAATCGAATGAAATCAACATCGAAGTCCTAACCTAAGACACATCTAAACATCATCGAATCCTAATTGATTATCTTAAATTCTGCATCGGGGAATATTCCTAGCAATATTCCTAATTATCTTAATTATCTTTAATTTAATGATTATTTGGCAATAAATCACATTTATCCTAAGTTTGATTAATTGAATATTTTCATATTTAATTAATTAGATTTAATATCTTGCCACTTAATTGTGTAATTAAATTTAATTCTATCTATTATTAATTGTATTATTTAATTTTGACAATAAATCCAATATCCTATGAATAATTGATTAAATTTTTATTTAATTAATTAAAGCAAGTTGTCATTATTTAATAATATAGTTTTTAATAAAAGTTTGATTAAATAATTGATTAACCCATAAATCAATTATTTATTTTCAAAAATCAGTTAAGTTGAGCATAAATCACTTTATTTATTTATTAATTCATAATTATCCATGTGCACAATCAAAGAAATAGTTAAACTCCAAATTAGAAAATCAATGCAAAGTGTTGACTTTTTAGAACTCAACATCCTTTTTGAGTTATAAAGTTGATCTAAACTTCTAATTTGAGTTAAAAAGTTGTTTTTGCATGATTTGCATATTTTTGTGAATTAAATTATCTTTATTATTAGATAACTCAAAAATCAAGCCGAGTTAATCTGAGTGATTTATGGCTTTCTTCCATGCACCTCCAAAGCCCTGGATTTCTATAAATCAAGGCCTCAGCTCATCTCAAAGGATCTGATATTTTTTGCACAATCACGCTGGAGAATTGGAATTGGAAGGATCAAAGCTTATTGCAAATCAACATTATTGTGAGATCACTTTTGTTTTCATATTATTGTTAGATCAATTCATAGCATATCAATTTTTACATATCATAGATTTCATATCATTTTTCATATTATTGCATAGAAAATATCAAAAAAACAAAAAGATTAATTGCATTCAATTCATATCTAGATCAATTGCATTCAAATCCTTCATTTAGGTGTCCTCTAGGTCACTAATCTCAATAACAATTTGAGAACATCAATCTCGCACCTACTAGAAGGCAGTAAATCACTTGGTTAAATTAGATTTCAATTTTGCACAATTTTGATTATAGCTAACCTCTAATGTTTTACTAAAGTGTTGTGTCTACAGATCAGGTACAATTTTCACACACACAGCAGTATGAGGACCTCAAATGTTTTAATCCTGCTCTTGCTCAGCACACTATTGAATTAGAACCAAATGCCAAACCAGTAAGACAAAAGAAAAGGCCTATTAATCCTAAGCTTGAGCCACTTATGCATGAAGAAGTACTCAAATTGATAGAGAGTGGCATCATCTACCCCATCAAACATACTAGTTGGGTTTCCAACCTTGTTCCAGTTAGGAAGAAGAATGGGGAACTAAGGTTATGTGTTGACTTCAGGGATCTTAACAGGGCTTCTCTAAAAGACCACCATCCACTACCCTCCATGGAGCAAATCTTACAATGTGTCTCTAGGTCCGAGAGATTTTCATTATTGGATGGCTATTCAGGATATAATCAGATCCTAGTTAATGAAGAGGACCAATACAAGACTACATTTACAACCAAGTGGGGAACCATGGCATATCAAAAGATGCCCTTTGGTTTGTCAAATGTAGGTGCTACATTTCAAAAGGCAATGGATATGGCCTTTAAAAGCCTCATGTACAAGTTTGTGCTGGTCTATCTAGATGATATAACTATCTATCCAAAGCATGCAGCAGACCATATCAAACATTTGAGGAAGATTTTTGAAAGATGTAGAGAGTTTGGGATGTCTCTTAATCCCAAGAAATGTATGTTCACAGTTCATGAGGGAAAACTGTTAGGATATATAGTATCCAAGAAAGGAATTACAGTCGATCCTAAAAGAATTGTAGCTATCTTAGAGCTACCCTTGCCACATCATAAGAAAAGTCTTCAATCCTTCATAGGAAGGATAAATTTTGTTAGGAGATTCTTGCCTAACATTGTAGATTTACTCAAGCCCTTGACGACCATGTTGAAGAAGAATTCATCTTTTAGTTGGACCCAAGAGGGGAAAGTCAATTTCCAAGCTATAAAAGAAGCTTTAACAGAGGCTCTTGCCCTCTTGAACCCAAACTTCAATAAGGATTTCATCCTTTATGCTTATGGAGGCCAGGATGCCATATCTACTATGTTGACTCAAGAAAATTCAAGAGGATTGGAGCAACCCATTGCTTTCTTTAGCAAAGGTTTGGAGTATGAACAGAGATACTCTTTCATAGAAAAACATGTACTTGCTATGGTGAAAAGCCTTAAAAAGTTCAGATATCTATTGACCCACAATAGGGTACATTTGAAGGTTACTCATCCAAGTGTCAAGGAGTTTTTTCTTTCCAAGGACCTGAATGAAAAAAGAGCTGGTTGGATCACCAAGGTGATGGAATATGACATAGATATTTAGACTACCAAGTTGGTTAGAGGAAGAGGTCTTTGTGAACATTTGGCAGAGGATGAAAGTTCAAAGAAATTAGAGCAATTGGATGCATCTCTAGTGATGTATTCTACTAAAAAATAAGCCAAGGTAGCAAGTTGGTTGCCTAGTATGATCAATTATTTGAAGACAGGGCAATGTCTTGCAGGTCTAGACTTAGCAAAAAGGAGGTATTACAGGTTACAATCTATTCCTTTTGTGCTGATTGATGATGTTCTTTTCAGGAAGGATCACAATGGTGTCCTCCTAAGGTGTATTGATTCAGAAAAGATAGGAGATGTCCTATTTGAGTTTCATGATGGACTTGCTGGTGGTCATTTTTCTCCTAGGACTATTGCTTTTAAAATCATGAGGGTTGGGTACTATTGGCCATCTATCTTTAAGGATAGTCATCATTATGTCAGAAAATGCATCAAGTGTGCCATGTTTGCAGGAAAAGAGAGACTTGCCACTCTTCCCCTCTAACTAATCATAATAGATCAACCCTTCATGAACTGGGGCATATATTTCATTGGAATGATCAATCCTCCATCTAGTGCAGGCCATAAATGGATAATTACTGCAACTGATTATTTCACTAGATGGACAGAAGCAATTGCATTAAAAGAAGCCAATGAGAGTGATGTTTTAAGTTTTTATGATGATATAGTTCATAGGTTTGGCACTTCTGATTCCATCATATCAGATAATGCACTAGCATTCATAGGCCTTAAAGTCTCAGAGTGGGTAGTTAAAAATGCCATCTATCTGAATACCAGTTCAAATTACTACACCCAAGGCAATGGTTACAAATGACCAAATCAGTCAACCATTCAATGAGAATCAATTACAATCTTGTAACAAGCCACTCTGAGCTTACAAATCATCAAATCAGTCAACATGAGAATTAATTACAATCACGTAACAAGATATTCTAAGATTACGAATCACCGAATCGGTCAACCGTTTGATGAGAATCAACTAGAATAACATAACAAGCAATTCTGAGCTTACACATCACCGAATCGGTCAACCGTTCGATGAGAATCAACTAAAATCATGTAACAAGCCATTCTATGCTTACAAATCATTGAATCAGTCAACTGTTTGATGAGAATTAATTACAATTATGTAACAACCCATTCTGAGATGACAAATCACCGAATCGATCAACCATTAGATGAGAATGTGCAACAATCACCTAATAAGCCATTCTGTGCTTACAAATCACCGAATAGGTCAACCTTTTAGTGAGAATCAATTACAATCATGTAACAAGCAATTTCGAGCTTACAAATTACCAAATCAGTCAACCCTTCGATGAGAATTAGCTACAATCACATAACAAGACATTCTGAGGTTATAAATCATTGAATAGGTCAACCGCTTGATGAAAATCAATTACAATTACGTAACAATCCATTCTAAGCTTACAAATCACCAAATCAGTCAACCACTCGATGAGAATTAATAACAATAACGTAACAAGCCATTCTGAGCTTACAAATCACTGAATCGATCAATCATTCAATGAGAATCAATTACAATAATGTAATAAGCCATTCTGAGCTTACAAATCACCAAGTTGGTCAACTGTTTGATGAGAATTATCTATAATCATATAACAAGCGATTCTGAGCTTACAAATCACTGAATCGGTCGATCATTTGATGAGAACCAGCTACAATCATGTAACAAGCCATTCTGAGCTTACAAATTATTGAATCGGTCAACCACTCAATGAGAATCGACTACAATCATGTAACAAGCCATTCTTAGCTTACAAATCACTGAATCAGTCAACTGTTCAATGAGAATCAGCTACAATCATGTAACATGCCATTCTGAGCTTACAAATCACCGAATCGGTCAACCATTCAATGAGAATCAATTATAATCATGTAACAAGCCATTCCTAGCTTACAAATCACTGTATCGATCAACCCTTCGATGAGAGTCAGCTACAATAACGTAACAAGCCATTCTGAGCTTACAAATCACTGAATCAATCAACTGTTTGATGATAATCAACTTCTATCACATAAGAAGCCATTCTAAGCTTACATATCATCAAATCGGTCAACCGTTCGATGAGAATCAATTAAAATCATGTAAGAATGCATTCTGAGCTTACAAATCACTGAATTGCTCAACCCTTCGCTGAGAATCAATTATAATCATGTAACAAGCCTTTTTGAGGTTACAAATGACCAAATCAGTCAACTGTTCAATGAGAATCAATTACAATCCTGTACCAAGCCATTTTGAGCTTACAAATGACCAAATCGCTCAACCATTTGATGACAATTAATTACAATCATGTAACAAGCCATTCTGAGCTTACAAATCACTGAATTGGTCAACTATTTGATTAGAATCAGCTACAAAAATGTAACAAGCCATTCTGAGCTTACAAATCACTGATTCGGTCAACCGTTCAATGAGAATCACCTACAATCATGTAACAAGCCAACCTGTGCTTACAAATCACTGAATCAGTCAACCGTTCGAGGAGAATCAATTACAATTACATTACAAGCCATTCTGAGCTGACAAATCACCGAATTGGTCAACCATTCGATGAGAATCATCAACAATCACGTAACAAGCCATTATTGCTTACAAATCACCGAATAGGTCAACCTTTCAGTGAGAATCAATTACAATCACATAACAAGCCATTCTGAGCTTAGAAATTACAAAATCGGTCAACCCTTCGATGAGAATCAGCTACAATCACATAACAAGCCATTCTGAGCTTATAAATCACTGAATCGGTCAACCGTTTGATGAGAACCAATTACAATCACGTAACAATCCATTATGAGGTTACAAATCGCTGAATCGGTCAACTGGTCGATGAGAATCAATAACAATAATATAACAAGCCATTATGAGCTTACAAATCATTGAATCGGTCAATCATTCGATGAGAATTAATTACAATCATGTAATAAGCCATTCTGAGCTTAAAAATCACTGAGTCGGTCAATTATTCGACGAGAATTATCTATAATCATGTAACAAGCAATTCTAAGGTTACAAATCATTGAATCGGTCGATTGTTCGATGAGAATCAACTACAATCATGTAACAAGCCATTCTGAGCTTACAAATTACCGAATCGGTCAACCACTCGATGAGAATCGGCTACAATTATGTAACAAGCCATTTTTAGCTTACAAATCACCGAATCGGTGAACTGTTGAATGAGAATCAACTACAATCATGTAACAAGCCATTCTAAGCTTACAAATCACCAAATTGCTCAAACATTCGATGAGAATCAATTACAATTATGTAACAAGCCATTCTTAGCTTACAAATCACTGTATCAGTCAACCATTCGATGAGAGTCACCTACAATCATGTACCAAGCCATCCTGAGCTTACAAATCACTGAATTAATCAACCGTTCAATGAGAATCAACTTTTATCACATAATAAGTCATTCTAAGCTTACAAATCAATGAATAGGTCAGCCATTCGATGAGAATCAATTACAATCACGTAACAAGCCATTCTGAGCTTACAAATCACTAAACCGGTCAACCGTTCTAAGAGAATAAATTGTTAGAGTAATTATATTTTAAATTTATTAATTAAATCTCTTCGGTTTAATTAATTAAGTTATTTATTACTCTGTTTTCTTAAAATATCTCTTAGGTGCATTATAATTAATATCTTTATTAATTATAATGTGCAACCTAGTTTTTTTAGACTTTAGGGATTTGTTCACCTTTATAGGTTGAACCTTGTAAATCTTTTTTCATTAACTTGGACCATAATGTTGCTCTTACATTTTGAGTAATTTCTGAGTTTTGCCTTTTTCTTCTTTCTACTTCTCTCCTGTAACAGGTTCTTGTTCGATGAGAATCAATTATAATCACGTAACAAGCTATTTTGAGCTTACAAATGACCAAATCGGTCAACCGTTCAATGAGAATCAACTATAATCATGTAACAAGCCATTTTGCAATTACAAATCATCGAATCGGTCAACCGTTTGATGAGAATGAGTTAAATTACGTAACGAGCCATTTTGAGTTGACTAATCTCTGAATTGGTCAACCATTCGATGAGAATCATGTAACAAGTAATTATATTTTACCTTATTAATTAAATCACTTCGATTTAATTAATTAAGTTATTTATTACTCTATTTTCTTAAGCTATCTCTTAGGTGCATTATAATTAATATCTTTATTAATTATAATGTGCAACCTAGTTTTTTTCAACTTTAGGGTTTTGTTCACCTTTATAGGTTGAACCTTATAAATCTTTTTTCATTAACTTGGATCATAATTTTTCTCTCACATTTTGAGTAACTTTTGAGTTTTGCCTTTTGCTTCTTTTTGCTTCTCTCCTGTAACAGGTTATTTGCATGCAGGTATTCTTGGCATTCTTTGGATTTGTATCTCTCAAATCCTACATAAATAACAATCATGTAACAAGCCATTCTGAGCTTACAAATCACTAAATCGGTCAACCATTCTGTGAGAATCAATTACAATTACATAACAAGCCATTCTAAGCTTACAAATCACCGAATCAGTCAACCATTTGATAAGAATCAACTACAATCATGTAACAAGCCATTCTAAACTTACAAATCATCCAATTAGTCAATCGTTTGATGAGAATCAGCTAGAATCACGTAGTAAATTATTGTGAGCTTATAAATCACTGAATCGGTGAACCGTTCGATGAGAATCACCTACAATCATGTAACAAGTCATTCTAAGCTTACAAATCACTGAATCGGTCAACCATTCGATGAGATTTAGCTACAATCATGTAACAAGCCATTCTGAGCTTATAAATCACCGAATCGGTCAACCGCTCAATGAAAATTAGCTACAATCACATAACAAGCCATTCTGAGCTTACAAATCACTGAATTCATCAACCATTTAATGAGAATCAGCTACAATCATGTAGCAAGCCAGTCTGACCTTACAAATCTTTGAATCGGTCACCAGTTCGATGAGAATCAATTACAATCACGTAACAAGCCATTCTTAAATTACAAATCACCGAATTGTTCAACCATTCGATGAGAATCAACTACAATCACGTAACAAGTCATTCTGAGCTTACAAATCACCATATAGGTCAACCGTTCGGTGAGAATCAATTGCAATCACGTAAGAAGCCATTCTAAGCTTACAAATCACTGAATTGGTCAACCATTCTATGAGAATTCACTACAATCATGTAACAAGCCATTCTGAGTTTATAAATCATCGAATCGGTCAACCGTTTGATGAGAATCAGTTACAATCATGTAACAAGGCATTCTAAGCTTGCAAATCACCAAGTCGGTCAACCATTCGATGAGAATACATTAAAATCATGTAGCAAGCCATTCTAAACTTGCAAATCATGGAATTGGTCAACTGTTTGATGAGAATAATCTACAATCATGTAACAAGCCATTCTGAGCTTACAAATCACTAAATCGGTCAACCATTTGTTGAGAATCAGCTAAAATCATGTAACAAGCCATTCTGAGCTTACAAATCATAGAATCGGTCAACCATTCGATGAGAATTAATTACAGTCACATAACAAGCCAGTGTGAGCTTACAAATCATCAAATTGGTCAACCATTCAATGAGAATTGATTACGACCACATAACAAGCCATTCTGAGCTTACAAATCACCGAATCGGTGAAACGTTTGATGAGAATCAATTATAATCACATAACAAGCCATTTTGAGCTTACAAATGACCAAATCAATCAACCGTTTGATAAGAATCAATTACAATATTGTAACAAGCCATTCTGAGCTTATAAATCACCAAATCGGTCAATCATTTGATGAAAATTAATTACAATAATGTAAGAAGCCATTCTAAGATTACAAATCACTGAATCGGTCAACCGTTTGATGAGAATCAACTACAATAATGTAACAAGCCATTTTGAGCTTACAAATCACTGAATTAGTCAATCGTTCGATGAGAATAATCTACAATCACGTAACAAGCCATTCTACGCTTACATATCACTGAATCATTCAACCATTTCATGAGAATCTATTACAATTACGTAACAAGCCATTCTAAGCTAACAAATCACTAAATCAATTAATCATTCGGTGAGAATCAGCAACAATCACGTAATAAGCCATTATGTGCTTACAAATTACTAAATTGGTGAACCCTTCAATGAGAATCAGCTACAATCACATAACAGGTGATTCTGAGCTTATAAATCACTGAATCAGTCAACTGTTTGATGAGAATCAATTACAATCATGTAACAATCCATTCTAAGCTTACAAATCACCGAATCAGTCCACTGTTCAATGAGAATGAATTACAATTACGTAACAAGCCATTCTTAGTTGACAAATCATCGAATCGGTCAACCATTTGATGAGAATCAATTACAATCATGTAATAAGGCATTCTTAGCTTACAAATCATCGAGTCGGTCAACTGTTCGATGAGAATTATCTATTGTCATGTAACAAGCGATTCTGAGCTTACAAATCACTGAATTGGTTGATCGTTTGATGAGAATCAGCTACAATCATGTAACAAGCCATTATGAGCTTACAAATTACCGAATCGGTCAACCACTCGATTAGAATCAACTACAATCACGTAACAAGTAATTCTTAGCTTACAAATCACCGGATCGGTCAACTGTTCGATGAGAATTAGCTACAATCATGTAACAAGCTATTCTAAGCTTACAAATCATTGAATAGGTCAACCATTTAATGAGAATCAATTACAATCATGTAACGAGCCATTCTTAGCTTACAAATCACCGTATCGGTCAACCATTCGATGAGAGTCAACTACAATCATGTAACAAGCCATTTTGAGCTTACAAATCATTGAATCAATCAACCGTTCGATGAGAATCAACTTCTATCACATAACAAGCCATTCTAAGCTTACAAATCGTCGAATCAGTCAACCATTCAATGAGAATCAATTACAATCATGTAACAAGCCATTCCAAGCTTACAAATCACGGAATCAGGCAATTATTATACAGTAAGTTTGCACCCTTGTCTCAAGCTCTCATAGTCTTGATAACCTAGTATAACATGGGAATCTTCTCTAGGCGTGGGACCTATGCTAAGTGAGATGAAACCTCCAGATTCTAGGCTGGTTCCTCTTGGATAATCACCTTAATTTGCTTCTTGAGATGAAAAGTAAATCTTTTGAAGGAAAATGGATAGAAGGAATGCTTGAAAGGGAAATGACTTGAAAGCAAACTACCTACTAAGTGATGCACTGAAATGAAGGTATGAATTGCAAAATTAAAAAAAAAATGGATTCAATGAATAAACTTAGGTCTAGGAGATCACAAATCACTGAATAGGCTTGCATAAGTATTTCATAGAAGGGTCTGCAAATAAAAGAGGGTATTCAAGGAAAGGGAGAGATTTTTTCACAAATAATAACACTCTTAGGATTAGACAATAATCTATGACCTGCAAACAAACATTCACCTCTGCAACTAGGTATAGGAATGAGACAAGATTGTTAAGGGGTTGTAGTATACCCACATCACATCAAATCACCCACAAAGCATTCACATCAAATCACCCACAACACATGAATTGCAAAAAGAAAGAAGGATCAAGAACAGTAAGATATCTCTGGAAAACATATAAATACTGAATTCACTAAGAGCTAATTCAGACAAGGAAGCATAGGGACAGAGAGGATGTCACAAAACACCTCTACAATATTTGAATGATCAATGAAAGATTACAACTGTAGAAGCCAGAGGGCAGAAAAAATGCCACAGATAACTCTTAAGAAAGATGAATTTCTTCTTTACAATTGTCAACTCTGAGCTCCAAAAAGCTCCAAAACATTATATACATCTCCTATTTTTGCACGTAGGCAGGAGTCAAAACCTAACTAGGGTTACATAGATTTGTATTAGAATAATAGCTAACCCTAACTCAAACAAGTCTGATCATAAATGTATCTCTACAACATCATGTTTGATCAGATATTTTGTTTACGTGCCCATCCCTATACTATATTTGCGTTCAGACAAGTAACCTGGATTCATCCACCTTTCTGCACAAAGTCTCACCATGAATGCTCAAAATGATACTTCTCAGGGACAAGAAATGACCCAAGATAGCCACTGAGACTTCCTCATCACCCTCTTCAATTGAAAATGTCCTGGAAACATAAATTCTTTAGCTACTTTGCCGCTCGCGGTTGCTTGAATCAATCGCTGGCAAAAAACCCTCTTAGAACTATTTGAATTTGAATTACAATGGCTAGCCGGTCATTTTAAAACATGTCCGTCGATATCCTTTATCTTCCTAGTAGATGAACAGCTCAGATCACTTTGACAACAGTCGTAAACTTCCTTGAAAAGTCAAAATCCACCTCGACATGCTTGGACCAATGAGAATCGAGAATATCAGCATGTCAAAATGTTTGGACCCACCTTGAGTTTATCTTCCCTTAAGTCATTCAGCGACTACGTGATTGAAGACTTCTTTTAATTTGCAAAATCCTTTGGCTTAACCCCAGTTTGGTCAAGTGATTCAGCGAACAAGGCATTTTACTGAATTGCTAAGTCTTTCATTGACCCTTGGTTAAATCAAGCGATCATGAGAAACCCTTTGGTCACTGATTTGCAGAATTCTTTACTAACCTTGGGCCCAAACTTGCCACTTGTCAACCTTTTATTCGCTCCACTTGCTCCATCAGCAACCACCTTGGCACCTCTGACAATGGACCCACTTGGAACCTTGATTCGCATCTAATGGTGGGCACATGATCTCATGGCCTTTGAATATTCTTTTAGATCATGCGTCGACTGTTGATCTCTTTCTAACTGGGACCCCACCGACACATCGGGTCCACCTATAAGTCCTTGTCATCACTTAGCAACCAATCATATGCAAGCACATCAGCAACATGCAACACTGGACCCACTGACAAGTCTCCAAATCTCGGCCAATCACAAACTAGCACGTCATCTTGACCTGGCATCAGACCCACCTGACAAGTCTGAACACTTGGCAAATCCAACAGTGGGCGTAAGATTGCATGTGTCAGAAAAGGGCTATGCGAAGATATGCTAGCCGTCGATCTTCTTTCTACTGACATCCCTGCAGATATTTTGACATGGTCCCACTGACAAGCCTCCACTTCACAACCTTTAACCAATCAGGAGCCTACATGTCAGACAACGTGGCAGTGGACCCACTTAGGAATTGAAGCGTTGAGCTAGGATGAAGATCAACAATCGGCATAAGATCTCATGTGTCAGAAGAACTCTATGAGATCATACACCAGCCATCCGATCTTATGAACTGGGACCCCGTACAGCCAAGGCTGTCAAAACATCTAGCTATTACACGACTGAGGAGAGCAAACCACCCATTGGGTCACTGGATTTTAGGGACTAAACTGCCAAGAATCTGAGATCTTACGACCAAGGTAGTCATGTAGTCGCTGAAAGAAGGATAACCACAGGTAACATTAAGCGATTACCTGACTGGAAAGACCATCGCCAAGTCACTTAATGAAATACTTAACCTTAGCTAAGTCTGAAGAATACGTGAATAAGGCATTCGCTGAATCGCTGAACCAAAGGTCTAACCTGGGGTTTGATTGAGAGATTTCTCGACTGAAGTCTTAAGCGCCGAATCGCTAAATAGAAAGAGGAACTGCTAGAAGAATAAGAGAACTGGCAACCGAAGGAAGAATTACGCACATGCTGAGATGAGAACTTAAGTGGCCAAAAAATGTAATGAAGGATTATAGCATGGCCTAGGGTTTTTAGGGTTTTTAAGGGTCCAATGTCTAGATTTTCAAAAAATTAAACTTGCAGACCAAGGGATAAAAATAAATTGTAGAGGCTAGAGAACAGGACATAAAGCCCATGAAATTTTTAGGGGTGCTTGGTAGGGTAAAAATGCAGACTCTGGGATAGAATTTAGCCAAATTTTCATGGGGCAGGGAAAATTGGGTAACATTTTGGTGATTTCTGCTGGATGTCAGCCTGCTAGACATGGAAACTAGTGGCCTTGACATATTCATTGGGCATGGGGTCATACTGAGCACAAAATTTCAATAGAGAGACAAAACTAAACTAGAAGGATGAACTTGTGCACATGCACTTCTTGAAAAGAAGGAAACTAACCTAGAAAAATAGGGAAAAAAAAATAAGAAACATATTTACAAGAATTTACAAAGAGGGATTAACCTCAAAGTAGGGCTTCAAGTGGAATCCATTGACTGATATAGGCAAGGCATCTCCCTCAAGGGTTGATAGTTGAAAAGCATTAGATCCCTTGCATTTTATTATGACAAATGGCCCACCCCAAAATGAATCAAATTTTGTATGTCTGCCAAGTCTGGATCTGAATTCATCCCACTTGAGGACTACATCTCCAGCTTTCAAGTTTCTGACCTTGGCTCTTTTATCAAAATTTCTCTTTATCTGAATTTGATGGAACTCCATATCTTTCATGGATTTCTCTCCGAGTTCTTCTAATTCTATGAGCTGAGCATACCTGATTTGTAAGGGATCTCCTCCTTCAAACATGGCATATTGAGTAGCCAAGTCCAGAGCTGGTAATTCAATTGAAATGGACAACTTAGCCTCCTTACCATACACTAGCATATAAGGAGAATTCCCAATAATCTTCTTTGGAGTAATTTTGTCTAACCATAAGGTAGACTTCAGCTTAGTATGCCAATCCCTTTGGTTATCTTGTAGAGTCTTCTTGATTATCCTAATCAAGTTCTTGTTTGTTGATTCTGCTAAGCCATTTCCCTAAGGGTAATAATTTGAACTTGTATTCAGATAAATGCCATTCTTGATTTCCCATTCTGAGACTTTGAGGCCTGTGAATGCCAATGCATTATCTGATATTATGGAGTCTGGAGTGCTGAATCTATGGATTATATCATTATAAAAGCTTAAGACAACACTCTCATTTGCTTCTTTCAATGCAACTACCTGTGTCCATCTAGTGAAATAATCAGTTGCAGTGATTATCCACTTGTGTCTTGCACTAGATGGAGGATTGATCATAACAATAAAGTCTATGCCCCACTTTATGAAATGTTGCTCTATTTTGACTGGCTGAAGGGGTAGGGCTGCAAGCCTTTCTTTTCCTTCAAATATAGCACATTTGATGCATTTTCTCACATACTCATGACTATCCTTAAAGATAGATGGCCAATAGTATCCAACCCTCATGATTTTAAAAGCAGTAGTCCTAGGAGAGAAATGACCTCCAGAAGGTCCATCATGAAATTCAAATAGGACATCAGCTATCTTTTCTGAATCAATGCATCTTAAAAGGTCACCATTGTGATCCTTTCTAAAAAGAACTTCATTTATCAGCACAAAAGGAATAGATTGTAATCTATAGTATCTTCTTTTTGTTGAATCCAAACTTGCAGGACATTGTCCTATTTTTAAGTAATGAATCATGCTAGGCAACCAACCTGATGCCTGGGAATGTTCTTTTGTAGAATGTACAACCAAAGATGCATTCATTTTTTTTGATTTCTTTGAACTTTCATCCCCTGCCAAATGCTCACAAAGGCCTCTTCCTCTAACTAGCTTGGTGGTTTGGATATCAATGTCATATTCCATCACCTTGGTGATCCAACCAGCTCTTTTCTTATTTAGGTCCTTGGAAAGCAAAAATTCTTTGACACTTGGATGAGTAACTTTCAAGTGTACTTTTCTATGGGTCAACAAATATCTAAAATTTTTAAGGCTCTTCACCATAGCAAGTACATGTTTTTCTACAAAAGAGTATCTCTATTCATACTCTTCTAAACCTTTGCTAAAGAAAGCAATAGGCTGTTCCAATCCATCTGAATTTTCTTGAGTCAACATTGCAGATATAGCATCATGACCTCCATAAGCATAAATGATAAAATCCTTACTGAAATTTGGGCTTAACAAGGTAGGAACTTCTGTCAAGGCTTCTTTGATAGCCTGGAAATTGACTTTTCCTTCTTTAGTCCAGCTAAAAGTTGAACTTTTCTTCAACATGGCTATCAAAGGCTTTAATAGATCTGCAATATTAGGCAAGAAATGCCTAACAAAATTAATCTTTCCTATGAAAGATTGGAGACCTTTCTTATGGTGTGGAAATGGTAGCTCTAGGATGACTGCAATTCTCTCAGGATCCACTGTAATTCCATCTTTGGATACTACATATCCCAACAATTTTCCTTCATGAACTGTGAACACACATTTCTTGGGATTAAGAGATATCCCAAATTCTCTACACCTTTCAAAAATCTTCCTCAGATGTTTGATATGATCTGCTGCATGTTTAGAATAGATAGTTATGTCATCCAAGTAGACCAATACAAACTTGTACATGAGGCTTTTAAAGGCCATATCCATTGCCTTTTGAAATGTAGCACCTGAATTTGACAAACCAAAGGGCATCTTTTGATAAGCCATGGTCCCCCACTTGGTTGTAAATGTAGTCTTATATTGATCCTCTTCATTAACCAGGATCTGATTGTATCCTGAATAGCCATCCAATAATGAAAATCTCTCAGATCCAGAGACACATTGTAAGATTTGTTCCATAGAGGGTAGTGGATGGCAGTCTTTTAGAGAGGCCCTGTTAAGATCCCTGAAGTCAACACATAACCTCAACTCCCCATTCTTCTTCCTGACAGGAACAAGGTTGGAAACCCAACTAGTATGCTTGATGGGGTAGATGATACCACTTTCTATCAATTTGAGCACTTCTTTATGCATAAGTGGCTCAAGCTTGGGATAAACAGGCCTTTTCTTTTGCCTTACTGGTTTAGCATTAGGTTCTAATTCAATAGTGTGTTGAGTAAGGGTTGGCTCAAAACCTTTAAGGTCTTCATATTTCCATGCAAATACATCACTAAATTCCTTAAATAATTGAGTGTAAGCTTGCTTTTCCAATTCAATGTTCACCTTTCCAAACTGTAAGCTCTTACCTAGCTCCAACTCTAAGTCAACACAATGTTCTTGTTGAACTACCAGGCCAGCTTTGTTTTTCTTAACTTCATCATCCTTGTTGAAGATAGTCTCTAAGGTGAAAAGACCTCTAGGAATCTTATTGGACTTAAGTTGTATCACTTGATCACCATAGTTCTGTGATAACCTCTCTTGATTATGTCTTGAAAAGACATCCTCTTCAAACAAGAACTACAGAATTTGTTCATCATTGTCGAACACTTGCCAATTGACATTGTTATCAGGAATAGAGGGTCTGACAATCACTTTGATATGTTGTTGGTCTACCTCTTTTGAAATGCTATTTGGAATATCATAGTGAGACCCAACAACAACTAATCTATCTACATTCTGATTTAGCTTCCTAGGGATAGCAACAATATTGAAAGCACAAAAATCTTCAATTGCATCCCAAACTCTATGTTTGTATGCTTTCAAAGTGTCATTTTTGGTTGCACGTATCCATCTTACTTGGCTGACAACCAGCTCACTATCACCATAAACTTTTAAGGCCTTAAGCCCTCTTTTTCTAGCCCATTCTAGTCCATTGACTAGACTCTCATATTATGTAGTATTGCTAGTGTAGGAGAAACTGAATCTAAAGGTAGCATAATATCTTTCTCCTTCTGGGGACACTAGCATAGCACCACCACCAGAACCATGCCTACTTCTAGCACCATCAAAAAATAGTTCCCAAACCTGATTATTCTGATCCTCTAAATTAGTGTCTTCTTTGAGAAGGCTTGGCTCTATGGATCCACTTTCTTGTATCAAATAACTTCCCAAACCAAAATCCCAAATAAGATTTTCTTGGACATCTGAAGCTCTTTCATCTAGAAGAATATTAGGGATACATTCTATTTTGTACTTGCTTCACTAATGGTTTGGAAGTCACTGTCATCAAATATAGGGTAGTTTACATTGATGGTATTGGACACATATGGCTCTATATGGTGTGCTGCCAATGGTTTTGACTTAATGGTGACCTTGGTCCCATACCTTGTATGAAATAGCATGTGAGACTAGTCAGAAGATAGGTAGCCTCCTATTTTGGCTATAAACTCCCTTGACAAACATATGGCAAATAATGTAGGGAGATCTATGATATATATATCAAGGAGGATGGAAAAATTAGGACTAGCATGAAGGATCAGAATGGTATCCTTAGCCACACCTATAGTATTGACTGAGGATCCATCAAGTTGTGTGACCTTCTTTTGGAAGGGCTCATATTTTAGTCCTAGCTGGTCAGCTACTTTCTTGGGCATTACAGTGCTAGTCGCTCCACTATCTACCATACAATTATATACTAGATATTTTCCAATAATTAGAGATACATAAAAGGGAGGTGGTTTTGAATTCTCACCTTGCATGGTATTGGCCTTGGGGTTGCTACTTGGAGCCTCCTTTTCTTGATCAGTGTTAACCAACACTGGCTTTGCAACTTCTTTTGTAGGTTGAGGAGTTGTTACTTCAGTCATGACCTTCTTCAAGATTTCAGACTGCCCCGGAATAGCCAGAGTCCTACATAGACATGGTGACATTCACCTTCTTCATGTTGTCTACAATATTAAAAGGTATCACAGTGTGCACCTTCTGTTGTGCTTTCACTATGATGGGCTCCACCTTTTTTGGAATTTGGCTTTCTTTGCTTGTGATGATAGGAACCTCCTTAGGTGTGATGGGATTAGCTTATTGTAGTGGCTTTGCAGATGTAGTGGCTTTGGCATTGGAATCTGATCTCTCCATGTCTTGAGATCTCCTTTTTGCTCTTGTATAGGCAACAAAAGCAACTTCATCATTGACTCCATTGAAGTCTGGTTGCTCCCAATTGAAAAGAGCAGTCTCATTTTCTTGTGGTTCTTGTTGAGGAATTGACCCACTGGATGAAGCCTCTGATTGAGCTTGTGAGGCATTTTAAACCATTAGAGCTTGGTTCATCCATCCATTTGAACATGTAGCCTGATTATGAGGCTGATTACAAGGAAAGCACCATTCATTATCCATAGCCATATTATTTTGACTAGGGACCATATCCCTCACTGGATTTGTAGAATTGAGAGGTGCAGGGTTATATGGTTGGAATGGTCTTTGATTAAAACTTTCCCTTTGTCCTTGATACCCTCCTTGGTATGGTGGCCTATTTTGTTGATAAGGTTGTCCTTAATTTTGATATTGCTGATTAGGACCTTGGCCTTGTGGCTGACAGGGTGGTTTGATTCCTTGACCTTGTTTCTTTAGATTTGTAATTTCCTTAGTTAAAGTTTGCAACAAGTTTGTCATTTCTTGCTTACTGCTTTCTTGACTATTCTTCATCTCTTGCAGCTCTTGAGAGAAACTTGTTGTTAGCTCTTGACCACTGGTACTAGCCTAAGGTGCCAATATGGTGGGAATAGGGGTAAATGGGAATACTTGTGTAGGTGCAATGGATTGAAGGCTAGGAAAGATGGGCATTGGTGGCCTTCTAGCAATCATGCTTGCTTGGATTAAACATTTTTTAGCCCTGACAGCTATGTCAAAAGCTTGGGGTAAAGAAGTACCACCCATAGATTGGATCATGACAGAAATTTGACCATTCAAGCTTTGCAAGTAGTATAGAAAAGAATGGTTAGTTGATGGCCTTACTAAGGTTGGAATTCTATTCCATGTTTTGAGGAATCTACTATTGTAATCTATCATTTGCTCTTGAGGGTCTCTTTTTATGGTTGTCAACTACTCTACCAGAGACAAGTTATTTGATTTATCCTCAAAATGCTTACTTAATGCATCCCATGAAGTAATGGAGCCAATAGTTAAAGTTCTAAACCATTCAAGAGCCTTACCTTTTAGAGAGGCTGCTAATAATTTGGTGGCCACATCTTCTTGGGTTATGTTGTGTATGTTGCAGATGGTGGTCACGTCTCTTATGTGTTCAAAAGTAGTTGTCTGCCCTTCACCTGTGAAATCAGGTGAGCTCTTTAGTGCCAGCAAGGGTACATCATGATGTACAACAAAAGTCAATGGACTCCCCTGGTTGAAAGGTGCAAAAGCAAACTGTCTAGCCATTGTAGGAGCTTTGATTTGAAGATTGACAACTATGTGAGTCATATTTGCTGCTAGATTTGAATCCTCCTCTAGATCTCTGGTTAGGGATCTGCCTCTTCTTTTGGAATGAAAGGGCAAAGGTCTCCTTTCTACCATATCAGGAGGTGTAGATTGAACCCTCCTTATAGGGGATGTTCTCTGAGTTGACCTACCTTTATAGCCTCTTTTTAAGGGCAACTCTCCAAATTCAGTGGGCTTTGAGCTTCTAGTCTCAATCTTTCTCATAAACTTTGAACAAGGCAAGCCTGAATCCTTA
This sequence comes from Chamaecyparis obtusa, assembly GCA_027943335.1. Taxonomy (NCBI): domain Eukaryota; kingdom Viridiplantae; phylum Streptophyta; class Pinopsida; order Cupressales; family Cupressaceae; genus Chamaecyparis; species Chamaecyparis obtusa. The sequence goes on along the minus strand of BSBK01000740.1, from coordinate 6,895,322 downwards.
CACCAGCGGAGTCACCAGATATACTTGACAGAACAACTTCTAAAAGTCTATATTATGCAATCTATATATCAAAGATAGCATAACTTAAACATGAATCTGATTTTTAGTCCCACCGGGCGTGCCAGAATTGTTATACACTAAGTTTGTACCCTTGTCTCAAGTTCTCGTAGTCTTGATAACCTAGTATAACATGGGAATCATCTCCAGGTGTGGGACCTATGATAACTAAGATGAAACCTCCAGATTCTAGGCTGGTTCCTCTTGGATAATCACTTTAATTTGCTTCTTGACATGAAAAGTAAATCTTTTGAAGGAAAATGGATAGAAGGAATGCTTGAAAGGGAAATGACTTGAAAGCAAACTACCTACTAGGTGATGCACCAAAATGAAGGTATGAATTGCAACATAAAAAATAAAAATGGATTCAATGAATAAACTTAGGTCTAGGAGATCACAAATCACTGAATAGGCTTGCATAAGTATTTTATAGAAGGGTATGCAAATAAAAGAGGATATTCAAGGAAAGGGAGAGATTCTTTCACAAATAATAACACTCTTAGGATTAGATAACAATCTATGACCTGCAAACAAACATTCACCTCTGCAACTAGGTATAGGAATGAGACAAGATTATTAAGGGGTTGTAGTATGCCCACAAAAGCATTCACATCAAATCACCCACAAGAATACACATGAATTCCAGAAAGAAAGAAGGATCAAGAACCCTGAGATATCACTAGAAAACATATAAATACTGAATTCAATAAGAGGTAATTCAGAAAAGGAAGCATAGGGACAGAGAGGATGTCACAACACACCTCTGTAATATTTGAATTATCAATGAAAGATTACAACTATAGAAGCTAGAGGGAAGAAAAAATGCCACAAATAACTCTTAAGAAAGATAAATTTCTTCTTTACAATTGTCAACTCTGAGCTCCAAAAAGCTCCAAAACATTATATACATCTCCTATTTTTGCACGTAGGCAAGAGTCAAAACCTAACTAGGGTTACATAGATTTGTATTAGAATAATAGCTAACCCTAACTAAAAAAAGTCTGATCATAAATGTATCTCCACAACATCATTGCCAATCAGATATTTTGTTTACGTGCCCATCCCTATACTATATTTGCCTGTAGACAAGCAACCTAGATTCATCCACCTTTTTGCATAAAGTCTCACCATGAATGCTCAAAATGGTACTTCTGATGGACAAGAAATGACCCAAGATGGCTGCCCAGACTTCCTCATCATCCTCTTCAACTGCAAATGTCGTGGAAACATAAATTCTTGAGCTACTTCACCGCTCGCGGTTGCTTGAATCAATCACTGGCAGAAAACCCTCTTAGAACTATTTGAATTTGAATTACAACGGCTAGCCAGTCATTTTAAAATGTGTCCGTCGATATCCTTTATCTTCCTGGCAGATGAATGGCTCATATCACTTTGAAAATAGTCGTAAACTTCTTTGAAAAGTCAAAAGCCACCTCGGTATGCTTGGACCAATGAGAATAGAGCATATCAGCATGTCAGAATGTTTGGACCCACCTCAAGTTTATCTTCCCTTAAGTCATTTAGCGACTGTGCAACTGAAGACTTCTTTTAATTTTTAAAATCCTTTGGCTTAACCCCAGTTTGGTCAAGTGATTTAGTGAACAAGGCATTTCACTAAATTGCTAAGTCTTTCATTGACCCTTGGTTAAATCAAGTGAAGATGAGAAACCCTTTGGTCACTAATTCGTAGAATGCTTTACTAACCCTGGGTCCAGACTTGCCACTTGTCAACCTTTTATTCACTCCACCTGCTCCATTAGCAACCACCTCAACACCTCTGACAATGGACCCACTTGGAACCTTGATTCACATCTAACGGTGGGCACATGATCTCATGGCCTTGGAATATTCTTTCAGATCATGCACTGGTCATCAATCTCTTTCTAATTGGGACCCCATCGACACATCAAGTCCACCTGTAAGTCTTTGTCATCACTCAGCAACCAATCATATGCAAGCACATCAGCAACACACGACACTAGACCCACTGACAAGTCTCCAAATCTCAGCCAATCACAAATCGGCATGCCATCTTGACCTGGCATTGGACCCACTTGACAAGTCTGAACACTTGGTAAATCCAACGGTGGGTGTAAGATCGCATGTGTCAGAAAAGGGCTAGGCGAAGATACACCAGCCATCGATCTTCTTTCTACTGACATCCCTTCAGATATTCTGACACAGTCCCACTGACAAGCCTCCACTTCACAACCTTCGACCAATCAGGAGCCTACATGTTGGACAATGTGGTAGTGGAAACACTTAGCAATTGAAGCGTTGAGCTAGGATGAAGATCACTGGTCAGCGTAAGATCTCATGTGTCAGAAGAACTCCGTGAGATCATACGCCAGCCATCCGATCTTATGAACTGGGACCCCATACAGCTGAGGCCGCCAAAACATCTGGCTATTACGCGACTAGAGAATACACAAATAAGGCATTCGCTAAATCACTGAACCAAAGGTCTAACCTAGGGTTTGATTGAGAGATTGCCTGACTGAAGTCTTAAGCACCGAATCACTGAATAGAAAGAGGAACCGCTGCAAGAATAAGAGAACTAGCGACCGAAGGAAGAATTATGAAAATACTGAAATGAGAATTTAAGTGGCCAAAAAATGTAATGAAGGATTATAACATGGCCTAGGGTTTTTAGGGTTTTTAAGGGTCCAACGGCTAGATTTTCAAAAAATTAAACTTGCAGACTAGGTGATAAAAATAAATTGCAGAGGCCAGAGAACAGGACATAAAGCCCATGAAATTTTTAGGGGTGCTTGGCAGGGTAAAAATGCAGACTCTGGGATAAAATTTAGCCAAATTTGAATGGGGTAGGGAAAATTGGGTAACAACAACTATTTGATAAGAATCAACTACAATCACGTAACAAGCCATTCTAAGCTTACAAATCATCCAATCAATCAACTATTCGATGAGAATCAACTATAATCACATAACAAATAATTATGAGCTTATAAATCACCAAATCGGTCAACCATTCGATGAGAATAAATTTGCATGCAAGTATTCTTGGCATTCTGTGGATTTGTATCTCTCAAATCCTACATAAATAACAATCATGTAACAAACCATTTTGAGCTTACAAATCACTGAATAGGTCAACCATTCGATGAGAATACATTACAATCATGTAACAAGCCATTTTGAGCTTACAAATCATAGAATTGGTCAATCGTTCGATGAGAATAATCTACAATCATGTAACAAGCCAAATTTTGAGCTTACAAATCACCGAATCGGTCAACCGTTTCTTGAGAATTAGCTAAAATCATGTAACAAGCCATTCTGAGATTGAAAATCATAGAATCGGTCAACCATTCCATGAGAATTAATTACAATCACATAACAAGCCAGTTTGAGCTCAAAAATCATGGAATCGGTCAACCATTCAATGAGAATTCATTACAACCATGTAACAAGCCATTGTGTTCAATAAATCATTGAATTGGTCAACAGTTTGATGAGAATCAGCTACATTCAGGTAACAACCCATTCAGAGCTTACAAATCACTCAATCAGTCAACCATTCGATGAGAATCAACTACAAACATGTAACAAGACATTTTGAGGTTAGAGATCACCAAATTGGTCAACCGTTCGATGAGAATCAATTACAATCACATAACAAGAAATTATGAGCTTACAAATCACTGAATCGATCAACCGTTCGACGAGAATCAATTATAATGATGTAACAAGCCATTTTGAGCTTACAAATGCCCAAATAGGTCAACCATTAGATGAGAATCAATTACAATCCTGTAACAAGCCATTCTGAGCTTACAAATCACCAAATCGGTCAACCATTTGATGTGAATTAATTACAATAAGGTAACAAGCCATTCTGAGCTTACAAATCATCGAATCAGTCAACAGTTCGATGAGAATTAGGTATAATAATGTAACAAGCCATTCTAAGTTTACAAATCACTGAATTAGTCAACCGTTCGATCAAAATCAACTAAAATCACATAACAAGGCATTCTGCACTTACAAATAACTGAGTCAGTCAACCCTTCGATGAGAATCAATTACAATTATGTAACAAGCCATTCTCATCTGACAAATCACCGAATCGGTCAACTATTCGATGAGAATTAGCAACAATCATGTAATAAGCCATTCTGTGCTTACAAATCACCGAATAGGTCAACCTTTTGGTGAGAATCAATTACGATCATGTAACAAGCCATTCTGAGCATACAAATTACTAAATCGGTCAACCCTTCGATGGGAATCAGCTACAATCATATAACAAGCCATTCTGAGCTTATAAATCACTGAATCTATCAACTGTTCGATGAGAATCAATTACAATCACGTAACAATCAATTCTAAGGTTACAAATCACCGAATCGGTCAACCGTTTGATGAGAATCAATAATAATAATGTAACAAGCCATTTTGAGCTTACAAATCACTGAATCAGTCAATCATTTGATGAGAATCAATTAAATCATGTAATAAGCCATTTTGAGCTTCCAAATCACCGAGTCGGTCAACTATTCGATGAGAATTATCTATAATCATGTAACAAGTGATTCTGAGCTTACAAATCACTGAATCGATGGATCGTTCGATGAGAATCAACTATAATTACGTAACAAACCATTTTGAGTTTACAAATTACCAAATCGATCAACAATTTGATGAGAATCAGGTACAATCACATAACAAGCCATTCTTAGCTTACAAATCACCGAATTGGTCAACTCTTCAATAAGAATCAACTACATTCATGTAACAAGCCATTCTAACCTTACAAATCACCGAATCGGTCAACCATTCGATTGGAATCAATTACAATCATGTAAGAAGCCATTCTTAGCTTACAAATCACTGTATTGGTCAACCATTCGATGAGAGTCAGCTACAATCACGTAACAAGCCAGTCTGAGCATACAAATCACTGAATCAATCAACCGTTCGATGAGAATCAACTTTGATCACATAACAAGCCATTCTAAGCTTACAAATCATCGAATCAATCAACCATTCAATGAGAATCAATTACAATCACGTAACAAGCCATTTTGAGCTTACTAATCATTGAATCAGTCATCCATTTGATAAGAATCAGCTACAATCACGTAACAAGCCATTTTGAGCTCACAAATCATCCAATTGGTCAACCGTTCCATGAGAATCAGCTACAATCATGTAACAATTGATTGTGAGCTTATAAATCACTGAATCGATCAACTGTTCAATGAGAATCACCTACAATCATGTAACAAGCCATTCTAAGCTTACAAATCACTAAATTGGTCAACCATCCGATGAGAATCAACTATAATAATGTAACAAGCCATTCTGAGCTTATAAATCACCAAATCAGTCAACCACTCCATGAGAATCAACTACAATCACATAACAAGCCATTATGAGCTTACAAATCACTGAATCAGTCAACGTTCGATGAGAATCAGCTACAATCATGTAACAAGCCAGTCTGACTTTACAAATCACTGAATCAGTCACCAGTTCAAGGAGAATCAATTACAATCACGTAACAAGCCATTCTGAGCTTACAAATCACCGAACTGGTCAACCGTTCAATGAGAATTAGCTACAATCACTTAGCAAGCCATTTTGAGCTTACAAATCACCGAATAGGTCAACCGTTCAGTGAGAATTAATTACAAACACGTAGCAAGCCATTCTAAGCTTGCAAATCACTAAATCGGTCAACCATTCGATGAGAATCAACTACAATCACGTAACCAGGCATTTTGAGCTTACAAATCACCGAATCAATCAACCATTTGATGAGAATCAATTACAATCATGTAACAAGCTATTCTAAGCTTACAAATCGTTGAATCAGTAAACCGTTTGATGAGAATACAATACAACTATGAAACAAGCCATTCTGAGCTCACAAATCATGAAATTGGTCAACCGTTCGATGAGAATAATCTATAATCATGTAACAAGCCATTTTGAGCTTACAAATCACTAAATCGGTCAATCGTTTGTTGAGAATTAGCTAAAATCATGTAACAAGCCATTCTAAGCTTAGAAATCACATAATCGGTCAACCATTCGATGAGAGTTAATTACAATCACATAACGAGCGACTCTGAGCTTACAAATGACCGAATCAATCAACCGTTCAATGAGAATTGATTATAACCATGTAACAAGCCATTCTGATCTTACAAATCACCAAATTGGTCAATAGTTTGATGAGAATCAGCTACAATTAGGTAACAACCCTTTCAGAGCTCACAAATCACCGAATCGGTCAACCATTCGATGAGAATCAACTACAATCACATAACAAGCCATTCTGAGGTTATAGATCACCAAATCGGTCAACCGGTCGATCACAATCACATAACAAGCCATTCTGAGCTTACAAATCACCAAATCGGATAATCGTTCGATGAGAATCAATTATAATCACGTAACAAGCCATTTTGAGCTGATAAATGACCCAATAGGTCAACCTTTTGGTGAGAATCAATTACAATCACATAACAAGCCATTATGAGCATGCAAATTACCAAATCCGTCAACCCTTCGATGAGAATCAGCTACAATCACATAACAAGCCATTCTGAGCTTATAAATCACTAAATCGGTCAATCGTTCGATGAGAATCAATTACAATCACGTAACAATCCATTATGAGGTTACAAATCACTGAATCGGTCAACCGTTCGATGAGAATCAATAACAATAATGTAACAAGCCATTCTGAGCTTACAAATCACTAAATCGGTCAATCATTCGATGAGAATCAATTACAATCATGTAATATGCCATTTTGAGCTTCCCAATCATCGAGTCGGTCAAGTATTGAATGATAATTATCTATAATCATGTAACAAGTGATTCTGAGCTTACAAATCACTAAATCGGTCGATTGTTCGATGAGAATCAGCTACAATCTCATAACAAGCCATTCTGAGCTTACAAATTACCAAATCAATTAACCACTCGATGAGAATCAGCTACAATCACATAACAAGCCATTCTTAGCTTACAAATCACCGAATCAGTCAACTGTTTAATGAGAATCAACTACAATCATGTAACAAGCCATTCTCAGCTTACAAATCACCGAATCGGTCAACCATTCAATGAGAATCAATTACAATCATGTAACAAGGCATTCTTAGCTTACAAATCACCGTATCAATCAACCGTTCGATGAGAATCAACCTCTATTATATAACAAGCCATTCTAAGCTTATAAATCACCGAATCCATCAACCCTTTGATGAGAATCAATTAAAATCATGTAACAAGCCATTTTTTGAGCTTACTAATCACAGAATCAGTCAACCATTTGATAAGAATCAACTACAATCACATAACAAGCCATTTTGAGTTTACAAATCATGCAATCGGTCAACCGTTTGATGAGAATCAGCTACAATCATGGAACAAATGATTCTGAGCTTATAAATCATCGAATTGGTCAACCGTTCAATGAGAATCACCTACAATCATGTAACAAGCCATTCTAAGCTTACAAATCACTGAGTCGGTCAACCATTCAATGAGAATCAGCTACAATAATGTAACAAGCTATTCTGAGCTTATAAATCATCGAATCAGTCAACCGCTCCATGAGAATCAACTACAATCACATAACAAGCCATTATGTGCTTACAAATCACTGACTCAATCAACCGTTTGATGAGAATCAACTACAATCATGTAAGAAGCCAGTCTCACCTTACAAATCACTGAATCAGTCACCAGTTTGATGAGAATCAATTACAATCACGTAACAAGCCATTCTAAGCCTACAAATCTATGAATTGGTCAACCGTTCAATGAGAATCAGCTACAATCATGTAACAAGCCATTCTGAGCTTAAAAATCACCAAATAGGTCAACCGTTCAGTGAGAATTAATTACAAACATGTAACAAGCCATTATGAGCTTACAAATCACTGAATCGGTCAACCATTCAATGAGAATCAGGTACAATCATGTAACAAGGCATTCTAAGCTTACAAATCACCGAATCAGTCAACCATTTGATGAGAATCAATTACAATCATGTAACAAGCTATTCTAAGCTTACAAATCACTGAATCGGTCAACCGTTTGATGAGAATACATTACAACCATGAAACAAGCCATTCTAAGCTTACAAATCACATAATTGGTCAACTGTTCGATGAGAATAATCTATAATCATGTAACAAGCCATTTTGAGCTTACAAATCACTGAATCGGTCAATCGTTTGTTGAGAATCAGCTAAAATCATGTAACAAGCCATTATGAGTTTACAAATCATATAATTGGTCAACCATTCGAGGAGGATTAATTACAATCACATAACAAGTGAGTTTGAGCTTACAAATGACCGAATCGGTCAACAGTTCAATGATAATTGATTACAACCATGTAACAAGCCATTCTGATCTTACAAATCACCAAATTGGTCAATAGTTCGATGAGAATCAGCTACAATCAAGTAACAACCCTTTCAAAGCTTATAAATAACCGAATCGGTCAACCATTCAATGAGAATCAAGTACAATAATGTAACAAGTGATTTTGAGGTTATAGATCACCAAATCGGTCAACCAGTCAATGAGAATCAATTACAATCACATAACAAGCCATTCTGAGCTTACAAATCACCGAATCGGTTAATCGTTCAATCAGAATCAATTATAATCATGTAACAAGCCATTTTGAGCTTATAAATGACCCAATCGGTCAACCGTTTGATGAGAATCAATTACAATCTTGTAACAAGCCATTCTGATCTTACAAATCACCAAATCGATCAATCATTTGATGAGAATTAATTACAATCATGTAACAAGCCATTCTGAGCTTACAAATCACCGAATCGGTCAACCATTCGATGAGAATCAGCTACAACAATGTAACAAGTAATTTTGAGCTTAAAAATCATCGAATCAGTTAACTGTTCAATGAGAATCAACTACAATCACATAACAAGCCATTCAACACTTACAATTTGCCGAATCGGTTAACCGTTTGAGGAGAATCAATTACAATTACATAACAAGCCATTCTGAGCTGACAAATCACCAAATCAGTCAACCATTTGATGAGAATCAGCAAGAATCATGTAATAAGCCATTCTATGCTTACAAATCACCGAATAGGTCAACCTTTTGATAAGAATGAATTACAATCATGTAACAAGCCATTCTGAGCTTACAAATTTCCAATTCAGTCAACCCTTTGATGAGAATCAGCTATAATCACATAACAAGCCATTATGAGCTCATAAATCACTGAATCGGTCAACCGCTCGATGAGAATCAATTACAATCATGTAAGAATCCATTCTAAGCTTAAAAATCACCGAATCGGTCAACCATTCAATGAGAATCAATAACAATAATGTAACAAGGTATTCTGAGCTTACAAATCACTGAATCAGTCAATCATTCGATGAGAATCAATTACAATCATGTAATGAGCCATTCTGAGCTTACCAATCACCGAGTCGGTTAAATGTTAGATGACAATTATCTATAATCATGTAACAAGCGATTTTGAGTTTACAAATCACTAAATCAGTTGATCATTCAATGAGAATCAGCTCCAATCACATAACAAGCCATTCTGAGCTTACAAATTATCAAATTGGTCAACCACTCGATGAAAATCAGCTACAATCATGTAACAACGCATTCTTAGCTTCCAAATCACCGAATCGGTCAACTGTTCAATGAGAATCAGCTACAATCATGTAAGAAGCCATTCTGAGCTTACAAATCACCGAATTGGTCAATAATTCAATGAGAATCAATTATAATCATGTAACAAGTCATTCTTAGCTTATAAATCACCGTATCGGTCAACCATTTGATGAGAGTTAGCTAGAATCACGTAGCAAGTCATTTTGAGCTTACAAATAACCAAATCAATCAATCGTTCGATGAGAATCAACTTCTATCACATAACAATCCATTCCAAGCTTACAAATCAACTTTAGGGTTTTGTTCACCTTTATAGGTTGAACCTTGTAAATCTTTTTTCATTAACTTGGATTAAAATTTTTCTCTAACATTTTGAGTAACTTCTGAGTTTTGCCTTTTTCTTCTTTCTGCTTCTCTCCTGTAATAGTTTATTTGCATGCAAGTATTCTTGGCATTCTGTGGATTTATATTTCTCAAATCCTACATAAATGGCAATCATGTAACAAGCCATTCTGAGCTTACAAATCACCGAATCAGTCAACCGTTCGATGAGAATCAATTAAAATTATGTAAAATGCCATTATGAGTTTACTAATCACCGAATTAGTCAACCATTTGATAAGAATTGGCTACAATCACATAACAAGCGATTCTGAGCTTACAAATCATCCAATCGGTCAACCGTTCGATGAGAATAAGCTACAATCACGTAACAAACAATTGTGAGCTTACAAATCACTGAATTAGTCAATAGTTCGATGAGAATCAGCTACAATCATGTAACAAGCTAGTCTGACCTTACAAATCACTGAATCAGTCACCAATTCGATGAGAATCAATTACAATCACATAATAAGCCATTCTGAGCTTACAAATCACCGAATAGTTCAACCGTTCGGTGAGAATCAATTACAATCACGTAACACACCATTCTGAGCTTACAAATCACTGAATCGGTCAACCATTCGATCAGAATCATCTACAATCACCTAACAAGCCATTTTGAGCTTACAAATCATCTAATCGATCAACCAATTGGTAAGAATCAATTACAATCATGTAACAAGCCATTCTGAGCTTACAAATCACCGAATCGGTCAACCCTTCTTTGAGAATATATTAAAATCATGTAACAAGCCATTCTTAGCTTACAAATCATGGAATTGGTCAACCGTTCGATGAGAATAATCTACAAATCATAGAATTGGTCAACCATTCAATGAGAATTAATTACAATCACATAACAAGCAAGTCTAAGCTTACAAATCAATGAATCAGTCAATTGTTCAATGAGAATTGATTACAACCACGTAACAAGCCATTCTAATCTTAAAAATCACCAAACTGGTCAACCGTACCATGAGAATCAGCTACAATCAGGTAACAACCCATTCAGAGGTTACAAATCACCGAATCAGTCAACCATTCAATGAGAATCAACTACAATCATGTAACAAGCCATTCTGAGGTTATAGATCACCGAATCGGTCAACCATTCGATGAGAATCAATTATAATCACGTAACAAGCCATTCTGAGCTTACAAATCACCGAATCAATCAACCATTTGATGAGAATCAACTTCTATCACATAATAAGCCATTCTAAGCTTACAAATAATCGAATCGGTCAACTATTTGATGAGAATCAATTAGAATCACGTAACAAGCCATTTTGAGCTTACAAATCACCAAATCGATGAACCGTTCGATGAGAATCAATTATAATCATGTAACAAGCTATTTTGAGCTTACAAATGACCAAATCGTTCAACCGATTGATAAAATAAATTACAATCCTGTAACAAGCCATTCTAAGGTTACAAATCACAAAATCGGTCAACCGTTTAATGAGAATTAATTACAATCATGTAACAAGCCATTCTGGGCTAACAAATCACCGAATCGGTCAACCGTTCGATTAGAATCAGCTACAAAAATCTAAAACAGCATTCTGAGCTTACAACTCACCGAATCTGTCAACTATTCGATTATAATCAACTACAATCACGTAACAAGCCATCCTGTGGTTACAAATCACCGAATCGGTCAACCGTTCGATGAGAATCAGTTATAATTATGTAACAAGCCATTTTGAGCTGATAAATCACCAAATTAGTCAACCATTCGATGAGAATCGGCAAAAATCATGTAATAAGCCATTCTGTGCTTACAAATCACCGAATAGGTCATCCTTTCAGTGACAATCAATTACAATCACGTAACAAGCCATTCTGATCTTACAAATTACCAAATCGGTCAACCCTTCAATGAGAATCAGCTACAATCAGATAACAAGCCATTCTGAGCTTATAAATCACTGAATCGGTCAATTGTTTGATGAGAATCAATTACAGTCACGTAACAATAAATTATGACGTTACAAATCACTGAATCGGTCAATTGTTCGATGAGAATCAGTAACAATAATGTAACAAGGCATTCTGAGCTTACAAATCATTGAATCGGTCAATTATTCAATGAGAATCAATTACAATCATGTAAAAAGCCATTCTGAGCTTACAAATCATCAAGTTGGTCAACTATTTGATGAGAATTATCTATAATCATGTAACAAGCGATTTTGAGCTTACAAATCACTTAATCGGTCGATCGTTCGATGAGAATTAGCTACAATCATGTAACAAGCCATTCTAAGCTTACAAATTACCGAATCGGTCAACCACTCGATGAGAATCAGCTACAATCACGTAACAAGCGATTTTTAGTTTACAAATCAGCTACAATCACGTAACAAGCCATTCTTAGCTTACAAATCACCATATCGGTCAACCATTCGATGAGAGTCAGCTACAATCATGTAACAAGGCATTCTGAGCTTACAAATCACTGAATCAATCAACCGTTTGATAAGAATCAACTTCTATCACATAATAAGCCATTCTAAGCTTACAAATCACCGAATAGGTCAACTGTTCGATGAGAATCAATTATAATCACGTAACAAGCCATTCTGAGCTTACAAATCACTAACCGGTCAATCGTTCTAAGAGAATAAATTGTTAGAGTAATTATATTTTAAATTTATTAATTAAATCACTTCAATTTAATTAATTAAGTTATTTATTACTCTGTTTTCTTAAGCTATTTCTTAGGTGCATTATAATTATTATCTTTATTAATTATAATGTGCAACCTAGTTTTTTTAGACTTTAGGGTTTTCTTCACCTTTATAGGTTCAACCTTGTAAATCTTTTTTCATTAACTTGGATGATAATTTTGCTGTCACATTTTTATTAACTTCTGAGTTTTGCCCTTTGCTTCTTTTTACTTCTCTCCTATAACAGGTTATTTGCATGCAGGTATTCTTGGCATTCTGTGGATTTGTATCTCTCAAATTCTAAATAAATAACAATCACATAACAAGCCATTCTGAGGTTACAAATCACTGAATCGGTCAACCGTTTGATGAGAATCAATTACAATTACATAACAAGCCATTCTGAGCTTACAAATCACCGAATCAGTCAACCATTTGATAAGAATGAGCTACAATCACATAACAAGTCATTCTGAGCTTACAAATCATGCAATCGGTCAACCGTTTAATGAGAATTAGCCACAATCAAGTAACAAACAATTGTGAGCTTATAAATCACCGAATCGGTCAACCATTTGATGAGAATCACCTACAATCATGTAACAAGCCATTCTAAGCTTACAAATTATTGAATTGGTCAACCGTTCAATGAGAATCAGCTACAATCATGTAACAGGCAATTCTAATTTTATCAATCACAAAATCGGTCAACCGCTCTTTGAGTATCAGCTACAAATACATAACAAGCCATTCTAAGTATACAAATCACTGAATCAGTCAACCATTCGATGAGAATCAGCTACAATCATGTAACAAGCCATTCTGAGCTTACAAATCACCAAATTGGTCAACCGTTCAATGAGAATTAATTAGAATCACATAACAAGCTAGTCTGAGCTTATAAATCACTGAATCAATCAACCGTTCAATGAGAATTGATTACAACCATGTAACAAGCCATTTTGATTTTACAAATCATTAAATTGGTCAACTGTTCATTGAGAATCAGCTACAATCAGGTAACAATGCATTTAGAGCTTACAAATCACCGAATCGGTCAACCATTCGATGAGAATCAACTACAATCATCTAACACGCCATTCTGAGGTTATAGATCACCAAATCGGTCAACCGTTCCCTAAGAATCAATTATAATCACATAAGAAGCCATTCAGAGCTTACAAATCACCGAATCAATCAAGCATTCGATGAGAATCAATTATAATCATGTAACAAGCCATTTTGAGCTTACAAATCACTGAATCGGTCAACTATTTGATGAGAATCACTGACAATAATGTAACAAGCCATTTTGAGCTGACAAATCACCGAATCGGTTAACCATTCGATGAGAATCAGCAACAATCACGTAATAAGCCATTTTGAGCTTACAAATCACCGAATCGGTCAACCGTTCGATGAGAATCAACTAGAATCACGTAACGAGCCATTCTACAATTACAAATCACCAAATCGATCAACCATTTGATGAGAATCAATTACAGTTACGTAACAAGCCATTCTGGCTGACAAATCACCGACTCGGTCAACCATTCGATGAGAATCAGCAACAATCATGTAATAAGCCATTCTGTGCTTACAAATCACCGAATAGGTCAACCTTTCAGTGAGAATCAATTACAATCACGTAACAAGCCATTCTGAGCTTACAAATTACCAAATCATTCAACCCTTCAATGAGAATTAGCTACAATCACATAACAAGCCATTCTGAGCTTATAAATCACTGAATCGGTCACCGTTCAATGAGAATCAATTACAATGATGTAACAATCCATTCTGAGCTTAGAAATCACGGAATCGGTCAACCATACGATGAGAATCAATAACAATAATGTAACAAGCCATTTTGAGCTTACAAATCACTGAATCAGTCAATCATTTGATGAGAATCAATCACAATCATGTAAGAAGCCATTCTGAGCTTACAAATCACCGAGTCGGTCATCTGTTCAATGAGAATTATCTATAATCATGTAACAATTGATTCTGAGCTTACAAATCACTGAATCGGTCGATCGTTCGATGAGAATCAGCTACAATCACGTAACAAGCCATTCTTAGCTTACAAATTACCGAATCGGTCAACCACTCGATGAGAATCAGCGAGAATCATGTAACAAGCCATTCTTAGATTACAAATCACCAAATCGGTCATTTGTTCGATCAGAATCAGCTACAATCATGTAACAAGCCATTTTAAGCTTTCAAATCGCCGAATCGGTCAACCATTCGATGAGAATCAATTACAATCATGTAACAAGCCATTCTTAGCTTACAAATCACCGTATCGGTCAACCATTCGATGAGAGTCAGCTACAATCACATAACAAGCCATTCTGAGTTTCCAAATCACCGAATCAATCAACCGTTCGATGAGAATCAACTTCTATCACATAACAAGCCATTCTAAACTTACAAATAACCGAATAGGTCAATCGTTCAATGAGAATCAATTATAATCACGTAAAAATGCATTTTGAGCTTACACATCACTGAACCGGTCAACCGTTCTAAGAGAATAAATTGTTAGAGTAATTATATTTTACACTTATTAATTAAATCACTTCGGTTTAATTAATTAAGTTATTTATTGCTTTGTTTTCTTAAGCTATCTCTTAGGTGCATTATAATTAATCTCTTTATTAGTTATAATGTGCAACCTAGTTTTTTTAGACTTTAGGGTTTTGTTCACCTTTATAGGTTGAACCTTGTAAATCTTTTTTCATTAACTTGGATCATAATTTTGCTCTCACATTTTGAGTAACTTCTGAGTTTTGTCTTTTACTTGTTTCTGCTTCTCTCCTGTAATAGGTTATTTGCATGCAGGTATTATTGGCATTCTGTGGATTTGTATCTCTCAAATGCTTAGAAATCACTAAATCGGTCAACCATTTGATGAGAATCAGCAACAATCACGTAACAACCCATTCAGAGGTTACAAATCACCCAATCGGTCAACCATTCGATGAGAATCAACTACAATCATGTAACAAGCCATTCTAAGGTTATAGATCACCAAATCAGTCAACCGTTCCATGAGAATCAATTACAATCACATAACAAGCCATTTTGAGCTTGGAAATTACCGAATAGGTCAACTGTTCGATGAGAATCAATTATAATCACGTAACAAGCCATTTTGATCTTACAAATGATCAAATCGGCCAACCGTTCGATGAGAATCAATTACAATCCTATAACAAGCCATTATTTTCTTAAAAATCACCAAATCGGTCAACCATTTGATAAGAATTAATTACAATCATGTAACAAGCCATTATGAGCTTACAAATCACTGAATCGGTCAACCGTTCGATGAGAATCAGCTACAATAATGTAAGAAGCCATTCTGAGCTTACAAATCACTGACTCAATCAACCGCTTGATCAGGATCATCTTCTATCACATAACAAGGCATTCTAAGCTTACAAATCACCGAATCCGTCAACCGTTCGATGAGATTCAATTACAATCACGTAAGAAGCCATTCTAAGCTTACAAATCACTGAACCGGTCAACTGTTCTAAGAGAATAAATTGTTAGAGTAATTATAATTTATGCTTATTAATTAAATCACTTCGGTTTAATGAACTAAGTTATTTATTACTCTATTTTCTTAAGATATCTCTTAGGTGAATTATAATTAATATCTTTATTAATTATAATGTGCAACCTAGTTTTTTTAGACTTTAGGGTTTTGTTCACCTTTATAGGTTGAACCTTGTAAATCTTTTTTCATTAACTTGGATCATAATTTTGCTCTGACATTTTGACTAACTTCTGAGTTTTGTCTTTTGCTTCTTTTTGCTTCTCTCTTGTAATAGGTTATTTGCATGCAGGTATTCTTGGCATTCTGTGGATTTGTATCTCCAAATGCTACATAAATAACAATCACTTAACAAGCCATTCTGAGCTTACAAATCACTGAGTCGGTCAACCATTCGATGAGAATCAGCTACAATCACATAACAAGCCATTTTGAGCTTACAAATCACTAAATCGGTCAACCATTTGATGAGAATCAATTACAATTATCTAACAAGCCATTCTGACCTTACAAATGACCGAATCAGTCAACCGTTCGATGAGAATATGTTACAGTCATGTAACAAGCCATTCTGAGCTTACAAATCATGTAATTGGTCAACCGTTTGATGAGAATAATCTATAATCACGTAACAAGCCATTCTGAGATTACAAATCACTGAATCCGTCAATCGTTTGCTGAGAATCATCTGAAATCATGTAACAAGCCATTCTAAGCTTACAAATCATAGAATTGGTCAACCATTCAATGAGAATTAATTACAATCACATAACAAGCCAGTCTGAGCTTACAAATCATCGAATCAGTCAACTGTTCAATGATAATTGATTATAATCATGTAACAAGCCATTTTGAGCTTACAAATGACCAAATTGATCAACCATTCGATAAGAATCAATTACAATCCTGTAACAAGCAATTCTGAGCTGACAAATCACCAAATCGGTCAACTGTTTGATGAGAATTAATTACAATCATATAACAAGTGATTTTTAGCTTACAAATCACCGAATCGGTCAACCGTTCAATGAGAATACATTACAATCATGTAACAAGCCATTCTGAGCTTACAAATCATGGAATTGGTCAACTGTTCGATAAAAATAATCTACAATTACTTAACAAGCCATTCTAAGCTTAAAAATCAATGAATCGGTCAACGGTTTGTTGAGAATTAGTTAAAATCATGTAACAAGCCATTCTGAGCTTACAAATCATAGAATCGGTCAACCATTTGATGATAATTAATTACAATGACATAACAAGCCAGTCTGAGCTTACAAATCACCGAATCGCTCAACCGTTCAATGAGAATTGATTACAACTACATAACAAGCCATTTTGATCTTGCAAATCACCGAATTGGGTAACCCATTTGATAAGAATCAACTACAATCAGGTAACAACCCATTTAGAGCTAAAAAATCACCGAATCGGTCAACCATTCGATGAGAATCAACAACAATCATGTAACAAGCCATTCTGAGGTTATAGATCACCAAATCAGTCAACCGTTTGATGAGAATCAATTACAATCACATAACAAGCCATTCTGAGCTTACAAATCACCGAATCGGTCAACCGTTCAATGAGAATCAATTATAATCATGTAACAAGCCATTTTGAGTTTACATATGACCAAATCGGTCAACTATTTGATGAGAATCAATTACAATCCTGTAATAAGCCATTCTGAGCTTACAAATCACCAAATCGGTCAACTGTTTGATGAGAATTAATTACAATCATGTAACAAGCCGTTCTAAGCTTACAAATCATTGAATTGGTCAACTGTTCAATGAGCATCAACTACATCACCGTAACAAGCCATTATGAGCTTACAAATCACTGAATCGGTCAACCATCGATGAGAATCAATTACAATCACATAGCAAGCCATTATGCACTTACAAATCATCCGATCGGTCAATCGTTCGATGAGAATCAATTATAATTATGTAACAAGCCATTCTGAGCTAACAAATCACCGAATCTGTCAACCATTCAATAAGAATTAGCAACAATCATGTAACAAGCCATTCTGAGGTTACAAATCACCGAATAGGCCAACCATTCGATTAGAATCAATTACAATCACGTAACAAGCCATTCTGAGTTTACAAATCACTGAATCGGTCAATCATTCGATGTGAATCAGCTACAATCATGCAACAAGCCATTCTGAGCTTACAAATCACCGAATCGGTCAACCGTTTGATGAGAATATATTACAATCATGTAAGAAGGCCATTCTAAGCTTACAAATCATCGAATTGGTCAACCGTTCGATGAGAATGAGCTACAATCAGGTAACAACCCATTTAGAGCTTACAAATCACTGAATCAGTCCACCATTCTATGAGAATCAACTACAATCACGTAACAAGCCATTTTGAGTTAATAGATCACCAAACCAGTCAACCGTTCTAAGAGAATAAATTGTTAGAGTAATTATATTTTACACTTATTAATTAAATCACATTGGTTTAATTAATTAAGTTATTTATTACTCTATTTTCTTAAGCTATCTCTTAGATGCATTATAATTAATATCTTTATTAATTATAATGTGCAACCTAGTTTTTTTAGACTTTAGGGTTTTGTTCACCTTTTTAGGTTTTTTAGACTTGGATCATAATTTTGCTCTCACATTTTGAGTAATTTCTGAGTTTTGCCTTTTGCTTCATTCTGCTTCTTTCTTGTAACAGGTTATTTCCATGCAGGTATTCTTGGCATTCTGTGGATTTGTATCTCTCAAATCCTACATAAGTAACAATCACGTAACAAACCATTCTAAGCTTACAAATCACAGAATCGGTCACTCGTTCAATGAGAATCAATTACAATTACGTAACAAGCCATTCTGAGCTTACAAATCACTGAATCTGTCAACGGTTCGATGAGAAAAAGTTACAATCATGTAACAAGCCATTCTGAGCTTATAAATCATCGAATCGCTCAACTGCTCGATGAGAATCAGGTACAGTCATATAACAAGCCATTCTGAGCTTACAAATCACTGAATCAGTCAACCGTTCGATGAGAATTAGCTATAATCATGTAACAAGCGAGTCTGACCTTACAAATCACTTGGTCACCAGTTCGATGAGAATAAATTACAATCACATAACAAGCCATTTTGAGCTTACAAATCACCAAATTGGTCAACCGTTCGATGAGAATCAACTACAATAACTTAACAAGCCATTCTGAGCTAACAAATCACCGAATAGGTCAACCGTTCGGTGAGAATCAATTAAAATCACGTAACAAGCCATTTCAAGCTTACAAATTACTTAATTAGTCAACCATTAGATGAGAATCAACTACAATCACTTAACAATCCATTCTGAGCTTACAAATAACCAAATCGGTCAACCGTTTGATGATAATCAATTACAATCATGTAACAAGCCCTTTGAGCTTACAAATCACTGAATCGGTCAACTATTTGATGAGAATACATTACAATCACGTAACAAACCATTCTGAGCTTACAAATCACTAAATTGGTCAATCATTCGGTGAGAATCAATTACAATCATGTAATAAGCCATTCTCAGCTTACAAGTCATTGAGTCTGTCAATTGTTCGATGACAATAATCTATAATCATGTAACAAGTGATTCTGAGCTTACAAATCACTGAATGGGTCGATCATTCGGTGAGAATCAAATATAATCATGTAACAAGCCATTCTGAGCTTACAAATTACCGAATCGGTCAACCACTCGATGAGAATCAACTACAATCATGTACCAAGCCATTCTTAACTTACAAATCACCAAATCAGTCAATTGTTCAATGAGAATCAGCTACAATCATGTAACAAGCCATTCTTGGCTTACAAATCACCGAATCGGTCAACCATTCAATGAAAATCAATTACAATCATGTAACAAGCCATTCTGAGCTTACAAATCACTGAATCGGTCAACCATTCGATGAGAATCAATTATAATCATGTAACAAGCCATTCCTAGCTTACAAATCACTGAATCGATCAACCATTCGATGAGAATTATCTATAATTATGTAACAAGTCATTCTGAGCTTACAAATCATGGAATTGGTCAACCGTTCGATGAGAATAATCTACAATCATGTAACAAGCCATTCTTAACTTACAAATCACTGAATCGGTCAACCGTTTGTTGAGAATCAGCTAAAATCATGTAACAAGGCATTCTGAGCTTACAAATCACAAAATCGGTCAGCCATTCGATGAGAATTAATTACAATCACATAACAAGCCATGCTTAGCTTACAAATCACCGTATCGGTCAACCATTTGAGGAGAGTCAGCTACAATCATGTAAGAAGCCATTCTGAGCTTACAAATCACCAAATCGGTCAACCATTCGATGAGAATCAATTATAATCATGTAACAAGACATTCTTAGCTCACAAATCATCGTATCGGTCAACCATTCGATGAGAGTCAGCTACAATCACGTCAAAAGCCATTCTGGGCTTACAAATCATGAAATCAATCAACTGTTCGATGAGAATCAATTATAATCACGTAATAAGCCATTTTGAGTTTACAAATGACCAAATCGGTTAACCGTTCGATGAGAATCAATTACAATACCGTAATACCATTCTGAGCATAGAAATCACCAAATCGGTCAACTGTTTGATGAGAATTAATTACAATCACGTAACAAGCCATTCTAAGCTTACAAATAACCGAATCGGTCAACTGTTCGGTGAGAATCAATTACAATCACGTAACAACCCATTCTGAGCTTACTAATCACCAAATTCGTCAACCCTTCGATGAGAATCAACTATAATCATGTAACAAGCATTTCTGAGTTTACAAATCACTGAATAGGTCAACCATTCAGTGAGAATCAATTACAATCATGTAACAAGCCATTCTGAGCTTAAAAATCACTGAATCGATCAACCATTCGATGAGAATCAACTACAATCACATAACAAGCCATTCTGAACTTACAAATCACTGAATTGGTCAACCGTTCGATGAGAATCAATTAAAATTACGTAACAAGCCATTATGAGCTGCAAAATTACTGAATTGGTCAACCATTCGATTTGAATTAGCTACAATCACATAACAAGCAATTCTGAGCTTATAAATCACTGAATCGGTCAACCGTTCGATGAGAATCAGTTACAATCACATAACAATCCATTCTGAGCTTACAAATCATCGAATCGGTCAACCGTTCAATGAGAGTCAGCTAGAATCACGTAACAAACCATTCTGAGCTTACAAATTACCGAATAGGTCAACCACTCAATGAGAATCAACTACAATCATGTAACAAGCCATTCTTAGCTTACAAATCACTGAATCGGTCAACTGTTCAATGAGAATCAGCTACAATGATGTAACAAGCCATTCTGAGCTTACAAATCACTGAATTGGTCAACCATTCGATGAGAATCAATTACAATCATGTAACAAGTCATTTTGAGCTTACAAATCACCGAATCGGTCAACCATTCGATGAGAATCAATTACAATCATGTAACAAGCCATTCTAAGCTTACAAATCACCAAATCGGTCAACCGTTCGATGAGAATCAATTACAATCACATAACAAACCATTGAGATCTTACAAATCACTGAATCGGTCAACCTTGTAAATATTTTTTCATTAACTTGCATCATAATTTTGCTCTCACATTTTGAGTAACTTCTGAGTTTTGCCTTTTGCTTCTTTCTTCTTCTCTCCTGTAATAGGTTATTTGCATGCAGGTATTCTTGGTGTTCTGTGGATTTGTATCTCTCAAATCCTACATAAATAAAAATCATGTAACAAGCCATTATGAGCTTACAAATCACCGAATCGGACAATCGTTCGATGAGAATCAATTGCAATTACATAACAAGTCATTCTGAGCTTAAAAATCATCGAATCAATCAACCATTTGATAAGAATCAGCTACAACCACGTAACAAGCCATTCTAAGCTTACAAATCATCCAATCGGTCATTCGTTCGATGTGAATTAGGTACAATCATGTAACAAGCCATTCTAAGCTTATAAATCACCCAATCGGTCAACCGCTCCATGAGAATCAGCTATAATCACATAACAAGCCATTTTGAGCTTACAAATAACTCAATCAGTCAACCGTTCGATTAGAATTAGCTACAATCATGTAACAAGCTAGTTTGACCTTACAA
Source organism: Chamaecyparis obtusa (assembly GCA_027943335.1). Classification (NCBI taxonomy): domain Eukaryota; kingdom Viridiplantae; phylum Streptophyta; class Pinopsida; order Cupressales; family Cupressaceae; genus Chamaecyparis; species Chamaecyparis obtusa. The sequence goes on along the minus strand of BSBK01000740.1, from coordinate 6,872,802 downwards.
ATCACTGAATCGGTCACCAGTTCGATGAGAATCAATTACAACCACGTAACAAGCCATTATGAGCTTACAAATCACCCAATTGGTCAAACATTTGATGAGAATCAGCTACAATCATGTAACAAGCCATTCTGAGCTTACAAATCACCGAATAGGTCAATCGTTCGGTGAGAATAAATTAAAATTACGTAAGAAGCCATTCTGAGCTTACAAATCACTGAATCGGTCAACCATTCGATGAGAATCAACTACAATCATGTAACAAGCCATTCTGAGCTTTCAAATCACCGAATTGTTGAACCGTTTGATAAGAATCAATTACAATCATGTAACAAGCCATTCTGAGCATACAAATTACCGAATCAGTCAACTGTTCGATGAGAATACATTACAATCATGTAACAAGCCATTCTGAGCTTACAAATCATGGAATTGGTCAACTGTTCGATGAGAATAATCTAAAATCATGTAACAAGCCATTCTGAGCGTTCAAATCACCGAATCGGTCAACCGTTTGTTGAGAATCAACTAAAATAATGTAACAAGCCATTCTGAGCTTACAAATCACATAATATATCAACCATTCGATGAGAATTAATTACAATCACGTAACAAGCCATTCTGAGCATACAAATCATGGAATCGATCAACCGTTCAATGAGAATTGATTACAACCACGTAACAAGCCATTCTGATCCTACAAATCACTAAATTCATCAACCATTCGATGAGAATCAGATACAATCAGGTAACAACGCATTCAGATCTTACAAATTATCGAATCAGTCAACCATTTGATGAGAATCAACTACAATCACGTAACAAGCCATTCTGAGGTTATAGATGAACAAATCGGTCAACCGGTCAATGAGAATCAATTACAATCACATAACAAGCCATTCTAAGCTTACAAATCACCAAATCGGTCAACCGTTTGATGAGAATCAATTATAATCATGTAACAATCTATTTTGAGCTTACAAATGACCAAATTGGTCAACCATTTGATGAGAATCAATTACAATCCTGTAACAAGCCATTCTGAGCTTACAAATTACCACATCGGTCAACCCTTCGATGAGAATCAGCTACAATCACATAACAAGCTATTCTAAGCTTATAAATCACTAAATCGGTCAACCATTCGATGAGAATCAATTACAATCATGTAACAATCCATTCTGAGTTTACAAATCACCGAATCGATCAACCGTTCAATGAGAATCAATAAAAATAATGTAACAAGCCATTTTGAGGTTACAAATCAATGAATCGGTCAATCATTCGATGAGAATTAATTACAATCATCTAATAAGCAATTCTAAGCTTACAAATCACTGAGTCGGTCAACTGTTCGATGAGAGTTATCTATACTCATGTAACAAGTGATTCTGAGCTTACAAATCACTAAATTGGTCGATCGTTTGATGAGAATCAGCAACAATAATGTAACAAGCCATTATGAGCTTACAAATTATCGAATCGGTCAACCACTCGATGAGAATCACCTACAGTCACGTAACAAGCCATTCTTAGCTCACAAATCACCGAATCAGTCAATATTCGATGAGAATCAGCTAAAATCATGTAACAAGCCATTCTAAGCTTACAAATCATCCAATCAATCAACCGTTCGATGAGAATAAGCTACAATCATGTAACAAATCATTGTGAGCTGATAAATCACCGAATCGGTCAACCGTTCGATGAGAATTACCTATAATCATGTAACAAGTCATTCTAAGCTTACAAATAATTGAATCGATCAACCGTTTGATGAGAATCAGCTATAATCATGTAACAAGCCATTCTAAGCTCATAAATCTTTGACTCAGTCAACTGCTTGATGAGAATCAGCTACAATCTCATAATAAGCTATTCTGAGCTTACAAATCACTGAATCAGTCAACCGTTCGATTAGAATCAGCTACATTCATGTAACAAGCCAGTCTGACCTTAAAAATCACTGAATCGATCACTAGTTCGATGAGAATCAATTATAATCACGTAGCAAGCCATTCTGACTTAGAAATCATCGAATTGGTCAACAATTTGATGAGAATCAACTACAATCACATAACAAGCCATTCTGAGCTTACAAATCACCGAATAGGTCAACCGTTCGATGATAATCAATTACAATCATGTAACAAGCCATTTTGAGCTTACAAATTACTGAATTAGTCAATCATTCGATGAGAATCAGCTACAATCATGTAACAAGCCATTCTAACCTTACAAATCACCAAATCAGTCAACCATTTGATGAGAATCAATTGCAATCATGTAACAAGCCATTCTGAGCTTATAATTCACTGAATCAGTCAACTGTTTGATAAGAATCAGCTACAATCATGTAACAAGCTAGTCTGACCTTAGAAATCATTGAATCGGTCACCAGTTCCATGAGAATTATGTACAATCATGTAACAGCCATTCTGAGCTTACAAATCACCGAATTGGTCAACCATTCGATTAGAATCAGCTACAATCATGTAACAAGCCATTTTGAGCTTACAAATCACCGAATAGGTCAACTACTCAGTGAGAATCAATTACAATCATGTAACAAGCCATTCTGAGCATACAAATCATTGAATCGGTCAACCGTTCGATGAGAATCAGCTACAATCATGTGACAAGCCATTCTGAGCTTACAAATCACCGAATCGGTCAACCGTTTGATGAGTATCAATTACAATCATCTAACAAGCCATTCTGAGCTTAAAAATCACCAAATTGGTCAACTGTTCGATGAGAATACATTACAATCACGTAACAAGCCATTCTGAGATTAGAAATTATGGAATTGGTCAACTGTTCGATAAAAATAATCTACAATTACGTAACAAGCCATTCTGAGCTTAAAAATCACTGAATCGGTCAACGATCTGTTGAGAATCAATTAAAATTATGTAACAAGCCATTCTGAGCTTACAAATCACAGAATCGGTAACCATTTGATGAGAATTAATTACAATTACATAACAAGCCAGTCTGAGCTTACAAATCACCGAATCGGTCAGCCGTTCAATGAGAATTGATTACAACCACGTAACAAGGCATTTTGATCTTACAAATCAATGAATTGGTCAACCTGTTCGATGAGAATGAACTACAATCAGGTAACAACCCATTTAGAGCTTACAAATCACCGAATCGGTCAATCATTCGATGAGAATCAACTAAAATCATGTAACAAGCCATTCTGAAGTTATAGATCACCAAATCGGTCAACCATTTGTTGAGAATTAGCTAAAATCATGTAACAAGCTATTTTGAGCTTACAAATCACAAAATCGGTCAACCATTCGATAAGAATTAATTACAATCACATAACAAGCAAGTCTGAGCTTACAAATCATCGAATCGGTCAACCGTTTGATGAGAATCCATTATAATCACATAACAAGCCATTTTTAGCTTACAAATGACCAAATCGGTCAATCGTTCGATGACAATCAATTACAATCCTGTAACAAGCCATTCTGAGCTTACAAGTCACCAAATCGGTCAACCGTTTGATGAGACTTAATTACAATCATGTAACAAGCCATTCTGGGCTTACAAATCATTGAGTCGGTCAATAGTTCAATGAGAATCACATACAATCACATAACAAGCCATTCTAAGCTTACAAATCACCAAATCAGTCAACCGTTCGATGAGGATCAACTACAATCACATAACAAGCCATTATGCGCTTACAAATCACCGAATTGGTCAACCGTTCGATGAGAATCAATTAAAATTACATAACAAGCCATTATGAGCTGAAAAATCACTGAATCGGTCAACCATTCGATGAGAATTAGCAACAATCATGTAATAAGCCATTCTATGCTATCAAATCACCGAATAGGTCAACCTTTCGGTGAGAATCAATTAGAATCACGTAACAAGCCATTCTGAACTTACAAATTACTGAATTGGTCAACCCCTCGATGAGAATCAGCTACAATCACATAACAAGCCATTCTGAGCTTATAAATCACTGAATCGGTCAACCGTTCGATGAGAATCAATTACAATCACATAACAATCCATTCTGAGTTTACAAATCACCGAATTGGTCAACCATTTGATGAGAATCAATAACAATAACGTAACAAGCGATTCTGAGTTTACAAATCACTGAATCGGTCGATTATTCGATGAGAATCAACTACAATCAAGTAACAGGCCATTCTAAGCTTACAAATTACTGAATAGGTGAACCACTCAATGATAATCAACTACAATCACGTAACAAGCCATTCTTAGCTTACAAATCACCGAATCGGTCAACTTTTTGAGGAGAATCAGCTACAATGATGTAACAAGCAATTCTGAGCTTACAAATCACCGAATCGGTCAACCATTCGATGAGAATCAATTACAATCATGTAACAAGCCATTCTGAGCTTACAAATCACCGAATCGCTCAACCATTCGATGACAATCAATTACAATCATGTAACAAGCCATTCTAAGCTTACAAATCACTGAATCGGTCAACCGTTCGATGAGAATCAATTACAATCACATAACAAACCATTTTGAGCTTACAAATCATTAAATCGGTCAACTGTTCTAAGAGAATAAATTGTTAGAGTAATTATATTTTACACTTCTTAATTAAATCACTTCGCTTTAATTAATTAAGTTATTTATTACTCTATTTTCTTAAGCTATCTCTTACGTGCATTATAATTAATATCTTTATTGATTATAATGTACAACGTAGTTTTTTTAGACTTTAGGGTTTTGTTCACCTTTATAGGTTGAACCTTGTAAATCTTTTTTTATTAACTTGGATCATAATTTTGCTCTCACATTTTGACTAACTTCTGAGTTTTTCCTTTTGCTTCTTTCTGCTTCTCTCCTGTAATAGGTTATTTGCATGCAGGTATTCTTGGCATTCTGTGGATTTGTATCTCTCAAATCCTACATAAATAAAAATCACGTAACAAGCCATTATGAGCTTACAAATCACCGAATCGGACAATCGTTCGATGAGAATCAATTACAATGACGTAACAATCCATTCTGAGCTTAAAAATCACCGAATCAGTCAACCATTTGATAAGAATTAGCTACAGCTATGTAACAAACCATTTTGAGCTTACAAATCATCCAATCGGTCAACCATTGGATGAGAATCAACTATAATCATGTAACAAAAGATTGTGAGCTTATAAATCACCAAATCGGTGAACCGTTCGATGAGAATCACCTACAATCACGTAACAAGCCATTCTAAGCTTACAAATCACTGAATCAGTCAACCGTTTGATGAGAATTAGGTACAATCATGTAACAAGCCATTCTAAGCTTATAAATCACTGAATCGGTCAACCGCTCCATCAGAATCAGCTACAATCACATAACAAGCCATTCTCAGCTTACAAATCATTGAATCAGTCAACCGTTCGATGAAAATTAGCTGCAATCATGTAACAAGCCAGTCTGACCTTACAAATCACTGAATGGGTCACCAATTCGATGATAATCAATTACAACCACGTAACAAGCCATTATGAGCTTACAAATCACTGAATTGGTCAAACATTTGATGAGAATCAGCTATAATCACGTAACAAGCCATTCTGAGCTTACAAATCACCGAATAGGTCAACCGTTTGGTGAGAATAAATTAAAATCATGTAAGAAGCCATTCTAAGCTTACAAATCATTGAATCGGTCAACCATTCGATGAGAATCAACTACAATCATGTAACAAGACATTCTGAGCTTTCAAATCACCGAATCAGTCAACCATTTGATGAGAATCAATTACAATCATGTAACAAGCCATTCTGAGCTTACAAATCACCGAATCGGTCAACCGTTCGATGAGAATACATTACAATCATTTAACAAGCCATTCTGAGTTTACAAATCAGGGAATTGGTCTACTGTTCCATTAGAATATTCTAAAATCATGTAACAAGCCATTTTGAGGTTACAAATCACCGAATCGGTCAACCGTTTGTTGAGAATCAGCTAAAATCATGTAACAAGCGATTCTGAGCTTACAAATCACATAATTGATCAACCATTCGATGAGAATTAATTACAATCACGTAACAAGCCATTCTGAGCATACAAATCACAGAATCGGTCAACCATTCAATGAGAATTGATTACAACCACGTAATAACCCATTTTGATCCTATAAATCATCGAATTTGTCAGCCGTTCAATGAGAATCAGATACAATCAGGTAACAACCTATTCAAAGCTTACAAATCACCGAATCGGTCAACCATTCAATGAGAATAAACTACAATCACGTATCAAGCCATTCTGAGGTTATAGATCAGCAAATAGGTCAACCGGTTGATGAGAATCAATTATAATCACATAACAAGCCATTCTGAGCTTACAAATCACCGAATCAGTCAACTGTCCGATGAGAATCAATTATAATCACGTAACTATTATACACTGAATTTGCACCTCTGATCTCAAGCTCTCATAGTCTTGATAATCTAGTATAACATGAGAATCATCTCAAGGTTGTGGTACCTTTTGCTAACCAAGATGAGACCTCCAGATTCTAGGCTGATTCCTCTTGGATAATCACCCAGATTTGCTCTTAACAGGAAAGTAAACTTTGAAGGGAAAGGGATAGAAGGAGTGTATGAGGAATCAGGAAACCTGAGATATCATTGAAATCATGCATACACTTTGTCCACTAAGAGACAAACTCAGACAAGAAGGCATGAGGACAACAAGAATGCCACAAAATGTTTTGCAATATTTGAATTCATCAATGAAAACTTACAAGATGTGGGAAACCAGAGAGTAGGAAGGAATGCTACAGATAGTTTTCCAAGAAAAGAGCCTTTTCTTTTTTACAAAATGTCAATTCTGAGCACTACGGCTCCCAAAAAAGAATATATACATCCCCTGCACGCAGGCAGGAATCAAAATATCTCCTTAGGGTTACATAAATCTGCAATAGAATAATCAACCCTAAAACAAGTCACTTCTGATCATAATTAAACTCTGCAAAAATCATAGCCGATCAAATATTTGTCTTTGCGTGCACATGCCTACAGATCAACAACTTTCATCCATCTACCTCCCTGCAAGCCCACTCTATCATGAATGTTTCAAAAATCTGATCAGATCATAGAAAGGACACAAAAAGGAAGCCTCAATCCTCTGCAAATTCTATCCAATCACAACCGCCCTTGAAAATATCATAAATTTTTAGCTGCCGCACTTGCAAACATTTCCTTTTGGAAGAAAGTTCGCCAAAAACAAGCTACACCTCTTTGACAAAGCATTGGTCGCATGATCACATGAGTTGAAAGGCCTTCATGCGATCATGTGACAAGCTTTTAAAAATTTTCCTTGCCGCCACATAAGCATCGCTCGGGACCCACCAGACATCATACTTGCCAAACCCTGCCACGTGGCCCAACAGGAGCCGACCACACGGCTGGACCCACGACCACACTGCCTTGAAAAAGTCAGCGGTCGCATGATTGCATGAGCCCAAAAGGCTTCATGCGATCATGCGACAACCATTAGAAAATTCACCTCTGCTTTCCATAAATGCTCGGGCTTACGATCACACTGCAAAAATAACCCCAGCTCCACCTTGGGTTCAAATCTCCTCTTGTCGCCAAGTCGCTTGAACTTTTCTTAACCCCAGGTTCACTCGGTGACCATGCAAAACATGCTAACTGCGCAACTGTGCTCTGCTTACCAACCTCGAGCCCACTCTACCACATGTCATCCCTCTATTCATTCCGGCCACCACACTAGCAACACCTCGGCAACCCCTGCCATCGGACCCACTGCAACCTCTCGATTCCCATCTAACGGTGGGCGTAAGATCGCATGGCTCCTGAATATTCTTTGAGATCTTATGCCAGCCGCTCATCTTATTAAGTCGTAGCTCCACTGCCAAGTGGGCCCACCAAAATCCTTGCCGACAGTTGATGGTTTGTCGCATGATCACATGCAGTCAAGGGGCCGCATGCAATCATGCGACCAACTGCATGATGCCACGCCACCCCAGCTGTGAACCGCTAATGGTTTTTCGTATGGTCGTATGGGCTCAAAAGAGCCCATTTGATCATGCGAAAAACTAAAAGGTATTAGCCACTGACCGCCACTGAAGTCTGCCGACCCTTGCTTACTGTTTGTCGCATGATCACATGCAGCCAGGAAGGCCCATGCGATCATGCGACCAACCTGAAATTGTTAACCTTGACCGCCAATCTGTTGATACCGCATCAACAGTTTTCGTATGATCTCATGGGATCAAAAGATCCCATGTGATCATGAGACAGCCGTCGGATCTTCTCTACGCTAGCACAGCCTTAGGCACCGGGACCCGCCTGTCAGAGTTGCATGCTTAGGGTCGAAAATGCAGAAGGTGCTGAAAACACAGAGGGTTTTCAAGTGAAGGTCGAAAACACACCAAATTTTCAAAGCTGAGAGGTTGAAAACACACTGAACTTTTAGACCAAAAGGCAGAAACATCCCGAGCCTGCAACGAGGAAGTCGAAAACAAACTGGGTTTTTGACACTTGAGCATTTCACTTGGAAAATAGGGTTGTAGCCGAAAATGAACAAGAGGGAAATTTTGGGCAACAGTAACAATCCATTTTGAGCTTACAAATGACCAAATCAGTCAACCATTCGATGAGAATCAATTACAATCCTGTAACATGCCATTCTGAGCTTGCAAATTACCACATCGGTCAACCCTTCGATGAGAATCAGCTACAATCACATAACAAGCCATTCTGAGCTTCTAAATCATTGAATCGGTCAACCATTCGATGAGAATTAATTACAATCAGTTAACAATCCATTCTAAGTTTACAAATCACCGAATCCATCAATCATTCAATGAGAATCAATAAGAATGATGTAATAAGCCATTCTGAGGTTACAAATCAATGAATCGATCAATCATTCGATGAGAATCAATTACAATCATGTAATAAGCCATTCTAAGCTTACAAATCACTGAGTCGGTCAACTATTCGATGAGAATTATCTATAATCATGTAACAAGTGATTCTGAGCTTACAAATCATTGAATCGGTCAATCGTTCGATGAGAATCAGTAACAATCACGTAACAAGCCATTCTGAGTTTACAAATTATCGAATTGGTCAACCACTCAATGAGAATCAGCTACAATCACGTAACAAGCCATTCTTAGCTCAAAAATCATTGAATCGGTCAACTATTTGATGAGAATCAGCTACAATCATGTAACAAGCCATTTCGAGCTTACAAATCACCATATAGGTCAACCGTTCGATGAGAATAAATTAAAATCACGTAAGAAGCCACTCTGAGCTTACAAATCACTGACTCGATCAACCATTCGATGAGAATCAGCTACAATCATGTAACAAGCCATTTTGAGCTTTCAAATCACCGAATCGGTCAACTGTTTGATGAGAATCAATTACAATCATGTAACAAGCCATTCTGAGCTTACAAATCACTGAATCGGTTAACTATTCGATGAGAATACATTACAATCATGTAACAAGCCATTTTGAGCTTTCAAATCATGGAATTGGTCAACTGTTCGATGAGAATAATCTAAAATCATGTAACAAGCCATTTTGAGCTTACAAATCACCGAATCGGTCAACCGTTTGTTGAGAATCAGCTAAAATCATGTAACAAGCCATTCTAAGCTTACAAATCACATAATTGGTCAACCATTCGATGAGAATTAATTACAATCACGTAACAAGCCATTCTGAGCATACAAATCATAGAATCGGTCAACCATTCAATGAGAATTGATTACAACCACGTAACAAGCCATTCTGATCCTACAAATCATCGAATTCGTCAACCGTTCGATGAGAATCAAATACAATCAGGTAACAACCCATTCAGAGCTTGCAAATCACCGAATTGGTCAACCATTGGATGAGAATTAACTACAATCATGTAACAAGCCATTCTGACATTATAGATCAGCAAATCTGTCAACCAGTCGATGAGAATCAATTACAATCACATAAAAAGCCATTCTGAGCTTACAAATCACCGAATTGGTCAACCGTTTGATGAGAATTAATTATAATCACATAACAATCCATTTTGAGCTTACAAATGACCAAATCGATCAACCGTTCGATGAGAATCAATTATAATCCTGTAACAAGCCATTCTGAGCTTACAAATTACAACATCGGTCAACCCTTCGATGAGAACCAGCTACAATCACGTAACAAGCCATTCTGAGCTTATAAATCACTGAATCAGTCAACCATTCAATGAGAATCAACTACAATCAAGTAACAATCCATTTTGAGCTTACAAATCACCGAATCGGTCAACCGTTCGATGAGAATGAATAACAATAAGGTAACAAGTCATTTTGAGCTTACAAATCACCGAATCGGTCAATCATTCGATGAGAATCAATTACAATCATGTAATAAGCCATTCTTAGCTTACAAATCATCGAGTTGGTCAACCGTTCGGTGAGAATTATCTATAATCATGTAACAAGCGATTCTGAGCTTACAAATCACTGAATTGGTTGATCGTTCGATGAGAATCAGCTACAATCACGTAACAAGCCATTCTGAGCTTACAAATTACCGAATCGGTCAACCAATCGATTAGAATCAGCTACAATCACGTAACAAGCCATTATTAGCTTACAAAGCACCGAATCGGTCAACTGTTCGATGAGAATCAGCTACAATCATGTAACAAGCCATTATGAGCTTACAAATCACCGAATCACTCAACCATTCGATGAGAATCAATTACAATCATGTAAAAAGCCATTCTTGGCTTACAAATCACCATATCGGTCAACCATTCGATGAGAGTCAGCTACAATCACGTAACAATCCATTCTAAGCTTACAAATTATCGAATCAATCAACTGTTTGATGAGAATCAACTTCTATCACATAACAAGCCATTCTAAGCTTACAAATCACCGATTCGATCAACCGTTTGATGAAAATCAATTACAATCACGTAACAAGTCATTTTGAGCTTACAAATCACTGAACCGGTCAACCGTTCTAAGAGAATAAATTGTTAGAGTAATTATATTTTACACTTATTAATTAAATCACTTCGGTTTAATTAATTAAGTTATTTATTACCCTGTTTCGTTAAGCTATCTCTTAGGTGCATTATAATTAATATCTTTATTAATTATGATGTGCAACCTAGTTTTTTTAGACTTTATGGTTTTGGTCACCTTTATAGGTTGAACCTTGTAAATCTTTTTTCATTAACATGGATCATAATTTTACTCTCAGATTTTGAGTAACTTCTGAGTTTTACCATTTCCTTCTTTCTGCTTCTCTCCTGTAACAGGTTATTTGCATGTAGGTATTATTGGCGTTCTTTGGATTTGTATCTCTCAAATCTTACATAAATAACAATCACGTAACAAGCCATTATGAGCTTACAAATCACCGAATCAGACAACCTTTCGATGAGAATACATTACAATCACGTAACAAGCCATTCTCGGCATACAAATCATGAAATCTGTCAACCGTTCAATGAGAATTGATTACAACCATGTAACAAGAAATTTTGATCTTACAAATCATCGAATTGGTCAACTGTTCGATGAGAATCAGATACAATCACGTAAGAAGCCATTCTGAGGTTGTAGATCACCAAATCGGTCAACCGTTTGATGAGAATCAATTACAATCACATAACAAGCCATTCTGAGCTTACAAATCACCAAATCGGTCAACCATTCGATGAGAATCAATTATAATCACGTAACAAGCCATTTTGAGCTTACAAATGATGAAATTAGTCAACCGTTCAATGAGAATCTATTATAATCTAGTAACAAGCCATTTTGAGCTTACAAATCACCAAACTGGTCAACCGTTTGATGAGAATTAATTACAATCATCTGACAAGCCATTCTGAGCTTACAAATCACTGAATCAGTCAACCGTTTGATGAGAATCAGCTATAATAACGGAACAAGCCATTCTGAGTTTACAAATCACCGAATCGGTCAACCGTTCGATGAGAATCAATTACAATCAGGTAAAAATCTATTCTGAGCTTACGAATCATCGAATCGGTCAACCATTCGATGAGAATCAATAACAATAATGTAACAAGCCATTCTGAGGTTACAAATCACTGAATCATTTACAATCATGTAATAATCCATTCTGAGCTTACAAATCACCGAGCCAGTCAACCGTTCGATGAGAAATATCTATAATCATGTAACAAGCAATTCAAAATTTACAAATCACTAAATTGGTTGATTGATCGATGAGAATCAGCTACAATCACATAAAAAGCCACTCTAAGATTACAAATTACCGAATCGGTCAACCACTCGATGACAATCAGCTACAATCACATAACAAGTCACTCTTAGCTTACAAATCACCGAATCCATCAACTGTTCAGTGAGAATCATCTACAATCATGTAACAAGCCATTCTGAGTTTACAAATCACCGAATCGGTCAACCATTCGATTAGAATCAATTACAATCATGTAACAAGCTATTATTAGCTTACAAATCACCATATCAGTCAACCATTCGATGAGAGTCAGCTAGAATCATGTAACAAGCCATTCTAAGCTTACAAATCACTCAATTAATCAAGCATTTGATGAGAATCAACATCTATCACATAACAAGCCATTCTAAGCTTATAAATAACCGAATCGGTCAACCGTTCGATGAGAATCAATTACAATTATGTAACAAGCCATTCTGAGCCTACAAATCACTGAACCGGTCAACCATTCTAAGAGAATAAATTGTAAGAGTAATTATATTTTACACATATTAATAAATCACTTCGGTTTAATTAATTAAGTTATTTATTACTCTATTTTCTAAAGCTATCTCTTAGGTGCATTATAATTAATATCTTTATTAATTATAATGCACAACCTAGTTTTTTAAGACTTTAGATTTAGGTTGAACTTTTTAAATCTTTTTTCATTAACTTGGACCATAATTTTGCTCTCACATTTTGAGTAACTTTTGAGTTTTTGCCTTTTACTTCTTTTTGGTTCTCTCCTATAACAAGTTATTTGCATGCAGGTATTCTTGGCATTTTGTGGATTTGTATCTCTCAAATCCTACATAAATAACAATCACGTAACAAGCCATTCTGAGCTTAAAAATCACCAAATCGGTCAACCGTTTGATGAGAATCAATTACAATTATGTAACAAAGCATTCTAAGCTTACAAATCACTAAATCAATGAACCATTTCATAAGAATCGGCTACAATCATGTAACAAATGATTGTGAGCTTATAAATCACCGAATCGGTCAATAGTTCGATGAGAATCACCTACAATCACGTAACAAACCATTCTAAGCTTAAAAATCATTGAATCAGTCAACCGTTCAATGAGAATCAGCTACAATCATGTAACAAGCCATTCTGAGCTTATAAATCACCGAATCGGTCAATCGGTCGATGAGAATCAGCTACAATCACATATAAAGCCATTCTGAGCTTACAAATCACTGAATAAGTTAACCGTTATATGAGAATCAACTACAATCATGTAGCAAGCTAGTCTGACCTTACAAATCACTAAATCGGTCACCAGTTCGATGAGAATCAATTACAATCACGTAACAAGCCATTCTAAGCTTACAAATCACCGAATTGGTCAACCGTTTGATGACTATTAATTACAATCACATAACAAGCCAGTCCGAGCTTACAAATCATCGAATCGGTCAACTGTTCAATGAGAATTGATTACAATCATGTAACAAGCCATTCTAATCTTACAAATCATCGAATTGGTCAACCGTTTAATGAGAATTAGCTACAATCACGTAGCAACCCATTCATAGGTTACAAATCTCTGAATCGGTCAACCATTCGATGAGAATCAACTACAATAATGTAACAAGCCATTCTGAAGTTATAGATCACCAAATCGGTCAACCATTCACTGAGAATCACTTACAATCACATAACAAGCCATTCTAAGCTTACAAATCACCCAAACGGTCAACCATTCGATGAGAATCAATTACAATCACATAACAAGCCATTTTGAGGTTAGAAATGAGCAAATAGGTCAATAGTTGATGAGAATCAATTACAATCACGTAACAAATGATTGTGAGCTTACAAATCATCGAATTGGTCAACCGTTCGATGAGAATCAACTGCAATCAAGTAACAAGCCATTCTGTGCTTAAAAATCATCGAATCGATCAACTGTTCGATGACAATCAATAACAATTATGTAACAAGCCATTCTGAGTTGATAAATCACAAAATCAGTCAACCATTTGATTAGAATCAGCAACAATCACGTTATAGTTGATTCTATGTTTACAAATCACCAAATAGGTCAACCTTTCGGTGAGAATCAATGAGAATCACCTAACAAGCCATTATGAGCTTACAAATTACCAAATCGGTCAACTCTTCAATGAGAATCAGCTACAATCACATAACAAGCTCTTCTGATTTTATAAATCACTGAATCGGTCATCCATTCGGTGAGAATCAATTACAATCACGTAACAATCCATTCTGAGCTTACATATCATTGAATTGGTCAACCGTTCGATGAGAATCAATAACAATAATGTAACAAGCCATTCTGAGCGTACAAATCACTAAATCGGTCAATCATTCGATGAGAATCAATTACAATCATGTAATAAGCCATTTTGAGCTTACAAATCACCGAGTCAGTCAACTGTCCGATGAGAATTATCTATAATCATGTAACAAGCGATTCTGAGCATACAAATCACTGAATCAGTCCATCGTTTGATGAGAATCAGCTACAATCATGTAACAAGCTATTCTGAGCTTACAAATTATCGAATCAGTCAAGCACTCGATGAGAATCAGCTACAATCACGTAACAAGCCATTCTGAGCTTACAAATGACTGAATAGTTCAACCATTCGATGAGAATCAACTACAATCACGTAACAAGCCATTCTAAGCTTACAAATCATTGAATCGGTCAACTGTTTGATGAGAATAAATTACAATCATTTAATAAGCCATTCTAAGCTTAGAAATCTCTGAATCGGTTAACCGTTCGATGAGAATAATCTGCAATCACGTAACAAGCCATTCTGAGCTTACAAATCACCGAATCGGTCAACTGTTTCTTGAGTATTAGTGAAAATCATGTAACAAGCCATTCTGAGCTTACAAATCATAGAATTGGTCAAGCATTCAATGAGAATTAATTACAATCACATAACAAGCTAGTCTGAGCTTACAAATCACCGAATCGGTCAACCGTTTGAGAATTGATTACAACAACGTAACAAGCCATTCAGATGTTACAAATCACCAAATTGGTCAACTGTTCGATGAGAATCACCTACAATCAGGTAACAACCCATTCAGAGCTTACAAATCACCGAATCGGTCAACCATTCGATGTGAATCAATTAAATCACATAACAAGCCATTTTGAGCTTACAAATGACCAAATTGGTCAACCATTTGATGCGAATCAATTACAATGATGTAGCATGCCATTCTGGGCTTACAAATCACCAAATCAATCAATCGTTTGATGAGAATTAATTACAATCACGTAACAGGCCATTTTTGAGCTTACAAATTACTAAATCAGTCAACCCTTCGATGAGAATCAGCTACAATCACATAACAAGCCATTCTAAGCTTATAAATCACTGAATCGGTCAATCATTCGATGAGAATCAATTAGAATTATGTAACAATCCATTCTTAGCTTACAAATCACCGAATTGGTCAACCGTTCGATGAGAATCAATAACAATAACGTAACAAGCCATTCTGAGCTTACAAATCAGTGAATTGGTCGATCGTTTGATGAGAATTAGCTACAATCACATAACAAGCCATTCTGAGCTTACAAATTACTGAATTGGTCAACCACTCAATGAGAATCAGCTACAATCAAGTAACAAGCCATTCTTAGCTTACAAATCACCGAATTGGTCAACTGTTCGATGAGAATCTATTACAATCATGTAACAAGCCATTTTGAACTTACAAATCACCAAATCGGTCAACCATTTGATGAGAATCAATTACAATCATGTAACAAGCCATTCTTAGCTTACAAATCATCGTATCGGTCAACCATTCGATGAGAGTCATCTACAATCACGTAACAAGCCATTTTGAGCTTACAAATCATTGAATCAATCAACTGTTCGATGAGAATCAACTTCTATCACATAACAAGCCATTCTAAGCTTACAAATCACCGAATCGGTCAACCATTTGATGAAAATCAATTACAATCACGTAACAACCCATTCTGAGCTTACAAATCACTGAATCGATCAACTGTTCTAAGGGAATAAATTGTTCACCTTTATTGGTTGAACCTTGTAAATATTTTTTCATTAACTTGGATCATAATTTTTCTCTCACATTTTGAGTAACTTCTGAGTTTTGCATTTTGCTTCTTTCTGCTTCTCTCCTGTAATAGGTTATTTGCCTGCAGGTATTCTTGGCATTTTGTGGATTTGTATCTCTGAAATCCTACATAAATAACAATCACGTAACGAGCCATTCTGACCTTACAAATAACCAAATCGGTCAACGGTTCGATGAGAATCAATTAGAATTACGTAACAAGGCATTCTGAGCTTGCAAATCACTGAATCAGTCAACCATTTGATGAATCAGCTACAATCACGTAACAAGCCATTTTGAGCTTACAAATCATCCAATCGGTCAACCGTTTGATGAGAATCAGCTACAATCACGTAAAAAATGATTGTGAGCTTATAAATCACCAAATCGGTCAACCGTTCATTAAGAATCACCTAAAATCACGTAAGAAGCCATTCTAAGCTTACAAATCACTGAATCGGTCAACCGTTCGATGAGAATCAGTTACAATAATGTAACAAGCCATTCTAAGCTTATAAATCACCGAATCGGTCAACCACTCGATGACAATTAGCTACAATCAGATAACAAGCCATTCTGCGCTTACAAATCACTGAGCTTACAAATCGTGAAATAGGTCAACTATGCGGTGAGAATCTATTAGAATAACGTACCAAGCCATTCTAAGCTTACAAATCACTGAATCAGTGAACCATTTGCTGAGAATTAGCTACAATCATGTAACAAGCCATTTTGAGCTTACAAATCATTGAATCAGTCAAAAATTTGATGAGAATCAATTATAATCATGTAACAAGCCATTCTAAGCTTACAAATCACCAAATCGGTCAACCGTTTGATGAGAATCAACTACAATCATGTAACAAGCCATTCTACGCTTACAAATCACCGAATCGGTCAACCATTCGATGAGAATCAATTACAATTACGTAACAAGCCATTCTAATCAGACAAATCACTGAATCGGTCAACCATTCGATGAGAATCAGCAACAATCATGTAATAAGCCATTCTGTGCTTACAAATCACCGAATATGTCAACCTTTTCGTGAGAATCAATTACAATCTCGTAACAACCCATTCTGAGCTTACAAATCACCGAATTGGTCAACCGTTTGATGAGAATCAACTACAATCATGTAACAAGCCATTCTAAGCTTACAAATCATTGAATAGGTCAACTGTTCAGTGAGAATCAATTACAATCATGCAACAAGCCATTCTGAGCTTACAAATCATTGAATCGGTCAACCATTCGATGAGAATCAGATACAATCACATAACAAGCCATTCTGAGTTTACAAATCACCAAATTGGTCATCCATTTGATGAGAATCAATTACAATCATGTAACAAGCCATTTTGAGCTTACAAATCACCAAATCAATCAACCGTTCGATGAGAATACATTACAATCACGTAACAAGCCATTCTACGCTTACAAATCAAGGAATTAGTCAACCGTTCGATGAGAATAATCCACAATCATGTAACAGGCCATTCTGAGCTTACAAGTTACCGAATCGGTCAACCATTTGTTGAGAATCTGCTAAAATCATGTAACAAGCCATTCTGAGCTTACAAATCACAAAATCGGTCAACCATTCAATGAGAATTAATTACAATCACATAACATGCCAGTCTGAGCTTACAAATCCCCGAATCGGTCAACTATTCAATGAGAATTGATTACAACCATGTAACAAGCCATTCTGATCTTACAAATCAGTGAATTGGTCAACCGTTCGATGAGAATCAACTAGGATCACATAACAAGCCATTCTGAGGTTATAGATAACCAAATTGGTCAACCGTTCGGTGAGAATCAATTATAATCATGTAACAAGACATTCTTAGCTTACAAATGACCAAATCGGTCAACCGTTCAATGAGAATCAATTACAATCTTGTAACAGGCCATTCTGAGCTTACAAATCACCAAATCGGTCAAGCATTTGATCATAATTAATTACAATCACGTAACAAGCCATTCTGAGATTACAAATCACCGAATCGGTCAACTGTTCGATGAGAATCAACTACAATAACGTGACAAGCCATTCTGAGCTTACAAATCACTGAATCGGTCAACTGTTTGATGAGAATCAATTACAATTACATAACAAGCCATTCTGAGCTGACAAATCACCGAATCGATCAACCATTCAATGAGAATCAACAACAATCACGTAATAAGCCATTTTGTGATTACAAATCACCGAATAGGTCAACCTTTCAGTGAGAATCAATTACAATCACGTAACAAGCCATTTAGAGCTGACAAATTACTAAATTGGTCAACCCTTTGATGAGAATCAGCTACAATCACATAACAAGCCATTCTGGGCTTATAAGTCACTAAATCGGTCAACCGTTTGATGAGAATCAATTACAATCACGTAATAATCCATTTTGAGCTTACAAATCACCAAATCGGTCAACCGTTTGATGAGAATCAATAACAATAATGTAACAAGCCATTGTGAGCATACAAATCACTGAATCGGTCAACCATTCGATGAGAATCAATTACAATCATGTAACAAGCCATTCTTAGCTTACAAATCACCGTATCGGTCAACCATTTGATGAGAGTCAGCTACAATCACGTAACAAGCCATTCTGAGCTGACAAATCATCGAAACAATCAACCGTTCGATGAGAATCAACTTCTATCACATCACAAGCCATTCTAAGCTTACAAATCATCGAATCGGTCAACCGTTCGGTGAGAATCAATTACAATCACGTAACAAGCCATTCTGAGCTTACAAATCACTGAACCGATCAACCGTTCTAAGAGAATAAATTGTTAGACTAATTATATTTTACACTTATTAATTAAATCACTTTTGTTTAATTAATTAAATTATTTATTACTCTATTTTCTTAAGCTATTTCTTAGGTGTATTATAATTAATATTTTTATTAATTATAATGTGCAACCTAGTTTTTTGAGACTTTAGGGTTTTGTTCACCTTTATAGGTTGAACCTTGTAAATCTTTTTTCATTAAATTGGATCATAATTTTTCTCTCACATTTTGAGTAAATTCTAGGTTTTGCCTTTTGCTTCTTTCTGCTTCTCTCCTGTAACAGGTTATTTGCATGAAGGTATTCTTGGCATTCTGTGGATTTGTATCTCTCAAATCCTACATAAATAACAATCACGTAACAAGCCATTCTCAACTTACAAATCACTGTATCGGTCAACCATTTGATGAGAGTCAGCTACAATCATGTAACAAGCCATTCTAAGCTTACAAATAATCAAATCAATCAACTGTTCCATGATAATCAACTTCTATCACATAACAAGCCATTCTAAGCTTACAAATTACTAAATCGGTCAACCGTTTGATGAGAATGAATTACGATCACATAACAAGCCATTCTGAGATTACAAATCACTGAACCGGTCAATTGTTCTAAGAGATTAAATTGTTAGACTAATTATATTTTACACTTATTAATTAAATCACTTCCGTTTAATTAATTAACTTATTTATTACTCTGTTTTCTTAAGCAATCTCTTAGCTGCATTATAATTAATATCTTTATTAATTATAATGTGCAACCTAGTTTTTTTAGACTTTAGCGTTTTGTTCACCTTTATAGGTTGAACCTTGTAAATCTTTTTTCATCAACTAGGATCATAATTTTGCTCTCACATTTTGAGTAAATTCTGGGTTTTGCCTTTTACTTTTTTCTGCTTCTCTCCTATAATAGGTTATTTGCATGTAGGTATTCTTGGCATTCTGTGGATTTGTATCTCTCAAATCCTACATAAATAACAATCACATAACAAGCCATTCTTGGTCAACCGTTCGATGAGAATCAATTACAATTACGTAACAACTCATTCTGAGCTTACAATTCACCGAATCAGTCAACCATTTGATAAGAATAAGCTACAATCACGTGACAAGCCATTCTGAGCTTACAAATCATCCAATCGGTTAATCGTTCGATGAGAATGAGCTACAATCACGTAACAAACAATTGTGGGCTTATAAATCACCGAATCGGTCAACCGTTTGATGAGAATCACATACAATCACGTAACAAGCCATTCTAAGCTTACTAATCACTGAATCGGTCAACCGTTCGATGAGAATCAGCTACGATCATGTAACAAGCCATTCTAAGCTTATAAATCCCTGAATCAGTCAACTGCTCGATGATAATCAGCTACAATCACATAACAAGCCATTCTGAGCTTACAAATCATTGAATCAGTCAATCGTTAACTGTGAATCAGCCACAATCATGTAACAAGCCAGTCTGACCTTACAAATCACTGAATCGATCACCAGTTTGATAAGAATCAATGACAATCACATAACAAGCCATTCTGAGCTTACAAATCACCGAATTGGTCAACTGTTCAATGAGAATGAGCTACAATCACGTAACAAGCCATTCTGAGCTTACAAATCACCGAATAGCTCAACCGTTTGGTGAGAATCAATTACAATTAGGTAACAAGCCATTATGAGCTTACAAATCACTGAATCGTTCAACCATTCGATGAGAATCAGCTACAATCACGTAACAAGCCATTCTGAGCTTACAAATCACCGAATCTGTCAACCATTTGATGAGCATCAATTGAAATCATGTAACAAGCCATTCTGAGCTTACAAATCATCGAATCGGTCAACCGTTTAATGAGAATACATTACAAACACGTAACAATCCATTCTAAGCTTACAAATCATGGAATTGGTCAACCATTCAATGAGAATAATCTAAAATCACGTAACAAGCTATTCTGAGCTTACAAATCACTGATCGGTCAACTGTTTGTTTAGAATTAGCTAAAATAAAAAAAGAAGCCATTCTGAGCTTACAAACCACAAAGTCAGCTACAATCACGTAACAAGCCATTCTGAGCTTACAAATCACTGAATCAATCAACCGTTCGGTAAGAATCAACTTCTATCACATATTAAGCCATTCTAAGCTTAAAAATCACCGAATCGACCAACCGTTCGATGAGAATCAATTACAATCATGTAACAAGCCATTCTGAGCTTGCAAATCACTGAACCGATCAACCGTTCTAAGAGAATAGATTGTTAGAGTAATTATATTTTACACTTATTAATTAAATCACTTTGGTTTAACTAATTAAGTTATTTATTACTCTGTTTTCTTAAGCTATCTCTTAGATGCGTTATAATTAATATATTTATTAATTATAATGTGCAACCTAATTTTTTTAGACTTTAGGGTTTTGTTCACCTTTATAGGTTGAACCTTGTAAATCTTTTTTCATTAACTTGGATCATAATTTTGTTCTCACATTTCGAGTAACTTCTGTGTTTTGCCTTTTGCTTCTTTCTGCTTCTCTCCTGTAACAGGTTATTTGCATGCAGGTATTCTTTGCGTTCTATGGAATTGTATCTCTCAAATCCTAAATAAATAACAATCACGTAACAAGCTATTCTCAGCTTACAAATCACCGAATTGGTCAACCATTCGATGAGAATCAATTAAAGTTATGTAACAATCCATTCTAAGCTTACAAATCACCGAATTAGACTAATTATATTTTAAACTTATTAATTAAATCACTTCGGTTTAATTAATTAAGTTATTTATTACTCTATTTTCTTAAGCAATCTCTTAGCTGCATTATAATTAATATCTTTATTAATTATAATGTGCAACCTAGTTTTTTTAGACTTTAGGGTTTTGTTCACCTTTATAGGTTGAACCTTGTAAATCTTTTTTCATTAACTTGGATCATAATTTTGCTCTCACATTTTGAGTAAATTCTGGGTTTTTCCTTTTGCTTCTTTCTGCTTCTCTCCTGTAACAGGTTATTTGCATGCAGGTATTCTTGGCATTCTGTGGATTTGTATCTCTCAAATCCTACATAAATAATAATCACGTAACAAGCCATTCTCAGCTTACAAATCACTGAATCGGTCAACCGTTCGATGAGAATCAATTACAATTATGTAACAACCCATTCTGAGCTTAAAATTTACCAAATCAGTCAACCATTTGATTAGAATCAGCTACAATCACGTAACAAGCTATTCTGAGCTTACAAATCATCCAATCGGTCAATCATTCGATGAGAATTAGCTACAATCATGTAACAAATGATTGTGAGCTTATAAATCACCAAATTGGTCAATCGTTCATTGAGAATCAGCAACAATCACGTAAAAAGCCATTCAAAGCTTCCAAATCACTGAATCGGTCAACTGTTTGATAAAAATCAACTACAATCATGTAACAAGCCATTTCAAGCTTATAAATAACTAAATAGGTCAACCGCTCGTTGAGAATCAGCTACAATCACATAACAAGCCATTCTGACCTTACAAATCACTGAATGAGTCAACCATTCGATGAGAATCAACAACAATCACGTAACAAGCCATTCTGAGCTTAGAAATCACCGAATAGGTCAACCGTTTGGTGAGAATCAATTACAATGATGTAACATCCCATTTAGAGCTTACAAATCATTGAATCGATCAACCATTCGATGAGAATCAACCACAATCACATAACAAGCCATTCTGAGCTTACGAATCACTGAATCGGTCAACCGTTTGATGAGAATCAATTACAATCATGTAACAAGCCATTTTGAGCTTACAAATCACCGAATCGGTCAACCGTTCGATGAGAATAAATTATAATGATGTAACAAGCCATTCTAAGCTTACAAATGATGGAATTGGTCAACCGTTCGATGAGAATAATCTACAATCACGTAACAAGCCATTCTGAGCTTACAAATCACCGAATCAGTCAACCATTTTTTGAAAATCAGCTAAAATCTTGTATCAATCCATTCTGAGCTTACAAATCATAGAATCAGTCAACCATTCGATTAGACTTAATTACAAGCACATAACAAGCCAGTCTAAGCTTACAAATCATTGAATCGGTCAACCGTTCAATGGGAATTGATTACAACCATGTAACAAACCATTTTGATCTTCCAAATCACCGAATTGGTCAACCATTCGATGAGAATCAGCTACAATCAGGTAACAACCCATTCAGAGCTTACAAATCACTGAATCGGTCAACCATTCGATTAGAATCAACTACAATCACGTAACAAGCCATTCTGAGGTTATAGATCACCAAATCGGTCAACCGTTTGATGAGAATCAGTTACAATCACATAACAAGCCATTCTAAGCTTACAAATAACTGAATTGGTCAACCGTTCAATGAGAATTGTTTATAATCACGTAACAAGTCATTTTGAGCTTACAAATGACCAAATCGGTCAACCGTTTGATGAGAATCAATTACAATCCTGTAACAAGCCATTCTGAGCTTACAAATCACCAAATCAGTCAGCCGTTTGATGAGAATTAATTACAATGACGTAATAAGCCATTCTACGCTTACAAATCACCGAATCTGTCAACCATTCGATGAGAATCAGCTACAATAACGTAACAAGCCAGTCTAAGCTAACAAATCATCCAATCGGTCAACTGTTCGATGAGAATCAACTACAATGATGTAACAAGCCATTTTATGCTTACAAATTATTGAATCGGTCAACCATTCAATGAGAATCAATAACAATAACGTAACAAGCATTCTCATCTTACAAATCACTAAATCGGTTAATCATTCAATGAGAATCAATTACAATCATGTAATAAGCCATTTTGAGCTTACAAATCACAGAGTGGGTTAACTGTCCGATGAGAATTATCTATAATCATGTAAGAAGTGATTCTGAGCTTACAATTCATGAAATCAATCGATCATTCGATGAGAATCAGCTACAATCACATAACAAGCCATTCTGAGCTTACAAATTACCGAATTAGTCAACCAATCGATTCGAATCAACTATAGTCACGTAACAAGCTATTCTTAGCTTAAAAATCACCGAATAGGTCAACTATTCGATGAGAATCAGCTACAATCATGTAAAAAACCATTCTAAGCTTACAAATCACCGAATCGGTCAACCATTCGATGAGAATCAATTACAATCATGTAACAAGACATTCTTAGCTTACAAATCACCGTATCAGTGAACCATTCCATGAGAGTCAGCTACAATCACGTAACAAGCCATTCTGAGCTTACAGATCACCAAATCAATCAACTATGCTATGAGAATCAACTTCTATCACATAACAAGCCATTCTAAGCTTACAAATCAATGAATCGGTCAACCGTTCGATAAGAATCAATTACAATCACATAAAAAGCCATTCTGAGCTTACAAATCATTGAACCGGTCAACCGTTCTAAGGGAATAAATTTTTAGAGTAATTATATTTTACACTTATTAATTAAATCACTTCGGTTTAATTAAATAAGTTATTTATTACTCTATTTTCTTAAGCTATCTCTTAGGTGCATTATAATTAATATCTTTATTAATTATAATGTGTAACCTAGTTTTTTTAGACTTTAGGGTTTTGTTCACCTTTATAGGTTGAACATTGTAAATCTTTTTTCATTAACTTAGATCATAATTTTGCTCTC
The DNA here is from genome assembly GCA_027943335.1 of Chamaecyparis obtusa. NCBI lineage: Eukaryota > Viridiplantae > Streptophyta > Pinopsida > Cupressales > Cupressaceae > Chamaecyparis > Chamaecyparis obtusa. The sequence continues at coordinate 6,847,940 of BSBK01000740.1, read as the reverse complement.
ACATTTTGAGAAACTTCTGAGTTTTCCCTTTTGCTTCTTTCTGCTTCTCTCCTGTAACAAGTTATTTGCATGTAGGTATTCTTGGCGTTCTATGGATTTGTATTTCTCAAATCCTACATAAGTAACAATCACGTAACAAGCCATTTTGAGCTTACAAATCATCGAATTGGTCAACTGTTCGATGAGAATAAATTACAATTTTGTAACAAGCCATTCTGAGCTTACAAATCACCGAATCAGTCATCGATTTGATAAGAATCAGCTACAATCACGTAACAAGCCATTCTGAGCTTACAAATCACCAAATCAGTCAACCATTCGATGAGAATTAGCTACAATCATGCAACAAACTATTGTGATCTTATAAATCACTGACTCGGTCAACTGTTCGATGAGAATCACTTACAATCACGTAAGAAGCCATTCTAAGCTTACAAATCATTTAATCGGTCAACCGTTCGATGAGAATCAGCTACAATCATGTAACAAGCCATTCTAAGCTTATAAATCACCGAATCATTCAATCGCTCGATGAGAATCAACTACAATCACATAACAAGCCATTCTGAGCTTACAAATCACTTAATCAGTCAACTGCTTGATGAGAATCATCTACAATCATGTAACAAGCTAGTTTGACCTTACAAATCACTGAATCGGTCACAAGTTTGATGAGAAACAATTACAATCACGTAACAAGCCATTCTAAGCTTACAAATCACCGAATTGGTCAACCGTTCAATGAGAATCAGTTACAATCATGTAACAAGCCACTTTGAGCTTACAAATCTCTGAATAGGTCAATCGTTCGGTGAGAAGCAATTACAATAATGTAACAAGCCATTCTGAGCTTACAAATCACTAAATCGGTCAACCATTTGATGCGAATTAGCTACAATCACGTAAGCCATTCTGAGCTTACAAATCACCGAATTGGTCAACCATTTGATGAGAATCAATTACAATCATGTAACAAGCCATTCTGAGCTTATAAATCACTAAATCGGTCAACCGTTCGACCAGAATACATTACAATCATGTAACAAGCCATTCTAAGCTTACAAATCATGGAATTGGTCAACCATTCGATGAGAATAATCTACAATCACGTAACAAGTTATTATGAGGTTAAAAATTGCCGAATCGGTCAACCATTTTTTGAGAATCAGCTAAAATCATGTAACAAGCCATTCTAACCTTACAAATCACAAAATCGGTCAACCATTCGATGGGAATTAATTACAATCACATAACGAGCTAGTCTGAAATTAAAAATCACCAAATCGGTCAACTGTTCAATGAGAATTGATTACAACCACGTAACAAGCCATTCTGATCTTATAAATCACCGAATTGGTCAACTATTTGATGAGAATCATCTACAATCAGGAAACAACCCATTCATAGCTTACAAATCACCGAATTGGTCAACCATTCGATTAGAATCAACTACAATCACTTTACAAGCCATTCTAAAGTTATAGATCACCAAATTGGTCAAGTGTTCAATGAGAATCAATTACAATCACATAACAAGCCATTCTGAGCTTACAAATCACCGAATCCATCAACTGTTCAATGAGAATCAATTATAATCACGTAACAAGCCATTTTGAGCTTACAAATGACCAAATCGGTTAACCGTTCGATGAGAATCAATTATAATCCTGTAAGAAGCCATTCTGTGCTTACAAATCACCAAATCAGTCAACTGTTTGATGAGAATTAATTACAATCACGTAACAAGCCATTTTGAGCTCAAAAATCACTGAATCAGTCAACCATTCGATGAGAATCAACTACAATAACGTAACAAGGCATTCTAAGCTTACAAATTACTGAAGTGGTCAACTGTTCAATGAGAATCAACTATAATCACGTAACAAGCCATTCTATGCTTACAAATCATTAAATCAGTCAACCGTTCGATGAGAATCAATTACAATTACGTAACAAGCCATTCTGAGCTGACAAATCACCGAATTGGTCAACCATTCGATGAGAATCAGCAACAATCATGTGATAAGCCATTATGTGCTTACAAATCACTGAATAGGTGAACCTTTCAGTGAGAATAAATTAGAATCACATAACAAGCCATTCTGAGCTTACAAATTACCAAATCGATCAACCCTTCGATGAGAATCAGCTACAATCAAATAACAAGCCATTCTGAGCTTATAAATCACTAAATCAGTCAACCGTTCGATGAGAATCAATTACAATCACGTAACAATCCATTCTGAGCTTGCAAATCACCGAGTCAGTCAACCGTTCGATGAGAATCAATAATAATAATGTAACAAGCCATTCTGAGCTTATAAATCACTGAATCAGTCAATCATTTGATGAGAATCAATTACAATCATGTAATAAGCCATTCTGAGCTTACAAATCATCGAGTCGGTCAACTATTCGATGAGAATTATCTATAATCATGTAATAAGTGATTCTGAGCTTACAAATCATTGAATCGATTGATCGTTTGATGAGAATCAGCTACAATCATGTAACAAGCCATTATGAGCTGACAAATTATCGAATCGGTCAACCACTCGATGAGAATCATCTATAATCACATAACAAGCTATTCTTAGCTTACAAATCACTGAATCGGTCAACTGTTTGATGAGAATCAACAACAATCATGTAATGAGTCATGCTGAGCTTACAAATCACTGAATCAGTCAACCATTCGATGAGAATCAATTACAATCATTTAACAAGCCATTCTTAGCTTACAAATCACCGTATCGGTCAACCATTCGATGAGAGTCAGCTACAATCACGTAACAAGCCATTCTAAGCTTACAAATCACCGAATCAATCAACCGTTCGATGAGAATCAACTTCTATCACATAACAAGCCATTCTAAGCTTACAAATCACCGAATCGGTCAACCATTCGATGAGAATCAATTACAATCACATAACAAGCCATTCTGAGCTTACAAATCACTGAACCGGTCAACCATTCTAAGAGAATAAATTGTTAGAGTAATTATATTTTTTACTTATTAATTAGATCACTTCGACTTAATTAATTAAGTTATTTATTACTCTGTTTTCTTAAGCTATCTCTTAGGTGTATTGTAATTTATATCTTTATTAGTTATAATGTGCAACCTAATTTTTTTAGACTTTAGGGTTTTGTTCACCTTTATAGGTTGAACCTTGTAAATCTTTTTTCATTAACTTGGATCATAATTTTGCTCTCACATTTTGAGTAACTTTTGAGTTTTCCCTTTTGCTTCTTTCTGCTTCTCTCCTGTAACAAGTTATTTGAATGCAGGTATTCTTGGCGTTCTCTGGATTTGTATCTCTCAAATCCTACATAAATAACAATCATGTAACAAGCCATTCTGAGCTTACAAATCACTGAATCAGTCAACCATTTGATAAGAATCAACTACAATCATGTAACAAGCCATTCTGAGCTTACAAATCATCCAATCGGTCAACCATTCGATGAGAATCGGCTACAATCACGTAACAAATGATTGTGAGCTGATGAATCACCGAATTGGTCAACCGTAGGGTAATCTTTAAGAAATGCCCCCTTTAAGAAAGGTGTAAAAAAGTGGTGAAAGTGAGAAGGGAAAAATTTGTTTTTGGCGAAATTATTTTCTTTTCAAAGAAAAAAAAATAATCTCAATTGGCAAATCATTGATGCTCCCTGAAAGTAGGTGGAACTATCTTGGCGAATATAAAACAGTATTTATAACTACAAAAATATAAATTGGCGAATATAAAACAGTATTTATATTAAAAAAAATACATTGGCGAATAGAAAATAGTATTTATATTATAAAAAATATAAATTGGCGAATAGTTGTGGTGACTGGTAAGAATGTGGCGTGTGCATAGTTTCGGCAAGCTAAAAAGAGGGTCGATGCTGACAGTTACAAAGATACATAATGGTCAGGTTGATGGTGTGCATGACTTTGGTGTTTATGCTGGTAGGTTGCAGTTGAAGGCCATGAAGATATGCAAAGGACAGGTTGATAGTGTACGTGACTTCGAAAGTTATGATTGTAGGTAAGATATGGGGGTTCCGAGGCCACGTTGGCAGTCTATGTAACTTAGCCGCAAAGTTACAGTGACATTGATCATTGAAGTACAATTAATGAGACTTAACGATGACAAGATTTTGATTAGATGTAAAAAAAGGTTAATCTATACAAAATCTCAGCTATGAATTGTAAACATTCATTATCTTTCTTTTGGGAGCCAAGTCACATTACGCAAAAGTTTAATGCGGCTGCCAAGTTGTCAGTTCAAAATTTAAAATCACAACTAGGATATGGTGGTTCTGAGGCAACGCCGACAGTTTGCGTAACTTGAGTAGTATGATTATCCATTATCTAGGCCAAGATTTTGATTAGACATTAAAAAGGATAATTTTAGGAGATATGAGTTGTGATTCAACATTTATTATTCTTCTTTTCAACTTCGGAGCCAAGTTACGCAGGACATTACAATGTTTGCAATTTTTCTTTACCGATATTCATTAATTTCATCTTGATTACCACCTCACGTGAAACATTCCTTCAAAATTTATTGCGGTTGGCAAGTTGGTGATTATTTTCTTTATATACTCCTCGGTAGTGGAATTGCAGAGCATAGGAGCTTTCTAAATTTCTAAATTTGGATGACAAGTTGGTGATTATTTGTATTTTCTTGGTGCTTTCACAGAATGGGTCTTCTAGTAGTTGAGGGATCATCAAATGAGAACCTAGAACCTGTTATCCAACCAACTTTGGATATGGAGGAGGAGATTCAATAGGATGTCCTTAGTCATCTAATGTCTGTAGCAAGGGATCATCATCATGCTACCAATTACACCAGTTACCTGAGTGACATGTTCGAACTTGAAGTAGAACATGAAAAGGTGGAGATGTGCACCATTTTTGATGATCATGGCTTCGACCAGGAGGCGTTCCAAGAGGAGATGAATTAGATGATCCTATTATTTGCTACTCTATGCATTGACTAATCTAACTAATCTTTTTTTCTTTGTGCAATGTGGATCTTAGCGTTACGAAATTTTTTGTTAATTGTTACTTGTAAGTTGTAATTTGTAAATACGAAATAATGAAATGTAGTTTTCATTTTGGTTTTGAAAATGATTGGTCCACAACCATTCAGAACTTCAGTGAAATGTTGAATCAGTGAATCAGTTTAAGTTACTAGTATTATGTATATAATATATTGTATACTAGTTTTTGAATTAAATAGTAATACTGTAGTCTATAAATTTCTAATACTGTATAGTAGTATACAAATGAAACAATGAGAAGTCAGATGACTCTTTTTCAAATAGTGTTACTGGTTCCGAAGTTACGCTTGCCTGTTTCATAGCTTCTCAATGTTTAAAACTTTAATTTATTATGATGGTTCCGAAGTTACGCCTGGCTGTTTTGTAACTTCTCAACAATTAATTTATTATGATGGTTAGGGGTTTCGAAGTAACACTTGGCTGTTTCGTAACTTCTCAATGTTTAATTTAATATGATGGTGATGTGTTCTGAAGTTACGCTTGCCTATTTCATAGCTTCTCAACATTTAAAACTTTAATTTATTATGATGGTTCCGAAGTTACACCTGCCTGTTTCGTAGCTTCTCAACATTTAAAACTTTAATTTATTATGATGGTTCTGAAGTTATGACTGGCTGTTTCGTAGCTTCTCAACATTTGAAACTTTAATTTATTATGATGGTTCCAAAGTTACGCCTGGCTGTTTCGTAGCTTCTCAACGGTTAATTTATTATGATGGTTAGGGGTTCTGAAGTAACGCTTGGCTATTGTGTAACTTCTCAATGTTGAATTTAATATGATGGTGATGTGTTCTGAAGTTATGCTTGCCTGTTTCATAGCTTCTCAACATTTAAAACTTTAATTTAGTATGATGGTTCCACTTCTGAAGTTACGCCTACCTATTTTGTAGCTTCTCAACATTCAAAACTTTAATTTATTATGATGGTTCTGAAGTTACACCTGGCTGTTCCATAGCTTCTTAATGGTTAATTTATTATGATGGTTAGGGGTTCCAAAGTAACACATGGTTGTTGCGTAACTTCGTAAGGGGTTGAAAAGTGAGAGACGGTCTGACAGAGACTAAGTTGCATGCCATGTGGAAAGTGGGAAGTACAAGTGTCATCATTCATACCACATGCGGCATGCCAGGCTGTGTCGTAACATCTCAAGGTTTCATTTTTTTGGTCAGTTTAACAGTCCTGAAGTTTCGAAAAGGTGTTGCGTGATTTCGCAAGTCTCAAAGTTTTCAGATTTCAAATTCAAATGGCTAAGGGCCAAGGCCCCTGATTTGTAGGTAGCAATTTAGCATAGTTGAGATAGGGTATTAGGGACCTAGGGTTAGAAACTTAGAAACTTAGATGTACCATTAACAATGACACTTTTCTAAAAAAGGTAATTACTAATTTCATGCGTGTGTGACTGTGCTTGATGAGACATTGAGATTTTAATTTTTAAAATAGTAGGTGGCTTGGTGGCTGGTACCTTGGTTGTACTTGTGAGTTGCTTGTTACTTGTTAGTTATTAAATACAGTTCACACTTCAGAGCATCCATAATTTCCAGAGTCGAAGAGCAACCAGAGAGTTTAGTACTTAAAAGAATGGCAGAACAAGGATCTTCTGATGTTGTTGCAGTACCAGAAAAGAGTGCCATTGTGCATTCAAGAACAAAGAGGCCAAACATATATGTTGAAGAATGGATGAAACTGTTGCCTGGATCCTCAAATTTGCAATCAGCTAATGTTTATGAATGGAGGGACCCTTATGCATTTTGCAGGGATGTTGAATGCCCAAACACAACTAGGTATGAGCTCTTCATGTTTTTCTATAACAATAGAATTAGAGGCCCTCCTGTTTCAAACCCATGGGACAGGAACTTGGCAAAGTTGATAGTACCTGAGGTATTTTTGGATGTAGACCTCATGAAAGCACTAATTCAAGCATACAATCCAGTGACACAAGCTTTCCACAAGCATGACAAGTCTATACTCTACATGTTAGATAGAGCGTCTTTTACTCAAGCTTTCGACCTTCAAGGACCTATGAGTGTGGATATTGACCTAGCAGGAGAGGAGGCCTTGTTTAATAGATAGAGAAATTACTATCATGGAAAGGTTATGAGGAGGCATATTCCTAGAGAAAACAAAGAGGCAAGGTTGTTACCCAAGAAGGTTGCAGATTCATTTGATATTGAGCTTTTCTTTACCTATTTCTAGAATACCATCTATGGTCTACACAAAGTTATTGGACTAGATGGAGGTTCGACAGTGACTCCTAACATTTTTGTCATGGCTATAGATGTTCAAGATCAGTACACCAACAAGGAGTTTGATTATGTGGGGCACATAATTAATGTAATGCACTCTGAGTTGATGAATACAAAGATTGATTTGAAAAGCTTCAAGCTCAATCACTACTCCATGCTGATGCACCTGATCCTCTATTTCAATATTGGCTACATCAACCTAGGGTTCATCGATGAGACCAAGAATGAGGGAGGAACTATTCCGGTTCAGTTGTGGACCAGCTTATGGCATAGAACTTACCATTTCTCTAATTCCATTGCTTTTTTTAGTGATTTTGTGGATCCAGTAATGAACATATTAGGTATTATGAGGGATAGATTTCCTTTACTTGTTAGAAAATTGCTTAGACCCTTAGCATTTAATATTCACAATGAGAATTATGAGAATGGCATCAAGCACAATTGGGGTGATATGTTTTTTTTTGAGAATTTTACTCTTATAAGAGTGTATGCTTTCCTTCAACCTCCACACATACTGCCAACATTTGTCCCAGAAAGATTGGCAATAGTAGAATTCTTGTGGCAGCTTATCATGATGGATAGAGAGCACTTAGGCCCTAAAAGACATAAGGGAACCTTTCTGGAAAGGAGGTTCCAAATAGGGGATTTCTCTATAGGTAAAGATGTTGTGGACCAAATCCATAAATTCCTTAGATAATTCAGATTGCCCTCTGGTAAAGCAAGGATGTATGACCCTGAAGACTTCGTTAGAGGAGCATTGAGAGAAATGAGGAATCACAATTTGGCTCTAAATGAGCCTATGGAAGAGGAGGATGTTATTAGAAATATTTTTAGAAAAGTTACCTGTCAAGAGAGAACTTATAAATGGGAAAATATTGTAAGGGTAGAGGAACAATTGAAAAAGGCAGACCCTACCTTCCCCGATTTCTTTCTTGATCTCAAATACATTAAGAAAATTGAAATGTGTATAGAGAATTACAAAGATATTATGTCTAAATTGCCAGACATCCCTGAGGAGAAGGAGGAGGACAAAATAAAACCTAAAGAAGTTGAACCTGATGTGGAGTTTATGGGAGAAATAAAACAAGCTGAGCCATCCACATCTGAGCAAGGGCCATCAAAGAAACAAAAGTTGATGAATGTACCAGAAAAGGCAAGGCAAAAGGCACTACAAGTCTTGCCAGGTAATAGCCATTACTTTGCTGACTTAAGACAACAATTTTTGACATCAATGGTAGATGAGGGAGAAAAGGCCATAGATGAGTTAGAATTGGCTGCAGCTAGATTGGATGATAGGGTCATCCAAGATAAATATTTTATAGATGATGATGAATTCATCAAGTCCATTGAGTTTAAAAGTTTTCTCTTTAGAGTTAAGTAGAATGAATTAACGTTATCTTTGAAACTAGGGGAATTAGAGGAAAAAACTATTCAAATGATTGAAAAATTATAGGCCCATGATCCCAATAGTGAAACATTAAGTGTGGAGGAGGCAAGAGATCTTGTAAAGAGAAGTCGCATGTTGCTGATCCCTGGATGGGACTTGGAGTCCTCATTCCTAATTGACCAAATCAAGAGGCAAGATAAAGCTATAGCTTATGAAGCTTTTGGCCCTGATGGACTCACAATGGGTTCTAGATTCAATATGGACACTAAGACACTAGCAGTATGGTGTGTGGCCCCAGAATCTAGTAAGCCCAGATTGGTTGACATCCAAGACACCATACAGGGTAGCCAATTAATATGGAGGTTGTAGGACACTACAAGATTAGAGATAGAAAATCTCTTACACCATGCATCCTCCATGAATAAAGCAGTGGTTGACGACTTGGAGAATAGGCTAGCCAGGACATTCAAAGATTATGTGGCAACTAGAAAAAAGTTTGAAGAGGAACTGAAGAAGAATTATTTGCTGGATAAGACTATGAAGGAGCTAAAAGATGAAATAAATACTTAAAAAATCATTCCAGGGCATTTACAGAGGTCTGTGATGTAGGGGTCCAAACTGAGCATGAGGGGGGCTTAGCTACAAAACTTGCAACAGAAAAGATAAATGAGGAGAAGAATGAGGCCATCTTACAGGCCCTGTTAGATATTCTATAGCATAGAATAAATGTAATTAAAGATAAATTTGATCTTGTCTTTAATGCTTATGGAAAGTTGCCAGAATTATAGAAAGAAGTGGATAGCTATGTACAAATTTTAAGTGGGTATCATGCAAATTGGTCTACCAGAGCACCACTTTTTGAGAGATTGGCATTTGCTCAATCTTTGGGAAGTGATATTCCAGAGATAGTTATGAGGGTTGGTGAGGAGATAGACAGAATTAAAGCCATATTACCACTTTTTAAGGGTAAGGAAAATTTGATAGAGGCTAAGATAGCCATGCTAAGCTCCTGTTGCAACAAGTTTATCCCTTCCATTAAGAATGGGGATGGAGCCATAAAGAGCCTTGATCAGTGGAGGTCAGATGTTGATATTTTATTGCCTAGGAAGGAGGCATTTTTAGGTGAGGGGAATAATGTTGATTTGGAGAGCTTCAATAAAACCCTGGATGAAGCTATTAAGGCAGAGACAAATCTCACCAAGTTTGTAATAGATGTCAAAGCAATTATAGATGCCAGGTGGGGAAGATAAAAAGCACAACTGCAGCTCGTCCAGGACTTCAATTGGCCATCAGAGGAAGAAGTAACTGCATGGGATGAGCTAACAAAGGCCAAGAAAGTTAAATCCACTGCAGTTGACTTGGACATTTTGGATGATGAGTAAGGAGGACATCTGGAGCACTTGACACCTGAGCTCAGAATACAGGGATGATAAGCTATCATTTAAGAATAGTGTAAGTTAGCTAGAATGGCAGTCACCATATGTTGTTATAACGGTAGCTATCATGAATACTCACAGACAAAGGTGTTAGTTATCAGTGATCCAGGATGCAGAACAGGCCAAAATAGTTTTGTCTTTCCACCACCTGAGGGCTCATTGTATTTTGTCTTTTATTGCTTTATTTCTTATGCTTTTTAGGTTTAGGGTTTTCAACCATCCGAAGCTCGTTGCATTCCCATTCATGAGGGAATTCCAAGATGGTTGAAATGAGGTATAAATAGAGTTGAAGACTCATTTTTGGGAGAAAGTTGAAAGATAATAAAAAAATTTGAACAAAATTGCTTTGAAGCAGACTTCTAAGTTATGTGTCTGACCTTCTAAGTAATTGAATTTTGAATGTAATTAGCGAGTTGATTTTAATTCAAATACACTGCAACTTTTGCCATATATTGTTGTTGTCTCTTTACTTTTATGTTGTACTCTTGTATGTTTTACATTTCAGGCATTTAAAATATACCAGTTGTAACACAACTTGTTTAAATTGATTATGAGTTTCTTTCAAGGAAAGAATTAAACTTCTCATAATTCATTTCAAAGAGTAGACATATCTGTAAGGATTGTTGATAATAATAGTGTTTGGTTAACAGAGTAGTTTGTAAGGCAATCTACTTGAATTTGCAGATATTATGTAAGGCATACTATTGTATTTCTTTTAAATTGTCTGGTTGATTTGCATTTGAATGTCTTTTGCCCATCAGATAAGGCACTAGTTTAGTATTTATTTCTTATAGTCTTAATCTTTCCTAGTTTAACTCTGCATCAGATTGATTTTGGTCATATGCAGAGTGTTTTATAGATTGATGCATTAGAAGGATAAATAGCAAATTAGTGTCCACTTATATAATACTGTGTAAATCAGTAATCATTAGAAGGTAATACGTGCTTAAGTATGTGGAGCTCAAAAATGAAGGAGTATCCTATGCAATCCTCAGAGTTAGAAATTAGGTCTTTCTCTTGTTTGAATTAGTCTCAAGAAGCATAGTCTCAAGTAACCTTTCAAACATTTGATTCATGCAAGAAAAATCCCTAACAGAGCTCATTGGCTCAAGTCAAGAATCTCAATTCTAATTAAGTAAATGCTTATTATTAGGAAATTAGGTAATTGACAAATAATTTATTGACCATGTTGGTAGTATTTTTAGTTTTGAGAATTTCCTACAATTTTCCTCCCTAAGGCCTCAATTTTGATCAAAATGTTAAAACCCTAAGTGCTAGGTTGAGATATGCTCTAAAAATCCATTAAACCCTAGAAAGGCTTAGATTGGTTCTATTTCATCATTACTTTTTCAAAATTTCAAGTCACTTAAAAGAACCTTTAAGCATGTGCGTGTTACTAACAAACCACCGGCAATGTTCTGAAGTAACGCTGGGTTGTTTCATAACTTCTCGACGGTTAAGTGGTTAGGATGCTAATGGGTTCCGAACTTCCAAAGGACTCTCGACTAATGGCATGCGTAACTTTAGAACACTTTGTTAGGAACAGTTGGTTTACAGAGCTTTGCGAGGGTTTGTTAGCCATTAGTGTTTTTGGTTACGAAGCTGCGATGAAGCATCTGGCAGAAAGGCGTAACTTCAGAAAGGTTAATTAGTTACAAGATTAAACAGCTGAGAGGTTATGAAAGGTTTTGTGTGGGACTTCGCAAGGTTATATCAAATTACATTATTACAAATTTCTTGAATATTCTACAATTACAAAAATCATATATATCTGGGATATAATATCCCTTCGGAACACTTTGTCAGGAACAGTTGGTTTATGGAGCTTCGCGAGGGTTTGTTGGCCATTAGTGTTGGCAGTTACGAAGCTATGATGAAGCATTTGGCAAAAAGGTGTAACTTCAGAAAGGTTAATCAGTTACAAGATTAAACAGTTGAGAGGTTACGAAAGTTTTTGTGTGGGACTTCGCAAGGTTATATCAAATTACAAATTTCTTGAACATTCTACAATTACAAAAATCATATATATCCCTGGCACCTACTATTGTGGACAAAGAGGGACATTCTAGTTTCTACAATCTACATTACAAAAATCATGAATTCAAAATTTCAAATTACAAATTATAAAAATTAAAATTGAAATTACAAAAATCATGAACAATATTTATTACTTGTACCCATAGGCTTGTAGTTGAATATGAGTCAATTAATAAATTGTCAATAAATTAATAAATATTCAGAATCAAGTCCAATTCCATTATCAATTTATCCAACAAGTACAGTAATAAGTATACAGTGTATAAAATTATAAATACCTATTAACCGAATGCTAATTCTAAATCACTTCACAGTTCACTCTTCACTTAGTGTCAGTGAGCAGTCTGCTTCGCCCTCTTCTATATCCCACATGGAATCCAGCTCCTGAAATTGACTACTACTACTAGCAAGAGGTTCTTCTTCATTCTGAGTTGGGTATTCAAAATCAAAAAACTCTTCATCTTCAATCTGAGTCTAGGACCAAGATCCATCATTTGTCTTTGAACCACCATGTTTTGAACTAGTGTTCAAAAGCCCTCATCTTTCACGCAGGGAATTCCAAATTGCCAATGCCCTATCATAAGGAAAGTCTGTAACATTGTAATGAGTTGCAAACAACCTCAAGCAAGTTTCCAAATTTCTGTCTAGTTTGTTTCTGATCTTTGATTTCAAAAACCCCAATGCACTAAAAACTCTTTCATCTTCCACTGACCCCAATATCATTGTTTGACATAAATTAGCAAGTTTGAAATATTCTGATATTGAATCACGTAGTACTTCACTCTGCTCTATCCTTTTCCAAAGCTTGGTTATTGCACCAGGTTGAAATGGATTCTCCAAGTTTTTTAACTACAATTTCATACATGATGCAAATTGTTTACATTGTTTTTTAAGATTAGCTGAATCTATAATTCCATCAATTGGTTGTCCATTGCAATCTGCATGTTTTGAAAACTCTCTGATCAATTCATCAATTTTTTTATGAAACATATGAGCATCAAGTTGTCTATCTCCGATGTTTTTCCAAAAATGAGGAAACACACAACCCATGGCCTCAAGAATTTATTCTCTAGGGAATCTTTCATGAATCTCACTTGAAAGTTAGTAGGAAATTGACTTCAAATTCTCACTAACAAATTTAACAAACATGTCAAAATCAGCCCTTTTAACTGGAAGTAGTCTGCCTCACTTGCCCATCTTAGATTGGTGCATTGGTATTTCGAATCCTTTCACAAACACACATAAATCATTTTTTGCATTGAATTGAAAAAAATTCTTAGCATGATTCAAATCTGTAATTATTTGCCACCTGAAAAAATTTGGGCTTTGAATTGTTATCATATCTGAGTATAAATTATCCGGGGCAACACATGTCATTCTACATAAATCTAAGTACTCATGGATATACATAGTCCTATCTTGGGCTTTCTTAACAAGCTTGTTCATTAAATCCAGCATGGGGAGAAGACTGGCTAAAGTTAATAGAGTCTCTATATCACTTAACTTATGTAACAAATCAGGAGCTTTGTCTACTATGAGGCATTGCTCATATATTACTCTGTTCAAGGATTGATATTCTGTTAGAACTCTTTCTACTGGTCCATGCAAAGAGATCCATCTAGTCTCAACATCCTTGAGAAGCTTGTTTCCTGGTGTTACTCCCTTTGAGAAAATCTTAAATTCTGCACAATGTTTAGGAATTCTACAAAAGTAAGAGTATATGTCATGAACTAGATCTTCAACTTTTGACACTATAGGAAAATCGCTTACAATTTTATATGCTAAATTCATTTGATGGGCCATGCAATGTATGCCAAGCATGTAAGGTGCAATACTAGTTTGTAATCTTGCATAGAGACCATTCCTTTGGCCTTGCATTACTACAGCTCCATCAGCTCCAACACACACTAACTTCTTTCTAATTGTCAAATCATCCATACCAGCAACTTCATGCAAAGCATTCTTCACTTCAGAATATAAGTTTTCTACTATTGAATTGCCCCTCATTTTATGAATGCAGAGTAGATGAGCTTGGCAGACATGTTCTTTTACTGTATAGACATGCATACAAATCCAAGTAGTGTTATCTACTATAGTGACTTCATCTATGGATAATGAAATGAATCTAGACTATTTTACTTTCTCCTATAAATTTTGCTTTTCCACCTCAGAAAGACAGTTTGCCATTTCCCATCCAACTTTTGTTGACCAATGTGACATGGGATAGTGAGGAACTTTCAAAAAAGATAATAAATTACCATATTCTGAGAATTCTCTCATAGGACACCCTCTAGACATAATATGAAAAACAACACTCATCTGAATGGTCTTTGCCAGGTTTGCTTCATTGGCTGCATGTTTAAACCTAGCCTTGATTGGATTTTCATGACTAGCAATTACTGCCATTCTCTTGTTATGCTTTTCATATTCTATGGCATACTTAACATGAAGATATTCTTCCTTTGATTTCCATCTCACTATTGATATTTCTTGTCCATCTATGGTCTATTTTTCATAAACCTTACCAATATGCTTTTCTAGTGTTAAGCTTTAGCTGCAACTTCTTCTATCTTTTAAGTTTCGAGGTACAAATCTTACACTTGCATTCTGTTGGTTGTTCATCATTTCTTAGGACTGGTTCAATGAACCAGTACTTTGCTACCCTATCAACCTTAAAATTTCTTGCCATTTCCCACTCCCGCCCCATTTTTACTTCCCTTTTTCTTTTCTTCCTACCAACATTATTATTATCTTCATTGCTAGCATTTTCTTCCAACTGGTTCTTCGTATCCCTTATAACATCTTCTCTCGTGCCACCATTGTTATCCTCATTTGATGCATTTTGATTTTCATTTAACTCAATGACAACCCCAGCTTGTGGTACTGGTACTGGTGAGCTAATGTGAATGGATTTTACACTCGTAATTGTAGATGTTGATGGAGCAAAAACATTTCCAACTCCAAAGAAAGCCTTTATGGTAGTATCTTTAAGTTTTGGGCATTTTGATGGCCTCCCAGGCCCTTCACTACCCTGAGGAGTCTTACCCTTGTCTAGCTTTCCAATCTCTTCACTACCTTGAGCAAGGTGAGAAGTCTGAGTCTCAACCTCCCCTGATATCTGAATCCCTTCAGTAGTAGTAGCCTGAGGATACTCAATCTCAACCTCAGGATAGTCACCCTTGTCCGACATCTTTACCCAATGACCTCTCACTAGTCACTAGGATTCTAGCCCCTACAAATTAAAATTAATAGCAATACTATGAATTGTGAAATGTGAACAAATAATTATTTACCTTTGTCCTGCTTCCTTTGATTTCCAACTCTCTGAAATGTTGAATCCTCTATTTACTATTGCAAGATTGTTATTTGTAAATCTGGCCCTCCAAGCTCCGGCTCCAAAAATTTGTAACGACACACAATAAGACTACTTTTAAGTTTTCTAAATTTGATTTGAATTTATATCAATCCATGATTCCAAATTCCAAATTTCTAATTTTTAAATTCTCGAGCTTTTGGAGAAAATGTGTTGAGTGCCGACCTGATCAATGCTATGTTTGGCAAGAAATTAAATATATGTGGTGAATAATTAATTAACGGGTTGGCAAAATATGTTGTGGACCAATAAAACAATTAATTAATGGGTTGGTGAAATACATCGTGGACCAATAAAATAATTGATTAATGGGTGGTGAAATAGGTCATGGTTAAGATAACAATATAAACCATTTGGCTATTTCAAATTTTATATGCAATTCATAATTAATATCGCTGGTGAATAAGAGACCATTTAAAGAAACACGTCACATTAATTATAGGTGAATATGATGGTCAACAGTGTCAAACAACAAATTTGATTGGCGATTCCAATTAATATTCAGCGATTATCGTGTCAAGATTAGGAGAATATTTGCCAGTGTATACCTGCGTGATTCATCAATTCCATGAAACGTTATTCCCAGAATTCACCAAAAGGTGAATATTCACCACTAAAAATTACACTGGTCAACTGTTCAATGAGAATCACCTACAATCACGTAACAAGCCATTCTAAGCTTACAAATCATTGAATCAGTCAACCATTCGATGAGAATCAACTACAATCATGTAACAAGCCATTCTGAGCTTATAAATCATCAAATCGGTCAACCGCTCAATGAGAATCAACTACAAGCACTTAACAAGCCACTCTGAGCTTACAAATCACTGAATCAGTCAACCATTAGATGAGAATTAGCTACAATCATGTAACAAGCTGGTCTGACCTTACAAATCACTGAATCGGTCACTAGTTCAATGATAATCAATTACAATCACGTAACAAGACATTCTAAGCTTACAAATCACTGAATTGGTCAATCGATCAATGAGAATCAGCTACAATTAGGTAACAAACCATTCAAAGCTTACAAATCACCGAATCGGTCAACCATTCGATGAGAATAAACTACAATCATGTAACAAGCCATTCTGAGGTTATAGATCACCAAATCGGTCAACCGTTCGATGAGAATCAATTACAATCACATAACAAGCCATTCTGAGCTTACAAATCACTGAATCGGTCAACCATTTGATGAGAATCAATTATAATCATGTAACAAGCCATTTTGCACTTACAAATGACCAAATTGGTCAACTGTTTGATGAGAATCAATTACAATTCTGTAACAAGCCATTCTGAGCTTACAAATCACCAAATCGGTCAACCATTCGATGAGAATTAATTACAATCACGTAACAAGCCATTCTAAGCTTACAAATCATCGAATTGGTCAACCGTTCGATGTGAATCAGCTACAATAATGTAACAAGCCATTCTGAGATTACAAATCACTGAATCGGTCAACCGTTCGATGAGAATCAACTACAATCATGTAACAAGCCATTCTGGGCTTACAAATCACTGAATCGGTCAACCGTTCGATGAGAATCAATTAAAATTATGTAACAAGCCATTCTGAGCTGACAAATCACCGAATTAGTCAACTATTCGATGAGAATCAATAATAATCATGTAATAAGCCATTATGTCCTTACAAATCATTGAATAGGTCAAACTTTCGATGAGAATCAATTACAATCACATAAGAAGCCATTCTGAGCTTACAGATTACCAACTCAGTCAACCCTTCGATGAAAATTAGCTAAAAACACATAACAAGCCATTTTGAGCTTATAAATCACTGAATCGGTCAACCATTCGATGAGAATCAATTATAATCACGTAACAATCCATTCTGAGCTTACAAATCACCAAATTGGTCAACCATTCGATGAGAATGAATAACAATAGTGTAACAAGCCATTTTGAGCTTACAAATCACTGAATCGGTCAACCATTCGATGGGAATCAATTACAATCATGTAATAAGCCATTTTGAGCTTACAAATCACCAAGTCGGTCAACTGTTCGATGAGAATTATCTATAATCATGTAACAAGCAATTTTGAGCTTATAAATAACTAAATCAATCGATCGTTCGATGAGAATCAACTACAATCATGTAACAAGACATTCTGAGCTTACAAATTACTGAATCGGTCAACTGTTCAATGAGAATCAGCTACAATCATGTAACAAGCCATTCTGAGTTTACAAATCACCGAATCGGTCAACCATTCGATGAGAATCAATTACAATCATGTAACAAGCCATTCTTAGCTTACAAATCACCGTATCGGTCAACCATTCGATGAGAGTCAGCTACAATCACGTAACAAGCCATTCTGAGCTTACAAATCACCGAATCAATCAACCATTCCATGAGAATGAACTTCTATCACATAACAAGCCATTCTAAGCTCACAAATCACCGACTCGGTCAACCGTTCGATGAGAATCAATTACAATCACATAACAAGCCATTCTGAGCTTACAAATCACTGAACCTGTCAACCGTTCAAAGAGAATAAATTGGTAGAGTAATTATATTTTACAATTATTAATTAAATCACTTTGGTTTAATTAATTAAGTTATTTATTACTCTGTTTTCTTAAGCTATCTCTTAGGTGCATTATAATTAATATCTTTATTAATTACAATGTGCAACCTAATTTTTTTAGACTTTATGGTTTTGTTCACATTTATTTGTTGAACCTTGTAAATCTTTTTTCATTAACTTGGATCATAATTTTGCTCTCACATTTTGAGTAACTTCTGAGTTTTACCTTTTGCTTCTTTTTGCTTCTCTCCTATAATAGGTTATTTACATGTGTGTATTCTTGGCGTTCTGTGGATTTGTATCTCTCAAATCCTACATAAATAATAATCACGTAACAAGCCATTTTGAGCTTAAAAATCACCAAATCGGTCAACCATTTTTTCAAAATAAGCTAAAATCATTTAACAAGCCATTCTGAGCTTAAAAATCATAGAATCGGTCAACCATTCGATGAGAATTAAATATAATCACATAACAAGCTAGTTTGAGCTTACAAATTATCGAATCGGTCAACCGTTCAATGAGAATTGATTACAACCACGTAACAAGCCATTGTGATCTTAGAAATCACTGAATTGGTCAACCATTTGATGAGAATCAACTACAATCAAGTAACAACCCATCAGAGCTTACAAATTACCAAATCGGTCAACCATTCGATGAGAATCACCTGTAGTAATGTAACAAGCCATTTTGAGGTTATAGATCACCAAATTGGTCAACCGTTCAATGAGAATCAGTTACAATCACATAACAAGCCATTCTGAGCTTACAAATCACTGAATTGGTCAACCGTTCTATGAGAATTAATTATAATCACGTAGCAAGCCATTTTGAGCTTATAAATGACCAAATCGGTCAACCGTTTGATGAGAATCAATTTCAATCTTGTAACAAGCCATTCTGAGCTTACAAATCATCAAATCGGTCAACCATTTGATGAGGATTAATGAAAATCACGTAACAAGCCATTATGAGCTAAGAAATCACTGACTCAATTAGCCGTTCGATGAGAATCAGCTACAATAATGTAACAAGCCATTCTGAGCTTACAAATCACAGAATCGGTCAACCGTTCGATGAGAAACAACTACAGTCACATAACAAGCCATTTTGCACTTGCAAATCACCGAATCGGTCAACCGTTTGATGAGAATCAATTACAATTACGTAACAAGCCATTCTCATCTGACAAATCACTGACTCGATCAACCATTCGATGAGAATCAACAACAATCAAGTAATAAGCCATTATGTGCTTACAAATCACCGAATAGGTCAACCTTTCGGTGAGAATCAATTACAATCATGTTACAAGCCATTCTGAGCTTAGAAATTACCAAATCAGTCAAAACTTCGATGAGAATTAGCTACAATCACATAACAAGTCATTCTAAGCTTATAAATCACCGAATCGATCAACCGTTCAATGAGAATCAATTACAATCGTGTAACAATCCATTCTGAGCTTACAAATCGCTGAATCGGTCAACCATTCAATGAGAATCAATAACAATAACGTAACAAGCCATTTTGAGCTTACAAATCACTGAATCGGTCAATCATTCGATGAGTATCAATTACAATCATGTAATGAGCCTTTCTGAGCTTACAAATCACTGAGTTGGTCAATTGTTCGATAAGAATTATCTATAATCATGTAACAAGGGATTCTGAGCTTACAAATTACTGAACCGGTCGATCGTTCGATGAGAATCAGCTACAATCATGTAACAAGCCATTCTGAGCTTACAAATTACAAAATCGGTCAACCACTCGATGAGAATCAGCTACAATTAAGTAACGAGACATTCTTAGCTTACAAATCACCGGATCGGTCAATTGTTCGATGAGAATTAGCTACAATCATGTAACAAGCCATTTTGAGCTTACAAATCACCGAATCGGTCAACCATTCGATGATAATCAATTACAATCATGTAACAAGCCATTCTTATCTTACAAATCACTATATCGGTCAACCATTCGATGAGAGTCAACTATAATAACATAACAAGCTATTTTGAGCTTACAAATCACCAAATCAATCAACCGTTCGATGAGAATCAACTTCTATCACATAGCAAGCCATTCTAAGCTTACAAACCACCGAATCGGTCAACCGTTCGATGAGAATCAATTACAATCACGTAACAAGCCATTCTGAGCTTACAAATCACTAAACCAATCAACCGTTGCAAGAGAATAAATTGTTAGAGTAATTATATTTTATAGTTATTAATTAAATCACTTCGGTTTAATTAATTAAGTTATTTATTGCTCTATTTTCTTAAGCTATCTCTTAGGTGCATTATAATTAATATCTTTATTAATTATAATGTGCAACATAGTTTTTTTATAATTTAAGGTTTTTTTCACCTTTATAGGTTGAACCTTGTAAATCTTTTTTCATTAACTTGGATCATACTTTTGCTCACATTTTGAGTAACTTCTGAGTTTTGCTTTTTGCTTCTTTCTGCTTCTCTCCTGTAAGAGGTTATTTGCATCCAGGTATTCCTGGCATTTTGTGGATTTGTATCTATCAAATCCTACATAAATAACAATCACATAACAAGCCATTCTGAGCTTACAAATCATTGAATCAGTCAACCATTTGTTGAGAAAAAACTAAACTCTTTTAACAAGCCATTCTAAGCTTAAAAATCATAGAATCGGTCAACCATTCGATGAGAATTAATTATAGTCACATAACAAGCCAGTCTGAGCATACAAATCAGCGAATTGGTCAACCGTTTAATGAGAATTGATTACAACCACGTAGAAATCCATTCTGATATTACAAATCATCGAATTGGTCAACTGTTTGCTGAGAATCAGCTACAATTAGGTAACAACCCATTCAGAGCTTACAAATCATCGAATCGGTCGACCATTCAATGAGAATCAACTACAATCATGTAACAAGCCATTCTGAGGTTATATATCACCAAATTGGTCAACCATTTGATGAGAATCAATTTCAATCACATAAAAAGCCATTCTGAGCTTACAAATCACCGAATTGGTCAAGTGTTCGATGAGAATGAATTATAATCATGTACCAAGCCATTTTGAGCTCACAAATGACCAAATCGGTCAACCATTCGATGAGAATCAATTACAATCCTATAACAAGCCATTCTGAGCTTACAAATCACCAAATCGGTAAACCGTTTGATGAGAATTAATTACAATCACATAACAAGCCATTATGAGCATACAAATCACTGCATTGGTAAACCGTTTGATAAGAATCAGCTACAATGATGTAACAAGCCATTCTGAGCTTACAAATCACTGAATCGATCAACCGTTCGATGAGAATCAACTACACTCATGTAACAAGCCATCCTGTGCTTACAAATCACCGAATCGGTCAACCATTCGATGAGAATTAATTACAATTACGTAACAAGCCATTCTGAGCTGACAAATCACCAAATCGGTCAACCATTTGATGAGAATCGGCAACAATCACATAATAAGCCATTTTATGCTTACAAATCACTGAATAGGTCAACCTTCTCGTGAGAATCAATTACAATCATGTAACAAGCCATCCTGAGCTCAAAAATTACCAAATCGAGCAACCCTTTGATGAAAATCAGCTACAATCACATAACAAGCCATTCTAAGCTTATAAATCAATGAATCGGTCAAGCGTTCGATGAGAATCAATTACAATCATGTAACAATCATTTTTGAGCTTACAAATCACCGAATTGGTCAACCATTTGATGAGAATTAATAACAATAACATAAGAAGCCATTCTTACCTTATAAATCACTGAATCGGTCAATCATTCGATGAGAATCAATTACAATCATGTAATAACCCATTCTAAGCTTACAAATCACTGAGTCGGTCAATTGTTCGATGAGAATTATCTATAATCATGTAAGAAGTGATTCTGAGCTTAAAAATCACTGAATCGCTTGATTGTTCGATTAGAATCAGCTACAATCATGTAACAAGCCATTATGAGCTTAAAAATTACCGAATCGATCAACCACTCGATGAGAATTAGCTACAATCATGTAATAAGCCATTCTGAGCTTACAAATTACCGAATCGATTAACCACTTGATGAGAATCAGCTACAATCACGTAACAAGCCATTCTTAGCTTACAAATCACTGAATCGGTCAACTGTTCGATAAGAATAAGCTTTAATCTGTAACAAGCCATTCTGAGCTTACAAATTACCGAATCGGTCAACCATTCGATGAGAATCAATTACAATCATGTAACAAGCCATTCTTAGCTTACAAATCACCATATCGGTCAACCATTTGATGAGAGTCAGCTAAAATCAAGTAACAAGCCATTCTGAGCTTACAAATCACCGAATCAATCAACCGTTCCATGAGAATCAACTTCTATCACATAACAGGCCATTTTAAGCTTAGAAATCACCGAATCGGTCAACCGTTAAATGAGAATTAATTACAATCATGTAACAAGCCATTCTGAGTTTACAAATCACTGAACGGGTCAACCGTTCTAAGAGAATAAATTATTAGAGTAATTATATTTTACACTTATTAATTAAATCACTTCAGTTTAATTAATTAAGTTATTTATTACTCTATTTTCTTAAGCTATCTCTTAGTTGCATTATAATTTATATCTTTATTAATTATAATGTGCAACCTAGTTTTTTTAGAATTTAGGGTTTTGTTCACCTTTATAGGTTGAACCTTGTAAATCTTTTTTCATTGACTTGGATCATAATTTTGCTCTCACATTTTTGAGTAAGTTCTGAGTTTTCCCTTTTGCTTCTTTCTGCTTCTCGCTTGTAACAGGTTATTTGCATGCAGGTATTCTTGGCGTTCTGTGGATTTTTATCTCTCAAATCCTACATAAATAACAATCACGTAACAAGCCATTCCGAGCTTACAAATCACCGAATCGGTCAATTGTTCGATGAGAATCAATTACAATTATGTAACAAGTCATTCTGAGCTTACAAATCACCGAATCAGTGAACCTGATGGAGTCCTAATTTTTTGCAAAAAATTAGGATCTCCAATTGAGAAATAATGTTGGAGATTGATGAAAATATTGTCACTGATGTCAATATTAAAACAGATCTAAACCTAAATTTTCCCCTGATGCAGAGTTTTCTAATTTAAACTTGTTTGTTGGTTGCTTTCTTTAAGACATAACACTTCCACTTTCCATAAACAAACAGAGATGACAAACAATATTTTAACAATCTTTCTACATCCAGAACATAATTTTCATTGCAGAATTCAGAGCAGAGATATGCTAGCCTTGTTGACAATATATTTTCCTAAAATGTCTGACAAGATTGATACAAACAAAAGTAACAGCATAGTTGAACTTAGCATACAGTCACTGACTTTGGCAAACCTCTTGTTTCAAGCTTTGACCTTAATTGCATATTATGTACACAAGCTATTGTTTCTACTGGACGAGAGAGCACATAACATAATTATGTCAACTATACTTGGGTGTTAATATGAGCTATATGCAAGGCTCAACATTAACCACACGAAGTCTGAAAGGATGAATGTGAACCACTCAGATCAGTGAAATCTAGATGCTCTGTTCACCTACAACAATGACACTTACTAACGGTAGGCAGAATGATGTGCTTCAGCAACCTCTTACTTTCCACGGCAAGTCCATACACTCAGCAAATGCTTTCACGGTGATTCCAATATACTATATGCACTCTCAGCAGCAAGCTCGATGACCATGCGCAGGTACCAACGCTCTTGTAGTATGCAGATTAGTAATATATTTGTCAACACCCAATTAATATCCACGGCATATAAATCTCTCAACAAGTATTATAGCATTGTCGTGTGTATATAGAAACCTGTCAAATCAAATATTTGAGTCCAGCTTGTCTTTCGTCTGAGATACACCAATAATGCCAATTCCTGTGCTATTCAAGGGCCACAATAGCCTTCAGAAACACTTCACTGGCTACCCGGTGGTCGGTTTCAATCATCGTATGCAGACATCTGGTTTATGCGAATGAGTTTCTGAATGAACAAATGGGAGTTGTACACCGACCCAAATTTTAGACAAAAATAAGATGACGTGTCGCTGGGATTGTTGCGTCCACTCGACTATGTTCTTTAATGTTGAATTGGGAGTGTCTTTGTCTCGATTCCGAGAAGTCATAAAGGATGTAAATAAAATAAGAGATCTGGATCCCCAAATGGAATGAAGATGTGTGATTAAGCAAAGATGCATCCAAAACAATGATTTACTAAACCAAAGGGCGCGATTTATTTTTAGAAGGAAATGACTTTCGAGTTTGAAAAGTCACATTTCCTTAAGTATTAAAATTTAAATAGTGAAATATTAGAAGAGAAAAGAAGGACATATTTCAATAGAAGCATTTTATATATTTTGTATGGAGGGATAAGGGAAATAATATGATTTTATAAATATAAATTTATTTTATTTTAATAATAAAATAAAAAGTCTTTTGTTTATTATTTAAGGTGTGGAGAATTAAACTGTTGATGAATCGTCCTTTGTAATTATTATTTTTTAATATTGTCTACAATTTAAATATTGGATAAGTGGATACAGTCAGATAGCATCCTAAATTCAATTAGGATTAATTTAGGATTGCATAAATATTTGATTTGTCGCATCTTGATTATTGAATTGATTAGCAATATAAATGTGTTGAACATTATAAAGTTGTACGTAAACCTTCATTGAAGTTGACTCTATCGCCCGAATAAGCAGAGGCACTGGTCTTATTATTGTTGAAATATTGGGTTTCTATATGAAGTCAAAAAATTTATCAATTCCTTCCTACAAACCTTATTAATCATTACATAACACTTCAATTCATATATTCAGCATTCACTTTATTTTGATCGAGTTCAAGGATTTTGCCAACCAAGGAACTTGCCAGCTTAAATTTGCTATAGAAGAGCTTCGAACCAAGTGATCAAATTTGAAATAAAGGTTTACCTGACTAGGTGTAGCGAAGCCTGAAGTGCAGGGGAGTTTGAAATATTCTTGTTCATCGACCAAAATTGATTTGGAATTCTATTGCAGAATTGGTAGGCTCTTGGATTTCCAATCTGCAGTTTTGGGAACCAACAGAACCATTTGATAAGAATTAGCTACAATCACGTAACAAGCCATTCTGAGCTTACAAATCATCCAATCGGTCAACCGTTCAATGAGAATCAACTACAATCACATAACAAGCCATTCTAAGCTTACAAATCAATGAATCGGTCAACCATTCGATGAGAATCAGCTACAATCATGTAACAAGCCATTCTGAGCTTACAAATCATTGAATCAGTCAATCGTTCGATGAGAATCACCTACAATCATGTAACAAGCCATTCTAAGATTACAAATCACTGAATTGGTCAACTG
Organism: Chamaecyparis obtusa; assembly: GCA_027943335.1. Taxonomy (NCBI): domain Eukaryota; kingdom Viridiplantae; phylum Streptophyta; class Pinopsida; order Cupressales; family Cupressaceae; genus Chamaecyparis; species Chamaecyparis obtusa. The sequence continues at coordinate 6,822,446 of BSBK01000740.1, read as the reverse complement.
TTCGATGAGAATCAGCTACAATCATATAACAAGCCATTCTGAGCTTATAAATCACTGAATCGGTCAACCACTCAATGAGAATCAGCTACAATCACATAACAAGCCATTCTAAGCTTACAAATAATTGAATTAGTCAACCATTTGATGAGAATCAACTACAATCATGTAATAAGCCAGTTTGACCTTACAAATCACTGAATCGATCACCAGTTCGATGAGAATCAATTACAATCATGTAACAAGCCATTCTGAGCTTACAAATCACCGAATTGGTCAACCGTTCAATGAGAATCAGCTACAATCATGTAACAAGCCATTCTAAGCTTAAAAATCATCGAATAGGTCAACCGTTTGGTGAGAATCAATTACTATAGCCTAACAAACCATCTTGAGCTTACAAATCACTGAATCGGTCAACCATTCGATGAGAATTAGCTACAATCATGTAACAAGCCATTCTGAGCTTACAAATCACCAAATCAGTCAACCGTTTGATGAGAATCAATTACAATCAAGTAACAAGCCATTCTGAGCTAACAAATCATCGAATCGATCAACCGTTCGATGAGAATACATTACAATCACGTAACAAACCATTCTGTGCTTACAAATCATAGAATTTGTCAACTATTCAATGAGAATAATCAACAATCACTTAACAAGCCATTTTGAGCTTACAAATGACCGAATCGGTCAACTCTTTGTTGAGAATCAACTAAAATCATGTAACAAGCCATTCAGAGCTTACAAATCATAAAATTGGTCAACCATTGGATGAGAATTAATTACAATCACATAATAAGAAAGTGTGAGCTTACAAATCACTGAATCGGTCAACCCTTCAATGACAATTGATTAAAACCACGTAACAAGGCATTCTGATCTTACAAATCACTGAATTGGTCAACCGTTTGATGAGAATCAGCTACAATCATGTAACAACCCATTTCGAGCTTACAAATCACCGAATTGGTCAACCATTCGATGAGAATCAACTACAATCACGTAACAAGCCATTCTGAGGTTATAGATCCCCAAATCGGTCAACCGTTCGATGAGAATCAATTACAATCACATAACAAGCCATTCTGAACTTACAAATCACTGAATTGGTCAACCTTTCGATCATAATCAATTATAATCACGTAACAAGCCATTTTGAGCTTACAAATGGTTAAATTGGTCAAACGTTCGAAGAAAATCAATTACAATCTTATAACAAGCCATTCTAAGATTCCAAATCACCAAATCGGCCAACCGTTTGATGAGAATTGATTACAATGACGTAACAAGCCATTCTGAGCTTACAAATCATTGAATTGGTCAATCATTCGATGAGATTCAGCTACAATAATGTAACCAGCCATTCTAAGCTTACAAATCACTGAATCGGTCAACCATTCGATGAGAATCAACTACAATCACGTAACAAACCATTCTGCACTTACAAATCACTGAATGGGTCAATCGTTCGATGAGAATCAATTACAATTATGTAACAAGCCATTCTGAGCTGACAAATCACTGAATCGGTCAACCATTCCATGAGAATGAACAACAATCACGTAATAAGCCATTCTATGCTTACAAATCACCGAATAGGTCAACCTTTCGATGAGAATCAATTACAATCACGTAACAATCCATTCTGAGCTTACAAATCACTGAATCGGTCAACCGTTTGATTAGAATCAATAACAATAACGTAACAAGCCATTCTGAGCTTACAAATCACTGAATCAGTCAATCATTCAATGAGAATCAATTATGATCATGTAATAAGCCATTCTGAGCTTACAAATCATCGAGTCGATCAACTGTTTGATGAGAATTATCTATAATCATGTAACAAGCGATTATGAGCTTACAAATCACTGAATTGGTTGATCGTTCGATGAGAATAAGCTACAATCATGTAATAAGCCATTCTGAGCTTCCAAATTACCGAACTGTTCAACCACTCGATAAGAATCAGCTACAATCATGTAACAAGCCATTCTTAGCTTAAAAATCACCGAATCGGTCAACTATTCGATGAGAATCGGCTACAATTATGTAACAAGCCATTCTGAGCTTACAAGTCACCGAATCGGTCAACCATTCGATGAGAATCAATTACAATCATGTAACAAGCCATTCTTAGCTTACAAATTAGCGTATCGGTCAACCATTTGATGAGAGTCAGCTACAATCACGTAATAAGCCATTCTGAGCTTACAAATCACCGAATCAATCAACCGTTCGATGAGAATCAACTTCTATCACATAACAAGCCATTGTAAGCTTACAAATCACTGAATCGGTCATCTGTTCAATGAGAATCAATTACAATCACCTAACCAGCCATTCTGAGCTTACAAATCACTGAACCGGTCAACCGTTCTAAGAGAATAAATTGTTAGAGTATTTATATTCTACAGTTATTAATTAAATCACTTCAGTTTAATTAATTAAATTATTTATTACTCTATTTTCTTAAGCTATCTCTTAGGTGCATTATAATTAATATCTTTATTAATTATAATTTGCAACCTAGTTTTTTTAGACTTTAAGGTTTTTATTCACCTTTATAGGTTGAACCTTGTAAATCTTTTTTCATTAACTTTGATCATAATTTTGCTCTGACATTTTGAGTAACTTCTGAGTTTTGCCTTTTGCTTCTTTCTGCTTCTCTCCTGTAACAGGTTATTTGCATGCAGGTATCCTTGGTGTTCTATGGATTTTTATCTCTAAAATCCTACATAAATAACAATAACGTAACAAGCCATTCTGAGCTTACAAATCACTGAATCAGTCAACCGTTCAATGAGAATCAATTAAAATAATGTAACAAGCCATTCTGAGCTTACAAATCACTGAATCAGTTAACCATTTGATAACAATCACCTACAATCACATAACAAGCCATTCTAAGCTTACAAGTAATCCAATCGGTCAACCGTTTGATGAGAATCAGCTACAATCATGTAACAAATGATTGTGAGCTTATAAATCACCTAATTGGTCAATGATTCGATGAGAATCACCTACAATCATGTAACAAGCCAGTCTAAGCTTACAAATCACTAAATTAGTCAATCATTTGATGCGAATCAGTTACAATCATGTAACAAGCCATTCTGAGCTTATAAATAACCGAATCGGTGAACCACTCAATGAGAATCAGCTACAATCACATAACAAGCCATTTTGAGCTTACAAATCACTGAATCAATCAACCGTTCGATGAGAATCTGCTACAATCATGTAACAAGCTAGTCTGACCTTACAAATCACTGAATCGGTCACTAGTTGGATGAGAATCAATTACAATCATGTAACAAGCCATTCTAAGCTTACAAATCATTGAATTGGTCAACCGTTCGATGAGAATCAACTACAATCACATAACATGTCATTCTAAGCTTACAAATCACCGAATGGGTCAACCGTTCGATGAGAATCAATTACAATCACGTAACAAGCCATCCTGAGCTTACATATCACTGAATCGGTCAACCATTCGATGAGAATTAGCTACAATCACGTAACAAGCCATTCTGAGCTTAGAAATCACCGAATCAGTCAAACATTTGATTAGAATCATGTAACAAGCCATTTTGAGCTTACAAATCACTGAATCGGTCAACAATTCGATGAGAATACATTACAATCACATAACAAGCCATTCAGAGCTTACAGATCATGAAATTGGTCAACCGTTTGATGATAATAATCTACAATCATGTAACAAGCCATTCTGAGCTTACAAATAATCGAATCGGTCAACCGTTTGTTGAGAGCCAGCTAAAATCATGTAACAAGCCATTTTGAGCTTACAAATCATAGAATCGGTTAACCATTCGATGAGAATTAATTACAATCACATAACAAGCTAGTTTCAGCTTACAAATCACTGAATCGGTCAACCGTTGAATGAGAATTGATTATAACCACGTAACAAGCCATTCTGATCTTATAAATCACCGAATTGGTCAACTGTTCAATGAGAGTTAGCTACAATCAGGTAACAACCAATTCAGAGCTTACAAATCACCGAATCGGTCAACCATTCGATGAGAGTCAACTACAATCATGTAACAAGCTATTCTAAGCTTATAGATCACCAAATGGGTCAACTGTTCGATGAGAATCAATTATAATCACGTAACAAACCATTTTGAGCTTACAAATGACCAACTCGATCAACCGTTCGATGAGAATCAATTACAATCCTGTAACAAGTCATTCTGAGCTTATAAATCACCAAATCGGTCAACCGTTCGATGAGAATTAATTACAAGCGTGTAACAAGCCATTCTAAGCTTACAAATCATCGAATCGGTCAACCGTTCGATGAGAATCAGCTACAGTAATGTAACAAGCCATTCTGAGCTTACAAATCACCAAATTGATCAACCATTCTATGAAAATTAACTACAATCATGTAACAAGCCATTCTGCGCTTACAAATCACTGAATCGGTCAATCGTTCAATGAGAATCATTTACAATTACATAACAAGCCATTCTGAGCTGATAAATCACCGAATCGGTCAACCATTCAATGAGAATCAGCAACAATCACGTAATAAGACATTTTGTGCTTACAAATCACCGAATACGTCAACCTTTTGGTGAGAATCAATTACAATCACGTAACAAGCCATTCTGAGCTTACAAATTACCAAATCGGTCAACCCTTCGATGAGAATCAGCTACAATCTCATAACAAGCCATTCTGAGCTTATAAATCATTGAATCGGTCAACCATTTGATAAGAATCAATTACAATCACATAATAATCCATTCTGAGCTTACAAATCATCGAATCAGTGAACCATTCGATGAGAATCAATAACAATAATGTAACAAGGCATTCTGAGCTTACAAATCACTGAATCAGTCAATCATTGCATGAGAATCAATTACAATCATGTAATAAGCCATTCTGAGCTTAAAAATCACCGAGTCGGTCAACTGTTCGATTGTAATTATCTATAATCATGTAACAAGTGATTCTGAGCTTACAAATCACTGAATCGGTCAATCATTCGATGAGAATTAGCTACAATCAGGAAACAAGCCATTCTGAGCTTGCAAATTACTAAATTGGTCAACCACTCGATGAGAATTAGCTACAATCACGTAACAAGCCATTCTTAGCTTACAAATCACTAAATCAGTCAACCGTTCGATAAGAATCAGCTACAATCATGTAACAAGTCAGTCTGACCTTACAAATTACTAAATCGGTCACCAGTTTGATGAGAATCAATAACAATCATGTAACTAGCCATTCTGAGCTTACAAAACACCGACTTGGTCAACCGTTCGATGAGAATCAACTAAAATCACGTAACGAGCCATTTTGAGCTTACAAATTACTGAATAGGTCAACCATTCGGTGAGAATCAATTACAATCACGTAACAAGCCATTCTGAGCTTACAAATCACTGAATCGGTCAACCATTCGATGTGAATTAGCTACAATCACGTAACAAGCCATTCTGAGCTTACAAATAATCAAATCGGTCAACCGTTTGATGAGAATCAATTACAATCATGTAACAAGCTATTCTGAGCTTACAAATCACCGAATTGGTCAACCATTTGGTGAGAATACATTGCAATCACATAACGAGCCATTCTGAGCTTACAAATCATAGAATTGGTCAACCGTTTGATGAGAATAATCTACAATCAGGTAACAAGCCATTCTCAGCTTACAAATCACCGAATCGGTCAATCATTTATTGAGAATTAGCTAAAATCATGTAACAAGCCATTCTGAGCTTACAAATGACAGAATCAGTCAACCATTCGATGAGAATTAATTACAATCACATAACAAGCTAGTCTGAGCTTACAAATCACCGAATCGGTCAACCGTTCAATGAGAATTGATTACAACCATGAACAAGCCATTCTGATCTTACAAATCATTGAATTGGTCAACTGTTTGATGAGAATCAGCTACAATCAGGTAACAACCCATTCAAATCTTACAAATCACCGAATTGGTCAACCATTCGATGAGAAGCAATTACAATCAGGTAACAAGACATTCTGAGCTTACCAATCACTGAATCGGTCAACCATTCGATGAGAATTGGCTACAATCACGTAACAAGCCGTTCTGAGCTTACAAATCACCGAATCATTCAACCGTTTGAGGAGAATCTATTACAATCATGTAACAAGCCATTTTGAGCTTACAAATCAGCGAATCGGTAAATCGTTTGATCAGAATACATTACAATCACATAACAAGCCATTTTGAGCTTACAAATCATAGAATTGGTCAATCGTTCGATGAGAATAATCTACAATCACGTAACAAGCCATTCTAAGCTTACAAATCACCGAATCGGTCAACCATTTGTTGAGAATCAACTAAAATCATGTAACAAGCCATTCTGAGCTTACAAATCATAGAATCGGTCAACCATTCCATGAGATTTAATTACAATCACATAACAAGGCAGTCTGAGCTTACAAATCACCGAATCTATCAATCGTTCAATGAGAATTGATTACAACCACGTAACAAGCCATTTTGATCTTACAAATCACCGAATTGGTCAACTGTTCGATGAGAATCAGCTACAATCAGGTAACAACCCATTCAGAGCTTACAGATCACCGAATCGGTCAACCATTCAATGAGAATCAACTACAATCATGTAACAAGCCATTCTAAGGTTATAGATCACCAAATCAGTCAACCGTTCGATGAGAATCAATTACAAACACATAACAAGCCATTCTAAGCTTACAAATCACTGAATCGGTCAACCGTTTGATGAGAATCAATTACAATTATGTAACAAGCCATTCTGAGCTTACAAATCACTGAATCGGTCAACCGTTTGATGAGAATACATTACAATCACATAACAAGCCATTCTTAGCTTACAAATCATAAAATTGGTCAACCGTTCAATGAGAATAATCTACAATCACGTAACAAGCCATTCTGAGCTTACAAATCACCGGATCGGTCAACCGTTTGTTGAGAATCAGCTAAAATCATGGAACAAGCCATTCTGAGCTTACAAATCATAGAATCGGTCAACCATTCGATGAGAATTAATTACAATCACATAACAAGCCAGTCTGAGCTTACAAATCACCGAATGGGTCAACCGTTCAATGAGAATTGATTACAACCACATAACAAACCATTCTGATCTTACAAATCACTGAATTGGTCAACCGTTTGATGAGAATCAGCTACAATCAGGTAACAACCCATTCAGAGCTTACAAATCATCAAATCGGTCAACCATTCGATGAGAATCAACTACAATCATGTAACAAGCCATTCTGAGGTTATAGATCACCAAATCGGTCAACCATTCGATGAGAATGAATTACAATCACATAACAAGGCATTCTGAGCTTACAAATCACCGAATCGGTCAACCGCTCGATGAGAATCAATTATAATCACATAACAAGCCATTTTGAGCTATCAAATGACCAAATCGGTCAACCGTTCAATGAGAATCAATTACAATCCTGTAACAAGCCATTTTGAGCTTACAAATCACCAAATCAGTCAACCGTTTGATGAGAATTAATTACAATCATGTAACAAGCCATTCTGAGCTTACAAATCACAAAGGCCTTATGAGGCTCTTATGCAAAGAAATATAATGGATGAATATTTCAGATGGGTTTTTGTTCCACTTGGATGGTTTGACCACTCCCAGGGCTATGTGGAACAAGTTTTCCACCTTGTTTGGCGCAATGAATGAGTTCAGGGTTCTCTAGATAGATGTAGAGTTCACCTCCTTGGTACCTGAATCATTCACTAGCATTGAGGACTTCTTGATGATGTTCAAGTCTCTTCGTTCTATTTTATAGGTTGTTGGAAAGATGAAGTCAGATGATGAGTGTATCTTTCTAATACTCTCAAAGCTTCGTGGCCCTTATCAGATTTTCACTTCTACCTTCTAGTCTACTATGGATGCGCTGGGTGCATGACATGTTATGCCCTCTTTTGAGACTTTTTGTGACAGGTTGACTCATGAGCAGTCCAAGCTCAATCAGATGGATTCTCTTACAAGTTCACAGTTATAGGCATTGCTTGCCAAGACACCTCAGGATACAAAGAAGTAGAAGGTGAAGTAGATATCTGATTCCTCTTCTCAACACTCTACTGGCCCACCATCTTCTTCTAAGAAGGAGAAATAGAATACTGAGAGCCCTACATGTTCCTATTGTTAGAAGGGACCTCATGATGAGTCACATTGTTTTCAGAAGATATTTGATGGCTATGAGAAATAGATTGCAGATTTGCAAGCTCTCCTTCAGAAGAGCACTATTTCCTCTCCATCCTCTTCTACCTCACAGGGATTTTCTTTTCAGTCTTCTTCCACATCTTTGACATTTGGATAGGATTTTGGATAGGGTCATGCATTACAGGCTTCTGTTGCATCCCCTTTACAGGTCCCTTGGATACTGGATTTAGGTGCTTCTCACTATATGGCATCTTCTCTGGAGATCTTCTCTTCTTTTGAGGCTTCTCCTATTCCTCACATTCTCATGGGGAATAACACTGTTATGACAGTTTGTGGGAAAGGTTATGTAAGCATTCAGGATGGCACATTCAATGATGTATTGTATGTTCCATCTCTTTCTACAAACCTTCTCTCGATTTATAAGATTACACTCAATGGGTCAAGGAAGATAGTTGAGTTCATGGCAGATTCAGTCTTCATTCGCGATAGTGTGATAGGAGGCATTGTTGCAATAGGGATAGTTGATCATTCCACCCGTCTCTACACCTTTTCACACTTTGGTCCACCATCTCCATTATCAGAGCATAGCTCTCCTCTTCTGCAAGAGCATCATGTGGGGCAGGAAGATCACTTGAACCTCTGTGTTATTCCTGAGACCACTTCTATGACTGCCTCACCATATCTTGTTGAGGTTTCCTCTCTTCAGCGGGACTCTTCTTTAGCATTGCCAGACCCTCTAGCTCCATTCATCAAGCCACCAAGTGTAGTTGTTGAGGATTCTATAAAGGACATTCATCTCCTCTCTCCTAACAGTGTCAGCGCACCTGTCATACCACCAACATTGGGGATTCCCTTTCAGGATTCTCGTGTCTACTCCTTTGAGCATCAGCTTGGCCTTCCAGTGACACCTCATCTTTCGAGGTTACCTCTTCAGTGTTCACTACCTTTCACTCCTTTGTATTGGAGTCATGGTGGTTTGTTCATCGATCTAGGGGTTCTTTCATTTTGGGGGGGCTTTAGAGCCTTGACCCTCTCTCACGAGGGGGTTGGCAGCACGCATTGTACTTATGGCCTTCAGAGAGTCTCTTGAAGTCATGTTTTTTTGTCCTTTGCCTATTTTTTATATCTCTTTTTGGAGAGGAGTTTTTCCCACTGGGTTTTCTCCTTTGTCAACCGTTCGATGAGAATCAATTATAATCACTAACAAGCCATTTTGAGTTTACAAATCACTAAATCAGTCAACCGTTCAATGAGAATAAATTACAATCACATAACAAGACAATATGAGCTTACAAATGATCGAATCGGTCAACCGTTTGATGAGAATCAATTAGAATCATGTAACAAGCCATTTTGAGCTTACAAATCACTGAATTGGTCAACTATTTGATGACAATCAATTAAAATCACGTAACAAGCCATTAAGCTTATAAATCATCAAATCGGTCAACCGTTTGATGAGAATCAAGTATAATAATGTAACATGCCATTCTAAGCTTACAAATCACTGAATTGGCCAACCATTCAATAAGAATCAATAACAATCATGTAACAAGCCATTCTGAGCTTACAAATCACCGGATCGATCAACCGTTTAATGAGAATTAGCTACAATCAAGTAACTAGCCATTCTGAGCTTACAAATCACCAAATCAGTCATTCATTCGAAGAGAATTAGCTACAATCATGTAACAAGCCATTTTGAGCTTAGAAATCACCGAATCAGTCAATCGTTTGATGAGAATCAGCCAAAATTATGTAACAAGCCATTCTGAGCTTACAAATCACCGAAATAGTCAACCGCTCAATAAGAATCAGATACAATCAAGTAACAAGCCATTCTGAGCTCACAAATCACCGAATCTGTGAACCTCAATGAGAATAAGCTACAATCATGTAACAAGCCATTCTGAGCTTACAGAGCATTGAATTGGTCAACCATTCAATGAGAATCAACTACAATCACATAACAAGCCATTCTAAGAATACAAATCAATGAATCGGTCAACATTTTGATGAGAATCAATTACAATAACATAACAAGCCATTTTGAGCTTACGAATCACTGAATCGATCACCCATTTTTCGGTCAACCGTTCAATGAGAATCAGCTACAAACACGTAACAAGCCATTCTGAGCTTACAAATCATCAAATTGGTCAACCGTTCGATGAGAATCAATTACAATCACATAACAAGACATTCTAAGCTTACAAATCACTGAATCAGTCAACCGTTTGATGGGAATCAGCTACAATCATCTAACAAGCCATTCTAAGGTTAAAAATCACCGAATCGATGAAGCGTTTGATGAGAATTAGCTACAATCACCTAACAAATGACTATGAACTTACAAATCATTGAATTGTTCAACTGTTTGATGACAATCAGCTACAATCACATAACAAGCCATTCTGAGCCTATAAATCACCAAATCAGTCAACCATTCGGTGAGAATCAACTACAATCATGTTAGAAGCCATTCTAAGCTTACGGATCACCGAATTGGTCAACTGTTCGATGAGAATCAATTACACTCACGTAACAAGCCATTTTGAGTTTAAAAATCACTAAATCGGTCAACCATTCGATGAGAATCAATTACAATCACGTAACAAGGCATTATGAGCTTACAAATGACCAAATCGGTCAACTGTTCGATGAGAATCAATTAGAATCATGTAACAAGCCAATCTGAGCTTACAAATCCTGAATCAGTCAACTGTTTGATGAGAATGATTAAAATCATGTAACAAGCCATTATGAGCTTACAAAGCACCGAATTGATCAACCGTTCAATGAGAATCAGCTACAATAACATAACAAGCCATTCTGAGCTTACAAATCACCAAATTTGTCAACCGTTCGATGAGAATCAGCTACAATCATGTAACAAGTCATTCTGAGCTTATAAACAACCGAAATGGTCAACCGTTCGATGAGAATCAATTGTAATCATGTAACAAGCCATTTTGAGCTTACAAATCACCAAATCGGTGAACTTTTCAATGAGAATAATTTACAATCACGTAACAAGCCATTCTGAGCTTACAAATCACCAAATTTGTCAACCGTTCGATGAGAATTAGCTACAATCACATAACAAGCCATTCTGAGCTTACAAATCACCAAATCGGTCAACTTTTTGATGAGAATAATTTACAATCATGCAACAAGCCATTCTAAGCTTCCAAATCATGGAATCTGTCAACCATTCAATGAGAATTAGCTACAATCATGTAACAAGCCATTCTGAGCTTACAAATCACCAAATCAGTCAACCATTCAATGAGAATTAGACACCATCACATAACAAGCCATTTGAGCTTTCAAATCACCGAATCGGTCAATCATTTGATGAGAATCAATTACAATCACGTAACAAAAATTTTGAGCTTACAAATCATCGAATCGGTTAGTCATTCAGTGAGAATTAGCTACAATCTCATAACAAGCCATTTTGTGCTTACAAATCAATGAATCAGTCAATCGTTCCATGAGAATCAGCTACAATCATGTAACAAGCCATTCTGAGCTTACAAATCACCAACTCGGTCAACCGTTTGATGACAATCAACTACAATCATGTAATAGGCCATTTTGAGCTTATAAATCATCGAATCAATCAACCTTTCAATGAGAATAAGCTATAATCATGTAACAAGCCATTCGAAGGTTACAAATTACTAAATCAATCAACCGTTCAATGAGAATCAACTACAATCACGTAAAAAGCCATTCTGAGCTTACAAATAACCAAATTGGTGAACTGTTTGATGAAAATTAGCTACAATCACGTAACAAACCATTCCTTGATTAAAAATCACCAAATTAGTCAACCGTTCGATGATAATTATTTACAATCACATAACAAGCCATTTTGACCTTACAAATCACTGAATCGGTCAACCGTTTGATGAGAATTAGCTACTTTGAAGTAACAAGCCATTATGAGCTTACAAATCATTGATCAGTCAACCGTTGCATGAGAATTAGCCACAATCACGTAACAAGCCATTCTGAGCTTACAGATCACCGAATCGGTCAACCGTTCGATGAGAATCAATTACAATCATGTAACAATCTATTTTGAGCTTACAAATCTTTGAATCGGTCAACCGTTTGATGAGAATCAATTACAATCATGTAGCAAGCCATTCTTGGCTTACTAATCACCGAATCAGTTAACCGTTCGATGAGAATAAGCTACAATCACGTAACAAGCCATTCTACACTTAAAAATCACCGAATCGATCAACCGTTCGATGACAATCAGCTACAATTAGGTAATAAGCCATTCTAAGCTTACAAATCACCAAATCGGTCAACCGTTCAATGAGAATCAGCTACAATCACATAACAAGCCATTCTGTGCTTACAAATCATCAAATCAGTGAACCATTCAATGAGAATCAGCTAGGATCACGTAACAAGCCATTCTAAGCGTACAAATCACTGAATCGGTCAACTGTTCAATGAGAATCAGCTACAATGACGTAACAAGCCATTTTGAGGTTACAAATTACCGAGTTGGTCAACTATTTGATGAGAATTAATTACAATCACGTAACAAGCCATTTTGAGCTTAAAAATCACTGAATCGGTCAACCGTTCAATTTGAATCAATTACAATCATGTAACAAGCTATTCTAAGCTTTCAAATCACTGAATCAGTCAACTGTTCCATGAGAATCAATAACAATCATGTAACAAGCCATTCTAAGCTTACAGATCACTAAATCGGTCAATCATGTGATGAAAACCAATTAGAATAATGTAATAAGCTATGATGAGCTTACAAATTATCGAATCGGTCAACTATTCGATGAGAATTAGCTATAATCACGAACAAGTGATTCTGAGCTTACAAATAACCGAATCGGTCAATCATTCCATAAGAATCGGCTACAATCACATAACAAGCCATTCTGAGCTTAAAAATTACCGAATCGATCAACCACTCATTGAAAATCAACTACAATCACGTAACAAGCCATTCTTAGCTTACAAATCATTGAATCGGTCAACTGTTCGATTAGAATTAACTTCAATCACATAACAAGCCATTCTGAGCTTGCAAATCACCGAATCGGTCAACTGTTTCATGAGAATCAATTACAATCATGTAACAAGCCATTCTTACCTTACAAATCACTGAATCGATCAACCATTCGATGAGAATCAATTACAATCACGTAACAAGCCATTCTAAACTTACAAATCAATGAATTGGTCAACCTTTCCATGAGAATTAATAACAATCATGTAACTAGCCATTCTGAGCTTACAAATCACCGAATCGGTCAATCGTTCAATGAGAATCAATTACAATAAGGTAATAAGCCATTCTGAGCTTACAAATCACCGAATCGGTCAACTGTTTGATGAGAATTAGCTATAATCACGTAACAAGTGATTCTGAGCTTACAAAATAGCGAATTGGTCAACCATTTGATGAGAGTTAGCTACAATCACGTAACAAGCTATTCTGGGCTGACAAATCATCAAATCAATCAACCGCTTGATGAGGAGCAACTTCTATCACATAACAAGCCATTCTGACCTTACAAATCACCAAATCGGTCAACCATTCGATGATAATCAATTACAATCACGTAACAAGCCATTCTGAGCTTACAAATCACTAAACTGATTAACTGTTCAAAGAGAATAAATAAGCATCACGTAACAAGCCATTCTAAGCTTACAAATCACCGAACTGGTAAACCGTTCGATGAGAATCAACTAGAATCACGTAAAAAGCCATTCTGACCTTACAAATCACTGAATCGATCAACAATTTGATGAGAATTAGCTACAATCATGTAACAAGCCATTCTAAGCTTACAAATCACCGAATCAGTCGACCGTTCGATGAGAATCAACTATAATCATGTAACAAGCCATTCTGAGCTTACAAATCACCTAATCAGTCAACCGTTCGATGAGAATCAGATACAATCACGTAACAAGCCATTTTGAGCTTACAAATCACTGAAGCAGTCAACCGTTCCATGAGAATCAATTATAATTACGTAACAAGCCATTCTAAGATTACAAATTACCAAATTGGTCAACCATTCGATTAGAATCAATTAAAATCATGTAACAAGCTAGCTACAATCACATAATAGGCCATTCTTAGCTTACAAATCACTGAATCGATCAACCATTTGATGAGAAACAACTACAATCCTGTAACAAGCCATTTTGAGCTTACAAATCACCGAATCCATCAACCATTCGATGCGAACCAACTACAATCATGTAACAAGCCATTTTGAGCTTACAAATCACCGAATTGGTCAACCATTTGATGAGAATCAATTACAATCACATAACAGGCCACTCTGAGCTTACAAATCACTGAATCAGTCAATCCTTCGATGAGAATCAACTACAATCATTCAACAAGCCATTCTGAGTTAAAAAATCACTGAATCGGTCAACCATTCAATGAAAATCAATTACAATCATGTAACAAGCAATTCTGAGCTTACAAATCACTGAATCGGTTAACCGTTTGATGAGAATCAGCTACAATCACGTAACAAGTGATTCTGAGCTTACAAATTACCAAGTCCATCAATCATTCAATGAGAATCAATTACAATCACGTAATAAGCCATTTTGAGCTTACAAATTACCGAATCAGTCAACCGCTCGATGAGAATCAGCTACAATCACGTAACAAGCTAGTTTGAACTTACAAATCACCGAATCAGTGAATCGTTGAATGAAAATCAATTACAATCATGTCACAAGACATTCTAAGCTTCCAAATCACTGAATCGGTCAACTTTTCAATGAGAATAATTTACAATCACGTAACAAGCCATTTTGAGCTTAAAAATCACCAGATCAGTCAACCATTCGATGAAAATTAGCTATAATCACATAACAAGCCATTCTGAGTTTACAAATCACCAAATTCGTCAACTGTTCGATGAGAATTAGCTACAATCACGTAACAAGCCATTCTAAGCTTACAAATCACCAAATCGGTCAATCATTCAATGAGAATCAATTACAATGACGTAACAAGCCATTTTGAGCTTACAAATTACTGAATCGGTCAAGCGTTCGATGATAATCAGCTACAATCATGTAAGAAGCCATTATGAGCTTACAAATAACTAAATCGGTCAACCGTTCGATGAGAATCAGCTACAACCACGTAACAAGCTATTTTGAGCTTACAAAACATTGAAACGGTCAACCGTTCGATGAGAATCAATTACAATCACGTAACAAGCCATTTTGAGCTTACAAATCACCTAATCGGTCAACTTTTTGATGAGAATAATTTACAATCATGTAACAAGCCATTCTGGGCTTATAAATCACCGAATTGGTCAACCGTTTGATGAGAATCAGCCATAATCACGTAACAAGCCATTTTGAGCTCACAAATCACCAAATCGATCAACCATTTGATGAGAATAATTTACAATCACGTAACAAGCCATTTTGGGCTTATAAATCACCGAACTAGTAAACCATTTGATGAGAATCAACTAGAATCACGTAAAAAGCCATTCTGACCTTACAAATCACCGAATCGATCAACAATTTGATGAGAATCAGCTACAATCATGTAAAAGCCATTCTAAGCTTACAAATCACCGAATCAGTCTACCGTTCGATGAGAATCAACTGTAATCACGTAACAAGCCATTCCGAGCTTACAAATCACCTAATTAGTCAACCATTCGATGAGAATCAGATACAATCATGTAACAAGCCATTTTGAGCTTACAAATTACTGAAGCGGTCAACCGTTCCATGAGAATCAATTATAATTACGTAACAAGCCATTCTAAGATTACAAATCACCAAATTGGTCAACCATTCGATTAGAATTAATTAAAATCATGTAACAAGCTAGCTACAATCACGTAACAGGCCATTCTTAGCTTACAAATCACCAAATCAATTAACCATTGGATGAGAAACAACTACAATCACGTAACAAGCCATTTTGAGCTTACAAATCACCGAAGGTCAACCATTCGGAGAGAATCAATTATCATCACGTAATAAGCCATTTTGAGCTTACAAATCATTGAATCGGTCAACCATTCGATGCGAATCAGCTACAATCACGAAACAAGCCATTCTGAGCTTACAAATTACCAAGTTCGTCAATTGTTAAATGAGAATCAATTACAATCATGTAATAAGCCATTTTGAGCTTATAAATTACTGAATCAGTCAACGGCTCGATGAGAATCAGCTACAATCACGTAACAAGCTAGTTTGAACTTACAAATCACCGAATCAGTGAATCATTGAATGAGAATCAATTACAATCATGTAACAAGACATTCTAAGCTTCCAAATCACTGAATCGGTCAACTTTTTGATAAGAATAATTTACAATCTCATAACAAGCCATTTTGAGCTTAAAAATTTCCAATCGGTCAACCATTCGATGAAAATTAGCTATAATCACATAACAAGCCATTCTAAGTTTACAAATCATCAAATTGGTCAACTATTCGATGAGAATTAGCTACAATCACGTAACAAGCCATTCTAAGCTTACAAATCACCAAATCGGTCAATCATTCAATGAGAATCAATTACAATGATGTAACAAGCCATTCTGAGCTTACAAATTATTGAATCGGTCAAGCGTTCGATGATAATTAGCAACAATCATGTAACAAGCCATTATGAGCTTACAAATCACTAAATCGGTCAACCGTTCAATGAGAATCAGTTACAACCACGTAACAAACCATTTTGAGCTTACAAAACACCGAAACGGTCAACCATTCGATGAGAATCAATTACAATCACGTAATAAGCCATTCTGAGCTTACAAATCACCGAATCTGTCAACTTTTTGATGAGCATAATTTACAATCACGTAACAAGCCATTCTGGGCTTATAAATCACCAAATTGGTCAACCGTTTGATGAGAATCAGCTACAATCATGTGACAAGCTATTCTGAGCTTTCAAATCACGAAATCGGTCAATCATTTGATGAGAATCAGCTACAATCACATAACAAGCCATTCTGAGCTTACAAATCACCAAATCGGTCAACCATTCGATGAGAATCAGCTACAATCATGTAACAAGCCATTCTAAGCTTACAAATCACTGAATCGGTCAACCAATTGATGGGAATTAGCTACAATCACATAACAAGCCATTCTGAACTTAAAAATCATGGAATCAGTCAACCATTCGATGAGAATCAGCTACAATCACGTAACAAACAACTCTAAGATTACAAATCACCAAATCGTTCAACCATTCGATGAGAATCAGACAGAATCATATAACAAGCCATTGTGAGGTTATTAATGAACGAATTGGTTAACCATTCGATGAGAATCAATTACAATCATGTAACAATCCATTCTAAGCTTACAGATCAATGAACTCTGAGCTTACAAATCACCAAATCGTTCAACCGTTCAATGAGAATCAACTACAATCACGTAATAAGCTAGTCTGAGCTTACATATCACTGAATCGGTCAATTGTTTGATGAGAATCAAATAGAATCATGTAACAAGCCATTGTGAGGTTATTGATCAACGAATCGGTTAACCATTTGACGAGAATCAATTACAATCATGTAAAAAGGCATTCTAAGCTAACAAATCACTGAATCGGTGAACCATTCGATTAGAATCAATTACAATCATGTAACAAGCCATTTTGATCTAACAACTCATTGAATTGGTCACCTCTTCGATGAGAATCAGCTACAATATGTATACAATATCATACTCCATAGAATAGCTTCCCCTATGAGTATCCTTCCTCAACATATATTCAATTTTCTGCTATCTCTCCCCCTTTGACAACAATGACAAAGATAGGGTGTACAAAAATTACAAAAACTTTATACCTTATTATCAGTTATTGCAAAGCCGGTAGGCTTGCAACACAATCACCAAACTCTAACTTCCAAGATTGAAAATCTTTCTCCCATATCATCCTGATGGATTCAGCAACATTGAGTAGAGTACTCAATTCATATGCTGCTGTTTGACAAGCTTGCAGGGAATTGAAGCTAAACTTCTGAAATGATGTCTTTGCTGAAAGACACTGCTCAATTTGATCTTCAACAATTGATATCTTGATTGAGACATGCTCTCTCAAGATGTTAACCCAGATCATCTTTCTATTCTTCTCCTGTGCTATCATTCTGATTTCATCTTTCAATTTCCTTATGTTCTTCTCTATAGAACTTATCTTGACATTAGGGCTTGTCAAGGTGTTTGTCTCAGCTGTAATAGCATCTAACTTCTCTCTGATCTTCTTATCCTCTTCAACTGTTAGGATTTCTGATTTAGTGCATTATATGTACAAATTCTTTCCTATCTCAAAATGTCTCCTCAAATTCTTTATGCATATATATAAACTATCAATATCATTTCGAATATTTACACTTAGATTTTGTTGCATTTCTGTTTCAAAGTCTTCCTGAACTTTTATTTTAGCAATATCTTTCAAGTTAGAAAATTCAGAGTCAAAAGAATTCATTACTGATTGAGCTTTCTCAAGTGGATTTGATTCAGATACCTTAGTGCTGATCACACTCTCAAGTTTCTCTATCAAAACTCTAACTTTGCCTTCAAGGTCTTTCACCTTATTATTCTTTCCAATAATTTTATTCAGAGATGTGATGAACTCAAGCTGATCATCATCTTCAACTTCTTTTCCAATGTCTTCAAACATTGAACCAATATGCCTCTTCTTACTGTCAGGTGCACTAATGTCTTCAACTGGTTTAGAAGGTGCACTAGAGGTAGTGGCCTCTGTCAAAATATGTTTTCCTTTAACTGACTACTCTGCTGGAACTGATTCTCATACAATTGGTGCTTCCTCTACCTCTGTATTCTTCTCAGATTCTGTGACCTTTTCTTGCTCTCCCAAAGCCAAATTGTCAACAATGTTTCCTAGATCATGAAATACTACATCATCTGATTCTAAAGTCACCTTGGTGCCTTCAATATCCATTGATTCTTTGCCAATATTGATATGTGAAGAAGATGGAACTTCTTCAATACCAACTTCCTCTGCATGCGGTTCCTCTGATTGCTTCTGCTGAGGGTCTGATTCAACATGCTTTTCTGCAACTATATCTGCAAGAACTTGCATTACTGCTTGCTCTGTCTCTTTCTGTACTTCCTCCTTTTTGCCTCCCATTATAAGGATTGTTCTTCTCTTAGTTCTCAATAAAGTTCCAAGAGACTTCAAGAATCTCTTCAAATGATCTTCATCCTTAACTTCACAGAACTGTTTGATTACATGTTCTCTCATCTTTATGTCCTCTTCTTGTGCTCTCTATTTTCTATTCACAAGTCTGTTATACAAATCTTTTGGGATCTTACCATGAATGGTGCTAAGTTTCTTATCTACCACAATCATGTGTGTAACCATTGCATTTTCAAAGTTCAATCTGTCAAATGATCCATATAGATCATAGAATTTATTCAACTTAGTGAAGTCTCCATGCTTCAATATATCTTCATTAACTCTTTCAATTCTTGGTTTCCAAGTTTTCTTCTTGACTGAAACTACATCATCATCTTTAATTACTGCTACATTTATAGGTATAGGTGGTACAACCACTTTCTGTCTCTTGTCGGGTCCTGTTGCGCTCACTTTTACTCTTTTGCTAGGAATAGGAGAAAAACATTTATCTCCTTCATCTTTTTCAGGTACTTAAACTTTTACCTTTACTGCAATAGGATCAATAGGATCTGCACTTGATGTCTCAGGTTAAAATATAAGATTTTCACTTTGTCTAAGGGCTTCTGTAGTCTTCTTAGCTATGTCAAACTCATGACTTGACATACCAGATTCTTTCAATATTTTCTTCATAGTAGATTCAACTCTCTTACTAGATTGCTTCTTTTCTCTCAAACTTATTGCAAAGTTGAAATTCTCTTCATAGGTTCCAAACCTATTTGCATGACCATCCAACTCACACTTTAACAATCTATTCACATATCCTACTATTTCTGCTTCAGATATTTCATAGCCAAGAGGGTCTATGAATTCTATTCTAGGCTCAACTGCTTCAATGTAGGTGAAATCAGTGTCAACCATAAAACAAATGTCATCTTTATGCTTTTCAACTAAGGATTGAGGAATCCTTGATTTGTTCTTAACAATATTCTGAAAAGTCTTCAATACAAGCTTCACACTGTCATTAACTTTATCAAAAAGGTGCTTCATGTTTACTGAGTTTATTCTTTCCATTGTGTTCACATTGTCACTCCAATCAACTGTGTAAGGAAATCTTCTCAAAATATGGAAAAACATATAGGTTATCAGAGATGAAAACCTAAACTGAGTGTACTTAGCCTTCTTAATCTTTTCTAAGTTCTCAAATAATTGAATTTTCAAGATTTCACATAGGTCTACTAGTTTTTTCTCAATACACATAAGATAAGCTACATGAATCATTCCTGCAGCCATGTCATCTTCCCTTAAACTACCACAGAATTTAGTTGTTAGGATTTTACAAAGGTACCTAACATCATCTTGCTTAATCTTACTTATCACAATTCCTCTACCATTTTAACTAGATCTAGTGTTATCGAAAACAATCTTTCTCATGTTCTTTTCATTCAGTGAAATCTCTCCAACTTTTGATAATCCAGTAACTTCATGAATTAGGTCGGCAGGTATATCAATAACTCTATCCTCCATCCAGAATTTCCCATTGTGGATTATACTTAAAATGATTTTGGTACATTCCTCATCATTGAATTCATACTTCATGGAATATTTGATAATTTCATTGTTCTCTAGGTGCCCATAAGCTAGTTTAACTGACATGTCTTGATTGTACAATTTCCTATAATCATCATTAAAATCTGCATCTCCCAAAGTTTCAAACTTACAACCTAAATATCCTTTAACATTCTGAATGTGCAATACTCCGTCTAGTACGGATGATAATGCTAGACTGTCATCAATTTCAGTTGGTTCTACTAGTTCTTTCTTAATCTTTGGTCTATTCTTATCCTTAACATTATGAACCATAGAAATATCCATCTTATCAACTGATTAAAGATCAAGAAATACTTCAACTTTGCAAATCTAGTGTTTTAGTATGATCGTCGTTGCAAACTACTTCCAAACTTCTTCAAATCATCCTCAACTCGCTTTTCTTCTTTCAAATCTCTTTTCAATCACTTTGTAATTATAATAACTTCAATTTCGACCTTATAACACTTCACAATAACTCAATTTTGCCGCTAAAACCTCAAAAAGCTGATTTTGCAAACCTGCAACCATAAAAAATTTTGCGACCTCGGAAAACACAATATTTTCTTTTGTACACTTAACCATAGAATTAGTACAACATAATAAACCTATATCTAACTACACAAAACTTAACTCATTCAAATTCCTAATCTACACTAATCCTAAGTCCTAAACTACAGAAACTTACATAATTTAAGTACTTAAAGAAGGGTCAGGTAAAGATTCATCCTTACCATCGGTTACATTACCTTCGTGACTACTTTTAGTGCTGACTATACCTCCTTGATCTGTGCCTTTGTCAAATTCTACTTCATCTTGATTGCTATAGCAACCTTTCTCTTTGTTTCCTACATTTTCATTCCTTCTTGCATTGTTCCTAGGGTTAGGGTTATGATGATAACCTCCATTGTTCATTTTGCAAAATCTTGCTGAGTGTCCAAACTTGTTGCATATCTAACAAATGATTCCATTGTTTCCAAATCTCTGT
Organism: Chamaecyparis obtusa; assembly: GCA_027943335.1. Lineage (NCBI taxonomy): Eukaryota > Viridiplantae > Streptophyta > Pinopsida > Cupressales > Cupressaceae > Chamaecyparis > Chamaecyparis obtusa. Next base: position 6,800,480 of record BSBK01000740.1, on the reverse strand, counting down.
CCTTGCTGGTTAATCTGTGACCTACAATTTCTAGCAATGTGTCCTACTTTGTTGCATCTAAAACATACTACCACTTTTCTTTGATTCATTTCTTCAATAGATTTCTTATCTGCATTGTTAGTATTCCCAATCATTCTATCATAATTATTCAAAATTACTTTAGGTCTTCTACATTCATTAGCTCTATGTCCAAAACTATGATAATTATAACAATGTCCATTAAAAGGTATAAATTGATTACCTGTGCAATCTCTCTTCATGTGCCCAATAGTATTACAAGCAAAACATCTACCTTTGAATTCTCTTTGCATACCTTAGATGATTCTTCCTATTTTGATTCTTCTTGCTTTGATTCTTCTTTCTCTCTAGGTGGTTCTTCTTTAGGTGGATCTTCCAATGTGTTCTCATCTAGCTTTATTTCCTCCACACTTTCAGATGTCTTCATATCTAGCTTCTTACTTTCATGGTTTGTTCTAAACATACTATATCCAAATCCAGTCCTATCAAAGAATGGTTATTCAAAAGAAATTTGTTTTTCAGTCTTATCACTTTTTGAATATAGCCTTTCAAGTTGTTTTTTAGATTGAGTTAATTCACCTTTGACAATTTTATTATACTTCTCAAGTTCCACATACTACATTTTTACTTTTTTAGATTCGGATGTTTCCTTTTCAAGTCTTGACCTCAGATCTTCATTCTCAATTTTCAATTTTTCATTATCAGATCTCAAATTTCCATCTTTCATACTAAGCTTCAGATTTACTATCTTCAACTCATGCTTAAGGATCTCATTTTCTTTTTCTAATTCATCACAATCTTCAACAAGCATATCAGATTTCTTTTCAGATTTCAGATCTTCAATCTTACCTTTCAATTTGTCAATAGCATTCTTTGCATCTTCATATTTTCTTCTTAAGGAGTTTCTTTCATCAGTAAGCATATCAATCTGTTCAAGAGCTTCTTCAAGATTCTTCTGAAGTTGATCCATATCCATAGAGATCTTACTCAAGCTGCTAAGCTTTCCTTGAATGTTCCTTCTTCGAGTAACTGTGCTCTGATACCAATTGTTAGAAATAGGAAATATTGAGAGGTGGGGGGGGTGAATCAGTATTTAACAAACTTTTTCTTTTGCCCACTTATGGATATAATAGATTACTTTAGTGCATACAAAGATTATCAAGTTGATGAACAAACATAGCAGTAAATAGAAAGAACTTATAACACATCATATGTTCTCGAGGAAACTTTGGCCAAGGGAAAACCCCGGTGGGGATGGTACCCACAAAGATCACTAATCAAAAGTATCTTGTTAGTGATATTGGACCCTGTTAGGAGTCAATTACAATGTATAGTAGATCTATCCTGGTTAAAGGACTTTAGGCCTTGTTAGAAGCCTTAACCCTGTTAGGAGTTAGATTACAAAACCTGATCACTAGCTGAGCTCACTACCCAAACAGGTAATACAAAAATGTTTCTGACTGTAATATGGTACTTCTTACAACTTCGCATCAATAGCCTTTGTTGCTATCACAATAAACAACTATCACAAGTTATCTTTTCTTTCTTTTTACATATCACTTTTATATTTCATTACATTTCAAGTATGCCTAATATATGAGTTATTAAAGCTAATAACTTTACATCGTCAGCATCCAAAATCTTTATCCAAGAGTAAACATCTAGGATGTCATCCCTTCATAATGTTAAGTCATTATTTTGACAAGAAAAAATAATCCCTTAACTCTTTTGCTTTAACTGTCTCCAAAACTGCTCTGTCTGCAAAACTGTCTTCGATAAACTTTGAATAACTTTGTTCGTACTACTCCAAACTTTATGCACAATGAGATGGGGTATCCTCATACTTTGTAGAAGCTTCAGTTAACTGGGCAAACAAAAATATTACTCCAGTGGACATCGCCAACTAAATCTTCATCGGGTGCTCTGTTAGGATCACTATATCCAAACTTAGATAATTTCTTCCTTCAACTTTGCATACTTGCATTCTAGATTCTGCACTCTCAATAGAGATCATATGTTGCCATAATGACAACATCTATGCATCCACATTATCCAAATTTCCAACACAAGATACTTTTGATTAGTGATCTTTGTGGGTACCATCCCCACCGGGGTTTTCCCTTGGCTAGGGTTTCCTCAAGAACATATGATGTGTTATGAGTTCTTTCTATTTACTGCTATGTTTGTTAATCAGCTTGATAACTTTGTATGCACTAAAGTAATCTGTTATATCTGTAAGTGGGCAAAAGAAAAAGTTTTTGAAATACTGATTCACCCCCCTCCTAGTATTTCCTATTTCTAACACCATTCTGAGCTTATAGATCACCAACTAGGTCATCAGTTTGAAGAGAATCAATTACAATCACGTAAAAAGCCATTCTAAGCTTACAACTCACCGAATCAGACAACCGTTCACTGAGAATCAATTACAATCATGTAAGAAGCCATTCTAAACTTAGAAATTAGCAAATCGATTAACCGTTTGATGAGAATTAGCTACAATCATGTAACAAGCCATTCTGAGCTGACAAATCACCGAATTGGTCAACCGTTTGATGAGAATCAGCTATAATCAGGTAACAAGCCATTCTGAGCTTACAAATCATTGAATCGGTCAACCATTCGATGAGAATCAGCTACAATTAGTTAACAAGCCATTCTGAGCTTACAAATCACCGAATCAGTCAACCGTTCGATGAGAATCAGCTACAATCACATAACAAGCCATTTTAAGCTTACAAGTCACAAAATCAGTCAACTATTTAATGAGAATTAGCTACAATCACGTAAAAAGCCATTTTGAGATTACAAATCACTGAATCGGTCAACCGTTTGATGAAAATCAATGACAATCAAATAAGAAGCCATTCCAAGCTTACAAATGACAGAATCGGTCAACTATTTGATGAGAATCAATTACAATCACATAAAAGCCATTCTGAGCTTACAAATCATGGAATCGGTCAAGCGTTTGTTGAGAATCAATTACAATCACATAATAAGCCATTCTGAGCTTACAAATCACTGAATCGGTCAACTGTTCGATGAGAAATAGATACAATCACGTAGCAAGCCATTCTGAGCTTACAAATCACTAAATCAGTCAACCATTCGATGAGAATCAGCTACAATCACATAACAAGCCATTTTGAGCTTACAAATCACCGAATCGATCAACCGTTCATTGAGAATCAGCTACAATCATTTTACAAGTCATTCTAAGCTTACAAATCACATAATCAGTCAACCGTATGATGAGAATCAATGACAATCACCTAACAAGCTAGTCTGATCTTTTAAATCACCGAATCGGTCAACTATTCGATGAGAATTAATTACAACCACATAACAAGCCATTTTGAGCTTACAAATCACCGAATCGGTCAACCGTTCGATGAGAATCAACTACAATCAATGAGAATCAATTACAATCACGTAATAATCCATTCTAAGCTTATAAATCACCGAGCTGGTCAACCGTTTGATGAGAATCAGTGACAATCACGTAAGAAGCCATTCTGAGCTTACAAATCACCGAATCGGTCAATTGTTCGATGATAATCAACTACAATCATGTAACAAATGATTCTGAGCTTACAAATCACCGAATCGGTCAACTGTTCATGAGAATCAGCTACAATCATGTATAAAGCTATTCTGAGCTTATAAATCACCGAATCGATCAACTGTTCGATGAGACTCAGCTACAATAATGTAACAAGCCATTCTGAGCTTACAAATCACCGAATCGGTCAACTATTCGATGAGAATCAACTATAATCACATAACAAACCATTCTGAGCTTACAAATCATGGAATTGGTCAACCGTTCGATGAGAATCAATTACAATCATGTAACAAGCCATTCTGAGCTTATAAATCACCGAATCGGTCAACCGTTTGAACAGAATCCACTATAATCATGTAACAAGCCATTTTGAGATTACAAGTCACCGAAGCGGTCAATCATTTGATGAGAATTAGATACAATCACGTAAAAAGCCATTCTGAGATTACAAATCACTGAATCGGTCAACTGTTTGATGAGAATTAATTATAATCACGTAACAAGTCATTCTGAGCTTACATATCACTGAATCTGTCAACCGTTCGATGAGAATCAGCTACAATCACGTAATAAGACATTTTGAGCTTACAAATCACCGAATCAATAAACAATTCCATGAGTATCAGTTACAATAACGTCACAAGCCATTCTGAGCTTACAAATTGCCGAATTGGTCAACCGTTCGATGATAATCAGCTGCAATCACGTAACAAGCCATTTTGATCTTACAAATCATGGATTCGGTCAACCGTTCGATAAGAATCAACTATAATTAGGTAACAAGTGATTCTAAGCTTACAACTCACTGAATCGGTCAACCACTCGATGAGAATTAGCAATAATCAAATAAAAAAGCCATTATGTGCCTACAAATCATTGAATTAGTTAACCATTCGATGAGAATCAACGACAATCACGTAAGAAGCTATTCTAAGCTTACAAATAACCAAATCGATCAACTGTCTGGTGAGAATCAGCTACAATCATGTAACAAGCCCATTTTGAGCTTACAAATCACCGAATCAATCAACCGTTCGATGAGAATCAATTAGAATCACGTAACAAGCCATTCTAAGCTTAGAAATCATTGAATTTGTCAACCGTTCGATGAGAGTTAGCTGCAATCACATAACGAGCCATTATGAGCTTACAAATTACTGAGTCGATCAACCGTTTGATGAGAATCAATTACAATCATGTAACAAGCCATTCTGTGCTTACAAATCACCGAATCAGTCAACCGTTCGATGAGAATTAGCTACAATCATGTAACAAGCCATTCAGAGATTACAAATCACCAAATCGGTCAACTATTCTAGGAGAATCAATTACAATCACATAACAGGCCATTCTTAGCTTACAAATCACTGAATCGGTCAACCGTTCGATGAGAATCAACTATAATCACGTAACAAGCCATTATGAGCTTACAAATGATCGAATCGGTCAACCGTTTGATGAGAATTAATTACAATCACATAACAAGCCATTATGAGCTTACAAATCACCGAATCGGTCAACCGTTTGATGAGAATGAGCAACAATCACGTAACAAGCCATTTTGAGCTTACAAATCATCGAATCGATCAACCGTTCGATGAGAATCAATTTAAATCACGTAACAATCCATTCTGAGCTTAGAAATCACTGAATTTGTGAACCGTTCAATGAGAATTAGCTACAATCACGTAACAAGCCATTTTGAGTTTACAAATTACCAAGTCGATCAACCATTTGACAAGAATCAATTAGAATCACCTAACAAGCCAGTCTGAGCTTACAAATCACCGAATCAGTCAACCATACGATGAGAATCAACTACACTCCTGTAACAAGCCATTCGGAGCTTACAAATCACCGAATCGGTCAACCATTTGATGAGAATAAATTACAATCACGTAACAAGCCATTCTGAGCTTACAATTCACTGAATCGGTCAACTGTTTGATGAGAATTAACTAATATCATGTAACAAGCCATTTTGAGCTTACAAATTACCGAATTGGTCAACCATTCGATGAGAATCAACTACAATCATGTAACCAGCCATTTGGAGGTTGCAAATCACTGAATCGGTCAACCGTTCGATGAGAATCAGCTATAATCATGTAACAAGCTATTTTGAGCTTAAAAATCACTGAATCGATCAACCGTTCGATGAGAATCAATCATAATGATGTAACAAGCCATTCTGAGCTTACAAATCTCCGAATCAATCATCTTTTTGATTAGAATAATTTACAATCATGTAACAAGCCATTCTGAGCTTACAAATCACCAGATCGGTCAACCATTCGATAAAAATCAACTACAATAATGTAACAAGCCATTCTAAGCTTACAAATCACTGAATCAGTCAACCGTTCGATGAGAATTGGGTACAATCATGTAACAAGCCATCCTGAGCTTACAAATCACCGAATCAGTCAAACGTTCGATGAGAATCAGCTACAATCACATACCAAGCCATTCTGAGCTTTTAAATCACCGAATCGGTCAACCGTTCGATGAGAATCAATTACAATCATGTAACAAGCCATTCTAAGCTTACAAATCACTGAATCGGTTAACCGTTCGATGAGAATCAATTAAAATCACTTAACAAGCCATTTTGAGCTTACAAATCATCAAATCGGTCAATTGTTCGATGAGAATCAGTTACAATCACGTAACAAGCCATTCTGAGGTTACAAATCGTCAAATCGGTCAACTGTTTGATGAGAATTAATTACAATCATGTAACAAGCCATTCTTAGCTTAGAAATCACCAAATTGGTCAACTGTTCGATGAGAATCAAACAATCATGTAACAAGCCATTCTGAGCTTACAAATCATGAAATCGGTCAACCGTTCGATGAGAATCAACTATAATCACATAACAAGCCATTCTGAGCTTAGAAATCACTGAATCGGTCAACCGTTTGATGAGAATCAGCTACAATCATGTAACAAGCCATTCTAAGCTTAGAAATCACTGAATCGATCAACTGTTTGATTAGAATCAATTACAATAACTTAACAAGCCATTCTAAGCTTAGAAATCACCGAATAGGTCAACTGTTTAATTAGGATTAATTACAATCATGTAACAAGCTATTCTAAGCTTACAAATCACTGAATGAAGCAATCGTTTGATAAGAATTATCACAATCATGTAACAAGGCATTCTAAGCTTACAAATCACTGAATCGGTCAACTATCCTATGAGAATCAGCTACAATCACGTAACAAGCCATTCTGAGCATACAAATCATAGAATCAGTCAACCATTCGATGAGAATCATCTACAATGAAGTAAAAAGTTATTCTAAGCTTACAAATCACTAAATTAGTCAACCATTCGATGAGAATCAATTACAATCATGTAACAAGCCATTCTGAGCTTACAAATCACCGAATCGGTCAATTGTTCGATGAGAATCAACTACAGTCATGTAACAAGCCATTATGAGTTTACAAATGACCGAATCGGTCAGACATTTGATGAGAATTAATTACAATCACATAACAAGCCATTTTGAACTTACAAATCACCGAATCGGTCAACCGTTCGATGAGAATTAGCTACAATCAGGTAACAAGACATTCTGAGCTTACAAATCACCGAATCAGTCAAATGTTCGATGAGAATCAGCTACAATCACGTAACAAGCTATTCTAAGCTTACAAATCACCGAATCGGTCAACGGTTCAATGAGAATCAGCTACAATCATGTAACAAGCCATTCCAAGCTTACAAATCACCAAATCAGTTAACCGTTCGATGAGGATCAGCTACAATCATGTAACAAGCCATTCTGAGCTTACAATTCACTGAATCGGTCAACCATTCAATGAGAATTAGCTACAATCACGTAAGAATCCATTCTCAGCTTACAGATCACCGAATCAGTCAACCATTTGATGAGAATCAAGGACAGTTACATAAAAGATCGTTAGAGGTTGTAGATCATAGAATTCATCAGCTATTCGATGAGAATTGGTGACAATCACGTAACAAGTCATTCTGAGGTTGCAGATCACTGAATCGATCAACTATTTTATGAGAATCATCTACAATCATGTAACATGCCATGTTGAGGTTACAGATTGTCAAATCGGTCAACCATTTGATGAGAGTCAGCTATAATTGTATAACACCCCATTCTGAGGTTGCAGGTCACTGAATCGATGAACTATTTTATAAGAATCAACTACAATCATGTAACAAGCCATTCTGATCTTACAGATAACCGAATCGGTCAATCATTCGATGAGAATCAACTACAATCACATAAAAGATCCTTTTGAGGTTGTAGATCACCGAATCGGTGAACCGTTCCATGACAATCAACTAAAATCGTGTAACAAGTTGTTATGAGGTTGTAGTTTGCCGAATCGGTCAACCGTTTGATGAGAATCAGCTATAATCACTTAACAAGCCATTCTGAGCTAACAGATCACCAAATCGGTCTACCGTTCGATGAGAATCAACTACAATCATGTAATAAGCCATTTTGAGCTTACAGATCACTTAATCAGTCACCCTTCGACGAGAACCAGCTACAATAACATAAAAGATCATTCTAAGGTTGTAGATCACCGAATCAGTCAAATATTTGATGAGAATAAACTACAATCATGTAATAAGATATTCAGCGGTTGTAGATCACTGACTCGATCAACCATTTAATGAGAATTAGATACAATTGTGTAACACACCATTCTTAGATTGTAGATCACCGAATCGGTGAACCATTCGATGAGAATAAGCTACAATAACATAACAAGCCATTTTGGGGTTACAAATCACCGAATCGGTTAATGGTTTGGTGAGATTCAATTACAATCACATAAAAGATCTTTGTGGGATTTGAGATCACCAAATCGGTCAACCGTTCGTTGAGAATGAGCTACAATCGTGTAAGAAGTCATTCTGAGGTTGCAGATCACCGAATCGATCAACTGTTTGATGAGAATCGGCTACAATCATGTAACAAGTTGATCGATGGTTGTAGATCACTCAATCAGTGAACCATTTGATGAGAATTAGCTACAATCACTTAACAAGCCATTCTGAGTTTATAGATCACCAAATCGGTCAACAATTTGATGAGAATCAGCTAAAATAACCTAACAAGCTATTTTGAGCTGACAGATCACCGAATCGGCCAACAATTCGATAAGAATAAACTATAATTGCATAACAAGCCATTCTGAGCTGATAGATACCTGAATCGGTCAACCATTCAATGAGAACTAACTACAATCACATAAAATATCATTCTAAGGTTGTAGATAACTGAGTCGGTCAACCATTTGATGAGAATCAGCTACAATCATGTAACAAGTCATTCTAAGGTTGCAGATTCTTGAATCGGTCAACTACTTGATAAGAATCAGCTACAATCATGTAACACGTTGTTCTAAGGTTGTAGATTCTCGAATCGGTCAACCGTTCGATGAGAAATGGCTACAATCACATAACAAGTCATTCTATGGTTGCAGGTCACCAAATCAGTCAATGGTTCGATGAGAATAAGCTACAATTACGTAACAAGTCATTCTCAGCTTACAGATAACCAAATCAGTCAACTGTTTGATGAGAATCAACTATAATTGCATAAAAGACTATTTAGAGGTTGTAGATCATCGAATCCATTAGCCGTTCAATGAGAATTAGCTACAATCGCATAACAAGTCATTCTGAGGTTGTAGATCACTAAATCGGTCAACTATTTGATGAGAATCAGCGATAATCACATAACATGCCATTCTGTTGTTGCAGATTGCTGAATCGGTCAACTGTTTGATGAGAGTTAGCTACAATTGCATAACACCCTATTCTAAGGTTGTAGGTCACCGAATTGGTGAACTATTTGATAAGAATCAGCTACAATCATGTAACAAGCCATTCTGAGCTTACAAATAACCAAATCAGTCAACTGTTTCATGAGAATCAACTACAATCACATAAAAGATCATTTTGAGGTTGTAGATCACCGAATCGGTCAACCGTTTGATGACAATCAACTAAAATCGTGTAACAAGTTGTTCTGAGGTTGTAGTTCTCTAATGCGGTCAACCGTTCGATGAGAATTAGCTACAATCATGTAACAAGTCATTCTGAGCTAACAGATCACCAAATCGGTCTATCGTTCAATGAGAATCAACTACAATCACGTAACAAGCCATTTTGAGCAAACAGATCACCAAATCGGTCTACCCTTCAGTGAGAATCAATTACAATCACATAAAAGATCTTTCTAGGGTTTCAGATCAGTGAATCAGTCAACCGTTCGATGGGAATGAGCTATAATTGTGTAAGAACTCATTTTGAGAACATATTTCATTCAAAGCAAAAAGAATAGCATAAATGTTCTTTGTGTTACACATCAAGATATACAACTGATATTTCCAAAGTTGTAATGAAATGAAAAGCTGAATGTACATGTTTTCTCACACAACCTGTGAGATTAGCTTTCATTGCAAAGAATGATCCTATCCTATTCCAGTGAAAGTACATAAAGAAATGAAATAAAATAGCATAAGGGTCATAAGAAGCCAATCATTGCCTTGCGTTCTGATTCGATCGTTGCTCTAGCTCTATGAAATCCAGAATCCTATAAGAGAAGAATGAGTTAGATCTTTTCGATCTAAGCAATGCCAGCTCACCTCCCCTCAAATGCAAAAGCATTTCATTCATGTTGTACTTGCCTAGAACTGGAAAAGGTATCAGTAATGAAGAAACAAAAGAAATGCAATGCACAAAGAAACTATATGCAATTAAACAAGTAAGGTCAGAGCAACAATAAATCAGTCAACAACATCTTGCACCAGTTTTTATAGAAAAGAAGTTTAAATGCTATCAGTTATAATAGTTGATAGCAGTAGTGACTCAAAATATCTCCCAAAGTCAAACATAGCCACACAAATATTTTAAGATTTCTGCTCAAATCGATGTGCTGGAAATAAAATGCAGCATGAAAAGAGGAGCTCAAAGGAAGCACACGACACAAGTAAAAATGGAGGCATCAAGTTTGGTACAATATCTATAGGAATAAGGTGTAAAGGGTGTAATGTCTCAAACATCATAATAAGAGCATTGTGATATCAGAGGACAAAAATAGCTACAGGCAGCAATGCTTGCGTAAGGAGAATATACAGCAGCAGTGAGCAGAAAAATGCTTGTGTATCAAGAAACAACAAGGGTTTGAGATATATCAAGAAGCGTTAGTAACAACAATAGCAAAATTATTTTGAAAGCAACAAAGAGAGATACATTCAGTGTGCCTATTGAAGGTGCAATAAAAGATGGGAAAGATGGCATTATTCAACTTTTCCAAAATAAGGGAAAACAACTGAAGTTTATTTCAAGTTCCAAAAAAGTAGCTCTAGTAGCAATGATCAAATATATTTTGGAAAACCTAGCAATGACCAAATATATTTTGAAAACCCAGTAACATAAGTATGCAGCTCATTTTTCTTAAATGCTTATGACTGTGTAATAAACTTTCTAAAAATAAAACCCAGAAGCTAAGAAAATGTAGCTTTCCATTTTCAGCAAATTTGTATTTTATTCCACATGAAAATGCAAGGGCAAAAATCAGAAAATGGCTTACCCATGAAAGGAATTTGTGCCAGATCCAAACAGCACTAAAGAATCCACACAAAGATTGTAATGGAGTTCACTTCATAATGAAAACAACAACATAGTGGTTGTAGTAAATATTCGAACATTCATTCATAGCTGAGCATGATAGAGAATAACAATGAGATAACACAGAGCAACAAATGTTTGAGCCAAATGAAAGCACAGTAAGCACCAAAATGGCAGCCTCCTTCTTCCATATTTTCTCCAGCAAACCCTATGCTCTTCATGGCGGCAGCTCTTCCCTTCTCCAAATTGCAAAAATATAAAATGAAGAAGAGATGTGTTTTAGTGTTGTATACCCTAATAATTTCGAAGCCTTCATGTTTTCTTCTTTAGGCATTATTTTGATTTAAATGTAATGTCAACATAAGCCCGCGAGGCTTTGAGACTTAATGTTTTAAGTTGTTTAAAGTTTTTAAGTACCAACAATAATAACATTATGTAAATAATAACATCTTTATGAATTTTAAATTTATATTTTATATTTATTTACATCAAGTAGTAATAATATAGTTTAATTAATAAACATAAGCCTTTTTTTATGTTTATTAATTAATTAATTTATTTTTTTATTACTTGATGTAGATAAAATTTAAAGTGTAAATTTAAAATTCTAGTTATGTTATTATTTATTTAATGTGCTATTTGTGGTTCTTGAATATTTAATACTTAGTAATGGTGTCATTATAAACCATTTATTAAGATATTAAATTGTAACTCAAAGAAGGAGTTTACGTTTCGACTTGAAGATCATGATGGAGATGTGGCTATCCTTTTGTGCCAAGTGGAGAGACTTTCTATTAGGATTGATGGGTTTCTTGTTGAGTAGAGAAAGTTTAGGGAAGTTTTGGAGTCTTTTGAAGAGAACTTTGAGTGGTCACCATGTACACATGTCAGAGAATGAGTTTGGAAGACATTTGGCATCATTTTGAAGCTTCTAGAGTCCAATTTTAGAGGGATTTTGATTCCATCCGAGTTTGAGCTTGGGAAATTAGTTCCACATTTCAGGGATCATGTTTTGGGCTCTAGCTATTATATACAACTCTTTTGTATTGAGATGGGGTTTAGTTTTAGAGAGAGAGAAGGCTAGTGTGACATTTCATTATCCTTTGCATGCTCATTTTCTGGATTGTATCATTGGAGTTGATGTTCTTTGGCCTTTGAAGGCATAATAAAACTAATCTTGATCTACTTTGGGAATCATTTCTGTGTCCAAAGTTGGTGATTAATGTTTATTTTCTATGTTTTTTCTCAAGAACCTTTAAATTTATGTCTCATTTCTGCACCTACTTGAGTTAGTGAAATTATTATGCATAGGTCATAAGTTGTGCAGCTTAATGAAAATGTATTGATTGTGATTTAAATCTTTTTGATACTATTCATTAAAGCCTTCTTATGAAACAGTTTTATACAGAGATTTTCATCAAAGTTGTGTCTTATAGTTGGTTATATTCCCATCATTGTGTTATTGAAGTATCAAATCCTTCATCTTGTTTTGGCGCATCACCTTTTAGGTTCAAGTAATTCTCATTTTTTAGTACTTCCTATCCCTTTTCCTCATAAGTTTATAGTTTTCAGTAGATTAGGTGGAGCATCATATAGCATCAAATAGGAACCGGCCTAGAACTCGGAGGTTTAGTCACCTTTGCAGTTTACCCACAAACTTGTGATTATTCCCATGTTCTCTAGAATTTCTAAGTGTTTAGGTGCTTAGTTTTAGGGTGAAAATTTTGGAGTTAACAGAGAGTTAGCAACAATCCCATAACACCCCATTCTGAGGTTGTAGGTCATTGAATCAGTGAACAATTTGATAAGAATCAGCTACAATTACGTAATAAGCCATTTTGAGCTTAAAGATAACCGAATCGGTCAATTGTTTGATGAGAATCAACTACAATCACATAAAAGATTGTTTTGAGGTTGTAGATCACTGAATCGGTCAACTGTTTGATGACAATAAGCTAAAATCACATAACAAGTTGTTTTGAGGTTGCAGTTCGCCGAATGGTCAACCGTTCGATGAGAATCAGCTACGATCATGTAACAAGCTATTCTAAGCTAACAAATCACTAAATCCATCTACCTTTTGAGGAGAATCAACTACAATCATGTAACAAGCCATTCTGAGCTTACAGATCACTGAATCGGTCAACCATTCAACAAGAATCAACTAAAATCACATAAAAGATCATTCTAAGGTTGTAGATCACCAAATCAGTGAATTGTTTGATGAGAATCAACTACAATCATGTAACAAGTAGTTCTGAGGTTGCAGATCATCGAATCAATCAATCGTTTGATGAGAATCAGATACAATCACATAACACACCATTATGAGGTTGTAGATCACCAAATCAGTGAACCATTCAATGAGAATCAACTACAATGACATAACAAGCCATTCTGAGCTTACAAATAACTGAATCGGTCAACCATTCGATGAAAATCAATTCAATCACATAAAAGATCTTTCTGGGGTCTTAGATCACTGAATTGGTCAAGCATTCAATGAGAATGAGCTACAATCATGTAAGAAGTCATTCTGAGGTTACAGATCACCAAATCGATCAACTATTCAATGAGAAATAACTACAATCACGTAACAAGTTGATTTGAGGTTGCAGATCTCTCAATTGGTGAACCATTGGATGAGAATCAACTACAATCACATAACAAGCCATTCTTACCTTACAGATAACTAAATCGGTCAACTCTTCGATGAGAATAAGCTACAATCACATAACAATTCATTCTTAGCTGATAGATCACCGAATCGGCTAACAATTCGATGAAAAGCAACTACAATTGCATAACAAGCCATTTTGAGCTTATAGATCACTGAATCGGTCAACCATTCGATGAGAATTAACTACAATAACATAAAATATCATTCTAAGGTTATAGATAACTGATTCGGTCAACCCTTTGATGAGAATCAACTACAATCATGTAATAAGTCATTCTGAGGTTGCAGATTGTTGAATCATTCAATTGCTACATAAGAATCAACTACAATCATGTAACAAGTTGTTCTCAGGTTGCAGATCATCGAATCAGTGAACCGTTCGATGAGAATAAACTACAATCACATAACAAGCCATTCTGAGCTTACATATCATGGAAATGGTCAATTGTTTGAGGAGAATCAGCTACAATCATGTAACAAGCCATTATGAGCTTACAGATCACCAAATCGGTCAATCATTCGATCAGAATCAACTACAATTGAATAACAAGTCATTATGAACTTACAGATCACCGAATCTATCAATCATTCGATGAGAATGAACTACAATCACATAAAAGATCATTATGAGGTTGTACATCACCAAATCGATCAACCGTTCGATGAGAATCAGCTACAATTGCATAACAAGTCGTTCTGAGGTTGCAGATTGCCAAATCGATCAACGGTTTGATGCGAATTGGCTATAATCACATAACAAGCCATTGTTAGCTTATAGATCACTGAATCGATCAACTATTTGATGAGAATCAACTACAATTGCATAAAAGATCATTTAGAGGTTGCAGATCATGAAATCTATGAGTCGTTCGATGAGAATCAGCTACAATCATGTAACAAGTCATTCTAAGGTTGTAGATCACCGAATCGATCAATCATTTGATGAGAATTGGCTACAATCACGTAACATGTCATTCTGAGGTTGCAGATAGCCGAATCGGTCAACCATTCGATGAGAATCAATGATAATTGCATAACACCCCATTCTGAGGTTGTATGTCACTGAATTGGTGAACTCTTTGATAAGAATCAACTACAATGATGTAACAAGCCATTCTAAGCTTATAGATAACCAAATCGGTCAACCATTCAATGAAAATCAACTACAATCACATAAAAGATTGTTCTAAGGTTGTAGATCACCGAATTGGTCAACTATTTGATGACAATCAGCTAAAATGGTGTAACAAGTTGTTCTCAGGTTGCAGTTCACTGAATCGGTCAACCATTTGCTGAGAGTCAGCTATAATAATGTAAGAAGCCATTATGAGCTATAAGATCACCAAATCAGTCTACCGTTCGATGAGAATCAACTACAACCATGTAACAAGCCATTCTGAACTTACAGATCACTGAATCGATCAACCATTCGACAAGAATCAACTACAATCACATAAAAGATCATTTTAAGGTTAGATCACCGAATCGGTCAAATGTTCGATGAGAATTAACTACAGTCATGAATCAAGTCATTTTGAGGTTGTAGATCACTGACTCGATCTAATTCTCATCGAATGGTTGACCGATTCGGTTATGTCTAAGCTCTGAATGGCTTGTTACATGATTGTAGTTGATTCTTATCAAATAGTTCACCAATTCAATGACCTACAACCCCAGAATGGGGTGTTATGTGATTGTAGCCAATTCTTAGTGAATGGTTGATCGATTCGGTGATCTGCAACCTCAGAATGAAGTGTTACATGATTATAGCTGATTCTCATCAAACAGTTGACCGATTCGGTGATTTGCAACCTCAGAATGACTTGTTACATGATTGTAGCTAATTCTCATCAAACAGCTGAGGGATTTGGTGATCTACAACCTCTAAATGATCTTTTATGTAATTTTAGTTGATTCTCATCAAATGATTGACTGATTTTGTGATCTGTAAGCTAAGAATGGCTTGTTACTTGATTGTAGCTGATTCTCATCGAACCGTTTACCGATTTGGTGACTTGCAACCTTAGAATGACTTGTTATGCAATTGTAGTTTATTCTCATTGAATGATTGATAGATTTGGTAATCTGTAAGTTTAGAATGGCTTTTTATGGGATTGTAGTTGATTCTCATCAAATGAATAACCGTTTCGGTGATCTGTAAGCTCATAATGGCTTGTTACATGATTGTAGCTGATTCTCCTCAAACAATTGACCGTTTCGATGATATGTAAGCTCAGAATGGCTTGTTATGTGATTGTAGTTGATTCTCATCGAACGGTTCACTGATTTGGTGATCTGCAACCTCAAACCAACTTGTTATGTGATTGTAGCTAATTCTTATCGAGAAGTTGAATTATTCGACAATCTACAACCTCAGAACGACTTGTTACATGATTGTAGCTGATTCTCATAAAATGGTTGATTGACTTAGTTATCTACAACCTTAGAATGATATTTTTGTTAGGTATAAATGTTGAATATATCCTATGGGAGTATTAGCAGCCATTTTGTAGTAGTTGTTGTTGCATTCATGACTGTGATTGTCATTGATGTCAACATAGTGATCTATTGAAGATTAGCAGAGGAGCAGATAGTGTTTGGATTAGCGCACATGGGATATTGGAGATCAAGCTATGTGATGTTGAGGACTTACTCTATGATGTGGTATATGTTCATGGTTAAGAGCACAGATAGTAATTCCTTTATTCATGGAAGTTATGAGCATTTCAGTGGAAGCAGTATTCAGGCAGTGTTCTTGAGTAGCAGTTTTTGGAAATCAAATGATATCTCCTAATCAACATGGAATCTGATTATGCATAGTTAGAGAGTAGTTGAATACATGTTGATAGTGGCATGAATGATAACACAAACTTTGAGGTCACACGAGTGAAGAGTTATTCTAATTGGAAGCCGACAATTTTGTGTAATTTTGATGTAACGTGTGGAAAATTTTATTTTGTAATTTGGATGCCGACTCATTTGTAAATACTTGAGTGTGGTATAAAGGAAGGAATGTTTTCCTTGTTGTAATGATGTAAGAGTGAATGAAATTGTGAAAGTGAATTTGTGGAAAGAGGATATGCGAGGTATACAGATCTAAAATTGAGATCTAGTGTAGTAGTGAGTGCAATTTTTTACACTTAGAGAAGATGTAACATATTATTGAGATTAGTAATATTTTGATATTATTTTATTGAATAATCTAGAGATCAGTTGGACAGTGTGCTTAGTGATCTTGCCATTGAAGCTATTTGGGTAGTGGGTCCTTTTGTCTTCCATAACTCCTAACAGGGTTAGAATCTTTTAGCAGGGATTCAAAGTCCCCTAACAGGGACTCATATGTACTAAATTTTTTTCATAAGACTCCTAACAGAGTCCATCCTTTCACAAGAAACTTTCATATTAGTGCATCTTTTGTGGGCATCATTCCCACCGGGGTTTACTCTTTGATCAAGAGGTTCCCTAGTCAACATATCTATGGTTGTTAATTACATTTCTTATATGGTTAAAATCTATTGAAGTTGATAAAGGTTATAATTATCAGATAATTGATTCACCCCGCCTATAAGTTATCTTGGTGGACTTTCCTTTCTAAAAATTGGTATCAGAGCAGTAGGTCCTTGAAAGAAAAGTTTAACAGCTTAAGGAGATCCATGGTGAATTTCAGGAAAGAAAGCCCTAAGTTTGATGTAGTGAATTTTGACAGCTGGAAAGAAAAGATGAAGACACATCTACTGTGTTTAGGACTAGGTTATTGGTTGATTACTAAGAATGAGAAGACTATCATTGATGAGGATAATATTGAAACATGTACTAATGATGAAAGAGATCTATTCATGTGTAACATACTTGCTAGAGAAGCACTTTTGTCAACCCTTTCAAAGAATGAGTACAGTCAAGTAAAATATTTGAAAACATCTCATGAAATTTGGATAGCTTTACACTCTACTTTTGAAGGTGATGAACATGCAAAGAAAGTCAGATTACATAATTGGATATGTGCATTTGAAGATATAAGAATGATGGAAGATGAATCTGTTAGAAGCTATATTGGTAGAATGTCAGAGATTGTTGTAGGTATAAAATCTTGTAGAGGAACAAAAACAGAAAATGAAGTGATATGGAAAATTCTGAGGATAGTGACTCCTGCATTTAAGCAGACAACACAGATGATTGAACAAGTTATACCTTGTACTTCAAACTTTACAAGAGAGACTCTTCTTGGAAGATTGGAAGTAACAGAGATGAACTTGAGGTTATCAGGAGACTTGCCTAGAATGGAGACAACATTTAGTGCTCTTAGTGTTTTCCCTACTTTGTTCAGAAGCATCAGTGTGAGAAGAGATTATGATGGCAGCAGTAGATCTAGAAATGACAAAGACATGAAGATTGAAGAAGGTATTGCCTTGTTTGTGAAGAGAGAACCAAATGGTAAAAAAAATTTTAAACGTTGGACATGTCAAGAATATGGTCATTTTGAATCTAAATGTCCTAAGAGAGTTAAGAAGTACATAAACAATTTTAAGCCTAGAAGACTTAAGGAATGTTATTATGCTAATGATGAACTTGAAGCTAGTATAGAGAGAACCTTAAGTGAAAGTGATACTAAGAATAATGATGATATAGGATTTGTAAAAAATAAAGAAGAAAACCCTGAAACAGAGGTTAAGGAAGAAAAGGCTCTAGTTTCTGATTGGATTATAGACAGTGGTTGTTCACATCATATGACTGGAGACATGAAAAAGTTCATAAAGTTTAACAATTATGATGGAGTTGTTAGAGTTGGAAACAATGCACCTTGTTTGATTAAAGGTATAGGATCTATTACTCTTGATGGAAAGACTAAAACTGATGATGTTTACTTTGTGGATGGTTTGAAACATAATTTTTTGAGTGTTGGACAGATAGTTGATAAGGGATATCAAGTTTGGTTTACTAAGAATACTTGTGTAATCAAAGACAAAGATGGAAATTTGATTGGTATTGGATCTAGAACTAGAGGTAATGTATTTCAGTTGAATCCTACTGAGATGACATATTTGATTACTAAGATTGATGACAGTTGGTTATGGCATAGAAGATTTTGTCATATAAATTTTGATAACATTGTGAAAGTGAGTACTACATTTGCAGTAAGAGATTTGCCTAGAATTATGAAGCCTAATAACATGATTTGCAAGGAATGTGTGATGGCTAAACACAAGAGAAGCTCATTTCCCAATAAGAAGTTTACATCAGTAGAGAAGTTGGAGATTGTTCATACAGACTTGAGTGGTCCTACAAGGACTAGATGATTCTATGGAGAAAGGTATTTTATGATTCTTGTTGATGATTTTACAAGAATGATGTGGCTTGCATTTCTTAAAGAAAAATCTGAAGCATTTGATAAGTTTAAGATCATTAAGAATAAGGTTGAGAATGAATCTAGAATGAAGATTAAATGTTTGAGATCAGATAGAGGTGGAGAATTTACTTCTAGATAATTTAACACCTTTTGTGAAGTGAATGGTATTAAGAGATAGTTTTTAGCCCCTAGGACACCTGAACAAAATGGTATTGTAGAAATAAGAAACAGATCAGTGACTGAAGCAACAAGAGCTATGTTATTTGAGAATGACTTAGCAAAGATATTCTAGAGAGAGGCAGTGAACACAATAGTGTATACAATGAACAGAGTACAAATTAGAGCAGACACAGACAAGACATCCTATGAACTATGGTTTGGACATGTACCCTCAGTTAAGTATTTTAGAATTTTTGGAAGAAAATGTTATATAAAGAGAGATGATGACATTGGAAAGTTTGATCCTAGAAGTGATGAAGGTATATTTATTGGATATTCTTTGAAAAGAAAAGCTTATAGATGTTACAATAAGAGAACTAAGACTATTGTTGAGAGTGCAAATGTTAAAGTTGATGAAAAGTTCAAAATTCAAGAAAGAATGCTTGATTATGAATCAGATGAAGGAACTCATCCTAGATCTAACATTGAGACTACTGAATTATTCTATGAAACTGACAGTAATTTGTTGAATGAAAGCCATAGTGAGATCATTGAAGAATGGACACCTAAAGTGAGATCTGAGATAGAGACACCTAACAAAAATTTATTAAGGAATCATCCTGTTGAGCAGATTATTGGAAGCATAGACAAAGGAGTTCTAACTTAAAATAAGGTACAAGAAAAGTTATGTTTGATTTCTCAAATTGAACCTAAATCTACTAGTGAAGGCTATGAAGATGAACATTGGATTAAAGCTATGAAAGAAGAACTAGATCAGATTGAAAAGAACAAAACATGGGAAATGGTCCCTAAACCTAAAGATAAGAATCTTATAAGAACAAAATGGGTATTTAGAAACAAGATGAATGAAAAAGGAGTAGTAAGGAACAAAGCAAGATTGGTATGTAAAGGATACTCATAGCAAGAAGGAATTGACTATGAAGAAACTTTTGCACCAGTAGCAAGAATTGAAGCAGTAAGAATGTTTTTGGCTTATGTAGCTTACAAGAAGTTCAAAGTATATCATATGGATGTAAAGTCAGCATTTCTAAATGGAGAGTTGGAAGAAGTCTACATTGAGCAGCCTAAAGATTTTCCTTTAACTCAAGAAGGAGACATGGTATGTAAATTGAAGAAAACTTTATATGGACTAAAACAAGCACCTAGAACTTGGTATGCAAGATTGGACAAGTATTTGATAAAAATAAGATTTACAAAAGGAACAGCTGATAGCAACTTGTACACAAAAGAAATTGAAAATGGTTTGTTGGTTGTAGTTATTTTTGTTGATGATATCATTTTTGGAGGAGAAGATGAAGCCAGTGATAAATTTGTAGATGAAATGAAGACTGAATTTGAAATGAGTATGATTGGTGAAATGAAATATTTTTTGGGATTGCAGATAACATAGAACCTCATATAGAACATTTAGTTGGAATTGTAGCAAGATTTTAAGCTGAACCTAGAGAATCACATTATGTAGTAGTGAAGAGGATACTGAGATATTTAAGAGGAACAATTGAGTATGGATTGTGGTATGAAAAATCTGATGATTTTACCCTATGTGCATATACAGATGCTGATTGGGAAGGTAGTGTTGATGATAAAAAAGAGCACCAGTGGTGGAGCATTTTTCCTTGGAGGAAGATTGGTTTCTTGGCTAAGCAAGAAGCAGAATTGTATTTCACAAAGCACACTAGAAGTAGAGTATGTGGCAACAACAAACAATTGTAACCAAAGAATATGGATGAAGAAGATGCTAAAGGATATTGGAATAAAATTTGTTTAGCCTGTTGTTATACATTGTGACAACACCAACACAGTTAGTATGTCTAAGAACCTTGTATTACATTCTAAGACAAAGCATATAGAGATAAAGTATCATGTAGTAAGAGAGAAAGTTGCTGAGAAAGAAGTCAGACTTGAATACATAAGCACAAAGGAGTAGATTGCAGACATATTTACAAAACCTTTGCTGAAGGATACATTTGACTATCTGAGAGGTATGCTTGGGGTTATGCCCCAGCCTACTTTTGAGAAGTGATGTAGATTGTTGCATCCATCCAGTGGTATATGAGCCCTATCTTTCTTTTGGACTAGATGTTGGTACTTCCTCTATGGGGGAGTATGTGTATCTGAACTGAGTCATGAGGACTCTAGTGAATGTATTTTCTGAACAATGTCTTTTGACATTGGAGTTTTTGTTGACATAATGATGAAATTTCTATCATTGATGTCAATGGGGGAGAAGTGTACATGAAAAACCATTTGTACCATCTGTTCGAGAGAATTGAATATGAAAATGAAGCAAGATTTGATTGATGAAGAGGACTTGAAGTATTTTTCAGAGCAGTAGTGTTGCAGTGTTGGATTTATGGAACATTGGATGTTGTTAATCTATCTTGCCATTAATGCCAATGGGGGAGATTTTTAGGAGTGAATGTTGAATATATCCTATGGGAGTATTAGCATCCATTCTGTAGCAGTTGCTGTTGCATTCATGACTATGATTGTCATTGATTTCAACATAGTGATCTACTAAAGATTAGCAGAGGAGCAGACAAAGTTTGGATTAGCGCACGTGGGATATTAGAGATCAAGCTATGTGATGTTGAGGACTTACTCTATGATGTGGTATATGTTCATGGTTAAGAGCACAGATAGTAATTCATTTATTCATGGAAGTTATGAGCATTTTAGTGGAAGCAGTATTTAGGCAGTGTTCTTGAGTAGCGGTTTGTGGAAATCGGATGATATCTCCTGATCGGGATGGAATATGGTTATGCACAATTAGAGAGAAGTTGAAGACATGTTGATAGTGACAAGGATGATAGTGCAAACTTTGAGGTCGCATGAGTGAAGAGTTATTCTAATTGGAAGCCAAAGTTTTGTGTAATTTTGATGTAACGTGTGGAAACTTTTATTTTGTAATTTGGATGCCAACTCATTTGTAATTAATTGAGTGTGGTATAAAGGAAGGAATGTTTTCCTTGTTGTAATGTAGTAATGTAAGAGTGAATGAAATTGTGAAGGCAAATTTGTGGAAGGAGGATATGTGAGGTACAAAGATATGAAATTGAGATCTGATGTAGCAGTGAGTGTGATTTGGCACAGTCGGAGAAGAGGTAACATATTGTTGAGATCAGTAATATTTTGATAGTATTCTATTGAATAATCTAGAGATCAGTTGGATAGTGTGTTCAGTGATGTTTCCATTGAAGTTGTTTGGGTAGTGGGTCCTTCTGTCTTCCATATATAACTCCTAATAGGGTTAGAATATTTTAGCAGGGATTCAAAGTCTCCTAACGTGGACTCATATGTACTGAATTCATTTCATAAGACTCCTAATAGAGTCCATCCTTTCACATTCCCTCCATCCAAAAAACATGGGGTTGGGTCGCTTCACTCCCAACTCAGGACAACTCTACAATTTCACTTCATTGATCAGGTAGATGGGTCACTTCGCTCCCCCTATTCACTATAGGCCCGCCATCCTTTATAATAGTAGGGCAGGACAACTCTGCAGTTTCACTTCGTTTGCCTATCTATAGTTGGGCTATTCTAAAGGAACTTTCATATTAGTGCATCTTTTGTTGGCAATTTGGCTAATGTGGATGCATAGATTTTGTCATTATGGAAACATATGATCTCTATTAAGAGCACAGAATCTGGAATGCATGTATGGCAAGTTGAAGGAAGAAATTGTCTAAGTATGGATATAGTGATCCTAACAGAGCACCCGATGAAGATTTAGTTGGCGACATCCACTAGAGCTATATTTTTGTTTGCATAGTTAAATAAAGCTTCTACAAAGTATGAAAATACCCCATCTTAATGCACATAAAGTTTGGAGCAGTACGGACAAAGTTATTCAAAGTTTACCGAAGACAGTTTTTGTAGACAGAACAGTTTTGGAGATAGTATTAGCGAAAGAGTTAAGGGATTATTTTTGCTTGTCAAAATAATGACTTAACATTATGAAGGGATGACATCCTAGATGTTTACTCTTGGATAAAGATTTTGGAAGCCGGCCATGTGAAGTTATTAGCTCTAATAACTCATATATTAGGCATACTTGAAATGTAATGAAAAAATGTGTGATATGTAAAAAGAAAGAAAAGATAACTTGCGATAGTTGTATATTGTGATAGCAGCAAAGGCTATTGATGTGAAGTTGTAAGCAATACTGTATTATAGTCAGAAACATTTTGTATTACTTGTTTGGGCAGTGAGCTCAGCTGGTGATCAGGTTTTGTAATCTAACTCCTAACAGGGTTAAGGCTTCTAACAAAGCCTAAAGTCCTTTAACCAGGACAGATCTACTATATATTGTAAATTGACTCCTAAAAGGGTCCAATATCCCTGACAAGATACTTTTGTTTAGTGATCTTTGTGGGTACCATCCCCACTGAGGTTTTCCCTTGGCCAGGGTTTCCTCGAGAACATATGATGTGTTATGAGTTCTTTCTATTTACTGCTATGTTTATTAATCAACTTGATAATCTTTGTATGCACTAAAGTAATCTATTATATCCATAAGTGGGCAAAAGAAAAAGTTTGTGAAATACTAATTCACCCCCCCCCTCTCAGTATTTCCTATTTCTAACAATTAGTATCAGAGCATAGTTACTCGGAGAAGGAACATTCAAGGAAAGCTTAGTAGCTTGAGTAAGATCTCTATGGATATGGATCAACTTCAGAAGAATCTTGAAGAAGCTCTTGAACAGATTGATATGCTTACTGATGAAAGAAACTCCTTAAGAAGAAAATATGAAGATGCAAAGAATGCTATTGAAAAATTAAAAGGTAAGATTGAAGATCTAAAATTTGAAAAGAAATCTGATATGCTTGTTGAAGATTGTGATGAATTAGAAAAAGAAAATGAGATCCTTAAGCATGAGTTGAAGATAGTAAATCTGAAGCTTAGTATGAAAGATGGAAATTTGAGATCTGATAATGAAAAATTAAAAATTGAGAATGAAGATCGGAGGTCAAGACTTGAAAAGGAAACAACCGAATCTGAAAAAGTAAAAGTGCAGTATGTGGAACTTGAGAAGTATAATAAAATTGTGAAAGGTGAATTAACTCAATCTAAACAACAACTTGAAAGGCTATATTCAAATAGTGATAAGATTGGAAAACAAATTTCTTTTGAAGAACCATTCTTTGATAGGACTAGAATTGGATTTAGTATGTTTAGAACAATCCATGAAAGTAAGAAGCCAGATCTGAAGACATCTGAAAGTGTGGAGGAAATAAAGCTAGATGAGAACACATTGAAAGATCCACCTAAAGAAGAACCACCTAGAGAGAAAGAATAATCAAAGCAAGAAGAATCAAAATAGGAAGAATCATCTAAAGGTATGCAAAGAGAATTCAAAGGTAGATGTTTTGCTTGTAATACTATTGGGCACATGAAGAGAGATTGCATAGGTAAGCAATTTAAACCTCTTAATGGACATTGTTATAATTGTCATAGTTTTGGACATAGAGCTAACGAATGTAGAAGACCTAAAGTAATTTTGAATAATTATGATAGAATGATTGGGAATACTAACAATGTAGATAATAAATCTATTGAAGAAATGAATCAAAGAAAAGTGGTAGTATGTTTTAGATGCAACAAAGTAGGACATATTGCTAGAAATTGCAGGTCACAGATTAACCAGCAAGGACAGAGATTTGGAAACAATGGAATCATTTGTCAGATATGAAACAAGTTTGGACACTCATCAAGATTTTGCAGAATGAACAATGGAGGTTATCATCATAACCCTAACCCTAGGAACAATGCAAGAAGGAATGAAAATGTAGGAAACAAAGAGAAAGGTTGTTGTAGCAATAAAGATGAAGTAAAATTTTATAAAGGCACAGATCAAGGAGGTACAGTCAGCATTGAAAGTAGTCAGGAAGGTAATGTAACTAATGGTAAGGATGAATCTTTACCTGACCCTTCTTTAAGTACATAAATTATGTAAGTTTCTGTAGTTTAGGACTTAGGATTAGTGTAGATTAGGAATTTGAATGAGTTAAGTTTTGTGTAGTTAGATATAGGTTTATTATGTTGTACTAATGCTATGTTTAAGTGTGCAAAAGAAAATATTGTGTTTTGTGAGGTTGCAGAAAGTTTTATGGTTGCAGGTTTGCAGAATCAGCTTTTTGAGGTTTTAGCAGCAAAATGAATGAATGTGATGTCAGATTGAGTTAATGTGAAGTGTTATAAGGTCGAAATAAAAGTTATCATGATTACAAAGTGATTGAAAAGAGATTTGAAAGAAGAAAAAGTGAGTTGAGGATGATTTGAAGAAGTTTGGAAGCAGTTTGCAGCGACGATCATAATGAAACCCTAGATTTGCAAAGTTGAGGTATTTTTTGATCTTTAATCAATTGATAAGATGGATATTTCTATGGTTCATAATGTTAAGGATAAGAATAGACCTAAGATTAAGAAAGAACCAGTAGAATCAACTAAAATTGATAACAGTCTAGCCCTATCATCCGTACTAGATGGAGTATTGCACATTGAGAATGTTAAAGGATATTTAGGTTGCAAGTTTGAAACTTTGGGAGATGCATAGTTTAGTGATGATTATAGAAAATTGTACAATCAAGACATGTTAGTTAAACCAGCTTATGGGCACCTAGAGAACAATGAAATTATCAAATATTCCATGAAGTATGAATTTAATGATGAGGAATGTACCAAGATCATTTTAAGTAGAATCCACAATGGGAAATTCTGGATGGAGGATACAGTTATTGATATAAATGCCGACCTAATTCATGATGTTACTAGATTATCAAAAATTGGAGAGATTCCACTGAATGAAAAGAACATGAGAAAGATTGTTTTAGACAACACTGGATCTAGTTATAATGGTAGAGGAATTGCGATAAGTAAGATTAAGCAAGATGATGTTAGGTACCTTTGCAAGATCCTAACAACTAAATTTTGTGGTAGTTCAAGGGAAGATGACATGGCTACAAGAATGCTTCATGTAGCTTATCTTATGTGTATTGAGAAGAAACTAGTAGACCTATGTGAAATTCTAAAAATTCAATTATTTGAGAACTTAGAAAAGATTAAGAAGGCTAAGTACACACAGTTTAGGTTTTCATCTCTGATAACCTATATGTTTTTCCATATTTCGAGAAGATTTCCTTACATAGTTGATTGGAGTGACAATGTGAACACAATGGAAAGAATAAACTCAATCTACATGAAGCACCTTTTTGATAAAGTTAATGACAGTGTGAAGCTTGTATTGAAGACTTTTCAGAATATTGTTAAGAACAAATCAAGGATTCCTCAATCCTTAGTTGAAAAGCATAAAGATGACATTTGTTTTATGGTAGACACTGATTTCACCTACATTGAAGCAGTTGAGCCTAGACTGGAATTCATAGACCCTCTTGGCTATGAAATATCTGAAGCAAAAACAGTAGGATATGTGAATAGATTGTTAAAGTGTGAGTTGGATGGTCATGCAAATAGGTTTGGAACCTATGAAGAGAATTTCAACTCTGCAATAAGTTTGATAGAAAAGAAGCAATCTAGTAAGAGAGTTGAATCTACTATGAAGAAAATACTGAAAGAATCAGGTATGTCAAGTCATGAGTTTGACATAGCTAAGAAGACTCCAGAAGCCTTGAAGAAAAGTGAAAATCTTGTAATTTCACCTAAGGCATCTAGTGCAGATCCTGTTGATCCTATTGCAGTAAAGGTAAAAGTTGAAGTACCTAAAAAATATGAAGGAGATAAATCTTTTTCTCCTATTCCTAGCAAAAGAGTAAAAGTGAGTGCAATAGGACCCGACAAGAGACAGAAAGTGATTGTACCACCTATACCTAGAAATGTAGCAGTAATTAAAAATGATGATGTAGTTTCAATCAAGAAGAAAACTTGGAAACCAAGAATTGAAAGAGTTAATGAAGATATATTGAAGCATGGAGACTTCACTAAGTTGAATAAATTCTATCATCTATATGGATCATTTGACAGATTGAATTTTGAAAATGCAATGATTACACATATGATTGTGATAGATAAGAAACTTAGCACTATTCATGGTAAGATCCCATAAGATTTTTATAACAGACTTGTGAATAGAAAACAGAGAGCTCAAGAAGAGGACATAAAGATGAGAGAACATGTAATCAGACAGTTCTGTGAAGTTGAGGATGAAGATCATTTGAAAAGATTCTTCAAGTCTCATGGAACTTTATTGAGAACTAAGAGAAGAACAATCATTATAATGGGAGGCAAAAAGGAGGAAGTACAGAAAGAGATAGAGCAAGCAGTAATGCAAGTTCTTGCAGATATAGTTGTAGGAAAGCAAGTTGAATCAGACCCTTAGTAGAAGCAATCAGAGGAACCACATGCAGAGGAAGTTGGTATTGAAGAAGTTCCATCTTCTTCACATATCAATATTGGCAAAGAATCAATGGACATTGAAGGAACCAAAGTGACACTAGAGTCAGATGATGCAGTATTTCATGATCTAGGAAACATTGTTGACAATTTGGCTTTAGAAGAGCAAGAGAAGATTACAGAATTAGAAAAGGATATAGAGGCAGTGGAAGCACCAGCAGTATCAAAATCAATTCCAGTGGAACAGACAGTTAAAGGTAAACAAATTTTGACAGAGGTCACTACCCCTAGTGCAACTGACAGTAAGAAGAGACAAATTGGTTCAATTTTTGAAGACCTAGGAAAAGAAGTTGAAGATGATGATCAGCTTGAGTTCATCACATCTCTTAATAAAATTATTGGAAAGAATAAGAAGGTGAAGGACCTTGAAGGCAAAGTTAGAGTTTTAAAGAGAAACTTGAGAGTGTGATCAGCACTAAGGTATCTGAATCAGATCCACTTGAGAAAGCTAAAATAGTAATAAACTCTTTTGACTCTAAATTTTCTAACTTAAAGGATATTGCTAGAATAAAAGTTCAGGAACACTTTGAAGCAGAAATGCAACAAAATTTAAGTGTAAATATTCGAAATGATATTGGTAATTTGGATGTATGCATAAAGAATTTGAGGAAACATTTTGAGACTGGAAAGAGTTTGTATATATAATGCACAAAATCAGAAATCCTAACAGCTGAAGAAGATAAGAAGATCGGAGAGAAGATAGATGCAATTACAGCTGAAACAAACACCTTGTCAAGCCCAAATGTAAAGATAAGTTCTGTAGAGAATAAAATAAGGAAGTTAAATGATGAAATCAGAATGTTAGCAGAGGAGAAGAACAAAAAGATGCTCAGGATTAACATCTTGAGAGAGCACATCTCAATCAAGACCTCAATTGTTGAAGACCAAATTGAGCAGTGTCTTTCAGCAAAGACATCTTTTCAGAAGTTTAGCTTCAATTACCTGCAAGCTTGTCAGACAGCAGCATACGGATTGAGTACTCTACTCAATGTTGCTGAATCCATTAGGAAGATATGGGAGAAATATTTTGAATCATGGAAGTCAGAGTTTGGTGACTGTGTTGCAAGCCTACCAGTTTTGCAATAGCTGATAACAAGGTATAAAGTTTTTTTTTGAAATTTTTGTACACCCTATCTTTGTCATTGTTGTCAAAGGGGGAGAGATAGCAGAAAATTAAATATATGTTGAGGAAGGATACTCATAGGGGGAGCTATTCTATGGAGTACAATATTGTATATGTGTTGTATAACTTTTGGCCATAATTTTGTGTAAATACTTTGAAGTTTTGTTTGCACACTTAACCAATTTTCCCATATGGTGCCACCAATGACAAAGGGGGAGATTGTTGGCAATTTGGCTAATGTGGATGCATAGATGTTGTCATTATGGCAACATATGATCTTTATTAAGAGCACAAAATCTGGAATGCAAGTATGGCAAGTTGAAGGAAGAAATTGTCTAAGTATGGATACAGTGATCCTGACAGAGCACCCGATGAAGATTTAGTTGGCGACGTCCACTGGAGCTATATTTTTGTTTGCGCAATTAACTAAAGCTTCTATAGAGTGTGAGGATACCCCATCTCAGTGCGCATAAAGTTTGGAGCAGTATGGACAAAGTTATTCCAAGTTTACCGAAGATAGTTTTTGTAGACAGAATAATTTTGGAGACAATATTAGCGAAAGAGTTAAGGGATTATTTTTGCTTGTCAAAATAATGACTTAACATTATGAAGGGATGACATCCTAGATGTTTACTCTTGGATAAAGATTTTGGAAGCTGACCATGTAAAGTTATTAGCTCTAATAACTCATATATTAGGCATACTTGAAATGTAATGAAAAAATGTGTGATATGTAAAAAGAAAGAAAAGATAACTTACGATAGTTGTATAATGTGATAGTAGCAAAGGCTATTGATGCGAAGTTGTAAGCAGTACAATATTACAGTCAAAAAAATTTTGTATTACCTATTTTTGCAGTGAGCTCAGCTGGTGATCAGGTTTTGTAATCTAACTCCTAACAGGGTTAAGGCTTCTAACAAAGCCTAAAGTCCTTTAACCAGGACAGATCTACTATATATTGTAAATTGACTCCTAACAGGGTCCAATATCCCTAACAAGATACTTTTGTTTATTGATCTTTGTGGGTACCATCCCCACCAAGGTTTTCCCTTGGCCAGGGTTTCCTCGAGAACATATGATGTGTTATGAGTTCTTTCTATTTACTGCTATGTTTATTAATCAGCTTGATAATCTTTGTATGCACTAAAGTAATCTATTATATCCATAAGTGGGCAAAAGAAAAAGTTTGTGAAATACTGATTCACCCCCCCTCTCAGTATTTCCTATTTCTAAGATCTTTTGTGGGCATCATTCCCACCAGGGTTTACTCTTATATCAAGAGGTTCCCTAGTTAACATATCTTGTGTCATTGTGTTATTGTGTATGAATATCTTTCTATGGTTGTTAATTACATTGCTTATATGGTTAAAATCTATTGAAGTTGATAAAGGTTATAATTATCAGATAACTAATTCACCCCCCCTGTAAGTTATCTTGGTGGACTTTACTTTCTAACAATTTAATGTGATTATAGTTAATTCTCATCGAATGGTTGACTGATTCAGTGATCAGTAAGCTTAGAATGGCTTGTGATGCAATTGTAGTTGCTTCTGATTGAATTGTTAACTGATTCGGTGATTTGTCAGCTCAAAATGACTTGTTATGTGATTGTAGCTGATTCTCATTGAAGAGTTGATTGATTTGGTGATCTGTAAGCTCAGAATGGCTTGTTACGTGATTGTAGCTAATTCTCATCAAATGGCTCACCGATTAAGTGATCTGCAATCTCAGATCAACTTGTTACATGATTGTGGCTGATTCTCATCGAACAGTTGATCAATTACGTGATTTTAGCTAATTGTCATGGAATGGTTGACCGATTCGATGATCTACAACCTCAGAATTATTTTTTATGTGATTGTAGTTTATTCTTATGGACTGGTTGACCGATTCAGTTATCTGTAAGATCAGAATGGCTTGTTACATGATTGTAGTTGATTCTTATCAAATAGTTCACTAATTTAGTGACCTACAACTTCAGAATGGGGTGTTATGCAACTTTAACTGACTCTCATTGAATGGTTGACCGATTCAGCGATCTGGAATGTCAGAATGGTGTCTTACATGATTGTCATTGATTCTCATCAAACAGTTGACCGATTTGGTGATCTGCCACCTCAGAATGACTTGTTACATTATTGTAGCTAATTCTCATCGAACGGTTGATAGATTCAGTGATCTACAACCTCTAAATGGTCTTTTATGCAATTGTAGTTGATTCTCATCAAACGGTTGACCGATTCGCTGATCTATAAGCTAAGAATGGCTTGTTACGTGATTGTAGTTGATTCTCATCGAACTATTGAATGATTTGGTGATCTGTAACCGCAAAACAACTTGTTATACGATTGTAGCCGATTCTCATCAAACAGTTGGCCGATTCTTTGATCTACAACCTCATAATGATCTTTTATGCGATTGTAGTTCATTCTCATCGAACGGTTGACATATTTGGTGATCTATAAGTTTAGAATGGCTTGTTATATGATTGTAGTTGATTCTCATTGAATGATAGACCGATTCAATGATTTGTAAGCTCATAATGGCTTGTTACATGATTGTAGTTGATTCTCCTAAAATAATTGACCGTTTCGATGATATGTAAGATCAGAATGGCTTGTTACGTGATTGTAGTTGATTCTCATCGAACGGTTCACTGATTCGGTTATCTGCGACCTCAAAACAACTTGTTACATGATTATAGCTGATTCTCATTGAATGGTTGACCGATTCAATGATCTAAAACCCAAGAAAGATCTTTTATGTGATTGTAATTGATTGTCATTGAGAAATTGACCTATTTGGTGATTTGTAAGCTCAAAATGTCTTATTACATGATTGTAGCTGATTATCATCGACCTGGTCATTGATTCGGTGATCTACAACCTCAGAATGGTGTGCTACGTGATTATATCTGATTCTCATTAGACGGTTGATCGAGTCGGTGATCTGCAACCTCAGAATGACTTGTTAC
This sequence comes from Chamaecyparis obtusa, assembly GCA_027943335.1. NCBI lineage: Eukaryota > Viridiplantae > Streptophyta > Pinopsida > Cupressales > Cupressaceae > Chamaecyparis > Chamaecyparis obtusa. Next base: position 6,768,543 of record BSBK01000740.1, on the reverse strand, counting down.
ATGATTGTAGTTGATTCTCATCGAACATTTGACCGATTCGGTGATCTACAACCTTAGAATGATCTTTTATGTGATTACAGTTGATTCTCATCGAATGGTTGACACATTAGGTGATCTGTAAGCTTACAATGGCTTGTTACATGATTGTAGTTGATTCTCATCAAATGGTAGACCGATTTGGTAATCCATTAGCTCAAAATGGCTTGTTACATGATTGTAGCTGATTCTCATCAAACAGTTCACCGATTCGTTGAACTACAACCTTAGAACAACTTGTTACTCAATTTTAGCTAACTATCATCGAACGATTGACCGATTCGGTGATTGACAACCTCAAAATGATCTTTTATGTGATTATAGTTCATTCTCATCAAATGGTTGACCGATTCGGTTATCTGTAAGCTCAGAATGGCTTGTTACATGGTTGTAGATGATTCTTATCAAATAATTCATTGATTCAATGACCTGCAAGCTCAGAATGGGGTGTTATGCGATTCTAAATGACTCTCATCGACCGGTTGATCGATTCAGGGATGTGCAATCTTAGAATGGCGTGTTACGTGATTGTAGCTGATTCTCATCAAATAGTTGACCGATTTGGTGGATCTGTAACCCCAGAATGACTTGTTACGCAAATGTAGCTAATTCTCATCGAATGGTTGACAAATTCGGTGATCTACAACCTCTGAATGATCTTTTATGCAATTGTAGTTGATTCTCTTCAAATGGTTGACTGATTCGATGATCTGTAAGTTGAGAATGGCTTCACTAGTACAAAAATAGCAAAATTAGACTAAAAAAACTACTAAAAATCACATATAGATGACCAATTTTGATCACATGACCAGTAATAGTTTATTGCCAGTCATTTGTAACACCACCAAATTTGTGACTAAACAAATTTTAGTCATTTATTGGTTGTTTTGAATGATCAATTTGGTAGTATTTTTACTCATTAATTTACTCATTTGTTGTTGTTAATTGGTCATTCATTTAATCTTGATAGTCATTTATTTAATCATTAAAATCATTAATTTGTGTCAATTGGTAATATATTTAATCATTTGTATCAACTAATTTCCATCCATTGGTAGTATATTTGATCATTTTAATCATTAATTTAGTCAATGTTGTTAATAATTAGTCATTTATTTAATCACGTTAACACTTAATTGATATCGATTGGTAATATATTTAGTCATTTGTATCAACTAATTTCCATCCATTGGTAGTATATTTGATCATTTTAATCATTAATTTAGTCAACATTGTTAATAATTAGTCATTTATTTAATCACGATAACAATTAATTGATATCGATTGGTAATATATTTAGTCATTGTCACTCTTATGTTTCCATCTACTAAGAGTATATTTAATCACTATTATATTTTGGTTCTCATTAATTGGTATTAAATTTAGTTGTGATATAAATAATGTATTAAATTACATAAATTTAATAATGCAAAAAAAGCATATATTAAACTTGAAGTAAACCATAAAAGAAATTAAAAATATATTAACATATACAAACAATATTCAACATCATGAGAAAGAAAGGTAATCTGCAATTTTAAAATATAATATGTATCAAGTAATAAAATGTCAACGTTGAGAGTATACATAATTATATCTAAAAATATAAAAGTTATTAAGAGTTTCCAACTCATTACATACACCATGAATGTCTGGTATCTAGTGCATGATAAACATCAACTAATTCATTTTCTCCAAAAAAATTATTGGCCACTGTGCAAAGATCCTTCTTTCTCTTTTAGACGGATCGCTCCATCTAGTTTGTCTTCATAAACAAGTGGTACGTTACTTGTGACCCTCACAAGTTCTACATTTGCATCACTCGTTCCTTTCAAGTTTTCTCCATGTATGATAGATAGTGAATGGATCCACCCAACACCAACAGCAGCACTATCAAATGGATCCAACACTCTGACTTTATCTCCTTCTTGGAGTTCATAAATATTTTTCTGCAAAACCAAAAAGTGCATAGGTATTTATGTGACTTATTAACATAATAATTATCACATAGGTAAACATTTGACTTATTAACATAATAAAACAACCATTACTTGCTCAAATAGTACTTGCATGTGTTAAAACAAATACCATGAAATACACAACAATAAATAAAACTCACCTTGCTTTTAACATGAAGTCTTCTTTGAATATCATATAGATCCTCATCCAGTTCAACATGTTCACTATCAACATCCTTCTCAAATTGTGGAGCTTTATAGATAGGTCTATTGAGAGCGTCTTTCCCTGTATGCACAGTAGACTAAAGAGAAAACAAGTACAAGTCATATGCTGGAAGAGGGTATGATATCTAAACCTTGGCAAGAAATAAGTACAATTCTAAATTGTGCAATGAAGATAGCTAATAAATATTGTGACAAATTAACTTACATCTAGAAAAATGCAAAATCTATAATTATTTGTTTAAAATAACATTTCAAGCATGAAGATTATGATAGATAATTGACAACTATTACATTACCTCAACTTTACCACAACTATAACTGTGTTGATCTACATTCATGTCCACTAATTCATCACAATCACTGTCAATATCAGCAGCTTTGTTGGCATCAAAGCATTTTTGTGCAGCTTTGATAGAATTGCTCTGCATGTGGTTAAATTGTTAGTAGATAGATTCGTGCAATGGTAGATTAAATGCAATGGTGGTATTTTCTTCCATGTCAGAAACAACAATAGTGTATTGCAGACTGACCATCACCAGTCATCATTGCTATAGGATTATTACATTAGATAAGTGACAAATAACTCTTTAAGGTCTTATAAACTAGGCAATAAGAAACTTAACCTCGTATAACTATGTGGGATGTTCTATCCTGTGCAGTTGCATGATGCCTAATTAGTTATATGATGCCTAATTAGTAATTAGTAATTGTGTTATTCTAATGTTGAACCAGTGAACAATGAATTCAAAATAAATATCATAACATTAAGTTTCAACAAATTGATATCAAGTTAGTATCATTGTATTTTACTTTCTAGTTTGTAATTTTTATGGTAGTTCCCAGTTTTGTTTAACATGCATGATATGTGACATTCTGAATTTTATTCTTGTTTTTACTGTTAAGGCAGAAAATATGTATATATTTATGATTTTCATTGTCTTTTAGTATGGACATACCCAAATGTACCCAACCCCCCCCCCAAAAAAAAGTTGTACCCACGTATCCGTATCTGTACCCGTACCAGTACCGGCAACTTAGATCCCATCAAAATTGATGTTGGGTGAGGTTTCGTCAAGAAGATTCCCTTTTGAAGCAGATAATGTGGTATCAAGGAAATAGTGCAAAGACCATAAAACAATGATATGGACTCTAAACTGTGTGATTTTTTGGTTTTGTGTATATTTCAAAGAGGGATCCAATAATGATGTAAAGTTCCTAATATAAGGTATCTTTTTGGTTGAACCTTCTAGAAGTAGTTTTGGTTCTATTACCAACACCTAGGAAGATAATTTTGAGGTATTGGTGTGACAACATCTGTATTAAAAAAATGTGTAGTATTGTAGAGTTGACACCGTGTGGGTCATTTTATTGTGCAACAACAGTACTTTGGAGGGCTCAAATCTTGGTCTAACATGGAAGACATCATATAGTTGATCAAATGACTATCTTGGGGTGTTGCAGCAACAATATCGTGCTGAATTCTTCATTATGAGTGGATTGGCATGTGCTACAGTGACAATCATGTCATGTAATACTTGATAAGATCCATTTAATGAAATGTTGTCAAAGCATAGTCAGTTACATGCGTGGACGCATGTGATGATGCCATATTAGGGAGGAGTTGTTTATCTTGGGACATTTAATCTCAATGTCTGAAGTCTTACAATGGTTTGAAGGAGAATTGTTTCATCTTTCCCAGTTATTATTCTTCTGTCTTGTAATGGTCAAGAACAATGAAGATAAATACTAGGCCCAAATCAGAGGGTGTTCTGGAACTTGCTAAGAGTTGAAGCTGCTAAGTTAGGGAAGTTTTCAAGGAAGTGAGTGAGTAAAGATTCTAAGAGAGATTGTTAGAAAATCCAAAAGTCAATAGGTGTAGATTGCATTGTAATTTGAGTTTAAGAGTAGTGTGTAGATCCCATGTTAAACTGGGACCTTGCCCACTTATAGTATTCTAGAACAATATGATCTAATTTATAGACAAATGTCTAGCTGGAGATTTAACACTATAGTATGATGATGAGGGTTTTTGGGACTATTTGCTGGTTAGCACTTTGGAGGGAAACTCCTGATTTGATGTATACCTCTTCTCTTCATCACTCAGTTGAGTGGTAAATGTCTAGGTCAGTGGTTCTACTTGTTCCTTCACTCAGCTATGGAAATGATAGAATCTGACTGTGATAGTTGATATCTGTGTTAGGGTTTGAGGCGTGACTATCCTCAAACACTTGTTACCTAGTGGATGAAGGTTGCCTAATCACCTGGTCTGTAATGATTCCAATGCTTGGTTGCTATTTGTTAAGCTTCCGGTATTACCGAAGAATGGTTCACACATCACACAACTACCTTAGAACTGCCACCTTAGGTTAAGAATTGATGTAGATGGCTAGCACTCCAATGCAAATGTTCTGATGACAATCTGAATCAGCACTATTGTTATTAGTCTTGTCTTCTAAATGATGTTGCCCTAGATTTATGGCTGGAGGTGTAGAATGCAGGGTTGTAGGTCTGAGCTGCTGCCTCCTGGAATCATGGTGATCCGCTGTTGCACCTTTGTGAAATGCTCTTACTGGGCTTTCTTTAGTGGGTGATAGAATGGCTTGCTACCTGAAGGAATGAGTTAAGGTCTGCCCTATCTCAGATATGCTCTCTCTTGTAGTTTCCAGCCAACATCTGATGAATACCTTGCCACACTTCAACTTTAACCTGCAATGAATTGATATTCTGATTATCACAGTCAACAATCTTCGAAGGGATTGCAATCTGAGGTGAGGGTTTGCATCCTACCTCAGGTCTGCAAATGATGGGTTTTGTCCTCACTGCAAAAGCAACTGGAAAATACCAGTTATAAAATAGTGGATAAAAAAATGATTATTGGTACCTCAAAATGACCAGCTGTCTGGCTTATATTCTTGCCCAATTATCAGATCCTATGGGCCCAAGGTTGGTATCAAGTTTTTAAATTTAAATTTGAAAGGTATTTAACTTATTATATATTAATATTTATAATAATTATTTATTAAATAAATATTTATACATGTGTGGTGATAGAAAAAACACCTTTATTAAATGCATTGCTAGAAGCCGGCTCAATTGGAAAGGGACATCACATCAGTTCTTCAAGAAATCAATAAAGAATGTCATATTCTCCAACTTCAAAGTTTAAAGTTTATTCTTCAGTTTGTGTATGTTGATTGGTTGAAGGAAAAATGATTACAGTTAAGCCCAGAAACATTCAACACTATTATGGACAGTGGATTAAATGATTAGAAGAGTACGCTAATTATAAATAAGTAGAGAACTTCTATAAGACTGAAGTTCAAATGCACTAAATTGAAGGGCCATGCATGCCTCTGTTGGGATCAAGAATTGTTGACTTTGTTTAGATGATGAGAAATTTGCAAGCCAGATTGGAAGCTATGGAGGCCATAAATAAGAGAAGTTGTACAAAAATGATTGAAGTGGGAGAAGCCGCTAAAGACCAACTGTAAAGCTTGGAGGGAAATCCTAGACTGGAAGAAAGAACCATCCATGTTATATCGTAAATGAAGGTAATCCAAAATTTATAGCCCTAGCTTTTCAAGAAGTATGAATCCCAAAGATTTATAACATGGATCACAGGGATAGAGAAGTACTTTGATTATGAACAAATGTAGGACCTTAAGAGACTACAGTTGGTAAAAAATACACTAAATCTGGTATGATATTTCTGTTTCCACACATTCAACCACACATCTCTAACAAACTCCTATCTACATCTGAAGTATATGATGTTTCCTCAATAAAATCCTTCATCATTACTATCTCTGTACATGCTGTCTCAGTAATGTCTTCTCACACAGCCTTCAGTTCCTCCTTTTTATCTCCTCTTAACCAAGCTTTCTTAAAATGAGCAGATAGAGAAAATTGCTGGCCTATTATAGCAAAAATATGAGTTGCAGGACTGCTACACCACTGTTACAAGGCAAATCTCTCACTTCAAACCTTCAAGAACTCATCTATGTAACTAGTCACACCTCAAAAATGAAACCAAATAGCAGAGAACATTCCCATCACTGTCAAAACTACCTTCAAGCTCACCCTGCAAAGAGCAGTAATGCAACACTACTCAAAAATTCCAAATATCAACCCAGTGATAGAAAAATAATATCAATCTTCAGGAAATCGACTCATAAACTTGTTGGACAACAAAAAATACAATACTTTATTTTATAAGCTCTGCCCAGAAAATAATGATGCTACCCTACTGGTAACGCATATACTCCTCAAATTGCTTAATGATTCTACGCAATCAATAAAACCATGGACTTCTTAATCACACCACCCGCATGAAGCACTACAGGTATCAAAAATGCACAAGAAGAATGTTCTGTTCTCATTTTTAAGCACAAAAGAAAACAATTTATTTTATCAGCACTACTACCATCATCGTCTTCAGTTTCATTATATCACCATCACATATGCAACCCAATAATAGTATCCACCACACAAGAAAGACTTCATTCCACAAATTACCTGCATGATTTTAATTCAACATAATGATAACTCAGAACTGTTACACTAGGAACAAAACTGTAGGCCTATTTTTTATTTTTCTCAAAAAATGCCACAAGTCTAAGTGAACACATAGGCTCAGCAACAAAAAATTCCATATATGGACTCCACCTTATCGAGCTCAACTTATCTCTCCTTAAAAATAGCACCAAACCTTTTTATTGGAATAGCTCTTTAAAAAGAAAAATGTTTTAAGAATCTAGAGGCACCCCATTCCGAAAAATGTTACAAATCATTCATGGCCATAAATAAGCCACCGTCACTAGGAATAGGAAATAAGAAGACTGATATATTTAATTTCTGTAGATTCCACTACATGTGCCAGAAATAAGAAGACACATATATTATTTAATGCACAAACCAAAATCCTATCCTCTATCTCAGTTCAAGGCATAAATAAAGCAACACCATTTTATAACATCCTTTGGTTGGTGTTTTATAACATACTAGTTGACAATGCTAAAAAATTCAAAATAGAATTAAATGAATAGAGCCTCTTACCTTATTTGAATCCATAAAATTATGGACATTCCATGTAGAAACTATAGGCTTAACAGAAGTGGCCAACTGTGATACTGTCTCAGCCAGTCCATCCATACGCGCAGCAGAGGCAGCCAACTGGGATACTTTCTCAGTGAGTCCATGTATGCAATTCATTGTTTGTTCATACCCATCGTTTGAGCTAAAATGATCTGCAGAGGCTATTACATGGCGTGCAGCAGATGGCTGTGAGATCTCATTTGATGGACTAGATTTCCAACTCATATTGTTGTTCGATCTAGGATCCAATGTTTCCATATAATTAACAATTTCTTCTACACTTGCTTCTTTGTTATTATTTTCCATCTACAATACAACATTAATATCAACAAATAGTTAGTTCAATAAATAATTCTAATAAATATTCACATAAATTGAACCAAAAAATTAGGCACTTACTCCAAATTTGTCCTTTTTAGCCTACAACCCGCCTCGGCCAAATGTGTATCCAGCTGTTACATTATCTCTTGCTCTCTTGCCTCTACAACTTTTAATCAAATATTCTTCAGAACTCATGCTTTCTTTCAATGCCTCCCATTGTCTAGGAGATAGAGTAGATTGTAACCTATCTTTCCCATCCATGATAGTTTTTTTGCAAGTGTATCTAAAATTATTCATCAAAATTCTCATTTTTTTCTTGTAATATCTTCGAGAGATTTTTCCACCAGTAGTCTCGAAATTATTTTCCATCTTTTGTATGACAATTTCCACATTTCGTGGATCTTGATCTACAAAGTTTGTCTTGCAAATATCCAAATGGGTTCTACATCGCATGCCCAACTCAGAGGCCCATCTTGCAACATTTTTCCCAATGGGCTCGCCATCTCTTGATACCTCAACCAAGAATGGCTTCTTGCCTTCTAATTTTCTCTGTTTTGCATCCTTCTCTGTAGATCTATATAAATTTTGACTCAATCTTCTCCTTTTGACAAAAGCAGGCACATCTTCCATGTTTAAACCGCTGCCAATATTTTTTTCTGATTTATTAGTTCCATCAGAAGATGTAATAGGTACATTGGATGCAAGCAATATCTCTTCATTCCTTTCAGCAACCTGAAATTCACCATCTTTACCCACATTAAGTGTGTCATGAGTAGTTATATCACTACCTATCTTTGTAGACTTTTCCTCAAAGACATCCTTTATCACTCTTGCAAAAAGCTTTTGCATATTTTCTGTTCCTTGACTCCCATGTTTTTCAATAATCTCTTTGAGACTTTGTGTTAAAAGATCTTCATGATGTTGTGCATCACCATGTTCTATATCTAATTGTGCATCACCATGTTCTATATCTAACTGTGCATCACCATGTATTTTATCAAGATGCACATCACTATGCATTATACCTAGCTGCACATCATCACAACTATTGTTTCCACCAAGTGCATGATGTGCTGTTGAATCACAAATTCGTTGGCTTCTACGAGTTGTCGGCACTCTATATTTGATTTCCTTTTGTTTTCCTTTTTCATTTCCTATGCAGTTTGTTTCTTTCCTATATAACCAAAAATATCATATTATATCTTGTATACATAAAGCTCAAGCCTATAAATTTTTAGTAAACACTATTAAACAATAACATACTACTCAATGGATTTACAACTTACCTATTTGTTAATCCAAGCTGTGACAAATATTCATTATTCCTTGACACACGTTTTCTACGAAACTTCTCGTACTCTGTCAACAGAATTTCAGCATTCTCACCACTATCATCTAATTTGGGCCTCACATTCTTTCTCCTCATTTCTTGAAATCCAAATAAGTGATAATGTATAAATCAGCAACTTGAATCAAAATGTAAACAAAGACAAATTTCAACAACTAAATGCTTGACAAGATACTCAAAAAAGATCCACGATCAACCAAAAAAGATCAACAAGGCTCAAAGACATAAGCTCATTCAAGCAGAATAATCTAAAATTGACTTTTAAGTTTTAGAGAGTTCAGCTCACTGAAGTAGTAGGATTTGTTGGTGATGGTAGGACAAATGATTAACATGCTTTATATAAGCAACTTGAAACTACAATTGGCCAACAGTTAATCTATCTAGACATTGATTATTGAGACTACAAGTGCACCTTCTCTTTGTATATTCAGAAGCTCACAATTGCAACTGTACAAACACTTAATTATACTATTTTCAGTTCATTAGTTCATACCATCTACTTCTAATATAAATAATAAAACATAAATTATTTAAAGGCCTCCCCACCTCTTTTTTGCTTGTCTTTAAAATTTTCACTTTTTTTCATGATGGGGGGTATGGTATGGGATGGTTGGCAACCCCCTGCTGATTCTCAGACATTTTTGTTTGCCCCCAAGAAGTTTTCCTAGCCATCTCTGTGTTTCCAACTATGCTGGGGATGGGAATGTGTGAAATTCCCTAAGGAATTTCACACATTCTGTATGTAACATTGTTTAAAATGTGGGATCCAATTTCGAGCAAGGAATATTTAGCTTTTCAGATGATATGTATGCTACAGTCACTAGGAAACTCCATTTTTGAGATGAGTATCCCATATTTGTTGTAGTTGCTAGATCTTCTATTTCTTATATATAATATAGCTGTATCCTTATTAATTTACTCCTATATCCTACTTTGAAATGGTATCCTGTCCAGTCTCATGACTGTACCTGTGCATCTCCAGCTGACTATGTTATGCTAGTATATACTGTATGCATAAAACTTACACAGTTCTTATATAAAATCAAATCTCTGGAGAATGTAGAGCTGCTATCATCGTTGGATCCTATTATGTAGCAGTAACTCTCTCATAATTGGCATATTCAGTAACCATCTCTTCTATCCATATTGGTTTGAATATAGATATTACTTAGCTCAGGAATTTGAGTGAATGAATCTGTAGACACATGATTTATGCCTTTCTTATATTAAATTGTAAAATCAAAACCTTGTAATATGCTTATGCACTTTTCTTGCTACTTGCTCAAGCTTGAATGCAGTAAAAAAATAATATCAAAATTTGTTGGCCTGTCCCAACTGTACAGTTCTTTCAAGCAAATATTGCTTGAGTTTTGCTAGAGCTTTACATAAGTGGTAATATGCCTTGACCATGATAGATTATAATTTCTTTTTATTGAGCAATTGTTTGCTTTCAAATGTGACTGGATCCAATGCTTCATTAGGATAGCCCCTAGGCAGATGCCTGATGCATGTTATTCCACTACAAAGGGTTTTGAAATGTAATGAATTTGATTTCCACTTCGCTCCTCTTTAAGCATGATATTGGTCCTCCTGTCTGTGAATGGAGTGAGTAGAGATGTGCTAATAGCCAAGGACACATCCTTGGGTGCACTTCAGTGGCTTAGTAAGTCTTGAATGCACCAGTCAATAATAATCTTAATGATTATGAAATATCCTTTCCTCTGATTAAATTGAAACTTAATATAATACTTACAGCAATAAGGGTTTGTTTTATTACAACCAAATGAAACATATAAATAGAGATGGAAAATAGAGATATTCACAATCAATAGAAGAATATCCTTGTCAAAATGAAAGTCCAGATGTCAAAGTTTACAAATAATTATTCCCAAAGCTGAAATCATTTACCACTGACCTAATCACCTGATATGGAAGATTGGCTGGAAAAGTTGCAGACCTGTGATTCATTTATTTATGGCAAAAAGCTGTAAATTTCTTCTTGGTAGTTTTCCTTTTGGAGATGCCTTAAACTTCTGTAGCTTTTCACTATTTTCTGCCCAGAATAGGACTGCTGCATGAACTTAGTTCAAACTGTCATCCACAAATTTGAAGCTGAAGATTCTGAGATGATTCTTCTAGGGTTTCATCCAGAAGATGATTTCTATAGGGGCTGTGTCCTGTAAAAGCAAAAGATTGCCTTCTTGAAGAGAGATAAATTAACAGCAACATGATTAATAGGCTTTCATCTTTGCACAAATACAATGTCATTTTCTTTTCAACAACAGAAGAGAACGTTAATTGTATTTAAAATTCTTGTTTGAAACATTATTCCAGTAAGACATTGTAGACACCAGTAAATTTCCAACTAAATGGACTAAATCAATGTGTAAAGTTATTATAGAATTAAATGCTCCATCCCCATGGTGAAGTTATTGTAGAATTAAATGGTTTTCACAGATTTTCATAAAGATAGTGGTCATAGTATTAGTAAGAAGGTCCATGTTCTCAAAACATAAACACAGTTTTAAAACAACTTAAAAGACTTTAATAATAGTTCATGAAATGGGGCTCATCAATAATCATCTGCACTGCTAGCAAGGTCCAATTCTTGATCACTCATGTCTGCATCTACTAGATCTTCTAAAACAGGGAATTACAGGGTTACATTTGTTTCATGTACTATATTACTCCATCTGGAAAGAAGTTGCACTCAATGGTGGAGGTTGACAGGTGATATGCACAACCCACCCACCCATGTAACCAACTAACTCACTCCAGCTCACAACTACTTTGCAACCCTTACCTCCAGCCCAAAACTGCCATGCCCGCACTTGGTAGCAACTAAGTTGCCTTGCAGCCCTTGTTTTAGGTGTGACTTGTGTTGCAAGATCAGCTTCTTGCATGAAAACATCAGAAATGTGAAACATGCATGTATTATGAAGTAAAAATGTATAGTTGTTGTGTCTGATAAAGCTTAAAGCTAATATGTAATTAGAAATATATAGTTGTCTATTATGACTAGTAAAATGTGAAACCACTAAGCACTCAGAAATCTGAAAGAAAACAAAAAAAATAGGCATATTTGGAATGTCAGTATAAACTATAACCTGAAATCGGTATTCACCAATTTTGTGCTTATTAGATTAAAGTTTTACTAGAAGGTTATCCTACATATGCAAAAATAAAGAATATCACAAATAGTTTTTCGCAAATCATTTCAAAGAAACGTTTGAAGCTGCGTGTGGATGTGTGGATATGCTCAAGGCTCAAGAATTAAAGTGTAATTAAGGAAATTTTCATTTAGCCAAGAAATGTAATGAAAGACCAACACACTAAAAAGATAATTTATGATTGCAGATATCCCAATAACAACAGAGAATGTCTGGTTATATGGATACCCATAAAGAAGGTACAAGAAGAGTGTTTATCCATAAAGAGAATGATTGTTCGTGAATCAGCAATCACTAAAAATTCATGGGGTTAACTATACTACACATGATCTAGATTTAGTTATCTTGTTACATGCCTAGGAGATATGAAGACACCCTCTGTTGGAGAAAATGTTTGAATTACTAACTAGTAATTTTCTCCCTTGAAATACTAAATGAATAAATGTAAATAGCATAACTTTCTCACGAAATATAAATTCAACATAAAGTACATTCTCAGAAAGAAAGTACGCAAAGAGCAATCATTAAATGAGCCTACATAGAAGAAATTTAAGTTGCCACATAAAAATTAGACTTCACAGGCCCAAGGTACAAATTGATTTTAGCCAAGTTTCCAGAATACTGATTACTTTCTGTTGTCTGAAGAACAAATTTACCTTCCAAGTAGCTCTGATTTTATAAAATTTTAAACATTAAAAAAGCCATACTGTAGATATGCTATCACAAAACAGAATGAAAATTCCTATTATCAGTTTTCTATGACATAATAAATTTGGAGTCGACATGACAACATCACAAACATCACAATGATTGCCACCACCCCAACACCTAAGAATTTGTTCCCTAGCAAGGTGAGCAGATAGCAGAGAAGGAGTCACACAAACAATTTCATACCCAATGGAACCTTCCTTTAGCCATTTTCTTATTTCATCCAAATTCATTGGAGCCAAAATATCATCTACAAAAGCTCTAGCCAAAAAAAGAGCTAGTTCATTTGACGCATGAGGTATGTCCAAAGCAGTGTCCTCAGCTGATTCTAGCAGTAAAATAAAACCACTGCTTATAATTTTATTAACATTCCAATTGCATTCAAAATCATCTGTAATTCATGCATGAGATGCTGATGCAGGGGCATAATATGCTCAGTCAAAGAGGCACTATCTCTTGCAAGAGACTCTTTGAGAAGAATCCAGAATTTTAAGATACAGGGGGCTAAGGTAAGGGCAAAGGTGATCTGGATGCAGCATGAAGACAAAGGATCAAAGTATTTCTTCCAACTCCTCAAGTTCAAGGAGGCAAGGGAGAGGATAGATTGTTTATGGGAAGAAGGTAATAACCTTACAGACCATGTAGAAATTCTTCAAGCTTTTGGTTAGTATTATGGGGTCTTATTCACCTCTGAAGATCGGGGTCATGAGATGGAGGATGCAAGGGGGAGACTAAGAATATCATCCCAAGAAAAGTTAGTATGGAGGATGTTGTTGCATTGGGTTTAGATATCATTGTGGAAGAGATAGTACAGGCTATTGATACTTTGAGCAATGATAAATCTCCTGGTTCGGATGGGCTACTTGCTGAGTTCTACAAGAGCAATATTGGGTTGATCGGGAATGAGCTCTGCCAACTCTACCAGGAAGCCATTTATAAGGGATCTCTTTGTAGGGATACATTAGGTTTAACCTATCTAGATACATTAGGCAGGGCTGCCCACTCGCCCCTGCTTTGTTTGTGATTGCTGCTGATGCACTCTTCTATCTTCTGAGAGACAATTCCTTATCTCCACAAGTGGGGGGGAGTTACTTTGCCTAATGGGGAGAACCTTACCAATGTACAATTTGCAGATGACAACAATTCTTGTGAAATTGAAGGAAGATAATTTGGAGTAACATATGAGTAAGTTGTAGTCTTTTTGTTGTGCCTCAAGGAGTAAAATATCCCTTGCTAAATCTTGCATGCTAGGATGGCAGGAGCTTCCCCCCAACCGGTATTATAAATATAGAATTGAATGGGATGGGCCAAGATACCAAGTTAGATACTCGGGAATTCCATTTGTTGTATAGGCAGATCTTAGAGAAATGTAGAACTGGATCACGACTAAAATAGATAAGAAGCTTAATAAATAGGATAGACATTATCTATTTTTAGTACAGAAGGTATCTAGTTTGTCAGAAGGTATTATCCTCATACAATATTTACTACACTTTTTCTTGGTTGTTTAGCCAATACCAATTCAACCATCTCAGAAGCAAATTAGAAATTAACTATGGTCACGTGACAAGGGAACAAGAAAGAGACATGCAGTAAAGTGGCAGTGGTGTGCAATGAATAAGGGCAAGGGGGGTCTAGGACTTGAGGACCTCAAAATTCAAGGTGTTACTCTTGCAGTAAAATGGATTGCTAGAGCACTACAAGGCAATGAGCCTTGGAAAATCTTAGTCAGGAACAACATTAGTAGAGCCAATCCATACAAAGGCTCATACTAGAAGGGCCTTCAAATCTGTGATCTCATTGCTAGTTTGGTCCCTGTCAAAGTGGCAGGATCAGATGTATTTAAATCAATTTGGAGGGGTTGGGATCAGGTGACACACTTGATCTCCCATAATGATATTGTCACTGCTAGCAATAAAATATGTGGGGAAAAGTCCATCTAGTGGAGTCTCAAGCATAATGGAAAACCCCTTGCACTGTTGCAAGGAGCTCAGCTAGATGCTAGCCAAAGAAAGGGATTAAGAAATTGAATGACATTATTAATGAAGAGCCTGGTGGATTGGGAAGAACTCAAAGCCAAATTTAGCATTCCACAGACTCAGTGGAGGACATACTCCATCTTAAGGAAGGCTTGTAAGGATCCCTCACTTCCTAAACAATGCAATCATGATGACTCCAGATTCTTGTCATTCCAATGGAGGGATGGTACCCCTCTCCATTGCATACTCTCTCCTAATAGACAATGAGGATATATTTCAGCACATCAATCTCTATTGGGGGTTGAATCATGATACCGATATGTGGAGCAGTATTCTCAACAGTATATGGGACAGGTTGGTGGAACCTAAAATGAAATGCTTTTTATGGATAATGATTCTCCACAGACTCCCCCTTAAGTAGCCAAGTGGAGATTATAACCTTTGTTCTATCTACCGAACCCCTAAAACTCTTCTTCATCTATTCGTTGGCTGTATGTTTGCAAAAGAAATATTGAGACTATTTGGTTTCTACATTAATGAGAATATTTCTATAACTAAACTAGTGTTTGGATGCACCCCGGGCCTTCGGGAAAAATTCAAAGTTTTTGACTTTCAGTAGAGATTCTTTGGATCATCTGGAAGTTTAGGAATGATAATATCTTTAGTGGCAGACCTAGAGTTCTTATTGAGTCTCTCAGGAGGCTCATATTTTATGATATTGCTATGCAGGTTTCAGTTACTATGAGGCTCAACAGGAGAAAGTTTGAGGATCTACTTAGTGATGAGATGGTTAGAGTACTCAAGGATGAGATTTCACATGGCTATACATGTGGATAAGGATCTGAGGAGAGGACACCATTTGAGCTTTCCTTATAGAACTTCATGGCAAAACTTACGCTGCAAAGAGAAAGGAACATGGTGGAAGTAATACCTGAAGCAACGGTTCCTATTGCAGCCATTTCACCTGATGCTGATGCTGTTGCAGATCCTCCTCCAGTTGCGGTAAGAGTGGATCATCCCTATACATAGCAGGTTATAGATGGAAAAGAGTTGAGGTGGATGGAAGGTCTTGCAGGATGGGTAGCCTGGGTTGAGAGGATTGGCGATGACAGAGACCCGGATGGTGTTTATCAAAGATAGTTTGGTTGTTCTACCTCTTTCAGTACCTTTGTTTTGATCAGCATTATGATGTATATCTTATTTACATCTCTCCTGGCATTCTCCGGTTTAGTCGCTAGATACTGTTGGTCAGTCCTGTCATTAGAAACTATTTGTTCATATGTTAAGTGTTTTTATTAGATGGTATGCCATATGACAAGGTCATAAGTTGTAATTATCTTGATGTGACAGTCTCATATCAAGAATAGCTATTTTGCAATTTGACTTCATTATATCTAATACAAAAAAGCCTCACTCAAAATAGCTTGAGGTGGTCTGGCTTTATGGTTTACTGGGGAAGAAACTAAATAACCTCTTTTAACCTTTGACTATAATCAGCCATTGTTGAAACACCTAATAAACCTATCAGGCGAGTAATGGTTTTAATTTTTCTCCTTATCCAATTACCTCTAAGTTTAGAATTCAGGACTAACTTTGTTGAAGCTAGAAGATCATATAATATATTTCTGTGAAAGTTCGGTATCAAATCTTAATTTGGTTACATGT
This sequence comes from Chamaecyparis obtusa, assembly GCA_027943335.1. Taxonomy (NCBI): domain Eukaryota; kingdom Viridiplantae; phylum Streptophyta; class Pinopsida; order Cupressales; family Cupressaceae; genus Chamaecyparis; species Chamaecyparis obtusa. The sequence continues at coordinate 6,752,039 of BSBK01000740.1, read as the reverse complement.
AAATCTAAATAGGAGAACTCATTGAGAAAATTCTAGAAAGGCTCTAAAGACTTCTCTGGCTGAATGAATGTTGACATTTTGCTTGATTGTTGCAGCAAAAGAAAATTTGGGGAGATTAGTGGAGGAACACAGCCCTTGACTATGCTGTTGTTATCCATTTAACCACCTATAATTCAACCAAATTTCACACAGTATTGAGAGGGTTCAACATTGATAAACAAAAAGGATTGGACTATTAAAAGTGAATTACCTTCATATTTAAAAAACTAGGTACTGACGCAGTTTATGAATATTGTAACTTAGTGACTCCTGGATTAGATCTTAGCTCACTATGTGAGACAGTATAAGTTATGCCTTAATTGAAATTAACCAAATTGAAGACAAAAGCAGCTATAATTTGGAAGTCAAATTGGCTCAAAATGCTAAGCCAAGATGTGTTGATGTCAAGACTCAAAACAATATAGGGATAATAGCAGGAAATCAGAGGTGGAGATTACTCAGATCAATAGAAACTAAGATATCAAAACTCAATGAATAACAATATTAGGAGGATAGAGGCTCTCAAGAGGGTGACAAGGATCAGCTGATCAAAAGGAAATTGGATCTGAGATTACGTTCTAGGAAAATAATAAAAAAGTTCCATCAAAGAGAACTATAAGAATTAGTAATCTGAGAACCAGTCACTTATGGCAGTCTAACAATCATAACTATTTGGAAGTAGAACTATCCTTAATTTGATATCTCTAAGCTACAGTGTAGAAGAATGATTATTTGGCAATAAGAAGACTCTGTTCCCTTGTACTGATTAAAGGACAAGATGGGGAAGGCATAGGGATCTACATTGACTAAGTGCTTTTTGCTCGACATAGTCCCATCAAGGGGCTACAAAAGAAAAAGAATAGGAGATTTTGAACCATGGTCACACTACTTTGACATTTGGATTCTGATATTCTCTTAAGATCTCTTACTTGTTAAATTTTGACCAGAAATAAAGATAAAGAGCAATGAACAAAATAATGAACAGTAAGAAGTAGAGATTTATACTGGGAAACCCTCCACTTGAGGGTGAAAAACCCCGCCCCACAAAAGATAGATCCTTTATTGTATATTCCAAACAATTACAATGTTCTCATGTTTATGATTGTTGACTCTCAACAATCAATCAATAAACTTTATACACAGTTCAATCACTCTTGCTGTGCAAAGCAGAATATACAAAACTACAAGTATCTCGCAGAATATACACAGTTCATTGAACATACCTTCAATGTAGAGTCCCAGAATTGATCCTTCGCTCTCTTGCACCTAGCGTTGAAGCTTTCTAATGCGTGCCGTTTGTCGACACCAAATGGATGTGGAGATTTTATTGCACAATCCGGCGGTTTCCATTTTGGTTTCTTCCCGCTCTCCTGCGCCCAAAATGCATGCCCTGCTCTTCCGTGCCGAAAATGCATGCCTCCTCTACGCGGGAAACTCAACCTGCTCGATATGTCGATCCTCTAATTTATTTGCAGAGTTTTAGATAGGATATTCATTTTAATAAAAGACATTTTTATATGGTGAGTATTTTTAAACTATAATTTTTTATATTTATTTATTTACTTGTATAAATATATATATTAAGGCTTGTAATTTTTAATAAGATTAATATTAAAAAACATTCATATTACTATTATTTAACATTTAAAATATATAGCATTTTATTAATAACTAAAATTATTAATATAATTATATATTTTTAAAAATTTTAATAATAGATTATATACTTAATTTTAAAATAATAAATTTATTTATATTAATAATAATTATATTATAATATATAAATATACAATTGAAAATATAAAATTATAATTAAAATAACACTATCTCTAATTCTTGTTTATCAATCGGTTTTGAAATCACCAAAAACCAAGATTTATGGCATGAGAAGGACCGTGTGCATATAGTTGCTCACACAATAAGCCTACTGACGAGAAAGCATTAGTGGTCAATTGGAATTTCTAAGTCTATGATATTATATTCAAATGTTATAATTATAAATGAGGTATAATCGTTCATTTAGTCATTTTGTTTAGGTGACTAATTATGTAGTCATTAATTTAATCATTTATTTAATAAATTTTGTTTGGGTAACGAATTATTAGTGACTAGTTATTTAATCATTTAATTAGTCATTTATTTGATCATCTGTTTAGTCATTTTTATTTGTCTACACTTGTGGTTTTATCTTATGATCAAATTAGTCACGTATTTAGTCATTTATATTTGTGAAGTACAAAACATTAGTGGAATATGATCAATTTTAGTCATGTGACTAAAAGTTTTAGTCATGTAGTCACATATTTGCCAAAATGTACTAGTGCTTGTTACGTGATTGTAGCTGATTCTCATCAAACCATTGATCGATCTGGCAATCTGCAACCTTAGAATGACTTGTTATGTGTTTGTAGCTGAATCTCATCAAACGGTTGACTGATTCCATGATCTACAACCTGATAATGATCTTTTATGTGATTGTAGTTCATTCTCATCGAAAGGTTGACCGATTTGGTGATCTATAAGCTTAGAATGGCTTGTTATGCAATTGTAGTTTATTCGCATCAAATTGTTGGCCGATTCGGTGATTTATCAACTCAAAATGGCTTCTTTTGTGATTGTAGCTGATTTGCATCGAAGGGTTGACCGATTTGGCGATCTGTAAGCTCAGAATGGCTTGTTATGTGATTGTAGCTGATTCTCATCAAATGGTTCATCGATTGAGTGATCTCCAACCTCAAATCAACTTGTTACATGATTGTAGCTGATTCTCATTGAACAGTTGATCGATTCGATGATCTCTAACCTTAGAATGACTTCTTATGGGATTGTAGCTCATTCTTATCAAATGGTTGACCGATTCAGTGATCTAAAACCTGAGAAAGATCTTTTATGTGATTGTAAATGATTCTCACCAAATGGTTGACTGATTTGGTGATTTGTAAGCTCATAATGGCTTGTTACGTGATTATAGCTAATTCTCATCGAATGGTTCATCGATTCGGTGATCTACAACCTCGAAAAGGTGTGTTACATGATTGTATCTGATTCTCATTGAATGGTTGATCGAGTTGGTAATCTGCAACCTCAAAATGACTTGTTACATTATTATACTTGATTTTCATCTAACATTTGACTGATTCATTGATCTACGACCTTAGAATGATCTTTTATGTGATTGTAGTTGATTCTCATCGAATGGTTGACTGATTCAGTGATCTGTAAGATCAGAATGGCTTGTTACATGATTGTAGTTGATTCTCATAGAATGGTAGACCGATTTGGTGATCTGTTAACTTAGAATGGCCTGTTACATGATTGTAGCTTATTCTCATCGAACGGTTGACCGATTCGCCGGTGAACTGCAACCTTAGAATAACTTGTTATGCAATTTTAGTTGATTATCATCGAATTGTTGAACGATTCAGTGATGTACAACCTCAAAACAATCTTTTATGCGATTGTAACTAATTCTCATCGAACGGTTGACTGATTCGGTTATTTGTAAGCTCAGAATGGTTTGTTACATGATTGTAGCTGATTCTTATCAAATAGTTCACAGATTCAGTGACCTACAACCTCAGAATGGGGTGTTATGCAATTGTAGCTGATTCTCATCAAACAGTTGACCGATTCGCGGATCTGCAACCTCAGAATGGCATGTTACGTAATTGTAGCTGATTCTCATCAAACGGTTGACCGATTCTGTGATTTGCAACCTCATAAGGACTTGTTACGTGATGGTAGCTAATTCTCATCGAACAGTTGATAGATTTAGTGATCTACAACCTCTAAATGATTTTTTATGTCATTGTAGTTGATTCTCATCAAACGGTTGACCAATTCGGTGATCTGTAAGTTGAGAATGGCTTGTTACGTGATTGTAGTTGATTCTCATTGAACCGTTGACCGATTTGGCGATCTTCAACCTTAGAATGACTTGTTATGTGATTCTGGCCAATTCTCATCGAATGGTTGACCGATTCGGTGATCTACAACCTCATAATGATCTTTTATGTGATTGTAGTTCAGTCTCATTGAGTGGTTGATAGATTCGGTGATCTGTAAGTTTGGAATAGCATGTTATGTGATTGTAATTGATTCTCATCGAATGATTGACCGATTCGGTGCTCTGTAAGCTCAGAATGGCTTCTTACGTGATTGTAGCCAATTCTCCTTAATTAATTGACCATTTCGATGATATGTAATCTCAGAATGGCTTGTTATGTAATTTTAGTTGATTCTCATCGAACGGTTGACTGATTTGTTGATCTGCAACCTCAAAAAAACTTGTTACATTATTGTAGCCGATTCTTATCAAGCAGTTGATTGATTCGGTGATCTGCAACCTCAGAATGACTTCTTACATGATTGTAGCTCATTCTCATCAAACGGTTGACCGATTTGGTGATCTAAAACCCTAGAAAGATCTTTTATGTGATTGTAATTGATTCTCATCGAACGGTTGACTGATTGAGTGATTTCTAAGCTCATAATGTCTTGTTACATGATTGTAGCTGATTCTCATTGAATGGTTGACCGATTTGGTGAACTACAATCTCAAAACAACTTGTTACACGATTTTAGCTGATTGTCATCAAACGATTGACTGATTTGGTGATCTACAACCTCAGAATGATCTTTTATGTGATTGTAGTTGATTCTTCTCGAATAGTTGACTGATTCAGTTATTTGTAAGCTTAGAATGGCTTGTTACATGATTGTAATAGATTCTTATCAAATAGTTCATCGATTCAGTGACCTGTAACCTCAGAATGGGGTGTTATATGATTGTAGTTGATTCTCATCGAACGGTTGACCGTTTCAGCAATCTGCAACCTAAAAATGGCATGTTACGTGATTCTAGTTGATTCTCATCAAATAGTTGACCGATTCGATGATCTACAACCTCACAATGACTTGTTACGTGATTGTAGCTAATTCTCATCGAACGACTGATAGATTCTTTGATCTACAACCTCTAAATGATCTTTTATGCAATTTTAGTTGATTCTCATCAAACGATTGACCGATTCAATGATTTGTAAGCTTAGAATGGCTTGTTACGTGATTGTAGCTGATTCTCATTGAACTGTTGACCGATTTGGTAATCAGCAACTTCAGAATGACTTGTTATATGATTGTAGTCGATTCTCATCAAATGGTTGATCGATTTGATGATCTACAACCTCATAATGATCTTTTATGCGATTGTAGTTCATTCTCACCAAACGGTTGACAAATTCGGTGATCTCTAAGTTCAGAATGGCTTGTTATGCGATTGTAGTTAATTCTCATCAAATTATTGACTGATTCGGTGATCTATAAGCTAAGAATGGCTTTTTAAATGATTGTAGTTGATTCTCCTCAAACAATTAATTATTTTGATGATATGTAAGCTCAAAATGGCTTGTTATGTGATTGTAGTTGATTCTCATCGAACGGTTCATTGATTAGTTGATCTAGAACCTCAAAATAACTTGTTATGTGATTGTAGCTGATTCTTATCTAACAGTTGACCAATTCAACAATCTTCAACCTCAGAATGACTTGTTACATGATTATAGCTGATTCTCATCAAACAGTTGACCAACTCATCTATCTACAACCTTAGTATGATATTTTATGTGATTGTAGTTAGTTCTCATCGAATGGTTGACCGATTCAGTGATTTGTAAGCTTTGAATGGCTTGTTATGAAATTGTAGTTGATTCTCATCGAATTATTGACCGATTCAGTGATCTATCTACTTCGAATGGCTTGTTATGTGATTGTAGCTGATTCTCATCAAAGGGTTGACCGATTTTGTGATTTGTAAGCTCAGAATGGCTTGTTACATGATTGTAGCTAATTCTCATCAAATGGTTCACTGATTGAGTGATCTGCAACCTCAGATCAACTTGTTATGTGATTGTAGCTAATTCTCATCAAACAGTTCATTGAATGGTTCATTGATTCGGTGATCTGCAACCTCAAATCAACTTGTTACATGATTGTAGCTGATTCTCATCAAATAGTTAACCGACTCAGTTATCTACAACCTTAGAATGATATTTTATGTAATTTTAGTTAATTCTCATTAAATGGTTGACTGATTCGGTGATTTGTAAGCTCAGAATGCCTTGTTATGTAATTGTAGTTGATTCTCATTGAATTGTTGACCAATTCGATGATCTGTCAGTTGCTTGTTATGTGATTGTAGCTGATTCTCATCAAAGGGTTGATGGATTTGGTGATCTGTAAGCTCAGAATGGCTTGTTACGTGATTGTAGATGATTCTCATCAAATCATTCATCGATTGAGTGATCTGCAAACTCAAATCAACTTGTTATGTGATTGTACCTAATTCTCATTAAATAGTTAATCTGCAAGCTCAGAATGACTTATTACATGATTGTAGTTGATTCTCATCGAACATTTGACCAATTCAGTGATCTACAACCTTAGAATGATCTTTTATGCGATTGTAGTTAATTCTCATCGAACGGTTGACAAATTCAGGGATCTGTAACTTCAGAATGGCTTGTTATGTGATTGTAGTTGATTCTCATCAAATGGTAGACTGATTTGGTGATTTGATATTTCATAATGGCTTGTTACGTGATTGTAGTTGATTCTCATCGAACGGTTGACTGATTCGGTGAACTGCAACCTCAGAACAACTTGTTACACAATTTTAGCTGATTGTCATCGAATAGTTGACCGATTTAGTGATATACAACCTCAGAACAATCTTTTATGCGATTGTAGTTGATTCCCATCAAACGGTTGACTGATTCAATTATCTGTAAGCTCATAATGGCTTGTTACGTGATTGCAGCTAATTCTTATTAAATAGTTCACTGATTAAGTGACTTGCAACCTCAGAATGTGGTGTTATGTGATTGTAGCTGATTCGCATCGAACGGTTGACCGATTCAGTGATCTCCAAACTCAGAATGGTATGTTACATGATTGTAGTTGATTCTCATCAAATGGTTGACCGATTTGGTGATCTGCAACCTCAAAATGACTTGTTACACAATTGTAGCTAATTCTCATCGAATGGCTGATGGGTTTAGTGATCTACAACCTCTAAATAATCTTTTATGCAATTATAGTTGATTCTCATCAAATGGTTGACTGATTCGATGATATGTAAGCTGAGAATGGCTTATTATGTGATTGTAGCTAATTCTCATTGAACCATTGACAAATTTGGTGATCTGCAACCTCAGAAATACATGTTATGCGATTGTGGCCGATTCTCATCGAACGGTTGACCAATTCAATGATCTATAACCTCATAATGATCTTTTATGTGATTGTAGTTCATTCTCATCAAACGGTTGACAAATTTAGTGATCTGTAAGGTTAGAATGGCTTGTTATGCGATTGTTGTTGATTCTCATCGAATGATTGACCTATTTGGTGATCTATAAGCTTAGAATGGCTTGTTATGATTATAGTTGATTCTCCTCAAACAATTGACTATTTTGATGATATGTAAGCTCAGAATGGCTTATTTGCTTATTGTAGTTGATTCTCATCGTAGGGTTCACTAATTCGGGGATCTGCTACCTCAAAATAACTTGTTACATGATTGTAACTGATTCTTATCGAGCACATGACCGATTCAACAATCTGCAACCTTAGAACAACTTGTTACATGATTGTAGCTAATTCTCATCAAATAGTTGACTGACTCGATTATCTACAACCTTAGAATGATAATTTATGTGATTTTAATTAATTCTCATCGAATGGTTGACCAATTTGGTGATCTGTCAGCTCAAAATGGCTTGTTATGCAATTGTAGTTGATTCTCATCAAATTATTGACCGATTTGGTGATTTGTCAGCTGCTTGTTATTTGATTGTAGCTGATTCTCCTCGAAGGGTTGACCGATTTGGTGATCTGTAAGCTCAGAATGGCTTGTTACCTAATTGTAGCTGATTCTCATCAAATGGTTCACCGATTGAGTGATCTGCAACCTTAGATCAAGTTGTTATGTGATTGTATTTGATTCTCATCAAATAGTTGATCTGCAACCTCAGAATGACTTATTACATGATTATAATTGATTCTCATCAAACATTTGACTGATTTGGTGATCTAAAACCTTAGAATGAACTTTTATGTGATTGTAGTTGATTCTCATCGAACGGTTGATAGATTCGCTGATCTTTAAGTTCAGAATGGCTTGTTATGCGATTGTAGTTGATTCTTATCGAACGATAGACCGATTTGGTGATCTGTGAACTCAGAGTGGCTTGTTACATGAATGTAGCTAATTCTCATCAAACAGTTGACCGATTCGGTGAACTGTAACGTCAGAACAACTTGTGACATGATTTTAGCTGATTGTAACCTCAGAATGGGGTGTTATGTGATTATAACTAATTCTCATCGTACAGTTAATCGATTCAATGATCTACAACTTCAGAATGTCATGTTACGTTATTGTAGTTGATTCTAATCAAAAGGTTGACCGATTCGGTGATTTGCTACCTTAGAATGACTTGTTACCTGATTGTAGCTAATTCTCATTGAACGATCTTTTATGCAATTGTAGTTGATTCTCATCAAATGGTTGACTGATTCGGTGATCTCTAAGCTAAGAATGGCTTGTTGCGTGATTTTAGCTGATTCTCATCGAATCGTTGACCAATTTGGCAATCTGCAACCTCA